>OY735874.1:1076937-3476937 GCA_963506565.1 Tachystola acroxantha
GCGTATTATCTATCGGCTTTGGCCACTTCGAGACCGAAACTATTCACGCCTGTTTCCCTCAAAGACGATGAACTTCCATCTTCTGCGACCCTAGCCCACAACTTTCGTTACCTTCACGTTTATCAATCTCATCATGCACGCTCGGTTTAAACATACGAGACGGCCTATTCGGGAACTCGCCGACAAAATGTGACTTGGTCTTTTAAAAAAACATCGTCAATTTAGTCGACATATTCTCGGTCCACCTCTGCTAACCATTCCATCAATATTAGCTGTATGTAAGTATTTCTTTTGTAACTATTTTTTTTCTTTTATGCCGAGATGTCAAAGGGTTGTGAAAGATGCAGTATAACAAAATTGTTCGGTTTCGGTTTTACAATTCGGTGCTTCTCTATTCTCGGCGACATCGCTGAGATCACTTGCGTGCGATCTGACGTCCAATTGGGTGGCGAGGAACATGCTGTACTCTTGTTTTTCATTAAGACTATAATAATAAAAAGGAGATGAGTACTTCTTCGATCATCATTTCAGTGAGATGTCCAATAACTCAAGCTTCTGGAAGCTCCATTGATCTCCTATAAACAACTAGATACACACACGTCCATTGTTAACGTCCAAATAATGTCCAATATGGGCTGCAGAGATATATAAAATAAATAAAATAAATAAATAAAGCCTTTATTGTGAATTACATGCATTACTTACAATTCAAATTATTACTATAAAATGTTATTATCTAATTATACATTATTTATATTGTATTATTTTTTGATTTTAACTAAATACTATTATCATGCTCTTCACTGTCTTTCGACATAGGCCTCCTCCAGCTTTTTCCATATATTGTCTCTGTCTCTGGCTATTCGCATCCACAAATTTCCAGCAGTTTGTCTTAAGTCATCATGCCATCTTTTAATAGGCCTTCCTCTTTCCCTGCAGAGATATATAAACTTAGTAAATGATGATTAATTCGTGAATGACCCATTCCTCGTCAGTCGTACAATGTTTTATATACCAATCACAGATTCCCATTCATAAAACAATCAATGGACAAACATAAACAAAGATGGTAATAGTACAAATAAATAATACACCTAGCGGTCCAGAAGTGATCTCTTATAGGGTTTAATTAGTCCCGGGAGAGGAATGTGTTCGGGACAATTTATGGACATAATTTACGGCGAGTCCCGGAAAAAAGGGAATACAAATACGGGATAATACGGAGTCCGAATTAGCCAAGTTGGTGGAAGTGGACGGTTTTGTGGTCATTTTTATAGTCCACTTCGGGTATTTTATTGTCTATGGGCGAGTAGATAAGAATTGGCGAAGTTTGACAACCGCAGGGACTCGTAGCTATAAAAACTGCTAAGCTGTGGCCTAATTTGACAGTTCTTTGTTATAAATTTTCAAAAATTTCCGAAATTTTCAAGAAAAAATTTCCGAAATTTTCAAGAAAAAATTTCGTCGCGACCGAGATTTCTTTCCGGGATCCATTGAATATTTAGATTTTCGTTTCGCATAGCAGATAGGTATGTAAGAATAATTAAAACCAAAGTGAAATCATTGGTAAATGATCGGTGTTCGAACCTTGAACTTCATAATGGAAGTCCAATGGCTTAACCACAAAGCCGCCAAGCTCTTCTTATTATAAAAAAATCGTCTAATGGAAAAAGATTCTTATAGGTATTTACAAAAATTAAATAAAGCAAACAATAGGTGAGATTCTATCATGGTCACCAAATCTAAACCTAAACGCTACTATGTCACTCATGCCACATCGCATAAGAGTGAGCAGGACCCCTCGCTTAGCTACGATCTAAATTAGCGCGCCACACTCTAGAATCGCATCAACAATATTATTTATGTCAAAACTATTCTGAGCATGTAAATAAAAATAAAATGCTTAACTTATAGCTAATGTCACATCCAGCATCCTGTTTCATAATCTCACAGAATACTGCAACCATCTCTATCTCTTGTCGTATGTTGAAGAAAGACGTAAGTACGTTTAGGTGCTCCATATTTTACTATTCTATAATGCAGTGGTACACTCGGTTCGAATAAGTTATAGAAATGACATTGCCACATTTCAATGGAGCTTTGCACCTTTGGTCACCTACGTGACCATTTAAGCTCATATATCATTTTGTTGAGACTTATTACAGGTTTCATATTGCATAATCATAATCAGTAGGAGTTGCGAGAGTAGTAGAAAATGATAACAAAGACAATGAATAATTCGCTTCGATTTCTTACTATTTTCTGAATTCTTAATTAAGCTGTTTTTTCGACTCGCATGTTGTACAAAACTTTATTTTAAATCAATAATTTTAATAAAAAAACGGAGATATTTTTACATTTATTCGTTATCTTGTTCATCATGCGGTTGATGGTGGGGCAGAATCTGGCATTGTAGTGTACCACACACTCGGTTTGAATAAGTTATAGAAATGACATTGCCACATTTCAATGGAGCTTTGCACCTTTGGTCACCTACGTGACCATTTAAGCTCATATATCATTTTGTTGAGACTTATTACAGGTTTCATATTGCATAATCATAATCAGTAGGAGTTGCGAGAGTAGTAGAAAATGATAACAAAGACAATGAATAATTCGCTTCGATTTCTTACTATTTTCTGAATTCTTAATTAAGCTGTTTTTTCGACTCGCATGTTGTACAAAACTTTATTTTAAATCAATAATTTTAATAAAAAAACGGAGATATTTTTACATTTATTCGTTATCTTGTTCATCATGCGGTTGATGGTGGGGCAGAATCTGGCATTGTCATTCAAAGGTAACGTATATAATCTGTAGCTTAGACCTGCCAGCTCTAGCTAGGTCATAGAAAACCTCAGATCGGTATTCCCTGATCTGAATTGAAATCCATGGTACAAGTTAAGCATCCTTGTGCGAGGTCAGTATGATGGATTGCTAGTAATATTTTCATATGTCACTCCGTGCCTCGGAACCACAGCTACCCCATAGACCTGTAACAGGAGGGCGCCCATGAGCTTAAAATTTCTTCGCGACACGTGTAACCTAGAGATATTATCGACATGGACGCATCTCTTTAATCGGCACCAGCTTCGTCTCTATACGATCATCGTTGACAGAATTTTTCGCTTGCAAATTTGTACCATTTCATTTCTATTGGGTAAGTGGTCTGTGCTCGGAAAGCACGTTAAACAGTTGGTCCCGGTTGCTGTCATTCGGCAGCTTTGGTTAGACCACGTCAGAGGCCTACGGGCGGCCTGAATATGACAATAGGTTTGGTCACTAAACCACACGAGAAGAGAGATTAAAAAATGTAACTATTTTATTATTATAAACGATGTGCTGCTGAGAGTTTTTTTTGCCATTTTTCATGTTAAGCGTTGGCATCTTTCCGTTTGCGTACTTTGCCATCTTTCAGTCTTTAAATGTAAATTAACGCAATGTTTACTTGCATTAAAGACTCTGATTTTTGCTTTACCCGAGTAAGCGTAGTCGCAATTTATGTTTTGTAGTTTTAATATTTTTCGAGAAGTTGAAATCAATTACTTTACTGCCCTGTCATGTGAATATTCTGAGGTAGAGTGTACTTGAATGGTTGCCAGCAAATGTGAATGAATATCAGATGTCATGGATCTTGCGCTGAGAAATATACTCTTTGATTCATTTGTCCAATTCTAGGGAAAGAGCTCAGGGTTACTGGTTACTGGTGTTCTATCAGACATTAGTAAATTCTCGATACTATAAAAATATTATCTTATGAAATTGATAATCTACACAAGTAACACTTCCTATATTTGTTAATCCTGGAAGGGTACGTATTCTTATTTGGATGAACTAAAACTATAGTGAGCCATTACTACAAATTATTATATATAAACGGATATCACTCACTTATATTGTTAAAGTCGGCAATTAGATCCACAGTTTCGACCGATTTCGACGGTCTTTCTCAAGGTGAGCGCGCCACGTCCGCGTCGCCGGTGACGTTTCTTCACGCACTGAAAAAGACCGTCGAAATCGGTCGAAACTGTCGGTCTAATTGCCGACTTTAACAATATAAGTGAGTGATATCCGTTTATATATAATAATTTGGATGAACTAGTTTGGCCTAGGCGATACTGGTTTATCCTATCACGTATAGACAGAACTAGTTTGGCCTAGGCCAAGTTTGTCCTGAAATCGGGTTTGGCCGGTAACATATATATGAATAATAAAAAATTTAGGCTGTTTGTAATCCAACAACCTGCATATCCATTTTTTTGTTAACCTATAAATCTTTTTTTTTTATATTTAAAAAAAATTGCAGAACGGATTGGTTTCACGATTTTTTTCTTTCACCGCTTTAAGAGCATTCGGTAAATGTACGTCGAAAAATATCGTCGGTGCCGAAACGTGGACATTGACGGTGAGACTGGCCCACAAGATCAAAGTCGCTCAGCGAGCTATGGAAAGAGCTGGAATTTCTCTGTAAAGGCGCGTACAGACTGGTGAAACGTGACATGAAATGTATTACTCTGCCTTTCATTGCATGTTCACTGCAAGCGTGGACGCATAGCGCGCTCTTACTGCGCATTCAGTACGCTGCTGCCACGCGCACACTGCGCGCCCCTTTGTGTTCGTCCGAAAAACCGACAAATCACGGATCGCACCGCGCGCAGCTTGTAATGCTAGTAGAGTGCGCGTGAAATGCACAGTTCGCGCGCGCAAGACGTCCAAACTATGAGAAATTGTTACAAAGTGTGTTACCTTTCACGATACATTGCAGCAATTTGGACGGCAAATTCTTTCATTGCAAGTTACATTGCATGTTACGTTTCACCAGTCTCAGTTTCAGCGTCCAGTCAAGCGTCCACGCTTGCAGTGAACATGCAATGAAAGGCAGAGTAATACATTTCATGTTACGTTTCACCAGTCTGTACGCGCCTTTAGATAGAATAAGAAACGAGTATATCCGCCAGAAGACAAAAGTGGTTGACATTGCTCATAGAATCAGTAAACTGAAGTGGCAGTGTGCTGGTCACATCTGTCGTAGAACCGATAACCGATGGCGGAGACGAGTTCTCGAATGGAGGCCACGAACGGGTAAACGTAGTGTGGGACGCCCCCCGACCAGATGGAGGGATGACCTTCGCAATATGGCCGGCAGGGATTGGATGCAGAGGGCCGAGAGTAGGGTTGATTGGCGCGCTTTGGGAGAGGCCTACGTCCAGCAGTGGACTGATACGGGCTGATGATGATGACGTCGAAAAATACTTCGTCATAACTACAGCGTCACCGTGCTCTTTAGTGCATTGGATTATTCTTCCCCAAAAGCAGTTATTAACAAACTGAGTCTGCAAATGCAAGGCGGTCTTTCGTGTTTGCCCCGTCTATTTGCACAGGGTCGGTACTTTTGTCCGTCTGTGTTTGGTCGGCAAATGGCGGACAAACACCGAATACCAACGTCTGGTCATTATGCTCAAAATGTGTCACATTATTTGGCATTTTAAAATTAAAATTACAGGGTATTAAGGACTTTCATAGAGCCAACTAGCGCCGCCAATCTTAAAAAAATAATATCTTCCAATATAATCAATTTTATTAAAAAAGCTATTTACGAAATGTTTATTACGATAAATACTATTTTTTAATGCTTATTTATAACGTGATTCAATGTCGGTAAGTTGTAGTTCGCATAATTGCGAAAAACGGCCGTTTTTGGCACATTGGTGAACTACAACTTAGCTTGTCAGAATTATGCCATGTAGTAAAAACATTAAGAATTCAGAAAATAGTAGGTAAGAAATCGAAGCGAATTATTCATTGTTTTTGTTATTCTTCTATAGGAGTTGCGAGAGTAGTAGAAAATGATACTGATTATGATTATGCAATATGAAACCTGTAATAAGTCCCCAACAAAATGATAGGTACAGCTTAAATGATCACGTAGTTTTGTAGGTGGGGCAAAGCTCCATTGAAATGTGGCAATGTCATTTTCACACAGGGCCCGTGTACGAGGTAATCTGCACCACTGTCCTTATAATACACATTATGAAATACTTAATTCTAGAGACATTTTTTTTTACCTTCATTCGTTTTTCCATGACTACATTCACATTCTAAAGTCGAATTTGGAGACTGCAAAAGCCATGGCTTAGTCGCAAACTCGGCCACAAAATAACTGGTCTGCGGGCGAGTTTCCCTTTTGTAAATTTTCACGTAGTAAACTGGCCCACATGCTTTAATGATACTGGGCGAGTTGCTTACGGGCGAAAATTACAATAGTAATGTCGCCCAAATGTTGGATTCTATAACTTTTGATAGACACACCGTTGCCAAAATGACAAGAACCGTCAAGAATGACAGGAACTGTCAAAAATGACAAGAACTGTCAAAAGTCTCAAAAACTGTCAAAAATTACAAGAACTGCCCAAAAATGACGAGAACTGTCAAATTTGACAAGAACTGCCAAACATGACAAGAACTGTCTAATTTGACGAGAACGGCCGTGCTACGACTATGCCCCACTCGTAAACTGACCACTTTCCATAATTCCGTACAAGAAAACAGATTAAAAATATAAACTGAAAACTGCACTCCAAACTATGTTATCGGAAACTTCCCTGATATTGAGTTTGCAAACTTATGCAGAGTTTCCACAAGTAGGACTTGGGTTCAGTGCCGTTTCGAGGCTTTGAGAAGGGGCGCTACGCTAGAAATTAATAGGATGTTAGGTTTCAAAATATAAGTTTGCAACTATTTTTACTGGACGTGATCTAAAATATATAACAATAAAATAGTGTATAAATTCTCACTAGAAACAACAATAACTACAGGCTAAAGCT
The DNA here is from genome assembly GCA_963506565.1 of Tachystola acroxantha. Taxonomy (NCBI): domain Eukaryota; kingdom Metazoa; phylum Arthropoda; class Insecta; order Lepidoptera; family Oecophoridae; genus Tachystola; species Tachystola acroxantha. The sequence continues at coordinate 1,083,762 of OY735874.1, forward strand.
TAAATATATACATGTATAGGTTACATTTTGGAGTATTATCGCATTAAAATCCTATCGTCCAATATCTCTCATCCCGGCCGTTAGCAAAGTGCTAGAGGTCGGTCTGAATCAGAGGATACTGCGTTTCTGGTCTCCGCGTAATGTACTCTCTGACCGTCAGTACGCGTACCGCGCCGGGCGCTCCTGCACGGACCTGGTGCGCGAGGTGGTGCAGCGCGTGCTGGAGGCGCGCGAGGCGGGCCGGCACGTTGCCGTGCTGTGCTGCGACCTCTCGCGCGCCTTCGACACGGCGGACCACAAGCTCCTGGCGGACAAGTTGTGCCACTATGGCATTCGCGGTCCAGCCCTCTCCCTGGTAGGGTCGTTCATGTCCGACAGAGTGCAGGTTGTGGTGGGTGACGGGGGCCGGGCGGTGTCGTCCGAGCTGGGGAACCGGATGGGCGTCCCGCAAGGCTCCTGCCTCTCGAACACCCTTTTCACCATCCTGCTGAACGACCTCCCTTCGGCTTTCGACGATGTCGAAATGTATATGTACGCAGACGACGTGACCGCCGTGGTGAGCGCGCCCTCGCCGAGCCAGCTCGAGCAGAAACTGAACGCCACAGTGCAGGGGCTCCACCGGTGGTTTCGGGCAAACGGACTCGCACTGAACAGGGACAAGACCTGCTTTATGAGGTTCAGCTTGAACGGCCATACCCCTGCTGCCATGAAGGTATTCGCGGGCGACTCTGCGATACAGCAGGTGACTAGCACCAAATTACTGGGTTTTCGCGTCGACGGCGCTCTCGGCTGGGACGCGCACATCGAGGCGATGTGCGCCCGCCTCGGCGGGGCGTGCTTCGCGCTGCGCCGGCTGGCCGCCACCGCTTCGCGCGAGGCGGTCCGCTCGTGCTACTACGCCACGGTGCACTCGGTGCTGGCGTACGGCACGGAGCTGTGGGCGAGCGCCGCGGACTGGCGCCGCGCGTTCAGCATGCAGAAGCGTGCCGTGCGCGCCATGGCCGGTGTCCGGGACGACGTCTCCGCCCGAGACCATTTTAGAGAATTTAAAATCCTGACGCTCCCGTGCATGCTAGTCCAGCAGGTGGCGACATTCACGCGCGCGAATCTCCAGCTCTTCGAGCGCAGGGGCGTCGTCCAGGCGTACAACGTACGTAGCAACAAACACAAGGATCAGCTCGTGGCCGCGCCGCACACACTGGCCAAATCGAAGCGCTCAGTGTATTACATGGGTCCGCAGGTGTATAACCGCCTCCCGGCGCACATAAGGGATGCACCTTCTATCCAAGCGTTCAAGAACAAGTTAACAGCATGGCTGTTAGAAATAAATTTATATAGTTATGCGGAATATGTGGAACTACCTATATTGGTTTAATTGAACGGTCACAGATGACTTAATTTTAATCTTATATCGAATATGACCACTTTTTATTTTTATCGACACTATATTATTTATAACATTTTGAATTTTATTTAATAATTTCTGAAGTATGAATTTAATTATGTACCTAACTACATTGTATAATGTACCCAAACCACGACCTGTAACATTTGTTATCAATAAATTTTTCATTTCATTTCATTTCATTAAATTACGATTCTTGCACATCATTTTAATGTTCATCTACTCTACTATATTGCCTAAAAAGTATTTTTTTTATTAATTGATATCCATTAAATAAAAAAATACATATAAGCTAGCTATATCACTTTTATTTAATGTAAAATTATGAAAGAATATTTACAAATAAATACAAATTAAATCAAAACTACCTAAACCTACCTAACGTGTAAAAATTATAAATAAAAAAGCTAGCTTAATGGGAAATTTTATTTTTAGTTCTAATATTCGTAATACGTCCCACATTTTTATTATGCTGTCATGTAAAAAAGGTGGATCATTTCAGGGGCGCACTGTACAGAATATACTGAATACATCCCTGCGTTCATGTTGCTGGTTAGTAAAAATTTATATTCATAATATTAGCTGCGGAATGCAGCACATGCTGATCGTATTTACGAACAAGCCGTATTACATACAATACGCGTATGTAAATTGTGTAAAATCAGCATTTTCGTACCGTTTGCGGCGAAAAACCTTACGACACTATTATTATCGGCTTTTGAATATTTTTTCGTTAGTGCAAAGTTACAGGGTTAAGTAACGGTTAGTTAACAGCATCCTGCAAATGATAGCCGGCAAATACGACTGCCGTATTGTAAAAAAATGTGTGACGTTGCATGTCCTAGGCTAGTTACTAATATAGTGTAAGACTCTACTAACAAATAATGAATCTTTGTCATTCGTAAATAAAATTATTATTATTATTATTATAAGTTGCGTTGCACGGAAGCCTCGGTGCGCGAGTCCGCTTCGCACTTAGCCGGTTTTTTTATCTTATAAGGGCCATGGTCTAGTTGGGAGTAGGTACATGTTGAAAGTAGTAGTTAGTACAATTTAAGCAACATTGGCATTGATCTCCTATAAACAACTAGATACACAGTCTGCCTTCTAAAAATGTCCGAGCGCAAGAAGGTCCAAACGGATAAATACCCTCATTTGCTTTATTGGACATTATTTGGACGGTAACAATGGACCCTTATTTGGACGTTTTTAAAATTGTTTTAGTAAGACCTTTGTGTATCTAGTTGTTGATAGGAGATCAATGAACATTGGGCGTAGTCTGTACATGGAAGGGTGACCGCTAGTGTCATTTTCATCTGAGCCCCTCCATGCCTTGGAAAGCACGTTAATAAGTTGGTCCCGGTTGATTCGAAAGCAGTCTTTAGGCCACGTCATAGGTCTATAGGCGTTCTGAACAACTAAAGAGAGACGGCTAGTTTCTTATTCTATCCACCAGAGAAACGTCAGACATAACTCTTTCCATAGCTCGCCGATAGCTATGGATATACTAAGAGATTAAGGAGACATTTGTCACGGGCACACATGCTACCGATTGTGATGGATCGTCGCTTCTTGTATAGTGGCCCGCACGAAGTCAACGTTATAAACTGTGTTAACGTTACCTTAGAGGTCATAGTCAATAGTGGCATCTATGAATATACAATGGAAATGGTACTCAAAGGTAATATTCCGCAAGGATGCCCTAAATTTTCAAACAATTCCATATACAGAAAGGATCTCAAATTACGACCTGACTCGAAAAAATGCTTCTACCTTAGCTACAAATACCTTTTTTTTTAACATGCAAAATCATGTACCACCACACCCGGGGGAGCGTGTTGATTATGTCGGGCTCACCGCCCTGAAGTTCCTGGGTTCCACCTCGTGCCATTCTTGCCGAGCCACGGGAACTGCGATACATCCGCGACCCGACTGGCGCCCCGAGCACTCCCCATTGTGAGCTGTACTAGCCCACAATGTATAATCCATAGCTACAAATACCTACTTCCCAATTAGAAATTGAACTCAGAACCTTTTGCACAGAATGCATGCACTACCAACATTTAGTATTCTTTCTATTTTCTTTTCTCGTGTGGTTTAGTGACCAAACCTGTTTATCAAAGTTATTCACGCCGCCCTTAGGCCTTTGACGTGGCCTAACGACTGCTGTCAAGCGACAACAACCGGGACCAACTGCTTAACGCGCTTTCCGAGGCACGAAGGGGCTCAGATGAAAGTGTCACGGTCACCCATCTAGGTCCTGACTTCGCCCAACGATGTCAAAATTTAGTATTCTATGCTACAGACTAGGTTGTTATAAGAAGTCATAACAATTTGTTGAGCAGACGAAGTCGAGAGGGATCTGGGCCGACTGCAGGCACACACGTGTCGCGAATTGGTGCAGAACCGTAATGACTGGAGTCTTCTCCTTTCGGAGGCCAAGAGTCACTTCGGGTTACTGAGCCAGCGGAGTAAGTAAGAATTGCTGCAGCGACTTTTAAAACAACACTAAAACTATAATCGAATGACTCCATATCTGACTCTTTTAAAAAAAAACACAGACCGACAGAAAATAAATCCTCTGAGTTCCTTTAAAAATTCATCATCATCATTTTCAGCCTCTATGAGACCAGTGGTTGGGTCAATGGACTTGCAATATGGAGGTCCCAGGTTCGATTCCCAGCTAGGGCAGCCATGTACCAATGAGTTATCCTCGGTTTTTTCGAAGGAAAAACTTGCGTACATTTACCGAGTGCTCTCAAAGACGGTGAAGGAAAACATCGTGATGAAACCTGCATGTCGTAGAAAAAAAAATCTAAGGCCTGTGAAATCCGCCAACCCGCACTGGGCCCGCGTGGTGGATCATGGCCCGAGCTCCCTCGATGTAAGGGAAGGTCTGTGCCCGAGCAGTGGGGCAATAAAAATAGACTGATGATGATGAGACCAATATTGGACATCCTCCTCCTTGCGTCGTATTCCTCATTGCTGAGGGTCGTGACACCTCTGGGTCATCTTTTCTCTGATGATATTGCGCCATCTGTTCCTATCTTCGGCGGCGTGAAGAGCATCGTAAAAACCGGTATCGAGATTGGTTCGGATCAGATCAGACCAATCGGGCTTCGTCTGCGTGGTCTTCTTGTATCTATCTTGCCAGTCACCATTAATCTTTCCAGGTTGTCGCCACTCTTCCTGGCAATGTAACCGAAGTATTCAAGAAACATTGGACATAAGTCTCCACTAAATTTCAACATCCGTTTCTACAATCTGTCATTCGATTCCATTGCTTCCCAGCGACTCTTTGTATTGTCAGATCGATGAGCCATCGATGAGACTTCTAGGATTCCTGAGCTCAAGTCGAAGTCGCCACAAATTAATTACACAAATACGCCCTTCAAAATTTTCAGATACTTCCTCATTCCTATCATGTGATTGCCATACCGTCGCTCATATCATACACCACATTACAAAGACCATTCCAGAATCTAACGGTACCAATAAGTATAAGAATTTCGGCAGAATCGAATTATACACCCTTTCAGCAGGTCGTCAACGGATTTGAATGGAATACTAATGACCCTTGTGGTCGGATCGGCGTCCGCTATTTTCCCCGCGAGTGATGGCCCACTTTACAGCCAATGCGCTAATAATATTCTCATTTTGTCGGTAAAATAAAACCCGTCTATTTCGGGACGTAGACGTAACGTAACCACGTCACATCACGTAACGGGGCCGGCACGTAAAGCTAGCCAGAGCTGTCTCGTTTCCTGGATATTTTTGGGTAATTTAGTGAAATTCACAATAGGTGTGATCCTGTCGTTGCATATCTAATTCTAACATTCACAATGCCTAAAAACTAAGGTCTTCAACCAGTGCGTCCTGCCAGTGATGACCTACGGAGCCGAAACGTGGACATTGACGGTGAGACTGGCCCACAATTTCAAAGTCGCTCAGCGAGCTATGGAAAGAGCTATGCTTGGAATTTCTCTATTAGATAGAATAAGAAACGAGTATATCCGCCAGAAGACAAAAGTGGTTGACATTGCTCATAGAATCAGTAAACTGAAGTGGCAGTGGGCTGGTCACATCTGTCGTAGAACCGATAACCGATGGGGTAGACGAGTTCTCGAATGGAGGCCACGAACGGGTAAACGTAGTGTGGGACGCCCCCCGACCAGATGGAGGGATGACCTTCGCAAAATGGCTGGCAGGGACTGGATGCAGAGGGCCGAGAGTAGGGTTGATTGGCGCGCTTTGGGAGAGGCCTACGTCCAGCAGTGGACTGATACGGGCTGATGATGATGATGATGATGATATCTAATTCTAAACCCAACTATCACTGTTAATTTTTGGTACCTATGCTAAATCTTGTAAGAATGAGCAACGCAGCGGCGCAGCGTGAGGGTAAATGGTTACTGCATTCAAAAAACCGATAATGGGGCTTGGGAGAGGTCTACGTCTAGCAGTGGACTGATACGGGCTGCTGCTGATGATGATGAGCGACGCTCAGCGACGATTATAATCACTCTGGAATTACCACAAATACCTTACTTAAATGTAAAGGTATATTATGATGCATTGTATATTTATCGATGCTTGTAGGTATGTCTAAAATATACTAAACACACACTAGTTACTGCACATTAGCAATTTAACTATTAACAGTACTTAAGCTATAATTGAATTTAGTATCAAATTATACCTATGTAGGTTTCATAAAACAATAAAAATTAAAAATAACTATTATAATATTAACCTAGAAAATATGTTGTAGTCGGTATAATAGTAGTATAATATAGTAACTAGTATAACATTGAACATATATACCTATGTTAAATATTATATAACCAATTTATTGTATAATTGAAAGAGGGCTCCACAAAACAGGGAATTCTAGTGTTCAAATTCACAGGAACTTTATATTTGATCAAAGTTCAAAGACATTGCCACATTTCAATGGAGCTTTGCCCCACCTACAAAACTACGTGACCATTTAAGCTGTACCTATCATTTGGTTGGGGACTTATTGCAGGTTTCATATTGCATAATCATAATCAGTATCATTTTCTACTACTCTAGCAAATTCCTATAGAAGAATAACAAAAACAATGAATAGTTCGCTTCGATTTCTTAGCTGTTTTTTTCGACTTGCTTGATGTACAAAATTTTATTTTAAACCAATAATTTTAATAAAAAACGGAGATATTTTTACATTTATTCGTCATCTTGTACAACTTGCGGTTGATGGTGGGGCAGAATCTGGCGTTGTCATTTACATTTATTACCATGTCCAATTGATTTGATTGAACTAGTGAGAATTATTTTGTATATGTTTTGTTTTTGTTTTCAATATCACTTCTCTGGTCCTGGTGCGACTTAAACGCTTATCCTTCTAGAAATATCCTATCCATGAACTTTCCACTCCTGTTTTGAAATTCAAACTTGGTCGCGCCCGACGCGACACCAGCGCCAGAGTTGCGCTGAACAAACTACTACTCAAATGATGGCCGCCGCGTAAGGCACGGGAAAACTTTGCTCCTGTTAATCGTGGTTAAAAAGTAGACGAAAGTCGAGTATTTCGTGATTAGAGCCTGTGTAGGACGTCCTGGACTCTTGTGTCAACCTGCTTAGTGCTGTGCGTGCGAGGAACTGACAAGGATCGGGAGACTCTTGGTGTGCCGGCGTCATCAGCTTATCCCAAGTAAGATTCCCTCCTTTCTGACCTAGCTTTAAGTGCGGCACTTGCTCTCTGCTGTGGGTTCGCGGGATTACAACGTCTCCTTCCAGGTGAAACGAGGACCAGCTCGATTTGCTCGTTGAACGGCCTGGTATCGTACCGCCATAAAAGTGGTCATTTCGAGCCAAATTTTCCTAAAAGCGCCTATAGAAATTTAATAGACAGCTTATTCTTAGCATATTTATCAAAATAACAAGTCATTTCGAACAATTCTTTACGTAAAATTAGTAAAATTCAATTACATTTTACGTATCATTTTTTCGCCCATCAGTTATCAACTTACCTACTCGCACGGTGCGCTAGTTCCACCAACTTACCTACAACATATTTAATTTATACGAGTAAATTGTGGTCGGTTTCGTTTCGCCTGTATGTTGAGTACGGAAGCTGGGTTAAGGTATTGAATTGTGCTCGGAATACTTAGGTACCTACAAAGTTAAGCTAATTCTTTGAATCATAAAGTGTGTAAAGGTTGCGTAGCTACATATGTACCTATACCTATCTACAATTTAACTTAAACCTATTCAAGTAAAATTGTCATACCCACTTATTACGATTATTCAAAATCAATCTCTTTGTTTACGTAAAACCATCGTTCGTCTTATAATCTGTTAAGGCGACGTCATATTGTAAGGTTCACTGTGTGAAACGTTTTGAAGAGTGCAAAAATGGCAAAAACCGCCTTAGTAGCAGAAATACAATCTCTCATCAAACGTCGGGAATATGAATTTTATTCTATGCAAATTCTTTATGATTTATCTAAAGAAGCAATGACAAATAAGTCGAAGTTATTATCGTTTCGTACAAGATTCAAATCTATTAATAACATTCGTCAAAATTTTAGTGACCTTCATCATGAAATCTGTATTAAAAAATTAGTGTCAGAACCTGAATATGTACCTGAAAATTCAGCCCTATCTGCATTTGATGATTTGTACTATGCCGTTATGGAAGTTGCCGAATCGTTACAGCTTGATAATCATTCTAAAATTCAAACGCTTTCTTCTCAGAACACTCAAAATAATGGAGATGATTCTAAATTTCTGTCTCATTTGCCCAAATTACAAACTCCTAAATTTGACGGAAATATTGAAAATTGGCAATCATTTAAAGATAGTTACTTGCCCTTAATTCACAACAATTCAGCTCTTTCCAACATAGAAAAATTCCACTACTTGTTAACTTGTTTGTCAGGCTTCGCCTTAACAATAGCGAAAGGCGTACCTATTACCGCAGCCAACTATAGTATAGTGTACAAGGCGCTCACGGACAGATACGACAACAAGCGTATTCTCGCGACTGCCTACATAGAAAAGTTATTCAGACTTACACCAATAACGAAACCGTCACTTGCCAGTTTAACTGAGTTAACTAACTCACTTTATGAAAGCGTTTATGCGTTACGCGCCTTAAATATTCAATCGCTGGATGAATTCATATTATTCTATGCTGCATCCCGCACGTTAGATTACGACACTCGTCAACGTTTCGAGTTACAGAACCCGAATGAAATACCTACATTTGATGATTTACTTAATTATCTTCAAAATTACGTCAAAATATTAGAAGTGAGTCAACCGATGATCATTTCTACCCCTACTACGAGTAACAAAAACACTCGTCAGCCTAATAATAATGCGAAATACAGTCCACAACCAAAATCCTCTTTTGTTGCTTCTACAAATCCAACTAATAAAGACAAACAATTCGTTTGTCCGTGTTGCAATTCTCCTCATTCTATATACAGATGTCAAAAGATATTGTGTATGGACATACCGTCGAGAATCAAATTAATTCACCAATTAAACTTATGTACTAATTGCTTACGATCGGACCACGATTTTATGGACTGTCCGTCAAAGAAAATGTGTTTAATATGTAATTCGAAGCATAACACGTTGTTACATATCGATGCCCCTACTACAAGTCTGCAAACTCAAAGTGACGATACCTACCAGTGTGATTATGAGAGTGACCATCCGAACACAAGTTTAACCTGCGCAGCCGCAACGGCTAGGTCGAGCACGCAACGAACGACTAAGATTCTCGGCTCGGCAGTGGTTCGCGTTCGGGACGCGCATGGCTCGCTTCAGTATGCGCGCGCCCTTATCGACAGCTGTTCGATGGATTCCTTTATTACTTCTTCGTGCGCCAAGCGACTTGGGCTGCCCGTGCAGCGCTGCAACATGACGGTTACCGGAATAGGTCAAAGTTCAGTGCAAACTATACGGGGTGTAACAATTTGTTCAATCATGCCTCGTCGTATTGACACTCCTTGTTTCGAGCTGCCATTAGTAATTATACCTAAAATTACTTCAATGATGCCTTCGCCATCCTTACCCGGTACAGTTCGTGAGCATTTTAAACATCTCGATTTAGCCGACGAAAACTTTGACAGAGCAAGTCATATTGACATCTTACTGGGTGTCGAATGCTTTGATCAAATTTATACTGGGCCTCGTTACGCGCCAGGTCCTGGCTTACCCTGTGCGCTCTCCAGTGTTTTCGGTTGGGTAATCAGTGGTTTACTATACGACCGCGCCAACATTCGCGCTCCCTCTCAGCCGGTGACGTCACTCCTCGCTTCCACTTGTGAGCTCGACGAGATCGTCCATCGGTTTTGGGAAACCGAGGAGCCTCCTAAGTCAAATATTTCCGATCCTGAAAAGGAGATTTGCGAACAACAATATAAAGATGGGACTTACCGAACTCCCGAAGGCCGCTATGTCGTGCCGATCATGCTGAAGGAGGATCCACCTTCTCTCGGCGATTCTAAGCGCCAAAGCTTAAATCGCTTTCTCAATATAGAAAAACGCCTCGCTCGTGAACCTGAGTTGAAAGCAGATTACGTTGATTTCATGCGACAGTACGAGCAGCTGGGGCACATGCAGCCTGCCCCACCTTCGTCTACTGCTTTAGCATACATCATCCCACACCACTGTGTCGTGAGGCCGAGTAGCTCCACGACTCGTCTGCGCGTTGTTTACGATGCTAGCCATCAAACAACGAACGGCAGGTCCCTCAATGACGCTGTTCATGGAGGACCAAAACTACAAATTGATATCATCGATATCGTTACGAAATTCCGTTTGCACTCCATTGTGTTCACTGCCGACATTTGTAAAATGTATCGTCAGATACTCATCCGACCTGAGGATAGAGTATATCAACACATATTTTGGCGCGAGAGACCCAATGCACCTCTGCAAGAGTTTGAGCTCAATACCGTGACTTACGGTGTCAGTAGCTCGCCGTATCTCGCCATACGAACTCTGCGACAGCTCGCCGACGATCACGAGTCCGATTATTCTTCTCGAGCCACTGAAGTGCTCCGCGAAGAAATATTCGTCGACGATGTGACGACTGGCGCGTCATCCTTTGATGAAGCAGTTCAACTAAAAATTGATCTTGTATCATTACTCGAAAAGGGACAATTTGAACTCCGAAAGTGGAGTAGCAATAACTCTGATCTTTTAGCAGATGTTCCCCCAGAACATTGTCAATCGACAAAGACATTTGACGATACTAGTCAAGAATTTTTGAAAATACTAGGAATTCAATGGAATCCATCAAGCGATCACTTTTCCTACTCATTTTCAGACAGCTTTAATGTGGAATTTACAAAACGATCAATCCTTTCGATAATTGCTCGAATCTTTGATCCCCTCGGATGGATATCGCCTCTCGTATTTGCAGCCAAATTGCTGCTACAAGAAATGTGGCGTCTCAATCTGTCATGGGATGAACCCATTCCTAGCCATCTCGCGAAGCAATGGCATGTCATTGCTGCTAACTTATCTGACTTACAACAGATCAAGTTACCTCGGATGATTATGTCTCCAGATCCTATTCAGATTCACCTGGTCGGATTCTGTGACGGCTCGTCTAAGGGATACGGTTGTTGTGTCTATCTTTGTGTCGTTACACCGCAGGAAACTAAGGCAAGCCTTCTGATAGGAAAATCAAAGGTAGCACCGTTGAGAACCACAACCGTGAACAGACTGGAACTGTGCGCTGCAGTTCTGTTAGCTCGTGTGCTCAGTCATATGTATTGTTTACTGAAAAACAAAATATCCATAGACTCTGTCGCAGCCTACACTGATAGCAGCACAGTCTTGTCCTGGCTTCACACGCAGCCACATCTACTGAAGATGTACGTTGCTAACCGTGTCGTACAGATAACAGACCAAGTCGAGGCAGATCAATGGTTTCACGTATCAACCAATGACAATCCTGCTGACTGCTGCAGTCGCGGGGTAACATGTGCAGAACTTGCTGAACACCATTTGTGGTGGACTGGGCCCTCTTGGCTCACTCGGCCTCCCAGTGAATGGCCATCTCAGAAGGTCCTAGTACCGAACGAGGAACTGCCAGAGTTAAAACCTTCTATCACTCAAACCTTGTTAACAAATGAAGAACAAGACTTATTCCTCTCTGAGTCAATTTCGAAGTTTTCTTCATTCAACAAATTACAAAGAACTTTCGCTTGGTGCTTACGTTTCATCAATAATTCGAAGTTAAAACACGACAATCGTGTCCTTGGTCCGTTATCTACTAGTGAGTTGGATAAATCACTAGTCACTTTGGTTAAATGTACGCAGCGTTCACATTTCGCCAAGGAACTCGATCAAATCAAAGTTAACACGCCGTGTGTCAAGTCAGTTCAAAAGCTGTCACCTTATATTGACCACGTCGGTCTTTTGCGAGTGGGGGGTCGCCTCAGCAATGCAGGCTTGCCCCATGAAACTGCGCATCCTCTTCTTTTACCAAAATCATGCCATTTATCACAATTGATTGTGGATTATTTTCATTTAAAATATTTCCACTGCGGTCCCAGAACCCTTCAATCTCTTATTCAAAGAAAATTTTGGATATTAGGAGCGAGGTTAGCCATACGTTCTCGTTTATCCAAGTGCGTCGTGTGCTTTAAAGCAAAACCGATTCCATGTCAGCCTATTATGGGAAGTTTACCGGCTTCACGTCTTCAACCAGGAAGATGTTTTCAAGCTACGGGAATAGACTTCGGCGGTCCTTACTTGCTCAAGGAAAGTAGGCGGCGAAGTGCACGTACCTACAAGGCGTACATTTGCCTTTTTATTTGTTTAACATCTAAGGCAGTTCACTTAGAAGTTGTAACAGAACTTAGCACTGAAGCTTTTCTAGCCGCGTTAGATAGATTCGTCTCTCGTCGCGGCATGTGTCAAAAAATTCTAACTGACTGTGGCACGAATTTTGTCGGTGCCAACAGACAATTAAACGAACTGTTTAATTTACTGAAACAAAATCATTCAGAAATCTCTGACGGCTTAGCCAATAGACGAATTGTTTGGGAATTTAACCCTCCAAGCGCGCCGCACTTTGGAGGAATTTTTGAAAGCGGTATTAAATCGACTAAATACCACCTAAAACGCGTCGTAGGCACTCAGGTTCTGACTCTAGAAGAGATGTTCACAATTCTCGCGAAAATAGAAGCGATTCTTAACTCTCGACCTCTTTGTCCGCTCTCTCCTGATCCGCGAGAAACCGACGTACTCACGCCGGGACATTTTCTAGTCGGTGGCCCACCTGTGGCCTTGCCTGAACTTCCGTTAGAAGACATATCGTGTCCGCGTTCGCGTTGGCAGATGCTACAGAACATAACTCAATCTTTCTGGCGCATATGGCAGCGTGACTATTTGCACACTCTTCAACAGAAAAGCAAATGGTTTCAATCGAAACCTAATGTCAAAATTGATGACCTCGTTATTATTGTGGAGCCTAATCTTCCACCTACATATTGGAGATTAGCGAAAATTGTACAATTGCATCCTGGTCGTGACAATGTCGTTCGAGTAGTCACAGTCAGGACTGCAAACGGTAATGTCTTTCGCCGGCCTGTGGTGAAGATATGTCCGTTGCCTATGTAATGTTATCTTGCATTAAGTTTCAAGTTTTTCTTTAGTATTTTAAGTAGCTAGATATACATTACGATAGACAATAAGTTAGTTTTAGATAATTTCACCGTTGGTCTATCTATTCTGAGCACAGTTTCAATATCGATACTTAACTATGAAATCCTGGTGAATTTCAAGTGGGGGGTTTATGGTGCGACTTAAACGCTTATCCTTCTAGAAATATCCTATCCATGAACTTTCCACTCCTGTTTTGAAATTCAAACTTGGTCGCGCCCGACGCGACACCAGCGCCAGAGTTGCGCTGAACAAACTACTACTCAAATGATGGCCGCCGCGTAAGGCACGGGAAAACTTTGCTCCTGTTAATCGTGGTTAAAAAGTAGACGAAAGTCGAGTATTTCGTGATTAGAGCCTGTGTAGGACGTCCTGGACTCTTGTGTCAACCTGCTTAGTGCTGTGCGTGCGAGGAACTGACAAGGATCGGGAGACTCTTGGTGTGCCGGCGTCATCAGCTTATCCCAAGTAAGATTCCCTCCTTTCTGACCTAGCTTTAAGTGCGGCACTTGCTCTCTGCTGTGGGTTCGCGGGATTACAACGTCTCCTTCCAGGTGAAACGAGGACCAGCTCGATTTGCTCGTTGAACGGCCTGGTATCGTACCGCCAGGTCCTTTGATGAGCAATATTAGTGGAATTAGACAAACAGCTAACTACCGTTAAGCCTGCAATAACACTGATAGTTCAATAAGCCAACGTTTCCAATATCCAGCGAGTAGCGGTGTGTTTGTCGACCGGTTCTGTCCAAACATACATATTATCTCCATAATCTCTGTTTGCGTGTACCTTGATCTTGTACGGGAATGTATCGATCTATACCGAACCCCATCAAGTGTCTTAATTTGTAAACAAATACTGTACCAACTGTTATAAGAAAATACGCTGTCCTTGTAAATTTTAAAAATTGTATCCACCTGACTTCCAGAATAAATTCCACCAAGAAATACTTGCTTTTAACTTTAATTATACAACACTAACATTTTACGATTTTCTGTAATTATTGAATAGTTATTAACATTATTGGATCGTATCATTTTATTTTGACAATGATGAACAGGTTCAATCAATTAGTTCCTTCAGTGTCACAACAGGTAATTAGACGTTCATATTAGTTTACAAAATAAGACACTTGATTTGGGCTGCGGTATAGATGTAATTGGTTTTTGTGACAATAATATATGTGAAAACTATAATAGCTATTATTATTATAATAGTTAGAAGTTGATATGGCCACTACTCGTGTGACATTCACGTTAGATAGTCTTTAGAAAATAACATGATACAAATTGAGGCAAGAAATCCCATTAATGAAAAAAAAACAATAATAATAGGATTTTTTTATAAATTAATTCTTCCCAAAGGGAAAGGCAAGGCCAACTAGGGCATAGGCTGTATACTTGGTCTGAAGATAAAAATATGCAATAAATAAAATATTCAATAGAGTCAAAATGTAAGAAATATAAATAAACAAATTATAATTGTATTAATATCTATGTAAAAGTAAATAAGTGACATGTGATATATTTTAATGGAATAAATGGCTTATAATAATAACAAGTAAGAATACACCATTTTTTGAATTTTAAATTTCAAATTAAATTTAAATGTTAGTTTTTTCGCTCAATGCTGCATTTAGCAGAATCATTTTATTTGAATTCAAAGTAATTTCGAAAATGCACTCCGTCCCACAAAAGAAGATTTTTAGTTATGAATGCTAAAAATTCCGATACACGATCATCATAAAAACTTTTAGGCACAGTCGTCACAGCATCCTCTCCGAAAACCATTTCAATTTCAACCATATTACCATTGCTGAAAGTGTTAAATTTGATGTGATGTCGACCGTATGTTTCGTTCCACGCATTTTTAGCTCGAATGAAAGGTGCATTTGATAGAATCCTCGGCGAATGCCGTCGGCATCGATGTTCGAACGTTCCATTACGTGATTGAAATGTTTTGTCCTGATTGCGGGCGAAAAAGTCGGAGCGAAGCGATCTTGATGCGATTTATGAAGCATAGAGATTTATTTGGAGAAGCATTTGCTGAAATCTGTCTCACTTTTACGTACATTGCCTTTCAATTATCATTATCTAGGTGTTATTCTGTGGCAGTAAACGATGCTTATTGGAGATTTAAATGACAATGCCAGATTCTGCCCCACCATCAACCGCAAGTTGTACAAGATAACGAATAAACGTAAAAATATCTACGTTTTTTTAATCGAGTATCACGTGAGTAACGCCGTATTATTAATAAACAAAACTCAGTTCTCAAGAGAACTGTCAAATTCACACTTGAGAACGCATTTGCTGATTGCACACGAACCGCGACTTTAGAAAGACATCGCGTGATACGCCCTTAAAATTGCTTTATTAAGAAATGAAATACTTGAGATGATGATCACGTCTTGAGAGTGCATCAGCTGAATTCGGTCTTGAGCTCAGACTATTAATACGGGCCTAAGACTAAGTTATATTTCTGTTATTCTTCCTCTTTATCTTACTAGGAATGTGGCCGCCTTATCTCCATATGTTGGCTTGACTTTAGGACAGGATTGAACTCCATCGCTCATCATCTTGATGAAAAAGATGAAGTACAGAGACACAATTATATTTCTGTTATGGATCAAGTAAATCCTGTGGTCTGTCAATGTTGCCTATATCAAATATCCAGAATACGCCCGCCATCGGAAGCTTTTCATTACTTATAAATACCTATTTGACGGGAATCAGTCCGCGTGTGTTTATTTATTTAAGAGCTGGTGCGGTTCAGTGGTCTAAAATGTAATATTACACTCGTATTATCGGAAAATATTTATGATTTGAATCGTGCATTAATAATATTATGTATGTTTATCGGATTTTAATTTTAAGTCATCATCTGGTTGTATCTGTCTAATGTCGGTACAGAAAAGTTCTAGTACTTAGTAGATTCTCCAGTTTCAAGTGATGTTCATACTATTTACTGTCTGATTGATATTTTTCATATTCTCTGATGTTTATCATCACTTCCACCCCAATTTATGGTTAAGCATCTTTGAAAGATTTTAAGATTTGATAGATTTGTTAATGAAATGACAATGCCAGATTCTGCCCCACCATCAACCGCAAGTTGTACAAGATAACGAATAAATGTAAAAATATCTCCGTTTTGTTATAAAATTATTGGTTTAAAATAAAGTTTTGTACAAGTTGCGATTCGAAATAAACAGCTTAATTAAGAATTCAGAAAATAGTAAGAAATCGAAGCGATTTATTCATTGTTTTTGTTATTCTTCTATAGGAGTTTCGAGAGTAGTAGAAAATGATACTGATTATGATTATGCAATATGAAACCTGTAATAAGTCCCCAACAAAATAATAGGTACAGCTTAAATAGTCACGTGGTTTTGTAGGTGGGGCAAAGCTCCATTGAAAAGTGGCAATGTCTTTTTGAGCCTTTCAAATAAAGGTTCTTATGGTGGCACTTCACTTGTCTATTCCTATTTGCGTATTTGTCATAATTGCCATGTGTGGTATTCTTTACAAAACATTCGTCTTATTTTATTTGTATGTACGTCAAGTATTTGACAAATACGACAAATATCCAATAACGAATACAAATAGCCAAGTGAAATGCAACCACTACGTTGATCTACTGACAATCTGCATATCCAATATTTTGAGAAGCCATATTAATAATTTTTTTTTTATTGTAGTAAGAGATTTACAAGTTTTCGAAGCACGAGCTTACATAGTACTCCTTATGATAAGTTACATTTATGTTAGAGTTGATGTATAAGGTCGTGCAGTTGAAGTACACTAGCACCCACACTAGGATTCCCTGTGTCGTGTTCTGTTCTGTAATCATTCTAGTATAGACTAGAATGTAAAATACTATTCAATACACATTCATATGTGCAGGCAATTGTCGGCAATCTACAACTGTTTAAGCACAAATTATGACGCGAGCGGGTGTAAATTGGACAAAGG
Organism: Tachystola acroxantha; assembly: GCA_963506565.1. Classification (NCBI taxonomy): domain Eukaryota; kingdom Metazoa; phylum Arthropoda; class Insecta; order Lepidoptera; family Oecophoridae; genus Tachystola; species Tachystola acroxantha. Next base: position 1,100,820 of record OY735874.1, read on the forward strand.
TGCCGATGTTATGCTCGTCATAAGAATTGGGACACAGAATATAAACATGTGTGCTTGAATATTTTTTTGAATTGAGGCATTTATGTGATTTCTAGGTGTACCTGTATCTAGAAGATGTATGAATGGCTGAGAGAAAGGTTGGCAAGAAAGAAATCCGCACCATGGGGTGGTACAAGGCGGTGCCAAGCGTACCGGAGTGTACGAGGTGCCGCCGCCTAAGTAAGGGCCCGGGCCCACGGACGCAGTGCGCGAACCGCACGGCGCCCGGGCGGCTCGAGGCTCAGACGGGGAGGAGGAAGGTGAGGGATGAATGGATTATACATTGTGGGCTAGTACAGCCCACAATGGGGAGTGCTCGGGGCGCCAGTCGGGTAGCGGTTGTATCACACTTTCCCGTGGCTCGGCAAGAATGGCACGAGGTGGAACACCGCAGGACGTTTAGTCGGTATGATGCCCCTTCAGGGCGGTGAGCCCGACATAACCAACACGCTCCCCCGGGCTCTAGCATGTTTTACCTGGGTAAAAAAAAAGATGTACCTGTATCTGACAATCAGTTACTTAGTTACTTACCGCTGATTCAACAATCCTAAGTGGATCTAGCCGTAATGAAAAGTGACTCTATTTTCTATTATGATCCATTATAATAATAATAATAATAGTTGGGTCTAGAGCCGGATACAGAAGGCAGTGCTGCTGGACACGGCGCGCATTGTGAGGAGGTGTGGCATACTATTGGACCGTCATACAGTGACGGGTTTAAGCGACACAATGGGGTTATGCCGCACGTTACATATCATTGACGCCTCGGCTATTTAAAGAAAAGAAAGAAGAATAGAGTATGAAGAAGTTGTTACTCACTACTTCTGTAATAGTGCCAATAATAGCTGTAGCAGAAGCGCTTAAAAGCTCCGAAGTTGGACCGGGTCGCAACGAGCCTTGCGTCTGCTTGTGGAGTTATCCTGCTGATATTTCTAGACTGTCACAAAAGGCGTGCTCGTGGGAGCGCTCCCGTCTGTCTGTCTGTCAGTCACGACACATTATAATCAATTACGACGACTCTCGCCGATCTGCGAGTTAGCCGACAATTGTTTACATTCGTTCGGATTTCGAGTTAAGCGCACTTGAATGTGTGAACAGACCTTATTTATTTAATGTGGTGCTTTCAGATTTTGTATTTGGATTACGCGAAATATGAGAAACTTAAAATGAAGGCAGTTTATCAGTTTCCAATTTCGTATTACAGAATATTTCATATCGTAATCTATTAGAGAAACACCTGACTTAAATGGTCTCCGGGGTCGTCCTATTTTTTATATTTTACTTATGTTTGTTTTGTACTCACTAACATTAGCTTGTAAGTCATTTTATTATATTTTACTAACATCTATGGCCCTGTCCGAAATAAACAGTTTTTATTTATTTATTATCTTCTTTCTTCCCCCAAAAGAGTTGCAAAAATTCGCGTTCATTCCCGAGCTCTGTAGTGGGTTTGGGACTCTTGAATATATCTCAAACTGCCGATATTGCACACAATCCTTGATAAATCCAACACGAGCTATGGAAAGAGCTATGCTTGGCATTTCTCTGTGAGATAGACTAAGAAACGAGTATATCCGCCAGAAGACAAAAGTGATTGACATTGCTCATAGAATCCGTAAACTAAAGTGGCAGTGGGCTGGTCACATCTGTCGTAGAACGGATAACCGATGGGGGAGACGAGTTCTCGAATGGAGGCGACGAACGGGTAAACGTAGTGTGAGACTCCCCCGACCAGATGTAGGGATGACCTTCGCAAGATGGCTGGCAGGGACTGGATGCAGAGTGCCGAGAGTAGGGTTGAGTGGCGTGCTTTGGAAGAGGCCTACGTCCAGCAGTGGACTGATACGGGCTGATGATGATGATGAACTCCAACATATTGATATTTGCGAATATTTTATGATTTATTTAACGTGATATTAAACACAAACAATCAAATAAAAGTAATCAGTAGATACTCTCCCCGTCCCATATCCAGGGTGCTTCCCATAAGGCCGGCGCTGCTGCCCAACAGGCACAATTACTCAAGCGCCGCAAATACTCACATCATGAGTTTGCGGCGCTTGCAGTAGAAACAATGGGCCCATGGTCGACAGACTCGAAACATCTCATCCACGAGCTGTCTACCCGGTTGGTCCATGTCTCGGGCGATCCCAGGGCTGGCAGCTACCTCGCTCAGCGAGTAAGTATTGCCATACAGCGAGGAAATGCTGCCAGCGTCCTGGGCACCATGCCACAGAACGGGGATCTTCACAACGGGTTCGTTCTGTAGTATTTAGTTTTATTTTATAAGTAATTTGTATATTTTTAGACGTAGTTAGTTTTGTTTTATTAATAAATTATATACATCAAATAAAATCAAAATTATCAAATAATATTGCAAGCAATTTCGCTTCATTTTTAAAAGTCCTATTTCTTGTTTTTTCCTTTCGATAAAAACCACAATACATAAATGAATCTGACCAGTAGTCTAACCTTTGTAAATGAACAAACAACATAAACATAACAGAACTGGGTTAGCGTGTCGAAGCATCCTATTCCATCGCTACAAAGTGCATCACAAGTTCTCATTCACATCGCTAGCAGTTAGTATTGTGGTCGATCCATTATTGTCGTTGCAAAAACTAATGTTGGCTCGGTTTGTGTTGCCCTACTGTTGTATTGTTGTACTGTGATCGTAACTGTGACGTCATTGATAGGAATAATAAAGTGATAGGTGCTCTTTCACACGCTTTTTAAAGACACCTATAAAGAAGAAGAAGAAGAAAATATGTTTATTGCCATACACCAATTACATAAGCTTAGAAAAAATCAATCAAGTAGTAAGTTACAATCTAATATAGTTATGCTAAGTGGTGTGGCAAAAGGTGCATGTTTCAGCTGAGCTGACACCGAGGTGTGCAGCGCTGTGACTCGACATGCACCTCTTCCCTGCCAGAATATATACCTGATATTCGGTATGATAACGAACTTATCCTAAAGACCACCTTTAGACGAGGTATCGCGCACGGAGTGAGGGAGTGAGTTCCACAGTCTAATCGCCTGCACAGGGAAGGAGTCCGCGTAAATTACTGTTAATCCTCAAATGAAAAGGCTTTGATATTACACCACGTATGTAAATTCTGACCTGCTTCGTGCATCCTTACATAACTCCAGGCTTTGTACTGTCCATAATTTCATATCCTGCGTTCTATTGTGAATTTCATCTAGTTTAGTCACAATAAAGGCATATAAAGGCTCGCACGGAGCGATTTCCCTCGCGTGCCGGCCCCCCAACCTCCCGCCCGCCGCCGGCGCGCGACAGCCTTTTGGCGGCGGCTTCATTTGCAAGCGGTTACATTTTACGCATCGCCGCTTGCACTGTTAGACAGTGCTCCTACTGTTCCCCGCTTATACTGTGATGCTACTGTGCGATTAAACTGGCAAGGGCAGGGTCGAATCTAGGCACTATAGGCAGGTGCCACGGTAAAATAAAATATAGAGTCTCATTGTACCATATAACAGTATGTATTCTGTAATATATCAAATACAAATACATTTATTTACCAAAAAGATTATTACAATTTACAAAAATATAAGTAAAAAGTGTAAGTCCTCATAATGGTTCGTCAAAAAACTCCTTCATTGAATACAGTGTTCTCAATAAATGCTTCGTTAGTGAATATTTAAATGCGTTGAATTTCATTTCAGCTTGTAGTGAACCTACCTGCCGAGAGACTGTTGAACAGTTTGACACCAATGATTCTGTCATATCATATCCACAATAATACCTATATTAATTTACCTACCTACTTATTTTAATCTAAACATATTTTAATCTAAATTAAATTAGAAATAAGTTCTCATGCCAGTGAAACGTATGTTTTGTTTATGAGAAGTAAATCTCTAAACAGATGTATTACAGGAAGTAGGTAACTAAATGTGGGCTAGTGTTTCAATAGGGGCTAGAACTTACGAAAACAATTGAAAGACGCTTCAAACCACTATTGTGTATCGCATTCAAACTCTCTAACCGAGCATTCACTCTATTTCGTCTTTACGGCTCAAGAAAGTTAAGTAGGTTGTCAAGGATGTGTAAGAGTCAAGGTAGGATGAGGTCTACATTATTGAGAAGCACTTACAATTTTGGTATTTTAGATGACCAACTGCAGGGGATATTAATAAAAATAAAAAAGAGCATTATGGCACATAGCTGGTTTTAAGCAATCTACTTATGTTTGACCAACAATTAAACTGTCTAAAACGTTCGTAATTGGCGTGACTAAGATGCTAGGGGCGGAATTACAGTAATCACGCATGTTTTAGAGTATTTTGATACGTTTTTACTTACGCTACCAGTATAACTTGGCCCGGCCAGCATGACGAAATTAGCCCAAGCTGGCAATTTCTACCGATGACGCAGCAATGCGATGCGACTCCGTTCGAGCCGAATATCTTAACGGAATTGGGGCGCTAACGATAGCATCGCCCCAGGTAGAGACGGCCCTGGCGAGAAAATGTAATTTTCATATTCAGACAGTCTAACGCATTTCATGAAAAGACGTTGTCTAAATTTAATGTAATAGTAACTCTATGACTACTTAGTTAGGAATTAAACTCAAACGAAATGAAACTGAATAAAATAGTCAGATAATAGTAAAAATACCTAGTAGCAAATAATCCTAATATCAAATTATTATATATAAACGGATATCACTCACTTATATTGTTGAAGTCGGCAATTGTTGACGCGGGCGTGGCGCGCTCACCTTGAAAAAGACTGTCGAAATCGGTCGAAACTGTCGGTCTAATTGCCGACTTCAACAATATAAGTGAGTGGTATCCGTTTATATATAATAATTTGTAGTAATGGCTCACTATAGTTTTAATTCTAAAATCCTAATATCAAAAGGACATAGGTTAGCGAAATACGTATACCTACACAAAATGCTATGCATGCGCAGCGCATCTACATACATCTTACTAACTCCGTCACACAGCTTAGATGACCACATAGTTTCGTAGCTTACCTTTAACATCCTGGCATCATAGCTGATTGAAAAAAAACACCGACCGTTAAACCACTGCTCTAAAACAAGTGAATTCTAATGACTATTCCCATCGTAACTGCAAAGTTGTGCCAGTCTGGAGTTCCCGAGACGGCGGATAGCCGCGTCATCCATCACGATATTACGCGCAGTCGGCTTTGCCCGCAGATGATTCTGCTACGCAAATATTTGAGGAAGGCTCGTTGAGGTTACGGGTTGCCATTGTCGCCCGTCACGGCACGGGAATGTTATTTAAAATTCAATGGTTATAAAACCTTTACAATTATATATAATTGGTTTTTGTATCTATTTAAATATCTTTTGTATATCCGCCAGAAGACAAAAGTGGTTGACATTGCTCATAGAATCAGTAAACTGAAGTGGCAGTGGGTTGGTTACATCTGTCGTAGAACTGATAACCGATGGGGGAGACGAGTTATCGAATGGAGGCCACGATTTGGTAAACGAAGTGTGGGACGCCCCTCGACCAGATGGAGGGATGACCTTCGCGACATGGCTGGCAGAGAGTGGATGCAGAGGGCCGAGAGTAGGGTTGAGTGGCATGCTTTGGGAGAAGCCTACGTCCAGCAGTGGACTGATAGGGGCTTACGATGATGATTTATTTAAATGACCTACCTACATTAGGTAGTACTTTATAAGCTGTAATAAAAAATAAAGGATTTCCTTATTTTAGTTTTCGCCGCGCTCTATGGAGCTTTAAGTAGGTATATTTTGTATGAGGACGTGTCTCCGACATTGTAACTTTCACTCTAATACGTCAGAAGGCAACGTTCTGTTTTTATTGGTAGACATCACATGTGAGTCTATCAATGCCCATTTGCGGGTAAAGCTTTTATATTAGTATTCTCAAAGAAAGCGTGGATATTCAAACCTTAAATAGGTAGGTGGTACTTATTTTAAAACGAAAGTACGTATAGAATTATTAAAAATAAATAAGCTTTATTCCATCTGCGTTTCTTCGCTTGAAGTCATTTTGGACCTTTTCAATTCCAATTAGAAACTGTTCGGAAAGAGTGTGGGATTAAAATTTAATAGTAACTTAAGTAACTAAATATTCTAGATTTCATTATTAGCAATGGAAACACGCATTCCGTACCTCTGTTAGTACAATCTACTTTCGGGGATCCCCTTTCTTAAGTAATGTTCTATTACTTTCGGCGTTTATGTTTTTAGAACAAAAATGTTTTCGGTTTTAGGCGGATCCGGCCAATTTTCAGACAGTTTTCTATATAGATAACTTTATAAGGCAGCTTATAAATGAGAGGTTTTCAAAATTACATTTAAAAAAGAAAGAAAGTACCGATAGCCCCGGTAGATGGCACTGACTGGTCTGATGTTAAAATTAAATGCGTTGTTATTGCTTGTAACAACAACTGATTCTTCAGGGAAAGATCCAGGGCAGAAGAAGGCCAGGTAGAAGGAGAATATCATGGCTCAAGAACTTACGCCAATGGTACGGCAAGAGTACCAGGTCTCTGTTCCGTGCAGCGTTGTCGAGAGTGCAGATTGCCATAATGATCGCCAACCTTCGTAAGAAGACGGCACCATAAGAAGAAGATTGCTTGTAACTTGGGCTTTTCGTATAAACCTAGTATTAATTGGTACTGTATTGTTTAAATTACACAAACAAACCAATAATAATAAATTATTCAGTTGACATTGAATTTTATTTTCAAGGTGCTGTGTTTTTTTACGATGATATCGCACTTCGGTGCAACGCCATCTATTAACAACTTAAAAAGCTTGTTTTTTTTCTTACAACTGTCACTTTGAAAATCCCTCATTGTAATCGATTTTAGGAATATTATGGTATCAATTCTGGGTTATGTTTCTTAATACCTAGAAATAATGTCACGCTTTTTATGACTAAATTAACGAAAAGGATAGCAGATACTTTTCAGTCTTGTTAAAATAATAATAAAACACTTTCCAGGATTTCTAATATACTTTGATCAATTGTACTTGAGCAAAACCATAACAACATGGTACCCACTACACCTTGAAAAAGCACCGTCGAAATCGGTCGAAGCTGTCGGTCTAATTGCCGACTTAAACAATATAAGTGAGTGATATCCGTTTAAATATAATAATTTGTAGTAATGGCTCACTATAGTTTTAATTCTAAAACATGGTACCCAAGAGACGGCAAAAGGACTAGAGGTAGACCATACAGACGATGGGATGATGAGATTTCAGAAATGGTGGGAAAGACGTGGACAAGGGTGGCGTTGGAGAAAAAAGAGTGGAGAAGACTGGGGGAGGCCTTTGCCTGGAGGCACACAGAAAATCTAGACTAATTTTGTTACCGTAGCATATATTCTGTAATAAATAAATAATTCTACTTAATTAGGATGTATTGATCATGTCTTGGATATATTCTGTACAAATGCAACCACAGTGAGACGTACTCTTGCGAAAGACTATTTTAAAGACTCGGTTAAATGATACACTGAATCTTAAAATCACTGTTATTGTTATGTTTTTCCTGCTTTTCGGTTTTCGGTTCATAAATATTAGCACAAATGTTAACCTATATATATGTATTAATGTTATTCTATGTTAAAGTATTAATGTATTATATATAGTATGATTATATATATACTTGGGTATTTATAGTAGGCAATAAGTTTTAAATGGTTAAAAAAATGAAGCTCATATGTGGAGATTTGTAATTGGCTTACAGTTACTCATAGTTGTTATCTATATTAGTATGAAATAGCTGTAAATCTTCCTAAGAATAAATAAATAAAATAAATCACACGATACTGTACAAGAAACATGAATTTTGATTCATTTTAAACTCAACAACCCTAACGAGTGTTAAATTGAACACCAAAAACAAAAGCCAGAAGCTAATTCAACGAAGCGAGCGAAAAAAATCGAGTGTCAAATTAACATATAAAATTACCCCTTTACCGAACCACCCGTCAGTATTAAAAACCAACAAAACAAATCCCTATTAAATTGCAACCGGACGCCCTTTGAAAATATTGCCAAAAAAATCCGGGAAAAAATTTGGCTCGTCTCGAATTAGTTTAGTTTTGGGGTAGAGTTAGTTTTGTTACAGTATCGCCTCTGATCTGGGTATTGTCGGTTTGTGGGGTGGATGGCCCTAAAAACTATTTTCGTGCGAACTGGACTCGCTTTAGTTTTTATAGTGATGTAGGTACTATAGATCGATAAAACTTTTTTTTTATATTTATTTGGGTTAACAAAAAGATTTAGAATTAAAACTATAAAGCCATTACTACAAATTATTATATATAAACGGATATCACTCACTTATGTTGTTGAAGGCAATTAGACCGACAGTTTTTTCAAGGTGAGCGCGCGAGAAAATGTTCGCGAATGACAGTATGGTGAAACTATTAGAGTATTCATGCAGGATCTGAAGTTTGGCGCTATAGTCAAGAGTCCCACTACGAGCTCGGGAGTGAACGTGACTGTCGAGCTGCTTCGTCCAGAGTGATGACGCTACGGCGACTCCTCTGGATGAAGACAAGAAGACGCGGATACCCAGGGTGACGACGCTACGTCGACTCTCCTGGATGAAGAGAAGACGATATGATATTCTGTAACATGACATTGGCAAATGACGAACTGTCGAGTCCATTAATAAAATAAATAAATAGATAGTTTAAGAAACAAATCTTCACTCAAATACAGTTTATAACATAATTTATCATCAATCAAACTACGTAAACCTCAGAGAAAAAACCAAATGCGATATTACGAAAATCAGGTACATTTATGATAAAATAGGTATGACACTGAAATAATTTATGACCAGCTAGCCTACAAAGCGAAACGTCTCAAAATGCAGTATCTATGAAGCAGAACGTTTAAAATTCAAAATAACTAAAATACTATAACGACTGAGTAAGATGTACAAAACACTGAGAATGACAATAATTTAAATCCAAACGTGTAAATTTGTACATAAATACATAAATGAATAGTGACAAAGATTGCCAGTAACTATAAAGATGAAGATGTAAGAGATTAACTCGATAAAAGGCTGAAGAGAAATGAAATAGTTAGAAGACTACCAAAACGTCGACACGCAAACAAATATGTTGACATCACTAGCCAAAACACGCGCCAGGGATGAGCCAAATTGATTTTAACACAATAACGAGCGCCCCGTTCAATGGGCGACCCCTATTTGTAGCTACGATGACACGCCAGGCGATCCATCATCTGTGCCTTCACAGTTTGGTGGCGTGGCTGCTCCCAAGTATGGTTACATTTGTTAGATAAGCCAAGCAAACCCGCGGGGTGTTGAGGCTTAACCTTAAGGCGCTGACATGAGCCAACTAGCGCCGCCAATCTTTAAAAAATCATATCTTCCAATATAATCAATTTTATTAAAAAAGCTACGTTCACATTGTTTATTGCTATAAATATTATTTTTTAAATGCTTATTTGTAACGTGATTCAATGTAGGTAAGTTGTAGTTCACAAATGTGCCAGAAACGGCCGTTTTTCGTTGATAGTGTCAAAAGGGTTAAAAGACTTAGTAGTAATTAGTAGTAATTTCCAATTTGTTTTTTTTTGGAATGAGTTTCTACCCACTCATCAAACATTCTTCTATTTCTATAGATACAAACAAAATTAGAAGCAGGTTTATCTACTTCTGCTCTTGTGAATCTGGCCTAAACATACGGCCATTTTATTACAGCAATTTCACTCTTAAATTTTGTCCTTGGCAGCACGAAATTACAATTTTTAACGTGTATTATTCTGCGTCGGCCCTTTTGTAAAATATCTGCCAAATTACAATAATTTGTTGCTCACAATGAAATGTAACTATTTATGGTCCAGACCCTCTGTAACACAAGGTTACTTTGTAAATTGCCCGGCGTCTGTCGTAGTACAATGGGACCCCTTCATACGAGTCCTATTATAAAAAGACCCCCTGTTTATAATGTTACATTTTTAATGATTTCTGTTAGCGCTCCATGGGTAATCATTATGTTTGTAACATTTGGTTCTGTATCGTCGCTCTCATCAGTTATTTCATCTGCAATCGGAGAAACGGATCTGTTGTTATCGATTTTGTTGACAGCAGCCCTAGTTCCTAGTATAGCCGAAATCTTGTCAACTTCTTGCTAAATGTATGTACTTGTACACGAAAATGACATTGCGACATTTCAATGGAGCTTTGCCCCACCTTTGGTCACCTACGTGACCATTGAAGCTCATACCTATATCATTTTGTTGGGGACTTATTACAGGTTTCATACTGCATAATCATAATCAGTAGGAGTTGCGGGAGTAGTAGAAAATGATAACAAAGACAATGAATAATTTGCTTCAATTTCTTACTATTTTCTGAATTCTTAAGCTGTCTTATGCTGTTATTTCGACTCGCATGTTGTACAAAACTTTATTTTAAACCAATAATTTTAATAAAAAACGGAGATATATTTACATTTATTCGTTATCTTGTTCATCATGCGGTTGATGGTGGGGCAGAATCTGGCATTGTCATTTAGACAGGCGAACAGAAACCGACTGTACATTTTAGGCGTGCTTGACTCGATTTATTTCTTCCAGCCTTCTGTCTATACATTCTTTGAATGTCTATTTCTGGATTGACCACTTTATAATTTTCAACAATAAAAAAAAAACAATTTAAAAAATTGCACGAAGTGGCTTTCCGTTGTATTTGGTTTGTGCGTAAGTTGTTGTGTAAGTTAGAGTGATTGAAAAACACCAAATCGATCCTATCCTAGACCTAAATGATGATAACAGGAACCTACACTAATTCGTCTCCTAATCACTGGAAGAAAGGTCAAAGGTGCATATTTGGTATTAAATTTCAGGCCATTACGTAAGCGGAACAAAATTTTCCAATATAGCCTGTTAGAAACATTCAGACACAACTTTTAGATCATCATACTTGGTGGCATTTGTATAAACTTACTCTTCTTTCGGTACTTTTACGAGGATATTACCGACAAAATACAAATCTAGCTTATCTTGGCTATGAATGTTGCATTGTTTCAGTAATACACATAGAACCTTCTTCTTCTTAGCTATTCTTTACCAGTCTGGTGTAGGCCTCCTTTAAATTTCTCCACTCTCGTCTATTTTGCTCCACTTGGATCCACTTCGAACCGGCTGCTCTTCGGATGTCATCACACCATCTCTTCTGTGGCCTATGTAGAGCATTTTTCTCCCCACGGCCTCCACTCAACCACTGCCTTACACCAGGGGTCTTGCTTGCGTGCCATGTGACCAGCCCATTCCCATGTAAGCGTTGCTCTTCTTTTTACCCAACCAATATTTTTTTTTCTCTGGGTTTTATCCGCGATCAGTCTTCGGACCATAAGCGAATGCGGTGAGCGAAGATTGGCTTTCGATTCACAGCCTCCGTTGAGACTGCCATCCTCTTAAGGTCTCAGGATCATTCATCCAGATCCATTATTGTGGGTCGCTTTAGGCGCTTGGGGGCGTGCAACAGTTTAACGGCAATAGTATTTGGGTGGTTGAATAGTCGCTCCCTGTATTTGGTGACTGTGTGGCGGATCTCCTCCTTCACTGTGGCGATGCCCAGATGTTTGTGTATTTCAGCATTAGTGATGAACCATGGTGCGTTTGATATAGCCCTGAGTATTGAGTTTTGGACTCTCTGTAGGATGGTAATATTTGAGTTGCAAGCACTACCCCATTGCTGGATTCCGTACATCCAAATTGACCCAACCAATATGACGTAATACGTCGTAGCTCCGATATTTGGGCCAACCTCATCTAAATGGGTCGTCAGAATTGAAATCGTATTTGCATTCTCGCTTACTTCAAGGCCCGTCCAATCATTACCCGGGTACTGAGACGGTTTTATAAGGGTTGCGGTAGATTTCGCTGATTAAATTCGGGATTATCCCGTAGGCCATCGGACGTGATGCCATAAGATTATTGTCACTCCATTAATCCACTGGCTGTTTAATTAGATCGACTGTATTCGGTTTTCGGGTCGGTTCGTATGTTTTCGGGTATCTAGGTTGTTTTCTTGGTAGGATTATTGTGGTATAAATTGTGTAAGTTCGATGTGTTTCGTAAAGTGTATTTCGGTTAAAATGTTATGTTCCCACTTCACTTGGCTATTCGTATTTGCTATTGGATGTGTGTCGTATTTGTCAAAAATATGATAATATGTTTGTCAACTTGTGTGTCGAATAGGCAAATAATGCGAATATTTTGTAACACATACCAATCACAGATGGCAAGCAAAGTGAAGTAGGAACATTAAATTTTAGCATTTTATTTGTTGGGATTTTCTGCACCTTTAGCGGTCAGTAGCCGAACCAAAATTCCTCCAATCACCAACTTAGAACTACGTTATTTACAAAGTCGCTAGCAAGCGATTTTATCGCTCATGAGCGGCCTGAAATCAAAGCCTTAATTTTGACCCAGGTAAAACATGTAAACCATGTACCAACACGCCCGGGGGAGTTATGCCCGAGTTGATTATGTCGGGCTCGCCACCCTGAAGGGGCGGAATACCGACTAAACCTCCTGGGGAGTTCCACCTCGTGCCATTGTTGCCGAGCCACACAAGAACTGCGATACATCCGCGACCCGACTGGCGCCCCGAGCACTCCCCATTGTGGGCTGAAATGCCTAAGAATCTATAGCTACTGTGGCAGCAAAATGATTAAAACTTAGTTGTTACTCATTGATAATGGTGAAGTAATAAGCCAGAACTTTAAATAGGCGATTTTTGTAATTTACGATTTTAAACTTTTGAAATATTTTTGAGGATCGGGTAATGTCGGAAGTAGGTAATTCACATCGAAAAAAACAGACATGTAAGTATATTTTATTGTTATCAATATTATTATCTATAGTTTCAATAACAATTCCAAATACCTAGGTAAGAAAAACTATAGGATTGTATAGAATGCATTCTAATAAATCTGTATTATTTGTCTGAAATAAGACGTCTCCAATGACGTAATACGAAAGAGGGTCACAAATTAGCAGTGCTCCCCTAAGTATTAGGAGAATTAATAAACGAACCAATACTTATAATGAAAGATGCAGCTCTACGAGAGATATGATTGGATCCGATGTATGTCTTATTATATGTAATTTGATATCATCCCCTTTACGTTTAGAATGAATTAAATAAGTTTTGATATGTTTTCTTATTTCTAAGAAGCGGTTGTATATCTGTATTTAATTTATCTTGCCTATATCTGCAACTATACATAGGCTACTTCATTTATTTATAATCGATAGATCCTTAGTTTTTGGTTTTAATACATAAAATCTAAGTCCAATACAGACAAGTATAAATCTTCAAACGAATCAAGCTGAATCTGCCAGAATTTCTTAATTCCTACTTATTATTTTGTAATTAATTTATAACCTTAAAATCTGGGGCGAGTTTGCAGGGCTGACACAAATCAGTAAAAATAGGTTCATTAGTGTCAATTTCAAAAACATTAAATTGCGCATTTGACAAATTGAGAATCCGTCCAATGACGATCAAACCGTTTCTTGCCCTAGTAACATTGATCTCCTATAAACAACTAGAAACAGAGAGGTCTTACTAAAATAATTTAAAAACCGTCCAAATAAGGGTCCATTGTTAACGTCCAAATAATGTCCAATAAAGCAAATGAGGGTCCATTCATCCGTTTGAACCTTCTTTGCGCTCGGACATTTTTAGAAGGCAGACTGTGTATCTAGTTGTTTATAGGAGATCAATGTCTAGTTAGTAGATACAGCACTCGCACAGCAAAGAAACATTGTTATATCCAGCAATTACAGCAGCTAGTAATAATCATAGACTCCGCTTGAAAGCCACTTGACACAGTTACCAGTAATCCTGAAGCGCTGAAACGCTGGACGGAGGAACATCGCCGCTCGAGCCTCCGACAATAAAAACAGTGAGGCTCTTCAGTTTATTTGTGATAATGAACTCTTGGCCGGAGTAGGAGACAGGAGTGGATGCCAGGATATAAAAGTATACTGGAATACATAGGCCCGTAATAATAAATCACTCTCAGCTCAAAAGTCTATATTGAGAACGACCTCAAGATGGCGTTCCTATTAATAAACATAACTTAGGTGCACTATCTCACCTGATGGTGCGTGACGACGAGGCCGATGATGAAGCATGCGGGCCCAGTAAATGCCTATTCACTCGTGCCTTAAAGATCCCAAGGTTATATGTGTCTGGAAACACCGCCGCCGGCAGGGCGTTCCATTCCCCAGCCGTTCGTATGATGAAGGATGAAGAAAAACACTTCGTACGGGCAAGCGGAATATCTATCTAGTTATCTTTAACTTCTTTAGAATTGTACAACTTTATAAATGAATTTATATAGCCTTCTGCAAGGTATGTACACCAATTCAAAATCATTTAAAGCCACTTCCAGTGCACTCGCAGTCTTAACGACCGGTGCAGTGTGGAGCGGAGCAATTTGACACAATTTATGTGTCGCTATGGCGGGGCTAATTGGTCGAGAGGCGTCGCCTCGCAAACACTGCCTTTTGATTGTAGGTTGGGAGCAATAGTCGTGGGTGCAAGTGGAATATTATTACCTGATGGTTATTGGCAAAGAATATATGGAGCTTTTTGGTAATGGCGGGAAACCACGGTTGCAAAATGTTTAATATCACGTTAAATGTAACTGATGTGTTTTCATTTGTGTGCAAATAAAGTATATTTGAAATGAATTGAATTAAATGAAATATAAAAGCGAGTGACAATATGTTGAAGTTTTCAGATGATTCATGCAAGATGAGATTGTTAACATTAATCTTCTTACATTCTAAAACTATTCTTAGTTTTTTCTCCACAAATTCAAAGTTCCTCGTAGCAATAATTTACCTAACATTTGACTTTTAAACCGAAACAAAAGCATTTCAATCTATTCCAAAATACTCCTAATTTACGACCAGTAATCGTAATCGTGAAAAATCGTCTCTATGTAGCGGCCCGTGCCATGGGGTAACGAAGAAGAATGTAGAGTATCGGCCGATTTATGCGTTTCGGAACTAAGGTTAATTAACGCTTGGAACTTGGAAAAATGCTGTTCATTACGCGACTTTTGTCTATGAAGTTAGAACCAACTGAGTCGTCAATGACGTCAGAAAATTTTAGAATTATAACTATAGTGAGCCATTACTACAAATTATTATATATAAACGGATATCACTCACTTATATTGTTAAAGTCGGCAATTAGACCGACAGTTTCGACCGATTTCGACGGTCTTTTTCAAGGTGAGTGCGCCACGCCCGCGTCGCCGTTGACGTTTCTTCGCGCACTGCGGATGAGCGCCCTCTGTGCGCGCTCCGAGATAACTTGTATCGCCGACGACGACGGTGCGTTCGATGTCTGTAGCTGGATTCGTTGATCGATCTCAGAAAACATGAAAATGAAAACAAAAAATATTTCTTCCTCAACTTAGTCTATGGATACAATGTTGCCGGGGTTCCCCTGTTAAGTACCAGGTACGGACAACAGTAACTCTTACCACGCAGATAATAAGAACGGTCCAAAGTGTTACAATTGATCTGCTGTTACCTAAGCCTGTGTTAGGAGGCTCTTCCACCTTACGGTCAATTCTAATGACAGAGTTTATTATTACAGCTTATTAAAACATATCCGCTGGGTGGCGAGAACACATTAATATCTCGATATGTAAGATTTTTATCGCTTGAAATGCTTTCCTTACCTAATGAATTCCATGCTAAAAATACAGCTCTCTATACCCATAAATATTATAGATATTGTGTTTGGTTCTAAGCGGATATCTCTGTGATAAGCATAGGTATATTACTTGATAAAAACGACATTTATTATCGCAATTGTTTTATCGATAAACCTGACCGATATTGCTAATCAAAAGTTACATCAATTCATGTCTGTGTCCCGTAGTGTAGGCAGAGATGATAGTGCGATTCTGACAGTTCTTCCACTTCGTCCACATTTAGTAATCTCTTCATGCATGCTTGTCGGTTCCAGGTAGACTTCTTTGGTTCTCCATAATACTATCAGCTGATGGCTTAGATAAATATGTACTCATAGGTTTTATATAAATGAATAATTTATTGAATAATAAGTAAGTACAATAGGGTATTATTAAAAACAAATAACTAATGACAAAATATATAAAAACAAATCTAATCAAATAATCTTCCTCTGATCGTTCCCGATGCAAAGGTGATAATACCAGCGGCATTACCGCGCGTTCTTATAATATGATTCTCGAAAAAAATGCAGCGACTTTAGCAACTAAAGCGACTGCGACTACTAAAGTCGATACCTTCAAAAATCGTATCATCAATAGCTAACTTTACGTGCATATCCCTGTGGTTTTGTTAGCGTTTTTATAAAATTTATCGTTTTTCTTTTTGCGGCCGGATTCCGCCGGTTTGTTCGGTACAGTCTACCAACACACCATCTTTACAAATTGAGCTTCTATTCCGAGAGCTACAATTGTAGGTGTAGCCTTGGGGGGTTGATTGTACATTTCACCCCACGTGGGTCAAGGCATTTGTTACGTTCTTGCTAATGTGTTGTTTTTTGTTTCAGGTGAGTACGAGAGCTTCTTATAAAGGTATTTCTCTCCGTTTTGGTGGCGACGTAATTGAGCTTTTTAATGGTAGTCTGTGCTTAGTTGGGCAACAGGTGATATTGAATATATACAGTACCTATGAAAAGTTGTTAAGATCGTACGTTTACAAAATCTAGCTAATAAGATTGATGCGAATGAACGATCATTTAAGATTTATCACTTTATACAGGCTGTAATTTAAAGGGTATTTGAAGCCGATACTGAACACCCTCCGTTCAGTATCGGTAATTGTACAACTTTTGTTCTACAACTTTTCGAATAAAAAATTTAAAAAGAATAATGTCTTATGAGGCATTAAAATACGAACAAATTACATTAAATTATTATTAAATCAATCAGCAGACAGGTACGAAATGTATGAAAAGTCATCATAAAATAAATTCCGCGAAAATCGAAACACCCTCCCTTCGGTTTCATATATCCTTTATAGTATATTATATTATATAATACACACATCCTGTATATTACAGTATGTATATATCTGTGCCTAGCCGTTAAATTGTGAATTTGGCAAGCAAGGTGCGCTAATTAATTGAATAAAAAATATATGAGATTGATATTTGATAACAAAAAACAGCTGTCAATTCCATACATTTTTCTTTCTTTTCTATTAGCGTCAAAGATAGTCAATACCACTTGGTTAGGGGAACAGTTTCCCATAAGACTTTTTACCCGACTACGCAAGAAGGAGGGTTGTGTCTTTCGAGTATATGTAAGTATGTATGTCTAATTCTTTGGCACGCCCTACAGCCTAAACGGCTTGATGGACTTTTTAAAGTGTTTCGTAGCTTAGCTTTCGCATCCTCAATACTCAATATATTTATTGCATTCCATAAGTTATAATACAGATGTTCACATACTTAACATTAAAATGTTACAATGTTCTTTATGGACCTTGTTTAGGCACAGCAATACAAGAGAGAGACGACATTTCTTCTTCAAATATAAAGTAAATTGTAGTTACTAAGAAGTAGTAGGTAGCGATTGTTTATTATATTTTCTCATTTAGAAATTCATCTACTTTGTAATATCATTTAGCGTAGGTGTTGTTTTAGCAGTCGTGTGAATGTTTTTTCATTTGTTGCATTTTTTATTTCGTTTGGAAGATATATATATATATATATCCTCGCAGCATAGCATATCTATTCTATTCTATTTTTATTCGAATGGCTTCTACTCTTATTCAAGAGATAATTTCGCCAATATCAAGTTTTTTAGAGTATTCATGTAAGTAAATAGACAATTAATTAAACGAATAAAAAATCAATCCGCCATTCCAAAATGATGGCGTATCCAAAAAAATATCTCTGGTGTAAAATCACCCCTGTTCCACAGCTTAATTTAAAACAGTATCGCGACTCCCGAGTGATTGATCATCATCAGTCTATTTATATTGCCCCACTGCTCGGGCACAGACCTTCCCTTACATCGAGGGAGCTCGGGCCATAATCCACCACGCTGGCCCAGTGCGGGTTGGCGGATTTCACATGCCTTAGATTTTTTTCTTCTACGACATGCAGGTTTCATCACGATGTTTTCCTTCACCGTTTTTGAGAGCACTCGGTAAATGTACGTAAGTTTTTCCGTCGAAAAAACCGAGGATAACTCATTGGTACATGGCTGCCCTGGCTGGGAATCGAACCTGGGACCTCCATATTGCAAGTCCATTGACCCAACCACTGAGCCACCGAGCTCTGTGAGTGATTGATCGCGCTGCTACAATAAGTAACACTATAATTTATAGTTTCTGTACGTCGTGGAAATGGCCGACAAATTATGAATAATGCGATTATCACAGTTCGTGTGTTGCACTATTCTGTTGAGTTTGATGGATGAGTGTTCTGTGGATTTTTCGGCAGCTGCTTCCAATTTTAGTTGCTGATTGTCTTGTACCGATTTTGTCTCGAATATAAATAAACGTAGTAGACCAATTTATTTATTTATTCAATTATAACTGACTGGTTTACAGATATCACCAAAGCACCGAGTCAGTGAATACAATATTTTTTTTTTTGGTTAACCTATATATTGTCCCACTGCTGGGCAAAGGTCTCCCCCCTCCTCTTCCATCCATCCCTGTCCTGAGCCTCTTCCTTAATACAATAATTAATTACAATAATTCTTAAAATAATAATTTATACAATGAAATTAGTGTAAATTAGAGTTACTATTAAGAGAGCTCGGTGGCTCAGTGGTTGGGTCAATGGACTCGCAATATGGAGGTCCCAGGTTCGATTCCCAGCTAGGGCAGCATGTACCAATGAGTTATCCTCGGTTTTTTCGACGGAAAAACTTACGTACATTTACCGAGTGCTCTCAAAACGGTGAAGGAAAACATCGTGATGAAACCTGCATGTCGTAGAAGAAAAAAATCTAAGGCATGTGAAATCCGCCAACCCGCACTGGGCCCGCGTGGTGGATCATGGCCCCAGCTCCCTCAATGTAAGGGAAGGTCTGTGACCGAGCAGTGGGGCAATATAAATAGACTGATGATGATGATGATGATGATTAAGATAGGTAGATATATTTTTATACAGAGAACACCATGGATCAAAAAAAATATCAGCATCTTTTATTGCGTTTATGAAACAGTTAATTAAGTTTACGTAATGGATATTACAATATATAATAGGTAGTAGGAGTAGGTATGCCATTTAAAAGTAGGTACATTTACCGAGTGTTCCTCAAAACGGTGAAGGAAAAACATCGTGATGAAACCTGCATGTCGTAGAAGAAGAAAAAATAAGATAAGATAAGACAAGATAA
Organism: Tachystola acroxantha; assembly: GCA_963506565.1. Classification (NCBI taxonomy): domain Eukaryota; kingdom Metazoa; phylum Arthropoda; class Insecta; order Lepidoptera; family Oecophoridae; genus Tachystola; species Tachystola acroxantha. Next base: position 1,120,270 of record OY735874.1, read on the forward strand.
ATATTATTTATTGCACAAAAACAGATACACATACTAAGCTTAAACAACTATTATACAATAGGCGGTCTTATCGCTGAGAGCGATCTCTTCCAGACAACCTTTGGGTAGAGAAGCAGTGCGTTAGGAAGCATAATGGTGCAATTTCACATACCTACTTATCGAAAATAAAATATTTTGAGCGACTATCTAATGCATGTGAAATCTGCCAATCCGCACTGCGCCCGCGTGGTGGATCATGGCTCGTACTTCCTCGATATAAGGGAAGGTTTGTGCTCGAGCAGTGGGGACATATAAATAGACTGATGATGAAATATTTATATTAAGAGCCTTCCATGAGCGAACTAGCGTCGCCAATCTTAAAAAAATAATATCTTCCAAAAAAGCTATTTACAAAATGTTTATTACGATAAATACTATTCTTTAAATGCTTATTTATAACGTGATTCAAAGTCGGTAAGTTGTAGTTCGCATAATTGCGAGAAACGGCCGTTTTTGGCACATTTGTGAACTACAACTTAGCTTGTCGCAATTATGCCATGTATTGTATATTGAAAACTAGTATTCATCCTAATAAACATTTTGTAAATAGCTTTTTTAATAAAATTGACGAAATTGGAAGATATTATTTTTTCAACATTGGCGGCGCTAGTTGGCTCATGGAAGGCCCTTAATTATGGGGGCTTACTTATAGACTAGAAAATATCTGAATATGTCGTTACTAAAAATATGGAACAAAACAATACGTAATTATTTCAAATTCATAACCCAAACTTTAAGGTCTATTCAGCAATTAATTTTCCTGTAATCCCGTAGTAGTACAGCAGATCAATGGTAACACTTTTTACTTTTGACAGTTCTTATTATTTGCGTCGTAAGACTTGAAATCGTACTGCAAGTGTACCATTGATCTGCTGTCGACTGTACATAAATTAAACCGCACAATATAGCGAGCTGCAAGCGAAACCAATTCGCCATGAATCAAAGTGACGTCTGACGTCACGTGTCACATCATTCGACGTCAGGACGTCAGGTTGACGCGGCCATTGCGACGTCAATGCTGCGGCAACGCGACATTGACTACTGTCAGGTTAGGTTAGTATCGATAACGGATGACCTGGCTTTTGATTTTTATTAAACATTTTACATAATATTACGTATAAAGGCGAACTTAACGCCTTGCGGCATTCCCTACCAATTGACATTAGGTCATGATGAAAAATCGAGGCAGGATGTGAGGAACCAATCTTTGCCATTATCCAAATATTATGTCCATACATCGACATACCTACTCCTGAAGTAGTTGATCGTTTTTAATATACCTACTATACATGGCATAATTGCGACAAGCTAAGTTGTAGTTTACAAATGTGCCGAAAACGTCAGTTTTTCACAATTATGCGAACTACAACTTACCGACATTGAATCACGTTATAAATAAGCATTTAAAAAATAGTATTTATCGTAATAAACATTATGTACCTACGTAGCTTTTTTAACAAAATTGATTAAATTGGAAGATATTATTTTTTAAAGATTGGCGGCGCTAGTTGGCTCATGGAAGGCCCTTAAAGACATACCATAGTTATAAATAGCCCGAACGGTTAAACCGTAAGTTCCCACGTAATTCCCAAGTTTAGGGAAGGTTGAGCATCATTTATAACCGTACGTTGACGGGATAAGGAATTCCAGCCGGTTTTATCCTATCTAAGTATTGCGTACTTTAAGAATTCGGTTTTAGGAAACAAATTAGAGACAACGAGGAAATTTGGATTCTAAAATGGAGACTTTAGAGTCTAAATACGCGTAAATCCAATAGTAATCTTAAAAAGAATATATAGTCTATGAAAGACAATTTAATTTTGTAAGAGTGAGTTAAACTCACTCAAAATTGTCAAAATGTTGTGAATTCTAACAGAGCACTCACAAAATCATTAAATTACAATGCCAGATTCTGCCCCACCATCAACCGCAAGTTGTACAAGATAACGAATAAATGTAAAAATATCTCCGTATTTTATTAAAATTATTGGTTTAAAATAAAGTTTTGTACAAGTTGCGATTCGAAAAAAACAGTTTAATTAAGAATTCAGAAAATAGTAAGAAATCGAAGGGATTTATTCATTTTTGTTATTCTTCTATAGGAGTTGCGAGAGTACCTAGGTAGTAGAAAATGATACTGATTATGATTATGCAATATGAAACCTGTAATAAGTCCCCAACAAAATGATAGGTGCAGCTTAAATGGTCACGTAGTTTTGTAGGTGGGGCAAAGCTCCATTGAAATGTGGCAATGTCTTTTACTGTGAACGCTTGCAAAAATAACTATAGTTTGAAGAGCTTGGTCGAATGTTTTCTGTACTGGGTTATCTGCTAATAAGGAAGCCGGCAATCCATCAAGTTGCGAGGGTTTTTTCTAACGCTGAGAAGACGTTTCTTGGATGGTTGTTGGAACGACTATTGTAACTAGTCTTCATCATCAGTCGATTTATATTGCCCCACTGCTCGGGCGCAGACCTTCCCTTACATCGAGGGGAGCTGGGGCCATGATCCACCACGCGGGCCCAGTGCGGGTTGGCGGATTTCACATGCCTTAGATTTTTTTCTTCTTCTACAGCATGTAGGTTTCATTACGATTTTTTCCTTCACCGTTTTGAGAGCACTCGGTAAATGTACGTAAGTTTTTCCGTCGAAAAAACCGTGGATAACTCATTGGTTGCCCTGGCTGGGAATCGAACCTGGTACCTCCATGTTGCAAGTCCATTGACCCAGCCACCGAGCTCTCGTAACTAGTCTTGTGCCGTGGGTATCCAATAAACACGTTCTTAGGAGTTTCTACGACCTGCCCCCTGACCATGAACTCTTATAGCAGGATTACTTGAATAATACTTTGTTACTTACTACTACTTTGTTACCCTTACTAAGCTTACTTTAAGGTCGTCATTGTACGAAGTAACAAAGTATTATTGAAGTAATCCTGCTATAAGAGTTCATGGTAAGAGGGCTGCGCCATGAACGGGTAATCGTAGCTTCAGACGCCGCCCGACTAGGTAGAGGAATAACCTGCGTAAGATTGCCAGCCCCGGATCTTCAAATTTTTTTGGGCGGGGCAAAAACTAAAAAATGCCGCCCCCCTCTTATTTATTTTTAACTTTATCATTTGGGTCCACCTTTTTAAAGTCTTAGTACAGAAATTACGTCATGACGACGGAAATTACAGGGCCAATTTTTTTCTACAAGCTCAATAAAAAATATTAAATTGCGTTTACCGAATGTTTTACGGAAAAAAGTTGTAGGTGTGGCAAAGCTCCATTGAATTGTGGCAATGTCTTTTGCCTGCAGCCTATACTTGTCTTAGCCTGCTGGTAAATCCGGCACTGCCCAGCCGATTGGACTATCTGCAAAGTTTGACTTTGCCGCCCCCTGAAATTGCCGCCCGGGGCATGGGCCCCGGCTTGCCCCCCCCCCCCCCCCCTAGATCCGGGGCTGAAGATGGCTGGCAGAGACTGGATGCAAAATGCCGAGAATCAGGTTAGGTGGCGTGCTTTGGGAGCAGTGTACTGATAGGGGCTGATGATGACTTGCATTTGATGTGGTTTTGACTATACAATAGTAGATTTTGTTTAAAATGTCGCCGTAATTTTGACTTGAACGTAACTGACGGGGTCTGTAACCGAATGAACGTATTTAATGAAAATGATGATTGTAAAACTTTTGATCGACAAACAGTTGCCCGAAAGACATTTGGCCGACATTACGTTTGATCGACACTACAGTTGATCGACACGACTTTCGCCCGACAGACATTATGGCCGACATAACTTTTCACCGACGTTGATCAAACTTGACAGGAACTGTCAAAAATGACAAAAAAATGACAAGACCTGTCAATTACCTGTCAAATATGAGAAGAACTGTCAAAAGCGTCACAAACTGATAAGAACTGTCAAATCTAACTGCGGGTCTCCTGCGACGTGCTACCGCGCGTAACATGTTTCGGTAACCGATTTTACAAAGGAAAATGGTTACGTCACGCCCCTAAATCAGTGATATTATTTTCTAATAAGTAAACAATTTTCACCAATTTCAAAATCAACAACTAATTATACCAAAGTACAATAGATGCACGGTTCAAATCAAACAGTCTTAAATATGAAATTACGAAGAAAATAGTACTGACAAGAAAACATATAGGTACAAATGTGGAACAAAAGAAAATTTGATATATTAAATCCGGCACACGCATAGAGAGAACAATAGGCACGGGGCGCAGATACGGAGGAGAAGATAAATCATCTCGCGTTGCCATGACAACGGCGACAATTGAGCCCCGAAATTAGAAATAAATTTCATTCGATATGCAGGGGGTTGAGGCTTAGACAGGGCCGAGCCTAGGCTTGTGGAGCGCCTCTTCTTCTTAATACTTCAATACTTCATTTATTCAACCTTAGGGAACACTTGGTTAAGTCATATATAAGGTAATAATTTATAATATAATGTACATAATACATAACATAACATCTGCGTAACATCCGGGAATGGACTGGAATCGCGAGCGACGCAGACCTGTTCCGCCTCGCGAAAAATATGATGAGCTGATTGCCAACCTTCACTAGTTGGAGAGGCAACCCCCAAGAAGAAGAAGTACAGAATACAAACTAGGTTATGTCTGGATGCACGAACAGAGAAACAGGGCAAAGAACCGACCCACGGGATATAACAAAATGTTTAAATAGCGGCTATAAAGAGGCCTTGTCAATGTTTTACAATTTAGAATATTTATTTATTTATTTATTACAACTACAATATCTTTACAGGTATCCCCAATACGATAATGTGTGCACAGTCATTTGAAGAAAAAAAAGGTATACAATTTTGAACAAACACAATTAAGCTAGGTGGACAGGTGGCTCAGGGCCGCGTCTGTGAATTCCGTAAGCGAACACTGCACCAAATCAATGGACAAGGACACTGCGTTCAGTACACATATTGCCCTCGTAATGGGGGCAAACCGGAGAACAGTTGTCCTAGCGAACGGTACCTCAAAAAATCTGTTCCTGGGTCCCCGGCGCAGCCTGCCCGGCGGAACGAACCGCCTCAGCGAAGCCGAGACCTGCGAGTTATTTAGTTCGCCGCGAAAAACTCTGAACACATATTTGACTAAAGCCAGATTCCTTCTCACTTCCAGCCTGTAGTAGCCGACCATCCCCAACACGAAGTTCGTCGGATACATAAGTGGGAAGTAAGGGTAAACACCATATTCTTTCAGATATAGGAACCGAATAAACTTGTTTTGGATCTTTTCTACCATGAGACTATACTTAGTCTCATGGGGATTCCAGATGGCCGCGCTACTCTCGAGTCTACTTCGCACCAACGCGTTATACAGCGCCCGCACCGCCGTCGTATTTTTGAAATTGCGACTTTGGCGCAGAATAAAACCCAGAGTTTTAAAAGCCTAGAAAAGAAGAGTTTTTCTTTTCTTTTCTTGTGTGGTTTAGTGACCTATAACTCTGTTATTAGAGTATCCGCACGTGGCCTAACGACTGACAACGACGAACGACAACAAACGTGACCGACCGACTGCTTAAAGTGCTTTCCGAGGCATGGAGGGTCTCAGACTCAGCCCAAAATGTCACTAGCTGTTACCCCGTCCAACGTTACTTAACTTCGGCGATCGTTTTCAACGCGTAATTGGACACTTCAAACTGTTAGTATTTTCAATTATTTTCCACAGTTGACCTTCGAATTATATTTTGCTAAATTAATAAAAATAATTTAATTTTCAATACTTATCAGAATTTGTATTAGCGCATTTTGCATGCCCGGTGAATAGATTAGAACATGATGAAAAAATTCTTGGCGTAGGCAGGACTTGAACCTGCGACCTTGTCTCCGTGACACGCTCTTGCCAACTGAGCCACCACAGGCCACGCCACGCCTACCGAAAGTCCTGCCCACGGCAAGAATTTTTTCATCATGTTCTAATTTATCAATATTTCGACTATTGTCGTTCAGTGGCCCCTTTACTAACTTCGGCCCTGGCCAAACAGTTTTATTGGTGTATTTGAACTTGAATGCGGCGTATCAGGTGTGAGAAATGGTGTCGGTTTTCGGTTGATGAGTTTTTCACTTCCAAGTGAGGAAACGACTATTCTTAGGGTTTCTTTGTTATGTGAAGGTATTAGTGGAAATAACATTTTCCATTTCAAGTGGCAGGGGAAGTAGAACCGATAGAGTAGATAGACTCATATGTATTGAGGCTAGATCAAAAGATTGACAATACTTACTACAAATTATGACTAATTATTATATATAAACGGATATCACTCAATTATATTGTTGAAGTCGGCAATTAGACCGACAGTTTCGACCGATTTCGACGGTCTTTTTCAAGGTGAGCGCGCCACGCCCGCGTCGCCGGTGACAAAAAAAACGCTTGAAAAAGACCGTCGAAATGACTTCAACAATATAAGTGAGTGATATCCGTTTAAATATAATATAATAATTTGTAGTAATGCCTCACTATAGTTTTAATTCTAAAATTATGACTACTTAGTAGGATCAAAAGATTGTTATAGGAATTATGATTAGGATAAAATAATAATTATTAAGTAATTTAATACTTATTATTTTATAAGATGTCCTGCTGAAAGTTTTTTACTACTTTTTCTCCTCAGCGTTGGCACCTTTTCCTTGCAAAGTGGTAAATGTAAATTCAAAAAAATGTTGACGTGCAAAAATGTAATTACTTGCAATAAATAGACATGATTTTTGAATCTGTACAATATTAAACTCAATGCTACAAAAGTAGCAAAACTCCAACCTGGCGAAGCGTGCCATTTTCGTTGGCAAAACAACGAAGTTGAAATGACAGCGAAGGACATAGATAAACAAAGTGTAAACAGTGTGACGGGCGCGCCGCCGCCGCCGCCGGGGTGCAACTGACGTGCCATGGTGGCCATCGGGTATCGATCGGAAACATGAAGTTAGGTTCTCTTGAAAATGGCGGGAAACGACGGTTGCGAAATTATTTAATAATTTTCCTTTTAAGAGCCTTCCTAGAGTCAACTAGCGCCGCCAATCTTAAAAAAATCATATCTTCCAATATAATCAATTTTATTAAAAAAGCTACGTTCACATTGTTTATTGCTATAAATATTATTTTTAAATGCTTATTTGTGACATGATGCAAGTAGGTAAGTTGTAGTTCACATAATTGCGAAAAACGGCCGTTTCTGGCACATTTGTGAACTACAACTTACATATCTTCCAGATATGATTTTTTTAAGACTGGCGGCGCTAGTTGGCTCAAGTCAGCGCCTTAGTGTCTACAGGGACTATTTTGTGTTTAATATCACGTTAAATTAATCAGAAAATGTTCGCGAATGACAGTACGGTGAAGTTATTGGATTATTTATGCAAGATATGAAGTTTCAAGCTTTTACCAAGAGTTCCCGCTACAAGCTCGGGAGTGAACGTGACTGTCGAGCTGCTTCGTCCAGAGTGCACGCTACGGTGTCTCCTCTGGATAAAGACATGACAAGACGCGGCTACCCAGGGTGAAGACGCTACTGCGACTCCTCCTCGTGGTTTTGGGAAAGGCCTACGTCCAGCAGTGGACTGATTGGGCTGATGATGTCGATGAATGAAGTTCAAAAGCCAATGAAAAGACTGGGAGATTTTATATAAGATAAGCAATGAAGTAACCACATTCTATCTGAGATTACAAATATTGTTCCATTCGTTTCAATTGAAGAGTACTTAAATACTTTAAGGGAAACATCAGATAAATCTTTCGAGACAAATATCAGACTAGAAATCAATAGAAACGTATTTGTTTTTATTGAATATGCCTAGGTTGCCCTAGATATTTACCATAATGTTATTTTCTTTCAAATAAATATAAAATCCTTTTAAATGAGTAACAATTCCGGTACAAAAGAATTAAAACATAAAACAACAAATCCACTCGGCAAATATTTGTAGGATCCTCTAAAAGTGACAATGCGTCTATGGCGAGCTGACTTTGTGCATTGGACACGAACTAACGTCATCAAAGGGGACAGTTTGCGTTGGGCAGCTAGTAACAAGCTTACAGGAGCGACCTTCGTTTTGTGGAAAGCTTCCGACAACATTGTACTTTATTTTGCTGGGCAGAGGCGTTTTTTTGTTCCAATACTTCTGCTTCTGTAATTTATACAAATATAGTAAGTATATATGAAGCTTTTGTGCAAATATTACGTAACTATCATCCGTGGAAATGGTCATAGGTGAAATTTTAAAAACGATGCATCTATCTAAAATGACTGTGCTATGTTCACTACATATTATACACGACTAGCTTCAGAGGATCCATGACGAGCGGTCAGTACCGAAGTCAACAACTTATAAGGTCGATGCAACATTTTTAGAAGTAAAGTTTCTCCTATCACCCCGTCGTCGGGTCCTATTATAGAGCTTTCCAAGCGAGAAGTCTCGAAAATGGTGTACCAGCTCTCATTTCGTCCCGTGTCCCGAACAAGTAGACCACGACTCCATGTGGTACAGTCGGCATAGCAAGGAATATGACGCTGTGTGTGTGGGAGGGTGTGTGTGTGTGTATGTGTGTGTGTGAGGGTGTGTGTGTTGTGTATGCTTTGAATTTGAATTTAAAGAATACATTTATATTTCTAAATCTGGATATCTGTGTCTATTATCTCTTAACTCTTAGACATCATATCTTATTTTGGGTTTCCAAAAATCAATATTTTCCATATCAGTAGTTTCCACCGTAAGCACGATCTAAAACATTTAGGTCTGCAATTTGTTCGCTAAAACGAAATTGCATTACCTTGACGAAAATATACAAAGCGCTGTCCTATCCCGAAGACACGTTCCCTAGCCCACAGTACAATGAATGGGACGTCGCAACACCCTTGTTGGTTGACAGTCCTCCCGATTCGCCCCTGTCATGCCGAATTTATTTTGTCGCCCCTCGTTTCCGTAAACCTAATAAGGATCAGTGCTAGTCGCCATCAAAATGCCGACTAAGAACTGCGAATCCTTGTAAATTCCTGCCCTCAGACTTTGCTTCGTGAAATCTTAATTCAATTTGGACGAAAACAAAGGGAGCCTGTGATGAGACGAAGAATTTATAACTAGAGGGAAATAATCCGTAGGATTGTTATACATTTTTATTCCCTTGGGTCATTTGACGTGACCTTGTATTTTGCTGGATTGTCTGAATGATGAACGGTTTGATTACGTGTTTCATATATACGGGGTATGATTGGATGAATCTTTCAAAGCCTTGGTATTTGCATCATAAATGGAACATTATTCTAAACCGAAATCTACAATATTATTAATTAGATAAAAACGGGAATTACCGTGCCAAACATTCATTTATTGATATCTCGATATTTCGACAGCATTGCAGCCATCATGCTTTAACACGGTAATTCCCGTTTTTATCTAATTAATATGTATACAAACCGTGTTCTATAATATTTCTAAAATAATTCAACTCCGCAGAAAATTTAATATCATCTAAGAAATTTTGAGGTTCGGATAAGTCCTTATATGACTTCGTTAAAACTGGATTATATTTTAAATAATTTTATATAAATTTTGCTCATCTAAAAAGCTTACGAAGATAAGCGTACATATCAATCAGAGATTTTCCCTTTCCCATATTAACTTTTTAATAAAACCGTAATACGATTACAGGTGGATGAATATGAAAGAAGGAGCAATGTCATCATTTAATTTGAACATCATAGCAATGCGACATAGCTCTAATGTAATTTGATTTATGCGAAATATTAAATGAAATGGGTATCACTCAATTCATTTCATTGATTTTTGTTGAACAGCAATCGTGAATTGACCCGTATTGCTTTCAGTTTAAAGTGTCAAAAGCACAACTAAAGCTAATCTATTTCAACATTGTAATCCCAATAATAAGAGAGCTCGGTGGCTCAGTGGTTGGGTCAATGGACTTGCAATATGGAGGTCCCAGGTTCGATTCCCAGCTAGGGCAGCCATGTACCAATGAGTTATCCTCGGGTTTTTCGACGGAAAAACTTACGTACATTTACCGAGTGCTCTCAAAACGGTGAAGGAAAACATCGTGATGAAACCTGCATGTCGTAGAAGAAGAAAAAAATCTAAGGCATGTGAAATCCGCCAACCCGCAGTGGGCCCGCGTGGTGGATTATGGCCCGAGCTACCTTGATGTAAGGGAAGGTCTGTGCCCGAGCAGTGGGGCAATATAAATAGACTGATGATGAATCCCAATAATGATTGATACAATTTCAATGGACAAAAAACCGACCGTTATGGCAAGGAAGGGTCAATACATCAAGTTAAAGTAAATAATGAGTCGTTCGACTTTCTTGGCCAACAGCAGATGAACTTAAAAAGATCCATTGGACCGTGTCTAAGTTGCCGATATTTCTCTATCGCGTCATAATAGTGAACATTTGACACTTGCCAGTTAATTTTAGTATCTACATCATCCTATATCACGTTTGCTCCTCATTGAATATCCAACTCTATTTCTTTAAGATTAACCTTTGGTGTTATTTGTTTGCAATGGGGTTTTGTGGTTTTTTGGCCTGGATTTACAGTAAGGTTATAGATGGCTGGCTCGTGCGTTCTAAAGGCCGACGACAAAAGCATGTAATTGTTGTGAACCGGTATTGTAGTAACAGAGTCTTTCTCCGTCGTGACCTCTATTAGCATTTGTCGTTCAACTGTATTATCTTGCTAGTAATTATCATCATTAGCTTCTGTCGTTCCATTTAACATAGCTATCCCAACTCGTAAACCATCGACCACCTCATCTGCACAGTATTAAGTGTATATGTATTTATATGTTTGTGATTTGAGTCTTAAAAAATATCTTTCTTTGTAGCCAAAGGATGATGGACATACGTTTATGTGTTTGATCATTATTAGTTCCATTTATGTTTATGGATTTGAGATATTTTACTACTAACACTCATTCCCTTACACACCTACCCTAGTATAGTTCACAGGGAAGATAGCACTAGTTCGAGCCCGTTATCACACCGTATATCAGGTATAATATTCTGGCAGTATATTCTATAGGCTTTTGGTGTATGTCGAAAAACAGCGCTGCACACCTCGGTGTCAGCTCAGCTGAAACATGCACCTTTTGCCACACCTCTTTTCATAACTATATTCGATTATAACTGTGGAATAATTTTGATTGTTTGTATTTATATAATTGGTGTATGGCAATAACCATATTTTCTATTCTATTCTACTAATCAGGTTGTATTTTATAATTGGCATTTATCTCCTATAAACAACTAGATACAGTCTGCCTTCTAAAAATGTCCGAGCGCAAAGAAGGTCCAATCGGATGAATGAACCCTCATTTGCTTTATTGGACATTAGTTGGACGTTAACAATGGACCCTTATTTGGACGTTTTTTAAATTGTTTTAGTAAGACCTTTGTGTACCTAGTTGTTTATAGGAGATCAATGATTGGTGGGCTTATATTTACTATAAAAAATACCCATGATATCTTCCAAGAACCATCTCAAGAAGTATGGTTTCAAGCTTTTACTTTCTTAAACATGTAATTATATTTGCATTAGTTCACCATGTATTCCTTTATATTTAAGTACCATATTATACCTAAAGTATTTCCACCTCGCTCACGTATTCTGCGCAATAAATTCCATCACCATGCATTATTTGAATTTAATAGTCGATCCAATATTTCCTATCGTCCTCACTACACTTCGATCGCACTCCATCAGGGCTGACATCTAAAACTAGTTTAGTAGAGCAGCATGCTTATAGCTTGTGTTCGGACGTAAAAAAGACATTGCCACATTTCAATGGAGCTTTGCCCCACCTACAAAACTACGTGACCATTTAAGCTGTACCTATCATTTTGTTGGGGACTTATTACAGGTTTCATATTGCATAATCATAATCAGTATAATTTTCTACTACTCTCGCAACTCCTATAGAAGAATAACAAAAACAATGAATAATTCGCTTCGATTTCTTACTATTTTCTGAATTCTTAATTAATCTGTTTTTCTCGACTCGCAACTTGTACATAACTTTAATTTAAACCAATAATTTTAATAAAAAACGGAGATACTTTTACATTTATTCGTTATCTTGTACAACTTGCGGTTGATGGTGGGGCAGAATCTGGCATTGTCATTTAAACATTGTTCAAGAACCCGAATAATTAACAATTATTTTTAGCATCTCTCCTTCAGTGTGATAAACTAGTACAGATGCTATCGTTTCACATTCTGGAATCTGATGTTAAATAATTGCAGAATTGTGTATATTCGAGAGACTCTGATTTAATTTTAGGTCAATATTTTTTTAATCCCAAAATCTTTAGTGGAACCACTAATTTCTTTCTGCAGTCACTTGATAGATCTTCGGAAAGACGAAACGTCTTTGCTAGCTGTTTCATCTTAGAAACTAGTTTATTTTTAGTGCCTCTATTTCATTATATATCAATTCTAATTTCTTCCATTTATCTTCTATTACAAACAACATTTTCTAAGTTTTCTAATAATTCCTCAATGCTCGCTACAAACAGCTGTAACCTACATCATCAACGTGGTCATTCGAGCCGGATCTGAACCTATTTATTTACTTTATTAATGGACTCGACAGTTCGTCATTTGCCAATGTCATGTTACAGAAAATTCAATGTATAATGGTCTTCTATCTTCCTCCAGGGGAGTCGCCGTAGCGTTGTCACCCTGGGTAGCCGCGTCTTCATGTCTTCATCCACAAGAGACGCCGTAGCGTAAATCATTGTGGACAAAGCAGCTCGACAGTCAGTTCACTCCCGAGCTCGTAGTGGGAATCTTGACCATGGCGCCAAACTTCAGATCCTGCTTGAATTCTCCAATAACTTCACCATACTGCCATTCGCGAACATTTTCTGATTAATTTAACGTGATATTAAACACAAAACACTCACTGTAGATATTAAACTGAAAATTATTAAATAATTTCGTAACCGTCGTTTCCCGCCATTTTCAAAAAGCCCGATCTGCACCTATGGATGGATGACAACCCTACTATATGCTAGGGAGTTCAACATGCGTCAACTCTTCGATCAATCATCCCTATCAATTTCTTTCAAAGCTTATTTATATACAAAAAGGGACGTTTAAGGAAAGGGGACTCGGTTTACAGCAAATAATGGCAGAGAAGATGGGCTCTGGGGTTTACTTCTGCAAATATTTTATTATAACATTTATTTACAATAACGAGTCGGCTCAGACAAAAGCTTTATGGAATAATAAAAAGGCCGTATTGAGGTTTCGTTCCAAAATCAGAAGTGATTTTATAATGAATCTGAAGTTTGCCACAATTGCATTTTTTAAATTATGTTTGAGTAGAGTTTTGGTCATAGTCAAACATAATGGTAACCACAATAGTGATAAACACTACTTAAGTTTAGGCTTGGTTTAAGGATTTTGTATAGCACAAAATCAGTGATTCTGCAACCGTCAAATTATGCCTTCCTTTAACCGTTTTTATCGCTATGAGCCCAAATGATCGATCATTGCATCTCGATTCTAGTTTATGTGGTTTTCGATTCATGTCCCTTACATTTTCGTATGACAAAACGTATCAATCACATCACCAAACGTAAATCCTTATCAATGCCTTCCTATTTCCTGTCCAGAAATAGCCTAATCCTCAAACCGTAAAGGAACGCAACCGTCCAATCGCGTAGGACACATTCAAATGTAACGTTCCAATTCAAGATGGCGGCGATAACGGTATTATCGCTCATGCAATAAATCACGGGCTGTCATAGAGAATAATTCATTTTTTCTGACGGCTCTATCTATAGGCATTTGACCGTATTTTGATACTTAAATAAATAAATTATTATATAGTGAGCCATTACTACAAATTATTATATATAAACGGATATCACTCACTTATATTGTTAAAGTCGGCAATTAGACCGACAGTTTCGACCGATTTCGACGGTCTAGTGAGTGATATCCGTTTATATATAATAATAAATTATTATATATAAACGGATATCACTCACTTATATTGTTAAAGTCGGCAATTAGACCGACAGTTTCGACCGATTTCGACGGTCTTTTTCAAGGTGAGCGCGCCACGCCCGCGTCGCCGTTGACGTTTCTTCGCGCACTTAAATAAATAGAAAAAAAAAAATTGAAATTAGATTCCTTACTAAGCTAGATCAACCTATGAGTCTAAACTTGTATCGATTCCAGAGTGACTCATTCTTTTAGTAGTCATAAAAATAAATATCATTATTATAAAAACGGTGACAACCTTTATTTATGGACTCTGGTTACGGGCCTGTGTCTACTTAAGAGCCTTCCTAGAGCCAACTAGCGCCGCCAATCTTAAAAAAATTATATCTTCCAATATTGGAAGATAAAATTATATCTTCCAATATTGGAAGATATAATTTTTTTAAGTACAGTACAGTAGTTCACATAATTGCGAAAAACGGCCGTTTCTGGCACATTTGTGAACTACAACTTACCTACATTGAATCACGTTACAAATAAGCATTTAAAAAATAATATTTATAGCAATAAACAATGTGAACGTAGCTTTTTAAGAAAATTGATTATATTGGAAGATATGATTTTTTAAGATTGGCGGCGCTAGTTGGCTCATGTCAGCGCCTTAACTTAAACTTATCTGACCTTGTAACTTCCAACTACTTACAAGTTACTCGTATAAATAGGTATTGTATTCAATCTATTCGAAAAGCCAAGTCTACCCTAATTTGGGCCCCAATTTAATCGAATGTAGTCCTACAAAGATAAAAACTGACCCTAACCCTAACTCCAAATGTAGTAGGTAAATGTACCAAAACTTTTTACAACAAAATGGTTATAAGTAAATTAAACATCACAAAAATCCCTACACACGTGACGTCACGGCACGCACGTCGTCACAATCAAAACGAGAATAAAGTCGCGCGACTGCAGCTCTACCATTCATTGCAGACCTTCCCATCCTCCCTTTGCCACAGCCTTTTAGGGTCTCCGAGGGGGAAGCAGATCCCGAAGCAGATCATCTATTTCTGGTGGCAGAGTACACGTTTCATACGAGAACATTAGGCAGGCCACTCACGTACGACATATTAACGTACACCGCGACACAAACGTGACCACATGTAGTGTAGAGGGGTTAGTCGATTCAATAATCGCTGTTTTGTGGTCGCCTTTGCTTTCGTGTAACGGTATCTTAGTGTAAATAGGTTTAGAAGTGAATTGGTCTTTTCGTCGTCATTCAACGGTTTAGTGTCTGTTACTGATCACGGTTTCTTTTGAAGCGAAGTTCTTTTGAAGAGATAACTGAACTGATAGTTCGATAATTGTTTGTTATCTAATAGTGGAAATAGGTCTAATATGGGAAAGGTTATTCGACAACAACAACTAGGTAAGAAACTATAATAAAATAAATATATAAGAATAAGAAACGAGTATACCCGCCAGAAGACAAAAGTGGTTGCCATTGCTCATAGAATCAGTAAACTGAAGTGGCAGTGGGCTGGTCACATCTGTCGTAGAACCGATAACCGATGGGGGTAGATAAGTTCTCGAATGGAGACCACGAACGGGTAAACCTAGTGTGGGACGCCCCTCGACCAGATGGAGGGATGACCTTCGCAAGATGGCAGGGACTGGATGCAGAGGGCAGAGAGTAGGGTTGAGTGGCGCGCTTTGGGAGAGGCCTACGTCCAGCAGTGGACTGATACGGGCTGATGATGAACTAGGTAAGTATTAATTAAGTTTCTGAATAGAATTAGGAGTCTCGAAACATGCAAATAACATTAATATTTATATTCTGTACAGTTCCCGTCAGAATCCGGTCCCGAAAATGACAGCAGTTTGTAACCTGTACTCACCTTCGTACATTAGATAATGCTAACACTTAGATCAGAATTTCAACTGATACTACTCAGATAATAAATTAAGAGAGGTCGGTGGCTCAGTGGTTGGGTCATTGGACTTGCGATACGGAGGTCCTAGGTTGGATTCCCAGCCAGGGCAGCCATGTACCAATGAGTTATCCTCGGTTTTTCGACGGGAAAACTTACGTACATTCGCCGAATGCTCTCAAAACGGTGATGGAAAAATATCGTGATGAAACCTTCATGCCGTAGAAGAAGAAAAAATCTTTCGAATTAAATCTTGAAAGGATATTTTTAATATAATTAATGATTAAATGAAATGTATAGTGCATAGGTGATAAACTGTAATGCTATACTTTTAATAAATAAATAAATAATATTTTTTTTTCTTTTAGACATCCTAATAATTTCTAGTCCTTGTCAATTCTATATTACTTACTGACACGTCTGTGTGTATAGACAATCATTAATCTATGTTTGTCGTCTTGTGCGGTAGCCGGATGCGGATGCCTTTTATCGGCCATATTGTTGTTTTAGGCGCATGCGCAGCGAGAATGACATGCGACGAACTGACGTCGTGACAACACTGAATGATTGAAGTGACAAATTTATAACTTTTCAACTTGGTTTACTCGATTTGAAAGATTTATAAGCTTTACATCATCTATGGATAAGGCAGAAGCTATGAGTCTGATTTTTATGTTTTATTTATTAAATAAAGTGCCAAAATATGACACTTGATTCACATTACGATCTAGCCTAAATACAATAAGACTAATAAGTAATTTAATTATGACCCAAATTTCTATAAATTGACACTTTTTTTATTATTATTAATGGACTCGACAGTTCGTCATTTGCCAATGTCATGTTACAGAAAATTCAATATATAATAGTCTTCTATCTTCCTCCAGGGGAGTCGCAGTAGCGTCTTCACCCTGGGTAGCCACGTCTTCTTGTCTTCATCCAGAGGAGACGCCGTAGCGTCATCACTCTGGACGAAACAGCTCGACAGTCACGTTCCTCCCGACCTTGTAGCGGGAACTCTTGATAAAAGCTTGAAACCCCAGATCTTGCTCAAATTATCCAACAAATTCACCATACTGTCACTCGCGAACATTTTCTGATTAATTTAACGTGATATTAATCTCAAAATAACCACTGTAGACAATAAAACAAAAATTTTCCGTCGTTTCCCCCCATTTTAAAGAGAACCAAATTGACACTTATATCTAAGAGTTAGTCCAACGACATTACTTAGAGTCTATTAAGGACGATCACTTTGTTCACGTGTCTTACATTCGCGCACTATCACTACGAATTGCTTTCACTACACTCCTCCTCTTTCTCCTTAATCGTTGCCTCAGTGCTGAGGATCGTGACCCTCAACAGCAGGTGCCGTCTTCGCATTAATGACGCCAGGAGACACGGTCTTGTGCTCTTCATGGAGGAGGAGGCAAGGGTTGTATGCCAGGAACGCAGCAGATGGAAGTCCATTGTCTCTGGCCACCCCTACGGGAATCAGGCGTGAGTTTATAAGTAAATAAATAAAATTGAATTTGAATTACGCATTATCCATGGAGCATGGATAATGCGTAAATCAAATTCTGAGTAAAAATAGGAGCGCATCATCATAAATCATGTTTCTAACCGGATGTCAGACATGGTTGTCGGAATACTACTATTGTCCGATAGATGGAATTGCGTAACGTACCATTTAAGTACGTATAAAGCGATGAAGATTTTCGGTGGGCGATTTTCGGTGGGCTAGGCGTGGCCTGTTGAGGGATGAATGGACTATATATTGTGGGCTAGTACAGCCCACAATGGGGAGTGCTCGGGCGCCAGTCGGGTCGCGGTTGTATCACAGTTTTCCGTGGCTCGGCGAGAATGGCACGAGGTGGAACACCCCAGGACGTTTAGTCGGTATGCTGCCCCTTCAGGGCGGTGAGCCCGACATAACCAACACGCTCCCCCTGGCGTGGTGACACATGATTTGCTTGCATGTTTTACCTGGGTTAAAAAAAAAAGGCGTGGCCTGTGGTGGCTCAGTTGGTAAGAGCGTGTCACGGAATGACAATGTCGCAGGTTCAAGTCCTGCCCACGTCAAGAATTTTTTCATCATGTTCTAAAATCTATGGTGTTCATAAAGCCAAATAAAAACTAAGCCCTACTTACGAACACAGTAACAATAACTCCAAAGTACTTCCACTCACAGTTAATCAGCGTCTCTAAATGTTAACTCAGCAGTTGATCAACTCAATTACAAAGTTGAAAACGCTGAAGTCGACGCGGAGGCAACTTTAGGGAATGCAAACTAGGAAGGCTTAGTTACTACAGACACGACCATGATTGAATTACTTGCTAACCAGAGAGAAAAAAAACCGACCAAGTGCGACTTGGACTCACGCACCGAGACTTCCGTGCAACGCAACTTAACCGTAACTTTGCTGTAACGAAAAGATAAACTGTGTATATTTTAAGAACAACTTATATTTGCCATTATCTAAATATTATGTCCGTACCCGGTTGGTCCACATCTCGGGTGATCCCAGAGCTGGCAGCTACCTCGCTCAGCGTTTAAGTATTGCCATACAGCGAGGAAATGCTGCCAGCGTCCTGGGCACCATGCCACAGAACGGGGATCTCGACGACGTGTTCGTTCTTTAGTTTGTAGTTTTTTTTATAGATATTAAGTTAGTTTTATTTTGTAGTAATTAGTTTTTTTTTGGAATAAAGTTGTATGTCCGTACATCGACATACTTCTGATTAGTTGATCATCTGCAAGTATAAGTTTGTAATTACATTGCATTCGCTCTTATGTTCCACGATATACAAATCTCAATGTGTACACATATTTTTGGATTACTGTGACCATGCAATTAAGACTCTGATATTTCAATTATACAATGATTGTAATCTGTTTTGTGTACCACATAAAAATAAATAAATAAATTACAAAGAAATATTATTTCATGATGGTACCCCAAATTTACAGTTTTCGGATTTTTTCCTTTACTTGTGAGTTTATTGCCAAAAGACATTGCCACATTTCAATGGAGCTTTGCCCCACCTACAAAACTACGAGACCATTTAAGCTGTACCTATCATTTTGTTGGGGACTTATTACAGGTTTCATATTGCATAATCATAATCAGTATCATTTTCTACTACTTTCGCAACTCCTATAGCAAGAATAATTTTCTGAATTCTTAATTAAGCTGTTTTTTTCGACTCGCAACTTGTACATAACTTTAATTTAAACCTTATCCGTTTTTTATTTTAATAAAAAACGGAGATTCACTTGGCTATTCGTATTTGCGTATTTGTCATATTTGCCATGTGTGGTTGTCATGCTTGACAAAATATTCGTATTATTTGTACATACGTCAAGTATTTGACAAATACGACCAACATCCAATAGCGAATACGAATAGCCAAGTGAAGTGCCACCATAATAAAAGGTCATCGACCACCAATATAGACCAAGGTCACGCCAAAAATAAATGAGGCAATTTAAAAACTTGCCTGTGACGTCACAGGGGAAATCAGACACAACCTTCACTCTGAGCCGATGCCTGCGACGGGAATTTATGGTGGCCTGTCAGGGGACCAGATCGAACCGGTTCGGGTCCACGTGAGGGGCGCGGGGAGAGCGCACGTGCGAAGTGACGTCACAGGGTAGTGCGTGCAGTGGACCAACTACAGGCAGATATAGGTAACAATTGAAGATAAATTCGTATCTATAACCAATTGCAGTTGCGTAAAATACGCAGGAATTGGAAATATTATAAGATATATTGGATATTTTTTGAAAATAATAATTGTTATGTGTTTTAGCATCGATACTGATGCCAAAACACTAATTTTTAGAATTTTTGTCTGTTTGTCTGTGACTTTGTGCAAGGATCACGCCATAACTACTGAAGGGATTTTAATGGGAGTTTCACTAGGAGAGCTGAAATATCCGGACAGCTCATAGGCTATAAGACATGGCAGTATGTGATGTGGAAACAATGATCCAGAGAGGAAGATCTGCCTCCTGATCTCCTCAATCCTCCATCCTCCTCTTCTACGCAAACGAAGTTGCGGGGTACAGCTAGTATAAGATATATTGAATTAGTAGACGTTAGCTGAAAGATCAGGCTGAGTACGGTCAACAGCTGATCAATGGTAACACTTGCAGTACGATTTTATCTCTTAAGACGCAGATAATAAAACCCGACCGTAGCATCTTGAGATAGACTATCGAAGTCGGTCGAAACTATCGGTTTAATTGCCGACTTCAACAATATAAGTGAGTGATATCCGTTTATATATAATAATTTGTAGTAATAGCTCACTATATTATTAATTCTAAAACTTTACATTTATTTCGGTATAGAGTGAACCCGCTGTATTTCTTTAAACTGTGGCCCAGAGTTGTCCCCGCGGGGTTTAGTACCAAGTTTTTGTTATTCGTGTTTGCGAATTTTTTCGATGTATCGAAAATACTGTTATTTTGCTATGTATTTACATGTATGTATAGTACAATCGTTTTATCAAATGACTACGTATAAAAACGGATTGACTTGTTTCTTATCAAAGAATGTTCTTTGATACACTGAAAGAAAAGTTCGCAATTGCTATAACCGTTACAAACTAAAGGAAAAGCCAAGTGTTTTCCTGCTTTTCCTATTTGTTTTCCCAGTTATAGCCTATGAGCTGTCCGGATATTTCAGCTATCTCCTAGTGAAACTCCTGTCAAAATCCCTTCAGTAGTTATGGCGTGATACTTGCACAAAGTCACAGACAAACAGACAAAAATTCTAAATATTTGTGTTTTGGCATCAGTATCGATCCTAAAACAAATTACAATTATTTTTTTCAAAAAATATCCAATGTACAGACACAACTTTTTTACAGTCTTATTATATGTATTGTAAAAGGCAGCTACCCTACGAGGTATGGTCTCTGGGAGATGGCAAGGAATACTAGATTGGATTGATCTCACCGAATTGCAGCTCCGCTGTCGTCACAAAGATAGGACCACCTAAACCATCCCACAGCCACACTGCCATCAATATTCTCTGAGTTACATCAATGAGCACCACATCTTTGACCAATTCGAATCACAATTACCATCACCGGTTTTTCGCGCGAAAGGCGAACCACGAGTCAGAATGACAGTTGTTGTTGCGTTTTTTAGTAAGGCAAATGCGCCAAATGATCATACAGCCTTATAGCATTTCCATCGTCATCATCATCTTTTCTAATACCAATTCCATTAGATTTTGGGATTCTTAACAGTATGTATATATAGATTACAGGAGAAACAGGCACAAAAAGTTTGCACAAATGGTCGAAACCACACAATGCAGAAACAAACCAAGCACAGTTCGACAGTCGACACCCCATTCCCGAGCCATACAATATTCAGGGGATCGCATTATGCAATAGGACCGTAAGTCCCAAAATCAATATAGCTTTTGTACTACGAAAGATTTTCTTAGCGGCTCGTCATAAATATTTAACGAAACATCGCGTTTTCCCAGTATTGCAGGTTTCGGGGTAAATAAAAACAAATATTTGTTTGTATGCTCGATGTTCTGTCATGTTTCTGTTATCAGCAGTCAACTGTCAATTTACGAACACAGATTTAAACGCTAGCCGGTTCTCTTGAAAATGGCGGGAAACGACGGTTGCAAAATTATTTGATAATTTTTGTTTTATTGTCTACAGTGGTTATTTTGAGATTAATATCACGTTAAATTAATCAGAAAATGTTCGCGAGTGACAGTATGGTGATTTTGTTGGATAATTTGAGCAAGATCTGGGGTTTCAAGCTTTTATCAAGAGTCCCGATACAAGCTCGGGAGTGAACGTGACTGTCGAGCTGCTTCGTCCAGAGTGATGACGCTACGGCGGCTCCTCTGGATTAAGACATGAAGACGCGGCTACCCAGGGTGAAGACGCTACTGCGACTCCCCTGGAGGAAGATAGAAGACTATTACATATTGAATTTTTTGTAATTGTGACATTGGCAAATGACGAACTGTCGAGTCCATTAGTAAAATAAATAAATAAGTACTTGCTATATCGTTAGCAAATGTTAATCCCATCTTCTTCGTCTTCTTCTTATGGTGCTGTGCTTCTTACTAAGGTTGGCGATCATTATGACACTCTGCACTCTCGACAACGCCGCACGGAACAGAGACCTGATACTCTTGCCGTACAGTGCGCGAGGCGTAAGCTCAGGTTTACATTTGTGTGAGTGATAGCGGTACAAGAGGTGAAGTGCGGTGCGTGCGCGGCAGGGTGTATTTTGTTGCGTTTGTATTGGACGCGTCGCGCCTCAGGCCAAATATCACTCTACACTATCTGTGTGCACTCACACAAATGCAAACCTGAGCTTACGCCTCGCGCACTGTACTTGCTTTATCGTTAGCAAATGTCAATCCCATCTTCTTCTTCTTATGGTGCTGTCTTCTTACGAAGGTCATTCATTCTATCATTATGTCACTCTGCACTCTCGACAACGCCGCACGGAACAGAGACCTGGTACTCTTGCCGTACCATTGGCGTAAGTTCCTGAGCCATGATATTCTCCTTCTACCTGGTCTTCTACTGCCCTGGATCTTTCCCTGAAGAATCAGTTGTAGAAGATCGTACTTTGTATTCCTCATTATGTGACCTAGATACTGGAGTTTCCGTTTTTTAATGGTCTGAAGAATCTCCACATCCTTGCCCATTCTCTGGAGCACTGTCTCATCAGTCAATCCCATACATTTTCCTTATTATTTATTTTGTTTATTAATCGACTCGACTATAGTAACTCACGGTCGATCACAGAGAAAAGTGTACAGGAGAGTTTTTAGGGTTGAGATTTTCTCAAAAACTACTTGACCTATTGCAAGAGTTCTTTCACTGTTAGATGGATAAAAGTTAAAACTATGTAACTGTAAAAGAATTATTAAATTCGGTCCAGTAGTTTTTGAGAAAATCTCAACCTTATTGAGGCCCCCTGTATACTTATCTCTGTCCTCGACTGTATCTACCAAACAGCATTACCCTTGCAGTGCGCCACGTATGCTGGCCGCTCCGTGATATCGCGGTGTTACTATTGCTTCGCGATCGCTATCGAGTTCAGTTTTTCACTATTTAAACTGTCATTTCTTAATATAACAAAATTTACTAGAGACTATTATCATCTAAATGCGAGAAAA
This sequence comes from Tachystola acroxantha, assembly GCA_963506565.1. Lineage (NCBI taxonomy): Eukaryota > Metazoa > Arthropoda > Insecta > Lepidoptera > Oecophoridae > Tachystola > Tachystola acroxantha. Next base: position 1,143,398 of record OY735874.1, read on the forward strand.
CACTCATAAAAGTTTACGTTGTATATAAGAGATTAGATTTAAAGTTGAAAAACCTAACCTTCAAGCATGTAAATAATAATTGTACCTACGTGAATGTATAACAGCCTCAGACATTCTGTAACATTACACTTGTACCTAGCGAAAGAAACGTGCAGATGGACTTAAGGCCACGCATGCTCGGATTTTAAGTTTTCCAGCACTACCATTGAAATTAAACCTCTGAAAAAAATCTATAGCAATATTGAGGTATATAAGTCTTCCGTTAAACAGATAAACACAAGATTAGGCTTATTGGATAGAAAAAATTAAAAATCAAAGTCAAATCTCTTTATTGCAAGTAAGCACGTTGTATACATTTTTGCACGTCAATATATTTTTTGAAATTTTTACACCGCTTTGCAAGGAAAAGGTGCCAACGCTGAAGAGAAAAACTGGCAAAAAACTCTCAGCAGTACTTCTTTTAAAATAATAATAACACAATTACAAAATAACTAAATTGACTGTGACTAACTATTTCAGTTTAGACTTCCACGGGTATGTTTGCCATGTTTTTCTATCGAGCGAAGTTTGTCCAATCGTGTCTCTAAATAGACACCCCAAGATTGCTATATATTTTTTTCAGACGTTTAATTTTAGTAGTTAGTGCCGTAGTCTTCGTAGAAAAACTGAAAATACGCGCACAACCAGCCTTAACTGGCTGCGTGCTTCGCTAGCCTCAGGAGGGCTGTTAAGGCAAAGATCGCACTTAGACAAATTCTTCATTTTCATGCCAAGATTTTATGCTTGGCGTTTCTCTGGTGGATAGAATAAGAAACGAGTTTATACACCAGAGAACCAAGTAGTTGACAGCTCATAGGACTAGCAAGCTGAAGTTACAGTAGGATGTGCCATAGGGCGGCGAGACGGAACACCGAGGGGTTTTTAGTCGGTAAGAGTCCGAAATAACCTTCCTCGCCTCCCCGTGGTAAGGAGGTATCAGGCTAACGATGATTTCCCCCCCGAAAAAAAAAAGGATTTACCATTACCATGAGTAAAATATAATGAGATAAACAAGCCGAAATTAATTTAAGAAACAAAAAAAACGACTGCCAAAAATATAAGCCACTTTGATTAAATTTTTCTAGTCTATGTCACTCCTACAATCAAGACGAATCTAACGACACCTCATATTTTAAATTCCATCAAGCCGTTTAGGCTACAGCGCAAAGAATAGAATAGAAGAACATACACACATACTTTCATACATACATACACCTGAAAAACATTACCCTCCTTCTGGGGCAGTCGCGTAAAGTCCTTTCGTCACATCTATCGTACAACTTGAGATTATTTTGTGAACGGAGGTCACGAACGTGTAAATGTAGTGTGGAGGCCCCCCGACAAAATGGACAAAATGTGTTTGTCAGGGGAAACAAAAGCCTAAAATAAAACTCACTAAAGGCCAAAGCCGCTCATCATCAGTCTATTTATATTGCTCCACTGCTCGGGCACAGACCTTCCCATACATCGAGGAAGCTGAGGCCATCCACCACGTGGGCCCAGTGCGGATTTCACATGATTTGATTTTTTCTACGGCAAGCAGGTTTCATCACGATGTTTTCCTTCACTGTTTTGAGAGTACTCGGTAAATGTACGTAAGTTTTTCCGTCGAAAAAACCGAGGATAACTCATTGGTACACGGCTGCCCTGGCTGGGAATCGAACCTGGGACCTCCGTATCGCAAGTCCATTGACCCAACTACTGAGCCATGGGCTAACTGCCACTACATTAATATAAATAGGTCAAAAGTAAAGTTGTTTTAAATCTAGTGTTTGCTTAATAAACTCTTTGCCTAACCCCAGTCAGACTCTAGACCGTTATTAGTTTATCTATCACCTAGGAATTCTAGGATTGTCCCCGACCTTTGCAGGTAAATATTATGTTAGGTCTTGTTACCTTGCTCATTTCAGCAAAATCTGGTTCGCTTTTCGCAAGCTAGGGATTTGTAAGACAGATTTGAGTTTAACTCGTAGATGATAAGTAGATGGTATTTCAACGTTTTTTTTACTACAGGTTGCCTTAAATTCATTCGACAAAATTAAATGGATGGCTTGTGACATACATTAATTATGCACATCGGTTAAGGGCCTTCATAGAGCCAACTAGCGTCGCCAATCTTAATAAAATAATATCTTCTTGGAAGAAAATGCCGCAAGGCATTAAGTTCGCCCGATACATAAAATGTAACAAAGATTAAATTAAAAAAATCTTCCAATATAATCAATTTTATTAAAAAAAGCTATTTACGAAATGTTTATTACGATAAATACTATTTTTTAAATGCTTATTTATAACGTGATTCAATGTCGGTAAGTTGTAGTTCGCATAATTGCGAAAAACGGCCGTTTTTGGCACATTTGTGAACTACGACTTAGCTTGTCGCAATTATGCTATGTATTGTATATTGAAAAATAGTATTTATCGTAATAAACATTTTGTAAATAGCTTTTTTAATAAAATTGTTTATATTGGAAGATATTATTTTTTAAAGATTGACGGCGCTAGTTGGCTCTATGAAGGCTCTTAAGTAAATTAAATAATTTGGTCAAAATATATTTTTTTTTAAATACATTAAATTCATCTATCGAAAAAAAATATAATTTGATGTTCATCATTACTGTGGTTTGGAGTTTTAATATTTTTTTTACGGTTTATGTGGGAAAAATAAAATAAATCATTTTCAAAGAAGTAGTCAGTACATTTCCTATAAAAATTCAAATGTAAAATGCACAAAACTAACTATATACTAGTACTAGGAGTACATAAACTTGCGGGCGCGCGGAAGTGGTTGGTATATTAAACTTCTGTTTGATTTATGACAGTTTATTGTTTTTGCGGGTGAAGGGGGCCCCCCTTCGGCACGGCTGCCGCCCATGGCGACGGTTTTTACTTGAAAAGATAAGTTTTCAAGTTCCGTTGGACTATTCATCCGTAATTTTAGATTCATATCATTTATTGCAAGTAAATAAGAGTAATTCTGGCGTGCTTTTGAATTTTTCGATGTACAGTCGACAGCAGATCAATGGTAACACTTGCAGTACGATTTCAGGTCTTACGACGCAAATAATAAGATCTGTCACAAGTAAAAAGTGTTACCATTATCTGCTGTCGACGTACAATAAAAGTGTAAGTTGGATTTGATTATCTTTTTCTGAGTCGTAAGATAATTCATTCAATTAATAAATATAAAACCTAAAATATGCCATTTATATATGAAACTATACTTAATATTAAGGGCCTGACATGAGCCAATTAGCACCGCCAATCTTAAAAAAAATTCTTCCAATACAATCAATTTTATTAAAAAAAACACTGTACGAAATCTTTATTATTACTTTACTACCTAGTAGTCAGAATCTGGTACAAAAGCCGAAACGTCCAAAACATGGGTATTCACCGATTTTGGAACGACACTATTTCAGTAATGTGACGTCATCTTCACTTAATTTTCACGATCTTAACTTAATTTTTAAATAATGAAAACGACGTTATTTTAGTAAAAGAAAAAACACGGGTCCCTTAATTTTAACTATATTTTCATAAAAAAATATGTAATAAAGGGGGTAAAACATTTAGACCTTGTCAATTGGAGATTCTATACATATCTAGAAGTTTATTTATTTATTCATTAAAAGTATAGCATTACAGTTTACATACCTATGCACTATACATTTCATTTAATTATTAATTATATTATTAGAACATTAATTAGTATTACAGTTATATATTGTTATCACGCCTCATTATTCCATTAAATAGGTATAATCATCATCATCAGTCTATTTATATTGCCCCACTCCTCGGGCACAGACCATCCCTTACATCGAGGGAGCTCGGGCCATAATCCACCACGCGGGCCCAGTGCGGGTTGGCGGATTTCACATGCTGTAGATTTTTTTTTCTTCTACGACATGCAGGTTTCATCACGATGTTTTCCTTCACCGTTTTGAGAGCACTCGGTAAATAGGTATAATATTTAAAGTCAATTATTTAATATCCTAGTATGACATGTTATATCACAATCAACCATAACATACACGATCTGCTCGAAGAAGATGTTACCATGATTTGTGAACATGTGCCTGTCTTCACTATAAAGAGTTTAGGTGCGTGGTATTAAAAAGAAATCCACTGTATAAGAAACTGCCTCCTATAGTGATGTTCTTAGATCGATGAAAACCCGAGTCGATAATAATAATTTTAGAATTAAAACTATAGTGAGCTTACTACAAATTATTATATATAAACGGATATCACTCACTTGTATTGTTGAAGTCGGCAATTAGACCGACAGTTTCGACCGATTTCGACAGTCTTTCTCAAGGTGAGCGCGCCACGCCCGCGTCGCCGGTCACGTTTCATCGCGGACTACGGATCAGCGCTCTCTGGGCGCGTTCCGAAATGACTTGTCCCGCCGACGAAGGTTGCCGACTTCAATAATATAAGTATCCGTTTATATATAATGATAAGATAAAGTTTTTATTGAAAGTAATTCCACATCAATAACCTTTGTGCTGTTACTTTTCGCAGAATTGAGAAGTTTTAATTAAGAAACGGCTGGGAAGTTTTGGCTCATAATATTACATTGTATTGAAACTTAATTCTAGTAAAATAATTTGCGTAATTTAATCTCTCTGTCAGATGAACTCTGTGTGAAAACTGACAGTTGTAAGATCGAACTCAAACGTAGTTCGCACTCAAAACTACATTTTTAAATTTTCAGTTTTAGGATATTTTTCCTTTACTTATGCTATAAGACCTAGCTTCTTGCCAAATTTCATGATTCTAGGTCAACGGGAAGTAGGTACCCTATAGGTTTTTGAGTTTATTTCAATTTCATACAAATATGCGACATACTCGTATTTCTTTGAAGTTTGATTTTTTCACGACTGCATGAGGTTGCAGACCTGATTGAGAAATAAGTTTTGACAGACGGACAGCAAAGTGATCCTATAAAGGTTCCATTTTTCCTCTTGAGGTTCGGAACCCAAAAGTTGGAATTTATCGATAATGTAACATCCCTCGCAGAAGACGATAAAGAGGGACGGATATAATGTAGTGCTTTCAAACACTGAGCCGAAGTTTGCCTACCGAGCAGCGAGCGGCAGACAAATGACAAGCGGCCCGAGGCAGGGAACTGCGATATTAGAAGGCTTTAAGATGGGAAAAATAGCAACTTCGGGTACTTTGGAGGTGGTCCAAAGTTCGAGTGTTTAGTGGTTACCGAATTTATTACATGTTAAAATAATATCCTGTATAGTTGAAAGCTGAAGAGATCGGTGGCTCAGTGGTTGGGTCAATGGACTTGCGATACGGAGGACCCAGGTTTCTATTCCCAGCCAGGACAGCCATGTACCAATCTTCGTTTTTTTTCGACTGAAAAACTTACGTACATTTAGGGAGTTCTCTCAAAACGGTGAAGGAAAACATCGTGATGAAACCTGCAAGCCGTAGGAAAAAATCTAGGGCATGATAAATCCGCCAATCCGCACTGGGCCCGCGTGGTGGATCATGGCGCCCCAGCTTAAATAGACTGATGATATGGTACCCTGTAACATGACAATAATGTCAGAGGCACTACAGTTTTTATTATTTTCAATAGATCGATATACGATTGTTACCTATAAAATATATTCCATTCGTTATAGTATAATAATAATAATAAAATTCTAAAGTTATATGGTTAGTAATTATTAGTAAATTAATAGGTCATCATTAGTGGTGTTAGGGACAGCTTACATTATGTCGTCAAAAAACTCTCTTATTTTCTCAAGTTAAGAGCTTTGCTTGCTTTTGGTGACAAGGGGGAAGGGGGGGGGGGGGGGGGGGTTAAAAATTTGTAATAATAATATTTCTGTATAAAAACCCATATACAAAATAAATAAAATAAAATAGAGCTTACATTTGTAATAACATCTGCTTACGAGCGTAGTTTTAATTTGGAAAAGGGAGTTTTTTAATTTGATGTTGATCTCTAATATTGCGTCTCCTGTCACTCACACCACAGTCCACATATAAGACGGCAGTGATGTTCCACGTAAGATGCCGTGAGAAAGAATTGCCGACGACATTTGTTTCGCGAACGTTTCGGTACCAAGTGGCTTTTAAAACTTTACACTAGCTGAAAACTGGTTGAGATTTACGGAGTCTCCGTTAGAAATCTCTTAGAAAGTGGACATCCTAATAGAAAATCATGAACATGATTTGTAGATATTTCAACATCACCTTTAACCTTTATTCTATATCATTGATGGTATCCATAGCTTCTTTGAGGTCAAAAAAAACAGTACCGATAACCTAGCCAAGACGCCTTTTACTTTAATTAAAACAGGCGGTTGGCAAGCAAGGTTGGTTTCACAGAATGATTCGTAGTTAAAACACTCTCAATAGCAAAACCGATCTTGACATCAACCATGACTCTCTTCTCAACTTTAAGTCAAGGATACAGTCCTCTTCTCAATACGGTATCATTAAGACGAAGAACGAACTCATACATCTTCTGGAAAAATACTTTACTTATTATATTTTTCAATTTCTAATGCAATTTTATTATTATTATTGCAAACTACAATTACAACTTTGAACTGCGATTTAATTTCAAACCATATTCCGTCTTTGATTTCAACATCCGTTGAATAAATGACAATGCCAGATTCTGTCCCACCATCAACCGCAAGTTGTACAAGATAACGAATAAATGTAAAAATATCTCCGTTTTTTATTAAAATTAATGGTTTAAAATAAAGTTGTGTACAAGTTGCGATTCGAAAAAAACAGCTTAATTAAGAATTCAGAAAATAGTAAGAAATGGAAGCGATTTAGTAATTTTTTTTGTTATTCTTCTATAGGAGTTGCGAGAGTAGTAGAAAATGATACTGATTATGATTATGCAATATGAAACCTTGTAATAAGTCTCCAACAAAATGATAGGTACCTACAGCTTAAATGGTCACGTACTTTTGTAGGTGGGGCAAAGCTCCATTGAAATGTGGCAATGTCTTTATTCATCCAGCCCCTCAATTAGAACCAAACATTCTGCTACAAAATCTAGCTTCAACATCATCAATCCGTCTTGTCTTCTTCCTGTAATTTACGCAACCTAAAACACTCGAGCGCCACCGAAGCGAGCGTACTAACCGAAGCGAGCGAACTAGCCGAAGCGAGCGAAGCAAACAAAACATCTTATAAAGGCTAGAAGCGGTCCTCGTACAAGCAATCAGCGCAAAGAAGACAAGGCCCGCCCGACACGCAAACACGGGCCTACAAAGTGAATGTTGTACACTATAACCTATGGGGGGATGACATTAACACCGTACCGTAATTTGGCTACCCACACCACAGAGAATCCTAGTTTTGGTACCAGGAACATTGTTGTATGTATTACTTTTGAAACTAAATAAATATTTCATTTCATTACAATATTTTTTAAATCGAATAATTGCTTTGCTACATACAAACAAAACAAAAAAATAAAGAGCGCGGTGGCTCAGTGGTTAGGTCAATGGACTTGCAATACGGAGGTCCCAGGTTCGATTCCCAGCCAGGGCAGCCATGTACCAATGAGTTATCGTCGGATTTTTCGACGGAAAAACTTACGTACATTTACCGAGTGCTCTTAAAATGGTGAAGGAAAATCGTGATGAAACCTACATGCTGTAGAAGAAGAAAAACAATCTAAGGCATGTGAAATCCGCCAACCCGCAGTGGGCCCGCGTGGTGGATCATGGCCCCAGCTCCCTCGATGTAAGGGAAGGTCTGTGCCCGAGCAGTGGGGACATATAAATAGACTGATGATGATGATGATGAAACAAATCTCTGTGACAATGTCACGTAATGGGTACCAATGAACGATCGCAGCATCAGAGCAGACCACGGCGAAAGTGGAAAGACAATCTCACCAAATGGCGAATTACATCTGTGACAATCACTCTTGCACACTAACCCTTACACACACTCACCCTCCCTATCACACACACACAAACACACCCTCACACACACACTCTCTCTCTCTCACACACACTCACACACGTGTACGCCTATTAGCTGTATAACAGGGAATTACTGGTTCTCAAGATACAGGTTAGACCTAGTTTGAGAACCAGTGACCATCTTAGTTATTTAAGTACAGAGTGTACATTAATTGATTCAAATAAATGATTATTATTACTAATTAGACAAGCGTTCAAATATCGACCGACAAGGAGGAATGGTTTGAAAAGGCTCATGACAGGAATCGATGATGGGAAAGAGAGGAGACAATGACCAGAAGTAGGATCACTTGACTGACTGGTAATCAATGACACCATTTCAGTAATCTAATTTGTACAAAGATGGTATCACCGCTCAAAGTGATATCATCCATGCAACGTGCGTTTAACAGAAATATCCGATAAACAATTAACCGAAGTGTAGGCTTAGACTTCTAACTAAATACTTGAGTTACTGGTCAATTAGCTATTAACAGATTAATAATTAAGGTAAGTAATGTATTACATACCTATTGTAAATTGACTATGTATTTTTGTAAGCTAGATAGATAACATAATTATAATGTGACATTTAAGACCGAATTTAATTATTATAAATTGTATTATTATAAAATGTAATGTCGCAGTGCCCTTTCAGGGTTTATGTGAGCACTATAACGAACCTTAACATGTACCACATAAGGTAATGAATAAATGAATTGTGAATTATTATTACATTTCTCTGCTCACAAAAATACGAATACTATAACCCTTTATGGTGGCACTTCACTTGGCTATTTATATTCGCTATTGGATGTTTGTCGTATTTGTTAAATACTTGACGTACATACAAATAAGACAAATATTTTGTCAAGCATACAAACCACACATGGCAATTATGACAAATACGCATTAACTCACTCACCTGGTTCGTCATCACTCGCGTGTTTGGACACACACACACACACACACACACACGCACACACACACACACACACACACAGAGAGAGAGACAGACAGACAGACACACACCCACACACACAGGAGACATTGTATTTTGTAATATTATATTTATATAGTTTGCTATCTCAAATCTTATATCTCGATGTAGAAAGACGCATTATAGTGTTATAGGTGAAGACTTGTAAATGGTTTTGTTTGTAAAATAGTTAGGCACATGTTTGTATAAATAACTGTTAGTCTTCCGAATATGTAAAAATAAAAATAAAATAAAATAAAATAAATAACACACAAATGTTTACCTTACTATACTTTCTAAGATGTGTTAGTAAAATTACCAATCACCTAACATTCTAGGTTACACTACGGTGTGATTGTCAGCCTAGTGCTAGTAAACCCTGTAAAATAGTTGCCAGCTAAAGTGCCCAGCGATAATAGCCGACTAGACAAAGTGTAAACGGGTGCTCGCATAGAGCATGTTTGTATTGATGGATGGGAGACGAGATAGCATACAACGCTCAAGGATAATGGCAAGGGTGGAGATAGGTCTAAGAGTTAATAAGGATCAAAACAAGGATAGATAAGAAGCTCTGTAGAAGACTTTATCTGAATAAGAACACAATGCAAGGATGACGAGATGAACTAAACGTTTTTAGGAGACTCACGAGTCGGCACAATAGAGATGAGTGAAAGAGTTCGGAAGGTGGCCTTTTCCCAGCAGTGGGACATCACAGGTTCATAAAATAACACAATGCAGTTACAGCTTTAGAAAGAATGTCTAATGGTTATGTTTAGCTCTTAAATATTGAAATTAATGATCGTAGGTTGTAACTAAAATCTATTTTATAAATGATAAATTGAGAAATTTTTTCATCACAACCGGGATTCGAACCAGGGACCTCGCCATTGCGTGGCACGCCCTATTCTAGCAGAGCCACCGTGATATCGTACCCAGGTCGTGAATTTTGTCTCCATATTCGTCTTAGTGAATGGCGAGGTCCCAGGTTCTAATCCCGGTCGTAATGAAATTTTTTCTCCATTTATCATTTAGATTTCTGTTTCGCATAGCGCATATGCAAGAAAGTGTCAAGACAAATATATTTTACTTTCTATAAAATACAATTAGCGGTGTTTCGATGATTAATTTGGGAAATAAGCTTTACTATTAGAAGCGTCTCATTCTGCTATTTCAGAGTTGGGAATCGAACTTACGACTCTTGTACGTAGTCTGATTCTAGTAATTGGATTTATTATGGGATATCTTGGAAAATTTTCAGAACATGGACACAAAAGTGTGATCTTTATAAGGAAGATTCATCATCAGTAAATAAAAGTACTAAGCAGATTGATGATGAAGACATAGTAAAACAATATGACGATATTAATAATGATTATGTACAGATGTAGAGTATATCCGCCAGAAGACAAAAGTGGTTGACATTGCTCATAGAATCAGTAAACTGAAGTGGCAGTGGGCTGGTCACATCTGTCGTAGAACCGATAACCGATGGGGTAGACGAGTTCTCGAATGGAGGCCACGAACGGGTAAACGTAGTGTGGGACGCCCCCCCGACCAGATGGAGGGATGACCTTCGCAAAATGGCTGGCAGGGACTGGATGCAGAGGGCCGAGAGTAGGGTTGATTGGCGCGCTTTGGGAGAGGCCTACGTCCAGCAGTGGACTGATACGGGCTGATGATGATGATGATGTACAGATGTAATTGTAACTACAAATTAGATACCCTTTTCAAATTCAAACACACTGGTCAAAAGGTAGTTTTGAAACAAATTATCCATGAACTTCAACTAGACCAGGAAATAATCCCAAAGGCTTAAAGATGAGTCAGTATACGAGTATCCAGAGTCACGTACGAACTCATATAAATTACCTAATTGAGATCAGTCTCTAGACAGTTACAGACAGACGGAATAAAAGAAACAAAGCTCTCCGTCGAAGCCTTATGAACGTATGACACGAGTAATGACAAGAATTCACTAACAATTGTATAGCTGAATGGTACCACAGATATAAAGTTGAGCTACATATGGTAAAGTAAAATACTACTGGCCATTCTCTTCTTCATTCATTTTATTTCAAAAAAGGAACAATACAAAATAAAAAAGAGACATTCAATATTTAAAAAAAACTAAACTATTAATATAATTTTGAGTTACGGGATGAGTAGCCAAGACACTGGCAGCGTTACCTCGCTGGATCGCGATGCTAATCCGTTGGGCGAGGTAGCTGCCAGCTCTTGGGTCACCAGTGGCTGACTACTCGTTTGCTTATCTCGTTATAAAGCGACCAGGCGCCGGGACCCCACGGGACGAGGGCGAATGATGTCATGGTATTCAGCCTATTAAGTGGCGTACAAATGTTATAGTAAGTACATTATACACATTGATGATTGTGACTAAACTCTTTGACACTGTAGAACATATTTTGTAAGAGCCACTTCGGCTGAGGAAGTTTGATATATATAAAAAATGACATGTTATACTTACACGGACATAATCCGTTGTTTTTGCAAAATAGCCAAACCTGAAAATATCAAACTTTTCTCAACGCAGTCGGCGAACACGAAAGAGCACTATCACTACGAATTGTTTTCACTACACTACACTAACTCAAAAGGTTTGGTTCTTTTCAGTCTTCTCACTATGTCCGTGTTGTCGAGGAGCTGGATTGCCTCGACATTCACATGATGATGAAGTCTATGTTCGTGAGCTTCAGCAAATTTTTTTATGGTTTGGTTGACTGTGTCCACTTTAAGGTCCCTGTGGAGATCGTCGTTTCTTACGTACCAGGGCGCATCTACGATTGCTATTTAAAATTTAATTAATGCCATGTGTTTGCGCATCTAGAGTGCCTACCCACTCACCCTCATGCATGCAGGGTGCAGTGCAGGCGGCGGCAGCTCTGTCTTTCCATGCGGTGGGCTCCACCAGGTGCGGCGATTGTCTTCTAATGTTCCACTGAACCACCGTTCACAACACACAGTATTATTGCACGTTTTAGCCACCGAACCGAGTAATTGATAACCGAAGATTTCTAGATTTATTTATTCCGACCGTGACCGCCGAATAGCCGAGAAAAAGTCCCCCATGACAGTGAGTGTCATAGTGGGTTTCACCATAGTTTATGGCATCGCCATCCGCCGTGAAGGTGCATGAGAAAGAAAGAAAAGAAAGAAAGAAAATACATTTATTCAGGCACATACACGAATACAAATATTACAAACTCCTTAACTAATGACATTGATGTGCAGCGCCGGAAGGGGTCAGCTGCCTCAGCATAATGCCACAGCCACGTGGTACATGGCTGCGGCGCTGATTTTCAGGCAAGGAAGAAAATTTTCAAGAAAGGAGGTGGCATGCACCTAGATGCGCCTGAACATCATGTCTCTTCCAGTTTAATCCTTTGGCTCGTATAGATAGAGACGAAATAAAAGTGGCGTCAGAATCGTCTGGCACCGGCTTAGTGTTCAGGGGCTTCGGCGAGACACGACTAATTGTGGACTGTACCATTGTACGAACGTACAGACCGACATGTCTACGTATGGACATGTGGGTGTGATGTAAGCAGTAGTAATGGAGACACGATGCGTTGCAAGGTTGAGAAAACAATTGCCCGCGTTTCCCAATGATGGTCAATATTTCAATACTTCATTTATTCAACCTTAGGAGCTCTAGGGAACACTTGGTTATGTCATACATAATATAATAATTTACAGTAATATAAGGTACAGAATACAAACTAGCTTACGGCTGGATGCCCGAACAGAGAAACAGGGCAAAGAACTGACCCATAGGATATGAACTAATTGCGGCTGTAAAGAGGTCTTGTCAATGTTTTACAATTTAATTATTATAGGCATGTCAAGAATATAATTTGAAATAATTTTGAAAATGTAAAATAAAATAAATTCAATTAAAATTAAAAATAATATGGTGATTATTTAAAAGACATTGACACATTTCAATGGAGCTTTGCCCCACCTACAAAACTACGTGACTATTTAAGCTGTACCTATCATTTTGTTGGGGACTTATACAGGTTTCATATTGCATAATCATAATCAGTATCATTTTCTACTACTCTCGCAACTCCTATAGAAGAATAACAAAAACAATGAATAAATCGCTACGATTTCTTACTATTTTCTGAATTCATAATTAAGCTGTTATTTTCGAATCGCAACTTGTACAAAACTTTATTTTAAACCAATAATTTTAATAGAAAACGGAGATATTTTTACATATATTCGTTATCTTGTATAGCTTGTGGTTGATGGTGGGGCAGAATCTCGCATTGTCAATGGACATGCATGGTGTTTGGCACCGCCTGAAGGATTAAGTTTAGATTATTATAAGTAGAAGAATTTTGTAATTTCCTAGTTAATAAGTAATTTAATTGATATTCTATTATTAACCTTCTTCTTATAATCTTATAAACCTTCTGTATCCAGAATAGCAAAATAATGTTTCGGGTCAGGTGTTGATATTGGAAAATTAAATTACAGCAAAGACAAAGAGACAATAGGACGGCAGTAAGGTATTCCTAGTGGGGTGATTCGTATGACGGATCGGCGGATACTGTCTGTTGTACTTCTATTGTTATCGTGTTTGTATTGTAAGTCAGGGACAGTCAAGGGAGTTAATTGGTTTGATTTAGGTCATGGTTGATTGTGTATTCCTTTTTTTTACCGAAAGGAAACTTTACGTTTTTCGAATGTAACTTTATCAGATCCTATGTCACCTTCTGTAGCCTTAACGTCTTTATCAATTATCATGTATGACGTATCGTTAGATTCGTTTTAATCAATGGATAGACACAGGATTTGCAATAGAGCTACCATGACTCCGATTAGATCGGCGAAATCTAAAATGTTAAGAATCTATGCGTGCCACGGAACGGCTTTTAGAATCCCGGTCGTGACATTTTATCTATATTTAAACCTACGACGAAAACCTCAATTAAGTAGTAGTACCTATGGGTTCTTCTTATCAATAAATATATATTTTTGTCATACAGTAGGCAATAGGTTAGGGGAAAATATACTAAAAAAAAACTAGGTGCCGCTGCTGCTCCTATTCTAGGAATCCTAAGCTGTTTATATGAAGTTTAAAAAAACTAGGCAATGCCGTAAAGAATTAAAAAGAGAAATAAATGAACCTAAGGCCTGTATCCGTCCACTGCTGGACGTAGGCCTTCTCGCAATCCTTCCATTGTCTTCTATTTGTGGCCGTACGCATCCATTTCTTCCCACATGTGCGAGACATGTCGTCAGACCATCTCATCGGTGGTCTTCCCACGCTGCGATGTCCCGTGCGTGGCCTCCAAACTGTAGCTTTGTACGTCCAACGGTCGTCGTCTCTGCGTGCAACGTGCCCTGCCCATCTCCACTTCAGACTTTATCTGATTATGTGTTATTCAAATAGAAGGATTATTCTGAACTTGTAGGGACTATTGAAAAAGAATCGCAACTCACAATGACCCAAGTCGAGATAACAAAAAATATTGATATAGCTCCGCAGCTCCAATGAAATTGTGAAAGGTGAAAGCAGAAATGGAGAGCAGAGCAAACTTAGATTGGAGCCAGAACAAGATTGTCTAAGGGAAGTGTTTCGGCTATATTGTGGGGTAATTTCATAAAATTAACTCCAGTGTTCTGGTGCTCGACTCCCGTTTTCGTAGAAAGTCGAGTTAAGGAACTTTTTAGCGAAATTGAAACGTTTGAAATGGTCATGCTTTATTTTGATTCGGATTAAAATGACAATACCAGATTCTGCCCGACCATCAACCGCATGATGAACAAGATAACGAATAAATGTAAAAATATTTAAAATAAAGTTTTGTACAAGTTACGAGCTAAAAACAGCTTAATTTAGAATTCAGAAAATAGTATGAAATCGAAGCGAACTATTCATTGTTTTTGTTATCATTTTCTACTACTCTCGCAACTCCTACTGATTGTGATTATGCTATATAAAACCTGTAATAAGTCCCCAACAAAATGATAGGTACAGCTTCAATGGTCACGTAGTTTTGTAGGTGGGCAAAGCTCTATTGAAATGTGGCAATGTCTTTTAATTTTATTATAAAATAAATCTTGTCCTAAATAAATAAGTTTGAAAGACAATAATAGGTAATACTTACAAAGTGTAAGAGTCCACAGCTTCCTAAATTCGTGTATTTTCGGACTTCTTCAAGTAATTAACTCAGACAGCCTTCGATTGTTTGCTACAGAGGTATTAAATCATAACAATCTGTTTGAACGGCTTTTTATAAAGGTATTATGATGTCTCAGTCTGTTTTATAATCAGATTCGAATGCTGGATGCCAGTCAGTTACGAGGCATAAGTTGTGGTGCCAGTGTCAGCGATCATGATTGTTTTTCATTTTAAAATCAAATCATTCGGTGATTAGACGGCCTTTTGCAATTGCATAAGTCGAAGATAGAGATAAGTATACAGGAGGGTTTTTAAGGTTGAGATTTTCTCAAAAACTACTGGACCGAATTTAATAATTCTTTTCCAGTTACATAGATTTAACTTTTATCTATCAAACAGGGAAATAATTTTTGCATTAGGTCAAGTAGTTTTTGAGAAAATCTCAACCTTAAAAACCCTCCTGTACACCTTTCTCTGTGTTCCACCGTACCTGCGGTCGAAGACAAAGAAAGGTGAACAGTAGAGTGTTTAAAGTTGAGATTTTCTCAATAACTACTTGACCGATTGTAAAAATTATGTCACTGTTAGATAGATAAAAGTGAAAACTAGGTAACTGTAAAGAATTGTTAAAATCGGTCCAGTAGTTATTGAGAAAATCTCAACCTTATTGAGGCCCCATTTATAGGTTAGGTTATTGATAGGTTTATCGCACAAAACCTATCAGTTTTGTGCGATAAAGAATATTTATCTTATTATTCGGATTTGGTCGTCCAAATTATACTTATAGTTTACGTTCAAATATAATTTCGTTATATCTTGTGAATAAGGAATGCATAACAATTTTAACCCTGAATATATGTGGTTCCATTGGAATATGGATTAATTATTTTCAGCACAATCACGTAAGGTTATTTATGAAATATAAATTTAGTAAATTATCCTATTCTGCCATTGGTTCTATAATTTATAAATTATGCATTATTTACTTACATACAGATTAATTTTAGGATATATTCTGATAAAAAAATATTAACAGTTAGGTACGATGTTTGGCTTTTAGAGGCTTTTGATCGGTTCTATTTACATTAAATCTAACCTTCCTAAGGAAATAGCCGAGAATGGAACATTTTACAATCGCTAATCGCTGCAACTGCGCCCGCACTCGCCCCCAGTGTATTAATAATGAATTTTTGCCTACTCCGCTTCGCTGAGGACAAGTTAAATTAGATCGTCGCTTCTTGAGAATGGAAACTTAGTTGTATTGGAGTCTCTAACTCCGGGACTACACGCTTGGGATTTCAGGGCGAAGCGGTGTCGTTTTTGTATGCAAATTAGGATGACTTACTGACCTAATTCACAAAAAACTTAGAAAGGATTGTTGTTAGCATGACGCAAGGAAATGTATATTGAGTCATCATCATCATCATCAGCCTGCATCAGTCCACTGCTGGACATAGGCCTCTCCCAAAGCACGCCACTTAACCCGATTCTCGGCCGTTTGCGTCCAGTCTCTGACAGCCACCTTGCGAAGGTCATCCCTAAATCTGGTCGGGGGCGTCCCACGCTACGTTTTCCCGTTGGAGGCCATCTGGCCTCCGTTCAAGAACTCGTCTACCCCATCGGTTATGATGTGACCAGCCCATTGCTATTTCAGTTTACTGATTCTATGAGCAATGACAACCACTTTCGTCTTCTGGCGGCTGCGTAAGAGAGAACCATTTTATCATGATGGTATATCATCTAATAATAATAATAATAATACTGTATATAATGTGTAAATACTTATACTTGGCTCACGAGATTACCGCCCTGTGGGATGTGGACTCAACCATAATTGTTCCGATAGTCGTAACCGTGAACGGGTTAATAGCGAAGAGTCTCGACCAACATCTTAAGAGACTCTCGCTAGACAGTTGGGTCAAGAGTTGAATGCAGAAGGCAGTGCTGCTGGACACGGAACGCATTGTGAGGAGGTTCCTCTCTCTGGGATCCTAACCTCCGGCAGCTTGGATGCGCATGCATGCGGGTGGCTATTTTTTACATTTATATATTTTTTAAATTTTATTTTTTAAATGTGTTACATAAGAATATGTATAAATAAAGATAATAAAGCGCAAGCCACACCTCCAGCGGGCGAGTGAGCTAGGCGGGCGAACATATATATCCTCTCTATACATACGTTTCCTTCTCTAGCTTCGCTCACCCGCCTAGCTCGCTCGCCCGCCTGCTGGCGGTGTGGCCTGCACTTTACACTGTAAAAAAATAAATCGGGATATTTATTGGAAAATATTTTTGTGTAAGTTCGATACGCAAAAATACCACTATCCATGCGGAAACCTAGTAATCCTACCCCCAATAAAACACGTAACAGTAACAACAATCGGCACAAATCTGGCACACTTCTGGCACATTGGCACGCACACAGGTACCGTGCCACGGAGCCAAATAGAACGCATAAATATCCGCACAAAGTTATCGATGCCGCTAAGCCGCCCATATTGACTGCAATTGCACTGCTTTGGCAAACTGGTGTAAACTGGAGTAATAATATTTTAGTTCGAAGCAAACATTGAAATGTGGATTTTGCCGACTGCCGAAAGGAAGGGTAAGATTTCTCGAGTATGTATTTATGTATCATGATAAAATTTATCTGTCTTACGCAACATACATATAGTTTTAGTTTAGTTTAGTTATATTTTAGTAAGTACTTTTATTTTTAGTTTAATATTGTAAGTTTAGTAAGTTAGTTTATATTTTTAGTTATTTTAACAAACATTACATTTGTTTATGAGTAACAGCAAATAAGTATATATTTCTTTGTCCACAGGTGAGTGGTGAATTTTGATTGTGCTGAAGATCCAGCGGCGAAAATGTCGTCTTCCTGCTCCTAATATTATGCACTATACGCAAGGTAAGACATCAGTTCCTTAGAAACAAATGTTTACTACGTAAAAGCATATAAGTATGAAGTAGGAGCGATTTGGCTAATAAATCAGAAAAAGTAGCAAAGAAACGGTTAGAAAAAATGATTAACATCGTTACATATTATGTGTAATCATCATGAATATTCATTTCCAATACGAATAGTTCATTTGCGACTTTTGTAGGAAAGTAACAATTGAATTTTTGACAGTTTTTATTTTATTGTCTATATCATGGTTATCTTGTGATTAATATCACATTAAAGTATTCAGAAAATGTTTCAGCGAATGTTAATATTTTGGAGTTATTGAGGAATTATATGCATGATCTGCAGTTTCCAGCTAGACTCAAGAGTCTTACAATAGAGCTTGAGAGTGAATGTGACTGGTAAGCTGAGCTGCCTCGTCATGAATAAATTAAGACGATGAGGTCCTCTCCAGGGTGACGACGACGCTCCAGCGACTCCCCTGAAAGAAAACAAATGAAATTGGCAAATGACAAAATGTCTAATTCATTAAGATTATTTGAGGGGCGGGTTATTTGAAGAGAGGGGTTGTGACTCTCGCTCCGGGTCCTACCTGGTGCAAAGGTTAGCCATAGCTATACAGCGCGGTAACGCCGCAAGCGTTATGGGTACCTTTGCACCGGGTATGACAAGGGGCGGGTTATTTGACTGACGAAGGTTTACCGGATATTTTAGTTTTAAGTTTGACATTGTATTAAATTGTTATATTAATCAAATGTCAATTCATTAATAAAACTATATAAATATTGATTCATTTACGAGCGTAGTAATCTTTTTTAGGGCTCAAAAGGAAAAAGAGGAACCCTTATAGGATCACTTTGTTATCCGTCTGTCTGTCAAGACCTATATATCAGAAACGCGTGGACGGATCGAGTTGAAATTAATACCAAATACTCAGATCTGCAACCTCATGCAGCCGTAAAAAAATCAACACTCTACGTTAACGCAATCAAAAGATATGGCCGTTTATGTCGAATTTTGGCGCACATTTAAAAAAGGAAAAAACCTAAAACCTATAGCGTACTTCCCGTTGACCTTGAATTATGAAATTTGGCTAGATGCTAGGTCTTGCAGCACAAGCAAAGGAAAAAAATCCGAAAACTGTAAATTATAAATATACTCTGACGTGGCCTGACGATTGCTGCCGAGCGACAGCAACCTCCAACTGCTTAACGTGCTTTCCGAGGCACGGAGGGGCTCAGACGAAAGACGGTCACCCATCCAGGTACTAACCTCGTCCAACGTTGCTTAACTTGTACGATCGTTTTCAACGTGTACTCGCAACTGGGCTACGAGCCTTACTCTAGCGTAATATTGTTATGTATAGGTATCGATAGCATCATGGTGCGATGGGCCAGACGATCGCCGCTCTGGTTGATTTCACACAATCCAGGGGCGATATATTGTCGCAATTAGGGGGTGAATGCAGGGCTTCGTGCACTGAAAGATATAAAGCTATACTAGCCCTACCTCTGTAGAATTGACAAGGTCTAAAATGACAATGCCAGATTCTGCCCTACCATCAACCGCAAGATGTACAAGATAACGAATAAATGTAAAAATATCTCCGTTATTTATTAAAAATATTGGTTTAAAATAAAGTTTTGTTCATCTAGCGAGTCGAAAAAAACAGCTTAAGTAAGAATTCTGAAAATAGTAAGAAATCGAAGCGGTATATTCATTGTTTTTGTTATATATATAGGAGTTGCGAGAGTAGTAGAAAATGATACTGATTATGATTATGCAATATGAAACCTGTAATAAGTCCCCAACAAAATGATAGGTACTGCTTAAATGGTCACGTAATTTTATAGGTGGGGCAAAGCTCCATTAAAATGTGGCAATGTCATTTTAAATATTTTTTCTAATCAAACTTATTGTTAGTAAATATGTCGCCTCCTGACTCATTTAACCTAAAATGAAATTGGAGATTTGGAAGATCTAGACGTTCAGTTGTCCCCGTTGATTATCTATCCATAAAGGGGACAAAGGTACGGAAATTTAAAGCCGTTCTTTTGCCCCGTAACGGGGACAGGGTCAACGGGGACAACGGACCTACACCCTATCTCTTTTCGATATTTTAGCATTAAAATCTTTCTACATAACTTCTTTCGCTTCCAAAATCTTCTCTCCAACTGCAGCATCCCCTTAACCCATCAATGTAAACTGCAAACTGGATATTTCATGGAGGGGGTTGTCAACCCCTCACCTGGGGGAGGGGGCAATCAGTCTGTAATCACGTCCTAAACAGCCCCCGCGTACTAAACGGACGGAAGCAAGTCCTTTTGTTGGCCACCTGGTTAGGGAATTTGGTTTAATTTAATACCTAGGTGGCCTAAAGTGCAATTGATTTGCGGTTGTTGGAGATTAATTAGGCATTGAGCTGGTGTGGCTATTTGTAATACACTATTTATAATAATAATAAGAGACTCTCGCTAGACAGTTGGATCAAGAGCCGGAGGCAGAAGGCAGTGCTGCTAGACACGGCACGTATTGTGAGGAGGTTCCTCACTCTGGGATCCTAACCTCCGGCAGCTTGGAGGCGCATGCATCCCGCTGCCGGTGGGGGCTATTTTTTATATTTATATATTTTTCTATTTGTTTTTGATATTGAAATGTATAAATATATTAAATAAGATAAAAGAGAAATAAAGGAATAATAATAATAAATTTCTTTATTAAGGCATTATATCCCATTAATGTAGACTAAAAATATAAAATAATAATAGTATCTACTGTGAAATTAACAATATGAATAATTTAAGTTAAAGTTGAAGTGTAATAACCATTTTTTTTTCTAGGTAGTTTTAAAGTATTTTTAGGTATTATTATTAGTTTGTTTAGTTTAGTATTTAAAAAATAGTATTTATCGTAATAAACATATTGGAAGATAAAAAAAAAACAAAAAAAAACATGAATATATCTAAATCTAAAACAACAGTCATGTATCACAGATAAAGCTCATTATTTTCTATTCGGGTTCTGGTGGACAGAGAGCCAATATTTAAAAAAAAATTAGTATAACACTATTGGTATTCACTTTTTGCTCGCTGCAGGTGACAAAAGCAGATCAATGGTAACACTTGCAGTACGATTTTAAATCTTACGACGCAGATAATTAGAACGGTCTACTTCATCTGCTGTTTTTATTTTATTTTATTAATGGACTCGACAGTTCGTCATTTGCCAATGTCATGTTACAGAAAATTCAATAGTCTTCTATCTTCCTCCAGGGGAGTCGCCGTAGCGTCATCACCCTGGGTAGCCGCGTCTTCTTGTCTTCATCCAGAGGAGACGCCGTAGCGTCAATCACTGTAGACGAAGCAGCTCGACAGTCACGTTCACTCCCGAGCTCGTAGTGGGAATCTTGACCATGGCGCCAAACTTCAGATCCTGCTTGAATTCTCCAATAACTTCACCGTACTGTCATTCGCGAACATTTTCTGATTAATTTAACGTGATATTAAACACAACACACCCACTGTAGACATTAAACTGAAAATTATTGAATAATTTCGCAACCGTCGTTTCCCGCCATTTTCAAAAAGCCCTCATCTGCTGTTAGCTGTATATAACTAATTTTAAATGGATTACTCCCAATTACACCAACAACAAAAACACCTTACATTTTTGCGATTTAACTCCGCATAACGTTTGCCCGTGATTGGTGCAATTGCCCTTAAGAAACCAAATCAGGTACGTTCCCCACGGAGCTAACGACTCTACATTAATATTCCAAAATACACCTTCATTTATATCAAATTAAGTGTCATTAACGGTCTCAGAGAATGCATATTTAATTTTAATCCTTACACATTTTCTAATTAGTGGATAATTTGTCACACTACCCTCCCCTAGTCGGTCGTAAACCAAGATAGATTTACACCTCCGAAATTACCTGTCTCTGTTGTTTTACCTTGTTTATCGAGAAGATAGAATGGGAGTTCCGAGTTTGTTGGATGCAAAGTTATCTTTGTTTTGTCTGCTAGTGAAGTTATATTTTACGTCTAGAAAATATGAGTTTTCTTAGAAAATCTGATTAGAAGTTGACTTTTTACTGATGCGGTTTCAAGAATTTATGCAGAAATTGTGGTTCATTTAAAAATCAGTCGAGTATTTTTGTTAGAAAATCGCAACTTCAAGACCATGTACACCTTTCTCTAGTTAGATCGAATATGCTATTTACCAAGTTTCTAAATCATTGGTACTTTTCATATGTTTTGATATTTTATTGCATATGCGATATGCGAAACGAATTTTTATTCTCCATTTATCATTTAGATTATCATTGGTAAACTTTTTTTCATCATTATCATCATTAGCCCTTATCAGTCCACTGCTGGACGTAGGCCTCTACCAAAGCACGCCACTCAACCATACTCTCGGCCCACTGCATCCAGTCCCTGCCAGCTATCTTTCGAAAGTCATCCCTCCATCTGGTCGGGGGGCGCGACACTACGTTCGTGGCCTCCAATCGAGAACTCGTCTACCCCATCGGTTATCGGTTCTACGATAGGTGTGACCAACTGCCACTTCAGTTTACTGATTCTATGAGCAATGCCAACCACTTTTGTCTTCTGGCGGATATACTCGTTTCTTATTCTATCTAACAGGGAAATTCTAAGCATAGCTCTTTCCATAGCTCGCTGAGCGACTTTGAACTTGTGGGCCAGTCTCACCGTCAATGTCCACGTTTCGGCTCCGTAGGTCATCACTCGTCTACCCCATCGGTTCTACGATAGATGTGACCAACCCACTACACTACCACTTCAGTTTACTGATTCTATGAGCAATGTCAACCACATTCGTCTTTTTTTACGAAAATATTAATTTCACCATGCCTCACTAGCGCTATTATTCTCCACCCACCCACAGCTATAACAAGCTACAGTTATAACGCCAAGTGCTACTACTAGCTAGCTATAGTACAGCCACTCGAGACGGCTGTAGTGCGAGGGTGTGAACACTAGTCTCAACAAGTTCAAGGTTGGACTGAACTTAATTCAACTGGAATTCTAACAAACGGGAAACAGAAATATGAAGTTTTATACTTCATAAACTATACATTATGTTGAGTCCGCTTCGAATTCAATAGACGTAGACCAAGTCAGGGGCGGATAATGATGATAGGGCTGATGATGATCATGCTACAACTAAACAATACAAAAGTCAGTGAATTTTCATAAATAATGAATAAACCACAATAAAAGTTGTTCGTTCGACAGATTATTACTATGTAATGTATGTTCCAATTTCCAACAGCGAAATAAAACAGAAAACACTCACTCCCGTCACCAAAAACGTGAAACCGCACGCAAAAAGCACCTTTCATCACATTTGCTCTATCAACGATCTACCAGAGTGATGTGTTTCCAGTTTCGGCTACATTTTTCCCTTGCACCGCGAAGGCTGCACGTAGGCCGTGGCTCAGGCTGCACATGCATTATTGAGTGCCACTGAGTGACGAGACGGGTCCGGCCCTGTTACAACGGGCGAGTGCACTCGAACAAGCACACTGGCTTGTCCAGACGACTTGAAGAGACTACCGAAATAATTTTATCAAATTTTAGGCTACCCTTGCATCTGCAGCCTCAGCCACGGCCTACGTGCAGCCTTCGCTGCACGTAGGCCGTGGCTCAGGCTACACAAGCATTATTGAGTGACGAGACGAGTCGGGCCCTATTACAACGGGCGAGTCCAGTCAACTTGAAGAGACTACTGGAATAATTTTGTCATCATTTAGGCTACTTTTTTCCTTGCACCGCAAATAATGCACTATTTATAGTGCCACGAGACGAGTCTTTTATCGTTACAAAAGGATAGTGCACTCTATCAATCACAGTGGCTATGCAGATGATCGAAAATTTGGTCTATAATTTGACGATTAACGTTTTTAACTAATATCATGAAGTCTGCACAATTTGAATTTACAGAACATCATGATTTATCGGTTTTATTTTTATTTTAAGCTCCTCCTAGAGCATTAGTCATTTATGGTCTAATTAGGTAGATATTTATATTAGCATTGATTACTTCTTCTACTATTACTCTATCAACCCGATCTACCTGGACCTTAGAACATTACCATTCATATATTACAAAATTATTACTAAAGTATTGGTTTTTCCTTTGCCATTTGTAAATAATCTCAAGACATTTATCTTCAAAACATTCGTCATTGAATACATCTGGATCAGCAATATTAGTTCTAAACAGACGCCACACCGAGGGAATGAACTTGTATCAAACTAAATGTAACTTGAACGATGTCTATGTAAGTAACGGAAGCGGTCTAAAGGGTGCATGGATGTGAACGCTACGGCGCCCCATGACGCCCGTGAGCCAGACGTTTTCCCACCTAGCTATAATATGCTACTGTATGTAGGTGAGATGTAGTGATACTACAGGATTTACAGGAATATACCCAGAATGCTATAGTTTTAGTTACACCTTAAAGGCTGAAATCCTTTAAAAAACGACTAGCGCATCGAGGCTTCCGTGCAACTTAACCCAGTAACTTTGCTGTAAAAAGATAAACTCGATTTAGAGACCAACTTATCTTTGCCATTATAAAAATATTATGTCCATACATCGACATACTCCTGATTAGTTGATCAACTGCAAATATAATTTTGTAATCATAATTTTTTTAATAGATGTTTGTAATACAAATTCACAGTTTTCGTATTTTTTCCAATACTTGTGATATTATAAGATAAACTCATTTCTTCGTAGCAACCAGATAGATGACATTATTTCTAAGGCTCTAGGTATACAGACGGACTGCATTTCAACTGCTGCAGTTTATTTTAGTACGACTGCAAACCAACCCAACACAAGTCAATGTGCAGTTGGAAGTTGCAGTTACCAACGACTGACAGCTTGTGCAGTCGTTCACAAGCTATCAGTCGTTGGAACTGCACCAAACTGTAATGAATGTCACAAGCCTATCCACTTAATTTTGTTCAATAATTCAAGGTCACCCGGTATAACATCATGAAATTATTTATTGTGTTTTGTGTGTGGGTAAAATCATTGATTGGTTTTTGTGTTGGAAACGGATCCCGGTATCGGCACACAGACACATTGCTGTGATCCGTTTCCAACCCAAACGGATCCCGGGATTTGTGGAGACAACCCCACTGCTATCGGCATGTACGGTTGGTTTGAAATTTTATTGCAGTGGTTTGCAGTCCTACTAACTGCATCAGTTGGAATGCAGTCCGTCTGTATAGAGCTTAGTAATTTTAAATTATAATGTCATTGTGATAAAGCTATTATTATCGACAGTTTACAATTTCATTAGAGTTCCGTTGGTGGAACAATAGGTGAGAGTACCGTTGCTTACACGTGGTCAAGCGATACGAGTCTCTGATCGTACACATTGTCATCTTTTGGTTAGGGATCTAGTAAACTGTGGAGTGGATTTGTTGTATTTTTCTTTCATTTTCGTAGCATAGTCGACCAAAAGTCACTCATCATCATCATCATCATCAGCCCGTATCAGTCCACTGCTGGACGTAGGCCTCTCCCAAAGCGCGCCAATCAACCCTACTCTCGGCCCTCTGCATCCAGTCCCTGCCAGCCATTTTGCGAAGGGCATCCCTCCATCTGGTCGGGGGGCGTCCCACACTACGTTTACCCGTTCGTGGCCTCCATTCGAGAACTCGTCTACCCCATCGGTTCTACGACAGATGTGACCAGCCCACTGCCACTTCAGTTTACTGATTCTATGAGCAATGTCAACCACTTTTGTCTTCTATGTAAAAGTCACTCAAGTTCTGTTAAAATAGCATCACGATCATCGTAGTTATTGTTTTCAACGCTATGCTCCCCACTTCACTTGGCTATTCGTATTTGCGTATTTGTTATACTTGCCATTATTTTGTGGTTGGTATGCGTGACGTCATGACGTGGTAGAGATCTCGGTGGCTCAGTGATTGGGTCAATGGACTTGCAATACGGAGGTCCCAGGTTCGATTCCCAGCCAGGGCAGCCATGTACCAATGAATTATCGACGGTTTTTTCGACGGAAAAACTTGCGTACATTTACCGAGTGCTCTCAAAACGGTGAAGGAAAACATCGTGATGAAACCTACATAAAAACGTAACATAACATAGAAACCTACATAAGTCGCTCAGTGAGTTATGGAAAGAGCTATGCTTGGAATTTCTCTGTTAGATAGAATAAGAAACGAGTATATCCGCCAGAAGACAAAAGTGGTTGACATTGCTCATAGAATCAGTAGACTGAAGTGGCAGTGGGCTGGTCACATCTGTCGTAGAACCGATAACCGATGGGGTAGACGAGTTCTCGAATGGAGGCCACGAACGGCTAAACGTAGTGTGGGACGCCCCCCGATCAGAACGAGGGATGACCTTCGCAAGATGGCTGGCAGGGACTGGATGCAGAGGGCCGAGAGTAGGGTTGAGTGGCGCGCTTTGGGAGAGGCATATGTCCAGCAGTGGACTGCTACTGGCTGATGATGATGAAACCTACATGCCGTAGAAGAAGAAAAAAAACTAAGGCATGTGAAATCCGCCAAACCGCACTGGGGCCGCGTGGTGGATCATGGCCCCAGCTCCTTCATATAAGGGAAGGTCTATGCCCGAGCAGTGGGGCAATATAAATAGACTGATGATGATGCGTGACAATATATTCGTCTTATATGCCTATTCGACACATAATATGTTGAGAAACATATCATATTTGGTGATGACACTTCACTTGGCTATTCGTATTTGCGATTTCGATATATTCTGAAATCTGACAATTGTAAGGCCGATCTTAAACTCACCTCGTACTCAGAATTGTCTGTGAATCTCGGCGTAGACCCTTTTTTTACCCAGGTAAAACATGCTAGATCATGTGTCACCACGCCCGGGGGAGCGTGTTGGTTATGTCGGGCTCACCGCCCTGAAGGGGCAGCATACCAACTAAACGTCCTGGGGTGTTCCACCTCGTGCCATTCTTGCCGAGCCACGGGAAACTGTGATACATCCGCGACCCGACTATACCACTTATATAACACCTCCATAATGTTCCCATCATAGCTCTTGGGATCACTCTATTAGTTAATAGTTAGGTATGGTGTGCGCCATTGTCAAGTGAAACAATGGGAAGCGTTATTTATGGGGTTTTCGGCTTCATTACACACCCATCTGATCGTTGTCGCGGTTTCTATGGGGGACTTTGTGAATACAAATATATCTGGATGACCCATAATAGACACATGTGTTAAGGGGCTTTTTTTTAACCCAGGTAAAACACGCAAATCATGTGTCACCACGCCCGGGGTTATGTCGGGCTCACCGCCCTGAAGGGGCAGCATACCGACTAAACGTTCTGGGGTGTTCCACCTCGTGCCATTCTTGCCGAGCCACGGGAAACTGTGATACAACCGCGACCCGACTGGCGCCCGTGCAGTCCCCATTGTGGGCTGTACTAGCCCACAATGTATAATCCATTCATCCCTGTCAGCTGTCAAACTCAAGCGCGAGACAAAAGATGTCCCGCAGCGGCGGAGTGAAGAGCACGGCACAGTGACTCCATATTTGTATTTTTATTAATTTTGGATGAATTTTGGCAGGGAAATAAAAATACGCCAATAAAATCAGATATTTCTATTATTTATATTACCCTACACTTTGGTATATTTTGTTTGAATAACTCACTCCACTGCTGGACATAGGCCTCTCCCAAAACGCGCCACTCAACCATATTCTCGGCCTTCTGCATCTCTGCCAGTCATCTTGTGGAAGTCATCCCTACATCTGGTCTGGGGGCGTCCCACACTACGTTTACCCATTCGTGGCCTCTATTTGAGAACTCGTCTACCCCATCGGTTATCGGTTCTACGACAGATGTGACCAGCCCACAGCCACTTCAGTTTACTGATTCTATGAGCAATGTCAACCGCTTTTGTTTTCTGGCGGATATACTCGTTTCTTATTCTATCTAACAGAGAAATGCCAAGCATAGCTCTTTCCATAGCTCGCTGAGCGACTTTGAACTTGTGGGCCAGTCTCACCGTCAATGTCCACGTTTCGACTCCGTAGGTCATCACTGGCAGGACGCACTGGTTGAATGTTTTCCTAATAAAATAAATAAACATAGAACCCGCCCTGACTAGATGAAGGGATGATTTGCGTAAGGGCCTGGATGTCACACTTACAGTCGAAGACAGAGATAAGTATACAGGGGGCCTCAATAAGGTTTGGAATTTTCTCAAAAACTACTTGACCTATTGCAATAATTCACTGCTAGATAGATAAAGGTTAAAACTATGTAACTGTAAAAGAATTATTAAATTCAGTCCAGTAGTTTTGAGAAATCTCAACCTTAAAAACTCTCCTGTACACCTTTATCTGTATTCCAAAGGTTGTCTAGAAGAGATCGCTTTGAGCGATAAGACCGCGCCAATTGTAATACTAACTGTATTAGCCTAGTTCTTTTGTGTAATATTTTTTATTTTTTTGCAATAAAGAATATTTATCTTAACTTATCTTATCCACCGTACTATGGCTGTAGGTATTAATTTAGGCGAAATCGTAAAAAGTGATAGACACAGCTAGTGTAACCAAAATTCTTGCAATATCCCGGCTATTCCCAAACGATGACCGAAAAGTGTTAATAAAAATAATTTTTAACCGCAGACGCAACCGAGTGGGGTTTGGCGGGGGGAAGGGGGGGATTAAAACCACTGCGATGCTCGCGCTATGATCCAATTTGGCAGCGCGTCTTGCCCCGTACTTAACTGTGATCGTAAAAACCGGACCTATTAAAAGAGTACGCTAGTTCGCTACTACGTTCACTGTAGTGAGGTGGCTGTGGTTTCTAGGAAAATCCGGACCAAATGTTTCTTACGAGAAGCTTTCTCTTATATTTCTGATATATTTTTATAATATCCTCTGCAGTTGGTTGTCTGGAAGGAATCGCTTTTAGCGATAAGACCGCCAGAATTGTACATGCTTCTCAATAATGTAATTAATACTGTGTTATTTTGCAATAAAGTGTATTTATCTTATCTTTCTCAAAATTACATATAAAGAAAAAAAACATTGGTTGACCTGCGGGTGCGGTTGTCTTTTTACATGACTGCCCCGGAAGGAGGGTAATGTTTTTCGGGTATATGTATAGAAAAAATAGAAAGAAAAAAATAAAACAGATTGATTTATCCATTTATGTATCCATTCCTTCCTGCCATCCTGTAGCCTAAACGGCTTGATGGATTTTGGTGTATAAGGTATCGTCAGGTTCGTCTTGATTACGGGAGTGTCATAGAGTATAAAAAATTAGTCAAAAGGGGATAGCTTTTTTGCAGTCGGTTTTTTTACACATACGTTAAGTGTTTAAAATGTTTCCATAATTTTAAACGTCAGGATTTCGTTATAAATAGTTAACAGCTTCATGAAAAAATAATAGCTCTTTAAGAAAATAAAACGTTATCTTGCCAAATACCATTAAAAATACAAATATCTTCGGTCCAATAAAAATCATAGGTTATATTTTGAGGCTTCATTTATCCCACGCTCCCAAAATCCATGGCCAACGTAATCACACTACACAATCCATTAAAGTTTCTTATTGAATTTTTTCGCACAATAGTTTCATTTCATGAATAAAAATGTCCTAGTTTTTCAGTTATTCATGGCTCCACTGAACTCAGTGTTCCCGTCATATTTGTTACAGGCGCGGATCCAGGGAGGGACTCATTAAAGATATTACCCCCACCCCGATATCCCTCCCAAAAATATCTAACTCGGCGAATGATTTCAGCCTTTTGGGCACGCTGCCTATAGTGGGACTGGGGCAGGTTTTTTATCTTTAATTTTTTTTTTATATACGAGGTGTAACGTAAAGGTCATATGAAGCCGAAGGGAGGGTGTTCAGTATCGGTAACTGAACAACTTTTGTTCTACGACATTTCGATTTTCCTGAATTTATTTTTTGACTTTTCATACATTTCGTACCGGTCAGCTGATCGATTTGTATGAGACATTAATTTATTTTTATTTTTTATTCGAACAGTCGTAGAACAAAAGTTGTTCAGTTACCGATACTGAACACCCTCCCTTCAGCTTCATATACCCTTTACGTTACACCCTGTATATTAAGTTTGCTTTTTAGACAGGTTTAGTTTTAGTTTAGTTTTATTATACCTATTTGTTTTTAAGGTTTCATTATTTAAGAGCCTTCATAGAGCCAACTAGCGCCGCCAATCTTAAAAAAATAATATCTTCCAATATAATCAATTTTATTAAAAAAGCTATTTACAAAATGTTTATTACGATAAATACTATTTTTTCAATATACAATACATGGCATAATTGCGACAAGCTAAGTTGTAGTTCACAAATGTGCCAAAAACGGCTGTTTTTCGCAATTATGCGAACTACAACTTATCGACATTGAATCACGTTATAAATAAGCGTTTAAAAAATAGTATTTATAGTATTTTTTTGTAAATAGCTTTTTTAATAAAATTGATTATATTGGAAGATATAATTTTTTTAAGATTGGCGGCGCTAGTTGGCTCTATGAAAGCCCTTAAATAAACTTTCTCTCTAATATCTAATGACTTTGACAATAGGTTTGGTCTTTACACCACAAGAAAAGAGAGATCTGTATACAAATCTGAATCTGAATGAAAGATCTGAATGAGACCCCCCTTGCAGCCTGAATCCGCTCCCGATTTGTTAGTGAGCCAAGTCGCCGGCTACTTGCTACTGGCAAGTGGCCTATCAGATCGTGTACTCGCGGCCAGCCCGGCCCATTGTAAAATGCGATAACCCAATTTCAGTCGGAAAATGTTTTGTGTGTATGACGTCTGTTAGATAACCGGTTGTGTGTGGTTTAGACGCTTTGTGTGGGAGTAGGATTAGGGAGAGGATTCGGCCGAAGGTTGTGTTGGATTTTGGGAATTAGTGACAATAGG
Source organism: Tachystola acroxantha (assembly GCA_963506565.1). Taxonomy (NCBI): domain Eukaryota; kingdom Metazoa; phylum Arthropoda; class Insecta; order Lepidoptera; family Oecophoridae; genus Tachystola; species Tachystola acroxantha. The sequence goes on from OY735874.1 coordinate 1,174,422, forward strand.
CTAATAACGTTACTAAGCACGTTCATGGACAGTGGCGACATATGCCGTACTTTGAGTATTCGGAAAATGACAGTACGGCGTATGACGTAGTATTTTGATGCATTTAAAAAGACACAACGGCATCTCCCGCGGCGTTCGTAGGCGGTTTTCTTTGTGGAGCGGTCCCACTGTCATTCTGTGTAGAAAATAGGTATGTGTACTGTCAAAATAAAGGTTGTAGGTACATTTTTGTCGGTCTTGACACGCACATACTTAGCATCCCCCACGGTTATGACAGTAGTTGAGAATTTTCACTGTCATTTCGTAATTTCTACTGTCCATGAACGTGATAATATTATATTGTATTTGGCGATGAAGTGATATATTTAAATTCACATCGTAATATTAATCTCTCGGTGATGGCGTACAGTGCGCGAGGCGTAAGCTCAGGTTTGCATTTGTGTGAGTGATGGCGGTACAAGAGGTGAAGTGCGGTGCGTGCGCGGCAGGGTGTATTTTGTTGCGTTTGTATGTGTATACGTAGCGCGTCGCGCCTCAGGCCGAATATCAGTCTGCACTATTTGTGTGCACTCACACAAATGCAAACCTGAGCTTACGCCTCGCGCACTGTAGCGGTTGGGAAGCTAGACTTTAGTTACGGGTTTGATTCGAACCAATGAGTTTCCTATTTTTTTCGAAGGAAAAAGGCATTGCCACATTTCAATGGAGCTTTGCCCCACCTACAAAACTACGCGAACATTTAAGCTGTACCTATCATTTTGTTGGGGACTTACTACAGGTTTCATATTGCATAATCATAATCAGTATCATTTTCTACTACTCTCGCAACTCCTATAGAAGAATAACAAAAACAATGAATAATTCGCTTCGATTTCTTACCGTTTTCTGAATTTTTACTTAAGCTGTTTTTTTTTCGAATCGCAACTTGTACAAAACTTTATTTTAAACCAATAATTTTAATTAAAAACGATATTTTTACATTTATTCGTTATCTTGTACATCTTGCGGTTGATGCTGGGGCAGAATCTGGCATTGTCATTTACGTACATTTACCGATTTAAAAAAAAACTGTTGGGGCAGATAACTTTCCTTACATCGATGGAGCTCGGGCCATGATCCACCACGCTTGGTTGCTTTTTTGGACATTACACGTGCCTAGAATTTTCTTTTTCTTTCAAGTATGCATTTTTCACCGTTTTAAAAGCATTCAGCAAATACGTAAAGTTTTCTTAAACAAAAACCAAAGAAATCTCGTCTATACATTGCGTACTTAGGGTTCAAAATCGGACCTCTGTAACATAACAGAAGTAACTACAGAGGGCCTCCAATTCTCTTTACTGAATTTATTTTATTTTTATTTATTTATTTACAGGTCGTTATACAGCATGTTACATTTGAAAAAAATACATGTATAAAAATATATAATGCCAATTACATAACAACGCAAAATGAATTTCAATCAAACATGTACCAAATATTATATAGTATACACGGAGTATATGTGCATAGTTGCCATATTCTAAGAGGTAATAGTAATCAATGTTAACAATAATTTAACATGTATTATAAATTCGCGTAATTAAAGTGCAGCCAGATTTTAATTAATTTAGTTTTTAAGTGTAAATAGAAAGAAACCTGTTTTATTTGGCGCAATGGGATTATTTACTACCAAAATACTACGAGCTAGTCACGTGACCGAGTGAAAGAGACAGCAAGCAAACATAGATAGCCAGCCCCTAGAATACTTCGACCGATTTCAGACTTTCCTTCCTATTTTTACGGGCTTGACCGACAAAAATACCTAATTTATTGGTACTTAGCACCAAGTTTAGTTCGTATTTTAGCGAAATTTAAAATTAGCGATACTCTGACCGGTTTTTGGCGTAGACATTGAAAGCACAATTACAAATTATTTACATTTACTCACCGGACGTGTATCAGGGTAATAGGTGTTCAGAATGCCTGCCATTTTAGTCCAGCCAGGCACAATTTTTCTTTAATTTCCTCAACACGTTTGTAAATGTTTTGTTTTACAGTGTCGAATGCAGAACTAATTATTTGACGTAAGCGTAACACATCAACACTCTCAATTTCGTGGTGCACACCACTTTCACATCACGTCACTCCACAATTCGAATAAGCGTAATGTTTACTGCCCGGAGCCTGCTGCTAGGGCGCCGGGCGGCGGCACCGCGCTGCGCGTGCTCAGTACGCGGTATCAAAATCCATGAACCCGTGCGTCCCGGGACAGCGGCGCCGACTGACTGAACCGACCGGCCGGCGCAGGCGGCGAATTCAAAGGGGCGAGGTGGCGCGCGGCACGCCTTTGATTCATGTCAACCATTGACCTTTGACCATTGATGCCTACGTGTTAGAATAGTGATGGGCGCGTAGCCGCGAACGATAAATTAGTGATTTGCTCGTGGAATTGTCGATGAAATAAAATTACGAAATAAAATTAGTAAAAAAAATGGTATTTATTTTATAATTGATTTGTATTCAGTATCAGCAGTATAGTTGCCCCCATGAATATGGCAACGATGCAAATATACACCCTGTATATAAAAAATTAATATAAAATAGATAACAAAGGTTAACTAAAATTTCGAGTCTATGTCTGTCTATCTACGTGTGTGTATGTTTGTGTGTGCATGTGGGAGGGTGCATGTGTGTGTGTGTGTGTGTTTGTGTGTGTGTGTGTGTGCGTGCGTGTTTGTCATTCTACGGTCGGTTGCTCTGTGAGTGCTCTCAACAGCCTGCGGATATACTTAGGCTGTGACATAAACACATGTGAATGAAACACTTTTTTTTAAATCTGAATACTTTTAAACTTAAACTTACGCCGTTCCTTTCAACCGCCAGTTAGTTACTATAGTAGCCGCACTTTATTGATTACGCGGGGTCCACAGCCGCGGGGCCACTGATAAAAACTTGCGCCACCACTGTAATTTGAACGAGTATTTCATGATAACCGCCATTCGACTTTGTCTACCGTTCGATAAAAGTTAGCCTATTATTTCTGTTCTGCTTCCTATCTGTAGCTTGGGGCATAAGAAAACGTACGCAGTAGCCCGCGACCAGATAATGGAACGGGAGTCTGTCGACAGTTTTACCTTTCAAAAGATTATTATTATTATTTATTTTATTAATGGACTCGACAGTTCGTCATTTGCCAATGTCATGTTACAGAAAATTCAATGTATAATAGTTCTCTATCTTCCTCCAGGGGAGTCGCCGTAGCGTCATCACCCTGGGTAGCCGCGTATTCATGTCTTCATCCACAGGAGACGCCGTAGCGTCAATCACTGTGGACGAAGCAACTCGACAGTCACGTTCACTCCCGAGCTCGTAGTGGGAATCTTGACCATGGCGCCAAACTTCAGATCCTGCTTGAATTCTCCAATAACTTCACCATACTGTCATTCGCGAACATTTTCTTTTTAATTTAACGTGATATTAAACACAAAACACTCACTGTAGACATTAAACTGAAAATTATTAAATAATTTCGCAACCGTCGTTTCCCGCCATTTTCAAAAAGCCCCCTTTCAAAAGATACAGGAGTGTGAAAAGGTAAGGGGCTCGTAGGCCAGTTGCGAGTACACGTTGAAAACGATCGTACAAGTTAAGCAACGTTGGGTGAGGTCAGGACCTGGATGGGTGACCGCTAGTGACACTTTCATCTGAGCCCCTTCGTGCCTCGGAAAGCACGTTAAGCAGTTGGTCCCGGTTGTTGTCGCTTGACAGCAGTCGTTAGGCCACGTCAAAGGCCTACGGGCGGCCTGAATAACTCTGACAAATAGGTTTGGTCACTAAACCACACGAGAAAAGAAAGGTGAGCGCGCTTCAATGATAACGTATAAAATATGAGAGAGAAGCAGTGATGTGATTTGAATTTTTCTTTCACATACTATGGGAAGCGAAAGATAATTTATTCAAGAGAATATAACCTTATTATAAGTTCCTGTGACTCCGCACTAATATTCTCCACACTATGTCTTAATGTACAAGGGTTATTTTTTGGGATAAAGGATCGGTGTTCGAACCTGGGACTTTGTCATTCCATGACATATTTTTCAAAAGAGCTATTGTGACACGAATAAGATCGGCGATAGAATAAAAAAATCTTTATTATATGTAAAATAGATTGTGTACAGGTACTTTTGTACGGTGGAACATAGAGAAAGGTGTACAGAAGGGTTTTTGAGGTTGAGATTTTCTCAAAAACTACTTGACCTATTGCAAAAATTCTTTCACTCTTTGATAGATAAAAGTGAAAACTATGTAACTGTAAAATAATAATTAAATTCGGTCCAGTAGTTTTTGAGAAAATCTCAACCTTATTGAGACCCCCCGTATACTTATCTCTGTGTTCGACTGTACATCAACATTTTTTAAGAATTTACATTTACACCATTTTGCAAGAAAATGGACCTCTCTTGCTCTGTTGGAAAATAGCTTTGATATGAGTCGAAACATTTTTCAATACTTACTGATATCAAAAGTTATGTAGGTATACATAGAGATTATGTATTTTTTTAAACATTAATAGGTCCGAGTTTCTTAGATTGTTTTGACACATTTTAATCATACCTGTAGTAAAGTAAAAATGGTTAGTCAAGCTCCCGACCTATAAGAAAACGCTCCCAGTAGCGCACTGCCAGATAATCGATGTGATATTGTATGAATTATGTATTTAGTTGGAAAAATTTGCTTTATATGTCGCACAGGAGATTTATTATATGAAAGTTCGGTGAGTTGTTTTAGGTTGTCGCCTAATTTGATTTCTTTTATTTTTGATCTACGATTTAATGCACTATATGGTTGTCAAAAACAAGAGTGAGACGACAGAGGATGAAATGAATGCATTCACAACGACAATAATGTCATTAACTAATTAACTTCGAAACGTATTCGCGTGCACAGTGGGGCACACTGTCCAATTACCGGACATTTGTGTAACTGGAGTTTAACCGACGGTTTAACGGGTAATAGCTGTTTTAACATTGATTTGCGAGCGTGTTACTCGCGAACACGTAAGTTGACAACTAGAAGATAATTGAAGGGGTGGTCGTATCTGTTTAAATAATGTTTTATCCGACTGCGCAAAAAAGAGGGTTTTGTTTTTCTAGTGTATGTATGTATGTGAGTATATTATGTATGTATAATTCTTTGGCACGCTCTGCAGTCTAAAAGGCTTGATGGATTTTGACATAATATGAGGTGTCGTTAGATTCGTCTTGATTGTAGAAATGACATAGGGTCATAACCTATTAAAAATTAATCCAAGTAATGATGCAGTTTGGTTTTATATTTTGAATAATTGAGCGATTGACAAAATAATTTTTTTACGTAGTAATATAGCGTTTAGAGTAGGTACACACATGAAATTAGGTATAAAGAATTTAAACCCTAGGGTTCTCTTGAAAATGGAAACGACGGTTGCGAAATTATTTGATAATTTTCCTTTTAATGTCCACAGGGACTATTTTGTGTTTAATATCACGTTAAATTAATCATAAAATGTTCGCGAATGACAGTACGGTGAAGTTATTGAATTATTTGTGCAAAATCTGAAGTTTCAAGCTTTTATCAAGAGTTCCCGCTACAAGCTCGGGAGTGAACGTGACTGTCGAGCTGCTTCGTCCAGAGTGATGACGCTACGGTGTCTCCTCTGGATGAAGACATGAAGACGCGGCTACCCAGGGTGAAGACGCTACTGCGACTCCCCTGGAGGAAGATAGAAGACTATTGAATATATTGAATTTTCTGTAACATGACATTGGCAAATGACGAACTGTCGAGTCTATTAATAAAAATAAATTAAGTAAATAATTTAAACCCTAATAATTCTCCTGGACAATTTTAATTTGATCGCTGAGCATGGCACAATGCATAAAAACAAATACTGAATGTCGACCCGACTTCCTTCAATGTTTCATTTTTCATCTGTACCATGCACAGACCACTTACCCCAAGTTGGGGTAAGTGGTCTGTGGTACCATGTTACAATTACGCGATCTAAATGGCATTACCATTTTCTAAGAATAATATTCTCCGCATTTGAAACCAAAAGCCAGTAGAGTTTTGTCTACCCACTGGGGTGAAATCTGCCAAGTCGGTGGCCACACGCCGCGGACTGTCCACTGTTGACTCTGTCTTTGTCACTTTGATACACTGGGTACCGTCAGCGCGTCAGGTAAATTTATTGATTATTAACATTTTTTTAAATACATGTGAAATCTATATTCCCATCTTAACCCACATATCCCACGTATGGTTTGATGGCGATTGTTCTAATTTATAATATAATATGTAAGTGTAATGTAAATGACAATGCCAGATTCTGCCCCACCATCAACCGCAAGTTGTACAAGATAACGAATAAATGTAAAAATATCTCCGTTTTTTATTAAAATTATTGGTTTAAATTAAAGTTTTGTACAAGTTGCAATTCGAAGAAAACAGCTTAATTAAGAATTCAGAAAATAGTAAGAAATCGAAGCGATTTATTCATTGTTCTTGTTATTCTTCTATAGGAGTTGCGAGAGTAGTAGAAAATGATACTGATTATGATTATGCAATATGAAACCTGTAATAAGTCCCCAACAAAATGATAGCTACAGCTTAAATGGTCACGTAGTTTTGTATTATATATATTTCAATAGAAATTATTGGTAAATTGCATCCTGGAATGCTGTTATTTTTGCCTCTACACAGAGACGAAACCACCACATCTTTGATTCATTAGAATATCGGGCAAAATACAAAATAAGCTTTATTGTACGCCGACCGTACCGGCTGCGTGCCGGATGTCCGGTCGCCGTCCGGCCGCTCCGGCCCGGTCCGGTCGAAACTTATTAATTGCTCGGAGGCATTGCGGCCACTTTCACGCGTCTCGCCTCCGTTACGGAGTTACGGAGTTTTGTGCTGACGCTACTCCGTTGTTACAGAGTAATGTGCCTAATAGATATAATGTGATGAACTATTTGTGGTGGAACGATTCACAGAATAATAGGTAGGGGTTAGAAATGATATGTGGCAGCAGAGTTGCTCATACAAGAAGCTCATACATTGCAAATATGAGCAGCTGTACTTCAAGACATTTCTAGTCAGAATCATTTATTTATTTATTTTATTAATGGACTCGACAGTTCGTCATTTGCCAATGTCATGTTACAGAAAATTCAATGTATATATGTCTTCTATCTTCCTCCAGGGGAGTCGCCGTAGCGTCGTCACCCTGGGTAGCCGCGTCTTCTTGTCTTCATCCACAGGAGACGCCGTAGCGTCAATCACTGTGGACGAAGCAGCTCGACAGTCACGTTCACTCCCGAGCTCGTAGTGGGAATCTTGACCATGGCGCCAAACTTCAGATCCTGCTTGAATTCTCCAATAACTTCACCATACTGTCATTCGCGAACATTTTCTGATTAATTTAACGTGATATTAAACACAAAATGCCACTGTAGACGTTTAACTGAAAATTATTAAATAATTTCGCAACCGTCGTTTCCCGCCATTTTCAAAAAGCTAGTCAGAATCATATCTATATTTTATTGTAAAAGTCAAATCTCTTTATTGCATGTAGGTAAGCACATAGTGCACATTTTTGCATTTCTAGGTCAAGGGGATCCTATTATATCTATCATATTTATATATCATAGTTGAGAGGCTGGGCTCGCTGGTGAATTAAAAGGCTTAATTATAAGGTGGTATAATTTAGGTGTTGATCGTGGCGTTTACAATGGCAGAATGAGAATGACAGAGAAGGATAAATTGGCACTATTACAGAAGGTAGCCTTCTGCTACGGCTCATAGCTCACAGCAGTGAGCAACAACTTCTTCATACTCTATTCTTCTTTCTTTGCTTTAAATAGCCGAGGCGTGACTATGTAACGTACGGCATTTCAGCCCCATTGTGTCGCTTAAACCCGTCACTGTATGACGGTCCAATAGTACCTACGCCACTGGTGATCCTTTTCAAAAAGGAGTTACAGTGGGAGAGGGGGAAAAAAAAGAGAAGGATAAATTAGTTATAAAAACATGGCACAAAAGGTGGCCAGTCCGAAACAATTATGATAGTTAAATTCAAATAATAAGCAACTTTTAGTCCATGATTTCAGCGCACACTAAGATCACAGTCATCTTCAAATTTACATTCATAAGGAAACCCATCAATGAAACGCGTCCCCAAAATAACCCTTTCCATCAACAAAGAAAAACGAGGAACGCAGAAGCGACATCAAATTTCACGCGTCACGACTGTACCGTTAAAAAGACATATAATCTCATTAATTCCGAACACGACTGCTCTTGGTTAAAAATTAGATCTTCGCGCAGGCGCGGCGTGAGATATATCTTCCTTTTGAAACAAAACGATGTTTTGACGCATGCCCCTGCGCGACAGAACGGGAATAGACGGTCTAATTATGATTGCCATGTATTATTTTGGAAATCTTGAAGTGTGGTTATGATATTTTTTAGGGTACCGTGCCTCAAAAGGAAAAAGAGGAACCCTTATAGGATCACTTTTTTTGTCCGTCTGTCTGTATCTATATCTCAGAAACGCGTGAACGGGTCAAGTTGAAATTAATAGCAAATACTAAAGTCTGCAACCTTATGCAGTCATGAAAAAATCAACCTTCTACGTTAACGCAATCAAAAGATATGGCCGTTTATGTCGCATTTTCTCGCATATTTGTATAAAAATGCAAGAAAACCAAAACCTATAAGGTACTTCCCGTTGACCTAGAATCATGAAATTTGGCAAGAAGCTAGGTCTTATAGCACAAGTAAAGGAAAAATCCGGAAAGTGTAAATATGACGCTACATCCTCCCCAAAAATATTTGCAGTTGATCAAATAATTGCGAGTATGTCGATGTATGGACATATTATTTTACGAACGGTAAAAGGTGTGACCTACGTGGAAGCATTCCAAGGTGTGACCTAAGTCTACTATGACCAAGGTGGAATAAGCCGTACAAGTTTAATGTTCATGTCTGACACAAGGCTTGTTCCACTTTGGTCATAGTAGACTTTGGTCACACATTGGAATGCTTCCACGTAGGTCACACTTTAAGCGTAATTATTAGTGCACAAAACACTCATAAGCCCGAGGTACTAAAAAGAAGAAAAAAACGCATTTATAGTAACTAAACAACTTTCGTTTAAAGCAGTTACTTTCTATCTCTAAAAAAAGCGGTGTATCTGGAAATATTTATTTATTTATTACCAAAAACATACCTTTACATAACAGTGTAAACGTAATGGGACACTCCCCTGATCAGGGAGAGCTGAATCCCACCTTTGCATAGGTCATTCCTTCATCGCCAGACATAGGTGACAGACATACGACCAAAAATCGCACGTTTTAAAAAGAACTGTTACTATATGGCTCAGACAATCTACAATAAAATACCTAAACCAATGAAGGAACTCAGATTCAATATATTTAAGAAAACTTTATTTAATTGTCTCTGCGAACTTTCATTCTACTCCGTTGAAGAGTTCTTAGAATACAATTGACAGATACAATAATATAAATATAATAATTGATGCATTTTAATTTAAATATGATACTTAGATATAAATTTTATATTAAATAAGTTGACAATTGTATTTTTGGACTAAGAAATATCAACCTAATAATGTAGTAACAATGCTTCAATAGTGTAATATTTGCATGTCATTATTATATGGCAAGATGTGCTTTGGACATATTTCATGTATTTAACACCTTCTATTGTAACCACATTTTAAGCAAATAAAAATATCTTATCTTATCTGGTCAATCCACACTACTCCCATTCGCACATGATTTTAATGACACAAGTTACCATTTAACCAGTGTTCTGTACATTTGATAACCGATTCGTGTCGCGTGCTTATCCGCCGGTTTGCACGTTGTTCGGGACAGCGACTGAATGTTAAACGGCTAGCATTCCCACTGCGATTGATGAGCCAATGTTAAGCTGTTTATGTTTCCTTGTACTGCAAATCAGTCTAACACAATATCGAAGAGGGAATTCGGTATTTTTTTTTAAATGCGTAATGGCGATTATAAAAATTATTTTACTAGGAGTGTCCTGTACAGTACACCCTATGTCATTGTAAAGGGGCTTAGTCGCAAACTCGCCCACAAAATATCTGGTCCGCGGGCGAGTTTCCCTTTTGTAAATTTTCATGTAGTAAACTGGCCCACATGCTTTAACCCGGCGTCACGGGGGCTGGGTTAAAATGACCCGCGCGTTTTTAATTTGCCTATAATTTTGAAACTATTAATGTAAAGTTACCGGTCTTCTCAGTAGCTGGAGTTATTGAGTCCCTCTACATGTTTGTGTCATGAAGTCGGTCGGGCTGTAACCATGTTGGGAGCTACAAGTGCCGCCAGTGTCTTTTTTTGTACACAAAAACTACCCTACCCTACTAACATTTTAAGCTGTTCTGTGATTATTGCATAGTTATTTTGGGTCAGATCCCACTGGTCTCCTGAAATTCGCACCCTGTGCCCACTCGTCCCCTAAAATATTTGAGGTTTCCACTCGTCCCCTGAACTGTTATTTTTTTTAATAATTTATATTTCCTCTTCTTCTTCTTATGGTGCCGTCTTCTTACGAAGGTTGGCGATCATTATGGCAATCTGCACTCTCGACAACGCCGCACGGAACAGAGACCTGGTACTCTTGCCGTACCATTGGCGCAAGTATTATATCCTCATAATCGTAATATTTCCTCGCGCTCTACTATTTTAGAGATTTCTTTTCAGCCCCTGTGGTTGTGGTACAGTCGCGTCATTCATCGAACAGCCACGTTGGGCACGCTTTTGTTAAAATTTCCTGGTAAATATTTTCACATTATTAGATCGGATTACTTTATTTTCACAATGATGAACAGGTTCGATCAATCAGTTCCTTCGATATTACAATATTATAAAATAAGACATTTGATTTGGGCTGCGGTTTATACCTAAGCGAATCAAGATCTCACTTTGGTATTTCGTACGATAATTGATTTTATATTTATTTATTTTATTAATGGACTCGACAGTTCGTCATTTGCCAATGTCATGTTACAGAAAATTCAATATATAATAGTCTTCTGTCTTCCTCCAGGGGATTCGCAGTAGCGTCTTCACCCTGGGTAGTCGCGTCTTCATGTCTTCATCCAGAGAAGACGCCGTAGCGTTATCACTCTGGACGAAGCAGCTCGACAGTCACGTTCACTCCCGAGCTTGTAGCGGGAACTCTTGATAAAAGCTTGAAACACCAGATCTTGCTCAAATTATCCAACAAATTCACCATACTGTCACTAGCGAACATTTTATGATTAATTTAACGTGATATTAATCTCAAAATAACCACTGTAGACAATAAAACAAAAATTATCAAATAATTTTGCAACCGTCGTTTCCCGCCATTTTCAAGAGCTTGATTTTATATAATTTTCTACTTGATTACTCTATTAACCTGCTATTGTCAAAATTATCTATTTTCATATCTTCTCCCCTGCAATGACATAAAAATAGGATATCGGAATTTGAAACGCCACAAACAAAATCCTTTAATCACTCCATTGATCTCCTATAAACAACTAGATACACAATAGCCTTCTAAAAATGTCCGAGCGCAAAGAAGGTCCAAACCACAGACCACTTACCCCATAGACATGAAATCGGTACAAATTTGCAAGCGAAAAATTCTGTCAAGCGATAGGCGCTATTAGACGAAGCGGGGGGCAGGGGCGCCATATTAAACCTGTTTCTATATCTCAAGATTACGCGTGTCGCGAAGCAATTTTGCGCTCATGTGCGGGCAGAAACGGGCGCCCTCCTGTTACAGGTCTATGGGGTAACTGGTCTGTGGTCCAAACGGATGAATGAATCATTTGCTTTATTGGGCATTATTTGGACGTTAACAATAGACCCTTACTTGGACGTTTTTAAAATTGTTTTAGTAAGACCTTTGTGAATCTAGTTGTTTATAGGAGATCAATAAATCACTCACATTTTATTTGGGTCAGAAGTTCTGAGTTTTTGCACTGGGGATATTAGGCTAAGTGTGAAATGGTCAATTAAATGATGATTACTAAAACAGTTCGTCTTATTTATTATTCGAATTATTCGAATAATTCCCCATAAAAAATCGAATATTCGAATACTGAAAATTTTCGAATATTTGCAAGCCCTAGTCAGAACCCATTGGTCCCCTAATATTCGTCCCCCGGATTAAAAGTTGTAGATTCGGCCCCTATATAGGTGCCCATTGGTCCCCCGGCAGGAGACGAGGCAATATTAATTTATTTTTAAGGTACCTACTCGTCCCCTGCTCAGTCTTCGGCACCTGCTCAGGTACTTTTTGGTTCCCTGATAGACAACCAGCCATATTTTTACGTAAATAGCGCTGACACAGTATATTTGTGAACAAAACTTCAATAAGTACATCTTCCTATTTATAGCTTTAAGCTGGAAATACAACTATGTACTTCATTATATTGTATCCATTTAACCGACTAACTAAACCATCACAATCGAAATTAAACGCAAACTCCAACGTTTCAAAGTGTTCTTCAAATTAATTAGAGTAACCCTTCGGATGCCTCAGGAACTTGGGAACCATTGGATGATCTTAAATCGCTTAGAAGGGCCCCCATATTGAGTTATCCATCGGTTAAATGTATGTAATAATGTATGACAAGGGTGGCGTTGGTTCGTAAGGGCCCTTACACAACACACCGATACGACGTTGTCGTCGTGTCGTGGAAACTACGACGAACAGTACTGGCAGCACATAACGGAGTAATGTTCTTAGGGTTTTTATTTTATTTTATTTTGGAAAAAAACAGTTATACAATGTGTATACTTAGCATAAGCTTACGTATTTAACATTACAAAGGTATGTTTTGATATTTTCTTGCATATGCGCTATGCGAAACGAAAATCTAAATGATAAATGGAGAAAAAAAAATCTAAACATATCAAAACATATGAAAAAGGAACGCGTCATCAATTAAAAAAAACATGATTTCTAACTGCAATGTTAGACATGAATTTGAGTAATTGCACAATTACTGGATAGATGTCGCTACCGTCCCCCAGACGAGAATATGGAGACAAAATTCACGATCTGGATACGAATCACGATGGCTGTGTTGGAATAGAGCGTGCCACGGAATGGCGAGGTCCCGGGTTCGATTCCCGGTCGTGATGAAAAAGAAAATCGCCATTTATCAATTACAAAGGATCTTATTATATAACCAGCAACGTTATCCACGGATTACATTTTGAGATATAGGATTTACAAAGTGAAGCTTAAACTATTAATAAGTCTTATTCTAAATTAAGGTAGTGAAAGAGTCTATTCTATTCTATTTTTATTTGAATGGCTTCTACTCTTATTCAAGAAATAATTTCGCCAATGTCAAGTTTTTTAGAGTATTCATGTAAGTAAAAAGAAATATAAACGAATAAAAAATCAATCCGCCATTACAAAATGATGGCGGATCCTAGTGAAAGAGTCATACACTTTGAGAACCTCTGTTTTAAACTTAACTTTAGTTAGTGCAAAGAAATTGATGTCATATAAGTAATCATTGTAAGATTTCATCAGTCTATGTAGGAGCTCGTAGTCCAGTTGCGAGTACACGTTGAAAACGATCGTACAAGTTAAACAACGTTATCCGAGGTCAGGACCTGTATGAATGACCGCTAGTGACACTTTCATCTGAACCCCTTCGTTCCTCGGAAAGCACTTTAAGCAGTTGGTCCCGGTTGTTGTCGCTTGACAGCAGTCGTTAGGCCATGTCAAAGTCCTACGGGCGGCCTGAATAACTTTGACAAATAGGTTTGGTCACTAAACCACACGAGAAAAGAAGACCTAAACTTGCAAGCATGAAGCATTTATAGGATCATTTTATTGCCCGATGTCCATCTGTTAAAGAGACTATGCTTGTCGAGATTCATCAGTCTATTTATATTGCCCCACTGCTCGGGTACAGACCTTCCCTTACATCGAGGGAGCCCGAGCCATGATCCACCACGCGGACCCAATAACGGCGGATTTCACATGCCTTAGATATTTTTTCTTCTACGGCATGCAGGTTTCATCACGATGTTTTCCTTCACCGCTTTTACGAGCACTCGGTAAATGTACGTAAGTTTTTCCGTGGAAAAAAAACGAGGATAACTCATTGGTAGGCTGCCCTGGCTGGGAATCGAACCTTGGACCTTCATATTGCAAGTCCGTTGACCCAACCACTGAGCCACCGAGCTCTTATCAAGATTGCTAACTAATAATGATCGCCAATCTTCGCTGGCTATTCTCCTCCAGCTATTATCAAATCGAATATGTCTATAGTATGACCGTCTAAATCAGTCTTCGCCTGCGCGGTACAGGGACGCGGGGGTAGGACGACAACGGGGACCGAGAGAGGTGCGGGCGGCAGGCGCATTTCTGTTACCCCCGCATCCCTGTACCGCGCAGGCGAAGACTGATTTAGACGGTCATACTATAATGACGACGACGTAATAATAATTGTAAGTCCATACTTTGAGATGAACTGACAATTAGATTACTTCGATCGTCGTCGTTATTGTCCGTTATCGCAGAAATAGTGTCTGCAATATTTTCACGACATCGGCATCGTGAGTCGTGAAAGAGGATCGCGTCGTTATTTATGTGACTATGTGCGTGGGCCTTTAGACTCAGAGTCTAGTTTGATCGAAATTGGTAAGCGTTGTAGGGTTATTACTGTACTGATAGAAAGTCAGTTTTATTTAGTAAAAAGTCTAAAATATAACCTATAAATCTAACTGATTACATTAAGGGCCTTCATAGAGCCAACTAGCGCCGCCAATCTTATAAAAATAATATCTTCCAATATAATCAATTTTATTAAAAAAAGCTATAAACGAAATGTTTATTACGATAAATACTATTTTTTAAATGCTTATTTATAACGTGATTCAATGTCGGTAAGTTGTAGTTCGCATAATTGCGAAAAACGATCGTTTTTGGCGCATTTGTGAACTACAATTTGGCTTGTCGCAATTATGCCATGTATTGTATATTGAAAAATAGTATTTATCGTAATAAACATTTGGTAAATAGCTTTTTTAATAAAATTGATTATATTGGAAGATATTATTTTTTTAAGATTGGTGGCGCTAGTTGGATCTATGAATGCTCTTAAACATTAAACAATAATTTTTTACATTGACTTATTAATTTGTTCAGTTTTTAGAATAATTACTTGATGATCATTTGTACTAATATTTGTGTATAATGTATAGAATGTATTCTGTAAAAATGAAATAAAGAAATCTAAATCTAATTTTCATACTTCGATCAATAAAATTGAGTTAGAAAGGGACCGTGGTTGAAAGGAATAGCTATTAAGTCAAGTTTATGGTTAACAGTGGTAGAACTTGAATCCGCCTTTCTCGCAAAAAGAAAAAGCATGTACGTATTTAGGAGGTAAATATTTGATCATCATTATCATCATCAGCCCTTATCAGTCCACTGCTGGACGTAGGCCTCTCCCAAAGCACGCCACTCAACCCTATTCTCGGTCTTCTGCAACCAGTCTCTGCCAGCCACCTTTCGAAGTTCATCCCTCCATCTGGTTGCGGGCGTTCCACACTACTTTTACCCGTTCGTGGCCTCCATTCGAGAATTCGTCTACCCCATCGGTTGTCGGTTCTACGGCAGATGCATAATAACTATGTAGTATATTTTTTACTAGTATTTTTTACTAATATTTTTTTTAATTATTTTATGGAACTTTCCTCTTTATGATAGTTTCATTTTTATGTAAGTCTGTTTCGTTTTTGCATACAGGGCGTAGCGTAAAGGGTATATGAAGCCGAAAGGAGGGTGTTCAGTATTGGTAACTGAACTACTTTTGTTCAACGACTTTTCGATTTTCGCGAATTTATTTTTTGACTTTTCATACATTTCGTACCGGTCAGCTGATCGATTTGTATGAGACATTAATTTTTATTTTATATTCGAAAAGTCGTAGACCAAAAGTTGTTCAGTTACCGATACTGAACACCCTCCCTTCGGCTTCATATACCCTTTACGTTACACCCTGTATAGTAGTGAAGATTATCCCAACTAATCTGCTGCTCCTACATTGAACTAGCAAGGAGTTAGGCCACAAGTTACGTTGATTCGAAAGGCCCGCCGGAATAATTAATTATGACTGAAGGAGACGACCCCTGCAGACGGTATCGCGTTTAGGCATTAGTTCGAACACTAACTACAGGGTGTAACGTAAAGGGTATATGAAGCCGAAGGGAGGGTGTTCAGTATCGGTAACTGAACAACTTTTGTTCTACGACTTTTCGAACAGAAAATAAAAATAAATTAATGTCTCATACAAATTGATCAGCTGACCGGAACGAAATGTATGAAAAGTAAAAAAAAAATATCGCGAAAATCGAAAAGACGTAGAACAAAAGTTGTTCAGTTACCGATACTGAACACCCTCCCTTCGGCTTCATATACCCTTTACGTTACACCCTGTATAAGCACTATTAAGGGTTAACGACCTTAGGTAGATGTATCCAGATCTTGTCTTACAAACCCAAAGTTTATCTGAAGTTTATGCTTGTCAAAAGACGATATTAATCATCATTTTGGCTGTTAGATATAAACACTTCCATTAAACAGTGTTTAAGTTTAAAGGGACCGTGGAATAACATTTAATTCGTGTTTATGACTACAATCGTTTGGGTTTTTGAGCTTCATTTCACCTCAAGATAGTATAAAATTACATAATTTATATCTATACATTTTTGGTTTATTCCACTTTGATCATACCTTGGAATGCTTCCACGATCGTCATACTTAAGGGCCTTCATAGAGCCAACTAGCGCCGCCAATCTCGAAAAAATAATATCTTCCAATTTTATTAAAAAAGCTATTTACGAAATGTTTATTACGCTAAATACTATTTTTTAAATGCTTATGTATAACGTGATTCAATGTCGGTAAGTTGTAGTTCGCATAATTGCGAAAAACGGCCGTTTTTGGCACATTTGTGAACTACAACTTAGCTTGTTGCAATTATGCCATGTATTGTATATTGAAAAATAGTATTCATCCTAACAAACATTTTGTAAATAGTTTTTTTAATCAAATTGATTAAATTGGAAGATATTATTTTTTCAAGATTGGCGGCGCTAGTTGGCTCATGGAAGGCCCTTAATAAAATTAATAATATTACAAGTCGACTTAAACATAGGGCGCGTTTTTATTAACTTTTAAAAACAATATAAAATCTAACATTATTTTAAACGTGTTTTTTTGTAACCAGTTTCATTCCGATAAGTAAGATAATGATACCTAAAGAGCTAGGGCTTCTGATCGAGTAGAAACAGCAGGTGTTGGTTGAGTGAGATATTTGAGACTCCTTGTTAGCTATGGTGTCCTGGTACTTATGGTGCCGTCTTCTTAATTTAAAATCTATACCTAGGTACGTATCTTTATACACGACAACGCCGCGCGGAATCGAAATCTGAGGCTTTGATTTTCGTTAAAGTTAGTAGAAAAGAAATAAAAATGTATGGGATTAACTTTGCTATCATTATCATTTATTCGTAAACAATTATTTCTATCAATTTGATAGAAAACTATCAAACACTCAAGTAAGTATCCATGTCTCGGGCGATCCCAGGGCTGGCAGCTACCTCGCTCAGCGACTAAGCATTGCGATACAGCGAGGAAATGCTGCCAGCGTCCTGGGCAGCATTCCGCAAAACGGGGATCTTGACGACGTGTTCGTCCTTTAGTATTTAGTTCTTATTTATTTATTTTATAAGTAATGTATTTTTAGATAGTAGTTAGTTTTATTTTAATAAATTATTTATTTTTTAGTAAGTATCTATTCGAAATATTTTACTCTGTCATAGTGTAAGCTTCGTCACAGTACAGTCAACTAAAAATACAATGT
This sequence comes from Tachystola acroxantha, assembly GCA_963506565.1. Classification (NCBI taxonomy): domain Eukaryota; kingdom Metazoa; phylum Arthropoda; class Insecta; order Lepidoptera; family Oecophoridae; genus Tachystola; species Tachystola acroxantha. The sequence goes on from OY735874.1 coordinate 1,192,378, forward strand.
CTCAAATTCAAATGGTCGAGTCATAAAACTTCTGCAGCCCTTACTTGTATGAATGTAATATCCTGTCCCATGCGTTTTATTGTCATTATCATACATTACCCATTCGGGAATGCAGATGTCGTAAGTGCGGTCAAAACCACCCTTCTATTGCAGCCTTTGAAATCTAAAAAAAGTCCCCGAAAAGATTTCAAAAATTGTCCTATGAATAAGAATGCGGTGATAACTCATAATACCGGTCGAAATATGACCGGATGCGTTTCTCTATTGGAACGCAAGTTTAATGTAAAGGAGACTACACATAGGCTATCCGGTTATGTTTGTCTAATAGTTGGAACCGGGTATTTCAGTTGTTCACTCGACAACCCAACAGCAATAACAATTGAGGTGTAATTTCATGGTAGGTATTATTTCGCAAAGAATTCGAGAGTAACGTGATTAGAATTCTTCAAAGTCAGGTAGCAAATCTTCAATACCTCCAATGTCGCGATAACCATTTACTATCATTATCCCGTCAACCCATCTAGATAAATATCTTTATTTATACTATAAGATGTTTGTCATCATCATCAGTTCATATCGGTCCTCTGCTAAATCTAGGCGTCTCCCTAGGTGCGACATTCAACACTCTTTTACATTCAGACCCTGCCTACCTTGTGTAGGGGGTACACAAGGTAGGCAGTCCCTCGTCCCTCCATCTGATCGAGCAACTTGTCTCAATACATTTACACCTATTTGTGGCATCCATTCGAGAAACTACCACCCTATCGGTTTTCGCCACTTCACCCCGCTGATCCTATGAGATATTAATTCATCTACCTTTCTGTATCATGCATCTTCAAAAGCTTTTTGCAGCTGAAATGATTTTGTCAATACTCAAACAACTTAATTTGATCCGGATTTTTATGATGGCTATTCTAAACGGTTCTTAACACTAAAGGTTCGAAGCGATGATCCCTCATGCAATATTCATGGGCATGCATCTTCACCTATTTTCTTTATATTTATATGTATGTGTGGTGGTATTACTCATATCCTATAGAAATGTCGTATGGGATTTAGATCGTCTGCATTGCATAGGTAATGGTGTTGAAATAAATAATGTTTACACTTTCCCAATATTTTAAACGAACAAATTGAATATTTATCAAAGTCAGAGTCAAATTTCTTTATTGCAAGTAAGCACGTTGTGTACATTTTTGCACGTCAACATATTTTTGAATTTACATTTACACCATTTTGCAAGGAAAAGGTGCCAACGCTGAGGAGAAAAAGTGGCAAAAAATTCTCAGCAGCACATCTTTTGAAATAATATAATAATACACAATTACTTAATAACTAGGTATTGCACAACTATTACTATTGTTAGTAATCTAGACTTTATCCATCATGCGGAACCGGCGACACACACCATGCATATCAAGGAAAGTATTGTCTTGCAAAACTTCCTTCCTTAAACATCTCCTTAATTTCTTCTATTTAACGTTGTCATTTCACAGTCCATTACCACATTAGTCAAAAGCATTACGCAACTGCATTATTCACGAATCACGACAACCAATGTCTGAGTCATATCTTGCATATCGGTAAATACATCTAATTGTCAAACAATTGACTGACCAAGTGACCACAGCTGACGTGACAACTGGCAACACTTAGTCATTTCCATGAAGGAAAAAATTCGCTCTATGGAGGGAGCCTTAACTATTTATTTATGAAATGATTTATTGCTCGAAACATGGTCAAATACAGATGGTTAACATTGTTGTGAAAGCTTAGACATGTTTCGCCGGAGGGCATGCAATTTAAGAGCCTTTCATGAGCCAACTAGCGCCGCCAATCTTAAAAAAATAATATCTTCCAATATAATCAATTTTATTAAAAAAGCTATTTAGAAAATGTTTATTACGATAAATACAATTTTTGAAATGCTTATTTGTAACTTGATTCAATTTCGGTAAGTTGTAGTTCGCATAATTGCGAAAAACGGCCGTTTTTGCCACATTTGTGAACTACAACTTAGCTTGTCGCAATTATGCCATGTATTGTATACTGAAAAATAGTATTCATCCTTATAAACATTTTGTAAATAGCTTTTTCATAAAAATTGATTAAATTGGAATTTATTATTTTTTCAAGATTGGCGGCGCTAGTTGGCTCATTAAATGTCAAACTTATAACAATAATAGGTTCAAATTTTAAATGGATTCCTTATAGTCAAAAAATTCCTTAATAGAGTAGAAACACTTGTCACTTGTACTTTAGTTTATTAATGGCTCGACAGTTCGTCATTTGACAATGTCATGTTACAGAAAATTCTTAATCATAGTCCTCACTCTTCCTCCAGAGGAGTCGCCGTAGCGTCGTCACTCTGGACGCTATTTTGTATGGGGACAGGATTCTAAGCCCCTCTTGTCACTGTCAATCGCATACGTCATAAAGAGACATATGATTTTATATGTTCGACTTCAATTGAATTCTAACAATAGAAAAACAAATGTTTGATTGAGACGCTATTTGTCTTGCAAGAGAGTGTCTGCTATGTAAATATGGCTTACTCCATTACGTTCCTTACTTCATGGTTACTACGTTTATTCATTGTTCTTGTTGGTCGCACTTTCTTACTAATGAGTAATGCGTTTCTAGCAATGTTATTGGGAAGATTTTTTAGTGATTTTTGGTTGGTTTTCCTTGTTATTATAATTAGTGCCTACATACATAGAGATCACTGAGTCATAGTTTTGTTGGAATCATTGTGTAGTATGCTTTTGCTTTCTTCATGTCTTTCAAAATTAACGGTTGGAGTTTGTCTAATATTTTTAAATGGTTCTTATTTCACTGTCCTATGACTGTTTTGGATCGCTTTTGTTTCTTTCATATTCAATAATCGCTTCATCATTCTACGTCGTTCTTGATCTACCTCTACTTCCACTAACATCTGCTCTATTGCGTCTCTTTCATTGTCCTGCTTTAAATAATTCATTGGATCTATTTAATACCGGTTGTGGCAAGGCAAAGCGACTTATAAGTAGTCGGTTTTTTGACGATTAAACCGTTTAGTTGCGATTAACCGTTCTGTTATATTTGTGGTCTTTCAGCTGTGCTGTTTTATGTTATCAATTATATTAGTTTTAAGATTACTTTTTATTTCCTCATTTTTAGTGCCTCAAATATGTATACCGCATCTAATAGTGGGGACCTATTATTGGCTTCCTGTTATTATTTTCATGACTACTTATTTATATAGCTGTTGGTCTTTGGAATTTTAAATATGCCTTTCAAATCAAATATACTTTATTTGCACACAAATGAAAATACATCAGTTACATATAAAACCAAATATAGCTAGTGTACAGACAGGCCTTATCGCTTTAAGCGAAGCTTTTCAATTCTGTTTAACAATGCTTAATACGACTTTTTTCAGACCGCATCGTCTGTGTAGCCATATTTGGACACATATGTGCGAAAAAACCAAAATGTATTGTTTACACATAAGTACATTTACTTATATCTGGATTATAACAATATCACACCGGTCATACCTTGCCATGAAGTAGCACTTTCATAATATGAATTGACCAGTAAATCGACAGCTTCGCTAACCAGTCTACGCTAATCCTCCTCGCCCCTCGCAGTTCTAACAACTAATGCTCCTCCGGGGACTCCTATTGACCTGGAATAGGTCACCGCGAATTGGTCGGTTACAACAGGCCTATTGGCCCCAATCGGATTGAATATTGATGCGGCAGATGGCGGCACATTCGGCACATAATTAATTTCTCGATCGGTGAACGGGTCTAACTGACCCGCTCCCGAGCACATTTACATATTCGGGTCTGCTTTGGGGAAATATTGTTTTGTTTTCACCGAATTTTGGGGACGGTTTATCTGCCGAAATGGTGATTACTGCCATTAAGCTGGGAGTAGCGGGTTTCATTGTTGATTTCAATAAGTGGGTTAACAAAATTTTCTTGGTTATTGACCGATGATGTCATATTTATTATGCTTTATTTTTTAATGACAATTTCGAAATACCAGGATGAAATATCTTCATGATTTACTGATTTAATATCAGGTCTTTAAGGTGGACTGGTCATATTTATCGCAGAGTCCATAATTGAATGGGGTAGACAGGTTCTCGAATGGCCATCAGATGGAGATCTAAACGGGATGACCTGCGTAAGATGACTGGCATGGAAAAGCAATGGGTCGAGAATCGCGCCTTGGGAGAGCCCACAGTACTGATATGGAATGATGAATCTCTTCAAACATCTAAATCATCATTTGCGTTGCATCATCTTAGATATAAGCTATAACATGCTAAGAATCAGATTCATATCTCTTTATTTCAAGTGAATATACCTAGATCGTATATTTTTGCACGTCAACATTCACATATTTTATAATAATAACAAGTCGAAAGTATAAACTGTTGTCTTGTTGAAATGACAATGCCAGATTCTGCCCCACCATCAACCGCAAGTTGTACAAGATAACGAATAATTATAAAAATATCTCCGTTTTTTATTAAAATTATTGGTTTAAAATAAAGTTGTGTACAAATTGCGATTCGAAAAAAACAGCTTAATTAAGAATTCAGAAAATAGTAAGAAATCGAAGCGAATTATTCATTGTTTTTGTTATTCTTCTATAGGAGTTGCGAGAGTAGTAGAAAATGATATTGATTATGATTATGCAATATGAAACCTGTAATAAGTCCCCAACAAAATGATAGGTACAGCTTAAATGGTCACGTAGTTTTGTAGGTGGGGCAAAGCTCCATTGAAATGTGGCAATGTCTTTTTACCGTCATGCAACGTCTTCAAACGAGGTCAATCGATAGCAAATAATTTATACTAATTATGGTGTTTGGCGTCCGATTCCCATCAATTTGTCCGTTGGCCGCACCCCACGAAACACAAGCCGCATGGGGTTCAATGGGGGATCCCCGTATATGGAAATATTTCTCTTATGGAGGAATTAGAAACATATTCAATTCTCGGCTTACGGATGATCGATATAGTAATTCCGTAAGTAGTCCTCCTGGTAGAACCATGAAGGTCAAAAAACTTCCCCACGCTCTATGAGAGAGCTTAAAGTACACACGAAGACAGATAAGTATACAGGAGGCCTCAATAAGGTTGAGATTTTCTCAAAAACTACTGGACAGAATTTAATAATTCTTTTACAGTTACATAGTTTTAACTTTTATCTACCTAACAGTGAAATAATTTTTGCAATAGGTCAAGTAGTTTTTGAGAAAATCTCAATCTTAAAAACTCTCCTGTACACATTTCTCCGTGTTCCACCGTACCTATATTTTGTATGGGGATCAAGGTCACTCTCATACGTCAGAAAGTGACTGAAAAAATCAATTGAAACGGTAAAACTTATCATGCAAGAGTCTGCGACCGATTTCGATCAAACTGTCGGTCTATAAACACTACTAATTAGAAGTAAAGGCCTATCATAATCAGCCCGTATCAGTCCACTGCTGGACGCTGCTGCTTTAGGAGAGGTCTATACTCTCCCAAAGCACGCCACTCAAAACGATTCTCGGCCTATGTCATCCAGTTTCTGCCAGGTTGCAGGTCATCTGGTCGGTTTACAAGTTTGTGACTTCCATTTGAGAACCTGTTCAATTCTGAGAAGCTTCAATACTCAATATCTTAAGGTGCTCCCTCACCGGGAGTCATTACATCAGTGAGGGAGAAAAACAGCGTCAGTCAGGGAGGTAGTATTGTAATGTAATGCTCAAAGTTAAATCTCAACGTTACATTACACGCGAATGCTCCCGTTGAGGGAGCACCTTTACAAACATAAATTATATTCCACAGGTAATCAAACTGCTAAACAAATCCTTGTAAATCTCCAAGTTGGTCATTACCTCATCTATTAGCAAACGTTTGACCAAATGGCTGGGCCAATGATTGATGTCCTGGCGTCCATGCGTGAACGATTGCGCCAATTAGAGGACGGACGAGCTGCCGCTTATCATTACTGTACAAAGATCGATGCGGTTCCCTAAGACGGATCGGGTGGGGATGTGATGTCAAACTAATCATGTTTTGGGGTGACACGTAATAAGGTACACTTAGGTCCAAATTAGGATTCTCTATGCAATGGTGTCAGAGATATAAGTACCTACACAGAATCGATCACAAAACAATCAAACTCGGAAATATAGAACCCTTGCATAGTAGACAGGGTCACTACTATTGACACTATAGCTACGGACAATAGCAGATGAATGGTAACACTTGCAGTACGATTTCAAGAGTTTATTTATTTATTTTATTAATGGACTCGACAGTTCGTCATTTGCCAATGTCATGTTACAGAAAATTCAATATATTAGATAGTCTTCTATCTTCCTCCAGGAGAGTCGCAGTAGCGTTTTCACCCTGGGTAGCCGCGTCTTCATGTCTTCATCCCGAGGAGTCGCCGTAGCGTCATCACTCTGGATGAAGCAGCTCGACAGTCACGTTCACTCCCGAGCTTGCAGCGGGAACTCTTGATCTTTTTATTTATTCTCTTATATCTATTATATTATTTAAAAGATGTGCTGCTGAGAGTTTTTTGCAACTTTTTCTCCTCAGCGTTGGCACCTTTTCCTTGCAAAGTGGTGTAAATGTACATTCAAAAATATGTTGACGTGCAAAAATGTACACAACGTGCTTACTTGCAATAAAGAAATTTGACTTTGACTTTGAAAACACTCTCAGAAAAATCTAATTTCGTTTAATTATTTGAGAGCTAAGATGCCACAGACAGATATCACAGAATACACATTAAAACATATCTAACATCCCTATTTTTGCATCGGCGTTTAAAAATAATGAATAAACCCCCAAATTGCATTTCACCAACACAACATGTCCAAAACGAGAGACTTGAAGCGTTTCACGCAAAAAATCAACTGATTACATTGATCAATTGATTGAATTGAATGGAACTGAACGAGTCCGCTCGCATTCGAAATTCAATTTAAGTGACGTCCCGGCGTTTTGACTGGCTGACCGGAACACTGGCATTGTAACGGCGAAACTGTCCACTAGGAATATTTTAATTGGTGTACCTACAATGAAAATACGCCCCCCGAACACATGGAGAGATGACCTTCGAAAGGTGGGCAGAGACTGGCTTCAAAAGTGCATTATATTTGAGCAAAAAATGTCGTCTCTCCCTTATATTGCTGTGCCTAAACAAGGTCCATAAAGAACATTTTAATGTTAAGTATGTGAACATCTGTATTATAACTTATGGAATGCAATAAATATATTGAAATGAATTGAAAAGGCCGAGAATCGGATTGAGTGGCGTGCTTTGGGAGAGGCTTACGTCCAGCAGAGGACTGATACGTGCTGATGTTAAACGAAGATACAATACCTATTAGATATAGGTAGAACGTTGTCACTTTTTAATGAATGCACAAGACAGACAACTATCGAAAATTAAATGTTTTTGAATATCGAGTCAAATAACCCTATTGTCGGGGCCATGATTATAATAAAAACTAAGGAAATAAATTTACATTACAGTCTTATTATATGTATAGATGTCTCGATATTTCGACAGCATTGCAGCCATCATTGTCACGAGTAGACTGAAGTCGGTGAATGTTGAACGTCAGAAGGGTGATACAAAACGATCTACCAATAATAAATGTTTAACACGGTAATTCCCGTTTTATCTAATTAAGATGTATACAAACCGTGTAAGTTTAAAAAGTGATATAAGGAAATAAAATTAAACTAAACTGACTAATTTAATTTATTTTATTAATGGAGTCGACAGTTCGTCATTTGCCAATGTCATGTTACAGAAAATTCAATATATAATAGTCTTCTATCTTCCTCCGGGTGAGTCGCAGTAGCGTCTTCACCCTGGGTAGCCGCGTCTTCTTGTCTTCATCCAGAGGAGTCGCCGTAGCGTCATCACTCTGGACGAAGCAGCTCGACAGTCACGTTCACTCCCGAGCTTGTATCGGGAACTCTTGATAAAAGCTTGAAACCCCAGATCTTGCTCAAATTATCCAACAAATTCACCATATTGTCACTCGCGAACATTTTCTGATTAATTTAATGTGATATTAATCTCAAAATAACCACTGTAGACAATACAACAAAAATTATCAAATAATTTTGCAACCGTCGTTTCCCGCCATTTTCTAAAGAACCATAAACTGACTAAATAAAATAAAAATGAACTACAACAACAGTTAAACGAACAATAGGTAAAGTAAATACTTAACTTAGAAACTAGAAACTGTTCCAAATAAAGAAAAATCGAATAGCAAAGCTCTACGCACAGACTGTGGCAAATCTAAATGGCTAAAGTAAATGAAGTCATAAAATCCAAACTTAGAAGAACCGAGTGAATGCCTTCATACGATTGAACGACTCCGCCTACCGAACTGCCAGTGTTGCCAGGATATCGATTTACAAAGCTATTTATTTTTTATAAGGTTAATGGCAAAGTGAATTTAAATGTTGCCATTTTATCGGGTGGTAAAGTCTTATATAATAAATACCTAAATTTTAGGTCTACTGTTTGATTATTGGATATCTGTTTCGAATGAACCCAATACTAAATGTCTATTTATAAGATTTGTCGACAATCCATAGACAAAGTTTTCAAATAGGGAGGGCCAGCTGGCTGGCATTTTTTAGGCGCTCAAGTACTGTCAAAGCCAGCGCGAACAAAATTTTTGTACAAATTTTCGCCAAAAATCTGACACTGACGAGACTTTAGCGCTAGTAAAAATCGTCGCAGCAGTTATTTATTTATTTATTACATAAAAATCTCACAGCATTACAAATATATAGTCGTCAATATATAGTTGTCATATTGTGTGTGTGCATGCCAAAAATTTGAGATTTTACATATCTTTAATTAAATTGAGTGGTCCCGAATGTAATAACAAAACAAAAATCCAAAAATGTACAAAATAGAAGATATAAAAGCTATCACAGGCTGTAAACAAAATAATAATAAAGAAATTAAAAGAACGATAAGTAGGTACTAAAATTGTTTGCACGTAGTGTGTTTGAAATGTGGGTTATGATGTGTTATGTGCTGTAGGAGTGTGTGTGTGTGTGATCGTTGTATTATATTCCTATAATTTTATCACGCTAAATCTGGCAACACCAAGACCGACACTCGTTTAGCAAAGATTTACGCAAAAGATAGATCTCCCGAACCCTTTTCAACCGTTTTATGTCCCTAATTCCTTCGATATACTATCGAAACGTAACATGCGAAAGGAATCGTGCAACTTTTTCCAATCGTATGCGATAAGATTCAGAAAAGCTATAGGTAGTCAATTTATTATAGAATAGAAGAATAGAATAGAAAATATGTTTATTGCCATACACCAATTACATAAGCTTACAAAAAATCAATCAAGTAGTAAGTTACAATCTAATATTATAGTTATGCTAAGTGGTGTGGCAAAAGGTGCATGTTTCAGCTGAGCTGACACCGAGGTGTGCAGCGCTGTGACTCGACATGCACCTCTTCCCTCCCAGAATATATACCTGATATTCGGTATGATAACGAGCTTGAACTAAGATAGCCTAGTGCTATTATATATGGACTCATGGCATGTTATCCCTTATTGTGGTAGTCACAGATCCTATTAGAATCTTCCACGGTTTAATTGGTTCAACTTTATGGTATCGCCGCATATCGTGTGTGATCTTTGATGACAAATTTTTTCACGAGTGTTTAAAACAACTTTGATCTTATTTATTTATTAATGGACTCGACAGTTCGTCATTTGCCAATGTCATGTTACAGAAAATTCAATATATAATAGTCTTCACCCTGGGGAGTCGTAGCAGCGTCTTCACCCTGGGTAGCCGCGTCTTCATCCAGAGGAGACGCCGTAGCGTCATCACTCTCAAGTTCGACAGTCACGTTCACTCCCGAGCTTGTAGCGGGAACTCTTGATAAAAGCTTGAAACCCCAGATCTTGCTCAAATTATCCAACAAATTCACCATAATGTCACTCGCGAACATTTTCTGATTAACTTAACGTGATATTAATATCAAAAAGCCACTGTAGACAATAAAACAAAAATTATCAAATAATTTTGCAACCGCCGTTTCCCGACATTTTCAAGAGAACCTTTGATCTTATTTAGAATTATCCACAAGTGTTAAATGTAATTCAACTATATATCATTTTTAGGGTTCCGTACCATAAAAAGAACCCTTATAGGATCATTTCCTTGTCTGTCTGTTAATACCTATTTCTCAGGAAAGCGTGGAGGTCACCAAATAATTCATGTCTCGGTGGCTCAGTGGTTGGGTCAATGGACTTGCAATATGGAGGTCCAAGGTTCGATTCCCAGCTAGGGCAGCCATGTACCAATGAGTTATCCTCGGTTTTTTCGACGGAAAAACTTACGTACATTTACCGAGTGCTCTCAAAACGGCAAAGGAAAACGTGATGAAACCTGCATGTCGTAGAAGAAGAAAAAAAATCTAAGGCATGTGAAATCCGCCATTACTGGGCCCGCGTGGTGGATCATGGCCCCAGCTCCCTCGATGTAAGGGAAGGTCTGTGCCCGAGCAGTGGGGCAACATAAATAGACTGATGATGATGATGATGAATTCGTGTCTACAATTTCTTGCTGCTGTGAAAAAAATGACACTTCTGAGTTAACACCATCAAAAGATATTCCCGTTTTTTATGATAATAAATCGTTTTATTCGAAATGCTCAAATTATACCTATGATTTAAACTTTAAAGTAAAAAGTAGGTATGTCTATTTATTTTTACAAACACCTGTTTCACCCCTAAAATATTTGATTAATGATTTACGAAAATATCACGAACTCATATTATAGGTAATTTAAGAACGAAGAACACGGATGTGCCGTGCTGCGATAAACGCATTATGTTTAGTGGCACTAAGCAAATGAAATGTAAATTATATATTAATACTGAAATAAGAAAAAAATTACTACCCCGAAATTACCCACAAAACAAAACCCAGTTCTAAGACGTTCCCATGACTTTTCGTTGTACAAATAATCCCAGCCCGGGCGGGATTAAAACTTAGATAAATATTTATACGCTCTGTGAAACAGATTAAAATATGACTGCTGCAAGTCTTCAGCAGAACACGCGTAACTCTGAATTTTTTAACTAACTTCTGCTTTTACATATAACTAGATACGCAGAGATTTTTTTTAATTACTTCAGAATTTACCGTTAATTCTTCATCAAATTAAAATTTTGGTCAATCTAGGCCTTCTAAGTAGATAATATTATATGATTTCTGAATTTCAATCCATGGCACCTTTTCCTTGCAAAGTGGTGTAAATGTAAATTCAAAAATATATTGACGTGCAAAAATGTACTCAACGTGCTTACTTGCAATAAAGAAATTTGACTTTGACTTTTGACAATGTCTGTAACTTTCTGTATTATTTATCAACTGACATTTATTCAGTTTCCACATTGACCATCAAATACCTATGTAGGTATTTTATTTTAACGAAACTAATTAAATTTTCAACACCTTGACATCTAACCCTATTAGAATAGGTGTAGCGCTTTTACCCGACTGCTGAAAGGAGAAAGATCGCCATTAGACGCAGAAGAACAGCCGGAATTTATTTGCCAAATAGTTATATAATATACCTGCTACTTCAGATACTTGTCATATTCGCTTTCCTTATATTAGTATAGAATGATCTGTTAACGAAACGTAATGCCCTAAAATTAAAATGACCTTAGTAAAATCTTAACGATCTCTAATTAATATAAAAAAAATATTTTGAATATATATTTATGATCACTGCGAAATATAACTTTTCAAATGAGTAACTTCTATTAGATTTTATGTTTTTACAACTGTTTTCAATCTGATACGAAACTCTCTATTCCGAGTTACATCATTTTACGTTGTGGCCGGAGTGCTTATTCCCAGATGTCGCCGAGACGACTCCGGACACAAACGATTCTAACATCTCCACTTACACTTTGTCTAAATCACTTTTTGATGAAAAAAGTCTTCAAGATTTCATAGATACAGTTTTACATAGTTACAATACTGGCATATGGACATTTTTTATGACATTTTCTTAAAATATATATACAAGATAACGAATAAATGTAAAAATATCTCCATTTTTTTATTAAAATTATTGGTTTAAAATAAAGTTTCGTACATCACGCGAGTCGAAAAAAACAGCTTAATTAAGAATTCAGAAAATAGTAAGAAATCGAAGCGAATTATTCATTGTTTTTGTTATTCTTCTATAGGAGTTGCGAGAGTAGTAGAAAATGATACTGATTATTATTATGCAACATGAAACCTGTAATAAGTCCCCAACAAAATGATAAAGCTTAAATGGTCACGTAGTTTTATAGGTGGGGCAAAGCTCCATTGAAATGTGGCAATGTCATTTGCAAGCGAAAAATTCTGTCAACGATGAGCGCATAGAGACGAAGCAGGGGACAGTATTAAAAAAAATGCGTCCATGTCGATAATATCTCTAAGTTACACGTGTCGCCCTTCTGTTACAGGTCTATGGGGTAAGTGGTCTGTGGAGCCTATACATGTATTCTCATTCGCTTTCGTTCCCTTGTTAGGCCAATTACATAGCCATAAAAAAACTAATCGCGCCTTAAAAGCACTAAAACGGCCGATCCCGCTGAATAGTACCTGCCCGTAATAAATCGTTGAAAACAAAAGAAATATACTCTATAAATCCAACCGCAATGCAATATACGTCTATTAGGTGGCCACTTGAAAGGTTGTAAATCTTTGACCACCCCAAAACACCGGTGTTTTACAGCTCTTAAGCTATACAGGGTGTCTGGGAAATCGAATTAGAAAATGGCCTATCTATTTATCTTCACTCTATATCCGTTCTGGAATAGACAAAGTCAAAGTCAAATTTCTTTATTGACAGTAAGCACGTTGTGTACATTTTTGCACGTCAACATATTTTTGAATTTACATTTACACCACTTTGCAAGGAAAAGGTGCCAACGTTGAGGAGAAAAAGTGGTAAAAAACTCTCAGCAGCACATCTTTTAAAATAATATAATAATACACAATTACTTAATAACTAGGTATTACACAACTATTACTATTGTTAGTAATCTAGACTTCATCCCTCATGCGGAACCGGCGACACACACCATGCATATGGCAGAAAGAAGTAATGTCTTAAATTCAGAGTTATTTTATTTCATTTTAATTGATCCTCATACCTACTCATTTATTCGGGATTTGGAATCCTTGGTTACGTCAAGGTTTTTTTTTAAATAATACAATTAGTAAAATAGTTCACATCGTATGCTCACTTCAATGAGGAAGTGAAAACAAAGAGCAACACAGAACTGTTAACCTAGTACAAGATTTTAAATTTGCAATTGCAAAAAAACAGCTTAAATAAGAATTCAGAAAAAAGTAAGAAATCGAAGCGAATTATTCATTGTGTTTGTTATTCTTCTATAGGAGTTGCGAGAGTAGTAGAAAATGATACTGATTATGATTATGCAATATGAAACCTGTAATAAGTCCACAACAAAATGATATTTGTGTAATGGTATTTTGAAGGTGGCATCTCACCCATAGGTGAGATTTTTGGAGGATGAGCTGCCACCTAAGTCAAATAAATTGTACTGTATTGTAATTCATCCTGTATAATTTACTTGCACAGCAAGTACGTGCGTTGCAATAGGCATCGTATCGGACTCTGCACCGCATTTGATACATTTTTAACTCGAGCGGAATAGGACCCCAGGGCTTCTATTGGGGTATAAACAACCGCATCGCTTTTTATAAGAAGCGGATTCTTTCAGTCTGTTTCGAAGGTGTAGGGTCAGTGACCTCGTCTGACAATAACGGATTGCTGAAAGGTGAGTGACCTTTTGTAGATAAATTGGGAAGGTTTCTTTCTTTATTATGATTGCCTGGTTTTTTGTGAATCATCTATTAGGTATGTAGGTAATAAGCTTTTTTAGGAAGCGTTTTTTTTGTAAAATTCTTCCCTGAGGGAAAGGCAACTAGGGCGTACAGCCGGGTCTGATGTTAATAGAATATCTGAATTCTTTTAAATACATACATATATGAAAATAACTTAACCTAAACCTACGCACAACCCTACCAATCTTTAAACGAAATAACTCAACGCTTTGTAACATCCAAAGTCAAAGTAAAATTTCTTTATTGCAAGTAAGCACGTTGTGTACATTTTTGCACGTCAACATATTTTTTGAATTTACATTTACACTACTTTGCAAGGAAAAGGTGCCAACGCTGAGGAGAAAAAGTGGCAGAAAACTCTCAGCAGCACATCTTTTAAAATAATGATAACACAATTACTTAATACCTAGGTACAGTCGAAGACAGAGTGTATACAGGGGGCCTCAATAAGGTTGAGATTTTCTCAAAAACTACTGGACCGAATATAATAATTCTTTTACAGTTGCATAGTTTTAACTTTTATCTATCAAACAGTAAAAAAAAATTGCAATAGGTCAAGTAATTTTGGAGAAAATCTCAATCTTAAATCTCTCCTGTACACCTTTCTCTGTGTTCCACCGTACTTATTACACAACTATTACTATTATTAGACATTGCCACATTTCAATGGAGCTTTGCCCCACCTACAAAACTACGGGACCATTTAAGCTGTACCTATCATTTTGTTGGAGGCTTATTACAGGTTTCATATTGCATAATCATAATCAGTATCATTTTCAACTACTCTCACAACTCCTATAGAAGAATAACAAAAACAAATGAATAAATCGCTTCGATTTCTTACTATTTTCTAAATTCTTAATTAAGATGTTTTTATCGAATCGCAACTTGTACAAAACTTTATTTTAAAGCAATAATTTTAATAAAAACGGAGATACTTTTACATTTATTCGTTATCTTGTACAACTTGCGGTTGATGGTGGGGCTAAATCTGGCATTGTCATTTATCCTTCATGCGGAACCGGCGATTTCCAGTAATGTAAGTTGTCATTTAGCATGTCCTTCATACCATTGTCCCAACTGTAAGCGCACGAGAATTCGCGAGCGTGTGTGAAAATTATGGGGACCTTATCACCGCACGGGGAAAGAATACTAATACGAGGAAGACTCTTACGGCAAAACCTACGTGTGATGAACGTAGCAAGGGATTATTATTTGTGGAACAAAAAAATGAATAATCGAAAGATATATTGAAGAATGAAACGGGCCAAGTGCGATTCGGACTCACGCACTAAGTGCATTGCAAATTAACCCCGTAACTTTGCTCTAACAAAAATACCTTTCTAAACCCTTTTTTAACCCTTTTTTTTTTTCTTTAATGTAAATATACAAAAGTTTGTTTTTTACAAAAAGATAAACTGAAATTCGAGGCCTACTTATCATATACCATTATCAAAATATTATGTCCATACATCGACATACTCCTGATTATTTGATCATCTGCAAATATATGTTTGTAATAACAATATACATTATTGGAAGGATGTAATTTCAAATGACAATGCCAGATTCTGCCCCACCATCAACCGCAAGTTGTACAAGATACCGAATAAATGTAAACATATCTCCGTTTTTATTAAAATTATTGGTTTAAAATAAAGTTTTGTACAAGTTGCGATTTGAAAAATACAACTTAATTAAGAATTCAGAAAATTGTAAGAAATCGAAGCGAATTATTCATTGTTTTTGTTAATCTTCTAGGAGTTGCGAGAGTAGTAGAAAATGATACTGATTATGATTATGCAATATGAAACCTGTAATAAGTCCCCAACAAAATGATAGGTACAGCTTAAATGGACACGTAGTTTTGTAGGTGGGGCAAAGCTCCATTGAAATGTGGCAATGTCTTTTACAGTTTTCGCATTTTTTCCTTTACTTGTGAAGACCTAGCTTCTTGCCAAATTTCATGATTCTAGGTCAACGGGAAGGTACCCTATAGGTTCTGAGTTTCTTGCGTTTTCATACAAATATACGGGAAAAGGCGACATACACGGCCATATCTTTTGATTGCTTTGACGTATAAGTTTGATTATGTAACGGCTGCATGAGGTAGCAGACCCGAGGATTGGGTATTAATTTCAACTTGATGCGTCTTCGCGTTTCTGAGATATAGGTCTTGACAGACAGACAGAGCGGACAGAAATACGTAAT
This sequence comes from Tachystola acroxantha, assembly GCA_963506565.1. Taxonomy (NCBI): domain Eukaryota; kingdom Metazoa; phylum Arthropoda; class Insecta; order Lepidoptera; family Oecophoridae; genus Tachystola; species Tachystola acroxantha. The sequence continues at coordinate 1,208,541 of OY735874.1, forward strand.
TTTAGGAACTAAGATTATTTAAAAACTGAGTTAGGCGTCACTGATTAAAACATTCCCTGTAGTACGGTGGAACACAGAGAAAGGTGTAAATGAGAGTTTTTAAGGTTGAGATTTTCTCGAAAACTACTTGACCTATTGCAAAAACTCTTTCACTGCTTTATAGATAAAAGCGAAAACTATGTAACTGTAAAAGAATTATTAAATTCGGTTCAGTAGTTTTTGAGAAATTCTTAACCTTATTGACGCCCCCTGTATACCTATCTCTGTCTTCGACTGTACATAAGAAATAAATGTCGTGAGTCAATCGTATCTACAATAACAATTTCTAACCACCCAATCACCGAGTGAAGCCAGCCTCAGGAGTGCGGGTTCGACGCCCGGCCAGCCCGAGGCGGCATACAGCCTAGGAACAGATTTATGCGCTAGTACCTACACTGCTCTCGCTTTGTTTCTTGTGGACGTGAAGCTGGTAAACGTTATAGAGAAGGCATTCGTATCTGTCGCTACACTCTTGGTAGAGGTCACGGTAGCTCTGTTGGAAAAGAGCGTGCCACGGAATAGCAAGATCCCAAGGTTGGATAATTTGAACAAGACTTGAAGTTCCAAGCTTTTATCAAGAGTCCCGCTACAAGCTCGGGAGTGAACGTGACTGTCGAGCTGCTTCGTCCAGAGTGATGACGCTACGGCGTCTCCTCTGGATGAAGACAAGAAGACGCGGCTACCCAGGGTGAAGACGCTGATGAATGGATTATACATTGTGGGCTAGTATAGCCCACAATGGGGAGTGCTCGGGCGCCAGTCGGGTCGCGGTTGTATCACAGTTTCCCGTGGCTCGGCAAGAATGGCACGAGGTGGAACACCCCAGGACGATTAGTCGGTATGCTGCCCCTTCAGGGCGGTGAGCCCGACATAACCAACACGCTCCCCCGGGCGTGGTGGCACATGATTTGCATGTTTTACCTTCCTGGGTTAAAAAAAGGGTGAAGACGCTACGGCGACTCCTTTGGAGGAAGATAGACGACTATTATATATTGAATTTTCTGTAACATGACATTGGCTGATGACGAACTGTCGAGTCCATTAATAAAATAAATAAAAAGGGTTTTTCCATAACTTTTGCCAGCTCCATACTTCATACATCTGCCCCGTCTTAGCTCACCCGTACTTCGTCAGATAGTCAGTTCACGCCTCGTCAGGTATAATTTACAACGCATGCGCGACCCTTCGCCTGTGTAACCGCCTGATGCATCTCTAGGCTTCAACGAAAGCTATTGTTCTTTGGAATTTAGAACTTATTATACCATACTATGTAACTTAGTTGTTCATGTGCGGTCTTTTTTTGTACATCGAAAACAGAATAGTATACTGGATGCTTAATACTTAAGCTGTTTTTTCGACTCGCATGTTGTACAAAACTTTATTTTAAACCAATAATTTTAATAAAAAAACGTAAATATTTTTACATTTATTCGTTATCTTGTACATCATGCGGTTGATGGTGGGGCAGAATCTGGAATTGTCATTTTCTTTGTCTACCAAAATTTCAATTCATTCATTAGCTCCAAAAAATTCTAACATTTAAAATTCCTTTTATAATCTCAAAGTCTTTGTCTCAGTGAGTAAGCTAAAATAGACAGGGACCCTATTATTACAGCAAGGTACAAGGCACCTACATCAGTCGTAAGCCAAGGGATTAAGTCGGAGACAGTTGGCCTGACCCAGATGTCGCGATTGAAACCCGCGGTCACTCAGGACACATTACTGGATTGGATTGGATTGAATCCCAGCAACATTGACGTTGGTGAAGAATTGCCACGCTTCATAGTTACTTTGTAGGTCTAGCCTAAAGAAAGTCAAAGTCAAATTTCTTTATTGCAAGCATTGATCTCCTATAGAGTTTATTTACGCACATAATGAAACCTTAAAAACAAAATATAATAAATATAAACAAACTAGTCGTAGTAGAGAGTCTTATTTGACAAATACGACAAACACTCAATAGCGAATACGAATAGCCAAGGGAAGTGCCACCATAAAAGGTGGCATCTCATAGGTGAAATTTTTGGATGATGAGTTGCCACCTAAGCCAATCTAATTTAGACCTTAACTTCATTTATAATTAGGACACTATTTTATTATCCACGATGCATGTCGCTAATATAATAATAATAATAATAATAATTTATTGAAGTAAGAGATTTACAAGTTTTCGAAGCACGAGCTTACATAGATAGAATTATAGAATTAATATGCGGGCAGATATAGGCCCTCCTGTTACAGGTCTATGGGGTAAGTGGTCTGTGGCTGACTCTATTAAGAATAAGAACATTGTCATAAACTTTCCGCAGGAAACACTAAGTTTTAGAACATTAACCACTACGCAGACAGCGCCTCCTGAAATTACCTGAGACTCCCAACCAATTCTGTCCCTTAACGAGAGTTCAAGCCTAGAGCAATAAAAAGTAACTGAGGTGGGTCTTTCCTGTTTGGTACAAAATATAAGCGACGAGAGACAAAAATTGAGAAGAGTAAGAACAAGAAGTTTTGTTTTTTTAGACATTTCAGGCTATCCGATCATTACTCGTAATTTTAAATGCTTTCCATGTGGAAAGCATTTAAAAGGGAACTTTTCTAGATAATTATTTTTCACAAACCATCATTATTATTTTTTGGTAAATCACACAGTTGTACAATGTGTATACTTAGCATAAGCTTACGTATTTAACATTACAAAGGTACTTATTATATAACCAGCAACGTTATCCACGGATTACATGTTGATATGTAGGAACTTCAAAGTGAAGCTTCTAAATTTAGGTAGTGAAAGAGTCACTTTGAGAACCTCTGTTTTAAACTTAACTTTAGTTAGTGCAAAGAAATCGATTGTCATATAAGTAATCATAAAGATGCAAAAAGAACCAAACCTTTTGAGTTAGTGTAGTGTTGTGAAAACAATTCGTAGTGATAGTAAGACACGTCAACAAAGTGATCGCCCTTAATAGACTCTAAGTAATGTCGTTGGACTAACTCTTAGATATAAGTGCCAATTTATAGAAATTTAGGTCAAAATAAAATTACTCATTAGTCTTATTGTATTTAGGCTAAATCGTAATGTGAATAAGTGACATATTATGGCACCTTATTTATTTAAAAAAAAGTTGAATGGAAGAAATTTTGTTGACGGACGGACGGACAGACTGATAACAAAGTCATCCTATAAGGGTTTTTCCTCTTGAGGCATGGAACCCTAAAATGTACCTATTTACAAAATATTTACATTATAAGCATATCGGCAACGCGCCCACCCCCATGCGGCAGGGTCCCAGGATGCTGGCGGCATTACCTCGCTGTACCGCTAAACTCAGCCGTCCACACGTTTCTGAGATATAGATCTTGACAGACGGACAACAAAGTGATCCTATAAGGGTTCCTTTATTCCTCTTGAGTTTCATAACCCTAAAAGAGATTTATGATGATGATTAGTTCTTATGCCTTGCACCATACCGTTCCTGCTGAGTCTATGATAATCCTCCGTGGGATAGGTCGTAAAGATACTACTTACTTAAAGTATTATAAACGAACCGAGCACAATCTTCCGTGTGTTGAAACTGAATGATATTATGTAGTGGTTTTAGTCTAAAATGAGTTGTAAAGATAATTCTAACTGTGAGAACAGTCATAAACTACGACAAAGACTCCATACGTCGAAATATTAGATAAGTTTAAGTCGAAATTTCTATATTGGTCCTATCGGTATTTGGTAATGAATGTATAACGTAATAAATGTCAATTTTACATTCATTGGTTTGGTATTAGTAAGAGAATTATTTATATCTTTTGTTGATATTCAAAGTCAGACCACTTCATCATCATCAGTCTATTTATATTGGCACACTGCTCGGGCGCAGACCTTCCCTTACGTCGAGGGAGCTCGGGCCCAGTGGGGGATTGGCGGATTTCGCATGCCTTAGATTTTTTCTTCTTCTACAGCATGCAGGTTTCGTCACGCTGTTTTCCTTCGCCGTTTTGAGAGCACTCGGTAAATGTACGTAAGTTTTTCCATTGAAAAAAACCTAGGATAACTCAATGGCTGCCCTGGCTGGGAATCGAACCTGGCACCTCCGTATCGCAAGACCATTGAGCCACCGAGCTCTACGTTAAACGTTGTGAAAAAACGCAAATCAATTCTGTACGGGATTTTTGAAAATTTAACTCATCACAAGCTTTTTTTAAAGCAATGAATGCGGATATACATTAGCAATAAAGCCGTAAATATCTGGCCTCTGCTTATCATTATAAAAGACGGAGTTTACGTGTGTATTACGCCTTAATACAGGAATTATTACTGTCATAAGTTCAACCTAACGGCGCTCATACGTTTTATTACGCCAGAAATGTCTTTATTAAGTCCATAGTATTTGTCTTATATGATATCTTATCGCTTACCCTCTCTTTCTTGCTATGTTACGACATAATCTTTCGTTCCTCCACCGTTTTCCTTATTTTTATCAACAGTATTAACAAGACTTCTCTTCATTGCCTCTTGCAGTTTTGCAGTTACATCTCTGGGTGTTATTAAAGCAGCAATGAGTTGAGTTTTTAGAAATTTTGTAGTAAAAACATGAGATTTACTGGTTGGTAAACTTTATTACCGCTCAGAGTCGCACTGTTTTAACTTAACACATCCTTTCAAAGCACAATTTAAACTTCCACTGTTGGTTTTGCTGTTACAATAACTACGCTTTGATATAAGTGTTTTTCAAATAAGACAATCATGATAGTGCTTTGTATTTGAGTTGGATTTAAAAGTCAGTGACTTAGTTTCGTTCTTGTAAATGTTGTTTGCTAGAATTTCAAGGCCTTTCTCATTCTTACGGAGCTGTTATTCGAATGTTAAAAGAGCTCGGTGGCTCAGTGGTTAATGGACTTGTGATACGGAGATCCCAGGATCCCCAGCCAGTGAAGCTATGTACAAATGAGTTATCCTCGGTTTTTTCGACGGATAAACTTACGTACATTTACCGAGTGCTCTCAAAACGGTGAAGAAAACATCGTGATGAAACCTGCATAGAAGAAAAATAAATTCTAAGGCATCTGAAAACCGCCAATCCGCAGTGGGCCCGCGTGGTGGATCATGGCCCGAGCTCCCTCGATGTAAGGGAAGGTCAGTGGGAACATATAAATAAACTGATGATGAAGATGATTCGAAAATCTAACAACTATTCAATATTACTAAATGAAGAAAAAAATTCGTCACTTCGAACTGGTTCATCGATTCGAACCTGGGATCTAGTAATTCTATAGCACGCTCTTTCCCAACAGTGCTACCGTGATTCGGATCGGATCAACGAAATCTTTCTCCATATTCGTCTTAGAGACGGGAGCGCAAAATTGCTTCGCGACACGTATAACCTAGAGATATTATCGACATGGCGACATCTCTTTAATACGGCACCCCTGTCTCTCGCTTCGGCTTTATTTGTACCTCTTGAGATACGGAACCCTACTAAGGCTAAGTGCGGTCTACTACATATCTACGAGCATGCATGAAGACATTGATGAATGTGGACGAAGCGAAGGTGATGTACACATTTGGTCACTGCCGGTGCTGAGCGGACAATGAACGACGTTACCGTCAGATGGACACTGTCATCCTATTAATTAGATAAAACGGTAGTGGTCACGAGTAGACATCAGTCAGTCTACTCGTGACCATGATGGCTGCAATGCTGTCGAAATATCGAGACATCAATAATAAATGTTTAACACGGTAATTCCCGTTTTATCTAATTAATATGTATAAAAACTGTCATCCTGTTTTCCTGTTTGTCGCATGTGGGGAAATGTTGCTTTCTACCTTTAGTTTAGTTTTTATTAATGGGCTTTAAATTTAAGATTTTAAATTAAAGTACTTATGCGAAATTAGCGAGTACCTATGTACTCTGAGATTAGCGAGGTTACCGAGACTAGGAGCGGCCTGAAAAGCAGCGTACAGCTGAGGTCAGTCCTATTCATCTGTATATGTTATGTTATTTCTATATGTAAGACAACCATATACCTACATATAACATTGTGCAGTTGAGTAAATGTCTCTTTATTTATTTATTTATTTATTTTATGTACCAGAATCATCTCTGCCTAACCCTATGGGAACAGGTGCGAGTTTAAGTCTGTAAATACTAGCTAATTTTAATATTTAAATGACAATGCCAGATTCTGCCCCACCATCAACTGAAGTTGGACAAGATAACGAATAAATAATAATAAATTTATAATAATAAATTTATTTAGGTACCATTATTAATTACAAAAAATATCTCACTATTATAAATTATTGAACATTACAATTAATTAAGCTAAATAAGTGGAGGGAATGTGAAAATATCTCCGTTTTTTATTACAATTATTGGTTTAAAATAAAGTTTTGTACAAGATGCGATTCGAAAAAAAACATCTTAATTAAGAATTCAGAAAATAGTAAGAAATCGAAGCGATTTATTCATTGTTTTTGTTATTCTTCTATAGGAGTTGCGAGAGTAGTAGAAAATGATACTGATTATCATTATGCAATATGAAACCTGTAATAAGTCCCCAACAAAATTATAGGTACAGCTTAAACGGTCACGTAGTTTTGTAGGTGGGGCAGAGCTCCATTGAAATGTGGCAATGTCTTTTCGGTGTTAATTTAATTAAACAGGAATTCGTTGGCCACATTATTAATGCTCGTAATAAATCGTGCTCAAAAGCCCGGTAAGGGCCCATAAAAATAGGACTATAAAAAATCGTGCTTAGTAATGTGGTCAGCAGTTTACCACTAATGCCCTGAATACTTCTTGTTTTATATTTCCTTTAATAAAACCGAATCAATTGTTCTTTCAATATATAGTTCACTGACCTGATTTTTTGAAAATACTCGTTTCTTTTCTTATAAGTAAACTACCTTTATTGGCTTATTCCACTTTGGTCATAACCTTAGAATGCGTCCACGTAGGTCACTCCTAATAAAGTTTAAAATATCCTCGTCGACTTAGGTCACCCTACCTAATGGTTTCAGATCAGTAATGTTCTTCTTCTCAACGTTCCACTTCTCATCGAAGGTTGGACAACATCATGGCAATTTTCACCCTCTAAACGGCTGCCCGGAACAAGGAGCAGTAATGTTAGGCGACTAAAACACTAACCTTTAATTAACTTATTTGCATACACACAAGCATCTTCACGCAGTGTCCCTTGCATGATGCGTCCTAATTATTTATTACTTAATGGAATCGTAGTGTAATGTTACAATTGTTACACTTCTTAATGCCTGTTTCTTCTATATTCATCAATCTCTTCATGCGTATTCGCTGTTCCATCTCCATCTTAAAGACTCTTCTGTACATCTTTCTTTGTCTTCGACCGATATGTAGGAACAACAGCAGATCAATAGTAACACTTGCAGTACGAATTCAACTCTTATGACGCTGATAATAAGAACGGGCCAAAGTGTTACACTTGATCTGCTGTATCTATGGAAGAAACTCACAGACCACTTTACCCCATAGACCTGTAACAGGAGGGCGCCCGTTTCTGCCCGCACATGAGCGCAACATTGCTTCGCGACACTCGTAACCTTGAGATATCGAAACGGATTTAACATGGCGCCCCTGCCTGCTTCGTGTAATTGCGCCTATCGCTTGACAGAATTTTACGCTTGGAAAAGCCATTTCAATGGAACTTTGCTCCACCTACAAAACTACGTGACCATTTAAGCTGTACCTATCATTTTGTAGGGGACTTATTACAGGTTTCATATTGCATAATCATAATCAGTATCATTTTCTACTACTCTCGCAACTCCTATAGAAGAATAACAAAATCAATGAATAAATCGTTTCGATTTCTTACTATTTTCTGAATTCTTAATTAAGCTGTTTTTTTTAAACCAATAATTTTAATAAAAAACGAAGATATTTTACATTTATTCGTTATCTTGTACAACTTGCGGTTGATGGTGGGGCAGAATCTGGCATTGTCATTTGTACCGATTTCATGTCTATGGGGTAAGTGGCCTATACCTATAAAAAAATACTTGATCGAAGCTAGTTACGTACAAGTACTACAAAAGCCTCGATCGAAGCCAGTTTCGAAACTCCGGTTTCGTAGACGGCCGAAGGGGAAGAAACTATACCATATAGTCGCCAGTGAATTAGTCAATTTGAGTTTTTCATTTCCAATTTATTGAAAATCCAATAAATTGATTACGATCTAGTTCTGTTATGTTCGTTATAATATTTCATAGCTTTGCCTCCGGTAACTAGAATTTATCTTTTATTTTTATCTCGTCTAACGATCCTTAATCACGAACGAACGGGTTCGAAACGGGATTCGTGGTTTTAGTTCTTTTATTATTTGGGCGTTAAGAATGGGGTGATAATTACTTCTAGTTAACTGGTTTTCATCGGGATAGACGTTCCAAGCGTTGATCTTGATGATGTGAATTTTAAATAATAGAAATACTTACAATGTGGCGTGTGATCACCGGTAAAGTACAACAAGGGTTCCGCATACAAAACTATATCGGCATATAAACTTACGCAGAATACTTTGGCTGTTAATTTCTTGAACCAGGTTTAAGTAATTACAAATATATATAGCTCGACTACCACTGACTGACTGACTGACTGACTGACTGACTGACTCACTGACTCACTGATTGACGTGCCCGTTTAGTCTGAAGGAGTTCCCGGAGGTGAAAGTGATGTAGGGGGGAGTTGTATAGTTTAGTGATTGGACCAGAGGAAAACTATAGGGAAGTGAAAAAAACAAAATGGCGGCGGGTCACGTGATGCCATCTCCGCCATTTTCCAACCGATTTCGTTCAAATTTGGAACGCGTGTCACATGGTCCACCTACTTTGTGATGAAATTGAAAAACAAAAGAAAAACAAAATGGCGGCGGAAATATAGCCGATTGAAAATTTGGACATTTCAGACCAAACTTTGACGAATTAGCTGGCCTAGCACGAGCGCATGAGGAATATCCAACCAATTCCACTTCGTAGCACATATGATGTAGTATACCAGAAAATTGTCAATTTTTGGAAAAACAAAATGGCGGACGAACTGTCAACCATAATATTTTCATTACAATTTGGCAAGATTTTCAATCTCATTTTTAGGGTGAATGGAAACATTTTAGTGGAATGTCTTGTATGGGACAATTGTAGGTCTCGATGAATAGTGTTGCAATAAAAAAAAAGTTTCCCAACTTTTAGGGTAATTTACCCTCCAGAGCCCAAAAATGGGGAAAATGGAAATAGCGCTTTTCAACAAAATTTGGGTATGCAGTTCGATGAAGGCACCTCACCCAAATGATATTTGACCATTTTCATCTCAATCGCCTGGCAACACTGGAAGTTATGGGACATGAAAGTTTTGGTAAGAGTAATGTTTGGGAGCTAACTTTGTTAAAGAAATGTCGCGCTAGGTGAAAGTGATGTAGGGGGGAGTTGTATAGTTTAGTGATGTGACCAGAGGAAAACTATAGGGAAGTGAAAAAAACAAGATGGCGGCGGGTCAAGTGATGCCATCTCCGCCAATTTTCAACCGATTTCGTTCAAATTTGGAACACGTGTCACATGATCCGCCTAATTTGTGATAAAATTGAAAAACAAAAGGAAAACAAAATGGCGGCGGAAATATATCCGATTGAAAATTTGAATATTTCAGACCAAACTTTGACGAATTAGCTGGCCTAGCACGAGCGCATGAGGAATATCCAACCAATTCCACTTCGTAGCACATATGATGTAGTATACCAGAAAATTGTCAATTTTTGGAAAAACAAAATGGCGGACGAGCTGTCAACCATAATATTTTCATTACAATTTGGCAAGATTTTCAATCTCATTTTTCGGGTGAATGGCAACATTTTAGTGGAATGTCTTGTATGGGACAATTGTAGGTCTCGATGAATGGTGTTGCAATAGAAAAAAAGTTTCCCAACTTTTAGGGTAATTTACCCTCCAGAGCCCAAAAATGGGGAAAATAGAAATAGCGCTTTTTAACCAAATTTGGGTATGCAGTTCGATGAAGGCACCTCACCCAAATGACATTTGACCATTTTCATCTCAATCGCCTGGCAACACTGGAAGTTATGGGGCATGAAAGTTTTGGTCAGAGTCATGTTTGGGCGCTAACTTTGTTAAAGAAATTTTGGGCTATCGTAACGGTTTAAATGCCACATGTTAGATGCTATCCTGTACATTAATTATAAAGTTTAACATATTTTAAAATACAAAATGGCGGCCAGAATATTGACTTCTCCAAAAAGTTACAGTTTCCTCATACATTTTCCTATACGAAACGAAATGATTACTAGCGTGCGGTAGACGGCTTTGTTTTCGTGTTGTAGGCGCCGCAAGTAAAAAAACATTTTCCTGATTGTTGACTGTGCAAATAATTCGCGCAAGCCCATCCACTAATTATATCAAGCACCGCCCGAAAGTTGCAAGTTCAAAACTTTGATAGTCATTTATTTCGAAAAGAGTTCATGTAAAATTGGTTATGGTTGTGTTTTATAAAGCAAGCAACGCTCGAAATGACCGTATGCCAGAAACTTATTCAAAGTTTTCATAAGCCAAACGTTGCTAGCTGTACACAATTTCCATACCTTTGTTCATAACTCGAAAAGCATGGGCGTCTTTCACTTCATCTTTGGTGGCGTGGGGACGCTTCGGGCTTCGCCCTACGCGGAGCTCGGCCTAAGGCCTCGCAATAGTTACTTGGAAAGAAGAGAGTGGTTTCTGGTCGGTAAGGGGACGCTTCGGGCTTCGCCGTACGCGGAGCTCGGCCTACGGCCTCGCGGTCCGGCTCGGCCTTCGGCCTCGCAAAAGTTACTTGTAAGGTGGGGAGTTGTTTCTGCTCGGTAATGGGACGCTTCGGGCTTCGCCCTATGCGGAGCTCGGCCTACGGCCTCGCAAAAGTTACTTGGAAGGTGGGGAGTTGTTTCCGCTCGGTAAGGAGACGCTTCGGGCTTTGCCCTACGCGGAGCTCGGCCTACGGCCTCGCGGTCCGGCTCGGCCTGCGGCCTCGCAAAATTTACTTGGAAGGTGGGGAGTTGTTTCTGCTCGGTAAGGGGACGCTTCGGGCTTCGCCCTACGCGGAGCTCGGCCTACGGCCTCGCAAAAGTTACTTGGAGGGTGGAGAGTTGTTTCTGTTCGGCAAGGGGACGCTTCGGGCTTCGCCCTACGCAGAGCTCGGCCTTCGGCCTCGCCGGGGGGCAAAAGTTACTTGGGAGGAAGAGAGTGGTTTCTGCTCGGTAAGGGGACGCTTCGGGCTTCGCCCTACGCGGAGCTCGGCCTGCGGCCTTGCAAAATTTACTTGGAAGGTGGGGAGTTGTTTCTGTTCGGCAAGGGGACGCTTCGGGCTTCGCCCTACGCGGAGCTCGGACTTCGGCCTCGCAAAATTTACTTGGTAGGTGGGGAGTTGTTTCTGCTCGGTAAGGGGACGCTTCGGGCTTCGCCCTACGCGGAGCTTGGCCTACGGCCTCGCAAAAGTTACTTGGAGGGTGGAGAGTTGTTTCTGTTCGGCAAAGGGACGCTTCGGGCTTCGCCCTACGCGAAGCTCGGCCTTCGGCCTCGCCGGGGGGCAAAAGTTACTTGGAAGGAAGAGAGTGGTTTCTGCTCGGTAAGGGGACGCTTCGGGCTTCGCCCTACGCGGAGTTCGGCCTGCGGCCTCGCAAAATTTACTTGGAAGGTGGGGAGTTGTTTCTGTTCGGCAAGGGGACGCTTCGGGCTTCGCCCTACGCGGAGCTCGGCCTTCGGCCTCGCAAAATTTACTTGGTAGGTGGGGAGTTGTTTCTGCTCGGTAAGGGGACGCTTCGGGCTTCGCCCTACGCGGAGCTCGGCCTGCGGCCTCGCAAAAATTACTTGAAAGATGGGGAGTTGTTTCTGTTCAGCAAGGGGACGCTTCGGGCTTCGCCCTACGAGGAGCTCGGCCTTCGGCCTCGCAAAATTTACTTGGTAGGTGGGGAGTTGTATTTGCTCGGTAAGGGGACGCTTCGGGCTTCGCCCTACGCGGAGCTCGGCCTTTGGCCTCGCAAAATTTACTTGGAAGGTGAGGAGTTGTTTGCTCGGTAAGGTGACGCTTCGGGCTTCGCCCTACGCGAAGCTCGGCCTTCGGCCTCGCAAAATTTACTTGGAAGGTGGGGAGTGGTTTCTGCTCGGTAAGGGGACGCTTCGGGCTTCGCCCTACGCGGAGCTCGGCCTACGGCCTCGCAAAAGTTACTTGGAAGGTGGGGAGTGGTTTCTGCTCGGTAAGGGGACGCTTCGCGCTTCGCCCTACGCGGAGCTCGGCCTTCGGCCTCGGAAAAATTTACTTGGAAGGTGGGGACGCGGTGGGTACGGCGGTTCGGTCGTAGGGCGAAGCCCGAAGCGTCCCCTTGCCGAACAGAAACAACTCCCCACCTTCCAAGTAAATTTTGCGAGGCCGAAGGCCGAGCTCCGCGTAGGGCGAAGCCCGAAGCGTCCCCTTACCGAGCAGAAACAACTCCCCACCTTCCAAGTAAATTTTGCGAGGCCGAAGGCCGAGCTCCGCGTAGGGCGAAGCCCGAAGCGTCCCCTTGCCAAACAAAAACAACTCCCCACCTTTCAAGTAACTTTTGCGAGGCCGCAGGCCGAGCTCCGCGTAGGGCGAAGCCCGAAGCGTCCCCTTGCCGAACAGAAACAACTCCCCATCCTCCCAAGTAACTTTTGCGAGGCCGTAGGCCGAGCTCCGCGTAGGGCGAAGCCCGAAGCGTCCCCTCACCGAGCAGAAACAACTCCCCACCTTCCAAGTAAATTTTGCGAGGCCGAAGGCCGAGCTATACGTAGGGCGAAGCCCGAAGCGTCCCTTTACTGAGCAGAAACAACTCCCCACCTTCCAAGTAAATTTTGCGAGGCCGAAGGCCGAGCTCCGCGTAGGGCGAAGCCCGAAGCGTCCCCTTGCCAAACAGAAACAACTCCCCACCCTCCAAGTAACTTTTGCCCCCCGGCGAGGCCGAAGGGCGATCTCCGCGTAGTGCGAAGCCCGAAGCGTCCCCTTGCCGAACAGAAACAACTCCCCACCTTCCAAGTAAATTTTGCGTGGCCGAAGGCCGAGCTCCGCGTAGGGCGAAGCCCGAAGCGTCCCCTTGCCAAACAGAATCAACTCCCCACCTTTCAAGTAACTTTTGCGAGGCCGCAGGCCGAGCTCCGCGTAGGGCGAAGCCCGAAGCGTCCCCTTGCCGAACAGAAACAACTCCCCACCCTCCAAGTAACTTTTGCCCCCCGGCGAGGCCGAAGGGCGATCTCCGCGTAGTGCGAAGCCCGAAGCGTCCCCTTGCCGAACAGAAACAACTCCCCACCCTCCAAGTAACTTTTGCCCCCCGGCGAGGCCGAAGGCCGAGCTCCGCGTAGGGCGAAGCCCGAAGCGTCCCCTTACTGAGCAGAAACAACTCCCCACCTTCCAAGTAAATTTTGCGAGGCAGAAGGCCGAGCCGGACCGCGAGGCCGTAGGCCGAGCTCCGCGTAGGGCAAAGCCCGAAGCGTCTCCTTACCGAGCAGAAACAACTCCCCACCTTCCAAGTAACTTTTGCGAGGCCGTAGGCCGAGCTCCGCGTAGGGCGAAGCCCGAAGCGTCCCTTACCGAGCAGAAACAACTCCCCACCTTCCAAGTAACTTTTGCGAGGCCGTAGGCCGAGCTCCGCGTAGGGCGAAGCCCGAAGCGTCCCCTTACCGACCAGAAACCACTCTCTTCTTTCCAAGTAACTATTGCGAGGCCTTAGGCCGAGCTCCGCGTAGGGCGAAGCCCGAAGCGTCCCCACGCCACCAAAGATGAAGTGAAAGACGCCCATGCTTTTCGAGTTATGAACAAAGGTATGGAAATTGTGTACAGCTAGCAACGTTTGGCTTATGAAAACTTTGAATAAGTTTCTGGCATACGGTCATTTCGAGCGTTGCTTGCTTTGTAAAGCACAACCATAACCAATTTTACATGAACTCTTTTCGAAATAATTGACTCTATGAAAGTTTTGAACTTGTAACTTTCGGGCGGTGCTAGGTATAATTAGTGGATGGGCTTGCGCGAATCATTTGCACAGCGAACAATCCGGATAATGTTTCTTTAGTTGCGGCGCCTACAACACGAAAACAAAGCCGTCTCGCGGGCCGCGCGCGGCCCGCGCACCATGCAACACCTAGTTAATTTATATAGGTAAAATATAATGTATATTCCTGCTCTTTGAAAATACCATTTAATTTTTAATTGTTTTTCATTTTATACTTCTTGTATTTCTACCTCTCCCTCTCTCTTGCTTTACTATTATTAAATTCCCTCAATAGTTGGTTGCCTGGAAGAAATCGCTTTTAGCGATAAGGCCGCCAAAATTGTACATGCTGTTTCAATCTCTGTATTGTAATTTTTGGTGTCTTGTATGTACTATAAAGTGTATTTTAATTGAATTGAATTGTTTCTATTACTTGATAATTTTCATTCTATTGTTTTGTTTTATATTTACCATTACGTTAAATTAATCAGACAATGTTCGCGAATGGCAACATCTTTGAGTTATCGAAGAATTTATGTGCAAGATCTGCAGTTTCTAGCTTTCAAGAGTTTCACTATAGTGAAATTTGCTCTATAGAGCAAAGGAGCGAACGTGACTGCTGAGTTCCAGGGATCTGGATGCTACTGCGAGGAAATGAAGACGTGATATCCTTTCCAGGGTGACGATGCTCCAGCGACTCCTCTGCGGGAAGAAAAAATACGATAGATTAAATACTTTGTAACATGAAATTGGCAAATGACAAACTGTTGAGTCCATTAATAAACTTAGATAAAAAGCTGACAGAGTGCTGACTGCTAAGCCCAAATATTAGCTCACACGGCGATAGCACTGAAGCCCAATTCAGACCATTTCGGACCGTTTAAAAAAGAAATGAACACAAGATCACCATTTGCCGAAACTTCACATAGGCCTTTTAGTTACGAAAATTGGAATTTGAACCTTTCTCTCTTAGTAATAGAGAAGAGTTTGGGGATTGTGAACGGGAAAGTTCAGGAGCAGGGAATACCGACACGAAATCCTGGCGGTTTATTCCTGTTTCAACTTTTGTCAGGCCTGGTGCACTCCGCGCTTTAGGTATAAATCTACAGGTACATCGGGCGGGCGGCCTTGGGCCGCGCCGGCGCGGCTATTCAGTGGGCTGCTGCGCGCCAGATTGATTGCACGTAGCCCGCTATTTTGCGCCCGCGCTGCGACGTATTTAGCCGTCTTTCATTGTATCGGAAGAAAAAAAAATCGTGACAAGAATTTGGTCTAAATTATTAAAATATTCTTTCATACAATTTAGTACCTACCATAATAATTTATTTTATTTAGGGTGGATTCGACCAAACTTCAATTTATACTGGAGTAACTATCCCAGGGTTATTTTTATTCCCCGATTTTATTCTCCATTAACTTACGAGTAGTTTTACCATGCAATCTAGAGAATAGTTGCAGATAATTGAATGAAATTGAATGAATAATGAACGAATAATTAGATTAGATTTATATAATAAATCGCAAGGCTAGTTCTTGCATCTTAAATATGTAAATATGGGTTTCGGCTCCCGGACTAGATTGTACCTAGCTAAAACCTAAAAGAGTTATGTTTAGTATTGTAGACACCCATTAAAGTGTAAGAAGATAGCATGCCTATGGTCTTTTGTGATCTAATACCGTAGGTATATTTGAAATATCAGTTTGTTTACAAAAGTAGAATAATAGAGTGGTATAATAATATATGTTCATTAAATATTCAGATTATTTATCTTTCACAAGCCGGCAGCCCTAATCGTGTCAGAAGAGTAAAGAGCTACCCGATAGAAAGAGACGCACGTTGTAGGTGAATATAATTGTAGGCACTTCGCGCTGCGCGAGCTGAATTGTACTTTATTGCGTCGCTGCGAGACTCGCGATTTATTTTAACGGTTTTTAGGAGAGACTCTTCTGTACTTGTACTATTATATATTCTGTGCTTTTGTGTCAATTTTTGCGGCATGTTTTTTACGATATTTTATATGTAATTTTAAAGAATCAAAGTCTGTCTAGCATAGTTTTATGGACTGACTGAGCAATTTATGTTATTTTATTATTGATGTATTCATGAATGTTGCCTATTTTACGTAACGAAGACCTTTTGCTTTATTTATAATAATAACATTTGTATAAAATCTTCCAAACTCCATCATATTCAACGAAAATGTACGACTAAGAGCGGCCATACACGGACAGCTTGAGCAGTTCGGTAGTGATCAACATGTATGGACTGATCGAGCAGTCAAATTCAACTGCTTGAAGCCGCCATTGATAACGGCTGGAGCAGTTGGTATCAATTGCTCGAGAAGTCTTCAATTTTGCTCAACGAACGAAACAAAAAGCGAGCGGGCGGGTGGCGCGCGACGTGGAATGAAGAACGCGGGAGCAGTCGACAGCTCGAGCAGTCAATGTATGCCTGGCGACTGATTGACCGCACGACCGACCGAAGCAGTCGCAATTGCTGCTATTCGTTTATGCGTGTACGGACAACAGCAGATCAATGGTAATACTTGCAGTACAATTTTAACTCTTACGACACAGGTAATAAGAACGATCCAAAGTGTTACACTTGATCTGCTTTAATGTGTACGTAGAAGACTGTAGATTGCTATGCAGTCGCAGCTTGAAGCTACTTGCTTGATACTGGCTGCTTCTAGCTGTCCGTGTGTGCTTGTACTATTGGGATACATTTTGTAAACACAGATGGTCAGATTGGGAATAATCCTGGTAGCGCCACCATATTTCAGCGTCCGAACGAATTCTAAATTTGAACGCCACTCCGGGAATTCCGATTTTGAAAAGGCGAGTGCCTCTTAAAATTTACGGCTGAATCGAGTCCCAACTCGCAGCGAATAATCGATTCTATCACGAACTTTGTACGATGCAAGTTCGTTTATCGATTCTAGTTACAGGCTGGCCGCGGTCCGTTTATGGAACAAATTTGACGGTTGAGAGCAGCGGTTTGAGCTAATATTGGACTTGATGTGCTAAAACACCGGATTATCAATTTGTTAGCTCGAATATTTAGTTAGTGCTGTATTAATTTGAGTGCTGATCGTTAATCAGATTGGATTAATTGTGGCCACATTATTATTATGTGCATGAAATATAAAGTAAGTAAATACATTGAATATTTTATTAATGCTGTTATAATTTATGCTGCGAATACTGGGGGTTGATATGGGATTGATAACTTAGAGGCAATGGGAATGAAACCGCTCAAATCGCTAAGGCGTAAAGTCAAAGTCCTTCTAGCCAATGGTGATCTTGAAGAGATAGTGGGGTATGTATTATTAGCGATAATACAGCCAATTTTGACACAATTTTTTAGGTACTTGTAATGTATGCCTATTACTATGTATAATTCTTTTTGCGAAAAAAATTAACATACTATAATAAGTTAAGTAGTATTCCCAGCAGGTCCACGATCCTATTGTTCTCAAAAAATAGAAGTTCATACATTGATTCTCAAGAGGTCCACGACATTTTATAATAATAATAAAAAAGGTTTCCCAATAGGTCCATGGATTATTTAGTACAGTCAGCAATGAAGAATATTTCTTTAATGACATTTAATTTGTACCTATCTTAATTATCACCACTGTACCTATCCCTGTAAGTAGGGCATTACAAAAACCATTGATATAATTAGTAGATAATATTATTTGTAGAAATAGATGAATTGATTTATAGGTCGTATTACCGTACCTTAAGGTCCAACATATTGCATTTGAATGTTGTCGCATATCAACCTAAAAGCGTCGACTCTGCCAAGAGTTTCCACTCCACTGCAACTCTTTGTTTTAACATCAGCAACTAAAACCTATTTTAATCACACTAGCTCACATAGTAACCGACTCGGCGACTAGCGAACGAATGAGTTGAATGGAATGCGAATGAGTGAATGAAAGAGCTCTGAACGCACGGCCATTAGTCAACTACGGCCGACCATTATCCTAATGGGATCTCAAACCGCCCGGCCGTTTGATGAGAGATTACTCTGGTACAGTAAGGCTATGTTTCAAATTGCGTAAAGATGTTTCGAGTTTAAAACATAAGTTTTAGTTTTAAATTAATTACTGAAAGGAAGAGAGCTCCAGATCAAATATAAACAAAATAAATCTTGGATCAAGACAATATATAACAGGGGCAGCAGCGGAGTTCGCAGCCGCCAGGAAGCGCGAAAAGTATGCCGCTCTCCAGCAAAATTATCTGTTTGTTCCGTTCGCGGTGGAGACGACGGGTTGCTGGGATAGCCATACAATTTGTCGCAGACATTGGCCGTCGCCTTAGAGAGAGGGGTTGTGACTCTCGCTCCGGGTCCTACCTGGTGCAAAGGTTAGCCATAGCTATACAGCGCGGTAACGCCGCAAGCGTTATGGGTACCTTTGCACCGGGTATGACAAGGGGCGGGTTATTTGACTGACGAAGGTTTACCGGATATTTTAGTTTTAAGTTTGACATTGTATTAAATTGATATATAACTGTCTACAGTGCTATATTGGAAACAGGGATTGTCTTGAACTGCTATTACATTGAGACCTTTGGAGCGGAGTTGAGTTGACCACTAACAATTTTAAAAGGTGGCATCTCACCCATAGGTGAGATTTTTGGAGGGTGAGTTGCCTAAACCTTTTTTTTTTTTTTTTTTGTTACCCAGGAGAAATACATTATGTATACCGCCCGTCCGGGGGAACGGGCGATTATGTTGGACTTGCACCAACTAAAACTCCTGGGGTGTTCCGCCTCCGCCACCATGGACAGGACCACGGGTACTCGTTCCGCCTCCGCCACCATGGACAGGACCACGGGTACTCGAGTTGCCTAAACCTAACCTAAGCCTTATTTTCGTCGTTAAAATAATCACCCATGACCCTAAATTCGTCAATTCAATTCAAATACACTTTATTGTACATAAAAACACACAAAAAATTACAATACAGAAATACAAAACAATATAGTACAATTTTGGCGGCCTTATCGCTAAAAGCGATTTCTTCCAGGCAACCAACTTTGCCTCCGCAACGAATACGTCACTAGTGACAATCCTGAACCGACTGCCGCCACTGTTTAAGCTTCATATAAATAAGTAGCTTGTCAATCTCTACAAGCCAATATCTAGTATTCTATATAAATACAATTCATTTGTAGATCCGAGTATATACCTACTTTCAATCCACTATGACAATTCCATTGACAGAGCCATCAATAGATATTTTTTGCCCAATTCATTCGCATTCAATCGAAACTGTCCCACATTTCTCTTTTCAAATTCAAATTTGGAATTCGCATTCGACAACGGTCGCGACAACACTGCCCGCTTGAATAGTGGCGTGAATCGAGTGAGCTGAATCGATTATCTCTCTTTATTTATAAAACTCAATGTATGTCTGTCAGATCGTCTTCTGTTTCTTTGTCTTTTGGCCTAGGAAGATCGGCTTAGGTGGCAACTCATCCGCAAGAAAGCTCACCCATGGCTAAAATTCCACCTTTTAAAATCAGAATCAGGGATTCACCCAGAGATGGCTCTTCAAGACTCAAGATACACAAGTGCCACCTATTTAATAGGTTTAATAATATGGATGAATATGTACCAAATAGGCGGCACTCGGGTCTTGAGGAGCCATCTCTGGGTGAATCCCTGGGTACCACTACCAATTTTAAAAGGTGGTGACCGCTAGAGACATTGACCTACGAGCGGCATGAATAATTCTGATTCAGGTACAGACCTCAACCAGCGTTAGGCAACGTTGGGCGAGGTCAGGACCTGGATGGGTGACAGCTAGTGACACTTTCATCTGACCCCTTCGTGCCTCGGGGCGAACGGTATGCAGTTGGTCCCGGTTGTTGTCGCTTGACAGCAGTCGTTAGGCCACGTCAAAGGCCTATGGGCGACCTGAACAACTTTGACAAACAGGTTTGGTCACTAAACCACAAGAGAGAAGAGAACTTCTCTGTTATTTGCATCATCTAAATCTATCAGTTAGGTAGGTACTGCTAATTTTTAAACCGCGTCTACTGGTTCTTAGAGACTTTAATAGAAAAGAAATTAACTTGCGTAGCCCAAATCGGTCTATAGACATAATATCAGTGCGTATAGATTATCCTGTTTAGGGTTGTCGCAACAAGAGTCTCTTGATCACAATAACCCACTCGCCCGGCTCTCGTGCGGCGGCCCTGTTGACCGGTCGCCCTTGCCCCGACCGAGTGGCGATCAGTTTCGTCTTTTTGATGTCAAGTATTGGTTTTTCCTGTTATACACTTACCCTCTTACTTATAAAAAAACACTAATCAAGCACTGAGCAACATATTAACTAATTTAAACTCTTATTCAGTGATTAACCTTTTTTTACTTATAAACGTTATTTAAGCATAATGTCTGTAATGTTTCATACATTATGAATAAATAAATGAATTTGAATTTGAATTTAAGCAGTCATTACCTAATCGTCATTTTAAACACCAAAAATATTTAGGTACGGTAACACTGCTGAATAAATTAAAAAAAACGAAAATTTGGCCTAAACTGGGGAATGCCTACTCCAAAGTCCTTAAAAAACTCATCATCAGTATCAAATGGAATCAGCTGTTCCGAATTCGGTCCGTCATTTTGTTAATTAAGCATACAACGTTGTATAAACTGTCAGCTACTTATTCGGTTCTTCAGGAGTTGATTAACTTTAAATAGTGTTTATAAGTAAACATTTTTTTAAACAATTGTTAAACAAGGTATTAATTTTAATCATCGATTATAAGTAAGGCTGTTAGTACATAATGGCGTATAGATATAACTTACCTTTAGAGTACCTAAATTCTATGTGATATCAGCAGCCTTATTTAAGGCTAACCGAGATCAGCTCCTACTATAAAGTCTTATAGCAGGATTACTTCAATAATACTTTGTTATTTCGTACCTTGACGACCTTAAAACAAGCCTATTAAGTAATCCTATTTATATGATTGAAGTAATCCTGCTTTAATTTGGTCGAATGATTTCAAGGACACCCATAGTTGAAATAATTAAAAATTGAGTCCTGTTTAAAAGTGTTTTAAAGGAGGTCGAGTGACGGAAGCTCCAATATTTCGGTCATATTATGCGGAACCACCGATATAACCTGCTGCAATTAATCATCCAGGGCAAGATTTGTGGAAAGAGGAGCGTTGGCAGGAGAAGACACTCTTGGCTGAAGAATTTACGTGATTGGTTCGGCTGCAGCACCGGCTCCTTGTTCCGGGCAGCCGGACAGAGGGTGAAGATTGCCATGATGTTGTCCAACCTTCGATGAGAAGAGGAACGTTGAGAAGAAGAAGAGTCCTGTTATTTCTACTATTCATTATTTACAAAAGCTTGAACTGCCTCCGTCACAGTGACATGCAATTAGACATGTGGCATGGTGCATTACTGTAGGCTTTCAGCGGAACTGCCGCGGGCACTCATTCGGCTATGTAGGTTAAGAAGTACTCGGCTTACAGTATGAAAACGCATAAAAGCGTTGGTAGGCCGTCACGCGACTATATCACGCGAGGGATGTGCAGCTTTGTTACGGCAAACTTTACAACAACTCCCTTTATTACATTCGTTTCCTAGTTTTTCTTTCATAAAATAGATTTAATTTAATGTAACATTTGTACAGTCTTCATCACATCAATGCACTTCATTGATTTGAAATTAACCATTTGGTTTGTTTCATTTTTATTGATGAGCTAATTGTGGCTATTTTTTTTAAATAATAACTCTTACATAGGTACTTATATATTTTGCAAAGTTTCTATTAAAAACTCAGTGCCTTTTCCCTGATGTTTATTAGAAATAGTATTTCTAATAAACATTCTAATTATCAATGAATCCATCCATGTTGTGTTGTAAAAGTTTATTTTCACTTGATTAACGAAGGAAGGTACTGATTCTCAGGTTATGTACAGTCGAAGACAGAGATAAGTATACAGGGGGCCTCAATAAGGTTGAGATTTTCTCAAAAACTACTCGACCGAATTTATTAATTCCTTTACAGTTACATAGTTTTAACATTTATCTATCAAACAGTGAATTCTTTGCAATAGATCAAGTAGTTTTTGAGAAAATCTCAACCTTAAAAACTCTCCTGTACACCTTTATCTGTTCCACCGTGTTGTAAAATTAATATTAAAAGTAAAAAATCAAGTCATTTTTATGTGGAATTTATTATGGAAGTAAGCATATGGTTGACATTTATTTAAAATTTAAACAGAGCGTAAACTCTTTTAAAAATATAATTTTGATTAAAAAAGTAATTACCATAGAGGTATTACCACAGCGAACCTATATATATGTCGGTATATAGCCTCGGCTGTAAACGGCTTCATGGATTTGGATTAATGACGATTCGTTTTGATCACAAATGAAACCCGGAGTCTTCTTCTCAACGTTCTTCTTCTCATCGAAGGTTGGAAAACATCATGGCAATTTTCACCCTCCGAACGGCTGCCCGGAACAAGGAGCCGGTATATCACGTAAATTCTTCAGCCAAGAGTGTCTTCTCCTGCCAACGCTCCTCTTTCCACAAATTTTGCCCTGGATGATTAATTGCAGCAGGTTATATCATGAAACCCGGAGTAAACATTATAAAGTCTCTCGCTCGCTCTAGACATTCGTCGCAGCAAGCCGGCACAGCCACTAAGCAAGCACGGGCAGACATAATGAAAGCGGGGCCAGCACATATTTTCTATGCAATTACGAACCTCTGCGCACGAGACACTGTTTGTGAATGCTTTTAATTAAATCACATTAATTTGGGCCCTTTAAAGTTGGCGAAATAGACAGTCTAAAGTGCACCAGTTGAAGTTTTAATGCGTCTATAGCCCTCGGACTGTGTTAAAGTGTTTATTGAACCTAGTTAATATGAATTTGGGATGAAACATATGGATAGAGAATACGATTCGTAACTCGTAAATCAATTTTTCAACGACTCGGATAATTTAGAATGGGAAAGCCAAAAAGTTTTGAAATATTGTGGTTTAAACTTAGATTAAATCTATACATAAACGTAAAATTTATATATTAAATAAACTGAAAAAAAAAAAAAAAAACATATAATAAGACTGTAAAAAAGTTGTGGAGTAAAACATTGGATATTTTTTGAAAAGAATAATTGTAATGTGTTTTAGGATCGATACTGATGCCAAAACACAAATTTTGTCTGTGAGTTTGTGCAAGTATCACGGCATAACTATTGAAGGGAGATAGGAGATAGCTGAAATATTCTATAATAAATATTGATCGAATCTGTTCATCATTGTGAAAATAAAGTAATCCGATCTAATAATGTAAAAATAACCATGCAATAGTAACAGAACAGATTTAAAGTAGGGTAGCTTTTGCTTACAAAATAAGACACTTGATTTAGGCTGCGGTATATGTGATGTTGACGAACTTATCTTTGTTACTTATTAACTTATGTTTGTTGTATGAATTTACAAAATTCACCAATTATTTTTTGAGAAAATCTCTTATAAGCCTTGCATACTTTTCTCTGTGTTGCGAAGCCCAATGTACGCTTAAAGAAGCGAGTGGCAACCCTCTCAGCAAGCCCCGTCGACGGTGCCTTTCGATTACATAATATTACGGAGTGAACGTCTGCTATAGGTTTTTCTTTCCATACTCCTTGACGCCGATATGGAGCGAATGGGCCACATTATTCAAATAGTGCACTATCTATCAACGTCGGGCGGCCATTACGCTGGATGCGACGTCCGATGCAGGTGCCGTGCTGACGTATTGAATACCATATCTGTTATTTGCGTACCTGAGTTTTTAGATTTTTCACGTTTTCATGACAAGTTTTTCAAATAAATTCCTATTGGTGGAAATGGGAAAGGGTTTTGTGTAGATTGAAATGAAATGAAATAAATTTATTTGCATATGATTTTGGTAATTAAATAGGATGTTCGATAGGTTCAGGCGGATCAATCAAAATCTGCTTAGACATAAGCGTGCAAATATTTAAAATAGAACAACGCGAAATTATATAAAATTAATTAAATAGGCATTATATTGAACAGTATCGAATGTCATTATTTCACATTGTAGAATCAATCTATAACTTCCAATTTATTATTATTACCTTGATTTCAATATTTAGATACTGTATTGATATATAACTATGTAAACTATTTTATTTTTATTATATATTATCATAATTGACTACTGCGACGAAAATAACTCATTTAGTGAATTGATTGAAGACTTCTTGGTGAAACTTGATCATATTAGTACAGGATCTTATGACTTGCGTTGTATGAAGACTTTCAGATTGACTTAGAAGGATGAAAAAACATTGCCACATTTCAATGGAGCTTTGCACTTACGTGACCATTGAAGCTCATACCTATATCGTTTTGACATTTGCACTTATTACTGGTTTTATATAGCATAATCACAATCAGTAGGAGTTGCGAGAGTAGTAGAAAATGATAACAAAAACAATGAATAATTCGCTTCGATTTCATACTATTTTCTGAATTCTTATTTAAGCTATTTTTTTCGACTCGCAACTTGTACATAACTTTAATTTAAACCAATAATTTTAATAAAAAACGGAGATACTTTTACATTTATTTGTTATCTTGTACAACTTGCGGTTGATGGTGGGGCAGAATCTGGCATTGCCATTTAGAAGCAAATCCATCGCTTCGAATCGAACAACCAAACTAGGTAGAAATAAATTAATGTATGCAACACTCAATAACCAGTAAACACCGGTTAAAACCGGCCACTCGTCAATTTATTCGTCTCATACATAAATGCATGAGTTTCAACGCGACCAGCAAAAATAATAAAAACTCGAAAACCCGCGTTGAAAACGTAGTGAAGGGTTTAAATTAGGTGGCAATGGATATATCTATATGGGTAACGATAAGCGAATTGAAATTTACTATAAGTAGATTGATATTAATTATAATGTGGATAAAGATAACCTCTTGATTGAAAAAAGACGCTACTGCGACTCCCCTGGAGGAAGATAGAAGACTATTATATATTGAATTTTCTGTAAAATGACATTGGCAAATGACGGACTGTCGAGTCTATTAATAAAATAAATAAAATAATAACCTAGTCACGGAGCTATCATAACCGTTTGAGTCTTCACCCATACAGATTAATAGATTATAATAATTTGTCACATATGCAAACCGAAAACACAGCAGACGCAGCAAACAGGAATCCAAAAAACAACAAAACAAAAGACTTCCGCGAATGTGACGTTAAAACAACAGGTGAACGTAACGGTTGCGCATACGCAGCCAAAGACGCTCAGTTAAAGGGAGGGGTTGAAGTAATGACAGAAATTATCATGTCTTCACGATTCATTTCAAAACAGCATTGAAGAGAGTTTGTAGGTGATGTGGTTGCTGAATTATTGGATTGGAATTAAACCACTGAGATATTAAATAGAAACTGTATTGTCTGTGTCGACCAAGAGTATTTATTTATTTATTTTATTAATGGACTCGACTGTTCTTCATTTGCCAATGTCATGTTACAGAAAATTCATTATATTCAATTCAATAGTCTTCTGTCTTCCTCCAGGGGAGTCGCAGTAGCGTCTTCACCCTGGGTAGCTGCGTCTTCATGTCTTCATCCAGAGGAGTCGCCGTAGCGTCATCACTCTGGACGAAGCAGCTCGACAGTCACGTTCACTCCCGAGCTTGTAGCGGGAACTTGATAAAAGCTTGAAACTTCAGATCTTGCATAAATAATCCAATAACTTCACCGTACTGTCTTTCGCGAACATTTTCTGATTAATTTAACGTGATATTAAACACAAAATAGTCCCTGTAGACATTAAAAGGAAAATTATCAAATAATTTCGCAACCGTCGTTTCCCGCCATTTTCAAGAGACCGACCAAGAGTAGATAGCAATGACTATGTACTGACAGGAAGTGTCAGTTTGGCACTAGTGTTGCCAATGTTGTGTTGGTTTCCAACAAGCATTACCAATTAAAGTAGCCAATTTAAATTAATTTGTAATACTCATTATCCATGCTCGGGGAATAAAATAGAACATGATGAAAAAATTATTGCCGTGGGCAGGATTTGAACCTGCGACCTTGTCATTTTGCGACACGCTCTTACCAACTGAGCCACCACAGGCCACGCCACGCCCACCGAAAATCTTCATCGTATTATCTGTTACGCAACTCCAACCGAGTCTCTAACCGAATGTTAGACATGGTTGTCGGAATACTACTACTATTGTCCGATAGATGGAGTTGCGTAACATTCCCTTTAAGTATGTATAATACGATGAAGATTTTCGGTGGGCGTGGCGTGGCCTGTGGTGGCTCAGTTGGTAAGAGCGTGTCACTGAATGACAAGGTCGTAGGTTCAAGTCCTGCCCACGGCAAGAATTTTTTCATCATGTTCTAATTTAAACGAAATTGATGATTGAAAAACGGAGTTAAACTTTGGGCTACAGTCATTATTTCGAACATCAATAGTGTATTCAATCTGTTGATGAGACTACATCCATTCCGTAGTGCCTACCACTGAATGATTTCCAAGCAATCATGCGCAAGAAGACAGTTCTTGAATCTTGAAAACTGGGCTCGTTCGCACTTTGGCCGCAAGGCCCGTTGTGCGCGAAGTGGGTGTACTCTAGCCAGTCGAGCTCAGCTAGGAAGGCCAACAGGTTCTTAATGACCCTGCAGGCCTCCTGGAGCGTCCTCGGTGACCCGAGGATTGTAGCCCGCTGCGTGGCTACACCACTGCACTCTAGAAGCACATGTGCGGCTGTTTCCTCCTCCTCCATGCACAGAAGATAGTCCAATCATATCAGCTTTAATATGATCCTGGAGGCAATATGAATACAATCAGATGGCAGAGGGATAATAGGCTAGATGCAAAGAATTGATACTCGGATTGAATGACTTGCCTTGGGAGAGGCCTATGTCCAGCAATGGACTGATGATTACGATTTACGAAGCCAAACAGTAAATTAACGCATGATGATGTTCTTAAATTAACTTAATGACAACTTAAATATAGAATATCGACTTTTATTCAAAAAAACACGTGATGCAACATCATTATGTCAGTCAGGTCACGATGTAATTTATCATTTACATCAGACTTCTGTAAAATTGAGCTCGTATATCATTTTATACGCTCTGCACGGCAATTTGGAGATGGACACCTTTTACGGTGCATACATGAACTTCAACTGATTGCGAAGATGAAAACTGGGTTTCGAAGGTGCTTATTACCGTGAAAAAATGGCGAGTAATAAGTCATCTCGAGATGTCTTCGTCTTGTCATTACATTCAAATTAAAATGGAAACAAGTGACGTTACGACATGGGCTTTGGACATAAGTGTAATTCAATCTTTATTTAAGGTGGTCCACGTGAAATTGTGGTCAATTTCAAGCCAATTTCAATTTGTGACAGGTGTTCTGCAATTTGGTAGTCACGTTTCTTGTAATAGGCATTTATTTGCACATGACCGTAAGAGAAAAATATATGATTCGTGTAAATAATGATCAGATAGGAAAAGAACGTAGATAAACTAAAAACCGTTCTGTAAATTGTTTTGTTAGGGGGTGATGAAATCTATTTATAGCATACTGAATCTATTATCTATATAAAATAGAAAGTATCGTGGTTAACATCTGGAGCTAAATCCTTAGGCTGTTAACCATAAACCTAGTTAAACCTCACCTCAATTGATCCGTCTTTAGTCACTCTCATACGTTGAAAACAATTCAGCCGTCTGGTAACCCGCATTTCGTAACCATTTGCGAATGATTTAGGGAATGTGGCTTAAACCGTGGAATAAGTCCCGTTTATGGCTAACAGCGTTAGTGTTAAACATGATAACCCCCGTTTTATTTTAATAATACGAATATTTTTATAACCTGTATAACTTGAACATCGATACTGGATCTATTCTCTTCATTATACTCAGAATATACTATCGATCAGGCCAAAGCCTTCGACTGCTTCGCTCACAAGTCCTCCAACTCGAATTTCAACGAACTTCATTAAGGAACCCGCACAAAAACTCTCTAAGTTTCCTCCACTCAGCAAGACGAATAAACGTCATTTTTTTCCCTTCCACAAATTTGATTACATTAAGTTGCTAGTCTGTTTGTTTGGAAACAAGAGGGATTAGCATTCATTTGCCGGCTCGGCTCATTTACGAGGCTCCCGTAAGGTCTGGAGTTCATGGAGAGTTGTTTCTTGTTCCATTTTTATTTCTACATGCAACTTTTTCCATTCAGAGATGCCATCTTTCGTTGCAAAGTGTGATGGTCCTCTGAATTCTAAGGTCCACGGTTTCAATGAAGCGTTTTCTTCGCTCTTTATCTTACAAATGGCCAGATAGTCAGTGTTTCCTACACATTATAATCCATAGTACATCATCAGTCTATTTATAATGCCCCACTCTCGGGCGCAGACCTTCCCTTAACATGGAGGGAGCTCGGGCCATGATCCACCACGGGCCCAGCGTGGTTTGGCGGATTTCACATGTCCTACATTTTTTCTTCTTCTACGCCATGCAGGTTTCATCACGATGTTTTCCTTCACCGTTTAGAGAGCACTCGGTAAATGTACGTAAGTTTTTAGTCAAAAACCCGAGGATAACTCATTGGTGCATGGCTGCCCTGGCTGGGAATGGAACCTGGGACCGCCACCGAGCTCTCCATCCAACAATCCATAGTAAATAGTTCAAATTCATTTATTCCGTAACAAAATACTTGTGCATAGGCATATACTAAGACCCAATGCTCCGTCATTGCAGTATTTCTCCACGATAAAAAAGGAACATTCTTCATCATTAGCATTAAAGGTTAAAATGTGGGGTTAGACCTACTTCAAAAATACATAATGGGATCTAAAGGAGAGAAGAGCAAGAGCTTTTGCAAGAGCTACCTAGGTAGAATATAAAACACTTATTTAATACACATACAAGTATATGAACATTCAAGTTCTAATGGCAGTGCAATCATGTAAAAATGAAAATGATGAATGAAGGTCAACTGAACTAGTGAAAATAAACTAACTCGATAATTATAGTAGTCTTACTACCAGCCCTGGTTTTAAGTAAGGCCGCTAATGCACAGAGTCAATCAAAGGTCTCATGGCTAAAAATCACAGTGCACAAATGCCTTACTCAATACGACTTCGGGCCACGCGAAATTGAAAACAAAACGGGACAAGGAATGAATAAGAGTAATGTTTATTGAGAACGGAGTGAAATTGCTTGAAGACGTCAAAACGAAACACTCTGAATTACTCTCCAAACAGCAATCTGTTTGGGACTCGTGAATTGGAAGGTAAAAGTTAATAAAATTAAAGTTGCCAGCGTACGTGACGAAACGTTTGCGTTTTGGACACTATATTTTGTATCTTTCAGAGTTGCAGATGTTATGATATTACTTACTTACTCCGTTGGATCAGTGACACCAAGTGGATCTTGGCCTCCGACACCAAAGAGCGCCACTGCAGCCTGTCTGGCGCCAGTCGGGCGCCTGCAGCTCTAGCAGGCCCTACTGCACCTCGTCGCCCCACCGGTATCTTGGACGTCCGACTGGCCGTCGTCCACTGGGCTATCCGTACTGTTCCGTAGGGCGTGTACTGAGAACTAAGATGTACCTTGTGTGCCCGTAATTAAATCAAATCAAATCAAATATTATTTATTGCATAAAAAAAACAAATACATATAGAAGTGTGAATCAAAAGCAAACAAAAATTCCATCCACTAGGCAGCAGGCTCAGCATAGTGCTGGTAGAGCGCAGTGCCCCACGCAGCGCTGATTGACAGCCTGGCCTTACCCTATAATAAATATGAAACTATACAGACAGTCTTCCGTGGTGGTGTGCTTGATGATGATGGTGGTGGTGTACAATTAAAAAATTGGAAAAATATACAAATATAATATTATCATACTTATTTATGAACAGATAGTTAGATTAAATATTCCTTATCCTTCACATAGGAATACATTAGCATACATTACTATTTGG
This sequence comes from Tachystola acroxantha, assembly GCA_963506565.1. Taxonomy (NCBI): domain Eukaryota; kingdom Metazoa; phylum Arthropoda; class Insecta; order Lepidoptera; family Oecophoridae; genus Tachystola; species Tachystola acroxantha. The sequence goes on from OY735874.1 coordinate 1,238,628, forward strand.
TGGTTGATATAAGATAAGATAAGATAAATAAGATAAATATTCTTTATTGCACAAAAACAGATACACATATTAAGCTTAAACAACTATTATACAATAGGCGGTCTTATCGCTGAGAGCGATCTCTTCCCGACAACCTTTGGGTAGAGAAGCAGTGTGTTAGGAAGTGGTAGCATAATAGTGCAATTTCACATACCTGCTTATCAAAAATTAAATATTCTGAGCGACTATTTATTAGATACTTACCCGTGGGAAACTCTTCACAGAGTCCTGCTACTATTCAAGCCGAGATTCATGAATAAGAACCTGCTCTTGCTACACTTGTATGAGTGAGTCACTTAACACCTTAAAACTCTTCCTTTCTCTTCATTTTTCTGCGATACTACGCCTTTGTACAAATTGTTTCATTTCTACTGTTTTCTATGTGTATCTTTGTGAAATAAAGTATTTCTCTATTTAAATATCTAAACTGTTAGTAAATTTAAAAGCACGTCTACTTCTTCATGCAAAGGATACTGTAAAAGTCATCGCGATCACATCACATCACAACAGCGAAGGGATATTTTTTACGTATGAAGCCAGTGTACACAAGTTAAAAAGGTTTATTCCACTTTGTTCACCTGAGTGATATCACCCGGGTGCAAAAAGTGGAATTTTCAGTGTCCTCATATCACCTTGGAATCATTTCACCCAGGTGATATCACGCAGGTAAATTCATTCGATATTATGAGTCTTTTGTTCACCTTGGAATCATATCACCTGGGTGAAATGTGGCGAGTTTTCAAAATTCATAATTCATTTATTCCTTGCTTTATGTGGTAACATGGTTCTTAGATAGTACATGAAGTGCTCACATAAACCCTGTAAGGGCACCGCAACATTAGACACTTAAACATTAAAAATTCAAATGAAAAAGTCGCCTTTTATCACTAGCTATAAACTATCAAATCGTACCAAAAACAATCAAAAGCCAACTATATTTTTAAATCAATGTAATATAATTATATGTAATGTGATATGAGGACACTGAAAAGTCCACTTTCTTCACTCAGGTGAACAAAGTGGCAAGTTATTAGAGTTCAAATCTGCATCCTAAAAGCATATTACTCACAAAACGAGTGTCTTCTATTTTCTAAGAAACGAATGAATCAGAACCTCTGCGGTTCACTTCGCTCATTTATTTTTGCGGGTCGCGAGTTCGCTTTTAATGCATCAATCAAAATTTCGACCGACGCTCATCGCGGAAGATTGGCGTGATTAAGCAATGAATAACTTATCTTTAAATTTTATCCTCTAAAATGTTCCAAATTAGTTTCGCTAAACTTTATAATGAGCTAAGGCTTGTGGTAACAAATTCTTCATAATCAGAAGTTCTTGCATCATCATTCTTTATTGAGTCTCTTAACTTTGCAGGTAGAGTCAATTCAATGATGTAAGAGTGTATAACAAAGTACCAGAAGGAATAAAATCACTTTTTAATTTCACTTTTTATCAAAAATTAAAAATTATGCTAATGTTCTTAGTTAGGTAGTTTTTTAGTTTAGTTTTTAATGTATTTTAAGTAGTTTAGTTTTATTATATATGTTTGTAAGATCCCTAAAATTACATTGTAATCTGAAATAAATGAATCTATCTATCTATTAATGCGTTGATTCTAATTAGAACTTACCACGAATTAGCACAATAATTTAATTGTAAATCACTATAAATAAGTGATTAATAGCATTCACACGGCGCTGGACATGGTATTACTCAATACGACCGCAGCGAGATGCGGTCTCATTTTGAACCGTTTATATAACTATTCAAATTATAATGCATTTGACTGCAGTTAAAATAACAACAGTGGAATATCGAAACTAGTTTTTTTAAATATACCAATTAAGAGCCTTCCTAGAGCCAACTAGCGCCGCCAATCTTAAAAAAATCATAACTTCCAATATAATCAATTTTATTAAAAAAGCTACGTTCACATTGTTTATTGCTATAAATGTTATTTTTTAAATGCTTATTTGTAACGTGATTCAATGTAGGTAAGTTGTAGTTCACAAATGCAATTATGTGAACTACAACTTACCTACATTGCATCACGTTACAACAGATATTCCTTTTATTTTAAACCCTTTAGATCTCAAAGTCCATCATAATGTTACATTTAAATTCTGAGAATTTTCTCATATATGAGCATGTTAAGTATTTTAAGTATGAATCAGAGTTAATTAATATGCATGGTTCGGTTATCGGCTCGGCGATCTGTCTGTCCATCAACAGTTTGATAAATGAATTTGTTTGACAGTTCTCTGGTAATGGTATTACGTACATGATTCATTATCGTATCTATATCTATGATACTCTTAATTTTACATTTACCTGTTTATGTTTCTTTAGTTCATTAATGTACTCGACAGTACGTCATTTGCCAATCATCATCAGTCTATTTATATGTCCCCACTGCTCGGGCACAGACCTTCACTTACATCGAGGGAACTCGGGCCATGATCCACCACGCGGGCTCACTGCGGATTGGTCAATAATGCCTTAGATTTTATTTTATTTTTCTACAGCATGCGGGTTTTAACACGATACTTTCCTTCATTATTTTGAGAGATGTAAGTTTTTCGGTCGAAAAAACCGAGGATAACTCATTGGTACATTGCTGCTATGGCTGGGAATCGAACCTGGGACCTCCGTATCGCAAGTCAATTGGCCCAACCACTGTGCCACCGAGCTCTTTTGCTAATGTCATGTTACAAATCATTCATAAGTCTTCTCTCTGCCTCTAGAAGAGTCACCGGAGCGTCGGTCGTCACCCTTTAGAGGTCATCGACCATCGTCTTCATTTCTTCCTCCAGAGGAGACGCAGGAGTGTCTGGACGAAGTCGCTCAACAGTCACGTTCACTCCCGAGATCTATATCGGGACTCTTGACTCTAGCTCTAAACTGCAGATCTTGCAAATAATTCTGGGATAACTCCAAAACATTGACATTCGCGAACATTTTCTAATTAATTTGACGTGATATTGAACACAAAACAATCGCTTTAAACAATAAAAAATATGAAATAAGAGTCGCGCCGTTGATACAAACCACAGCTTCTATCAATTTATACGTTATACCTATGTTTTGTGTAATAATTTTATTTCTAGATAATAACATATATAAAGCTCCAAGCTTCAAACCGCTGACGTTTTAAAAACCGCAATAAATTGCACGAAGAAATTAATTTCTCATTCATAAAGATTACTTCGAACCGAACACCGTGTTAAATGTAACCTTATACCGTTTAATGTTACAGTTGATATTACCTCGCCGGTGAAACTGCATGCATTCAAAATTTCCACTTGGTTTTAATTCAGCCAGCAATAAAAATGTGCAATAAAAGCTGAAATAGATGGCGATTTAAAAATGCAATCATTGCACCGCGGAGAGTTACTAGGGGAATTACTCAGTAATATACTACGTAGGTAGTAAGTTATTGTGAATGTATATATATATATATTAATAAACCAATCTTGAGGGAATAATAATAAAAATTAAAAATAACTATCATAATATTAACCTAATAAGAAATATAAACTAAACTAAAAACTATAACAGGTCGGTTGAACTATCTGAATATATATTATATATATATTAGGTCCTTACATATGAAATTGGCGTTTTGTAAGGGAGGAACATAAAGTCGTTTTTTTAAATATAATATATTTATTTAATCAAAGTATGTACCATTGCTATCTGTACTTTTGCCACCTCATAGGTAGTTCATTGATCCCTTTACTAAAAAAACCATTCGGACGGGAATCAATAAAATCTTTGAAGGCGCTTTGGACTGCCCCATCGTTGTTGAATTTTTTCCCTTGCAAGTAAATTCGCAAACAAATCAATTTCAATAAACTTTTCAATCTGAAAAAAAATATTCAAACTTTCTCTAACTTCTTAAACCATTGGTAACGCACTTAATTACGCGATTAAAAGAAAAAGTCCTTAATGAAATCCCGCCATTGGTTGCCAGGGGTCCGAAACCTTTTAGCTGTGAAAATTAAAATATTTTATAACAGGTGATTATGATTGATTCGACCCGACTCGCTCTTCCACGGGATATTAATTAAGAAACTAATGGGGGAAGATGAAAAAAAAGGTACAGACAGCGATGACCTTAGGTAGAGTCAGCATACGAAGCGATGAAGTAGTTTAATTTTAATGACCCGAAACATTACTGCTGATCAAGAATAATGCCTTATTAATTAATGATTCAGCGGGGGTCGATTGTGAAATGTACATTTATGATTCAGGAATGTACTCGTATATATTTTAAACTAACAGTTAAAGACTGAATGTTCTTTGTTTTATGTAATTTCGAAAGCCAGAATCAGATTCACTTCATGAGATTTTTTTTTCTCCACCTTTCGCTCCTCGGCGAAGGTTGGACAACATCATAGCAGTCTTCCCTCTGGCCGGCTGCCCGGAACCAGGAGCCGGTGCTGCAGAACCAATCATGCAAGTTCCTTAGCCAAGAGTGTCTCCTGAAAACACTTTTCTTCCCACAGATCTTACCTAATTTTATGATTACTAAAAAAACAAATAAGAAAATAATACCTAAACAATCACATTTTATTTACAGTCTACTAATGTCCATAATAATGTTAGTACCACTTAAAACTACGTTAGTAACACACACACACACACGTTTTTATCGCCAGCTAAATGTTTTTTTTTTGTTATTTGTAATAATAACAATCATTCAACGATCATTTGTATTCCAGGGACTAGTCTCCCACAACACAGGGAATCCTAGTGTGGGAGCTAGCGCTCACCAATATAGTTTAACTCTAGCCCTAGCACCTATAATTTAAGCTATACTGTGGAAATGTTTAAATGAAAAAAAAACCTAAATATTAAAATAAAAATTGAAAAAATAAGCCATGGTATAAATCCCAATTTTTCTGCTACCATTACACCGTTCACCCATAACATAAGGCAACGTTCACATCAGTTCGTTATGACATGGGCGTTATCTCATTAACAATCTGAACGCGTCAAACATAGTGGTGGTGGACATGTCTCAAGAACAAGTGTAGTGAGCAACGTTCCTTGTAACAGGATGGAACCTATTGTGTACTGGGATGACATCATTATAAAATAATTTGGTCAATTATGGTGTGATTTTGTAGGACGTTGAGAGGAGGTAGGTTTATTTTATTTATTTATTTATTCTTAGGAAGATTTACAGCTATTTCATACTAATATAGATAACAACTATGAGTAACTGTAAGCCATTTACAAATCTCCACATATGAGCTTCATTTTTTTAACCATGTAAAACTTATTGCCTACTATAAATACCCAAGTATATACAGGGTGTAACGTAAAGGGTATATGAAGCCGAAAGGACGGTGTTCAGTATCAGTAACTGAACAACTTTTGTTCTACGACTTTTCGATTTTCGCGAATTTGTTTTGTGACTTTCATACATTTCGTACCGGTCAGCTGATCGATTTGTATATGACATTAATTTATTTTTATTTTTTATTCGAAAAGTCGTAGAGCAAAAGTTGTTCAGTTATCGATACTGAACACCCTCCCTTCGGCTTCATATACCCTTTACGTTACACCCTGTATATAATCATACTAATATTATAATCATACTAAATGAGAAAGAACAGTATTTTTTTGTCCCAGGTAAAACACGGTTACGTGCACCACGCCCGGGGGAGCGTGTTGATTATGTTGGGCTCGCAGCCCTGAAGGGGCGGAATACCGGCTAAACTTCCTGTGGTGTTCCACCTCGTACCATTGTTGCCGAGACACGGGAACTGCGATACATCCGCGACTGTAATAGCTGTAATAGCCCACAATTCACCATCAATGAACATTCCTGGCTGAATATTGTTGAAATTCTTAAAAAATCTTAAAAAACAATTATAATCATTCCAGTACCTGTAATCAATTTCATTAAAAAAACCTATGAAGCAAATCTTTATTAGTATTTCTCAATATACAATACATATCATAATTGCAACAAGCTAAGTTGTAGTTCTCAAATATGCCAAAAACGGCCGTTTTTTCGCAATTGATTCGATTATGAGTAAGTTATACCCGTACTCATGGGGCCACTATGAGACTAAGTAAATCTAAAGTGGTCTAAAAGATGGCGGAGAGGTTCATCCATCATCATCATCAGCCCATATCAATCCACTGCTGGACGTAGGCCTCTCCCAAAGCACGCCACTCAACCCTACTCTGGGCCCTCTGCATCCAGTCCCTGCCAGCCATCTTGCGAAGGTCATCCCTCCATCTGGTCGGGGGGCGACCCACACTACGTTTACCCGTTCGTGGCCTCCATTCGAGAACTCGTCTACCCCATCGGTTATCGGTTCTACGACAGATGTTACCAGCCCACTGCCACTTCAGTTTACTGATTCTATTAGCAATGTCAACCACTTTTGTCTTCTGGCGGATATACTCGTTTCTTACATCACCCATCACGTAATGGCCCACATTACAGATGTGCTGCTGAGAGTTTTTTGCCACTTTTTCTCCTCAGCATTGGCACCTTTTCCTTGCAAAGTGGTGGAAATGTCAATTCAAAAACATGTTGACGTGCAAAAATGTACACAACATGCTTATTTGCAACAAAGAAAAGACATTGCCACATTTCAATGGAGCTTTGCCCCACCTACAAAACTACGTGACCATTTAAGCTGTACCTATCATTTTGTTGGGGACTTATTACAGGTTTCATATTGCATAATCATAATCAGTATCATTTTCTACTACTCTCGCAACTCCTATAGAAGAATAACAAAAACAATGAATAATTCGCTTCAATTTCTTACTATTTTCTGAATTCTTAATTAAGCTGTATTTTTCGACTTTATTTTAAACCAATAATTTTAATAAAAAACGGAGATATGTTTACATTTATTCGTTATCTTGTACATCTAGCGGTTGATGGTGGGGCAGAATCTGGCATTGTCATTTGACTTTGACTTTTCGACATTGTAATCATATCAGAAGCACCTACAGATCTTCCCACAGGAAACCTGTTCGAAGCACCTACGAAACCCCAGCAAGCAATGAAAATCGCAAATTATAGGCATGTTAATGGCTCATCCAGGATTTTAATTACACTTTTCGCAGGTAAAACCGCATCGTATTCAATTTAGCCGTAAAGTTAGCTGTCCGTCCGCTTGTCAGTGCATAGCTCGTAAAGCGATAAGGTTTTTAAATGTGCAAATGATTCGAGTTAAGAGGCTTCTCCCGAGCATATCCAGGCACAGCCACCTTGCGTATATCATCCCTTTATCTGGTCACCTATAATTTATGTTTTATTGTCTACAGTGGTTATTTTGAGATTAATATCACGTTAAATTAATCAGAAAATGTTCGTGAGTGACAGTATGGTGAATGTGTTGGATAATTTGAGCAAGATCTGGGGTTTCATTCAAGCTTTTATCAAGAGTTCCCGCTACAAGCTCGGGAGTGAACGTGACTGTCGAGCTGCTTCGTCCAGAGTGATGACGCTACGGCCACACCTCTGGATGAAGACAAGAAGACGCGGCTGCCCAGGGTGAAGACGCTACTGCGACTCCCTTGGAGGAAGATAGAAGACTATTACATATTGAATTTTCTGTAACATGACATTGGCAAATGACGAACTGTCGAGTCCATTAATAAAATAAATAAATACCGATTTTTGAATTATGACGTGTTTATGTCATCGTTTTTCAATGATATCATTGTATGATATTGAGAACGGTAATAGCTAGATTGGTTACTCTTCGGATCACCATTTTCATTACCAGCATTTAGGACCTAAACTGAATGGCAATAAGGTATGTTGGTTGTGGTGCTGTGTCGCCTGTACCCGCCCGGCCTATCACGCGGACTTTCCCAAGATTACTTGCGCTCGTCACCGCTGGCTTTCGCTGGCAGACGTGACGCGGATTAATGAAGATATACGAGTGGCGTGGAGGTGGCTACGACTGGATATTAAAGGAGTACTTGCGTGTTATGGGATTTATTAGACGTGAATATGTCATACCTACAAGCACTAGTAATTGAGAAAAGTATTGGATGTAAGGGCCTTATCACACTGGCGATTTGCGAGCGAGTTCAAAGCCAGGCGATTGCGCAGCGAGCTCGCCGAGGGAAGGTCTGTGCAAGAGCAGTGAGGCAATATAAATATACTGATGATGAAGTAAAGAAGTTGTCTTTAAAGTTTGTTGTTGAAAAAGTCCAAAACGTGACATTCGCTATAGTATTTGAAAGATTATACCTAGGTATTATTCTATTGGTACAATGGTTGCTTTGTGTTTGAAATCACGTTAATTTAATAAGAAATGGTTGCGAATATAATTGAATATATTGAGTTGAATGATTCTACTATCCCCTATTGATAAATTTTTTATAACCTTTGACACTTCCGTAATCAAGACGAATCTAACGATACCTCATACACCAAAATCCATCAAGCCGTTTAGGCTACAGGATGGCAGGGAGGAAAGGAATGTATGTATGTTTATAGGAGATCAATGCGACTGCCCCAGAAGATTTTCGGGTATATGTAAGTATGACATATACCCGAAAAACTTCTGGAACAGTCGCATTGATCTCCTATAAACAACTAGATACACAGTCTGCCTTCTAAAAATGTCCGAGCGCAAAGGTCCAAACGGATGAATGGACCCTCATTTGCTTTATTGTACATTATTTGGACGTTAACAATGGACCCTCAATTGTTTTAGTAAGACCTTTGTGTATCTAGTTGTTTATAGGAGATCAATGGTGTCTTCATATAAGGTCTGTACTGAAAAGAAGAATACTAATCTTGGAATTAAGTACCTCCTCCACATATTTATCGCTGTAGATATATTTGCAACAAGCGACCTATTTACTTCTGACCCGAAGCTAACCCACGAAACGAGGTTCATCTAGACAATAACTCGGCACCAGTGACTTACCGACGGTAATTCCCGGTAATTTACCGGTATTTCACCGGTATTACCGTCAATGGAGCGACGTTAAACCTTTTTATCGGACGACTTATATGGTAAAGTGATCATGGTGCATTGGACGATTTGATAGAAAGTTTCTCGGAGTATAAAATATGGGGTTAGAAAAGCTTGGATTTACGAGAATATTCTGGGGTGCTAGTTTTTGAATGCGAGTTTGTTCTATCGTACCTACCTATTTATGTGTTCTTGAATTAATTCGACAAATTGAAACTGGGGGTTGTACTCATTATAAATATTAAATTGGTAAGGTTTTAAATAAAAATAAACTGCAAAATAAATTGAACTAAAAACGACACAGGCCACACAATGACCTTAGAAATGACCATCAAATTCCAGTTAAAGAAATCGTTGCAATAAATTTAAAATATCTTAAAATGTAAAAACTCCAAAGCACAGTAACGATTGCACGTCAAATTAACAATTTTTTTTGAGATCTATCTACCTATTTTTATTTTTTTAACTTTTGTTTAATTTGTATGGTTTTGATAATGGCAAAGATAAGTTGGGGAAATATAAAAAAAATATTTACAATACATTCAAATTGTCAAAAAAAAACAATTTGATGTTCATTATTTTTGATACTTAGTTGAAATTATTGTAAATATTTATTTTTTTACTTTTCCCCAAATTGTTTAATTTACTTAAACGCTGTGCAGAATTAATGTGTGCATTTAATTTTGTCGAATGAATTCAAGGCCATCATGTATAGAGAAGGTAGGTATACTTACGTACGAACTACATTAGATCAATGGTAACACTTGCACTACGATTTTAAATCTTACGACGCAGATAATAAGAACGGCCCAAAGTGTTACACACGAATTTATCACGAATTGAGGATTTTTTTCACAACGTCGACGTTAATTTACGACCTACGAACGGCAACGATCGTGACTGGCGAAAGCCGCCTCCAAATTTTTTAATTTTCTCTAGAAAAGGCTTCGAAGGAAATCTGAATATAGGACACCCTTTAATACCTACGTAATAGGCATTTAATTTGGCGATGACTTGACAGTTCGAGGTTATATTAAAATTTTGCGAAAAATTCTTGAGTAATTTTCGGGTTGCCTTAAAAAGGTTTTCCTTAAAAAGACATTGCCACATTTCAATGGAGATTTACCCCAGCTACAAAACTAGGTGACCATTTAAGCTGTACCTATCATTTTGTTGGGAACTTATTACAGGTTTCATATTGCATAATCATAATCAGTATCATTTTCTACTACTCTCGCAACTCCTATAGAAGAATAACAAAAACAATGAATAAATCGCTTCGATTTCTTACTATTTTCTGAATTCTTATAAGCTGTTTTTTTCGAATCGTAACTTGTACAAAACTTTATTTTAAACTAATCATTTTAATAAAAAAACGGAGATATTTTTACATTTATTATGTACATGTTGCAGTTGATGGTGGGGCAGAATCTGGCATTGTCATTTAAAATAGAATAGAAATCGTTTATTTGCATACATGTAGAAATTATGGACTGGACACACTTAACGTAGCCCTGTAGATATGATGTATTTATATAAATTAGAGCGTATGTACAAGACATACGACTCAAATTGAAGGTGATAATAGCAATAACTTGAACGGATCACAGGTCAAGGTGCGCACGAGTTCAATACACTGCGATGCATTGATAGCAAACAGTTTACAAGTACAGACAGAAAATAAAGAGTTTAATAAACTTGCTGTTCCAGGATTTACGTGGACACTGACTGGCCCACAAGTTCAAGTCGCTCAGCGAACTATGTAACAGCTATGCTTGGCATTTTTCTGGTAGATATGTCGCAGTCAAGTTCATTGAACAGTCAGCTGTTTAATTAAACAACGCCATTGAATAAAACGTCTAAATGTAGATTAGCTGAGTGCCTGAAGACATACAAAACACTACATCTAGCGATGCTTAGGTACCTGGTTGAATGTCAATTTGCTGGGGCAATCATCAAGTAATGGAAGGAATAAATAAAATTGTTGTTGATATTTATTCTTATTCAATTAAACAGCTAGCTGTGTAATCAAACGTATATTTCAACCAGCTGACTGCGACAGATAAAATAAGAAATGAGTTTATCCGCCAAAGCACGAAAGTACTTAATTGGACATTGCTCGTAGTATCAGCAAACTGCCCCCTTACCATGAACTCTTATAGCAGGATTACTTCGATATTACTTTGTTACTTCGTACAATGACGACCATAATAAGCTTACTTTAAGGTCGTCATTGTACGAAGTAACAAAGTAATATTGAAGTAATCCTGCTATAAGAGTTCATGGTAATGGGGCTGAAGTGGCAGTTGGCTGGTTACATCTGTCTTCGAACCGATAACCGATGGGGTAGCACGTTCTCGAATGGAGGCTATAACGGGTAAACGTAGTATGAAACACCCCCTGGCTAGATGGAGAGATGACCTGCGCAGAGTGGCCACCGGAGAAATGCCATTTAATATGACGATTTCTGAAGTATCACTTTTTAAACTTTCACGGTTTGTATACATATTAATTGGATAAAACGGGAATTACCGTGTTAAATGTTAGACTACTCTGTCTACTCGTGACCATGATGGCTGCAATGCTGTCGAAATATCGAGACATCAATAATAAATGTTTAACACGGTGATTTCTAAAGTTTCTGTTACATTTGCTGTCGTTACACAAAATCGGCAAGTCCGAGTGCAATGCACTGATGTTATTGCAACAATTAATTTATGCGTCGGGCGTGAACCGATCCATCGCCTTGCCGCGTTCGTCCGTTTTGAATAGGAAATCATGACATTATTCAAATTCTACTCAGACAACCCATTTTGGTGGACCCTGATGAGCTCTTTTGCATACATATTATATGCGTTATGTGCTTATGGAGTATTGTCTTCATGCATTCTACAATCTAGTCTATATATGAGCTTCTATCTTTGAAATAATCTTAACCTCATAATTTCTCGAGTTTGGTTTTATGTCAGTTACCTCTTGGACCGAGACTCATACAATTTTGGGCTCGAGCTTAGCGTGAGTTCGCTCTTATAACTGTCAAAATTCAATGCTTACGAGTATTTCATATTCACAGTTGAGTTTGAGATACTTATCAAATTAGAACATGATGAAAAATTTCTTGCCGTGGGCAGGACTTGTCATTCCGTGACATTATTTCATCATGTTCTAATTTATTCACTGAGCATGGATAATGCGTAATTCAAATTCTACTTATCAAATATTGAGTGCAATTAGCTTAGACTGAATAGTCGATTTCGGCATTTAGCATTTTATTTGGTACAGCTGTATTTGATTTGATTGATATCTATATTTATCAAGTCTATGATCTTAAAATTGATTGGAATTTTAAAGGTTTCAGGTATTCAATAGGAAAGCAATAGTTTCTAGATATTTAAAATAACTAAGGTAATTCAGGGTGATATGGCCTTATTTCTTTTGGGCAAGAATTTCACATAGTTTTCAGGTAGTTAAATAAAAACTGTGAATTGCTAATATACCTTTTATTAATCAACTTTATTTATACAGACTTTGGTCTCGTTTAAATAATTAGAATTTCTATTAAAAATAAAATCATAAAACATAGCGACTGGCCATCTCATCGGACATATACGTATGAGATGGCCATTACGTGTCGTGTAAGATGGCCATATTATTTTTAGGTTCGTTTCCCCTTTCCTTTTCCCTTTTCTTGGTTTTCTTTATTTTCGTCACGTTTTTTCTTCTGTTTTCCACAGGCGTCGCAAGTATTTAAAAAAGGAGTGCAATTTTCATGCATCCATTTTAGGTTTAATATACACTGAATCCAGTTTTCGGTTTTCTCTGTTTCATAATAATCTTCATCACATCTCATGCAATTACGGAAGTCATTCGACGTGTAAGTCGCCTTTCATTGTCAAAGCCCAATGTGCAACCTGGTCCCAGACGGCCCTTTACTGGATTATTTTTCTTCAAGCGCCGGTCTAAGGTTTTCTTGTAACACCATAATTAATTGCAGCTCTGTACACTACCATATTTTGATTTTATATAGCTTCTAATGCGTTTGATGTCCATTTACCACGTTTCGAATCTGGTACTCTGATGTATTTCGGCATCTGAAATAAATAAAAACGATGAAATTGCAATCAAACTATGGCCATATAACCCTGAAAAAAATTGGCCATATCAACCCAACTCTAAGGATAAGATGGCCATATATAAATAAATATTGCCACAGTAGAAAAAGCGAGGTGATTTTGAGGTTAGAAAATCGACCAGAGATCGGATACCAATAATTAAGTAAAAGAAAGTTAGAAAACCTTATGAAAATACGATCACAACAACGTATTTAAAATGTAGTAAAAAGAAATTCTGTTGTCAGTACAAAAAATCAATTAAATACTCACTTTTCAATTATTTTTCAGCACAAAACACCACAACACGTATTCGCCCTTGTTAGCATGGTCGCCATACTGGCGATAGTGACGCCATCTCGCATCGATTTTCGGAAATATTTCGATTGGCCATCTCATACGACGGGCCATATCACCCTGAATTACCCTATACTTTTTCAGATAACAATTGTTACATATGTCTTTGTAATGTAGCGAGGAAAGCAAGAAAAGAAAGAGCAGAGCAAAAATTTCGGTATTTGTTTACTAAACATGGGTAGGCAGTGACAGGCTTCTATCTGCCGCGATCCTGGCATACAACTCTCGCTTCATCTACAATCATCAGTCTCTTCATAAACTAAACTAAATTACTAAAAATATTACAGGAAGAGGTCGTCAATGAAGACAATTTCACGAAAGATAAATTTTTGCATTTCTCAGATAATAAGGTGATTTGACGACTTCATTTACACAAGATCCTCTTAAGGGTTTTAACGAAATGCAAGTTGCACCCTCGATCCCCAAGGAATCGACTACTTACAGACCTGAGGGAAGAACGTGAGGATTTCCACCGTCATTTTTATTACCACCACCCCCTAACTGTAGGGGTGTAGTAAGTGGCCGGTAATTGTATGGGATAACTTAGATTGGGTTTTTAATACGGTGGATTTGTTTTGGTGATTTGATTTTTAGTAGATGCTTCAAGGTGCTTCTGTTCGTTGTCTAGCAGTTTCGTTTTGTTGTACTTTTGATTAGGCGACTTGTCTGTGCAAAGTTGAGTTGTGGAATTTTTTAGTCTATTTTAGTTTTTACCCTACTTAACAAGAAGAAGGGTTATGGTTTTCTAGTGTATGTATGTACGGTGGAACACAGAGAAAGGTGTACAGGAGAGTTTTTAAGGTTGAGATTTTCTCGAAAACTACTTTCTCGAAAATTATTTCACTGTTTGATAGATAAAAGTGAAAACTATGTAACTGTAAAAGAATTATTAAATTCGGTTCAGTGGTGTTTGAGAAAATCTTAACCTTATTGACGCCGCCTGTATACTTATCTCTGTCTTCGACTGTACCTATGTCTAATTCTTTGGCACGCGCTGCAGCCTAAACGGCTTGATGGATTTTAACATTATGAGGTGTCGTTAGATTCGTCTTGATTGTAGAAGTGACGGGTTTTGTGTTTCTTAAATTAATTTTTGCTTGTTCTCTTTGTTGATACTTTCTTCGCCATCATCAGCCCTCATTGAGGTTTACATGGGGATCTCTCAAGGAGCACCACTCAACACGATTTTCGTTCTATGACAACCTTGCGTAGGTTATCCTTATGGTCATGGGGCATCTCTCACTTTATTTGCCTCACTAAATAACCCTTCCACTTTATCAGCTGTCAGTTATATGACAATTGTGATCAATCCACAACCATTTCAGGCGAGGTCAGGACCTGGACGGGTGACCGCTAGTGACACTTTCATCTGAGCCCCTCCGTGCATCGGAAAGTACGTTAAGCAGTTGGTCCCGGTTGCTGTCGCTTGACAGCAGTCGTTAGGCCACGTCAAAGGCATAAGCGTACCGGAGTGTATGAGGTGCCACCGCCTAAGTAAGGGCCCGGGTCCACGGACGCCCGAGTGACCCGAGGCCCGGACGGGGAGGAGGAAGGTGATGGATAAATTGATGATGAATTGTGGGCTATTATAGTCCACAATGGGGAGTGTTCGGGGCGCCAGTCGGGTCGCGGATGTATCGCAGTTCCTGTGGCTCGGCAATAATGGCACGAGGTGGAACACCCCAAGATGTTTAGTCGGTATTCCGCCCCTTCAGGGCGGTGAGCCCGACATAATCAACACGCTCCCCCGGATGATTGAATGTTTTACCTGGGTAAAAAAGGCCACGTCAAAGGCCTACGTTGAGGCCTGAACAGCTCTGCCAATAGGTTTGGTCACTAAACCACATGATAAGAAATAGAAGTAGTGATATCTAAACTACCTTCTACCATAGACACTAATAAAGTATGTTTTGATATTTTCTTGCATATACGCTATGCGAACCGAAAATCGAAATGATGATGATGATGAATGGAGAAATTTTTTTTTCATCACGACCGGGATTCGAACCCGGGACCTCGCCATTCCGTGGCACGCTCTATTCCAACATAGCCAGCGTGATTCGTATCCAGATCGTGAATTTTGTCTCCATATTCTCGTCTGATCAATTAAAAACATGATTTCTAACTGCAATGTAGACATGAATTTGAGTAATTGCACAATTACTGGATAGATGTCGCTACCGTCCCTCAGACGAGAATATGGAGACTAATAAAGTAGCTCACACCTACATAAACAGGGTGTCCGTTTTTCAAACCACGAATACCCGGATAGGGGGAGGAAGGGGGAGGGAATAAATCCTCAAGCGGGAATCTTGTAGCCGTCACGGGAAATAAAGTTGTTGCTGTTTAGAATAAGGCCTATGTTCGTAAGTAAGGTGTTTTTGCTGGGAGCCGGTGAGCCAAATAGGATGTATGTTTAGGTAGGGTTATAGTAGAATAGATAACATTTATTTGATACACAAACAGAGCACAGTGCACAAGAGATATATAGAATAAAATTGTATATTTATATGTATTTTGTGTAAGTTTATTATAATTATAGGTGAAGTTATGTGTCCTCGTATCATAGGTATTGTTTATATATTTAGTAGTTATAATTGATTTATTTACGTACATATCTTATCTGTACACCACAACGACTACCTCTTTTAACACTGCTCTCTCTTTCGCGGGTTTGCTGGTAGAAATCTCTTTTGAGATAAGCTCGCCCTTTGTACCAATTTGTTTCTTCTGGATGTTATTTATGTATTTGTCTGTGTTGTGCAATAAAGTGTTAAAACAAACAAACAATAAAATAAGTACTCACAAAGAAAAGAGATGCATAGTGCAGTTTGTGGTATCAAACAGGTCTCCATCTCAGCATGTGCTGCAGTAATTGGACACTACTGTAGCCACATACCACTTATTACCCCATAGACCTGTAACAGGAGGGCACCCGTGTCTGCCCGCACATGAGCGCAACATTGCTTCGCGACACGTGGTACCTAGAGATATTTATTACCGACATGGATGCATCTCTTTAATACGGCACCCCTGTCCCCCACTTCGTCTCTATGCGCTCATCTTTGACAGAATTTTTCGCTTGCAAAAATGACAATGCCAGATTCTGCCCCACCATCAACCGCTAGTTGTACAAGATAAAGAATAAATGTAAAATAGCTCCGTTTTTTATTAATATTATTGGTTTAAAATAAAGTTTTGTACAAGTTGCGAGTCGAAAAAAACAGCTTAATTAAGAGTTCAGAAAATAGTAAGAAATCGAAGCGAATTATTTATTGTTTTTGTTATTATTCTATAGGAGTCGCGAGAGTAGTAGAAAATGATACTGATTATGATTATGCAATATGAAACCTGTAATAAGTCCCCAACAAAATGATAGGTACAGCTTAAATGGTCACGTAGTTTTGTAGGTGGGGCAAAGCTCCATTGAAATGTGGCAATGTCTTTTGTACCGATTTCATGTGTAAGTGGTCTGTTACTGTAGCGCTGGTTTTCAGTGGAGACGTTGACGCAATGACGTATGGACGCAGACGGAGATATGAATACATATAACAATGCTATATATAATAATAATATAAGTACACTATCAATACATGTTAATAAAGGTTTATGGTGGAACTAGGACGAAATTTCGGGCATTATCTTTGTCTGAATAAAATTAGGATTTATTAATTAGATAAAACGGGAATTACCGTGTTAAACATTTATTATTGATGTCTCGATATTTCTACAGCATTGCAGCCATCATGGTCACGAGTAGACTGAAGTCGGTGAGTGTTGAACGTCAGAAGGGTGACACAAAACTTAAGTCATAATATTAGGATTTATTGGTTCTCTTGAAAATAGCGGGAAACGACGGTTGCGAAATTATTTGATAATTTTCCTTTTAATGTCTACAGGGACTATTTTATGTTTAATATCACGTTAAATTAATCAGAAAATGTTCGCGAATGACAGTACGGTGAAGTTATTGGATTATTTGTGCAAGATCTGAGGTTTCAAGCTTTTATCAAGAGTTCCCGCTACAAGCTCGGGAGTGAACGTGACTGTCGAGCTGCTTCGTCCAGAGTGATGACGCTGCGGCGTCTCCTCTGGATGAAGACATGAAGACGCGGCTACCCAGGGTGAAGACGCTACTGCGATTCCCCTGGAGGAAGATAGAAGACTAGGCTATTGAATATATTGAATTTTCTGTAACATGACATTGGCAAATGACGAACTGTCGAGTCCATTAATAAAATAAATAAATAATAGGATTTGTTTTTTATCCTTGCAGCTTTGTGTGTTTCTCTAAAGTAATATTATCCAGTCAGCTCCCGCACAGCACGAGATTTATGCTGTTTGACTCAAGTTTATAACGCTGTATATTTTACAGCTCGACGGCGGCCGTGAGAAGCGACCGCTTTGTGGTAAATTATGATGCCACGAGGCGTTATTGTGGCAAATGTGACGGGTGCTGAAGTCGCCAACGGAAGGTCGAAAAAAGATGGGGTCCCGGTTTAGATTGAAAAAATATAGATACACGGTATAAAAACAAAAATGTCTCAACATAAATAATTAGGGTGGCCTTGAGTTCATTCGACAAATTGAAACTAGGATAAATAGGATATATTTATTTATAAAGAGCTCGGTGGCTCAGTGGTTGGGTCAATGGACGGACTTGCAATATTGGGGTCCGGTTGTATCACAGTTTCCCGTGGCTCGGCAAGAATGGCACGAGGTGGAACACCCCAGGACGTTTAGTCGGTATGCTGCCCCTTCAGGGCGGTGAGCCCGACATAACCAACACGCTCCCCCGGGCGTGGTGACACATGATTTGCATGCATGTTTTACCTGGGTTAAAAAAAAAAGGGCAGCCATGTACCAATGAGTTATTATTTTTTATTCGAAAAGTCGTAGAACAAAAGTTGTTCAGTTACCGATACTGAACACCTTCCCTTCGGCTTCATTACCTTTACGTTACACCCTGTATACACTTAATTTTCTTTATAAGTCGTCTCTCTTTATTTTTATAACACAGCTTACAGTACAATGCACCTCTTAAAAATAAACTACTCAAAATGTCATTGATAATTCTAATACAATCGCACTAATCGGATCAAAATCAGCTCAAAATAAGAGACTTTACTTATAATCAAAGCAAAACTAAACTAAAGCTCATACATATAAGATTGAGATTACATTGAATGGTACAACGGACTATAGAAAAAATGGTGTATTTAAAAAGGTAAGATGACAAATAAGGGCCTTCTTAAAGTTCATTAATATCAAGGACAAAGGAATAAGGACATGGCAGGGACCTTAAAAATCCCTTGACAAAACGCTTTGTGTTGACATCAGCGTTAGGGTTGTCACCACAGTCTAATGTTTAATTTTACGGAAACTTAAAATGATAATGTTACAATGTAAATGCTATACCTATCTACTATGTGCAATAATATTTAATAATGAATATAAAACTAAAAATATTAATTAATTTAATATGTGTGTGTACCTATTAAAATATTAATTATTTTAAATTTTATATTCATTTATCCAGGCTGTTGTTTTGGTCAACGATGAGCGGCTCAGAGGTAGTAGTCTAAATAATCTTAGTCCCTAAAATTGTGTTTTTATTATTTTTAACATAATTACTATTAAAAATCGACACCCGACTGACTATGACAGTTATTGTTGTTTTTGGTAAGGCAAATGCGCCAAAAGATCATACAGCCTTTTAGCGTTTTCATCATCATCGTCAACTTTCCTAATACCAATTCTATTAGATTTTAGGATTCTTAACAAAACATTAGGTTTTAAAAGATAAGACCTGCGTCTTGTCCTAGGTAGAAAGATTTTTCTCGCTTTCTGGATTCATCAACGTCACATTTTCGTTGCAAAGTGGCGTAAAATGTAAATAAAATAGACAGACGGACAACGAAGTGATCCTTTAAAGGGTCCTTTTTTTCCTTTTAAGGTACGGAACCACCACAAAAATATCCACAATATATTTACTTAGCTACTTGCTAGAATTATTTTTATTTTATTTTATTTTTTATTTTATTTAATTAAATGACATGAATCTGTAAATGTGACATCCCTAAGTCCGTTTTAATGTCACATCGATCTACGGCATTAAGGCTGATCTTCTTTAAAATTATCCCGTCCATTGTATAGATTTCATGCATCATTCGCTTTCTATTAAGGGGTAAGTAACAACTGTTGCCTCATACAAGCTAGTTAAAACAGTAGAATATACGTTAGCTCGAAATCATTATTACCTTCGATGAGAAGAGGAACGTTGAGAAGAAGAAAAAACGTATCGTTATTGTAACACAATTCTGACAAAGTAATTCCCTCCTATTATCACAGGAAAGTGATGCTTAACTCTTCACCTCTACGTTATATTTAGCTACAGCACCCCCTGCCAGTTTAGTAATTACCTAGGATCTGTGGGCGCCGCAAAAACTGAACGGCGAAAGAGCTGAAATTTCCTCGCATATCTGTACAGATAGCAAAGAAAATTCAGGGACAAAAGACATTGCCACATTTCAATGGAGCTTTGCCCCACCTACAAAACTATGTGACCATTTAAGCTGTACCTATCATTTTGTTGGGGACTTATTGCAGGTTTCATATTGCATAATCATAATCAGTATCATTTTCTACTACTCTCGCAACTCCTATAGAAGAATAACAAAAACAATGAATAATTCGCTGCGATTTCTTATTGTTTTCTGAATTCTTAATTAAGCTGTTTTTTCGACTCGCTAGATGTACAAAACTTTATTTTAAACCAACAATTTTAATAAAAAACTGAGATATTTTTACATTTATTCGTTATCTTGTACATCATGCGGTTGATGGTGGGGCAGAATCTGGCATTGTCATTTCCTTTTTTTATAAGAGCTCGGTGGCGCAGTGGTTGGGTCGATGGACTTGCAATACGGAGGTCCCGGGTTCGATTCCCAGCCAGGGCAGCCATGTACCAATGAGTAATCCTCGGTTTTTTCGAAGGAAAAACTTACGTACATTTACCGAGAGCTTTCAAAAACGGGGAAGGAAAACATCGTGATGAAACCTGCATGGCGTAGAAGAATAAAACAATCTAAGGCATGTGAAATCTGCCAACCCGCAGTGGGCCCGCGTGGTGGATCATGGCCCTAGCTCCCTCGATGTAAAGGAAGGTCTGTGCCCGAGCAGTGGGGCAATATAAATAGACTGATGATGATGAGAGACAAGACGAGCCACATTTAAAAAAACTAATTAACAAACCTTCAGGTATACTTAATAGCAAAACTTGTAGACAAACCGATTAACTCACCTGATGGTATGCGGTCATCGTCGCCTAGAGACACCTGTAGGCACCGATGCCGTTACAGCCTACCCGCCTAGCCAGGTGGATCTCTGAGGGTACTACCACGAGGACGGTTCAGTCGCTTTGGTTGTACTACACTCTCAAATACTATAGGTATGTATAATTTATTTGTATCTCTCTAGGTTTCACGGGTTTAAAAACCCGGTCCTTTGAAAGGCTTGCACGGAGACATAGGTCCAACGCGAGGCCCCTTAGAGAACTTTAATTTGAAGGGATGTGTGATGCATCTAGTGCGACCCGTCTCTGAGCGCGTCTGACTGCACTCAATGACAGACCCCGTCAGGTGCATAAACTATTGCAGTGATTGGAAATTACAACTTAATTGGGACTATTGGTTTGGGGTGTTGGTGGGTCAGTCAGTCTGGTATATAGAGCAAGACGTCGGACACCTGCCATGATCACATTGTCTCGAAGTTATGAAAATTATTTGTATTACTGTTAATTAGTTTATTAAATTAAATTGTAGGTAAGTATTTAGTTTATTTCGTATTTTAAATATGATCCGTATTTATTACAATTATTCTTCATTTATACAATTTATACATTTATTGAACTATTTATTGAACAAATTTTAGTTATTTATGTAATTTTTTCACCTGCTACGCTTTTTTGATACAATATCTCCATCACCCGAAGGTGACCTGGTATAAATCGCCTAAAGCGATAAGGCCGCCTGTCTTTACACTAATTTTGGTTTTATATGTAACTAATATATTTGTGTTGTGGTTTACCCAAAAATTCACTATCTTCAGTTAAGCCCAGATAACACATACTTCCTCTGCGAACGGTACAAGCGAGTTGTTTCATTTAAAATATCATTAGTTCAGACTAATACGAGGTTAATTGGGAGACGCCACTCATCACTCTTGGCCTCGCAAAAACAGCGCAAAACACATTACTTCACATGTCGAAATAGGAGAATCTTCAAATTATTATATACACGCGGAAAACACTCAGTTTTCCGCTTGAAAGCAGCTGTTTAGACCGACACTGCTCTTTATATGTTTATTGTTTATGTATTTATTAAACCAGTTATGTTATAACACGCACAAGTTCACTTAACGTCTATTTCACATAATAATCACTTCCCAAGTTCCCAGAATGACAATTACACATAATTACCATTTCTCAGATGACAACTTCACATAATTACCGCTTCCCAGATGACAACTTCACATAATTACCGCTTCCCAAATGACAATTTCACATAATTACCACTTCCCACACTTACAACTTAACTTAATACTATGACAACTTCACTTAGTAACTCTTTCCACAATGACAAGTTCACAAAAATGTGTAATTGTTTTCATTATTTAGGACTAAAAGATATGAGCGAGAAATCTAGATTAATTCCATTCACTATGTATATAAACTGTACCAATTAGGAGTTTTTTTTTTTTTTTTTTTTTTTTTTCTTTATTGGAGAGCTTGGTCGCTATGCGACTAAGTCGCTCTATTGTGCCTCCATAAAACTACATTACATGGAGTACATATAATATACTAACCCTATACTAACTTAAATCTAAGTTTTACTAACCTATACAGTGCCTTGGCTTCCTCCGACAAGGGGAAAGCCAAGGCGCTGTTACAGCCACCTACGTCCCACATGTTGTGGTCAACAAATACTTGTCGTCTGAGTGACTCGTTGCGGACACACTCCATCAACACATGGTACACGTCTTCTATCACACCGCATTCTGAACAGTTCGGTGTCGGTGCTTTACCCATCAGGAAGGCGAACTTATTTAGTGGAATGTGTCCGGAACGAGTCCTCATGGCTGTCACGATGTCTCGTCTACTCATTGAGCAATTACTGATCCAAGGTGAGCTGAAGGGTTCCGGTTGAAATGTCTTATACCAGATACCTTTTTCTTTCGACCTAACATCAAAATATTCTTTCCATGTATCATAACACTGTTTCTTAATACGATGGATACAGTCGGTATAAAACGGTAGAACCGGCACTGGTATCCCATCGCATGCTGCTTCTTTGGCTAAACTGTCTACTTTCTCGTTACCTTTGATGTTTACATGCGATGGGATCCATTGCAGGACGACTGTCTTCGTCTTTATTTGCAAAATTCTATCCAAAATCGAATAGGCTATGGGAGTGCCGCGACCGGTCGCGGTACACCTAGCCAAGTGTTGCAGGGCACTCTTTGAGTCTGTCAATATCACACATTTATTCACTGCTAGAGACTCAATATAGGATAGGGCTTCCGAAATGGCTAATAGTTCCACATACATGATGGAGATGTCATTGCATACTATTTTAAATTTCATATGAGTTTCCATTTGTGAATCAAAAAAAGCCGCTCCAATTTCATCTTTATCTTTAGACCCGTCTGTGTAAATTTTGTAATATTCTGCGTACTGTTTATTTAAATACGCCAAGCATTGTGTCCCTAGCCCTACAGCCTTGTAGCAACGTTTTGGTTGTCCAATATCCGGAATATTAGACATGATAATATTTGAGGTGTCGATGTTGGTCACCCATGTATTCAAAGAAAACATTTCTAATCGCGGGCTTATGTGGATAGGTATTTCCTGTAGTTCCTTATGTACTGATATCAGAAGGGGTTCCTTATTCCTTTTCCAGCGCCGGTTTCTACAGAGGAGTGCTAATTCATCTAGCATTGTAATCATGACATTACTTTGTAATGACTTAGCTTTTAACCAATATTTACCTGCTAAATAACGTCTACGAATATATAAAGGCTGTACACATAATTCGCTCTCCATCACATGTATGGGAGTACTTTTAATAAATCCCCCTACTATACGCAGCGCTTGGTTTTGAACTACATCTAGCTTGTATAAATGACTTTTACAACTCACATCATATAAGAAACTAGCATAATCAAAACGGCTCCTAATGATAGATATATACAATCTTCTTAAATGTTTCGGGTGAATACCCCAACCCGGGCCGGTCAATACTTTAAATATATTAAGGAACTTTAAAGTTTTCTCTTTAATCTCATTGATATGCTTGCCCCATCGAAGCGAACGGTCTAACCATAGGCCTAAATATTTCGTGTTCTCTACTACCTCTAATGGACTACCATTACTCGTAATACATATATTAGTTCGATTAGGGCTTTTTTTAAAAACACAAATTTTGCTCTTTGAAGGCGCGATACTTAATCCTAAATCAGTTAGTAGTTCCGAGAAGGTTTTTAACGAATTTTGCATAGTTCTCATAACAACTGTGATGTCCTTGTGTGATGTGTATAGCACAAAATCATCCGCATATTGCGAGATAAATATGTTATTAAAATACTTACAGATGTTAATAGTGGCAACATTAAATAATAAAGGAGATAATGGATCTCCCTGTGCTAGGCCTCGTCCTGAATTTCGAGTTACGCATGAATTATTGATTCTAATTGTAAGGTGTCTTTCCCTTAGAAAATTCCATATGTATTGGCAGATCTTGGCTCCAACTTCAATCTGATCTAAATTCTTCAGTAAGCTCGATATATCTACGTTATTGTAGGCATTATCGATGTCCACAAAACACGCAAGAGTAACGAGATCCTTGGAAAATCCAGTTTGTATTCTGGTCACTAATTGAGTAAGGCTATCTAGACAAGATCTAGATTTCCTGAAACCTACAGTTTCCTCACAAAAAATATCATTCTTCTCCAAAAACCATTCCAACCTTTTATTAATCATAGAGTGAAATATTTTACATAGGCATGACATCAGAGAAATTGGTCTAAGAGATGATATAGATAGAGGGTCTCTGCCTGGTTTAGGGATAGGTACAATAGCTATATCTCTCCATTGATTCGGTACATATCCAGTAGTAAAGAAAGCATTGAGTAGTTGCAACAATAAGGTCTTTCCAACTTTAGGTAGTTTTTTTATCATAGAAAATGATATGTCATCGCAGCCAGGCGCCGTGTCTTTAGTCTTAATACATTTCTCTAATTCCTGCAGGGAAAAGGGCACTTCGAGGACACTATTACTAGACTTAAAATCTGGTTGATAAGACGAGACATAGTCCGGACATAAATTATTTAAAAGTAGGAGGGCTCTTTGCTGATCTACATGAGTCTTCGGAGTTTTATAACCTTTTAGCCACTTCATTTGACGCCACATATCGCTTGAGGACGTGGATTCGTCTACCGATGAGCAGAAGTTTTGCCAGGCCTCAGACTGAGCTTTTCGGAGAAGTCTTTGGAAGGTCTTAATATCTTCCTGTAAGTTGTCAAAGTTTGATGGTGTCAGATTGCGTCGGAATGTAGCTAGAGCTAAACGGCGTTTCGCTACGGCTCTCGATAACTCGGCATTCCAATATGGTTTTGGTTTAAACTTACTTTCCGGATTAAGATTTATCTTATAATAGGGAATATTAATTTCGGCTGCTTTATTTATACATTCTAGGAAGAGGTCATAAGAAGATTGGAGATTATCTAGATCTAGTATTGTATTTAAAAATGTAGTTTCCAGATGTGTGGTATAGGCCTCCCAGTTAGCCGATTTGAAATTCCTCTTTGTTTGCAAATTTGTGTAAAGATCCACATCAGTTGAAATTTTGATTATGATGTGATCACTTCCCAGACACTCACTTGTCACTGTCCAATTCAGACGTAGCGCTAAATCGGCTGTGGCAAATGAAATATCTGGCGAAGAGTTCCTCACTGTCCCATCGACTACTTGAAATCTTGTGTGGGAACCATCATTCAAAACCACGAAATTATGATCTATAGATGAATCAAATATACGTGTGCCTCTAGTGTCAGTCTTATAGGACCAATTGGTGTGATGTCCATTAAAATCACCAAGAAGTAAGGTATTTTTCTTTACCAAGGTAAATAATAAATCCCAGTCTCTTTGGTTCGCATTAACTTCCGAAGGGCAATAAACACAAATTACATTTTCAATCGAATCACAGTTAGAGACTTTGACGTGAATCGCTTCTATACCTGGGTTAAGGCCACTTATGTTAATGTTACATATGCTTGCTTGTATTGATTTATGTGTTAATATAGCAACACCGCCGTAACAATCATCTCTATCTCGCCGAAAAATATTGTAATTGCTAATACTCACAATGCAATCCGGGTCCAGCCAGGTTTCCGACAAGGCCGCAAAGTGTATTTTCTCTTGGATCAATAATTGCTCAAATGATTTTAACTTAGGTCTTAAACTTCTACAGTTCCACTGATATATGTTGATTTTAATCTTATTCTTATTTGTAGGCCTCCTATCCATTTTGGAATGTAAATAAGTTACTGATTACTGGTAGTTCCGATACGAACTTCATTACAAAAGATATAACCCAATCAAAAATTATTTGTACACTACTCTTAACTTTAACCGCCCAACTATCTTTTTTCGTGAATATAATGGTTTTCAGTTTATCTACTAGGACTTTCCACGACTCTGATTTCTCCTGTCTTGTACTCTTATCCCTAGCGTCGTCGTTCCGCTCGCTTTCCTCCATAGATTCCGACTCTGATGGGGCTTCCATAGCAACCTGCACTGACTGCTTTCTCTGTCTTCGAGGCATTTTCTTAGGTTTCCTAGGCGTTTCTTGGTGTACTACAGCTTGGTGTACAACTTGTGCATATGTTGGCGCCGAGACAGCAGACGGTTGTGATACTTGTGATGCAGAGGCGAAGATCGGCTGATTTTGTTCCTGCGTTTCAATTTCACGATAGTCCTGCTGATTTACGCTCCTTGGGGACAGAGATATATGCATAGCTAGGGCCTTCCTGTATGTACAATTATACTCGGACATACTATCTCTCAACTTTTTTTCTTTTATGTACTTCGGACATATTTTTACTAGGGCCATATGATTACCGCCGCAATTTACACATTTGAATGAGTTCGTGTCGCAGTTCTCATGATTTCGTCCACATTTTGGACATACGACCCTGACAGATGGACATATTTTGGTAGTATGGCCAAACCGCCAACATCTTGAGCACTGGGTCACCGGGAAGGTATAGGTATCAATCTTGACTCGCATGCCTAGTAAGTATACATGGTTCGGTAGTTTAGGCCCCTTGAAAGTAATTTTGACCGACTCACTTTTGACCCATCCCCCTTCTCCTCTACGGTTCAGTCGTTGTATTGCAATTACTTCGATCTCGCTTTCTATGGCTTCCAATACCTCGGCATCCGTAAGGTCCAAATCGATATTTTTAATGACTCCGTAAGACATCCCAACCTCCCAAGTTCTCTGGCATCGCCATCCCAGTTCGAGCAATGGTTCGCACGTTAAAAACTTTTCAGTGCACGCTTCATTCTCGAAATTGATGAGGATCCTGTAGCTATTAACGTACTTAACCCGCGTAACACCTGAGATTGCATGTACCTTTAGCAGCTTTGCCAAGGCGAATTGCTTAGGTAATTTTTCCTTGTTTACTATGCAAACTTGGTTATCAGGATTTTGTGAGTTCTTCCTAGCGGTTTTACTGTTCTGTACTGAGATCCACTCTTCCCTATTGCTCTCCCCTTCACCACTTTCCTCCTCTCTCCTCCGCTTCCTGTTTAATTCTTCTATATCCATATCACTATCAATAATTTCCGCTTGCGATGAGTTAACTACGTCTTGCTCCGAACATATGTTTTCTTCCGTACCTATTACTTCGTATTCATTTTGTAACGCACCGCTTGCCATTGTGAATAAGGCGCATAGTTGATTGTATCGCCCTGTACAATGTGCCGGCCGAGCGACCGCGACACCTACTCAGGTGTGGGCCGTAGGCACCGAAACCGGTTTAAATGTCCGATCGAGTGAGCGACTGTTGTCGTCTACGCACCGCACGTCTAATTCACGCGAATCGTAATTTGCGACTGAATTAGGAGTTAATTACCTAACCTGAGCCCAAAGTTGGTACACGTAAATCGATACTAAGTTTTTACGAGCACCGATAAAGTTATAAGCCCAGAGGTTGTAAACCCGAGCAATAGCCAAATATCACGAGTTACGTTTAGGCTGTGGACGCATTAGACAAATAGTTTGCGGCTGACTGTCGGCTAGCTGACTCTAAGCTGCCAAGTGTAGTCAGTTTGCATGCATAAGGCAGTTGTGCGATGAGCGAGTAGCGGTAAAGCTATCGACTATAAAACGAGTGGGCGAGTGGCGAGTAGTTTTGTAGTTCGGCTATCAGCGAGTGTCGCTGAGCGACGGGCGATTACTCGCTTCACTCGCCCACTCGCCAGTGTAGCTCAGCGAGTAGGCGAGTGTCGCCGAGCGATGGGATGTACTCGCTCGGCGACAAAATAGCCGAGCGAGTACTCGCCGGCGCGGCGAACAGTCGGCGATGAACTATTAATATATGCATCTCTTTTGTTTACACGGAATGTACTATCTTTTGTATGTTTCTTGGGCGAGAAAATAGCCGGGATTTACTCGCTTACTCGCGATGGGACGCCTAAAGCCGCAAACGTTTCGTAACACGGTAACACGTCGCAGGAGATCCTTCTTTACGCCGGCTACCCAGTGAATAGCGTAGCGTAATCAAATTGCGATTTTTTTTTATGCAAATCGGCTTCTGACTGATTGAGTCGGTAGGCGATAAACCAAACCATGCAATCAGTAGCTAATACCCTGGTCTTAATAATTATGATTTTTTTGGTAATAAAAGCAATGGCAGTGTGAGTGGTAATTAGGTAAAGATGTCACTCTTGGAAGTGGTAATTAGGTATATGAAGTTATATTAGAGTTTATTATTTGGAAAAATCTAAAAATTACAGGTTAATAATTAAATACATTAAAAACTAAACTAAATGAAATAAACTATATGTACCAAAAAATATATAAATATATAATTAGAGGTAAAAAAAAATTGCCCAAGATCCCCCACTATTGGCAGCGTGCCCAAAAGGCTAGCCGCGTTGCCCCGCTGTATAGCGAGGCTAACGCGTTGGGCGAAGTATGTGCCAGCCTTTTGGTCACGTGATGCCTCGGCCAGGCGCCGCGACAATTCTTTGGCGATGCAAGTACAAGGGCGTCGCCAGCCGATGGCCCAGAGGGGGGCAAGCTGATATAAATTACAGCTGTGTGTGAGAACAGGCGACGACGCGGCCGCGTGGACGGAATAGGAGAGACAGTAGCACTCTCCTCTCCCCGCTCGCTCTCGCCTCATCGCTTTCCAGTGCCTGACTAAGGACTTTGCATTGGGCTGGATATTTTTTCTAATCTCTAGGGGGGGGGGGGGGGGGGGGGCAGCTGCCCCTACCTGCCCCCCCTTGGCGACGCCCTTGTGCAAGTATATGAAGTTGTCATTTGGAAATTGATTATTATGTTTTCCATGTAAAATATGCAACAGTAAATGCCCAATAAGTCCACGGCTTTAATTTTATAGTTCCTTTGCATTACCAATGATTTACGACCCCGATATGGTCGCGAACTATTAAAAAGTATGAACTACAAGCTGAAATCATTAAATGTCTACTTACTTATGTTTTAAAGGTGTTTTTAAACAGTTTTATTTGTATGAATTGATAAGAAAATACCGAGTGCTCTCAAAACGGTGAAGGAAAACATCGTGATGAAACCTGCATGTCGTAGAAGTAGAAAAAAAAATCTATGGCATGTGAAATCTGCCAACCCGCACTGGGCCCGCGTGGTGGATCATGGCCCCAGCTCCCTTGATGTAAGGGAAGGTCTGTGCCCGAGCAGTGGGGCAATATAAATAGACTGATGAAGATGAAGATGAAGAAGAAAATACTGTTAACATGATAAATTCGACGGTTTTTAATAAATATATTTTCTTTGTATATACTTAAACTTTAGTACGTTTATATTAATAGCTGATATGTGAATAAAATTCTTATTATTTTAATTAGTGAAAAATTTACACACCTGTAACGGAATTGTCGGCAGAGGTAGACCGAGGACGTACGTCGACCAAATTGGCGATGTCTTGAAAAAGGGCCATGTACAGTCCACAGCAGATCAAAGGTAACACTTGCAGTACGATTTCAAGTCTTACGACGCAAATAATAAGAACTG
This sequence comes from Tachystola acroxantha, assembly GCA_963506565.1. Classification (NCBI taxonomy): domain Eukaryota; kingdom Metazoa; phylum Arthropoda; class Insecta; order Lepidoptera; family Oecophoridae; genus Tachystola; species Tachystola acroxantha. Next base: position 1,268,442 of record OY735874.1, read on the forward strand.
TCAAAAGTAAAAAGTGTTACCATTGATCTGCTGTCCACTGTACGGCCCACAACGAGTATGTATGAAGAGATTGATGAATGTGGAGGAGGCAAGGGTTGTGCGTCAGGATCGCAGCAGATGGAAGTCCACCGGGTACTGATACGGGCTGATGATGAAAAACCTATTGTCAAATGAGAAGAAATATAACGTATTATCGATTTATCACTTCATTTATCGGCTGAACCCGGACCTACTAACTCCATCTCACCTTAAAATAATAATAAAAATTCACTAATCACCTTTCTCTTATTTCAGGTAAGCAGGAAGACGAATGACACCTAAGAGGTAACATCAAAAAAAATCACAGCACAAACGAAATGACAAATCCCTAATTGTAAACAAGCGAATCCTGCCATCAATTCCCGCGGAACCTTAACGGAACCCTCAAACAAATTAAGCATCGTAAATATTAGTATGGCCATCGTTCACGTCGTGTCGTCGACTAAAACCTGCGACCATGAAGCAAGGAACGACTTGTGGAGTAAGCCATATTTAGATCTCAGACTTCCCTCTTGCTTGACTTGTAGCATCTCTGTCTTTTTTTTGCCAGTGCTTGAATTTTTAATAGAAGTCGAAAATATAAGCAGAAATTATCACTCAATAAAAAAATTACTGCATTATTACTTTGAATTTTCTTATAGTCTGTGCCACTCCTAAATTACTCACTCATATTTTATCAGAGAAATTACTGTTAATTTAAAATATAATGAAGACAAGTACATAAAACTAAACTCAACCAAATATTTGCACACCACCTTGTGGTAGAGTACTGTGGAACTGTAAACCATAATTTTAAAGAACCAAGGTTACACCTATTTTCTTGCGAATAAATGAATTTTACTTTACTTTACAAGACGAATCAAATTATATACACACATGCATACCTACACTCGAAAACCATAACCCTCCTACTCGCGCAGTCGGCTAAAACAGATGTCTTTTTTGACGTGTGACGAAAGTGACAAGATGGCCATGACGATGGATTTCATACATTTGGTTGACGGACGACTAAGGATTGATATTTGAAACTCACACACTACGACTGCACGCGGCCGTTTTATGACACAGGTCCATCTGTGTGTTTAAATTAAATTATACTTTAGGCTCTCTCAATAGAGCGCGGCAGAAGTTTTTTCTTCCTTCATCCCTGCGACAGACGACAAATAAGTTGAACACTTAATACTGCAAAGCTTCAATTCATTTTCGTTAATTGCAGCCTCTTATAGCCTCCCTGCTTCGCCCTGTGACCTTCTCCCTCCCCCTGACCTGACCGTGACGCGAAAGAAAGCTATTCGTCGTTTAAATTAGAAGGAAATGCAGCCACAGTGTAATATATAAGTCATACAATGAATGATCTATTAACAAATGAGGATTTTGAATAAAGGGGTCTGAAGAAAAGCTGCTTTTGTCATATTCTTTTTTTTAAACTGACAATGTAGTCTGAATTAACTCAAAAATATACTCGTCACACTGACACACATGCATGCACTACACACAAACGCACACACCGCTCTTTTGACTTTGTTAATAACCTTTTTAAAAATGTTTGTTTCTTCACCCTATTTTCTTTTTTAATGTCCATTATGTTTGTAAGGGGGAGGCCTGGTGACTCAAAACACAGGATTAGTCCTAGCTTGAGCTCAGTCTTCCACCAAACTGTGTCTAATAACATGAAAATGTACCTTATGTGGAAGGAAATAAAAAACATTTGTATTTGAATTAATAATATCGTCTCTGTGATCTGCCAAATACAAATAGGGCAAAGAAGTGTGCTAAAAACGCGTGCTAAAGATGTGAGTTAAGGATGCATGCTATGAGTTAAGGATTTATGCTATGGATGCATGCTAAGGATTTATGCTGGGGATTTTTGCTGAGGATTTATGCTGGGGATTTATGCTGAGGGTTTATGCTCAGGATTTATGCTCAGGATTTATGCTGGGGATTTATGCTGAGGATTTATGCTAAGGATGCATGCTAAGTATTCATGATAAGGATTCATGCTAAGGATTCATGCTAAGGATTCGTGCTAAGGATTTGTGCTAAGGATGCTTGCTAAGGATGCGACCTAAAGATGTGAGCTGAGAACATGTTCTAAACAGGCGACCTAAGGAGTTTAATGATTAGCTTATAAGCTAAAAACCTCGCTAGTTTTACCAGCGTATATACTCTGTGACAGTCCTGTTTCTAGGCCGGTGCTGGTTTAGCTTTTTATCGCAAGTAACAATTACTTATGCAGATGACGGCACTTTGTGCCTTTTGCTCCGTAACGAGGTTATTAGCTCTTGCTGGCCTCTACACTAAAACGTGGGGGTCAATATAAAGGACGATGCGCAGAAACGTCCCTCTTACTCCTAACCCCAACAGATTTGAAATGTATGTCAGTTAAAACATCTTTAGGAGACGATATTTTTTGGTTATGACGACATTTTTCTAAAGTGCGGGAAATTCTGGAAAAATCGTGTTTTAATAATTTTATTTTCGGTACAAAGTATTTTCAAAAGAATTAATAATAGTAATACGCAACTCACGCGTTATTACATTCAAACTATAACTTGCCTGTGAAGTTGCGGCGACTCCCGCGCCGCTGCGGACAATTTTGTTACCACTCGTTTCCTTGGCACCGACGAATTAACAGTGTATCAAAGCTACTGTAATTTATTTAATTAAATACCTAGTTTAAAGTACACAATCTGTCATTGAGATCAACTCCTCAACAGTAATTATTGTTATGTTTGCTATTGGAAAGTCTGAAACACATTTAAAAAGCAGCGGAAAAGCAACGGTAGTGCGGTTGTAATGTATGAAACTCTATGAAAGTTGACAGATTGAACGCAGCAACGGAGCGTCAGCAGCAAAGCAAGGAAGCGGCAACCACGCAGCGGTCAGTCTGTCAACTTTCACAAGAAACTAATTATTTTTATAGATTTAAACATGATGAAAAATTTCTTGCCGTGGGCAGGTGTTGGTGGGCGTGGCGTGGCCTGTGGTGGCTCAGTTGGCATTACACGGAATGACAAGGTCGCAGGTTCAAGTCCTGCCTACGGCAAGAAATTTTTCATCATGTTTAAAATTTGTTCACCGAGAATAATAAGGCGTACTACAAATTCTGATTTCTATAGATCCTAATGAAACTACAAACATATTATTGTGTTGTAATATGTCAGTAGTAGGGGGGACCAGTGTCATACAAATTTGGTCATTTGCCTTTCCCCGTAAGATTTAAGTTGCCCGTTGCCAAGTGTTCGGGGCTTCGGGCCCTTGTTGGGGCAATCTCGTTGGGCCCTTTAATTCAGAAACGTTATAATGAAAGCCCGCCTTGGAGCTAATAAAAATAAATGCTAAAAGCGAGCCGAGCTTTACTGCCTTGCCTCTGCTAAAACATTGTGTAGAAGGTCCATACTAATTGGCAGAGGAAATTTTCGAGAGCCATCGTCAAATGCTTTTTTTCGTGATAAAAATAGGTTAATGGTTCGGATGTAGGTACAGTCGAAGACAGAGATAAGTATACAGGGGGCCTCAATAAGATTGAGATTTTCTCAAAATCTACTGGACCGAATTTAATAATTCTCTTACAGTACATAGTTATAACTTTTATCTATAAAACAGTGAAAGAATTTTTGCAATAGGTCAAGTAGTTTTTGAGAAAATCTCAACCTTAAAAACTCTCCTGTACACCTTTCTCTGCACCGTACATATTTAACCTACGGATTTTCCGTATTATCATCATCAGTCTATTTATATTGACCCACTGCTCGGGCACAGACCTTCCCTTACACGAGGGAGCTGGGGCCATGATCCACCACGCAGGCTGCGGATTGGCGGATTTCACATGCTTTTAAATTTCTTCTTCTTCTAGGACATGCAGGTTTTATCACGATGTTTTCCTTCACCGTTTTGAGAGCACTCGGTAAATGTACGTAAGTTTTTCCGTCGCAAAAATGAGGATAACTCATTGGTACATGGCTTCCCTGGCTGGGAATTGAACCTGGGACCTCCGTAACCACTGTGCCACCGAGCTCTCCTTACGTATTATAGAGAGTGAGTATTTTTATAGGTAAGTCGTTCATATGCTACATCGCGTAAGGGTGAGCAAAATGACTCGATTAACGCCGACTAATATTTACGACTAATATAGAGCTCGGTGGCTCAGTGGTTGGGTCAATGGACTTGCAATATGGAGGTTCCAGGTTCGATTCCCAGCCAGGGCAGCCATGTACCAATGAGTTATCCTAGGTTTTTTCGACGGAAAAACTTACGTAAATTTACCGAGTGCTCTCAAAAACGGTGAAGGAAAACATCGTGATGAAACCTGCATGTCGTAGAAGAAAAAAAATCTAAGGCATGTGAAATCCGCCAATCCGCAGTGGGCCCGCGTGGTGGATTATGGCCCGAGCTCCCTCGATGTAAGGGAAGGTCTGTGCCCGAGCAGTGGGGACATATAAATAGAGTGATGATGATATTTAGCGTACATAATCTGGAATCGCTACAATTACAGGGACTCGTGATAATTAATTACTTTGGATTTTGAACCGATTTTATTATCAACGTCGTAAGAGTTGAAATCTCACTCAAGTGAATACCGTTCATATGCTGTAAGAGTATATTGTATTCACCCCTAAAAAGAATAATTTAATCCCTCTATATTGTTTGTTGACTAAGATAGCAATATCAGTACTCGTCTCTTCGTGGAAGTTGCTTCACTAACATCTCCCAATATTTGGGAGCCAATCGATACAGTTTGCGAAGTTTGCATGAAATTGGTGCTCAGCTCAAGCATAAATCCGGTATGTTTAAGGCGACCATACATTTTGTAGTTGGTGGGATAAGTCCCGTCTCTGAGAAATTATCCCGTTTATCGCATGGGGTCATTCAAAAACTGTACAGAGAATAAGGACGTCAATGTTTTTGATTGATAGCGATTGACGGCCATGAAAAACCGTTTTTAAATCTAGTGCAGGCTTTACATAGCACTAATGGTCCAAATAAGGATTCCCTCTGTCCAGAGATATACATAAATATCCAGACTTGGAAAAAGTCGGTAACATTACAGTAACTGACAGGAAAGCTAGACCGGTATCGAACTACATACCTACTTACAATGTAAATACAACCCCCATAGAGATAAGAGTAATAGTTCTTCGAGGAGCCGATCGATCATTCGAACAAAATTTCGTCGACTGAAATGATCATTCGGGCAATAGATTATCGAATATTCTTTCAAACAAAAGTTCATCGTACAAACGCTTTTCGAAAAATAATTACGGAGTCGATAAAAATATACCTTATAAGAGAGTCATTAAGGTTGAGATCTTCTCAAAACTTGACTGATTTTTAAAGTTCTTCAGGGTTTAAAGTTCTAACTCGAGCATATATTAAAAAAAACATGATGAACATGCATTGTGTGTGTCGCCGGTTCCGCATGAGGGATAACGTTACTAATAATAGTAATAGTTATGTACCTATATAGTTATTAAGTAATTGTATTATCATTATTTTAAAAGATGTGCTGCTGAGAGTTTTTTGCCACTTTTTCTCCTCAGCGTTGGCACCTTTTCCTTGCAAAGTGATGTAAATGTAAATTCAAAACATATATTGACGTATAAAAATGTACACAACGTGCTTACTTGCAATAAAGAAATTTGACTTGACTCTGACTTTAAAAATTAAGATTTTTTATTACTTTTGTTATGTAAGGTTCTGTAGAAACTCTCAACCGAATGTGGTTGAAGTAGGTATACAACTTCTTCCTATTTTTCACGTACCAATAGTAGAAATATAAATGTTCAGCACTGTTCCGAAATCCTAATTCAACATGGTCACGTTAGGCATGTTGTACACAGGTCGCTCTGTGGCGTTCGAGCTCTCTCGCTGCGGTTTTCACAAACGGTACTCAGCTATAACTATCGGGTGCTATTGAATTTGCGGTCTGGATATGAATATTATTATGAATATATACGATTGATGGAACAGGTGTACGCTGTGAGTGAAAGAGACGTCGAAGATGATAGAGGTATCTTAGTAGATAGAGTTGAAGAGTGCTTCAGGGTAGTATTTTTGTTCCTACATTATATCTGCTTACTAAACAAGAATTTTGTTGCTAAGACTAAGGATTTGTGAAAACAATAATGTTTTTACTCGAGAGCTCGGTGGCTCAGTGGTTGGGTCAATGGACTTGCGATACGGAGGTCCCAGGTTCGATTCCTAGCCAGGGCAGCCATGTACCAATGAGTTATCCTGAGTTTTTTCGACGGAAAAACTTACGTACATTTACCGATTGCTCTCAAAACGGTGAAGGATAAACATCGTTACGAAACCTGCATGCCGTAGAAGAGAAAAATTCTAAGGCACGTGAAATCCGCCAATCCGCAGTGGGCCCGCATGGTGGATCACGGCCCCAGTTCCCTCGATGTAAGGGAAGGTGTGTACCCGAGCAGTGGGGACATACAAATATACTGATGATTAAGGTTTTTTACAAATCTTTGATTGTGGATTAATAATTTTAGTAGATTGAAAAAGTAAAATTTAAGTTTAATCCTAAAAGAAACTGGAGTGCTAAGTATTATTTAAGCATTAAACTACTGACTCATTAATCATAGATTTTATTGTCATTATTGCAACGTTGAAGGCAAGGTTGTAAGAATTATTGCGCTTACAGAATAACACTCCTGGCCTGAAAGAAGGATAGAGTAAACCCAAAAATTAAATTATAAAATTAGTTCATTTGTTACTTGTTTCATCCTCATCAGCCCGTATCAGTCCACTGCTGGACGTAGCGCGCCACTCAACCCTACTCTCGGCCCTCCGCATCCAGTCCCTGCCAGCTATCTTGCGAAGGTCATCCCTCCATCTGGTCGGGGGGCGTCCCACACTACGTTTACCCGTTCGTGGCCTCCATTCGAGAACTCGTCTACCCCATCGGTTATCGGTACTACAGATGTGACCAGCCCACTGCCACTTCAGTTTACTGATTCTATGAGCAATGTCAACCACTTTTGTCTTCTGGCGGATACACTCGCTTCTTATTCTATCTAACAGAGAAATTCCAAGCATAGCTCTTTCCATAGCTCGCTGAGCGACTTTGAACTTGTGGGCCAGTCTCACCGTCAATGTCCACGTTTCGGCTCCGTAGGTCATCACTGGCAGGACGCACTGGTTGAAGACTTTAGTTTTTAGGCATTGTGGCATTGAAGATTAAAACAAGGAATAACCTTAGTACCAACTTAACTTCACAAGCATGATCTGACATCGGTGCTGCTGAGATTCTATTTTAGGGCTTAGGTACCTTTTTTCACAACAATAACTCTGTGTTAGTAAATGACAATGCCAGATTCTGCCCCACCATCAACCGCAAGTTGTACAAGATAACGAGTAAATGTAAAAATATCTCCGTTTTTTATTAAAAATATTGGTTTAAAATAAAGTTTTGTACAAGTTGCGATTTGAAAAAAAAAACAGTTTAATTAAGAATTCAGAAAATAGTAAGAAATCGAAGCGAATTATTCATTGTTTTTGTTATTCTTCTATAGGAGTTGCGAGAGTAGTAGAAAATGATACTGATTATGATTATGCAATTTGAAACCTATAATAAGCCCCCAACAAAATGATAGGTACAGCTTAAAGGTCACGTAGTTTTGTAGGTGGGGCAAAGCTCCATTGAAATGTGGCAATGTCTTTTACGAAACGAAAAATTTACGAAAGTGATAGACAGCTGAAGGTATTTAACAATACTAATGTAAATAAGAGACCACAAAACCATCTCATGACTCTTGATCTTTCGTCTGGATCTGAATAAGAGGACGTCCTTAGACGTTCACTATTGAATTGAGTGTATGCCAGGTTGTATGGCCTCACTGTTAGCGGAAATTTACGGGCCTAGTGTGGATTGGTGGATTTCACATGCCTTAGATTCTTCTACGGTATGCAGGTTTCATCACCATGTTTTCCTTAACCGTTTTGAGAGCACTCTGTAAATGTACGTAATTTTTTCCGTCCAAAAAGCCGAGGATTGGCATTGGTATATGGCTGCCCTGGCTTTGAATCGAACCTAGGACCTCTGTATCGTATTGTTGGTGCCTTTAATCGATGAGATTTGATTCTGCACAAATGGTGTCAAAATCTTAGTAGTTTTAGTACGGTGGAACACAGAGAAAGGTGTACAGGAGAGTTTTTAAGGTTGAGATTTTCTAAAAAACTACTTGACCTATTGCAAAAATTCTTTCACTGTTTGATAGATAAAAGTGAAAACTATGTAACTGTAAAATAATTATTAAATTCGGTCCAGTAGTTTTTGAGAAAATCTCAACCTTATTGAGGCCCCCTGTATACTTTTCTCTGTCGTCGACTGTACCATTTGTTAAAGAATGAATGTGCCAGTCGGTGATGGTTTTCCTAAACTATCGTGCGGAGTCAGTTTCATTCGCTGATTGCCTGGCCCGATTCTGGACACCAGCGCATCACAATATAAGCGAGCGATACGAAAGTCAGATTCCCAGCGTTCCGGGGAATACATTGTTCGTTCAAACAATGACCGGTCTGGCCCAACGGCCAGCCGATGTACTAAGCGAGTTGCCTCTCGATGCGGTATCGGCTCTGAGAGGTTCCGTTTTGTCATGCATTATCTGGTTTGCTCCAAATGGTTCAATAATATCCAGAGTGGGTGATTTGGGAATTATCAACAATTTTGAACAATTGTACTATGTTTCTTGAGCTAGTTGATCATATTATTATATGCAGTATACTCATGGTTACAGTAAATTCCTTGAAATTGATATCGTCGCCAATGGTTTTATTTATTAAGTTTATACTTTTATTAATGACGTTAATAAGACCTTTTAGCTACAGTTCTTTATCATCAGGAACATTATGTACTACTTACCTACTTTTATCATTATTCATGATCGATTCGACAATAAGTGACGAAAATTTCTGACCCAATTAGACCCCAAGGGTATCTATCAAGGTTTCTGCAAACTCGCTTAGTTTGTTACACATGAAATCATACGCAGGGGTCTCCCCATCATTTCTAGTCTTTAGAAAAAAATTCCACCTCTTAGCCACGCGGGCGCTGTCCAATTAAATCCAGCGCAGTGATGAGATTTTTAAAAAGGCCGGCTACCTTTGTCCAATCAGGCCGGGCAAATGAGCGCACAGCCCGTAATGCCAACCTTCAAAAAGTTTTTTTTAGTTTTCCGAGCTCGCTTTGTTGTCCGGAAAGTTGGCTCTCTGGAGGCACTTGTTTTAATAGGATGTAGGATTTGGGACAGGAGTTACAGTTGGGTTTTAAAAATCGTTTTTGTAGTGATATCTGGCTTTTGGATATTGGCGTCCAATATTGATTCAGCTACTTTGACATTGGCAAAATTTGTAACCTGATCATTTGTTCTCAAATTATGACGTTAATGTATGATTACAACAATGATTATGTGCTCTTACGCTAAGTTGACTAGATATACTTATATATACGAATCTTTTTTGAAGCAGTGTTGTTTTCACTAACGACCATAACATTTTAAGAGACGTATTCCAAGTATTACAAAGTACTTTTTAAGGCTCTCTTTGTCAACAAATTGATTGCTTTTTTTAATAGTATACCCTCATTAGACGCGGCTCGTAGCTTTTTATGACAGATTCATTCTATACTTATTTGCCATTTTTGTAATGAATTTTGTAAAGCGACAAATTAAAAAAAGGAAGTTTCCTAAAGGTCCGACGGACCGGAATGAGAATTATATTTTGTTTTTGCTTAATTAGTTTAGTCGGGTCGGGTCACTGAATTAAGTTTTGTTTGTTTGTCTTTAATAAGGGCGTATAGAATGAAAGGTGCTCCTATTTGTTTGGGTAAAGAGAAAAGGTATAAACGAATTTCGTGAAATAAAATTGGATTCAAGTTTTCAGCTGGTATTTCTATCAGCATCGGGCTAAACTTCCGCTGTCTACTTTGTATTCGCCGCTTTATAGTAACTAGAACTGTGCAACAAAGGAAATCCTAGTTTAGAATGAAGGTTTATTAAATCAATTACATTTATAGGGTTCCGTGCCTCAAAAGGAAAAAAGGAACCCTTATACTATCACTTTGTTGTCTGTCTGTCAAAGCCTATATCTCAGAGCGTGGACAGATAAAGTTGAAATTAATAGCAAATACTCGGGTCTGCAACCTTATGCAGCCGTGAAAAATCAACCTTCTAACGTTAACGCAATCAAAAGATATGGCCGATATGTCGAATTTTGGCGCATAATTGTATGACAAAGCAAATACTTACTAACAATAGTAATAGTTACGTATTGTATAGTTATTAAATAATCATTGTTTTAAAAGATGTGTTGCTGAGAGTTTTTTGCCACTTTTTCTCCTCAGCGTTGGCACCTTTTCCTTGCAAAGTGGTGTAAATGTAAATTCCAAAAAATATATTGACGTGCAAAAATGTACTCAACGTGCTTACTTGCAATAAAGAAATTTGACTTTGACTTTTTTTTTTAATAACTCAAAACCTATATGCTACTTCCCGTTGACCTAGAATCATAAAATTTGGCAAGAAGCTAGGCCTTATAGCACAAGTAACGGAATAAAATCCGAAAACTGTAAATTTGAAATTACATCCCTCCAAAAATTAGTAAGTTGAGTTGCACGGAAGCCTCGATCCGACTCGCACTTGGTCGTTTTTTTTTATCTCTACCCCAGAAAACAAGAACATATTAATGCGTTTATGTATGAATGTATATTATAAATACTAATTCTTCTTTTTATGGTTCCATCTTCCTACGGCAATCTGCATTCTGCACTCTCGAGAATGCCGCACAGAGATCTGATACTCTTCTTGCCGTACAATTATTGTTCTTCAGCCATGATGTTCTTCATCCTACCCTTCTGTCGTGGAACTTTCTTTGGAGAATCGGCCATAGAATCTCATTAGTGGCCAACTCCGTAGAGTGACCGTGTTTTATGGTCTTAAGAAACTCCGCATCTTAGCCTCTTCAGACCGAGATTCAGATACCATTTTAAGCGCAACTAAGGGGCTGAGCTGGCTCTTACAAATATCACAAGTTTATGAAATGGGATAGTTGTAAGAGACAATTTTAGGTTATGGTGTAAAATTATCTCTAAAGTTTGGACCCATTTCTTTGCAACTCTTCTAGTTTGTAGCTATCTAAAGGCGTTGATGACCACTTACCAATATCCTATATGGATGTCTATCTTCCCTTGCTATGCATCTTTTACTCCGATAAAAGTCTCCATTGGCTGGAAATCGGTGTATTTGCCCAAATATTCAATTTCTGGGCCGCTGTTATGATAGCCCCGTCGGCGTCGAGACATATTGACTGGAACATGGAATGTTATTTGTTCAAGAATCTCTTGGATATTGGGAATATTTTTTAACAATATAAATCTTTGTAAGGAAAATCCCTTGTAATTCTTTGGGGATTATAACTTTTTGCTTTTGTTTACTTATAATATTAACAGCGATCTTTAAAAAAAAAAGTAATTGGTGATGTAAAATTCAATCCATGGCATGGCTAATAAACGTTATACCCAATACAAACAAGTTCACAAAAACACAGTCAAAGTCAAAGTTCTTTATTGCAAGTAAGCACGTTGAGTACATTTTTGCACGTCAATATATTTTTTGAATTTACATTTACACCACTTTGCAAGGAAAAGGTGCCAACGCTGAGGAGAAAAAGTGGCAAAAAACTCTCAGCAACACATCTTTTAAAACAATGATAATACAATGATTACTTAATAACTATACAGTACGTAACTATTACTATTGTTAGTAAGTTTATCCCTCATGCGGAACCGGCGACACACACCATGCCATGCATGTTCATTCTTTCACACTCACATTCAAAAAGTCATAGGTACTATTTTAAATCTTCTTTAAATTAAAAGTTAGATAGGTTGTTGTTGATAATTTTCGTATTAAATACCATAATTTTTCATGGATACTGTAACTTTTTAATTGTACAACCTATTTTCTCTTTCGGATTTATATGGAAACTATATTTTTGATCTTAATTTACAATGACGTTGGATTACTAATATCGAACACTGTTTCACGTGCTTATGTGACATAAATAGTCATTGTTGTGGAGCGACAACTCTCTCATCATCAGTCCGTATCATCATCACCACCACCATCATCATCATCAGCAGCAATATCTGTCCACCGCTGGACGTAGGCCTCTCCCAAAGCGCGCCAATCAACCCTACTTTCGGCCCTCTCCCTGCCAGCCATCTTGCGAAGGTCATCCCTCCATCTGGTCGGGGGGCGTCTCACACTACGTTTACCCGTTCGTGGCCTCCATTCGAGAACTCGTCTACCCCATCGGTTATCGGTTCTACGACAGATGTGACCAGCCCACTGCCACTTCAGTTGACTGATTCTATGAGCAATGTCAATCACTTTTGTCTTCTGGCGGATATACTCGTTTCTTATTATATCTAACAGAGAAATTCCAAGCATAGCTCTTTCCATAGCTCGCTGAGCGACTTTGAACTTGTGGGCCAGTCTCACCGTCAATGTCCACGTTTCGGCTCCGTATGTCATCACTGGCAGGACGCACTTAGTTTTTAGGCATTGTGGTATTGAAGACGAGACGATGACGTAGCTTCCCAAACGCTGCCCAGCCCAGCTGAATCTCCTGTCAGTCCTGTTCACTACTATACACCTTGCGTAGTTCCTCCGTATGGTCGGGAGGCGTCCCACTGTACGTCTACCCATTCGTGGCCTCCACAACTCCTAAAGACCAAATAATTTATCCAGCTACAGTCAACATCATAAACTTTTACCACGTGTTTAAAGTTTAGGCGGTGGACACATAAAAGTGACACCGACTGGGATTGTAATACATCAATTAGTTTTATGACCAACAATAAAGTCGGTTACCCTAATAGGTGAGGCGGAGTGGCGATGGATGGTTGGAGTCGACATTTTGTACGAAAATATAGCAATTTAGACCGTGTTGCAAGGTAGTAATGAAGCGGTGTTATTATGTTACCTTGGTGTGCTGCCGACTGTGTTGTTTACATGGTTGTAAATTCACAAAAGTACAGTCGTGAATAATATTGCTGCGTATGAATATAGTTCGTTCATCATTATCAATCTGTAATAGTTCCCTGCTGGATGTACCTATGCCTACCTTAAGTGATCACGTCATAAGTATAATATTTTTGACAAGCATTTGCAAATATTAAATGGAGAAAAGCTATGAAAAACCTCGGTTCCTGGTTCGAATCATGGTCTTGCCGAAAAGTTAATTTTGATTAATTTTGGTACATGCAAGAAAAATGCAAAGCCTTTATATAACTAGTACCTGTACCACATACATAGACATAACTTTAATTTATCATTCTACAATTAATTTTCATCAAAAAAAATCTGATTTACCATAAACTAAACGTAGCATCTGTATACTCTTTATTATTATATGGTTATAATCATGTGATCAAATCATTGATCTCCTATAAACAACTTAACTTAACACAGTCTGCCTTCTAAAAATGGCTGAGCGCAAAGAAGGTCCAAACGGATGAATTTTTTTGCTTTATTGGACATTATTTGGACGTTAACAATGGACCCTTATTTGGACGTTTTTTAAATTGTTTTAGTAAGACCTTTGTGTATCTAGTTGTTTATAGGAGATCAATGGATCAAATGTATCTAGTGTTGCTGAGATATGAATAAATTAGTTATGAGTTACTTTCTTTAATAAAATTTTAAATATCATATCTGTTAACTTCGTGATTTTCTGGCAACTTGTTTAGACACTCAAAATTGTTTCGACAATCAATTCTCTCTGTGACTATACCAACTACGAATTTATCTTTACCTGGAGAAATTAATCAATTTACGCTTTTTTTCGATTAATGAGCTTGTTAGCAAGTGTCGAATTAAGTTTTGACTTTTATAGTTTCTATATAAGTATTTGCTGTTCACTGTTGATTTAGTTATCTTAATTTTACGATCTGGATTTCTTGTGGTTTTAATGTGGTTTACAATGTTATCTTTGATATGCTTAATTAAATTGAAAACATTTCAGTAAGTAAGTACTTTACGTAAATGTAATGTTTGACGGATTCAGAATTTGTAAAATCATAAAATGTGCTACCAGTGTAGAAGTAAGAGAGCTACGCCAACAAACTGCATTGCAGTGCGGCGACAGATGTAACATTGCAATTTTGTTAAAAATTAATAAATAAATTTTAAAAAAAATCTAAACGGTTTGTTTTGTTTATAAATGATTCGTAAAAAATATTTGAAATAAAGATATCTCGTGATATTAAAGTGAAGATGTATAATATATGAATATTATAAAGATGAAAAACATTTACATTACGAAGAAACGAGAAATGACGAAAACCGAAGAAAATACAACCAGAAAACAAGCGGTAGGTTTAAAGCAAAGAATGATACGGGCTGATAATGATGATGCTGGATCGAATAGAAAAACGTAGATCCACCTAATGGCATAAAGTGTGTGATTGATATTCAGGATGAATAGCGTGGGCCGCAGTACCAAAACTTGGGGTACTCCAGCATTTCTGAGCTTTATGTTCGATCAACATCCGACGACGTCGACTTTATATATACGCTCGATAAAAAACTGACCAATCACTTACACAATATCTTTGAAAGTTAGGAAACAAGCAGATTCTACTAAAGTGAAGGATAGGGAATGATATCAAAACAATGGATATCTCAGACGAGAATATGGAGACAAAATTCACGATCTGGATACGAATCACGATGGCTCTGTTGGAATAGAGCGTGCCACGGAATGGCGAAGTCCCGGTCGTGATGAAATTTTTTCTCGATTTATCATTTAGATTTTCGTTTCGCATAGCGCATATGCAAGAAAATATCAAAACAATGAATAGACTAGAAAACCGTAGAAAAATAGTGAAGAATAAGGAACAAAATCATCACAAGCTAAGAGAAATACAAGCATAAAACTAGCAGTAGATTTAAAGCATCGAATGAGGGCCAGTGATGTAACGGTGGCCTAAACGGTGCGCCATTAGAGCTGTATGGCCGGCATTAGTCTCCGGGAAATAGGCCGGGACGTGACCCTTGGCTCTGTGAGGACGGTGTGAATGAGGAATTGAACGTTCTACTCGTGGAATATCGTCCTAAAATATCAGGTAGGTATTCAAAAGATGATCACAAGATATTTTAAATAAGTATTTTTATATGTATCTAAGACATTAATAATCAAATTCAGAATTTGAATTACGCATTATCCATGCTCGGTGAATAAATTAGAATATGATGAAAAAATTCTTGCCGTGGGCAGAACTTGAACCTGCGACCTTGTCATTCCGTGATTTCTATATACGTATCTAAGACATTAATAATCAAATTCAGAATTTGAATTACGCATTATCCATGCTCGGTGAATAAATTAGAATGTGATGAAAAAACTCTTGCCGTGGGCAGGACCTGCGACCTTGTCATTCCGTGACACGTGTCACGAATTTTTTCATCATGTTCTAATAATCAAATTGTCATACAAATTAAATAATAGACAATTACAAAATATAAATGAAATAAAAAATTTCAAGTGAGCCCAAGTCCCAATGAGGTCAAAGTCAAATTTCTTTATTGCAAGTAAGCACGTTGTGTACATTTTTGCACGTCAAAATATTTTTGAATTTACATTTACACCACTTTGCAAGGAAACGGTGCCAACGCTGAGGAGAAAAAGTGACAAAAAACACAGCAGCACATCTTTTAAAATAATATAATAATAATACACAATTACTTAATAACTAGGTATTACACAACTATTACTATTGTTAGTAATCTAGACTTTATCCCTCATGCGGAACCGGCGACACACACCAAAGGAAAAAACCCAACTGTTTCACACGAAATCGTTTGTAAATTAATTATTAATATGATCATCAATGATGAAAATATTTGATCCAACATGGATTCAAACATCGAAAATATGCGTAAACACCAGTTTTAATTTATAAAACAATGCCATATTTACTTTGGACAAACGTTTTATATGCGTGGAACTCGATTCAAATTATTATCTCATCAGCGGGAATGACAGGGGATTTGCCGGGGCGAATTGCCCGCTGAATTATTAAAACGCGGCGGTTTTTAATCCGCTCCGTTTAATTTTCGCGGTAGAAGGCCGCAGTGCATGCCTATGATGCCAAAATACCTGGGGACTATCAAGACATTAGCGGTTAGCGATAAGGGTCATAATATGTTGATACTTTTTGGGAAAGTGTATTTTATACTTACCTACATTTGCATGAAATAATTACAGTCCCTAATATTTAATATTTATTATTTTTAACTGCAACAAAAACTTCACAAATCGTCATTACTTTACAGCCGACTATTATTTTTATGTTATTTTTAAATTCATGTATTTTTGCAGAAACTTATTTTGACATTCAGTGCAATTAATTATATTATTGTTAATCCATTAAAAACTTACTCTAGATTGTAAAACATAGGCATCTTTACAGCCGCTATTAGATCATTTTGTTATATCCCGTGGGTCGGTTCTTTGCCCTGTTTCTCTGTTCATGGAATATTTTTGTAAAATTAGTTCAACTAGCTGAACTTAAAGTTGAACTTGAGACGTAAATCGTCTTCTTAAATAAACTAATATGCACTTCACACAAATTAATATCTAATCATCTTTTCCGAAATTTTATATGTAATATTTTTACAGTTTCGATCACTTCCGTTTATAGGCAGTTTTGTTCCTGTGTTTTGTTTTGATATTATTTATGGATTCCTGAGCATTCGTCACGGGTTAAAAAAGAAATTTAGATTACAAATCCATTGGGCTGGTCGGACTTTTAAACTTCTGGCAGATCTTATAATGTCACAATCACATCACTCATATGTAATTTTGTAAAAAAGTAGTAATTAATTAATATTATAGGTAACATACATAGGTTGTTAGCATGTAAGTGGCAGCAAGCCTCTCTGGCGGAGCCTGAAAAACAGCACCCGTGCTGAGGCCTCGACCCATTCACCTATTATATCTATTTTTAGTATTACGATATATTTTTGTATAATTTTTTTTTACTGTCAAGTTAAATTTATTCATTTTAAGACATGATTAAAAACTAACATTAAATAACTAAAAACTAAAACTACCTATAAATAAATTAACTATAAATAAAATATGTCCTCTAGGAGGGCATCGGGAGTCACGGTGCCCAGAAGGCTGGCAGCATTCCCTCTCTGAATTGCCAACGCAATACGTTGGCAAAGGTAGCTGCCAGCCCTCTGGTCACCGGACTCCTCGACCAGCCGCTTGGACAGCTCTTTGACGAGCAATACACGAATTTTTGTATAATTATGTTTAATGGTGAATAAAATAAAGTTCTTTTTATTTTATTTTATTATTTTATTTTTATTTTCATCGCTACAGCTTCTAGTTTACACCAGTGTAATGGCCACTATTAATAGGCTTTTCGGCCAATTGAGGGAATGGGTACTTACGACCACATTGTTTACGGATTTAATGTCATTATGAAACTCCGTCGCTATACTGTTGTTCATTACGACATTGTTATAGTTAAATGCGGCACTATTAATGTGATTATCATTAATTAAAGCTTTAATGAAAAGGTAGTTAAGTAAATATTAATTAATATTGTTGCTGGATATTTTCTACCTGTCCTTTCCGCTGATATCTAAAATGACAATGCCAGATTCTGCCCCACCATCAACCGCAAGTTGTACAAGATAACGAATAAATGTAAAAATATCTCCGTTTTTTATTAAAATTATTGGTTTAAAATAAAGTTTTGTACAAATTGCGATTCGAAAAAAACAGCTTAATTAAGAATTCAGAAAATAGTAAGAAATCGACGTGATTTATTTATTGTTTTTGTTATTCTTCTATAGGAGTTGCAGAAAATGATACTGATTATGATTATGAAACCTGTAATAAGTCCCCAACAAAATGATAGGTACAGCTTAAATGGTCACGTAGTATTGTAGGTGGGGCAAAGTTCCATTGAAATGTGGCAATGTCTTTTATATGAAATAATGTCGTCATACGCCATAACATTCTATCACATAAATGGATTGCCACATAAATAAACTTTGTTAAAATTCAAAAAATGTGTTTTACGTTTTGATGTGCTATCGAAAGTACTTACGTAAACCGTATAGCTCAACATTGTAGTTCTATAACGCGTCAATAGATGGCGCTGAACGATTCTCAAAAAATTCTACATCGCGGTGTTAAGTTTTTCCGCGTTTTAATGACTACCGTGGAGTTCTGCTGTTTGGTTATCGCTTCTCGGCCTTTTGGCTAAGATCAAAGTGTAGTATCTGTTCTTTTCAGCTTAATATCTGAAAGTTCCCTCACTGAGGGACCAGTATATTAAACTGATTTTTGTACCGAGACGGGATGTTCGGGGCTCGCTCCACTCCCGTCGCGGGTCGGCCCGGCATTGCAGTGCCGCCGGGATCGGCCCACATAAAACTATTGTCAAGTCGAGCAACGACAACATGCATGCATACGTCTGTTCTGTACGGGTCTGACGCAGAATGTGCACTTCGCAAAATGTACACTCGACAAAAAATGCGCATTTCGCATTTGGTGCACTTCTCAAAATGAGCACTTCGCAAAATGAGCACTTTTTGTGGAAGTAATAAAAAAGATTAATGAAAAATGATTACTTTGTAAAAACACTTTTACAAAGTAATCATTTATTTAAAAAGTAATCCACTAAGTTTTGACTGTCAATTACATATTTCTATGTATAATATAACAGATAAAATGGGTTTATTTTTATATTTACTCTATTTTTACAAAAAATATAAATAACAATCACATTTTAGATCACTAAATAATATCTCACCTATTTTACACAAAAAATAGTATGTAGATTTAAGCTGGTAATTATACAATTTAGATAAATAGAATAGAATTGATTATAGTATGTTTATATTTGACTATAATGTGATTCTTTATTCTATTTTTGTAACAATAGAGTAAATATAAAAATAAACCCAATGTTTCTGATTTATCTGTTATATTATAACAGCTACAGCTAGCTTGAAAATGCGGGTTTTTAGTTGTGATTTTGAATCTAGATTTAGAAGTAGTAACACACAATAATAATAGGTAATAAAAATGCAAATGAAACCCTAACCAACTAAAATAATGATGCGATAAACATTTTAGACAATAGAGTTTAAACTAAAACAAAAAGTTAATACTTAAACGCCTCGTTAATTAACGATTACGTAATAGAAACAATTGAAATTAACCAAACAAAACGTTAAGTATGTACACGTAATTTATAGGGAACCTCGTATTTTTTTAAATCGCGAAAATTTCTTTGTTTTGTTAATTATTTATTTGCAGCATTTATCTCTTGCGGCCAGCCAGGGATTCTACAGGCTGTAACGTAAAGGTGAAGGGAGGGTGTTCAGTATCGGTAACTGAACAACTTTTGTTCTACGCCTTCTCGATTTTCACGAATTTATTTTATGAATTTTCATACCGGTCAGCTGATTGATTTGTACGAGACATTAATTTATTTTTTTATTCGAAAAGTCTTAGAACAAAAGTTGTACAGTTACCGATACTGAACACCCTCCCTTCGGCTTCATTACCCTTTACATTACACCCTGTATAATAATCAACTTTGTATCAAAAAGTCTCATTCAGACTGCTACACAAAAGCTAGCTTTTGACAGGATTTTTTTAAATAAGGCAGTTGTCCCAACGCTGGCGAGTAAGCGAGTAACTATGGACTATTTTAACGCTTAGGTGGTAACTCATCCTCCAAAAATCTCACCTATGGGTGATTTTTGGAGTTTATGCCACCTTTTAAAATTGTTAGTGGTCGATTCACCCAGTACCTGGGTGAGTTGACTACTTCTAAAATGTGAGGGTCAACTCACCCCGCTCCAAAGGTTACGTTTATGGAGATATCAAATTGATTTATTGTCCACATCCATACCAGTTTTAACTATCTAAAATGCCAAAAATGGCAAGAACTGCCAAAAATGACAATAACTGTCAAAAATGACAATAACTGTCAAAAATTACAATAACTGCCATAAATGACAAGAACTGTCAAAAATGACAAGAACTGCCAAAAATGGCAAGAACTGCCAAAAATGACAATAACTGTCAAAGATGACAATAACTGCCAAAAATGACAAGAACTGCCAAAAATGACAAGAACTGCCAAAAACGACATGAACTGTATAAGTTCACCGCTGAACGAGTGTCGCCGAGCGAGTATCGCTGCATCTCTTTTGTTTACACGAAATGTACTATCTATTGTACGTTACTTGCGCGAAAAATAGCCCATAGTTACTCGCCGGCGGTAGGACAACTGCCTTATGCTTCAAGTACAAGGAATAACGGCCAATTATGAATGTACTTTGAAAGAAATACACTTATTTAACTAAAAAAAGAATTAAAGTACTTAAATTCAAATGAACCTTAATCGCCACACCCTGGAACGTGTTCCCGATAATTGATCATACGATTAAATAAAAACAATCAAAAAAAGATTTAATTATTATCCAATTAACAGAAAATCCAGCGGGATAGTGTAAACCAATCTAAGATCTCTGATTTATCTGATATAAACGACATGTGGGTTCAATTAAGAACGATTTCGAGTTGAGAAAAAAGTCGAGACGTTGCGTTAATGCTTTACCCGAGCACTCGTGTGACGTGGGCTTTATTTAAGGGTCAGATATACCGTTTAAACTGACTTCCAAAATAATAGTTTGTTTATGTATGTGATTTCTTTTATAATAATAATAATTTCTATTTGTTTTTGATATTGAAATTTATAAATATATTAAATAAGATATAAAAGAAATAAAGAGAACAATAATAATTTATTTAGAAACAAAAATTTGTACAGTTTTAACTTAAACCTAGAAACAATGATCACGTCTATTTTAAGGAGTGTAGCTAACACTCTAATCCCCACACTTATTCAGATTAATATCGTTTATTGGAAATCATGTACGGTGGAACACAGAGAAAGGTGTACAGGAGAGTTTTTAAGGTTGAGGTTATCTCAAAAACTACTTGACCTATTGCAAAAATTCTTTCACTGATATATAAAAGTTGATTGTAAAACTTTTGATCGACAAACAGTTGCCCGAAAGACATTTGGCCGACATTACGTTTGATCGACACTACAGTTGATCGACACGACTTTCGCCCGACAGACATTATGGCCGACATAACTTTTGACCGACGTTGATCAAGCTTGACAGGAACTGTCAAAAAGTACTATAAAATAATTATTAAATTTGGTCGAGTAGTTTTTGAGAAAATCTCAACCTTATTGAGGCCTCCTGTATACTTATATTTGTCTTCGACTGTACATTGTAGCTAGTTCTATAGCGGCCACTAAGTCGAATGCTTAGTTCTGTAAACTATGCGCAGCTGACACTGTCACTCATATGCAACATCGGATAAGAGCGAACGGGACACCTCGCTTAGCGATTTTTAAAAGCGTGCGTATAGAATCCGTACAATTGCATCAGTCGTGATTTGAACAAGGGACCAAAAAAATTTCCATTTATCATTTAGATTTTCGTTTCGCATAGCGCATATGCAAGAAATGATCAAAACATGTTTTAGTATTAAAACTATAGTGAGCAATTACTACAAATTATTCTATATAAACGGATATCACTCACTTATATTGTTAAAGTCTGCAATTAGACCGACATGTGCGCGAAGAAACGTCACCGGCGACGCGGGCGTGGCGCGCTCACCTTGAAAAAGACCGTCGAAATCGGTCGAAACTGTCGGTGTAATTGCCGACTTTAACATAACATAACTGAGTGATATCCGTTTATATATAATAATCAAAACATGTGTACTTATTAAGTTACTTTGAAGAAAAAAAATACATTTACACCACTATGTAATAAGTAGTGGAAAAAGTGCCTGTGTTAAAATTGGCAAAAAAACATACAAAAACATTTGTTTTTGATATCAGTGCAGCTAATTTAAAATTTACTTTCCTAATTCACATTTTTATGTCATAGTAAGTACCTAATTATTTTCTCCAATATTTTATTTTATTTTGCCAACTTATTTAGGATAAACACAAAATATTATAATTTAAATTGAACGTCCCTTAAGACTAACTGCAGCTAATTAACTGTGACATCGCATTACTAAAACTACTATCCTTTTTTATCTTCCCAGACAGAAAGAGACAGCGGTATTCTAAAATAAATAGCTTCCTCTTTCCCATATCACTTTTATTTATAAACAGCTCAATGAATTTACACTAACCATTAGAAATTTAACTTGTCAAAACACTTGTACATAGAATAGTAGATTGTAATCTACAAAATGTAATTTGAATGGACAATGATGGGAATTAAAGCGCTTTATATGCTTTTAGTTAAAAATTATGATTCTAAATTGATAGGGGAAGTAGTATCAGCGTATCAGCGATAGTTATCTCGTTAATGTTATGCTCATATCATGGCTTGTTAGTATAATAGACATGACAGGCATGAAATTTACATGCTATGCCACTTTTAAAATGACAAAAGAATGTCTATTTGTTAGTAGTTACTCAATTGTTGTTTAAGGCACTGACATGAGCCAACTAGCGCCGCCAATCTTTAAAAAATCATATCTTCCAATATAATCAATTTTATTAAAAAAGCTACGTTCACATTGTTTATTGCTATAAATATTATTTTTTAAATGCTTATTTGTAACGTGATTCAATGTCGGTAAGTTGTAGTTCACAAATGTGCCAGAAACGGCCGTTTTTCGCAATTAGGTATTATGTGAACTACTATTTACCTGTTTGGCGTGGCAATAAACAATGTGAACGTAGCTTTTTTAATAAAATTGATTATATTGGAAGATATGATTTTTTTAAGATTGGCGGCGCTAGTTGGCTCTAGGAAGGCTCTTAAGGCTTCGTATGCGCAGATTTACAGTTTTCTATGAAGGCTACGGCGCTAACTACTAAAATTAAACGTCTGAAAAAATATATAGCAATCTTCGGGTGTCTATTTAGATGATGAATACCGATACACGATTGGACAAACTTCGCTCGACAGAAAATTAGAACAAATTTATTTTGTTACATTTATTTCCGCCACTATCTCTTAACAAGTTTCTGTCTTATACGCTCTTGGTTGACCTATTAATGCATTTTTTTTATCTATCGATGTAAGCACTTGTTATTTACTCTACATTGCTATTTCCTTTCGCCTGGAGTTGCATGGAAGAGATCACTGTGATAAGCCCGCTTGTGTGAAACAATTATAATCTATGATAATAAATAACAAATTTGTTGTTAGCCATAAACATGATTTGAAGTTACTCCACTGTTCGTTCGGTCCCTTTCTAACTTATCATTTTTTAACGAAGTGTGAAAGGGACGACCACACTATTAGAAGTGATGTTTAACTAGATATAATAATAATATAAAAATACAGAATAGGTCTTAAAATTTATTCAAATAACTAAAATATACAAACTAACTATTACAATATTAAACTAAAAATAAAGGTATTAAAATATATCTAAACTAAAATATTTATAGGTATAGGTCTTCTAATAGTAACTTAAGTAGCTGTTTTCAATAAGGCAGGTATAAGTTAATTGATGTTAAGAAAGCTATTTACAAAATAAAATAAATACCTAAATACTATTTACAATTAAATTCCGAACACGCCGTCTAACTCCGCACTGCGCGGCAGGGACCCCAGCACGCTGGCGGCGTTGCCCCGCTGGATAGCAAGGCTCAGCCTTTGCCTGAAGTAGGCGCCAGCTCTGGGCTCACCCGAGGCGAGGATCATTATATAAAAAATAATTATAATAATTTTTATATTTTATATAAAAATATAAAAAGATCGCAAACATACCATAAACATTCAAAACGCAATCCCGAAAATTCAATAACCGACGTCGAAAGCCAGTGCTACTCCGTAGAAACCCATAAATTATATCGACAAGGACTCTACAGCGTCTTATTTCGCCACATTTCAAAATTAGCGACCGATAGCCCATAAAACATGGCTCGGTGTTGAAGCGACCGACGATTTATGTACGGACGAAATTTTACGACATTTTTGCGACTATGAGCTGAGTTGGAAAGCCGTGAGATTTAAACTGTGGTCAAAACTTGCGGAGCTATTAAAAAATATTGAATTGGTCGCGGTTCGTGCGTCGGGGTTTTTGAGTAAACAACTAAGTTGGTCGCGTTTCGTGCGTTTTATGAAAACAATAAAAAACTACCTCCACTATTGGTCGCGATTCGTGCGTTTAATAGTTTGGTGACCTGGCTACCTACGTTAGCAAGTATTACCATAGAGTTATAAAAAACGTTATACTGTCAAAGGTTTAAGAGAGTTCTGTCGCGACGCCCGCCGCCGCTAGTAGCGCTGCTCATGGGCGTACCCAGGTTCTGAGCTGGGGGTAGAGGTTTTTATATAAATTCTATGTATTGCAAACAAATGACAAAATCCGACTTTTACTTCGGGAAATGTATGATGTTGCGGTTGGAAGAATAAAGATGACACGTGTTGAGAGTTGTAAATGTAATCCTGAAGTAAAGTTAAAACTAACTTAAAGCTATTTATATTATTATACAACTGGTTAAGAGTAGGAGAAAGGTATCTATATTATTTGGAATAATCTCACGTATGACCGCTAGCTGAATATACAGACATGTTACAACTATTCCAAGGTCCAGACGTGATGCTGTATACTTCATATAACTGCAGATAATAGGTATAGATACTCTCCCCTTTAAAAAAAATGATCATCAGCCAGTATCAGTCCACTGCTGGACGTGGTCCTCTCCCAAAGCACCACTCAACCCGATTCTCGGCCTTTTGCATCCAGTCTTCTCTCCCATCTACATTGTGAAGGTCATCCCTCCATCTGGTCGGTCACATGAGGTCTGTACGGTGTAAATACAGGAGAGTTTTTAAGGTTGAGATTTTATGAAAAATCACTTGACCAATTGTAAAAATTATTTCGCTGTTAGATAGACAAAAATTCAAACTATGTAACTGTAAAAGAATTATAGAAATCGGTCCAGTAGTTCTGGAGAAAATGTCAACCTTATTAAGACCCCCTGTATCTACTCTGTACTGTACTGTACTTATCTCTGTCTTCGACCGTACCTAATCCTATATTTAGACCTGCCGACTGGATGATCTTGACCAAAAAAAAGATGGGCGTTACGAAGCTTAATTAGTCAACAGTTTAACCTATGTTTGATGTAATATCCAAGCTATTGTCAGTCTTAGGCTAGTATTAATAAATCACTCTCAGCTCAAAAGTCAATCTTGAGAACGACCTCAAGATGGCGTTCCTATTAATAAACGTAACTTAAGTGCACGTTTAGGAATCGGGTATCATGTGAGTGACGCCGTATTAACAAAACTCAGTTCTCAAGACAACTGTCAAACTCACACTTGAGAACGTATTTGCCGATTGCAGGCGAACCGCGACTTGAGAAAGACATCACGTGATACGCCGTCAAGATTGGTTTATTATTAAATGCCATGCTTGAGATGGTGATTACGTCTTGAACCCTCAAGCTGTATCGGCTGAATTCGCTCTTGAGGGCAGCCCCCTTACCATGAACTCTTATAGCAGTATTACTTCAATAATACTTTGTTACTTCGTATAATGACGACCTTAATAAGCTTACTTTAAGGTCGTCATTGTACGAAGTAACAAAGTAATATTGAAGTCTATAAGAGTTCATGGTAAGGGGGCAGGTTTGAGCTCAGACTATTAATACGGGTCTTACTTTGGCCGCTTAAGTTACCCGTTCACTGTTATGTAATGTCTAAACATTTAGAAATAAATAATATTAATAAGTACGTGGTATGAAAGATTCACTACAGTTTTAATTCTAAAATAAACACCTCAATCATATTGATGTACAGTCGAATAAACAAATCGATGTACCACTGTCAGACAGAGGGGCTCGTAGTATAGTAGCGAGTACAAGTTGAAAACGATCGTACAAGTTAAGCAACGCTGGGCGAGGTCAGTACCTGGATGGGGGTGACCGCTAGTAACACTTTCATCTGAGCCCCTCCGTGCCTCGGGGCGCACGTTAAGCAGTTGGTCCCGGTTGCTGTCGTTAGGCCACGTCAAAGGCGAGGCGGCCTGAATAACTCTGACAAATAGGTTTGGTCACTAAACCACACGAGAAAAGAAGACCTAAACTTGCAAGCATGAAGCATTTATAGGATCATTTTATTGCCCGTTGTCCATCTGTTTGTCCGAGGGGAAATCTTCCAAAGAGACTATGCTTGTCGAGATTCATCAGTCTATTTATATTGCCTCACTGCTCGGGACCTTCCCTTACATCGAGAGAGCTCGGGCCATGGTCCACCACGCGGGCTAAGTAATGGTCTAACCCATGCCAGAAGCCTACGGACGGCCTGAATAACTCTGACAAATAGGTTTGGCCACTAAACCTCACGAAAAAAACCAACTTGTTAAGAATCCTAAAATCTAATGGAATTGGTATTAGAAAAGATGATGATGACGATGGAAATGCTATAAGGCTGTATGATCTTTTGGCGCATTTGCCTTACTAAAAAACGCAACAACAACTGTCATTCTCACTCTCTCGTGGTTCGCCTTTCGCGCGAAAAACCGGTGGTGGTAATTGTGATTTGAATTGGTCAGAAATGTGGTGCTCATTGATGTAACTCAGAGAATATTGATGTGGGCAGTGTGGCTGTGGGATGGTTCAGGTGGTCCTATCTTTGTGACGCCAGCGGAGCTGCAATTCGGTGAGATCAATCCAATCTAGTATTCCTTGCCATCTTCCAGAGGCCCAGAGACTATACCTCGTAGGGTGGCTGCCTTTTACAAACTACAGTTGTAATTCCAAAATAAACACCTCAATGGTTCTCTTGAAAATGGCGGGAAACGACGGTTGCGAAATTATTTGATAATTTTCCTTTTAACGTCTACAGGGACTATTTTGTGTTTAATATCACGTTAAATTAATCAGAAAATGTTCGCGAATGACAGTACGGTGAAGTTATTGAATTATTTATGCAAGATCTGA
Organism: Tachystola acroxantha; assembly: GCA_963506565.1. Classification (NCBI taxonomy): domain Eukaryota; kingdom Metazoa; phylum Arthropoda; class Insecta; order Lepidoptera; family Oecophoridae; genus Tachystola; species Tachystola acroxantha. The sequence continues at coordinate 1,295,542 of OY735874.1, forward strand.
AGTTTCAAGCTTTTATCAAGAGTTCCCGCTACAAGCTCGGGAGTGAACGTGACTGTCGAGCTGCTTCGTCCACAGTGATTAACGCTACGGCGTCTCCTGTGGATGAAGACATGAAGACGCGGCTACCCAGGGTGATGACGCTACGGCGACTCCCCTGGAGGAAGATAGAAGACTAGTATACAATGAATTTTCTGTAACGTGACATTGGCAAATGACGAGCTGTCGAGTCCATTAATAAAATAAATAAATAAACACCTCAATCAATCATATTGATGTACAGTCGACTAAACAAATCGATGTACCACTGTCAGACAATGTCAGCACCAATATCGGAATGCCATCCGACGAAGTGAGATCAACACGGAACGGAGCCCATCGGCGCATGTTAACCCACATTTTTTGTCCAAAAATACGATTATATTGTAACCGATACGTTTAGATTTAACTCGGGAAGCAGAGGGCGATGATCTGTTGTTGGTGACTGTACATTGCTGGTTTAGTTTTGTCAATATAAAATAATATAATATAAAGGTTTGTCTGACTCGTGATTATCAAATAAAAAATGTAGCTGTATTTTTACCCGACTGCGCAAGGAGGGTAATTTTTTTGCGAGTGTATGTATGTATGTAGGTGCCTATGTCTAATTCTTTGTCCCGCGCTGCAGCCTAAACGGCTTGATGGATTTTAACATATTATGAGGTGTCGTTAGATTCGTCTTGATTGTAGAAGTGTCATAAGGCTATGAAAAAGACATTGCCACATTTCAATGGAGCTTTGCCCCACCTACAAAACTACGTGACCATTTAAGCTGTAGCTATCATTTTGTTGGGGACTTATTACAGGTTTCATATTGCATAATCATAATCAGTATCATTTTCTACTACTCTCGCAACTCCTATAGAAGAATAACAAAAACAATGAATAATTCACTTCGATTTCATACTATTTTCGGAATTCTTAATTAAGCTGTTTTTTTCGACTCGCTAGATGTACAAAACTTTCTTTTAAACCAATAATTTTAATAAAAAACGGGGATATATTTACATTTATTCGTTAATCTTGTACAACTTGCGGTTGATGGTGGGGCAGAATCTGGCATTGTCATTTGTACCGATTTCATGTCTATTGGGTAAGTGGTATGTCCCTTTTCTTTGTAGTAGTTGGATAAAGTACAGTTACCGTCAATCTATGCCATCCAATGAATAACAATCGAACAGTCCTTCTCGTATCAAAACCACAGTCTCTTGTTTCAATTTCGGGAGACTGTAATAGAAGCGAATGGTTCTCCGTCCCACTCTGGCACACGGTTTGACAAGTATCGTTTACAACACGTGACGGACTTGTAAGTGCAATACGATATTGTTGCTTGGGAATGTGGTCAATTTATCTCAAATGTTGTGGTCAATGCATCCAATAATAGCAACGATTGAACCACTATTAGGTAGTTGTCTTACCGCCGGCGAGTAAGCGAATAACTCTCGGCTATTTTCTCGCCCAAGAAACGTACAAAAGATAGTACATTCCGTGTAAACAAAAGAGACGCATTATATTAAGGGCCTTCCATGAGCCAACTAGCGCCGCCAATCTTAAAAAAATAATATCTTCCAAATTAATAATTTTTATTAAAAAAGCTAGTACACAATCGTTATTAGGATAAATACTATTTTTCAATATACAATACATCGCATAATTGCGACAAGCTAAGTTGTAGTTCTCAAAAGTGCCAAAAACCGCCGTTTTTCGCAATTATGCGAACTACAACTTACCGAAATTGAATCATGGTATAAATTAGCATTTTAAAAATAGTTTTTAACGTAATAAACAATGTGTACAAAGCTTTTTTAATAAAATTGATTATATTGGAAGATATTATTTTTTTAAGATTGGCGGCGCTAGTTGGCTCATGGAAGGCCCTTAATAGTTCATCGACTGTTCACACGAGTACTCGCTCGGCTATTTTGTCGCCGAGCGATGGGAAGTACTCGCTCGGCGACGCTCGCCCGGTGATGAACTATAAATATTATGTCGCCGGGCGAGTATCGCTGCGTCTCTTTTGTTTACACGGAATGTACTATCTATTGTACGTTTCTTGTGCGAAAAAATAGCCCATGGTTACTCGCCGGCGCGCTATAGCCGAGCAACAAGACTATAGTCGCCACTCGCTGCTCGCCCACTCGTCTTATAGTTGATAGCTTTACTCGCTCATCGCCGGCGGTACGACAAATGCCTAAGTGTATATATTATTTTCTAAACAAATATGTTGGCAATTATTACTAAGTGGTCGTATCAATTGAATTTAAAATTATTTCCTATATTTTTACTAATTAGGTAGACATACGAAATTTATTGTGATACCATCAATTTGTAATCTACAATTTATTAATAAATAAAAGTAATGAAAACATTACCGTTTTTAATTCCCAATTCATCATCATCATCATCATCAGTCTATTTATATTGCCCCACTGCTCGGGCACAGACCTTCCCTTACATCGAGGGAGTTGGGGCCATGATCCACCACGCGGGCCCAGTGCCGATTGGCGGATAACACATGCCTTAGATATTTTTTTTCTACGGCATGAAGGTTTCATCACGATGTTTTCCTTCACCGTTTCGAGAGCACTCGGTAAATGTACGTAAGTTTTTCCGTCGAAAAAACCGAGGATAACTCATTGGTACATGGCTGCCCTGGCTGGGAATCGAACCTGGGACCTCCATATTGCAAGTCCATTGACCCAACCACTGAGCCACCGAGCTCTCCAATTCCCAATTACTCCATATTTATATTTGAAATTATTAAAAAAAAAATCGTGATATCCAGCCGACTATTACAAACATCGCTCACCACAAAATAAAGCTGTTAAAAGTTGCATATTCAACACTTTGTTAACAAAAAACATAAAAACACTGTGGCCACACTAAATTTAAGCGTTAAAGTCATAAAATGGAATCTGCTTATCTTTACGGATCGATCTCACGACCTTGAGACGATCTGAGTCAGTAGAGAAACTATCGTAGACAGGGAGCTAGGTGCCTAAGAGTTACAAGTTCTTCAACACGCCTAGTGGAACAGTGCAAGGGATCGTTGCCGTTGTCGGCAGTCGAGCCTCGCATGATGAATAAATTCGTGGCGACGATGATTTAAAAAAAATACTTATTTACATTATTATTGTCCCTTTTTCATCATAGTATGATTTAAATATAGGTAAAGAAGTACGTGGAAAAGACATGACATTTAGTTTGTAGTTTGATCAATATTTTCGGACATGTCAAATTATGAATTAACAAGCACAACATTTATTATTATGTCAAGGTATGAGGTGCGATTCTGTCTGCTGCTTTTAAGGGCATTCCATGAGCCAACTAGCGCCGCCAATCTTTGAAAAATAATATCTTCCAATATAATATATTTTATTAAAAAAGCTATTTACAAATTGTTTATTACGATAAATACTATTTTTTAAATGTTTTCTAGAATATTTTTAGTTAGGTAGATTTTTAGTTTAGTTTTTAATGTATTTTTAAGTAGTTCAGTTTTATTATATTTGTTTATATTATTATATTACAGTGGAATGGGTGATAAAATAAATGTGGCATTATATTTTTTAAATGCTTATTTATAACGTGATTCAATTTCGGTAAGTTGTAGTTCGCATAAATTATCGGTATACTAACTCCTAGCCTACAAAGCCCGTATTTCACATGTGGTTACCAAACGGGCCAGAGGTAAACAAACGCTAGTTCTCTATTTCCAGTTGCTACAAACTCTCGGTCGTTTAAACAGCGGCTGCGAAAATATTAGCTCAATACTTTGTATATGTACTGCGGATTACTTTACTGGGTTATACATATAAAAGCATAAAATAATAAAATATCCAGCCAATAATATAGATACAGGGTGATTGGAAATTCGATACATTCCTTGAAAGGGGTGATACTAGAGGTGGTTTGCAACACATTAGGCCCTATTAACGAGGGGTCGAAAATAGGAACTTATAGACGCTAACCCAACCATTACCTGTAATGGAGTTACAATCATCATCATCAGCCAGTATCAGTCCACTGCTGGACATAGGCCTCTCCCAAAGTGACAAAAGAAAACAGCACAGATACTGTTTTTTTTTGTCAAGCCTTTTTTTCATATCGCTTTAATCGTCTTATGTTTCCGCCTGGTTATATCAAGCCAACGCACGCGATGAAATTACCACGTATGGAGTTGAGGATACTTACCTATAGGTATATAGCCTTAACTGGACACTGCAAGCTGAATAAACATCTGAACAGAATGGGCCTGTCTGACACCATTGCCTGTAGATCCTGCTGCGAAGCCGAGGAAACCCACATGCATGTCCTCTGTGAGTGTAAAACACTCATTCACAGCAGAAGCCGAGCCTTGGGTGGATACATAATGCCACCCGACGATATTAAGACTCTCTCGCCCAAGTGCATCATACGATTCCTGAAGGACGTTGGCCTTGGGAGCAAGATATGAGAACTCGGTGCGCGGTACAATAGACCTCTGAGGTCGCAGTGACCCTTGGGCGTGTACCAACACCGTGATATCAAATAATAATAATATATCAAGCCAAAATATTGGTGTGAAAGCAACTACTAAAATGTCACATTGACGACGACAATATGTATCGATCAATCCACCTGTGATAATCTACTATGCTCATGCTATACCTTTTTTTTTTTTTTTACTTGGGGAAATGCTTTTCGCATCTCACCGCGCCAATGAGGAGGGGCGCCCGGTGAGTATGTGGGACTCCCGCCAGAATACGGTCCTATACCCACTAAAACCCCAAGGTGTTTAACGCATCGCGTTTGGAACGAGGTTGTGGGAACGCAGCGCCTAATACCACAACCTCGTCCGCGGCCGCCCGCGTGGGCCCTTCTCGGGGGTCTACCCCTATACCTCCGCTTAAGGCGCCTCGGAACACTGGACGAGACGCCTTACAGCTCGGGACCTCTAAGCGGGCGCCGGACCCCCCGACCGGACATACGCCCGTCGCCTGCGGCCCGCTCGCCGTCGGCGGATCGGGAGCGAGAGGGGGTCATTCTCGCGCTCCCGCTCCGACGACTCTTTCGCCGTCATGATGGTGGCGCAGAAACCCGCCACCATCTTCCACCCTTCCTCACTGCCCATTGCTCGCACGATGGCGGGCAGCGAGAGGTCGCCTCCAGTGGCGGCCGCAATGGCTCGCCGCGGCTCGGCCCATGCGGGGCACACGGCGCGGGTGTGATGCGCCGTGTCCACGTCGGCACCGCAGTGGTGACACCGGGGGTCCGGCTCTCGACCCAGCACCTCGCACAGGTACTTTCCGAAGCAACCGTGCCCCGTCAGGACCTGCGCGAGGTGGTAGGTCATCGACCCGAACTTCCGTTCGACCCATGGGCGAAGTACAGGTCGAACGGCCTCCAAAAGTTCCCGGCTCACCACCGGGTCGTCCATTCTCTCTGCCCAGTCGCGGAAGAGGTCATCGCGCGCCAACTCGCGCCAGCGTTTAACCTCCTCCGGGAGTGGGGGAGAACCCTCCTCACGCGCTTCCGCGCAGCGCCAGTAGACCGTCTGTAGGACCCCGGCTTCTAGGTCCCACGGCGGGCTACCGGCCAACACGCATGCCGCCTCTCCAGAGACGGTGCGGTACGCTCGGGCCGCCCTGCTCATGCTATACCTATCTAATACACAAATATCATCTTGTCTAAGAATAGACAATTTAGGGACAAAGAATTCTTTGACCCGACCAACCCTCTCGGAAAGTTTTTTTACGACTACCACTTGACGAAACACAGATGCTTTAAAACAAATAACGTATTAAAGTGCCAGTAGCTACAATATATGAGCAAGAAAGGTACAACGAGACTAACAGCCTTACTTATAATCGATGATTAAAATTAATACCTTGTTTAACAATTGTTTAAAAAAATGTTTACTTATAAACACTATGTAAAGTTAATCAACTCCTGAAGAACCAAATAAGTAGCTGTCAGTTTATACAACGTCGTATGCTTAATTAACAAAATGGCGGACGGAATTCGGAACAGCTGATTCCATTTGATACTGATGATTACTTTTTTAAGGACTTTGGAGTAGGCATTACCCCAATTTAGGCCAAATTTTCGTTCTTTTTTTGAATTCATTCAGCAGTGTTACCGTACCTATATATTTTTTGGTGTTTAAAATGACGATTAGCTAATCACTGCTTAAATAACAAAGGTTAATCACTTAATAAGAGTTTAAATAATTAATAGTTAATATGTTTCTCAGTGCTTGATTAGTGTTTTTTTATAAGTAAGAGGTAAGTCAACAACATCAGCTGACAAAATCATATTTATAACACTAATAATGTTCGGGACATACCCGTAAACAAAGATGCGAGGGAACGTTCTGTAAGTTTTGACATAAGTCGTGGAAGATCTGTACTAAAGTTCCGACAATCAATTAGATCTAATAACGAAATAGGTCAACCACAGACAGATGTAGGTATTAAAAAATATTATAAACTAAATCCAAAGTCCCAAGAAAGACACCAAGAGTCTTAGATAGGAAGGGGACAACTCCAGAAGCAAATACAGATCACTGAGCTATTATTACTACTTAATAATCGGTTCTAGTGTCGCCAAAGATCAGGGACTAAAATAAACTATAGAGAGTACATGATCTTGCAAAAGTCACGACGACGCGCGACGCAAGGAGACAGATGGTCTTAGAACTTCTGAAATAGTACATAAGGTTTTTTTTGAAAATGGCGGGAAACGACGGGTGCGAAATTATTTAATAATTTTCAGTTTAATGTCTACAGTGAGTGTTTTGTGTTAAATATCACGTTAAATTAATCAGAAAATGTTCGCGAATGACAGTGTGATGAAGTTATTGGAGAATTCAAGCAGGATCTGAAGTTTGGCGCCATGGTCAAGATTCCCGCTACGAGCTCGGGAGTGAACGTGACTGTCGAGCTGCTTCGTCCACAGTGATTGACGCTACGGCGTCTCCTGTGGATGAAGACGCGGCTACCCAGGGTGATGACGCTACGGCGACTCCCCTGGAGAAAGATAGAAAACTATTATACATTGAATTTTCTGTAACATGACATTGGCAAATGACGAACTGTCGAGTCCATTAATAAAATAAATAAATAGTACATAAGGAAGAAGACGCCATGTACTAATTGACTCTTATTTTTCTGCAACAAACATTATATTTAACTAACACAATAAAAGTCAATCCAGTCAACTAATAGCTCTTATCCCAAAATAGTTTCCTTTGAAATAGAGAATAGGTCCACGGTTCCTTAATAAAGCGCTATTAAAGCTCGAAGAATTTAAAGCCAGAAACTAAATAAAACTCGTGTAAATCACATGACATTCTCTTCTAAAAGCGTCCCACTAACCACGAACGTATCTATGGTATGGTATAGACAATTAAATAAAACAAGAATATCGTAAACATGTCGCGGGCACGCGGCGCGGGCGCCGGCCCGTTGATGTTCTTTTGTCGCATCGCAAGACGCAATGCGATTTTTGTCCGCCATCTTGTAATTTGCGTGCGCAATAAATTGTGCTTTTAAAAGACTACACACAGTCCAAATGATTAATAGTTGGACTCAACCGTTACGCGGTCGATGGGCACGGAAGCACCTGACGATTAAGTATTTTTAACAATTAGTTAATTGTTGTAACTAAAAGTTGATCAAGTAATCTCAATTGGGTTAATACATGATCTGACGGTATTCATAAAACATATCTTCAGGTGATGGCTGCAATGCTGTCGAAATATCGAGACATCAATAATAAATGTTTAACACGGTAATTCCCGTTTTATCAGTGGTGTAAATGTAAATTAAAAAAATATATTGACGTGCAAAAATGTACTCAACGTGCTTACTTGCAATAAAGAAATTTGACTTTTGACTTTTTCTCTAATTAATAGATCTTCAGGTGTAAAGTGATTTTTTTTAAAGAAATTTGTGAAAGTTTAAAGGCGATAAAACAGAAAATTTCCCATGTATAATAAATAACGCTATAAACTAAGAAGGATAAATAAAATTAAAAAGTAAAGCCACGATACAAACCTCACCTGAAACCATAATTACAACTAAAATGCCTCATATAGAAGACAAATCCTAAATAAAAACATATGAGAAACTTAATGAGTAAGCAGCTAAATAAATGAAACTTGTCTTATCGAGTGACATAACAGATTGTATTATTTGAAAGTATGTAGATAGATGCACGATTAACTAATAGTTGCTTAGATAAAGGCGCCATCTGATATATCTGATTGAATTTCAGATCAGGTAATATATATAGTGTTAAGAGGATGCTTCGTTGTTCGATACCACTCGCACGCATAGACTTACGAAGCCTTTAGGGAGGAAAAAAATGCAAACGACTGAAAACTAAAAAGTTAGATCGTCTTACTCATTTCAACAAAATGTTTAGTGAAACTACAAGTGAAAATATTCAATAGAAAAAAAAACATGAACATTAGTACTTTTAGTTGGGCAAATAGCGCATCAATTACCTAGATGTAATTCAGTTATAGTCGCCAAATCTAAACCTAACAACTATCTCTGTCACGCTTACGCTATAGCGTAAGAGTGAGTGAGACCTCCCTTAGAAACGATCAAAATTAGCGCCACATTCTGGAATCGTCACAACTATCATTTCGATTTTTAAAAAGAAGTATTTTAAATATCTCAAAGTCAAAGTACTTTATTTGCTGTAAATGTGGTGATACAGATGGTACTACAGATTAAGTTCGCACATTTAACCCGTTACGGCATGCAAATATTTCACATTATTATTAATATTATTTTACATAACCTAGTTCAAGCAGTACATATTTTTTATTTCGAGGATTTTCGGTGGTCTGACGTGGGCCTATGGTGGCTCAGATGGTAAGAGCGTGTCACGGAATGACAAGGTCGCATGTTCAAGGCCTGCCCATGGCAAAAAAAAATTCATCACGTTTTAAAGATATCGAAAAGATGTAGCCTTAAGTAGAAAGTTAGAAAGATGCATAATAACCTGATAGTTTACTCCGAGCACTATCAGATATCTCTGATTTCAGATCGGGCAATGTGTATTACTGTCCTCTTAAGCGCATATCTGTGGCCACACGTGAATGCCAGTGGGCGGGTCTGTTATTTATTTGTAATTTCTTTAACGCACATTTACAATTAGCCCTTTGTACTCGGGTCGTCTGCGCTTGCGCATGACTCATGGCGGATCTTGTGATATTTAAGCGAAATTTATCGCGTCATTACAAGTCCTATCATTTAAGTCAGTTTAATTCTACACTGGATTTATAATTTCATTCAATGAGTTTATTTTATTAGTAACGTATATTTTGCAAAGCTGTACGTTTCTGATAATAGGACTTATGTAGTAGTAATTGTGTTGTTATTGCATAAATAGCATTTATTACTACTTTATGTATAACTAGCTGTACCCCGCAACTTCGTTTGCGTAGAGGAGGAGGATGGAGGAGATCAGGAGGCAGATCTTCCTCTCTGTATCCTTGTTTCCACATCACATACCGCCATGGCTTATAGCCACAGACCACTTACCCCGTAGACCTGTAACAGGAGGGCGCCCGTTTCTGCCTGCACATGAGCGCAAAATTGCTTCGCGACACGCGTAATCTTGTGATATCGAAACAGGCATACTAAATATGGCGCCCCTGCCCCCCGCTTCGTCTAATAGCGCCTATCGCTTGACAAAATTTATCGCTTGCAAGTTTGTACCGATTTCATGTCTATGGGGTAAGTGGTCTGTGCTTATAGCCTATGAGCTGTCCGGATATTTCAGCTATCTCCTAGTTAAACTCCCATCAAAATCCCTTCAGTAGTTATGACGTGATACTTGCACAAAGTCACAGACAAACAGACAAAAATTCTAAAAATTAGTGTTTTGGTATCAGTATCGATCCTAAAACACATTACATTACAATTATTCTTTTAAAAAAATATCCAATGTACAGACACAACTTTTTTACAGTCTTATTATATGTATAGATTTACTCATCCTCACTGGGTCAGTCACGGACATTTACATGGGCTGACGATAATGCTGTTTGACACGCCTAGGCGCCTTAAGCGGAGGTATAGGGGTAGACCCCCGAGAAGGGCCCACGAGGGCGGCCGCGGACGACGTTGTGGTATTTGGCGCTGCGTTCCCACAACCTCGTTCCAAACGCGATGCGTTGAACACCTTGGGGTTTTAGTGGGTATAGGACCGTATTATGGCGGGAGCACATACTCACCGCGCGCCCCTCCTCATTGGCGCGGTGAGATGCGAAAAGCATTTCCCCAAGTAAAAAAAAAGGCTGTTGTCTCACCGCCGGCGATGAGCGAGTAACGCCAAGAAACGTACATTACACGGAGTGGACTAACGTCTTTCGAGCGTCGAAGACTTGGACGACAATGCTCGAAAGACGCCGTCGTTGGCGTGACAGCGACACCGCGCAAGCGTCGCGTCGACGCTGCACGGGCGCTGACAAGACGTCTACGCTCGAAAGACGCTAGTATGGGTCTCCGATTCCGTGCATACTTAGCTGTAAATATTAGTATACCTATTATATCTAAGACCATCATCAGCCCGTATCAGTTCACTGCTGGACGCTGCCTCTCCCAAAGCACGCCATTCAACCTTACTCTCGGCCCTCTGCATCCAGTCTCTGCCAGCCATCTTGCGAAGGTCATCCCTCCATCTGGGGGGAGTCCCACTACGTTTAACCGTTCGTGGCCTGCATTCGAGAACTCGTCTATCCCATCGGTTATCAGTTCTACGACAGATATGACCAGCCCACTGCCACTTCAGTTTACTGATTCTATGAGCAATGTCAACCACTTCTGTCTTCTGGTTTACGTTCAGCAGTGGACTGATACAGGCTGATGATGATGATATCTAAGATACTCCGCGTATACTTGAGAGTATCTGGTACAGCTTAGATAAGCACAAGGTACATAATACACTGTGTTCTGAAACAGTACACTTGGTAACCGGGGCAGTGCTGGTGACTTAATCCTAGCGGAACAATCGGGCATTGCGCCGCGAAATATTGCACTAAATAAGAACAGAATTCTCCTAAGGAACATCATAGACCAACTGACTGTGAAGATTATAGAAGGGACAGATGCTAACATCGATTGTTTAAAAGTGCCTACTATCGCATTTGACTAGCTTCGAACACCTAAACATCGGCATATTACCTATAAGATATTTTGGAATGTCTGTCAAGACCTATATCTCAGAAACGCGTGGACGGATCAAGTTGAAATTTATACCACATACTCAATTCTGCAACCTCATGCAGCTCAACGTTAACGCAATCAAAAGATATCGCCGTTTATGTCGAATTTTGGTGCATATTTGTATTAAAAAGCAAAAAACTCAAAACATATAGGGTACTTCCCGTTGACTTAGATTCATGAAATTTGGCAAGTAGAGGTCTTACAGCATAAGCAAAGGAAATACTCCGAAAACTGTGCAATTAAGTACATCACTCCATAAAAAAAAATATTTTCATTGGAGCAAAGTTACGGGGTTAGTAAGTTGCGTTGCACGGAAGCCTCGGTGCGCGAGTCCGACTCGCACTTAGCCGGTTTTTTTTAAAGTATATCAATAATTCGCGAGACTTTCCCATCCCTTTCTGAACATTCCGGTATTAATAGGTACTTTCATCATCATCATCATCAGTCTATTTATATTGCCCCACTGCTCGGGCACAGACCTTCCCTTACATCGAGGGAGCTGGGGCCATAATCCACCACGCGGGCCCAGTGCGGGTTGGCGGATTTCACATGCCTTAGATTTTTTTCTTCTTCTACGGCATGCAGGTTTCATCACGATGTTTTCCTTCACCGTTTTGAGAGCACTCGGTAAATGTACGTAAGTTATTCCGTCGAAAAAACCGAGGATAACTCATTGGTACATGGCTGCCCTAGCTGGGAATCGAACCTAAGACCTCCATATTGCAAGTCCATTGACCCAACCACTGAGCCACCGAGCTCTCCGAATAGGTACTTTAATTACTGGATTTTATGACCAAAACATCCTTCAACAGTTCCCAAAACATTGTCCTATCTCCACCTCGCCTACTCTGTATCTCGTCGCCACATAAAGCTGTCGGGCTCGCTATCTTGGCATATTGCACGCCGTGCCGTGCAGTCGCATATGATAAGTGCATAACCCGCCCCGTACCTTGTTGGAAAAACATATTCCCCCTGCATTCTACTTTCCTGCGATGACGCGCAAGAAAGTGTTCTTCTTAAATTGGATTTGAATGGGATTCTTTAGAAGATAGGTGCTGGTTCAAGTTTCAGATTGAGTTATAAAATAAAGAGGTTGATTCGCAAAAGTGTGGCGTTTCTTGGCGGTCGGTGTGAAATGTTGCCAAAGGTGATTACCTGGCGTAAACATTGAGGCGGTTCAAACACAGTTTGAAGATCATCAGCTCTTTTCTGGTTGATGAAGGGACGTGAGCTACTTCCGTAGGTCTGACAGATTTGAAATTTGGTGTCGTGTTGTTTCAATGATAGCGTTGATCTCATGATGCAGCATGCCATAGAATCAGCAGGATACTCAACAACAGCAGAAGTTGTTGGGATTAAACAACCACGATATTTCTGCTGATGTTGAGTATCCTGCTGATTCCATGGCATACATTGGAATTATCCAATGAATAGTCTTAGTGTGTCAGGAAGTCTTTAAAAGATACCTATAATGTTCCTGCGTTATGTCTGAAGAAGCCACCGGGATTAGGGTCTGGGCAGTTCATCTAACTGCCATTCTCCTGGCATTAAGATTGCGTGTTATTTCAGCCTCATCGTCGCTTACCATCAGTTGAGATTGAGGCCAAATGCAGGCTTAGTCATACGTTAAGAAGCAATGTCCGCGATGTGCAAGGAGTTTCTCAGCAAGAATTGGCTCCAATAGTCACATGAGAGCTCACCAAAGGGCAGACCAGCGAAGCCCCATACCCTAAAATAAGCCGTGAAGCGTCGCTGTAGCCGAAATCGGCCAGGAGACCATCCTCATCATCATCATACGTTAAAAACTGTAAATGATGGTAGCTATTCCAGATTGCTTACACTAATATTAGTAGCCTCTAATCGAAGGGTTCTCACTCTTACGCGATGTAGCATATTACCAACATACATATGCTTGTAAGATTAGGATTCGACTATCGTTTGGACTTTATATACCTACTTCTCGATTCGATTATAGTTCATGTGCCATGGCCCGGCCGCTACAGAGTTAGCTACGTTTTTTTTTAATAATTAACATATTTAGCTACTTGAGAGCGGAGTATTTCTTTTCATCATACAAAGTATCTTACAATTCGCCTACACATTATCTAGGTAAATAAAGCGAGCCTCCCGCTGCCACCCTCATTTCACGGCTATTAGTTAAACTTGTTACGTGCGCGTGGATCTCCATTAAAATGCAAATTCAACGCCCCTGAAAATGTTTATATAATATTTTTCATTTATTTCCCACTAGCTCCCGGCCCTGTTTGCTAGTTTTGTTTCTTTCCTTGTTTTGTGTTAGTCTACGCTCGAGTTTTGTGCTTTTTCTAAGGAAATTATGTTTTTCTTAGTGGCCGAGCTTTGTTTCTGCAAACCGTTGGAAAATGTTTACTATAACAATTGCTGCATTGTTTAAGTAGTCGGCGAGTTTATCTTTCTCTGGTACCTTCTTTACGTCTGTATCAATAACAATTATTGTTGCTGTTTCATTGTCATTCAAATGACAATGCCAGATTCTGCCCCACCATCTACCGCAAGTTGTACAAGATAACGAATAAATTTAAAAATATCTCCGTTTTTTATTAAAATTATTGGTTTAAAATATAGTTTTGTACAAGTTGCGATTCGAAAAAAACAGCTTAATTAAAAATTCAGAAAATAGTAAGAAATCGAAGCGATTTATTCCGGTCATTCTCAAAAAACACTCACCGTCACTAAATAGTCAGTAAATAGCATTTTTTTTCGTGTCCTCACAGTTCAAACAGGTGTGATTCAAATACTTAATACAAACACTTCTTCTTTTTAATTTTATTACGTTTCATATGCATTACTTTAAATAAAAAAAATTAGCAGTACAGTTTATTCTAGTATTTTAATTAAATAAATGGCTTACAATTAAGTGTGGCAAAATCAGTCCATACAAATTTTGGTGTCTCTTCTAGTTGCATAAATTTGAAAGATACAATTTTAGCGTTATTTAAATCTTGATTTTAAATTAAAATGCAATAGTCGCATAAAAAACAACTGAATTTTATAATATTAAACGGATATTAGAAATAAATGTATATGAAACTATTTAAAAACTTCCAAAATATTTGTCCTCGAATTCCTATTCCATTTACTGACTTGTATTTAATGACGCATTTTCAATTGGTAGAATAATGCAGCAATTGTTTATATTTATTTTCCTCGAGTGGCAACACTAAGCAAACCATAGACAAGGTAGATTTCTTCTGACACCTTTCCGTTTTGTGAGAACAACAATTGTTAGTGTCCGTTTCGGAAATTATTAAATACGGTTCTCCATTTACTGATAGGAATACTTAGCTCAAAGTAAGTAATTCTTTCACTACTATTACGAAATATTTTAGGCAAGTAATTTTTTTTGCAAAATAAGTTCTTCACTAACGATTAAACACAATAGTTTTGAAAATATTCCTAAAAGTGAGGTTATGTTACAAGGTTTTCGATTTCAATTTAGTGACATTGCGTGACGTCAGTAAATGGAACTACCATTAGGACTGGTGCACAACTTTATCTCAATGAATGTTTAACGAATTATTATTAATTCATTAAATACCTTTCCCTTCAAATAACTCTTTTTTCTTCATTCATTGATTGATTGATTATCCTGTAATACGTACGTAGGAGCAAAATTTCAGCTCTTCAAAGCGGACATACATTACATACATACACGTTTACAGCTCAAACAGAGAACATTCCGTTTTTGAAGTCGGTTATTTGGCCTGTGTGTAACTCTCCTAACCTTTTCCATTGCTTGACTTTACTGACAATTCCATTTAGTGACCCTTTCGTGACGGTGAGTGTTTTTTGAGAATGACCGATTCATTGTTTTTGTTATTCTTCCTATAAAAGTTGCGAGAGTAGTAGAAAATGATACTGATTATGATTATGCAATATAAAACCTGTAATAAGTCCCCAACAAAATGATAGGTACAGCTTAAATGGTCACGTAGTTTTGTAGGTGGGGCAAAGCTCCATTGAATGAAATGTGGCAATGTCTTTTTCACTTTCAATATGTGTATCGTGACTTTTAAACTCTTTATTACGTTTATCATCGCCAGAGCTCTTTTAATACAAGTCCAGTGTCTTAGCTATAAGTACCATGTCATCATCATCATCATCATGAGCCCGTATCAGTCCACTGCTGGACGTAGGCCTCTCCCAAAGCGCGCCAATCAACTCTACTCTCGGCCCTCTGCATCCAGTCCCTGCCAGCCATTTTGCGAAGGTTAAAGTACCATGTGTACCATCAGCAACAGCTCCGCCTGCTCACTTTTCAAATGTTATTCTTTGCACCCGCACATGGGCCTCGTTAGCCCCCCTGGTGAGACTACCTGACCTATTGAGCAATCAGGGGCCAGTGACCCTTTTTTATGTGTCTAAGATAATTGTTTTGTTTATGAAAAAAATGTAGGAGTCCAATGATAATAACATGTGTGCAAAAAAATCTTTTGTTGTTAACTGTCGTAAATCACATACCCGGTTTGCTATTGGTTGATGAAAAAAGGAGGAGCTGTAGGGCCGCCGGTAACTGCAAATGAATTGCAACCTAAAGGTGATCAGGCAGAACTGTTGCTGACTGTACATCCATAAATAAATATAGAATAAAAAAATACTCGTCTGAGTTAATAACCAAATCATCTGCAAACATTACATTTGCAAAAAGAACATATTCAGATAGTCCACAATACAATTTTGATTGCTTCCTTCATTCAAGGCCAAGAATCGCTCAAATTGAGGTATCCCCCTCCCCGAGCCTTCCCCATCACAGGAAGTGTGGAATACTCAGACCGGAAATGGAAAAGCCCGTCGCCCGGATGTGACGGCACAGGTGTAGATTATTATTTCGCTCGGAATAAATATGGCCGCCGTATGAATTATAATGGAAAAGTTGATTTTGTGAAGAGTGCGGTAGTTTTGGGTGAATTTGGTGTGGGAATAGTAATTTGGGCAGTGAATTAAGGGCCTTCCATGAGCCAACTAGCGCCGCCAATCTTTGAAAAATAATATCTTCAAATTTAATAATAATAAAAAAATTTCAAAAAAATTGGGTCAATGGACTTGCAATACGGAGGTCCCAGGTTCGATTCCCAGCCAGGGCAGCCATGTACCAATGAGTTATCGTCGGTTTTTTCGACGGAAAAACTTACGTACATTTACCGAGCTCTCAAAACGGTGAAGGAAAACATCGTGATGAAACCTACATGCCGTAGAAGATAAAAAATCTAAGGCATATGTAATCCGACAACCCGCACTGGGCCCGCGTGGTGTATCATGGCCCCAGCTCCCTCGATGTAAGACTTTCCCTTACCCGAGCAGTGGGGCAATATAAATAGACTGATGATGATGATGATATTTGGTATTAATTTCAACTTGATCCGTCCATGCGTTTCTGAAATATAGGTCTTGACAGACAGACAGACGGACAACAAAGTGATCTTATAAGGGTTCCTTTTTTCCTCTTGAGGTTCGGAACCCTAAAAATAGGACATCCATTATCTAAAAACATTGTTAATTCGTAATTTCAAAAAACTCGCAGCCCCTAACACTGTTACGCTGTGAAAGTCCACTCAAATTACTTTCTAACATGCGTCGCGACTCAGGGCGGTATAATCGAATTGCGAGGCGAGTGGCTGTCGACTTAATTGCTCTGTGCAGCGAACAGATTGCGAGAAGTTCCCGGATTTGTCGCCTGATCTGAGCAATTAGTAGTGGTCGGTGACGCCAATTAGTGACGTGGAGTGCGGTCAGGAAAGTTTTTGAGATTCGAAATTTAATAGAAAAATGGTTTGTGGATACTCTTGATTTGTCGTTAGTTTTAATAATGTTCTGAAACATTTTAATGGGATTATTTTATGTAGGGAGACTGTTTACGAATTATTAATGTATTTAAGAGGGATGGGCCGAACATTCGGTAATTATTCGGTATTCGGCATATTCGGCAGATTTTTCCATATTCGTATTCGGCCGAATATTCGGTAAAATTGCCGAATAATTACCGAATAATGAAATTTAAAATTGACCATGAATTTGACCTTAACAGTGATCAACATCGGGTCAGTTTGCCGGCCTAGTGGCTAGAAAATCGCACCAATGGGTTATTAGATCTTAGAAATTCGAAAATAATCGCACCAATGGGTTATTAGATCTTAAAAATTCAATTGCGAAAATGAACCGAATAATTCGGCCGAATATTCGGTTCGATACATTTTGAACCGAACATTCGGCCGAATATTCGTATTCGGCAGGTTATATATTCGGCTCATCTCTAGTATTTAAATTACTTGCCTATTTCGGCTAACTATACAGGCTGTCCTTGAATACATTCGACAAATTGAAACTGGGAGTTGTACTCATGATAAATATTGAATTGGTAAGGCTTTTTAATAAATAAAACGGAAAAAAACTGAACTAATTACGTCACAAGTCACACAATGACCTTAGAAATGACCAGTAGCTCAAAGTCAAAGTACTTTATTTGCTGTAAATGTGGTGATACAGGATGTACAGATTAAGTTCGCACATTTAACCCGTTACGGCATGCAAATGTTACACATTATTATTAATATTATTTTACATAGCCTAATTCCAGCAGTACATATTTTTTATTAATATTATATCATTTAAGATTACATTATAAAAATATTTAAATTAAATAGAATATTCTTTGTATTTAAAATGTCAATAATTTATACAATACAATGTCATTAAGTAACTAATACATTTAACAATAATAGTCGATATGTCATACATTTAAAAAAAAAAATTAAATTAACAAATTAATAAATTGATGAAATGTCAAATTAAATCACGTAAAACGTCAATTTAATTAAAATATATTATTTTCTAAGAATTCTTTACCTGTATAAAATTGCTCAAAGTCCAGTGCAAGAAATCGTTGCTAAAAATTTGGAAAAACCTGGAATTTGAGCTATTGGTCATTTCTAAGGTCATTGTGTGACTTGTGACGTAATTAGACCAATTTTTTTGCAGTTTTGATTTACTAAAAAACTTTACCAATTTAATATTGGGGTTGTGACTTTCGCTCCGGGTCCTACCTGGTGCAAAGGTTAGCCATAGCTATACAGCGCGGTAACGCCGCAAGCGTTATGGGTACCTTTGCACCGGGTATGACAAGGGGCGGGTTATTTAACTGACGAAGGTTTACCGGATATTTTAGTTTTAAGTTTGACATTGTATTTTAAGGTTTATGTACAATAAAGAATATAGGTATAAAAAAACAAAAAATTTATCATGAGTACACACATAGTTTTAATTTGTCGAATGAATTCAAAGACACCTGTATATTTTACGTCTTCGTAAACAGTTCCCCTTTTTCCACAAAATAATCCCAAATAATGGCCACTAAAAATAAAATGGCCACAAATCGTATTAGAGTGGTACAAAGGGGTGCTAATAGCTTTTAATTGTACCGCCACCCCCTGACTTGCACTTGCTGACCACAGGAAGGAAGGATTAGCGCCAGGGTTGCAAGTCATCTCACAGGATAGCGGGAGGATCCCTACATCCTCTATATCATAGTTATAGGATGTTATACAACATTCTATTATTAGAACATTTATTATCTTCTATACATATAATAAGACTGTAAAAAAGTTGTGTCTGTACATTGGATATTTTTTGAAAAGAATAATCTGTAATGTGTTTTAGGATCGATACTGATGCCAAAGCACTAATTTTTAGAATTTTTGTCTGTTTGTCTGTGACTTTGTGCAAGTATCACGCCATAACTATTGAAGGGATTTTGATGGGAGTTTTACTAGGAGATAGCTGAAATATCCGGATAGCTCATAGGCTATATATAGGCCATGGCGGTATGTGATGTGGAAACAAGGATACAGAGAGGAAGATCTGCCTCCTGACAAGACATGAAGACGCGGCTACCCAGGGTGAAGACGCTACTGCGACTCCCCTGGAGCCGGATAGAAGACTGTTGAATATATTGAATTTACTGTAACATGACATTGGCAAATGACGAACTGTCGAGTCCATTAATAAAAAAATTAAAAAATTGTGTACATTTTTGCCAACTGTCTGGACAGAGGCGGATGCAGACGAAATTCCGTCGTCTCTGTCTACTATAGGAAAACGGGAGTGAGTTTCTGTATGTAAAAATAAACGAATCAAAGGGACATTAACTGCTAACAATTTACCGTAAAATAGCTATTTAAGGATATCTCCAAAACCGTTTAAGTATTCCATACCTTATGCTTCTCATTGGCTGTCTCGAACGCTACTGTAGATCTATAGATCGGATCTACAAGGAGCCGCCTATTGCAGCGACCATATACGAGGAGATAACCTTAATCGGTCGCCCAGGCTGCCTCAATTGCGGCAATACAACCAGACGGCAGGTAAAGAAAGGAGGGTTAGCAGATTCATCGTCTTCTTCTTTTATCTTACGCGAAAGTCTTTCTTTATTGCAAGTAAGCACGTTGTGTAAATTTTTGCACCTCAACTTACTTTTAACCGACTTCAAAAAAAGGAGGAGGTTATCAATTCGTCGAAATCTTTTTTTTATGTATGTTCCCCGATTACTCGAAGACGCTTGGACCGATTTGGAAAATTCTTTTTTTGTTTGTTGAATTTACATTTACACCTCTGTAGCACATCTTTTAAAAGAGGGTTCTTCGTTTTAAGAAAGATTGGTAAATGTCGAACAGTCGAAAACAGATTTACAGGGGACTTCATTACGGTTGACATTCTCTCATGAACTACTTGATCGATTGCCAACATCATTTTACTAATATATTAGTTTAGAGTATCCACTATGTAATTCGTAAGGAATCTTAAAAATCAGTCAATTACTTGACAGTGAAGGGGCAGGGTCAGTTGCGAGTACACATTTAAAACGATCGTACAAGTTAAGCAACGTAGGGCGAGGTCAGGACCGCTAGTGACACTTTCATCTGAGCCCCTTCGTGCCTCGCAAAGCACGTTAAGCAGTTGGTCCTGGTTGTTGTCGCTTGACAGCAGTCGTTAGGCCACGTCAAAGGTCTACGGGCGGCCTGAATAACTTTGACAAATAAGTGTGGTCACTAAACCACACGAAAAAAAAGTGACTTACTTTTTGATTAAATCTCGACTTTAAAGGCTGTCCTGTGTCATCTCTATGTTACATTATCTCGTAAAACTACATACCACATGGTGCATGGTGTGTGCCTGCAGCCGTTGCAGGTTCTGCTCGACCTTGACCTTCCAGAAGTTGTATCTAAGACTCCCGATCAACGGGAAAACGGTCGTCCCAGATACAACGATTTCGCAGACCAATCGTCTCCCATTCTCTCATTGAATCTCAGGCCGATATTCATATATAATTTTGAGAACAAGTGCGCTGTTAAACGTCTCTAAACGCTCTAGCTATGCTTTCACTCAAAAGTGCCTGTTAAATATTGGCCTCAGTCTTCAATTTCAAAGAAAAAAATACATAAAACCGGAAAAACTATAAAAATATGACGATTTTTACTATTTGCGACAAATATTTAGATTCCTAGAACATTTTTATTGCGACAGAATTCCTACTCCGAGCTTATTCTTGTTTATCGTCTCTGGCAATAAAAATATTTCTTTTTTATTCCATTTTTGCTATCTCTACAATGTCAATAAGGCGGGCACCGCAATATCTGGTGACTTACGTGTATGCAGATGTGTCGATGGGCATGATATGTATGAATTTATAGGGAAAATTCCTCGCTCGAGCCTTAATATAAGTTGCGGTGAACAATGTTATAGATCTGGAATCGGGTTTATGGCGTTCCAGATACGTGGGATTGTATCTTTTCCTGTTTGAAACATTGTAGCGATTCGGTGTTTATTGTTACTATTCACAACGAAGGAGTTTCGCTTTAAATTTAAGATATTATGTATTTTAAATCGATTTGTTGTTTAGATTTATCATAATCAGGCTGTTTTAGTGTTAGAAAGGTTTTTCTAATCTTATCATCTTTTATTTATTCATTATCATCTGTCTTAGATATGTGTATGATAGTAGGTATTAATATTAATAATATCTTCTTCGTTACTTTCAGGTATGACATCACTATTTTGGACTTCTGTTTAAAGGTTTGTTAATTTTTCTCAATACTTATCTTTCTTCTATCATAATTAATTAATTTATCATCAACTCTAGAACTAAACTAGAATTAAATCATCAATCAACTAACGGACATACATACAAACATCGTTTCCAATTCACGTCGTCACCTGTTCTGACGTTTCAATCCCACCGTTTTCACGCATTTAACCAAAACAAATAAATACACCATTTACTACGGAACCCGATAGGTTTATTACTGACTATATTGGTGGTCGGCCAGGATTGGTGTAAGGAAAAATAAACGGTGGCTTGTGTGGTCGTGGAATAGTAAGCTTCATAGATAAAACGTAATCATTACGTAAAAATGACAATGCCAGATTTTGCCCCACCATCAACCGCAAGTTGTACAAGATAACAAATAAATGTAAAAATATCTCCGTTTTTTATTAAAATTATTGGTTTAAAACAAAGTTTTGTATAAGTTGCGATTCGAAAAAAAACAGCTTAATTAAGAATTCAGAAATTAGTAAGAAATCGAAGCGATTTATAGATTATTTTTGTTATTATTCTATAGGAGTTGCGAGAGTAGTAGAAAATGATACTGATTATGATTATGCAATATGAAACCTGTAATAAGTCCCCAACAAAATGATAGGTACAGCTTAAATGGTCACGTAGTTTTGTTGTGGGGCAAAGCTCCATAGAAATGTGGCAATGTCTTTTAACTATTGATCATAACTAGTTAATCAGGGAATTCACTTCAGTGAATTATTAAAAAAATTAGATCTACCTATATATTGACGTTTATTTATTAACTAATTTGAATTCTGATGGTTAATCAAAAGTATATATAATAGGTACTACCTTTTATAATGTACGACGACCTGTAAAATTGGTTTAAAAAAATTTATTTTGTATTTATATACTAAAAAATCCAGTTATATGTATTTAAGGAATTTAATATCAACTATTGATAACATAATAATATCATCGGTTTCGATATTCCGATAAATATTGATGTAAAAGAAACGCATTAAGTATATTTTTTATTTCATTAAAGGCTAGACCTAATAAAAACGTATCTCACATATTTTATTGTCAAAGTAATAAAACCAATCACAGTACTTTATTGATATCAAGAATATATTTTACTGATCACATTTATTCTTCGGAATATTTACTTATAATAAGTAAAATTTTATTCCCTTGTTTCTTGATATTTCTAGTACTAGTAATTAAATGACTATGCCAGATTCTGCCCCACCATCAACCGCAAGTTGTACAAGATAACGAATAAGTGTGAAAATATCTCCGTTTTTTATTATAATTATTGGTTTAAAATAAAGTTTTGTACAAGTTGCGATTCGAAAAAAACAGCTTAATTAAGAATTCAGAAAATAGTATGAAATCGAAGCGATTTATTTATTGTTTTTGTTATTATTCTATAGGAGTTGCGAGAGTAGTAGAAAATGATACTGATTATGATTATGCAATATGAAACCTGTAATAAGTCCCCAACAAAATGATAGGTACAGCTTCAATGGTCACGTAGTTTTGTAGGTGGGGCAAAGCTCCATTGAAATGTCTTTGCAATGTCTTTTTCGATAACATTCTCGCGAATCTTCTGCTAGTACTACGATCTTCAGAATAAATAAGCATCTCCAATCTAAATGAGTTTAACTCAAATGTTCTCATGTTAGGCCTTTCACATCCCAACATATACAAATTACGCAACTTCAACGCGAAACTTTGCAAAGCAGTGAAACTTCGTAAATAACCCTACATGTTTTATTAGCACCCCGATAAGGAACTCAGTAAAAGCCTTCAAAGGAGCTTTAATACATACTTAATTATTCGGCCTCGCCGATCTCGGAGGCGTTTTCGGAAAGTCGCATAATAAGGCGCGTAGGCGTCAAGACACGGTGTGCGGTCTTCATACCGGTCAACCGCCAAGAAATCTTTCAGTTCCCATTTGAAACCCAACCTTATCATATAACAAACACAGTTTGGTTTCCTCCCAAGCGTTAGCTGCTATCGTTCCAGAATTTCTTGAGCACACCGCCAAGGAACGTTTGACTTTCGTCTGCACGTTTAGAGTTGGTTTTAGCTTCAAGCTCATGGTTTACACTATTAAAATAATGAGAGCTCCTAAGGGTATCCCCGCAATTTCTCATGTGTTTGCCTCCTTTATTTATTGTGTTGCGAATAAGGCTACTGTTTCTCTTTGTTGCGATGTTGAGACGTCGGGAATGAAGTTTGTCACATGCTCCTTTTGGGGTACTAAGGCGGGCCTTTATTTTTTTATCGGCAAGTCAAGGGTGTTTATTTTCTGTCTTTATAAAGTATTTGTTTAAAGGCTTTGGCACGAATACTAAAATTGGCTATTGTATTCAATTGACCATTATTCTTTAGCTTGGCTTTGAGTGGGCTTATTTTCCTATTGATTCTTCTTAGATAGATAAATCAACATGTTTACTGCGTCATGTGGTATAAGTATAAGATGTATCATTATAATTATTGTTCAGTACCTAATGTGAAAGGATACTGAAACTCATAGCAAATCATTAAATTCGTCTACTTCTTTAAATCAATTTTGACTTTTGTAAATTTTGCTGGGACAAAAGACATTGCCACTTTTCAATGGAGCTTTGCCCCACCTACATAACTACGTGACCATTAAAGCTGTACCTATCATTTTGTTAGGGACTTATTATAGGTTTCATATTGCATAATCATAATCAGTATCATTTTCTACTACTCTCGCAACTCCTATAGAAAAATAACAAAAACAATGAATAAATCGCTTCGATTTCTTACTATTTTCTGAATTCTTAATTAAGCTGGTTTTTTCGAATCGCAACTTGTTGAATCAAAACTTTATTTTAAACCAATAATTTTAATAAAAAACGGAGATATTTTTACATTTATTCGTTATTTTGTACAACTTGCGGTTGATGGTGGGGCAGAATCTGGCATTGTCATTTCTTCTTAGACAAGCATCATCTATGTACATTAAGCTTTTAATATTTCTGTTTGTGTATATCTTTTTCGTTTACCTACAATAAAGTAATATACTTTTTAGATACAACTTATTTCGAAGTTTGAAGAAAAACAACATTTCAAATTCATAAACGAACTCAACGGCTATCTCCTAGAAATATTCAATTACGTATTCCAAAAATACAATAGCAACAGATTTGTATGTAACAATTTCGACTATATTGTTATGTTAATAAGTCATTATAATGCAGGCGACAAAGTTTAAATGTGTAAAGTCATTCTGGAGTAAGGTTTTTACCTTTTTCCCTATTCAATGGCTCACTGTGTCAATACGGGAATGGCATTTGAAACTCTATTGGAACTTGGATATAGAAATGGAAGGATATTTATGTTCCTTACTTTAGTAGTTTGTCTTTCTTCTATTCATGAAAACAGTATACCGTCTGCTTTGTGGTTCAAAACTTTATAGTCTATGGAATCTTTTCTTATATTGCTTTTTACTCAATCGCCGGGAGGAGATCGGTAATGTTTCTGGAATATGGAGAGAATTATGTCGATTCCTTTGTTTCCATTCCATTCAGTTTAGTTTTTATCCTTTGCGTACAAGACACCGATTCTATCAGAATCTTTTACGATTCCAATTAGGATCGTGAATAGCACGTGCTAACTTTTATAAGGATTTTTAATCAAGCGTCCCATTTCAAAGAGTATGTAATGCAAGTTCTCTTACTATATTTTCTTTCGCCGTTTTGAGAGCAATTGTAAAATAGGTATATAATGTAAGTTACCTCGGATGACTATTATTAACCTGTGGTTAGAACCAGCGTTGTCTTAAGGCTGGGTGTGCCTTTTAAAATTGAGAGCTTATTTTTTTTAAATCTGATTATTGTTGGCGTTTTATTTACCTGCCAAAATTCATAAAAATACAAAAATGGAGTCACTGTGCCGAGCTTGAACGCATGCTGAACGCCGCTGCGGGTCATCTTCTGTCTCACGCTTAATCGCAGTATCATCGATCTCTTTTGCATAGTCTAATAATAAGAAAAATCCAAATAATAACATATGTATCCCATTCCCGGCTCCAATCTCTGACATCTCTAAAACGTCAATAGACATGAATGTGTATGTCACTAGAACTTACCGCATCCAATCCACCTCTAACCAGTTCGAACCAGTTGACGGTACAAATGGAATGACTCGTGCCAGTGAATGCTTTCCGTCGAGTCATCGCGACTGTACTAACAGGTGATTCGGCTCGTGACTCGTTCAAGTGGTTGTGTTACATTTGGGCAAGTCGAGTGGCATGTCAAGTTGGTGGCAAGTATTTGCACGGTTGTTATATTGATTTCGTTTGTTATTGAGCTTCTTAGACAGTTAGGTATTTTGTTTGTTTGTTGTAATTAGAGTTCTAGCTGTTTTGAAGTTATTTCCCTCATTTGTAAACTAGTTCTTCTCAGCATTTTCCTTGCAAAGTTGATAGATTTAAATTTTAAAAAAAATTGACTTGCAGAAATATACTGACAATAAAGGATATTATGACTCTGATTCTTACTATAATTTTAATTTGACAGAAATACATGACAAGCGATGGAATGATCTGTCTAAGTGTAAGAATTTCTGACCAAATAATTGACTCATTAAAGTCTAAACTAGTGCTTTGAATGACGGAATCTTTTGCACAGTATTCCTTCTGTACAATGAACAAAATATTGCTTAAAGTTTAAAAAGGTTGTAAATTCTTAAGGTTATATCTAATCTGTTTACTGCATTTCAACTGTACTCCGACTGAAAATTAGTATCTATGACTGCAAACCAATCGTGCAGCCCGATTGAAATCGGCATGCAGTTCCAACCACAGCTAGCTTGCAGTCAGCATGCAGTCGTAGTCTGTCTGTCTAGAGCCTAGAAGCTAGCCAAATTATAAAACTTTGTTTTGTGTCACCCTTCAGCTGTTGTTCAACACTCACCGATTTCGGTCTACTTGTGACCATGATCGCTGCAATGCTGTCGAAATATCGAGACATCAATAATAAATGTTTAACACGGTATTTCCTGATTTACCTATCTAATTAATATAATTATAAAAGTTTAAACACAGCAATATTAATCGACTCATTCTTCCTACTTGACTGTTCTAAAAACTATCACTAAAGTGAACGCAGCATGGCCAGTAGGGTGCACTACACCGCTATTGACAGTCCGCCCTCCATTGTACGGGCAGTCAGCAAACATGATTTGTAGAAATGACGCCGTATCGACTATTCGATCCAACGAACTCAATTCATGAAGAGCGCCTATTGAAGAGAACCAGATAAAATTGTCACAAACGTGTTAAATGTACTTGGAGTGATGGTTTCTGGATCAGACCGACTAAGTGCGAGTCGGACGAATCGTAACCGTAACTTTGCTCTAACGAAAAGATAAACTGGATTTAGAAACCAACTTATCTTTGCCACTATCTAAATTTAATGTCCATACATCGACATACTCTTGATTAGTTCATCATCTGTAAATGCAAGTTTGTAATTAAAAAACAAAACATTTTTGGGGAGATGTAATTTCAAAATTTACAGTAGTGCTAATACAGTATCACAATATATTTTTTCCTTTACTTGTGATATAAAACCGCTTTCACTTTACTATGTTAAATTCCATGAACAGTTGGTTGCCTGGAAGAAATCGCTTTTAGCGATAAGGCCGCCAAAATTGTACATATTGTTTTGTATTTCTGTATTGTAATTGTTTGTGTCTTTTATGTACAATAAAGTGTATTTGAATTGAATTGAATAAAACCTAACTTCTTACCAAATTTCATGATTCTAGGTCAACGGGAAGTAGCCTATAGCATTTTCATACAAATATGCGAGAAAATGCGACATAAACGGCCATATCTTTGTTGTATGTTGAAGTTTGATTTTTTCACGGCTGCATGAGATTGCAGACCTGAGTATTAATTTCAACTCGATCCGTCTACGCGTTTCTGAGATCCTGTCTGTCAAGACAGACGGACATACATTTATGTGATGACATGTATGTATATTCATAGGTAATAAGACGGTGGGGGCTGAAAACCAGTGCTGGTGATTGACTTCATCAGTGAAGTCATCGCCAGCAGATACTGAGTCCCTCGCCCTTTTTTTTATTAAAAATTAAAAAATTATGTGGTACAAAAGCGAAGAAACGTTCTTGAATGCTTATGACATAAAAGCTGAAGGTTTTTATTATGATGAAGTGCCTATTCAATTCAAAGTACAATGAAATAGAAACCTAAAACCATGCAGTATTTAATTAAAAATTCCAAAATCTTCACAAAAACTCTAACAAAAGCCGTGAAATTGAAATGATTCAGATATAATACTGCCAGTAGTTTATCTTCAGGAAAGATCTAATAATTTGTAAGTATAACAAGTTGGAACTGATTACAAAACCACAAATATTCTATACAAAAGTCGTATCAATTACTTACGGCGCTTTGACCTGTGCTTAAGGGTAAGTTCATCTTTCCTTCTTAATTTAATGGTGGCACTTCACTTGGCTATTCGTATTTGCGTATTTGTCATAATTGCCATGTGTGGTTGGTATTCTTGACAAAATATTTGTCTTATTTGTATGTACGTCAAGTATTTGACAAATACAACAAACATCCAGTGCCACCAAAATACTTGATGTACATACAAATAAGACGAATATTTTGTCAAGCATACCAACCACACACGGCAATTATGACAAATACGCAAATACGAATAGCCAAGTGAAGTGCCAATTATGCCAAATATTTTTGAGATTTTTTTATCACTTTGAATTTAAATGCGTTATTTGCAGTTTTAGTGAAATCTCCTAAGTATACTTTTTGTTGCAACATCATTAAATTAAAATGTTATTATTATTCTAAATAAATAAATTACGTAAGTAATTTTTAACTAATTAATATTTATTTTTGTGTTTTATGGATTTGACAGCTAAGAGTAATTGGACCTTCGCCGTCGTTATGCATCTCAATCTCAGTTGCATCTCAAAACTCGTTCCTTGCACAAACTTATCGCTGTTGTAAAAAGTATCATATGCATGCATTACATCTGTATCTTATTTAGAATCACGGAGAAAAAAAAATCCGCCTAGATTTCACATGCCTTACATTTTTTCTACGGCATGCAGGTTTCATCACCATGTAGGTATTCCTTCACAGTTTTGAGAGCACTCGGTAAATGTACGTAAGTTTTTCCGTCGAAAAAACCGAGGATAACTCATTGGTACATAGCTGCCATGACTGGGAATCGAACCTAGGGCCTTCGTATCGCAAGTCCATTGACCCAACCACTGCGGCACCGAGCTCTTTTAGTTTCTTTTAGAAATGCATGCTTCCCCTTAACCTAATTTTGACATGTAACTCAATCTGCCAGCAATCCAACCAGATATTCACACGAAATAACTCTCATGCCATGTTTTGGTTCCATATATGTAATTTAATAGTCTTACTAGTTCAAAATTAATACGAGATTAAATCTAATTTTATACGTGTCTGACGCAATGATGAATGTTTGACTACGAGCTTCTTGACACTTTTGTGGTCAATCGAATCCCGTTAAGAATGACTAAGATAGTTAGCTGAGCTCATTCACCAAGTACGGACAACAGCAGATCAATGGTAACACTTGCAGTACGATTTTAAACCTTACGACGCAGATAATAAGAACGGTCCAAAGACCAAAGTGTTACACTTGATCTGCTGTTAGCTGTACGAATATATTTATTATACTGTTTAAAGGTTAATATTTATGTCTATACATCAAAAAGATATAGGTTAGATAGAATAAGAAACGAGTATATCCGCCAGAAGACAAAAGTGATTAACATTGCTCGTAGAATCAGTAAACTGAAGTGTCAGTGGGCTGGTCACATCTGTCGTAGAACCGATAACCGATGGGGTAGACGAGTTCTCGAATGGAGGCCATGAACGGGTAAACGTAGTGTGGGACGCCCCCGACTACATGGAAGGATGACCTTCGCAAGATGGCTGGGAGGGACTAGATGCAGAGGTCCGAGAGTGGGGTTGAGTGGCGTGCTTTGGGAGAGGCCTATGTCCAGCAGTAGACTGATACGGGCTGATGATGATCAAATATATCCAACAATAATTGTGTAGGAAAACGTGAAGATTTTGTTACGTTTTAGTGTGCATAATGATATCCTACTATTAAAGTTTTAATTTATGCTCGTCTTCAAACAAGTGACAGGTTTGGCACAAATTAGATCCTATTAGAATCCAAGAATCTATTAAATTCTGTCTATAAATGTCTATATGTAGGCACATTTACTATCTCCAACAATGTAACAGAAAAGATCGCCATCACCATCCCAATAATTTTAAATTGGCAGTTGCAAATATATGTAAATGAATGCTTATCGCAATTCGATCCCAATTGCGGCATTTCACAAAAGCATAGTAATCGAGATATAAAACACCAGACAAATGGTATGGCTCGACGGTTTTTCGCATTAAAACCAGTACAATCTCGATTTTATCGACGCCATAAAAATATTATTTGTAACACCTCGGTTATGGAGTACACTCGCCATGTGCGTACGCTTGGAGCCGATAACTCTTTCAGTTTTACGAGTTTGTGTTCTGGAAACTGCATGCGATTCTTGCGTAGGTATGTTGTTTTGTTTGCTGATGATGTTACTATCTTTATTTGATTTCTTTTGTTCAATTTGATCGGAATCATCATCATCAGTCTATTTATATTGCCCCACTGCTCGGGCACAGACCTTCCCTTACATCGAGGGAGCGTAGGTATGTTGTTTTGTTTGCTGATGATGTTACTATCTTTAATTTCTTTTGTTCAATTTGATCGGAATCATTATCATCAGTCTATTTATATTGCCCCACTGCTCGGGCACAGACCTTCCCTTACATCGAGGGAGCGTAGGTATGTTGTTTTGTTTGCTGATGATGTTACTATCTTTAATTTCTTTTGTTCAATTTGATCGGAATCATCATCATCAGTCTATTTATATTGCCCCACTGCTCGGGCACAGACCTTCCCTTACATCGAGGGAGCGTAGGTATGTTGTTTTGTTTGCTGATGATACTATCTTTATTTGATTTCTATTGTTCAATTTGATCGGAATCATCATCATCAGTCTATTTATATTGCCCCACTGTCGGGCACAGACCTTCCCTTACATCGAGGGAGCGTAGGTGTGTTGTTTTGTTTGCTGATGATGTTACTATCTTTATTTGATTTCTTTTGTTCAATTCGATCGGAATATTCATCTTTAATTCTTCGATATGAGATTTTTTTCTCTGCGGCATCACAATGTTTTCCTTCAGCGTTTTGAGAGCACTCAGTAAATGTACATTTTCGTCGAATAAACCGAGGATAACTCATTGGTACATTGCTCTGGCTGGGAATCGAACCGTATCGCAAGTCCATTGACCCAACCACTGAGCCACCGAGCTCCTCGAAACTTTACGTATAAAGTGACACTTTATACGTAAAGTTTCGAGTATGCGTGTTTCCATTGCTACTTCAATATTGACTTCGATATTGAAGTAGCAATGGAAACACGCATTCCGTACCTCTGTTAGTACAATCTACTTTCGGGGATCCCCTTTCTTAAGTAATGTTCTATTACTTTCGGCGTTTATGTGACGAAGATGACTATTTAAACGATGAACATGCATGGTGTGTGTCGCCGGTTCCGCATGAGGGATAAACTTACTAACAATAGTAATAGTTACGTACTGTATAGTTATTAAGTAATCATTGTATTATCATTGTTTTAAAAGATGTGTTGCTGAGAGTTTTTTGCCACTTTTTCTCCTCAGCGTTGGCACCTTTTCCTTGCAAAGTGGTGTAAATGTAAATTCAAAAATATATTGACGTGCAAAAATGGACTCAACGTGCTTACTTGCAATAAAGAAATTTGACTTTGACTTTGATGTTTTTGGAACAAAAATGTTTTCGGTTTTAATCTGGCTGGTAATCGAACAGTATCGCAAGTCCATTGACCAAACCACTGAGCCACTGAGTTCTTAAAAATCGCTGTAGGTATTTCTTTGAAATTGCACTCCACTCACATTAGTATGTGCTTCGGCCCCCGCGTCTGATTCAGAAATCGCAAACGTCCAACATTTTGTCATCCCTCCATACCCATGGATGCACGCACGGACGACTCACCCCAACACTGATTCGAACCTTAAATATATGCTGTGCTACAGTTTACGTGAAACTTTTAAAGGATTTCGTATTTTTTAGCCATGGGGGCGAAGTTTGCAACAAATACGCTCAGTTCGAGCGTGAATGTCTCCGCTGCGGGATTTACTTTTTTAGACTCTTATGTTTACAGTTCGGTATGTAGGTATGTATGTATGACTATGAGCTCGGTGGCTCAGTGGTTGGGTCAATGGACTTGCAATATGGAGGTCCCAGGTTCGATTCCCAGCTAGGGCAGCCATGTACCAATGAGTTATCCTCGGTTTTTTCGACGGAAAAACTTACGTACATTTACCGAGTGCTCTCAAAATGGTGAAGGAAAGCATCGTGATGAAACCTGCATGTCGTAGAAGAAGAAAAATCTAAGGCATGTGAAATCCGCCAACCCGCACTGGGCCCGCGTGGTGGATCATGGCCCCAGCTCGCTCGATGTAAGGGAAGGTCTGTGCCCGAGCAGTGGGGCAATATAAATAGACTGATGATGATGATGATGATGTAGGTATGTATGTATGACTATTGCATATTGGGTAAACACAGCGAAATTGTAAGATCTAAGCTCGCTGGGTAGAAAGAATTACAATTTACAAGAAAGAGAGCGAATGTTTAAACCAGGAATAACTTTAAATCTCGTTTATGCCTAACCGAGTTATTTTCTCGCTAGCCGTGTTTAAATTTATTTATTTATTTTATAAATGGACTCATCAGTTCGTCATTTGCCAATGTCATGTTACAGAATATTCAAAATATCATATCGTCTTCTCTTCATCCACGGGAGTCGCCGTAGCGTCGGCACCCTGGGTATCCGCGTCTTCATGTCTTCATCCAGAGGAGACGCCGTAGCATCATCACTCTGGACGAAGCAGCTCGACAGTCACGTTCACTCCCGAGCTCGCAGTGGGACTCTTGACCATGGCGCCAAACTTCAGATCATGCATAAATAATCCAATAACTTCACCGTACTGTCATTCGCGAACATTTTCTGATTAATTTAACGTGATATTAAACACAAAATAGTCCCTGTAGACATTAAAAGGAAAATTATCAAATAATTTCGCAACCGTCGTTTCCCGCCATTTTCAAGAGAACCCGAGTTAGTTATTTTATCGCTAGTCGTGTTTAAATGCGATGGATGACAATCAAATTATTTTCTGTTATTTTCATTCGCGCTATTCTTTTGTTTTTCTTTTCGTCCAGCATCCAGTTGTGGCAAAATGTAGTCGTTGGTTATATTGTATGCTACCTACTATAAAATCTATCGAAACAATCAATACTTAACGTCTGATGTTGTTCGATAATCTTCAGACTTATCCTCTAATTCAAGTATTCTTCCCCTCAGACATCTTCAAACACCGAAACTTTTTACCGTACGATGCGGGTTGAATCAGGTGCCTTCTTAGATTTAATGCACTGACTTTTATATTGTTTTCTCGCTCTATTGGCTTACGGGGGCTGAGAGGAAGCATTATCGGGGTATTTGGGGACGTTTTAGGGGATTGTGTGCTTGAGACATTTTGGATTAATTATTCATTTTGTGACGACGTGTGCTTTTTGTGGGAGTTTTTGAGTTGAAATGTTTGTTCAGGAGTAATAATTTAGTTGCTCTCATTTTTATATTTCACGCACTTTAGAGGGGCTTTTTTATGTGAGCCACCTGATGGTAAGCGGTCATCGTCGTTTAGAAACACCTGCACCGGAGAAGTTGATAGTTGCCAACCTTGAAGGTTCTTTGTTTGTCTTGAAGTATCCTATCATAGCTCAATGTCACAAGATCAGTCACTCTAATTAAAGTGTACCAATCGCTACTTTAAACAATCATCTTCGTTCCAACCACACCATCTCAGAAAACATTCTGCAAAGAAACTGCGGACCCAAACACAGCATGAAACGGAAAGTGCCTTACTCGGAAACGCACGATTTTCCAACATTTGTATTCTGCTCTCGTGTACAGATGTTAATCTGTTACCCACGAACTACGGAACTGAGTTTGGCGCAATAAAAACTGTCACTATACTTATTTACGATGCAATAAACATGATAGAAATGAGTCGAGGCGCCATCGGTGCATTATGTTTATAAGATATTGCTTCGGGAAGAACTGCATTAACAAGCTTATTAATAACACCCAACTAAAACAACAAAAAATGAGAACAGCATGTAACCACCTTGATTAAAGATTTTAGATTCAATACTATAGTGAGCCATTGATTCATAACATCAAGCATAACAGGAATAGAAAGAAGTGGAAGTGCTAAAAAGCTAAGCATTTAGAGGATGAATAAAGGAAGAGTAACGATAGAAAAGATAGAACGAATGTTGATGGAAGGGTCGGAAGAAGTCACAGACCACTTACCCCCATAGACCTGTAACAGGAGGGATCCCGTGTCTGCCCGCACATGAACGCAAAATTGCTTCGCGACACGTGTAACCTGACATAGACATGGACGCATCTCTTTAATACTGCACCCCTGTCCCCCGCTTCGTCTCTATGCGCTCTTCGTTGACAGATTTTTTCGCTTGCAAATTTATACCGATTTAATGTCTATTGGGTAAGTGGTCTGTGTATCCATGTATATAATGATAATACATTTTACTAGTGTATCATCTATTTAAAAAATGGTAGATTCAGCTGATAGTACCGACGATGATACTGAAGAACGTGATGATATCTTGAGCTAAAAGTATATCCTTATTGCAGCAGAATTCTATTTCGATAAAACAATGTTCAAATTTTGTTATACTTCTTGCTTCTACATCATTATTCTTCATTACATTATCATTGTTTCTGTCTAGTGTGACGTCCATAAACTTAGGAAAAGCTAAATATTCAGATTTCTTAAATCTAGCAAGTTTAGTGTCCATTTTAGCAACCTTCCCACAATATCTAGAACAGTGCCAACATTATTGTTGCTTTCGACACTTACGAGCCTTACAGACAGAACAGAATAGATGACATTATAGATTAGTTCTATAAATCACGAATGATGTAGATTTATGTAGTACTAGAGAGAGAAATAATTATACCCTTTATTATACTAAGAATTAAAAATGGAATGTGTAAGGTTAAAGGTGTCGTTTTGCTGTGGAGACGGCGGGACGGTGAGGTTCCGACGCTAGGTGTCTAGTGCACGAACTGGGTCGCCGGCTAAAGGATAAGTGTGGGGATTCACGCTCCACTTTCTTCCACATTCAGAGGATTTCCCTCGCTGTCCAGAGAGGCAATGCGGCCAGCATCATGGGCACATTCGGTCAGGTGGCACTCCGCGGCTATTTGACGAGCCTCCTAGGTAATCAATGTATTAGGTAATTGTAGTATTTCTTTTACTAAATAATATTATGTTTTAGGTTTTAATATTACTAGCCAGAGATTGTATTTACCACTAATTCCTTATATTTAATACACTTATTGCTATAGAAGTTAAATAAATGTAACGAATGAGATGAAATATGCTGGAAACCTCAAAACGCGTTAGACCTATGAATGAATACATCCAGTTTCATAACTATATTGATTGAAGAACAAACCTAACCTTCAACTAAAGGAATGTAAAACATAGAAAATAGTTTAAAGTTAGTATTTGAATTCGAATCAACAAAACCACGACAAAATATTGATCCCCCAAAACCTTATTGTCGGAACAAGAATTAATCTGATGATGACGCAGAACGAGGTTCACGCACAATTGCCGGCGGAGGCATTTCCTAATATTTCCCGGCCATTGAGAGATCTAAACAAATTCAGCTGAAAGGAATTCCCTCTCCCAATACGTCAATCAACTTTTGTGGGATTGTACTAAAAAGATAGGAGTGGTTGATATACGGGAACGAATTTGGTGTTTAGTCGTAGTAATATCTACATGATGATAACGCTGAACAATATTGGGAGTGATTGTGTTTGGGAAGTATGAAATTAAAGATAGAGAAGAAGAATTTAAGGATAATGGTATTGAAAAAGATTTTTAAAATGAAAAAATCAAATCCAGATCGTCTGTTAATTGCACAGACCTCTTATTTCATGTCTATTTGGTAAGCCAAATAGACATGAAATCAGTACAAATATGAAAGTGAAAAATTATGTCAACGATGATCGCATAGTGACGAAGCGGGGGACAGGGATGCCGAGAGATGCGTCCATGTCGATAATATCTCTAGGTTACACGTGGCGCGAAGCAATCTTGCGCTCATGTGCGAGCAGACACGGGCTGTTCCTGTTACAGGTCTATAGGGTAAGTGGTCTGTGGTTAATTGAGATTTGTACAAAATACTACTTTAAGAGTATTAGTAGTTGAATGGTGATAATTAAATTGATACGATTGAAAAATCCCACTGGTTATATCAGCTAAACTCGAATTAGAACAACTGGGAATGGACGTTCGAGATTTTGTACAAATCGTTATTAAAATGATAGGACTGGACTGCCTTTTTTCTTAAATACGTTGACAAATTATGGCCTTCATATAGTCTAATATTATGAAATAGTAACAATTCTAGTACTATATTAGAAAACGAGCTCCACAATGATATATATTCCATACAACATTGGGCACCATCCATCTATCCAGCAATACGATATCAATCGCAACAGACTCGCCCATAAAAGCGATCCTTATGTATTTTCTATAGAAAGTTTCGTTCAAAAAATATATATTTGATCTATTTCGACAGCGCGGGTATGTCGTAAACGCGAATGGGAGGGTTAAATCTCATTACTTTATAGCAGATGTAAAGCGATTTATAGAGGTAGGCCCGCCGGCCATATTTCGTTATGTTCCAATAATTCGTTGGTTGATGCGGCCCTTAGACGTTTTGGCTTTGTGCCGTTAGCTTGATGCGCTTGTAGCTAAAGTTTTATGTCAGTATATTTTTCGGGTAATGTTGGACGTTCATGGACAGTAGAAATTACGAAATGACAGTGAAAATTCTCAACTACTGTCGTAACCGTGGGGGATTCTAAGTATGTGCGTGTCAAGACCGACAAAAATGTACCTACAACCTTTATTTTGACAGTACACATACCTATTTTCTACACAGAATGACAGTGGGACCGCTCCACAAAGAAAACCGCCTACGAACGCCGCGGGAGATGCCGTTGTGTCTTTTTAAATGCATCAAAATACTACGTCATACGCCGTACTGTCATTTTCCGAATACTCAAACTACGGCATATGCCGCCACTGTCGATGAACGTGTGTCCATTAAGTAGCGTTCTTGAGCGTCAAAACATAAAGTTCTGTTGTAGCATCTTCAAAGTCAAATATCTTTATTGCAAGTAAGCACGTTGAGTACATTTTTGCACGTCAATATTTTTTTTGAATTTACATTTACACCACTTTGCAAGGAAAAGGTGTTAACGCTGAGGAGAAAAAGTGGCAAAAAACTCTCAGCAACACATCTTTTAAAACAATGATAATACAATGATTACTTAATAACTATACAGTACGTAACTATTACTATTGTTAGTAAGTTTATCCCTCATGCGGAACCGGCGACACACACCATGCATGTTCATTGTTTAAATAGTCATCTATCCTGTAATACGCCTTCTTAACAAGTGTTCCTTTAGTTTTTCTTCGATAGATACTTCGAATGGGTCATTGGAGCAGATGACATTTATTTGATCTCTTACAAGTTTGTCTTTGCAATCAGATTCGCTACGTCTAATTGGATCCCTTGGACTTTTTAACCACTTGGATCCATTAACCAAAATGCGGCGAATGCGGTACCTCGGTCTCGGGCCTCGCTCTGAATCGTTCCTGATGCAAAGGCTGTCCATAGCCATACAGCGCGGTAACGCCGCTGGTATTATGAGCACCTTTGCATCGGGAACGATCAGAGGGGGCTTATTCGATTAAGTTTATTATTATTATTATTGTTATTTTGGCATACATAAATAAATTTAATTATTATTAAAGGCACTAAAAACTAAAGAACAAATTATAGCTTAATGTCAATAAATAATTTATTTAACCAAAAGCTTTCTGGAAATTGATTCAAAAACCATCCTCCGTTTACTTGGATCCTTTGATCACGTGGTTGGTACAAGTACGCTATAAGGTGTGCGATAACGGTTCACTAATGTTTGACAAAAAACGTATGACAAATGATCATTATACAAATTATTTTTGAAAAAGTAATCATTTGACAAACTTATCATTTACTAAAGTGATCGTTTTAAAAGTGATCATTTGACAAAAATCCATTTTATAAATATTTAACATAGCAAATGTTGTGAATGCTAAACCGTCATTTTGCAATTGATTAAATGACCAAAGTATTCCTTTTGCAAGGTCGCCATTAGACAAAATATTGGGTAAATAAGTGGGTATTTTATATGTATAATTGTTAATAAATGAACTTGCTTTTTGAATACAAAAAAAAACCTAACATCGAAGTCTCTGGCTTGGAGCGAAGCTGCGCTTCGCTCCAAGCCAGGGCCTTCTGAACCTAAACATCCGTGTCGGATCTGGTTAGAGAGTTGGTCGGGGTGTCCCTTCATTTGATAAAAACAAATTACAATTACCAAACAATGCATTTTGTCAAAGGTTTTTATGCCTTGCGTTGTTTTATCTATTAACGTATATAATAAGTGAATAGTTTGTTAAGTGATGTTTTGAAGAAAGAAACTTTGTCTCGTAATTGTTTTGTCAAATGAATTATTTATAGAACCATTACTTTGTACAAAGATGAACTTATGAATCATAATTTTGCCAAACGTTGTTTGTGAAATGAAATGTTTGTAATTTGTTTTTTATCAAATGAAGGGACACCTGCGATAACAGTAGGTACAGTAAGCACTACAAAAAAAGAGTTTGTGGATGTAGTAGTTGGTACACTTCTGTAGAGGTCCGGGTCATGTATCATGCATGGTCCTACCTCCCTCTATGTTAGGGAGGTAGGACCTGTACACAGACCACTTACCCCATAGACATAAAATCGGTACAAATTTGCAAGCGAAAAATTCTGTCAAGCGATAGGCGCTATTAGACGAAGCGGGGGGCAGGGGCGCCATATTAAATCCGTTTCGATATCTCAAGGTTACGCGTGTCGCGAAGCAATTTTGCGCTCATGTGCGGGCAGAAACGGGCGCCCTCCTGTTACAGGTCTATGGGGTAAGTGGTCTGTGGACCTGTAGTTCAATAATAGGGACATTCAAGAAGGCTGATGATGGATGACCTTTATTTGATCCGCGATTAGCCATCTACCCACTGGCTCACGAATTTCCTAATTTTTTCGATAGAATAAATGTATGTACGCTGGAACACAGAGAAAGGTGTAGGTACAGGAGAGTTTCTAAGGTTGAGATTTTCTCGAAAACTACTTAACCTATTGCAAAAATTCTTTCACTGTTTGATAGATAAAAGTGAAAACTATGTAACTGTAAAAGAATTATTAAATTCAGTTCAGTAGTGTTTGAGAAAATCTTAGCCTTATTGACGCCCCCTGTATACTTGTCTCTGTCTTGGACTGTACACTTATAGAATAATCTCAAAAACGCAGAAGGAGCACACCGTAAGAAAATTTTAGGGAATTTAAAAAATCTAAGACATGTGTAATCCTATCTGCTGACTAATCCGAAGGCACGACCCCAAATGTCAATGACAAAATAAAGTCAGCACATAATTATGATGATGACTAAAATAGACAGACAAAAAACGTCGAATCCAATTCAAAAGCAGAGTCAATTTAAAACCACTCATTCTTACAGTATTTATGCATATTTTTAACATAACATACAAAAGCGCACGTGCCAACAAACCCCAGCCCCCAAAGATGTAACATTAAAAAGACCACAATATCTCCACGGAATGGCGTTATGCAAAATTGCAGAGCGCGGTGCGTGTGCAATTCTTTGTGAGGTGCATCTGCTACGTGGCGTCACGTGGCAGGACAGAGGCTGTGCAAACGGGCGGTAGAAACGCTGCGGTTCGAACGCAAACACATACATTATGCCTGAGATATTGTGAGATGACGGATGATAGTGTTGTTACTATATAGTAAATCTGTACATAATGTGTTTATGTTTACGGTGTATTGGTTCATGACTGTAAGGCCGTAGATACAATTGTAAATAAAAAACTAAAAACAAAAGAGAGCCTTGACGCAGGATGTGCAGTTGAGATTTGATTAGCAAATATATGATATCTCTTAAAAACTAAGAGTTATATATTTAGTTCTTTACATACAACAAACCAAATGTTATGAGGTCTTGTGATGGAGCGCTCTTAGTGCATTTGACAACACATCAATGGCAAGTGGCAACAGTTGATGTATAGATCCTGGCAGCTAAGTTGACCCAAAATGGCGGCGGTTCGTGAAGGTAGGCTTGGTGCAGATTGATGGTAACACTTATATTACGATTTCATCTCTTACTAAACAGATAATAACAACGATTAACGTATTACACTTGATGTGTTTTTGACTGTAAAATTGATGATTTTGTTTACAATTTTGGGCCTAATAACCTGCCGGCGTACTTGCTACTGAAATTATTTTGACACAGAAAAAAAGAACATACAAAGCCCAAACTCGTACAATTATGATCAATTGCTCGAGATTTTAAATTAGTTGAGAAGAATAAAGTTGTTGCAAATACAATAAGTACCTATCTTCTTAAAGACAGATGGAATCAGGGAATCAGGCATGTTTATAATAATAGACATAAGTTTCATTCATCACTAAGTTTGCCAATTTTCGTCATGATTTGAATACATAGTTTCATCCTTCAAGCGTTTTCCTGGTTTTTATTCATAACACTTGCGTTTAAAAACCCGCTCGTCAGCACCCAACCGTAATCTGTTTACCCTGCTAAGAGCACATGGCCCGGGTCGTCTTTAATTAAATTAAAACTTCGATGACGTCACGCCGAGTCTGGCTGCGCGTGAGACTCTTCCGGAGCCGGTGACGCGAACATAATGCGACATTTGGTGCTGAACTGCCCCCTTACCTTGAAGTCTTATAGCAGTATTACTTTCATAATACTTTGTTACTTCGTACAATGACGACCTTAAAGAGCTTACTTTAAGGTCGTCATTATACGAAGTAACAAAGTATTATGAAAGTAATTCTGCTATAAGACTTCAAGGTAAGGGGGCTGAACTGTTATTGAAGTTGAAGGAGACTAAAGGCGCAAACATACTGTTAAAACGCCACGCGATGCGACGCGTGTTGAACAAATCAAATCGTTACAATTTTAGCTAGAATCACACTATGAACACCCGATGCCGATGAAAAATGTACGGTAAACACGCGCCGCATCGCGTCGCGTGGCGTGGCGTATTAACAGTATGTTTGGGCCTGAAGTCTCGTATCCTATCGGAGCTCGGTGGCCCAGTGGTTGGGTCACTGGACTGACGATATGGAGGTCCAGGTATGATCCCCAGCCAGAACAGCCTTGTACCAATGAGTTTTCCTCGATTTTTTAGGGTTCCGCGCCTCAAAAGGAAAAAAAGGAACCCTTATAGGATCACTTTGTTGTCCGTATCTGTCCGTCCGTCTGTCTGTTTTGTCAAGACCTATATCTAAGAAACGCGTGGACGGATTAAGCTGAAATTAATATCAAATACTCAAATCTGTAATCTCACGCAGCCGTGAAAAAATCAACCTTCTACGTCAACGCAATCAAAAGATATGGCAGTTTATGTTGTATTTTCTCGCATATTTGTATGAAAATACAAGAAAACCAAAACCTATAGGGTATTTCCCGTTGACCTAGAATCATGAAAGGCAAGAAGCTAGGTCTTATAGCACAAGTGAAGGAAAAAATCTGAAAACTGTAAATTTGAATTTACATCTCCCCAAAAAATATTTTTTTTTGTTATTTTATTTTGTTTATTTTTAATTTATTGGAAAACCAACGGCAATTATCAAAGGGTAAGTTACACAATATAAAACTGATAGCCAATTACAGGTTTTCGTTGTTAGATTATAGACTAAATTAACTATATCGACGAAGCGGGGGGCAGGGGCGCCATATTAAACCCGTTTCGATATCTCAAGATTGCAATTTTGCGCTCATGTGCAGGCAGAAACGGACGCCCTCCTGTTACAGGTCTATGGAGTAAGTGGTCTGTGGCTGCAATGCTGTCGAAATATCGAGACATCAATAATAAATGTTTAACACCTTAACTAATTAATATTTATTCTGTGATTTACCAATATTAACATACTTGACCTACTTTCTCACATTAAACTGTATTCAATACTGAAATTTTCAGGAAGCCTTCTCATAAAAATTCTTCAGCCAACCCA
The DNA here is from genome assembly GCA_963506565.1 of Tachystola acroxantha. Taxonomy (NCBI): domain Eukaryota; kingdom Metazoa; phylum Arthropoda; class Insecta; order Lepidoptera; family Oecophoridae; genus Tachystola; species Tachystola acroxantha. The sequence continues at coordinate 1,337,343 of OY735874.1, forward strand.
AACACGCCTGAAAGACGTAAGTAAGCTTCAAAAATCTCTCTCGTCTTACAACAAAATTAAACTAATTGAAAAACTTTTCTAATTATCGCCTTAACAGATACTTGGAGTAAATCGCCTTAAGGGTAAACAACACCTCAGGAATTCGCGCCCGGTGCGTTCCAAATAATGTGCGGAGCTTGTTATAGGCGGTAGCGGTTTTTGGTTGAGTAAATTATTAATCGTATATGAAAAAAATATATGTGAAACTCTTAAATTGTGTAAGTAGGTACATCATTATTATATTTAATATTCAATTCACAAGACAATTGCATTATTTTGGAAATGGTGATGGAAATAAGTATTTTTTTATGACTGTCGAAGACTCTAATTCCGATTCGCATCCTTCAGTCAGAGTAAATACCATGCATATTTTTTTCATGTCATAGTTTATCTTAAAATTTACATATTCGTATTTGCCACTGTGTAAGAAAAAGTTTATTTTGACTGGCTTTTTGCCAACTTTGAGAAGCATTCCTGCAGAAAAAATGTTCTAATTTTTTTGGAGAATACTTTCTTGTAACTTTTAAATAGCTTAGGTACTTTGTATAAGTAAATACTCTAATATATAGAACTTTCCATCATTTCAAAGCTTTATATATATTTTTTAACATACCTACCATATAAATACAGAATATAAATCAGAAAAAGCAAATATAAGTACTTATATTACCTACCGTCACTAGGAGCAGTCAATGAGGTGACATACTTGGCCGAGGCCAAAGACGCTTGGGTGACAGCCTGCCCCAACACGGACCTCCCTACCACTCCCTCCTCGCAGAGGCAGTGGGACGAGCCGCTCTGCAAATTGGTACGGAAAAGTCTCATAGACACGTCAACCAGTTTAGCAGAGCGTGCTCGTCTCCTAGCGGTGGGGGAGTGGGAGTCGGGTCAGTGGCTGAACGCCCTACCGTCACGCCATATCGGAACTTTACTAGACTGCACCACTTTCCGCTTAGCGACATGCCTACGTCTGGGTGCAACGTCTAATGTCCCCCACTCCTGCCGCTGCGGTGGCGCTGTCGACCAGCTCGGCCACCATGGTCTCTCCTGCAGCAGGAGTGCTGGCCGCATTCCTCGACACGCCGACCTAAACGACATCATCCGTCGGGCCCTTTCCACAGCCGGAGCGCCGGCCGTTCTTGAACCGAACGGTCTGGCGCGCGACGATGGCAAGAGGCCCGACGGCATGACCCTCATGCCTTGGAAGATGGGACGGCCTTTGGTGTGGGACGCAACCTGCGTCGACACCCTAGCGCCGTCGCATCTTCCAGCTACGTCCAGTAAGGTCGGCGCTGCGGCCAGCACAGCGGAAAACCTCAAACGGCGCAAATATGCAGTCCTCGGGGATAACTACATATTTGAGCCGTTTGGGGTGGAGACGCTGGGACCATGGGGGCCGGGAGCACACCGCATCGCCAAAGAGCTATCGCGGCGCCTGGTCGAGGCATCACGTGACCAAAAGGCTGGCTCATACTTCGCCCAGCGCGTTAGCCTCGCTATACAGCGGGGCAACGCGGCCAGCCTTTTGGGCACGCTGCCAATAGTGGGGGACCTTGGGCATGTTTTTTATCTATAACTTTTTATATATATATTGTTTGTACATATAGTTTTAGTATATTTAATTATTTACCTTCAACTAAATTAATTATTATTATTACTTAAATTTTAAATAAACGAAATATATGAAAAGTACTTAATAATTATCTACCTAATTCTAGGCACGTCATCGTCTAGGCCCGTCCCGCGCGGTAGGGTGCCCAGCGCACTGGCCGCATTGCCCCGCTGTATAGCGAGGCTCAGGCGCTGGGCAAAATACTCACCCATATAAATTATCACACTGTTACGTCTTCCCTCCTCTCTTCCACCGATCCCTGTCCTGAACCTCCTCCCATTAACTTAATTATAATATATAAAAAATTTAAAAGTTTATAAGCAGTTGGTCCGCTCCCAGTTCGACACTTGCGCCAATTCGTAAATCTCTTTTTAAGTCCCTCAAAATTAGCGGCGCTGCACCTTAAATTTCTAAATTGAATAAAAATCACATTACATCCCCTCGCAGCTTCTAAAACATAATCTCGAGATGCAGATGAGTGAAATAACAATAGAATGTTAAGTTTTACAGTTTCCGTTTGAAACAAGTTAGCATTGTAATTTTTCACGGAGAAAATTTCAAAGGGAAATTTTTTAAAAATTTATTTTTACTAGTGTGATTTGAATGCTAAATTAAAATATTAGGTCTTGCTTATGTACTGAAAAACAAGTTATATTTTTTAATTTGAAAAAAAAGTTTTTGTATTAAATTTTGTTTTTTGTAGGAGAAACAAAAGTGTTCGCAAGTTACTATGATAAGTATCGAAAAGCAGACCTTGTTAAATTAAACTTTATGTAATTCCCAATTTAGACAAAACTTAATTTTCCAAACGATCAGCTTACAAAAATTAGAAACAAAATCTTTCTACGCGCCTCATTCTTTATTCATCGAAAACGCGACGACGCATTCAAAAAACTCCCAACTAAGACGGTCGTTAAGTAAATTAATACGAGTATAAAGCATGATTAAAAAAATTACGTCCACAACCGAACAGGGGAGAGGGAGCATCCCTTGTGTATGAATGGATGTTTTCTTCATAAAAACTACAAAGTTATCTTTGCTGCTTCCAAAAGTAATCTCAATCGACTTTCGTCTTAAAGTTTAACGAAATATGGAAGCGTTTCTTTTGAAATGGGGTATAAAAAGTTAGTAATTGTATATGCCAAGTTTACCTTCAAGTGCCATAAGTTCTAATGCCCCTCAACGGTTTAATATAACTCGCCCGGGGGGTGAAAACAATGAAAATGTTAATGTACCACTGTATTGTATATATTTATTTTTAACTTCCACTGTGCCTTAATAGGGTAGTTTTCGTTACGCTTCGCCTCTGCAGTGCTAACTTGCTTTAAGACAATTCATAGTGCAGGCGTACACCGCAAATTATTATCTCATCGAGTACCACAACGATCTCTTTATGTGTGCTTAGTATTGAGTGGCGTCGTTAAAAAAATTAGTGTCAATTTAATTCAACCCTCACGAGAATATGGAGACAAAATTCACGATCTGGATACGAATCACGATGGCTCTGTTGGAATAGAGCGTGCCACGGAATGGCGAGGTCCCGGGTTCGAATCCCGGTCGTGATGAGAAATTTTCTCCATTTATCATTTAAATTTAATTCAAAATCAGGAAAAGCTTTACTTCTCCTAAGCGGACGGTAGGAGATACTTCAATTTTCTAGTCTAAATGATGAATCTAGTGATTCTGATTCCATGCCATTAAGCCCCTAAACCTAAAAAACTTATCGAGCGCGCGTTACTTTGGTCGTTTCAGCAAACAAATGGATTTTACTGTTCTGAAGTTGGTATAAAATTTGCCATTTCATCGCGTTCTAAACTGACCGACACTCGTTTTACGAATTAGAATAACAGCTTAATCATAAGATTAATGGTCAATTATCCTCCGATTAAAAAAAATCTAAGGCATGTAAAATCCGCCAATCCGCAGTGGGCCCGCGTGGTGGATCATGGCCCCAGCTCCCTCGATGTAAGGGAAGGTCTGTGCCTGAGCAGTGGGCCAATATAAATAGACTGATGATGATGATGATCCTCCGATTGATTTATCCGACTTATTCGTCAACTGGCGAGTGTGGAACTCGCGAGTGCGCGCGGGTTGGCACCTTCTGATCCCACTCTTTCCACGACTGCATCTATCTTAAAACAACATGTGTTTGTGTTTATATTAGGTAAAGATAATCATCTTAGAAGAATAATATTATTATGGTAGGTATTAGATGAGGTTTACATTTACGGTGAACGTCTAGACTCAACATTTTTATTTTTATTTTCAGCTTAAGATGAATATAGAGCGAGTTTCTTATTTAAAGTGCTAGGAGATTTGTTTTAAAAACAAATGGTAGGTATCAGTTTAAATAAGTTTAAATGGGTCTGTCATTTTATGTGTGACTCTTTATAAGATGTTTATATCTCATGTTTATTTCTTTACTTATATATATATTTTTTGGCTTGTTTATTTTCTTAATAATATTTTATTACTTAATTTATTGTACACAAAATGTTAGCTGATAATATTTACTAGATAGTGGATGTACAGTCGACAACAGATCAATGGTAACACTTTTTACTTTTGACAGTTCTTATTATTTGCGTCGTAAGACTTGAAATCGTACTACAAGTGTTACCATTGATCTGCTGTCGACTGTACATTGGTTTAATAAAATGTGGATTCCAAAAAAGAATTGTAACATGTAAAATATGCATTGCAAAAAAAATCCTTAATATGAATGTACTACACTTGGCTATTCGTATTTGTCATAATTGCCATGTGTGGTTGGTATTCTTCACAAAATATCCGTCTTATTTGTATATACAGTCGACAGCAGATCAATGGTAACACTTTTTACTTTTGACAGTTCTTATTATTTGCGTCGTAAGACTTGAAATCGTACTGCAAGTGTTACTATTGATCTGCTGTCGACTGTACGTCATCATCATCATCAGTCTATTTATATTGCCCCACGGCTCGGGCACAGACCTTCCCTTACATCGAGGGAGCTGGGGCCATGATCCACCACGCGGGCCCAGTGCGGGTTGGCGGATTTCACATGCCATAGGTTTTTTTTTCTTCTTCTACGACATGCAGGTTTCATCACGATGTTTTCCTTCACCGTTTTGAGAGCACTCGGTAAATGTACGTAAGTTTTTCCGTCGAAAAAACCGAGGATAACTCATTGGTACATGGCTGCCCTGGCTGGGAATCGAACCTGGGACCTCCGTATTGCAAGTCCATTGACCCAACCACTGAGCCACCGAGCTCTGTACGTCAAGTATTTGACAAATACGACAAACATCCAATAACGAATACGAATATCCAAGTGAAGTGCCACCATAACGCTGTATTTTTTTTAGAAAAATAAACTTTGTTAAGCGTGTAATCTTCATCGCCGAAATCCATAAACGCATCCACTTAGGAGTTTATTGGGGGCGGGTGCGAATGTGTGAAGCCGTCCTAAAATATGCGTAAAAATTCCTGGGAGCGTAAAATTTCAATCAGCCTCATATACATATGCAAAACGTACCAACTCCCTTGAGTAAGGCTTAGTGATGGGGAAGCATGAGACCAAAAAGACTGAGACCAAAGTTCTTATAATAGAGTTTGTAACAACTTCCGTTGGTTCTGGTGTCAAAATTCTAGATCAGACATCAGTCACATACAAAGAATTTTATTGTTATCTATTATACCTACATATAATAAGACTGTAAAAAAGTTAAATCACAAAATTAAAAGTTTAATAGTTGTGTCTGTACATTGGATATTTTTTGAAAAGAATAACTGTAATGTGTTTTAGGATCGATACTGATGCCAAAACACTAATTTTTAGAATTTTTGTCTGTTTGTCTGTGACTTTGTGCAAGTATCACGCCATAACTACTGAAGGGATTTTGATGGGAGTTTCACTAGGAGATAGCTGAAATATCCGGACAGCTCATAGGCTATAAGCCATGGCGGTATGTGATGTGGAAACAAGGATCCAGAGAGGAAGATCTGCCTCCTGATCTCCTCCATCCTCCTCCTCTACGCAAACGAAGCTGCGGGATACAGCTAGTTTACAATATTACAATAGACACAATAAAATGTAATTTTGGTGCTTGAGAATTGACATAATATAAATTTTAAATGATAAATAGAGAATTTTTTTTCATCACGACCGGGATTCGAACCAAAGGCTTTGCGATTCCGTGGCACGCTGTATTCCAATAGAGCCACCGTGATATCGTACAATACTAAATTATTATTACTTATTTATTTATCAATAATATATATCTAACTTATAACCTAACTACTGCTCGTTCCCGCAGGTTATCAATTAGATACCTAATAATTAGGTATTGTTTCTAATTGATCATAATTAAAATGGCGGCCAAAAAAATCATTAAATGCGTGAATTTAAATTTAAAAAAGTAGAAGTATAAAAAAATAATTTGTCTCTCCGTGTATAAACGCCTCTTCGTTACGTACCTACCATATCGATTAAAAGATCGAGTCTATGGTTAATTACTTTGTGTATAATATATACCATAATTATTATGACTCAAATCCTGATTTAATTAACACATAACAGACATTCTTGGTCTTAGTTGAAGTCGACATGACTTCACTAAATGACGTGTTTTGCGTTTTCCGCGAAACGCGAACAACGCTTTTTGTATTGTAGGCAATAAGACGAAATGAAAAGGATGAAATAGAGAACAGGGCAATTACTTTGTATTATATTAGCGGAACATCGTTCCAATGTGTTTTGTTTATTAGATCCTTGGGTTTTATCTGAAGTTTTTGATTAAACTTTTCGGTTATTCGGTTGAATCATTGGATTGGGGATGCAAGAGGCGGCCAAATAGCATATACTAATAAAACGAATATGGAGATTATTTCATTGTGTACCTACGATTATAATAGAGGCACATACAGAGAAAGAGATGAGTTGGTAGAAGAGGAAAATCGTGAACTAATAACATACAGGTAGGTCGAGTCGAAGAGTTGATCCACATTTCTAACGGAGCATGTCCTGAGTTGATGACTAAATTCAGTATTAGAAAGGCACCGCAAGAAACAGTGTTCCAATTCAAATTCAAATATATTTATTTGTAGAAACGGGTTACAGTGATCTTGGTAATGTTATAGGTTTCTCCGAATCTTGTCCATCTAGAGCATACAAAAATTTCATTGAGAATCGTAATGTCATAGCCATAAAAGATGCATGTAAATTAAAAAATTAGAAATAAAATTTATAAATTATGTCAAATCGATGAATCCGTTAGGAAGGCCACTAAATTATAATAACATTTGTGTATTAACATTTTGCATAATTTGGGTATTCTGTGATTCCACCAATGTCCTGGTTAAGAGAGACTCTGAATATCAGTAAGAATTTGAGCGGTAGCTTAATAGCTACCGCTCAAATTCTTACTGATATTCAGAGTCATCGTCTAATGACGATGGGCTCCTTGAGTGTACTGAACATTGCTATGAGACAACACAATATATTAATAAATGTACCAAACACAGTAGAGGTTTTTTTAAACAGACAACAACACAAGACATATCATATAACGTAGATAGACATCATAGAACAGTAGTATATATAGAACGTACACTTTAAGATTTACAGTTTAATATTATAGGTTTTTGAGCTCGGTGGCTCAGTGGTTGGGTCAATGGACTTGCGATACGGAGTTCCCAGGTTCGATTCCGAGACAGGGCAGCCATGTACCAATGAGTTATCCTCGGTTTTTTCGACGGAAAAACTTACGTACATTTACCGAGTGCTCTCGAAACGGTGAAGGAAAACATCGTGATGAAACCTACATGACCTAGAAGAAAAAAAATCTAAGGTATGTGAAATCCGCGGTGTCCCTTCATTTGATAAAAAACAAATTACAAACATTTCATTTCACAAACAACGTTTGGCAAAATTATGATTCATAAGTTCATCTTTGTACAAAGTAATGGTTCTATAAATAATTCATTTGACAAAACAATTACGAGACAAAGTTTCTTTCTTCAAAACATCACTGAACAAACTATTCACTTATTACATACGTTAATAGATAAAACAACGCAAGGCATAAAAACCTTTGACAAAATGCATTGTTTGGTAAATGAAGGGACACCCCGACCAACTCTCTAACCAGATCCGACACGGATGTTTAGGTTCAGAAGGCTCTGGCTTGGAGCGAAGCGCAGCTTCGCTCCAAGCCAGAGACTTCGATGTTAGGTTTTTTTTTTTGTATTCAAAAAGCAAGTTCATTTATTAACAATTATATATAAATTTGTAATTTGTTTTTTATCAAATGAAGGGACACCCCGACCAACTCTCTAACCAGATCCGACACGGATGTTTAGGTTCAGAAGGCTCTGGCTTGGAGCGAAGCGCAGCTTCGCTCCAAGCCAGAGACTTCGATGTTAGGTTTTTTTTTTTTGTATTCAAAAAGCAAGTTCATTTATTAACAATTATACATATAAAATACCCACTTATTTACCCAATATTTTGTCTAATGGCGACCTTGCAAAAGGAATACTTTGGTCATTTAATCAATTGCAAAATGACGGTTTAGCATTCACAACATTTGCTATGTTAAATATTTATAAAATGGATTTTTGTCAAATGATCACTTTTAAAACGATCACTTTAGTAAATGATAAGTTTGTCAAATGATTACTTTTTCAAAAATAATTTGTAAAATGATCATTTGTCATACGTTTTTTGTCAAACATTAGTGAACCGAAATCCGCACTGGGCCCGCGTGGTGGATCATGGCCCGAGCTCCCTCGATGTAAGGGAAGGTCTGTGCCCGAGCAGTGGGGTAATATAAATAGACTGATGATGATGATGATTATAGGTTTTTATGAGTTTAGCGAGTAAGTATATTAACATTGTGGAGAAAATACCAATGTGAGGAAATGTTTAACATTAATAGGACAAGGAAAATCAGGAGGGAGCATGTTATGTAAAAGCACAATTAGTCTAGGACAATTCAACAGCAGATGATATAGGGTTCCATCCTCTAGTCCACATTCGCAAAGCGTTAAAAATAGCAACAAGCAATTTGCCAGTGACATTGTAGGTACAGTAAGCAACAGTAGAAGCCTATCCAACCGTAAAGCCCTGTCCACACGACAGCGACACGAACGCGGCGATTTATGTCGCTCGAAAGTAGCCGGCCGTCGTAAATCGACGTGAAATCTGCATACATACGACAATATTCGCGTCGGTGGCGCTCTGCGGAGAAATATGAACGCGTACCGAGATTATTCACAATAAAATGTATCGTATTTGATGTTGTTTCCATGTTGGCTGCCAAGGATAGTTAATAAAGTTACATTGGTTAGTGTTAAGAATCCTAAAATCTAATGGAATTGGTATTAGAAAATATGATGATAACGATGGAAATGCTATAAGGCTGTATGATCTTTTGGCGCATTTGCCTTACTAAAAAACACAACAACAACTGTCATACTGACTCTCGTGGATAGCCTTTCGCGCGAAAAACCGGTGGTGGTAATTGTGATTCGAATAGGTCAAAGATGTGGTGCTCATTGATGTAACTCAGAGAATATTGATGGCAGTGTGGCTGTGGAATGGTTCAGGTGGTCCTATCTTTGTGACGACAGCGGAGCTGCAATCCGGTGAGATCAATCCAATCTAGTATTCCTTGCCATCTCCCAGAGACCATGCCTCGGAAGGTGGCTGCCTTTTACAGTTCAGAATTGGTATAGACTCATGCCCGCAAATGTGACTTAACACGCTTGTAGCCATCGTACCAACCATTGGAGTGTACATTTTATTGTACCTATTTATAAGCGTCAATACGAAAATGTTTCTAGCACACTTGTTTGTTCACAAGCGATTATTTTTATATTATTTCCTGATCTTCATGTTAGCAGCAGGGTGTCTACCAACATGCAAGCGTATATACAACATACGAGTGCTCAATTTAATTATTTGGCGACTTGCTGAAGTATGCAGGTACCGGTCGGCATTATTATTATTTACACTTTGTTCTATACGCCCTGGAAATTTACATGGGGACATAGATGCCAAATAAGACATACAAAGGGCATACACATAGCACTGAATAGTATTATTGATATAAATCAGTAAAGTGTGTCACATGAATCAAAGGATTTAATTTTGAGGGTTGTTCACAATGACCGTGAGTTAGGGCCGGGTGGTGATCGGAGTCACGAATTAAGAATTTTCGCTGGTCTTTGTTATGACGGAATCGGTGGTTTGGGAACTGTCGAGCATCGTCTCTATGGCTGTGAGCAGAGATATTTTAGATGTACCTAGCGGTGACCAGTCTGGTCCGGTGAATAACTTGTACTGATGTATTTTATATTGCTGGCTGATTATGATATGGCAACATTGCATCATCACTGTTTAATGGTGTAACCTGAAGTTGGATGATGTTAATATAATATTTGGATATTGTTTTCTTACCCCGTTAAGTAAGTCTTCATACACCAACCTTCAGGACATTCCATTACTTTAAGTTTGATGAATTTACATACCTACCTACCTACTTAAAAAATTGAAGTTGAATATTATTATTATACATTTGATAGAACTGCAGCATAATGCTGGTGTGTCTATATCACAGTGTTGGTAAGTTCACAGCTTTGATGTCTAATGATCATGATTCACTATGTAATATAATCAAGTTAATAATGTTTATTTTTAACCACATGTCGAGGCAATTTTTAAAGGAGTTCCCTGATGGTGCAGTTACCACATCATCAGACAGTTTGTTCCATGCATGATCAACTCTGCTATTTAAGAAGTTATGAGCGATTTAGTATTGGAGACAGTGCGGTAGATTTTCATATGGTGTCCTCACAATGGACGTATGTCTTCGTATATTAAAAGTGAATTGGGGGCAATGGGATAAAGGAGCATATTGACAGGGCGAAGAGATAAGAGAGTGTACATATCTACAAAGCTGATATACGATTTGGATGCCATATCTGGTCAGTACTTAAGATCATGAGGATGCAGACAATATTTAAAGCCATGTGGAGTATTATGCCTATATCGGTATATCTAAAGTTATGGATTGGTGGATTTCTTAAGAGTGTCCAATATAATATTGAAGGTAATGTTGGCTGGCTTTGTACATGATTTTTCCTAAAATTACATCATGGTTTTACGTGTTGTGAACGAAACAGTGACCTAACCATGGGTGGACCTAACTAAGGGCTTGTGAATACATGGTGGCTTTGGATAATTTCATCAATTTTGCGGCATTATTTTATGGCTTTTATTCTTTGTAATGATTACTATTTGTCAGTATATTGTGGATAAAGGAGTATAGGTGTCACACAGAGGAAAATAAATGAAGAATGTCAGCCCTTGACAAACCAAGAAGCAAGTACAAATCGTCTATACTTTGTCATTCCAATCGAAGTATGAAATGGTGAAACCGAAGGAAAGAAAAGACTGGATTACTGAAGAATGGAAACTCACATATTTTTGGACGCATGGACCTATGGAACTCCTAAGAGAAGATCTTTGCAGTGATATTCTATCAAGTTTGGAGACCAATAGACATAATCGTTGGTTTTGTATTATGTTGTATTTATTTACTGATATATGTAGAGGTAACACTGTACGTTTTGTGTCACAGATCCGACTTTGTGATGTGCAACATAGATAATGTGCAATGACATCTACAACTTATTGTTACTACTGGGTAGACAGAACACTGTTCTATTATCAGATGAAAATTATGCGTACAATTATAATATTATTCATTATCAACCAGTGAATACTAATGTTTACTTTTGCAATTGATGCCTTTGGAATAGGAAACAGTCATTGAAGGGTATGATTTGTTACGCTATCTGAAGTTTGTACACCGATACTGTTGCAGTGTTGTTGCTTGTCATGCCAGTAAAGGAAGTGCAGGTACCTATGTAGCTATAGTGATAAGCGCCTAGATAGGCCATTTGAAAGTTAAATCCAGATTTTACTCTCAACGTCGCAAACCTTGATATATCTAGCGGCTACGGGAAGTCATCAGCTTCGAAGAGATGTTCCTATATCCGATGGCTAGCCCACAACAGAGGAATATATGAGGAACCGATGGAAAACCTTCAGTAGTGGGGAGGCATCGTAAGAAGTTGAAACAGCTGTGACATCTCATGTTCGAGCAAGTTCTTACAAGTTTTTGTTATCCCTAGCTGCAATACAGAAATAACTACCAACCTAGATCAGTGTTAAAATATATTTACGGCAAGATCTGCTGGCCGGTGCTTGTGCGACCATATAACGGTGATTGCCCCGATCGGTAATGGCCGTTACGCGTGCAATACAGCGCTCGGCCATAGATCAAGATGAGTCAAGATGAGTCAAGATGAGCCAAGATGAGTCAAGATGAGTCAAGATGAGTCAAGATGAGTCGAGATGAGTCGAGATGAGTCGAGATGAGTCGAGATGAGCCAAGATGAGTCGAGATGAGTCGAGATGAGTCAAGAGGAGCCAAGAGGTGTCAGGAGGAGTCAAGTGGAGTCGGAGTCAAGAGAAGTCAGGAGCTGCCAGGAGGTGCTAGGAGATTTGAAGACATAGCAAGACATAGCAAGACATAGCAAGACATAGCAAGACATAGCAAGACATAGCAAGACATAGCAAGACATAGCAAGACAGCAAGACGTAGCAAGACACAGCAAGACATGGCAAGAGATGGCAAAAGAGCGAGGGACGTCAGGGGAAATCGAGGGAAGTGAAGGGAAATAAAGAGAGGTCAAATGAAGCATACGCAAGCTGAACTCGGCGGGCATCCTCTGGGTGGCGAATTGGTGACCCGCCTACTATACGAATTTACCTTATAACGCTTATCAACTTACCAATACCACGGCGCGGCGGTATTAATACGACACCTACGTAGAGAAAGTGCAGAAAGGTCATTTGCTGTTTGAAACCAGTTGAAAAACTTCCTCAAAAGTTGAAGCTGCCGACGTCTCCTAGTTTTTATAATGTACTTATTGGAAAGCTGTATGGCTATCAAAGGAAACCCGGAGCTGTTGAAATAGTAGAATCGGAGCGTGCGACCAAGGAACACTCAAGTTAAAACTCAAATGTCCAAAACAACTCTTAAGGAAAAAGGTAATCAGTATGGCTCCTAGAGTAACAAACGTTCCGAGTAAATAAAACATGTCAATTATTTGTATCGTGTGGAGTCCGATATTATTTTCGTATGCGAAGAGGCACATTAGAGAAGTCTTATAGAAATACCATGCCACCTTATTTTACCTATGAGGACGAATAAATGATTAGGAATTGGAAAGTAACAATTAGAGGTTCCAAAAGGGATATTTGACCTGCGCCTTAACATATCCAAGGATTGGGAGGTGGGTACTGATGGATACGGTAAGGAGTTCTAGAAGCGAATAGTGTGAGTGTTGAAGAACTTCGAAGCAAAACGTTGTAGAGTAAACAGAAAGGAATAGAATGGCATCGTCGTTGGAGCGGGAACATGCGATCAGGCAGAGAATAGATGGAATACTAACGGCGTGGCGACCTCGAGGTGGACTCATGGGGCGGATCTGAGTGACCCAAAAGCTCGTTGGTCTGATGATATACAGTGGGTTACTAGGAAGCAGTGGAACCCAAGGACATCATATAGCAGAAGCTAATGACCAAAAGCTCGTTGGTCTGATGATATACAGTGGGTTACTAGGAAGCAGTGGAACCTAAGGACATCATATAGCAGAAGCTAATGGCGAAAATGGGGTGGATTATATCCAGTCGGCAATAGTACCAGGTCTCTATTCCTTGCGGCGTTGTGGAGAGTGCAGATTGTCATAATGATCGCCAACCTACTTAAGAAGACGCTACCATGAGAAGAGGAAGATATCCAGTTAGGCTCATAGGGGCTGAGTATGATGAGGATGAAACTTGAAAGAGCAATGACAACTTGGCCTTAGGTAAGGAAGAGTGAAGAAGAAGAAAAAAAACAGATCATAAGAGCGGAATATAAGAGTGAGATACGGCCAGCAAAGTCACCGTCCTTGCGTTGCATCAACAAATTTAGCGTGTATTCACATGTATCCCAGCCGCACGATGGCTCGAAAGGGGCACGCAGACACCCGGCGAAGTCACAAATTAGTACCAGCTTTTAGCGGGCCCTATCGTGTTACAGCAATATTGGGCTACGACATACGAGATTATAGTGGCATGGAAGGGAGGAATATCTCTGATAGGAATAATAAGAACATTGTTTCAATGAACAATACTAAACCTTGAGTTAATTTTAGCGAACCCGAGTCGGAAAGTGACTATGGTGAAAGAGAGCGAAGGATTGTATTAAACTAGTACTGGCAACTGGAATCCGACTATCAAGGCGTGACCATAATTAACTATTTATCGGACCGAGAGAGACGTAAAGTAGCTGATGATGTATACGCTTCAGTCACGGGGTTGAGACCATAGCACCTTGTGTGTTCAAGCGGTGCCCATGTAGACAAACTGGCTGAGGCAGTAGCACCCTGTGTGCGCAAGCGGTGGCTGAGCAAATGAACGGGTTGAGGCCGTAGCACATTGTGTGTGCAAGCGGTGCCCATATAAGCGGGTTGAGGCCGTAGCACCTTGTGTGTGCAAGCGGTGCCCATATAAGCGGGTTTGAGGCCGTAGCACCTTGTGTGTGCAAGCGGTGCCCATATAAGCGGGTTTGAGGCCGTAGCACCTTGTGTGTGCAAGCGGTGCCCAAATAAACGGGTTGAGGCCGTAGCACCTTGTGTGTGCAAGCGGTGCCTGTATGACAAACGGGTTGAGGCCGTAGCATCTTGTGCGTGCAAGCGGTGCCCGAATAAATAAACGGGTTGAGGCCGTAGCCTCTTGTGGTGCAAGCGGTGCCCATATGGATTTATTCATTTACCTTGTGGAATATGGACAGTTAATTTATAATAAAAGGAAACATTACGAGTAACTGTAAGCTACTCTTTGTAATTGACAAACCTCTACCTGTGAACTTGCATTGAAAATACCTTGAGAATCGAGACGTAAGAAATACGATGATATAAATTATATGCATTTAATATAACAATATCGATAAGCGAGGTAGGCCGTCGTACCTTGTGTGGGCGACATGATGGCGCCTGATATGATTGACGGTCAAACCGTCGCACCTTGTGTGTGCAAGCGAACGACGGCGACACACGAATAATTAGTTGTTCTGTGGTGCATGCATAAGGAGTATGGTCCAAGTAAAAGGAGAGATAAAAAATCAAATTAATTTATTGCTTCATGTGGTACATTGCATACATGGTGTTACATCTTAATGACTGTCACACGAAACATTAACACCTGGAAGATTTTGCAAGGAACAATGGACAGATAGCGGCGACTAGCCGACGCAAATATTGGCCAAATTGATATCTAAATATGGATGGATGAATTATAACGTACTATTTACCCTTGTGGCAAGCATAATCGATAGAGTACCCAACTCAGAAATCCGCCGTCGGGCAAAGCTGGTGGATTGGGGAAAGGATGGTTTCCCTGAAGGGGAGACGGGCAGGGCAAGTTGAACGTAGAGACGACGATCGCTGGGCGTACACAGCTACAGTCTGGAGGACACGCACGGGACGATGCAGCGTGGGAAGATCACCAATCGCGCACATTTGGGAAGGAATGGATGCGTCGGTCATAAATACAAGACAATGGAAGGATGGCGAGAAGGCCTACGTCCAGCGGTGGACAGATACAGGCCGACGATGACGACGAAGCATAATAAGGAATATGAATATATAGACCAGAGGCGATATTGTTCATCAGTTTCCAAATATCTCGCTGTTAGAGGTTATTGTTATTCAATGAAGACTTGTGGAAAATGAATAGGTATATCTACGTTAGGATCTTCATATAAATGGCGCGGAAACGGAAGCTGCGGCGAACATACTGAAACCAAACGGCTTATGTAAGGTTGTGTTTTTTTTTTTTTTGCAGGAATTAAGTGACTCTTCGAATGGGTCATTCTCGAATGTCGGATGGCCGGAACGGTAACACGACGACTTAATCAGAATCCACAATAATACGCGGTTTTGTGGTATTGATCCAACATTGCGTTTCGATTATTTATTTATTTAAGCTTTTACACGTTAGGGTGCAAAAGTTGATCTTTATTTTCTAGATGTTTTAGCGTACCGGAATCAACGGAGTAATTTTATATGTTGTAATGACGCATTTAATCGGTTCTGTGTTGTTGTTTTGCTGTGTCTGGGACAGACACTATTTATCAGAATGGCCGAGTGTTAAGAATCCTAAAATCTAATGGAATTGGTATTAGAAAATATGATGATAACGATGGAAATGCTATAAGGCTGTATGATCTTTTGGCGCATTTGCCTTACTAAAAAACACAACAACAACTGTCATACTGACTCTCGTGGTTAGCCTTTCGCGCGAAAAACCGGTGGTGGTAATTGTGATTCGAATAGGTCAAAGATGTGGTGCTCATTGATGTAACTCAGAGAATATTGATGGCAGTGTGGCTGTGGAATGGTTCAGGTGGTCCTATCTTTGTGACGACAGCGGAGCTGCAATCCGGTGAGATCAATCCAATCTAGTATTCCTTGCCATCTCCCAGAGACCATGCCTCGGAAGGTGGCTGCCTTTTACATTCCGTAATATCAGTGTCCTTTTATTTAAGTACGCGTATTATACAGGGTGTCCCGTTAATAGTGGTCCAGACTAAGGGTGTCGATACACAAGGACATCCTCTATCAGAATAATCAAACATAGGTTTAGTAAAAGTGTCACGGTTTTCGAGAAATTTGAATTTTTAGGATTATAGGAAAAACTAGTACCCTTGGTCTGATTTTTTTAATGCCATTTTCTTAAATGAACGAATTATTGTATTGTTTTTATTGATTATTATTTCTGATTACATGTGCTATGACTTGTGTATCACAGATTTTCAGAACATTTAACAGTTTCTCCAGAAAAAACAACCAAACTTTTAATTTTTGACTCGATTCATTTTTTATCTAAGTTTGAAGCGCTGTTATATATATAAAAAAATACTTGGGTACAAGGTTGGATCACGTCAGAAATGTACACATCCGTGGCGGTTTTAAAGAGAAGCCATCCGAGAAAAGCTGTTAGAGATAATGACGTGGTACGGACATGTCATGCGACGACATGAACACATGACGAGAAAAGAGCTTGGCATAAGCAGTCCAGAGGTCATGGCAGACCCCGTCTTACATGGATGTCCCTAATCAACAGAAAGTTACAAGATCACGCACGACGTTACACCACAAATGACCCAGGACAGACCGTCCTGGAGAAAAATTACAAGAGGCAGACCCCAAATAAATGGGAAAGGCGAGGCAGAAGAAGTATTAAAATACTTATGTGTAGTTGTACCTTCAATCTCCGATCTGTATAAACAATCTTCATCTCGTGTGGTTTTGTGACAAAACCTATTGTCACTCATTAATTAGATAAAACGGGAATTACCGTGTCAAACATTTATTATTGATGTCTCGATATTTCGACACCATTGCAGCCATCATGGTCACGAGTAGACTGAAGTCGGTGAGTGTTGAACGTCACGATGACACAAAACGATCTACCCTCTTTCGTGTTCGGCGACTTTGTTGAGAAAAGTTGTTGATATTTGCAGGTACCCCCATTTTGCAAAAATAACTAATTATGTCCGCTCGTTTGCACGCACTCGCCTTTGTGCCTCGTTTACATAAGTCGATCACTGGATTCCAAGTTTTGAACGTCAGAAGGGTGACACAAAACGATCTACCCTCTATTGTCATTTGTAGGCCTCTGGCATGGCCTAACGACTGCTGTTCAGCGACAACAACCGGGACCAACTGTCAGAACCACGAAGAGGCTCCGATGAAAATGGTGACGCTAGTGATAGCGGTTACCCAACTAGGTGCAAACCTCGCCTAACGTTTCTTAACTTGTAAGATCGTCGATCGATTCAATGAGTACGATAATAAACAAATGAATGTCGCTAGTTTTTTTCACATAACTGAAGAATCAGTAACAGATTTTTCAAACAGATTTGTTTGTTTGTTAGGTTAGTTACTGAAATGTTTTCTAAATTTGTTAAATTTTATTTTTATTGTTAAGATCGATATAACATTGTAACCTTATCCTTGGATTTCTAGGCATGTCGTTGTTGCCTATAATTGGGGTGACACTTAGCATAATTATTTTGTGGACTGTTACACTGTAATTGGTTTGGTGTACACCCTGTGGGTAACCTATTTCATAAAATAAATAAAAGTTTTGTTGACAACATACGATTTTTTAAGTCAAAATATTATGCAAAGACTACAAAATAGTAGTAGCGTTTTTTATCAATTTCTATATAAAAAACCTGGCATGGACATGTCACCTTTTGATCATCACTCATTGAAACGAGGTCCTACGAGATAATATACCTTTATAACTATTTTAAACTCTCACTGTTTCCTAACCCAGACTTTCTGAAGTACAATCGTCTGGAATAGTCTAGATCAGCTCTGTGCAAATCGAATAAAAATGTCGTAAAGTTTGTGTCTGCTCTATATCGTTTTATTTCCCAGTATTTGCATGGAATTCTCGTAGGATCTGTTGGTCGATTGATCTGCACTCTGAGCGGTTATGTGGGCTCGTGTGAAATGGCTTAAAATGTTAGGAAATTTAAAAAATTTCACTTGTTAAGAAGGCGTATTACAGGATAGATGACTATTTAAACGATGAACATGCATGGTGTGTGTCGCCGGTTCCGCATGAGGGATAAAGTCTAGATTACTAACAATAGTAATAGTTGTGTAATACCTAGTTATTAAGTAATTGTGTATTATTATATTATTTTAAAAGATGTGCTGCTGAGAGTTTTTTTGCCACTTTTTCTCCTCAGCGTTGGCACCTTTTCCTTGCAAAGTGGTGTAAATGTAAATTCAAAAAATATGTTGACGTGCAAAAATGTACACAACGTGCTTACTTGCAATAAAGAAATTTGACTTTGACTTTTTAGGAAATATTCTGAACGTTGAAAAAACTAATGATTTAAAAATAATTTTAATGTCATGTTAAGGGGTATGGTCCCGCTTAAAGGTTGCCGCTCATTAATTAACCCGTAACCGTAACATCACCACCCCGCCTCATCACCTTGCCATCAACCTAACGCAAGCACGTAAACGGAGTGGCTCACCACCTCCGAGGTGTCACTCGCTATGTCTCAGCGTCGGTTGGCGGACATAAACGCGCAAAATTGATTTGGGGTTGAACGTCGACCAGAGCTCACGGTTGTTGGCGTCAACCTTAAAGCTTTGTTAACATCTACAGACATTGAATGTGTCAGACGCGTGGCGTGGCAGACAAAATTTAGTATCTGTTCGCGTCTGTCGTACGATAGATATAAATATCTTCGTACACATTGTATAGAAGAACGATTTTTGACGGCAAAATGTGGTCTAAGTGTATTAAATGATTCCTTTTCATACAATTTAGACCACGTATTGTTCTTGTGATATGGTTGCGGTAGATATACGTGTGAGACAACCCTTAATCTATACAATGTTAACCTAAACAAATCGCTCAGCTGGTCGTCCAACCAATCTAGACGCAGAAGCTGATTGCCAAGGGCAGGGGCACATAACAATGTGAGCGCTAACATTTTTATTTTAACGCCGAATTTTTCGGTTCGGTTTTCGTTTTGTTTATTTATTTCCTTTTTGCACGTCTGTAAATTGACTGAGTAACACCAGTGTATTCAACAGTAGACTGAGGTGTATATTTTTGGTCTAAAATCATTCGCCTGAAAGTCATTTGTCTTGTAATTTACTTATTTTTACACAAAGTAAAAGTTGCAGATTCAATTTTACGCCGTGACATAGATTTTTTGGTTTAATTACAGGAAATGTTTCGTCAAGGCGTTTCCGGGAAATACATAAATTATATTCAGAAATCAAACACTTCCTACAATCGATACTCCACGGAAGCACTTTAAATTTGTCAATTAATCGGAAATTTAGGATATTTTTGGCGAATTTTCGTTTCCATGGACAAGTTTGTTGTCACAGCTTCGGAAGTATAACTGTAAAAAACTTATCTAGACCCAGACTCTGAATTAGGAACCCTAGAAAACAGCGGAAAGGTAACGGCAGTGGAAAGGCAGCGGCGTGGTTGTAATGTATGAAACTCCATGAAAGATGACAGACTGAACGCAGCGCGGTTGCCGCTCCCTTGCTTTGCCGCTGACGCTTCGTTGCTGCGTACAGACAATCGGACCAAATGCTAATAGGACCAATTGCGAATTGGACCAACTGCGAATGGGACTAATTGCGAATTGGACCAACTGCGAATGGGACCAAATGCGAATGGGACCAATTGCGAATGGTACCAATTGCGAATGGAACCAACTGCGAATGGGACCATTTGAGCATGTGGGACCAATTTGCGAATGGGAGCATTTGAGAGTAATCCATACATACATTACAACCACGATTCTAGCTCAGGAAGTACGCTATAGGTCATGGTTTTCTTGCATTTTCATACAAATATGAGAGAAAATGCGACATAAACAGCGATATCTTTTGATTCCGTTTACGTAGAAGGTTGATTTTTTGACGGCTGCATAAGGTTGCAGACCTGAGTATTTGGTATTAATTTCAACTTAATCCGTCTACGCGTTTCTGAGATATAGATCTTGACAGACGGACAACAAAGTGATCCTATAAGGGTTCCTTTTTTCCTCTTGAGGTACGGAACCTTTAAAAACATAAAAGTTTAAATTTTCTCTAAAATACCGTTCTGCTGCCGTTGCCTTATGTGTGTTCAACCTTTATAGTTATTCGCATATCGCGGAGCGCGCGGCACGCGTCATATTGCATTCGCTTGTAATGCATTAACTGCATCTCTGCATGCAAGTTTAATACGAAATCGCTTTTTACCTCTGCCCGCGTCGTCGGCACTTGAATTACCTCCCACGCAAAGAGAGAGGTGTTATAAATTTAACGTATCTCTACTGTGGAATTGTAGAATCCAAAATTGGAGAACGGATTTTGATTTTTGTTTATTTGAGAGTTGATTTGATGACGCGGCCGTGGCTCACCTTGAGAAAGACCGTCGAAATCGGTCGAAACTGTCGATCTAATTGCCAACTTCAACAATATAAGTGAGTGATATCCGTTTATATACAGGGTGTAACTGAAAGGATATATGAAGCTGAAGAGAGGGTGTTCAATATTGGTAACTGAACAACTTTTTGATTCTGATTTATTTTTTGACTATTCATACATTTCGTACCGGTCAGCTGATCGATTTGTATGAGACATTAATTTATTTTTATTTTTTATTTGAAAAGTCGCAGAACAAAAGTTGTTCAGTTACCGATACTGAACATCCTCCCTTCGGCTTCACCTACCCTTTACGTTACACCCTGTATAATAATTTGTAGTAAGTGCTCACTCTAGTTTTAACTCTTTAGTCGAACTCCAAAAATGTGGCTTTTAGCGATATTTTTGATTGTTACGATTTTAATATACATATACCTATACTTACGTGGCCCACTGTACCTGGCTACCCATCCCGCCCGCCACCTGTTTCCACATGACCGTCGAATTTTCACTGTTACTTTTTGCTCTGAAAAGCGCCCGGAAAGTAGGTCGCATGCGAAAATCACTCTATTTTTAGACCGGCTTTGTTCCAGGGAAAGTTAGTATTATGTAAGATATTAATTTAAAACTGAAAAGTTTGCCAAAGGCTGTATAATAATTAATAATATGGGAATTTATATAAAATGTAATTCAAAAATTTAATTTTACCTTTAATGAACCTGGGACCTCCGTATTGCAAGTCCATTGACCCAACCACTGAGCCACCGAGCCACAAATATTGATTAATAAAAATAGAATTAAAGTAACTACATTTTTAATATCAAAAATTACACCCACACATGCACGAATGTAATTGACCAATCACGGCTTTGTATAATTCTGGATTAAATAATTCATCATCATCAGTCTATTTATATCGCCCCACTGCTCGGGCACAGACCTTCCCTTACATCGAGGGAGCTCGGGCCATAATCCACCACGCGGGCCCAGTGCGGGTTGGCGGATTTCACATGCCTTAGATTTTTTTTTTCTACGACATGCAGGTTTCATCACGATGTTTTCCTTCATCGTTTTTTTTTTTTGAGAGCACTCGGTAAATGTACGTAAGTTTTTCCGTCGAAAAAACCGAGGATAACTCATTGGTACATGGCTGCCCTAGCTGGGAATCGAACCTGAGACCTCCATATTGCAAGTCCATTGACCCAACCACTGAGCCACCGAGCTCTCTATTATATTAGATTAAATAATTATGGATTGAATAATTACTAGGAGTTTATACCTCGGAAGGACGTGGGAGAGTCCACCTGCATATCTCTAAAAACCCACGCCAGACCCCGCAATAAGCTTAACAGTTTAATTATTCAGGAAAATACTTAGCGCTCGATTAAAAAGTTTCCGCTAAGCTGGATTTTGGTCTGAGAACTTTTGTGGGAAAAGTCCCTTTTTATCACTACAGGTAATTAATTGGCAAAATTAAAAGACATGAAATCGCAAACATTTTTTTCGAGCGAAGTTTGTCCAATCGTGTATCGGTATTCATCAGTATCTAAATAGACACCCCAAGTTTGCTACATATTTTTTTAAAGACGCTTAGTAGTAGTGTTGTAGCCTTCATAGAAAAACTGAAAATCCACACACACAGAGTTCCCACACAGGCGCGATCTGCACGCGGCTTGCCCCCTCCCCATTTTCTCCCATCGTTAGTAGGTAGCTGATTGCGGTCTAGGGCTCAGATCGCTACCTACTGGACGTTAACGGGAGAAAATGACAAAGTCAAAGTCTTTCTTTATTGCAAGTAAGCACGTTGTGTACATTTTTGCACGTCAACATATTTTTGAATTTACATTTACACCACTTTGCAAGGAAAAGGTGCCAACGCTGAGGAGAAAAAGTGGCAAAAAACTCTCAGCACATCTTTTAAAATAATATAATAATACACAATTACTTAATAACTAGGTATTACACAACTATTACTATTGTTAGTAATCTAGACTTTATGCCTCATGCGGAACCGGCGACACACACCATGCATGTTCATCGTTTAAATAGTCATCTATCCTGTTACGCCTTCTTAACAAGTGTTCCTTTGATGAAATTTTTAAAATTCCAATGCGTTTCAACTGGCCGCAAGCCGCGTGCAGATCGCGCATGTAGGTATAGGAAAGACTTTAAGTCTATCTATTACATAAGACAAAGTGTCACCTTTAAAAAATTACAATGGTGCTGTTTTAATGGCGTGCCATTTTGTGTTCTGACATTTTAATCAAAACAACCCCAACTTTACACTGAAATAATAGATTCACCAATCCCCAGGGTGAAGTATCCAACCCACGTATTTTGATTTATGACAGTACCTTTAGGATTTAAATCCTAGTTCCAATTTTAGATCGTAAAGTATTAAGTACCTAAAATAAAACTCTGACATGACCTAACGTTTTCAATTCAATTTATTTAATTGCATAGGGTCAGAATTTACATTAATACATCATTAGGTCTTAAAATAACTAAAATATACAAACTGTTACAATATTAAACTAAAAATAAAGGTACAATTATGAAACTATATGAACAAAATAAGTCGGTTGAACTATCTGAATGGCTTGCATTACAGATAGTTCAACCGATCCCAGTCCTAAAATATGACACCTAGGGTGCATGTGTCATATTTTGAGACGGGGATCGGTTGAGCTATCTGTAATGCAAGCCATTCAGATAGTTCAACCGAAAGTAGCGCACAGCAACATGGAATAACAGAGGCAGACATTTCGGCAATAAGTTAATATGTATTTACTAATTTATTTCATTTTACTCGTATCCTCCAAAAATTCAACGAGGATATAGTATGAGGGGCTCATATGAAAATGACACTATCGGTCACCCATCCAGGTATATCTTTCGCAACCTCTCTTGCTTAACATGTACGGACAACAGCAGATCAATGGTAACACTTGTAGTACGATTTTAAATCTTACGACGGAGATAATAAGAACGGTCCAAAGTATTACACTTGAGCTGCTGTTAGCTGTACGATCGTTTTCAACAGCGTACTCGCAACTGGATTACGCGTCCTTGACAAAAAAAACAGTAAGCGGCTATAAATGAGGCATCCATTGCATTTCCCGTCAAAAGTAAAACATTGCGTAATCAGGTGTTAAAAATAAAGCAATGTGAAAAATCATCCCTTTACCCTCATGGAAAGGGCGCGAGAGCCCTAAAAGGGCTTCCGGGTTCATTGACCTTTGCAGGGGAGCCGATGGACTGGACACAATAGATAGCGGCCGCGAAAGATTTATACCTCCTCGGACCTCTAATTAATATGCGATCCATGGCAAAATGTCCCTCAGGGCTTAGCATAAATCACAGGATCAGATTGAAAATCATTTGACTGCAATAAAACGAATCGAAAACACATCCCAGTGAAACGAACTTTTAATGACTCCGTTAGGGTGTTTAGAACAGTATCATCATTAGCCCGATTCAGTCCTAGGTCAAGGCACGCTACTCAACCCTATTCTCGGCTTTTTTGCATACAGTCTTTGCCAGGTTATCCATCCATCGGGTGTTGACCCATTCGTGGCCTCTATTCTAGAACCGTCTATATGGATTCTACGACAGATGTGGTCAGCCCACTGCCACTTCAGTTTGCTGATTCTATGAGCAATGCCAACCACTTTTGTTCTCTGGTGGATATACTCATTTCCTATTCAATCTACCAGAGAGATGCCAAGCATGGCTCTTTACATAGCTCTCTGAGCGACTTCAAACTTGTGGGCCAGTCTCACCGTCAATATCCACGTTTCGGCTTCGTAGATCATCACTGGCAGGACGCACCGGTTAAAGACCTTAGTTTTCAGGCATTGTGGTATTGTAAACGAGAATATAATTATGACATAACTTCCCAAATGCTTCCCAGCCCCGCTGAATTCTCTTATCACTCTCTTTCTCGTAGTTCCTGCCTAACTGCAGATTAAATATGTAGTTCCTCATGGTCGCACTTCACTTGGCTATTCGTATTTGCGTATTTGTCTTAATTGCCATGTGTGGTTGGTATGATTTTTAAAGCTTCTTTTCTTGCCGCAATCTTTCACACGGACATTCAGCTGCACTTTATGTATTTATCTCTTGGCTTGCGCAGTACGAGTCCAGTGACTAGTCCGCTGTTGAGTTTCGCAGCAAATCTTGTGGAGCTTTCCTCTTCAATCTCTTGAAGACTCTCCTACTGCGCATTAGGCCAGTTGCTAATCTGTTTGGGTGGTTCTCAGTTCTGGTTGCATAGGTTTTGGCTCTTGCTGTTATCTCCTCACAGACTGTTGGTTGGTATGATTGATAAAATATTCGTCTCATTTGTATGTACGTTAAGTATTTGATAAATACGACAAACATCCAACAGCGAATAGGTACGAATAGCCAAGTGAAGATGACTCGTGTTGAGAATTGTGAATGTAATTCTAAAGTAAAGTTAAAACTAACTTAATGCTATTTATATTATTATACAACTGGTTAAGAGTAGGAGAAAGGTATCTATATTATTTGGAATAATCTCACGTCTGACCACTAGCTGTGTAAATGTTACAACTATTCCAAGGTCCAGACGTGATGCTGTATACTTCCTATAACTACACATAATAGGTATAACGTCACACCGCCCAATATCTCCAAGACAAACACCGCGTATGATACCAATGGCGCCGTATATTTTGTATACAAACATCTTGTGAAGCCTCTCTCGCGCCATAACACTCGAAACAACTTGCAACTACCCTTATCTTACAATGGATGGAGCATCGAACGTTTTCTTATATAATCAAGTGCTGCTTCTCTTATGTTCGGGATGACTGAGGTTACATTACTTGAGCGATAGCGATTTACTAGCTACCCGCAACTTTACTTGGACCTCCACGAAATACTTTCAATGTACTGAAAGGCAGCTCTTCCTCCATGTTTACGTGGTTCCATATCACTTAGTATTTATTCTTAGTGAGTACTAAGGATCGACACATTGTTTAAAAGCCCTGTCTACTAAAACTACCAAAATCTTACAATCAAGATCACAATTTAGCCTAATTGTGATCATGCTGACAATATATCTAAAATTAGTTTTTCGATATTTCAATTAATATCAGAGATATTGAAAGTTAAAAGTGTTCGTCATCCCTTTTTACTCGACTGCCCCAGAAGGAGGCAATTTTTCGGGTGTATGTGATGGATGTTGGTGCATGAGGTATCGTTAGATTCGTCTTGATTACGGCAGTGTCATAGGGTATAAAAAATACATCAAAATGGTATAGTAATTTTGCAGTCGGATTTTTTTTTTGACATAATTTCTGCTTGTTAGCAAAACTAACTTATTATGGAGTAAGAAAGACGTGATGCCACTTCTTATTATCTGATTTATGTAGTCTAATCTAATGAATTAAACATGGGTTATACAAAATATCGCAAACTATAAAAATTACCACGTTTTTCCATCCTACATACTCGTACGGTGGAACACAGAGAAAGGTGTACAGGAGAGTTATTAAGGTTGAGATTTTCTCAAAAACTACTTGACTTATTGCAAAAATTATTTCACTGTTTGATAGATAGAAGTTAAAACTATGTAGGTAATTGTAAAAGAATTATTAAATTCGGTCCAGTAGTGTTTGCGAAAATCTCAACCTTATTGAGGCCCCCTGGATACTTATCTCTATAATGATAGATACATAAACTCCCGCCTGTTTCCCGTAGGAATAGTTGCTGCGATCCTGGTATAAAACTCTCGCTTCCTCTACATTCATCAATCTCTTCATGCACTCTCGTCGGTTCCATAATAGCTCCTGTAATATAATTTCTCTCTCCGCTTCTCCTATCGCTTCGCTCTCCGCTATATACATTCGCTTTCCGCTCTTTCCAGGTCCTCTTCCCTCTCCCAAGGAGGGCACAGGCGAAGGTTGTATAAATATTGGCGCCTCGCTTTGAGGCTAAGTGCCGCCTTTGTCTCGTCAGTAAAAGAATAACACTCATTTATGCGAACAATGAAACCTACTGGGCCACACAATTTGAGTAGAACTTGCCACTGCTCTTAAAATTTAGGCTATGGTACGTAATTTACATGTATTTTTGTCATATTGCAAGTAATTTTTATGAATTTAAATGACATTGCCACATTTCAATGGAGCTTTGCCCCACCTACAAAACTACGAGACCATTGAAGCTGTACCTATCAATTTGTTGGGGACTTATTACAGGTTTCATATTGCATAATCATAATCAGTATCATTTTCTACTACTCTCGCAACTCATATAGAAGAATAACAAAAACAATGAATAAATCGCTTCGATTTCTTACTAGTTTCTGAATTCTTAATTAAGCTGTTTTTTTCGAATCGCAACTTGTACAAAACTTTATTTTTAACCAATAATTTTAATAAAAACGGAGATATTTTTATATTTATTCGTTATCTTGTACAACTTGCGGTTGATGGTGGGGCAGAATCTGGCATTGTCATTTACCACCAATCTATAAAATCAAAAATTTCCATTTACACCACTCAGATGAATCAAAAAGCTATACAGAAATATAAGGATACAATATACAAGGATGCAAGAAAAATAAGGCCAGTTGCGAGTACACGTTGAAAACGATCGTACAAGTTAAGCAACGTTGGGCGAGGTCAGGACCTGGATGGGTGGACGCTGATGACACTTTTATCTGAGCCCCTTCTCGTAGTCGTAGAACAAAAGTTGTTCAGTTACCAATACTGAATACCCTCCCTTCGGCTTCATATATCCTTTCCGTTACACACTGTATATTCCATTTTTTAGTTAGGTAGATTTTTAAGTAGTTATTAATATTTTAGGTAGGTACCTAATTTTAATTTATTTTGTAAGTCAATTTTAGTTTTTTATTGAATAACAATATTCAATAATAATAATATATGCCGCCAGCCTTTTGGGCACGCTGCCGGACAGCGGGGATCGGTTGAACTATCTGTAATGCAAGCCATTCAGATAGTTCAACCGACCTATTTTGTACATATAGTTTTATTTTAGTTATATTTTAGTAAGTACTTTTATTTTGAGTTTAATATTGTAACTTTTGTAAGTTGGTTTTTTAGTTATTTAAATAAACAATATTCTAGAACACATGTGAACTAATGTATGACATCACATCAGTAAAGAATGTACTCCCAATTCCCATTAACATTTTGCGTCTCTTTATCATAGCAGATATCGTCGACATTTTTTTCAATTGAGTCATACTCATAACCCATGCATTCTCCGTTGGTGTGGATAATAAAAAAAGTCGATAAAAGCTGGTGCTTGGCGCGATAGCTTCATAACTTGTAGCTTAATATCTTTGTCTTGACAACTTTGCGAAAACCGCCGCGGTTTCTCGCATAGAACATGTACCTAAATGCAGATACGTCTGCCAGATGTACGATCTTCCTTTAGACTTTTGTGAGCAGGTAAAGCATTTTTAGCGGGTACAAGCCTCACCTTTGCTTCATCCCATGAAACTTTTCTCGATAAGGCATTCAATGGGGTCTACTAAGTGAATAATGCTATCGGCTTGTGTCCACTACTTTACGGTCAACTACGATTTATTCGCTTAGCTCATTTATTGAGATATTATGAACACAAAAGTACGGTAGAACACAGAGAAAGGTGTACAGGAGAGTTTTTAAGGTTGAGATTATCTGAAAAACTACTTGATAAGGCCGCCTGTCTGTACACTAGCTAACTTTGGTTTTATATGTAACTGATGTATTTTCATTTGTGTGCAAATAAAGTATATTTGAATTTGAATTTGATCTATTGCGAGAATTCTTTCACTGTTACTTAGATAAAAGTTTAAACTATGTAACTGTAAAAGAATTCTTAAATTCGGTCCAGTAGTTTTCGAGAAAATCTCAAGCTTATTGACGTCCCCTGTATACTTATCTCTGTCTTCGACTGTACCCTTACATTAATTTACACATTGATTTTACAGAAGTAGGTATTGCAAAACAAGTATGTATATTGTTATAAGAACAACTCAATACTTAACATGTTACTTGTCTGTTTCAATGTCATTATGTATGTAGTAACTTAACTTAGTTATTTTTTCTAACTTTAACTAAATACCTACATTGTAATTGTACTGTAAGTTAAGTGTGTTGATTGGCTACCAAATAAACATTTATTTTATTCAATTCCAGTCTAGCATTGTTGTTTTTAAACCACAAATGTGAAGTGACCCATCTGTTTTCTTTACATCGTCTTTGACTCATCCTGACGCCTTCGCAGAACTATTATCAGCACATTGTTACATCATATGAAGCCTAACAATAATAGGCCTGATCCCTTTAGCCTTTAAAACCTCATTTAAACCTAACTGTCGAATAAACTTAATATGTTTATGTGACAGGGCGGTTGTAAAAAGGTTCTCTTCTCGTTTGGTGGGCGATTCCACTGAAATTCGCAGTAAAGCTATGATTGTGGCGATTTCCGCGTACATTTTTGTGCGGTGATCGTCTCTGGGTTACTTTATTACCTATTAAACTTGATTTTTATGTAGGATTGACCGTCCGGTCTGTTTCGTGTCTCGTGTTTGACCTTTTGTTAATGGGTTGCGGCACGCACGTAAACAACGTTTAGTAGGGGTGGCCTTTTTAGAACAAAATGTGACGATTGATTCAAAATCAGAATCATAATATTAAGGGCCTGCATAGAGCCAACTAGCGCCGCCAATCTTAAAAATATAATATCTTCCAATATAATCAATTATATTAAAAAAGCTATTTACGAAATGTTTATTACGATAAATACTATTTTTTAAATGCTTATTTATAACGTGATTCAATGTCGGTAAGTTGTAGTTCGCATAATTGCGAAAAACGGCCGTTTTTGGCACATTTGAGAACTACAACTTAGCTTGTCGCAATTATGCCATGTATTGTATATTGAAAAATAGTATTTATCGTAATAAACATTTTGTAAATAGTTTTTTTTTAATAAGATTGATTGTATTGGAAGATATTATTTTTTTAAGCTCAATGAAGGCTCTTAAATGCAAGTATAAGGTAGTTGTCCGACCGCCGGCGATGAGCGAGTAGCGAATAAAGCTATCAAGTATAAAACAAGCGAGTGGCTAGTAGGTATAGTTTAATAGCTCGGCTAGCAGCGAGTGTCGCTGAGCGACGGGCGATTACTCGCTCGCTATAAATGTGTTAGTAATTTTATTTAACCTCCTACATTGTCGCCGTTTGCCGTTTTCTAAAAAACAAACTTCTAAAAGTCCACTTGTTACTTAAAAATGGGTGCACGTACATTATTAGGTACCTATCTAATGCATTTTATATGGACATCTCAGATTCTGTCGCCAAGTAGGTCGACGTCATAGCGAGCTTCGCTGTAATTGGCATGTTACCAAGGAGAAGCTTCGTGTAAGAGGAAATATTTAATGTTAGAATTTATCTAACCAGATCTTTCCATAGGGCTATGGTATGCAATTGACGATGGATGCATGGTTGACATTGCTCATAGAATCAGTAAACTGAAGTGGCAGTGGGCTGGTCACATCTGTCGTAGAACCGATAACCGATGGGGTAGACGAGTTCTCGAATGGAGGCCACGAACGGGTAAACGTAGTGTGGGACGCCCCCCGACCAGATGGAGGGATGACCTTCGCAAAATGGCTGGCAGGGACTGGATGCAGAGGGCCGAGAGTAGGGTTGATTGGCGCGCTTTGGGAGAGGCCTACGTCCAGCAGTGGACTGATACGGGCTGATGATGATGATGATGATGGTATGCAAAGGTTCAATAGTACTGGAAACGCATTCTAGAAGTTTCTAGTCGATCGCTAGACTTATCCTGCCATTATAACGTCGAATTCCCAAACCAGATTAAGGCTGCCCGCACACGTCATACCTACTTTTTGTAGGACCGATAATCAGGCAGATTTTTCCTCCGATTTTGTGACCGACTCAACGGACACGGTCGTCACTTTGTATGTATCCGGTCTGTGGCCCTGGCCAGTGCAAGCGGCCGACTGTTAACGCATACATTGCCGGACGTTCCATTTTTCACCGACAATCGGATCGGTCGGGATGCACCGATTTTATTTTTGACCGACTTTTTGTAGGACGTGTGCGTTATACTATTGCAATCAGTGCGTTCTATTTTCCTCCTACAAAAAGTCGGTCACCGATTGTCGGACGTGGGCGGGCACCCTAAGTCTAAAAATAGTGTCAAAGTCAAACTCAATTTTTTTTATTGCAAGTAAGCACGTTGAGTATTTTTTTTGAATTTACATTTACACCACTTTGCAAGGAAAAGGTGCCAACGCTGAGGAGAAAAAGTGGCAAAAAACTCTCAGCATAGTAGCTACCTTGCTCAGCGTAGTGATTTCAAGAATGAGTTCAGAAAAAGAGCAAATAGCATTCAAAATCATCTTCTAGACACAGAGTTAAAAGTTCCGAGCATTTATCAATCAATCAACAACCCTCAATGAAACAGGGAGTTAGAACAATAAACTTGGCTTAAACAAAAATACACTGAGAACGCTCGGTTAACTAATAACACTATAGGAAAGAGCCATCGGTACTCAAGTGGGGGGTTAAAAGTGGAGGGGAGACATCGGGGGGTAGTTAAAACAAAGCCAACCCTTCGTATAGGAATAATTATTGGTTCTGAGTGATGGGGAGCAGATTGTCTTTTTATTGCTGTTATTTTAAGAATCAATGGCAGGGAAAATATAAGGGATGTGGAAGAGTTGAGGATTAATGAAAGGCACTCAAATTGAGCAAAAGACATTGCCACATTTCAATGGAGCTTTGCCCTACCTACAAAACTACGCGACCATTTAAGCTGTACCTATCATTTTGTTGGGGACTTATTACAGGTTTCATATTGCATAGGTAATCATAATCAGTATCATTTTCTACTACTCTCGCGACTCCTATAGAAGAATAATAAAAACAATGAGTAAATCGCTTCGATTTCTTACTATTTTCTGAATTCATAATTAAGCTGTTTTTTTCGAATCGCAACTTGTACAAAACTTTTTTTTAAACCAATAATTTTAATAGAAACGGAGATATTTTTACATTTATTCGTTATCTTGTACAACTTGCGGTTGATGGTGGGGCAGAATCTGGCATTGTCATTTAAGTATGAGAGTTATTTACCAGTTATTAAATGAGAATTGAATCGACTGTTATTTAGATAAGATGAATATTCTTCATTGAAAAAGTATTACTGACATAAACCAATTGGCAAACATGTTAAACAATGAACATGAATGGATGTTCGACTTAAATCGCAATTAATTTGCTTTTATTTTTGTTGCCAGAAAGTGTCACGACGTTGACAGAGAGGAAATTTAATAATTTCATTAAGGCGAGGCCATTGGGCCATTTGAGCCTAGTGAGGGGGTGAGGTGCGGGGCGAGGGAGGGGCGAGAGAGGGATGACGCGCATTGATCGGGGTCATTACTCGCGCAGGTACACAGAGTAATCGTAACCAGTGTCCTCACTGTGACGTCACAGCTCGCTACCCATAATAATACATATACAGAATGTCCCACGGATAGACGATATATCGAAGTCCACTTGTCGGTGCCAACATTATCGACCCATTTAATGCCAAATAGGGAAATCCCAGCAGAGCTCGGTGGCGCAGTGGTTGGGTCAATGGACTTGCAATATGGAGGTCCCAGGTTCGATTCCCAGCCAGGGCAGCCATGTACCAATGAGTTATCCTCGTTTTTTTCGACGGAAAAACTTACGTACATTTACCGAGTGCTCTCAAAACGGTGAAGGAAAACATCGTGATGAAACCTGCATGTCGTAGAAGAAGAAGAAAAAAAAAATCTAAGGCATGTGAAATCCGCCAACCCGCACTGGGCCCGCGTGGTGGATTATGGCCCGAGCTCCCTCGATGTAAGGGAAGGTCTGTGCCCGAGCAGTGGGGCAATATAAATAGACTGATGATGAGGGATATCCCAAGTCTCACAGCTTCGGAGTTACTTATTTCAATTTTCGCGATTGTCGGAAAATATTTCTTTCAATCTTGAACTTTTGTCTATACTAAATGTTGTCGCACATTATGTCAACTCGGAACCGTATCATCATCACCCCTCCTGTTCACCTCTCGCCGCCAACCAGGCTTCAACTTCTACACTGGCCCTAACACGGGCTGTGCTCGTGACTATCCCATACCACACCCACTAATATTATGCGCAAGTTTGGATGGATGGATGGATGTTGCTGAATGAAACTTTACAATAATATAGCTCATATTATACATCAAAATAACACATAGGCTATAATTTATAATCCTGCGCAGACGAAGTGGTGGGCAGAAGCTAGTTGACAATAAAGTAAAGCAATTTGTACTTTTAAACGTATTTATTTATACGGAAGGTCATAAGCAGACATACGTTAAACCGACCGTCCGGAGTGGGTTCAGTGCAATCAAATTCGCGTCTACAGGTTATATATTTTAATTATTTTTTAAGTTATTTATATTGACGTATGATAGTATGACGTAGTAGAATAAAATACTATGTTAATACTAATCTGACGGAAAAAAGACCTGTTATAATAGGAATGTCAATTAGGTAATATTGTTGTAACAAAATCAATAAAAGTGAAAAATTGGAATAATCAAATTATTTGCTAGGGGAATATATTTTGAAAGTACTTTCACGCGATTTAATAAAAAATGGTAATAACCATAGAGATTACATTACAACAAATCTGTCTTTGACAAATTTAAGTGACAAACTGTCAAGTGTATCAATAAAACTAAATAAATGACGAATTTTTTAACGTGATGTTAGGTAAGTATTATTATTGGTGTCAGGTGTGACGTCAGTGATGGTGAAATCTGGCCCGTGTTATCACTGCGTAGGGTAAAACATGACACACATTATGTGCTGTTGACTGTACTTTTAAAAGTAGGCACAGTGTATATTGAATCAGTCTATAACTACGTAGCTATTGAAATTTGGCCCGTATTATCACTGTGCTTAGAGTACAACAGGTATATATCGCACACCACATTACAAACCACAGCTACACTTGCATAGCTATTGAAATCTGGCCCGTATTTATTATCACTGTGCGAGTGTGCGTAGAGTAAAATGTGGCAAACTTTATGTGATGTTCACTGTACATAGTTTTACAAGTAGCAACTACGTATAAACTATTTTAAGTTCGATTGCTGTTTGTTTGTTTGCTCTGTGGGACAAATCACCGTCAATAGTCATTTGTTTTGGCCTGTTCCACTTTGGTCAATTTGGAAGTTACTGATCAGCCCCCCTATTACCGTTCTCAAAACGATGAAATTATACCACGTCATGGGGCGCCAACCAGAGACGCCGCTATACCAATGCAATAGCACTGTCCCTTTCACGGCCGCCATGACATGGTTTGATTTGATCGTTTTGAGAACCGTAATGTTATAGCCCCACTGTAATGTTAGCCGACTTGTCTTCATCTGCAATTATCAGACCACTGCTCGCTCCCAATATACGACACTCGACACTGGTGTTCGTGTCGCGTGTAATATGATGACTTCAAAAACATGGTTCGCGAAAAATCTATTGTGTTAAGGAATATCTGTTTTAGGTTATGAGTCCTTTTATTTATTCAAAACGATGCACAATCATTCCGTGATTAGTAAACTAATAATCTTAAAGTATAGGTGTGACCAAATTCGACTCGTATTATTTTAAATTTTATTACGTTATGACGATCGTGGGAGCATTCCAACTATTCCAAGGTAAAGACCAAAGTGGAACATTTGGCAAAAATCGATACAGGTCCGACCTCGGCAGCGCCCAGCGGCGCACTGAAGCTCGTAGCGCCGTGCATTTGTATTTATACAAATTGTGTTTTTTCTTAAATTTTGCCTGGTATAAAAAAAACGTTAGAAACAACAGATTTTTAATTTATCAAGCTCCTCTATTTATAATAACCTACATTTTGATATATATTTTGTATGAATAACTGTTTTAGTTTAGACACACTACTCAGTGAAAAGACAGGAAAGGGGTATGTTTGTGATTTTTTTCTATCGAGCGAAGTTTGTCCAATCGTGTTTCGGGAGCCAACAGTCCCTAAATAGATACCCCAAGATTGATATATATTTTTTTCAGGCCTTTAATTTCAGTAGTTAGTGCCGTAGCCTTCATCGAAAAACTTAAAAACGTCCCAACACCTCGCCTTAAAAGAACACTTGTTAAGAAGGCGTATTACAGAATAGATGACTATTTAAACGATGAACATGCATGGTGTGTGTCGCCGGTTCCGCACGAGGGATAAAGTGTAGATTACTAACAATAGTAATAGTTGTGTTATTAAATAATTGTGTTATTATTATTTTAAAAGATGTGCTGCTGAGAGTTTTTTGGCACTTTTTCTTCTCAGCGTTAGCACCTTTTCCTTGCAAAGTGGTGTAAATGTAAATTCAAATAAATATGTTGCATAGCAAAAATGTGAACAACGTGCTGCAATAAAGAGATTTGACTTTGTCTTTGACATTACTTCAAAAACTGTCGGTTTAAACACTGGCTTCGACCAAATAAGTGAGTTTAATCTGTTTACATAAAGTAATTCGAGATTAGTTAGTATCGTTGTTTAAAATACAAAATACGTTGTTTAAAACATGGTAATCGATATTTTATAATTTCGTTTACATAAATGTTCGATATTATGATTATTCGATATTCTGAACGTTCGATCATTTAAACTTTCGATATTTTGGAGATTCGATGTATTGACATTTCGATTTATTGAGCATAAAATCCAAATTAAAATTACATAGCAAGAGCCCATACGCTTTATCAATAAAAATCTATAATAAACTACCCGAAAAATTTAAAAACGAAAGTAATAATAAACTGTTCATAAAAGCTTTAAAGCAAATGTTAATAAACAAGTGTTACTATTCATTACAAAAATACTTAGACGATGATTTGAAATAGTCCAATGTCGAGCTGCCTTCCCATATTGCTGTGCCCGACGGGGTCCACATGTATTGTGAATTGTAACTGTGTTATGTACCATTCGATTATATGAACGTTCGATATATCGTTGTCGATTAATTGATATTCGATGAATTGGTATTCGATATGGCGTAGGGGACCCAGTATGAATAGAATGATCAGTAGTAACTAAGGACTAAATGAAACTATTATTTTGGAAAGAAGTGTAGCTCGCAGCGATGACACCTTTACATTGCAAAGTGGAGCAAAATAAGAATAAACCATCTGAATCTGATCGCTAACTAAAAATAGGAACTTATGAGTGCAATAGCTGGGCTGTAAACAAATTGTCTAGTATAAAAGGAAACCCACAAGGGAATGCCTCGCGACCAGGCGGTGGAAAACACTTTTATTTTCTGTAAAAGAAAATATTAGTTTTCCAAGAATTTACTGCTTCAACACAACGTCAGAACAAAATGAACGACATAGATATACCTACATTCAATTTCATTAAACCATTTAGACTACAATTGGACATAAAGCAACCAACATATATGCCCACGAAAACGATTACCCTCTCCTTATTTTTTAAGTATTTTATTTTTAAATTTTTTATATCATTTTTTTGTTTATGTAAATATGTTATTGATTTGTTATAAATATAGAATTTCTCTCTCCTCTTTGCGATAGTGGAGTAACAAGCAGAAATTATTAAAAAAAACGACTGCCAAAAATTTAAGCTTCTTTGATTAAGTTTTTATATTCATTTATTTAATAGTATTAATATACATTTTCAATAATAAAATTACATCAAGCAAGTATCAAAAGTATGTCACAAAATGGTTCAAATACATTCTGAATACCTACATAAAACATGTATTTATCAAAATTATGTCAAAAATGAATTATAATTAAAAATTGTACCCATGGTATCGTCATAAAATTAGTCGCTATCGAGAAGCTGATTTACTGAGTAATAATCCATCTGTATTAACCATTGTTTTATAACAATGTCACACCTACACTAAAGTTGAATCACCTAGAATCAAACGACAACTCATATATATAATATGTTAAAATCCATCAAGCCGTTTAGGTTGCAGTGCGTGCCAAAAATTTAACATACATACACTCGAAAAAAATAACCCTCCTTCTTGCAAAGTAGTGGAAAAAGATGAAATATATAACATTATACATTTTTTTTTTTAATTTATTGGAAAACCAACGGCAATTAGCAAAGGGTAAGTTAAACAATATAAAACTGATAGCCAATTACAGGTTATCGCTGTTAGTATAATATTAAATAATGAACACAATACAGCGTTAGTATTGAAATTGGTGAAGACTAAATTGAAGATAACTAAGTTATGTGTTTCAGTATAAACGTATTAATTTACTTGAAGTGTCTACCACATACTGTGACTCCATTGTAGCCAGCTGATACCACTATATCGAACTCCAAGTATTCACAGAAACTGGCATTAAAATTTCAGTGCAAACCCGAGTTGAGTCCAACTAGGTTGCTGGGCAGATGTACTAATACATGATGCATCGCGAGCATCACAGACTGACTGACTCCCATTGTGATATTGTGACCTGATTTTGAGCGAGGAACGTTTAAGGAATACGATTTTATTGCTATCAGGTGATGATGATACTGATATCAGAGAAAGTGAACATATGACGATGGGTTTGTTGCTTTAGGTAGACAGGAAAATTCAAACCGATATATCTTTTTCTTATGGTGCCGTCTTCTTACGAAGGTTGG
The DNA here is from genome assembly GCA_963506565.1 of Tachystola acroxantha. Classification (NCBI taxonomy): domain Eukaryota; kingdom Metazoa; phylum Arthropoda; class Insecta; order Lepidoptera; family Oecophoridae; genus Tachystola; species Tachystola acroxantha. The sequence goes on from OY735874.1 coordinate 1,374,780, forward strand.
CGATCGTTATGGCAATCTGCACTCTCGACAACGCCGCACGGAACAGAGACCTGGTACTCTTGCCGTACCATTGGCGTAAGTTCCTGAGCCATGATATTCTCCTTCTACCTGGCCTTCTTTCCCTGAAGAATCAGTTGTAGAAGATCGTACTTTTTATTCCTCATTATGTGACCAAGATACTGGAGTTTCCGTTTTTTAATGGTCTTAAGAATCTCCACATTCTCTAGAGCACTGTCTCATTACCGAACCGATATCCTGTAGTTTAAATAACAAATAATCTTCATCATTCGAACTGATTTTAAAATGCATTAAATTGTAAAAATGTATATAATAAAATAAAAGAAGCTAACACTAATGATTTATTTGTTTAAAATTACTTCAAAACGTAGATATTTTGTGACAAATATATACCGACTATAGCAATGAATTACAATTCTAATCGAAATTTCAAGGTAGTGCATTAATTCAAATGATGCCTCCAACACTTCTTCACTACGAAGTTTTTCATGAAGCAAGAAAGGGTTGTCCACCTAGAAAATACATCGATGTTTTTATTCGATGTAATACATCGAAATCATGCATCGATGTTTTTCGATGCATCGAGCAATAAACATCGATGTTTTTACAACATCGAGTACTTTTAACTAACATTATGTAATGAAATAAGTAATAGTGGTAATATTACTTGTAGTTATAATTCATGGTGCAATAAAATGTAATCAGTGTTTTAATAAGATATAAAATAAATAACTATTAATTAATTATTAATCTTTGAATAACAATAATTAAAAAATAATTTGTTGATTAAGCTTTTATTTCTCTCAAATTAAAATTTCAGAGCAATAGTAACAAAAAATATTGTATGCAACGTGACCTCAAAGTGGCGATTCAGCCGGTCACGATTTTGCATTTGCCTAAGATTTGTGACGCTTCTTTACGAAAACTCGTGTAATTTAACACATCTTCGGCTCGCGCGTCAAACTTTACACTCGTTTTCGTAAACACGCGCCACGAACCTTAGGCTCATGTCGCAACATCGTGACTGTCGGTAAATCACCACCTTGCGACCACGTTATATAAATATCTATTTTAGATCGTAGGTATACGATTCATTCGATATATCGGATGGTAATACATCGATGCATCGAATAACTAATTTGCTCTGCAAAACATCGGATTATTTCGATGTATCGAATGGCAAACATCGAATGGATTCGATGCATCGATGTATATCGAATATCCCTAACCATTGGCGTAACTTTTTCAGGTAAAGACAGTTCTGAGATTTCACGACTTTCTAAAAAATTGATGTCAAAGAAAATAATAGCACTACAGTGACATCAATACACCAAATATCAGCCAATCATGTACATGAAAATATTGGTACAATCGTACAATGTAAACGCGATTCCGCAAACTGTGCCAATTCGCCAACGCTGTATGTCAAAGTCTGATAACGAATGCGCCCTTTGAGATAAAATCTGGTTGTGCCATCCCGCTACATGACCGCTTCTATTCTCATTTGCCACTACGACTCATGGTTTGTGGTACGAGTTTATCAAGTAAAAGACATTGCCACATTTCAATGGAGCTTTGCCCCACCTACAAAACTACGAGACCATTTAAGCTGTACCTATCATTTTGTTGGGGACTTATTACAGGTTTCATATAGCATAATCATAATCAGTATCATTTTCTACTACTCTCGCAACTCCTATAGAAGAATAACAAAAACAATGAACAAATCGCTTCGATTTCTTACTATTTTCTGAATTCTTAATTAAGCTGTTTTTTTCGAATCGCAACTTGTACAAAACTTTATTTTAAACCAATCATTTTAATAAAAAACGGAGATATTTTTACATTTATTCGTTATCTTGTACAACTAGCGGTTGATGGTGGGGCAGAATCTGGCATTGTCATTTACATGATTTTATTAGAGGTTCTTTTCCAGAGTTGTTTTCGGAACTTTAGAATATATGATGTTAGTGACTTAAGTTTGACCTCACTTCTCTTAAACCGTTATTTTGTTCATTTCACACTTCGTTAAATGAAGGCTTAGACCGTGGACTGCGTTTATAGCTAACCTCGATAAATACCTGTATTCTTCTATACAAAAAGTGACACCATTGTGAATATGAATATTATAATTTGTTTTTCATAAGTCATGGATTCTCTTCTAGGTGTATTCTGTAAACTTTCATGTGATGACTTTCCAAAAATATGTACCTATCATCATTTTTATATTCTCTGAAAATTTCTCATATTCTGTCGTCAAAACAGCATGAGATTTCAATTCAATTAAAGCAAAGGGAATGTCTATAAATAAGATACTACTAATCTTTAACTAATATATTCTCAGGTATCAGCACAAATTATAGTCCTAAATGAACTTACTTGACAACGTCTAATAACATAGCACCTACGGCGTTTCTAATAACGTGCAACAGATGTCGAACAAAAAACATAGGTCTTAATGCTGAAGATACGATCAAATTAATTGCACAATATTTTGTGGCTTCTATGTGAGAATAATATTCATTAGAACATGATGAAAAAATTCTTGCCGTGGGCAGGACTTGAACCTGCGACCTTGTCATTCCGTGACACGCTCTTACCAACTGAGCCACCACAGGCCACGCCGAGCCCACCGAAAATCTTCATCGCTTTATACATACTTAAAGGGTATGTTACGCAATTCCATCTATCGGACAATAGTAGTAGTATTCCGACAACCATGTCTAACATTCGGTTAGAAACATGATTTATGATGATGCGCTCCTATTTTTACTCAGAATTTGAATTACGCATTATCCATGCTCGGTGAATAAATTAGAACATGATGAAAAAATTCTTGCCGTGGGCAGGACTTGAACAATATTCATGTATTTTTTTGACTATAGAAGCTACTGCAAATCTTAATTTCGAGAAATATTATTACGACCATGGGCGTAGTATAAAGTTGACGTCCCTACTAAGTATCTTATCTAGTACTTTTATCGAAAAAAATTAAGAAAACGAAATTTTTTGCCATTTGTTTGCAATACAATATTTTTACAACTAAAAATTACGCGGCGCGTTCGTTCTTTCTATAAGCACCTCGCTTATAAAAAATCTGATTTGCTCCCCCCTGGCCCAGAACCTGGGTACGCCCATGACTACGACTACTAAATATATTACCCACAATTACATGAAGTAGGTAAAACACTGTTCTTACTTAGAAAAGAAAATGAGCCACGAAATGCTATTGTTTGCAACTATGTTGAATGCCAACCACACTACGAAGTCCAAACAATAATAAGGAAATATAACGGACCATAAATCGTCTCACAACATTAACACCTAATCAATTTTAACGGACAATTAGGAATCATTTCTCAAACTTACCCCTATCCAATAATCCCTTTTGATTGATTACCAGCACCCTCCAATCGGTCAGATAGCGAGAAACAAGAGCACAGCTATTATTTATTAATTAACTGTATCGGTAACAGCCGATGAGCTGGTCCTAATTGAACTATAAATCATAACCTTACTCTGTGCAACTTTGGCATGGGAGAAGCACCTAGATGCTGATTCAGTATTTGCCAGGCTTTCTCCTTACCGTGCATATTACTTCACTATCTCTAAAGGACGCAAACACCCGCGAATAAATCACGAACTGAATCTTAGCAACAAGCCTTTAGGTTAATTTCGTGGGAGTTCCGCAAGGGTGTATGTTGGGACCACTACCGTAAAGTGTAGTTACTGAACCGTAATCTTAAGATGATTTATGATATGTTGTACGTCTGACATTTACGAGTTAACAACCGTTCTGGGGAGGCCTTTTAATCAACTATGCTAATGTTAGGTGTTGATCCTTCGGTTAAAGCGGCGGGTCCCACTAAGCCTAATGTCAATATTAGGTCCTAATTGAATCTCCGAATGCGAGGAAAGTTTAATTAGGGTCCCGCGACATATTTGGAGTGGATATTCATGTTACATGATGACCTATATTTTAATAGATTTTGGGGACTCTACCTATAATAAATCAGCTTTATCGACACTTGTGCCGAGGTTCTTAGAGGTCAAATTCCATTACGTTTAACAGTTGTAAGAGCGAGCTAATATTAATCTAGTGCTCAAAACTCTATGAATCTCGCTATTGGAGTAATCTACGACTTTACTTGCTAAAACAAAATTCAAAGAGAATAATTTCGTATGTGTATATGAAATAGTAGGTAAAAATCACAAAAGTAAACCTAAACCCGGATATAAGAAAAATAACTGCCAGTTAAAAACGATTTTTATGAGAGGTCGCTGTAATCGCGGTCAATAGGGAGAGGGTCAGTTTTAAAATTCAACCATAATTTAGATATCAAACCTTAAGCATCTCACGTACGATCTGTATTACCGTTTTTGGGATCGCTGAACGAACCCCTGACATTTTGAGGGGGATATGAAAAACCCAAGGAGTTATGAAAATTATTTGGACTCTTGTCTCAAACGAGTTTGAACTCTCGTAGTATCATCAGACTTCATCATCATCATCATCATCAGTCTATTTATATTGCCCCACTGCTCGGGCACAGACCTTCCCTTACATCGAGGGAGCTGGGGCCATAATCCACCACGCGGGCCCAGTGCGGGTTGGCGGATTTCACATGCTTTAGATTTTTTCTTCTTCTACGACATGCAGATTTCATCACGATGTTTTCCTTCACCGTTTTGAGAGCACTCGGTAAGTGTACGTAAGTTTTTCCGTCGAAAAAACCGAGGATAACTCATTGGTACATGGCTGCCCTGGCTGGGAATCGAACCTGGGACCTCCATCATCAGACTTGGAATCATGAATCTATTTAGCGTATAGCGTCAACTTGTTTGAACTATTGCCGACTTGAATTGTACGAGATTTGCTTAAAGTAGCAAAAATATATTTTTTGCAAAATATCTAGGTCCAACAGTTGACTGTCTGTGAGTCTAACGAAGATTATGGAGCCACAAATACCTGAAACAGGCAGCTGAAATACCAAACCTGATGACAGTTTAGGCAAATATGAGAAGAATTGTTCCCCTAATAACTTTTCTCTTGAAACTGGAACGCAGCATCAAAATTTCGAGGCACCCTGTATTTTACAGGAAGTACTTTCCAAGGAACAAGACGGTATCAGATACCCGATATAGTTTCACTTGAAGCGATCAATAGCAAAGTAAACTCCAAGTTTGCGCACTGTTCAAGTTTGGTAACTGGATCAAATCAGTTGCAATTTTATCCAGTCTCTGTTATAAACTATTTTATTAAAACTTGGCATGAATGATGTTGGCCAAACTTAATGACGATGGTCATTAAGATGCTGATTGGGATTCAATGGCAGCAGATGAGGGGTTAATGGGAAGACTATCAAAAGATGATCAGGTAACATGTCCCTTTTTTTTCGGGGAAAAATCATCTAGATATCATGATACCTCCTTGCCACGGGGAGGCGAGGATGGTTATGTCGGACTCTTACCGACTAAAAACCCCTCGGTGTTCCGTCTCGCCGCCCTATGACGGAGTCACGAGGAGACTTGCGAATTACTTCCGCTACTACGCCGGCGTGTGTCCAGGGGGACCCTTCTCGGGGGTCTTTGACCCCATCCGACTGTTAGCGGTGTGCTGGAACACATGCACGCCAACCAACTCGAGGACCTGTTACCGAGTGTTGGACTACCCCGTGTCCACTCACCCGGAAGCCCTCATTATGGGGGGAGGTTACGGGCATACGCCAGCCTCCTCCGCCCGACTCTCCTGCGGCGGATTCGTTCGGACAATGGATCAACCTCTCTTGCCCTCCCCGCCGCCTCCTTCTGCGACAGGTAACATGTCCCTGAGATAACTGTGAGACTATGTATGAGACTGATCGTACGGAGGGACGCACTAATTGAAGAATAAATAATTATAACTGATGATTATTAAAATGTTAATTTATTATCTTGATTCCATGTAATCTATTAACCCAAAACCATAAAGAGATAGATGGATGGATGATGAACAAAGGAAAGGAAGAAAGAAGGAAAGTATCTGGTTCGTAGATATAGATTTTCTTTTCTCTTATGATTTAGTGACCAAACCTATTTGTCAGAGTTATTCAGGCCGCCCTTAACGACTGCCGTCAAGCGACAGCAACTAGGACCAACTGCTTAACGTGCTTTCCGAAGTACGGAGGGTTCAGATGAATGTGTCACTAGCGGTCACCCATAGGTCCTGACCTTTTTTTTTTCGGGGGGAAAATCATCCAGATATTATGATACCTCCTTGCCACGGGGAGGCGAGGATGGTTATGTCGGACTCTTACCGACTAAAAACCCCTCGGTGTTCCGTCTCGCCGCCCTATGACGGAGTCACGGGGAGATTTGCGTATTACTTCCGCGACTCCGCCGGCGGTCACCCATCCTCGACTTTTGTTCTACGACTACGAGAAGGGGCTCAGATAAAAATGTCATCAGCGTCCACCCATCCAGGTACTGACCTCGAACAACGTTGCTCAACTTGTACGATCGTTTTCAACGTGTCGCAACTGAACTGCGAGCCCGAGTTATAGATAGCACATACAATATATCTACGACCCATATTCTGGTAAGATATTATGTATACCTACCTCAGGAACAAACACTTTTACGATTAGGAATCCCAGAACCAATGGCTCAGAAATTAGGTCAGGTACAATACCGACTAGGCTAAGAAGATGTCATACAAGGGTAGGTAACACAAGGATTATTATATATAAACGGATATCACTCACTTATATTGTTGAAGTCGGCAATTAGACCGACAGTTTCGACCGATTTCGACGGTCTTTTTCAAGGTGAGCGTGCCACGCCCGCGTCGCCGTTGACGTTTCTTCGCGCACTGCGGATCAGCACCCTCTATACAGGGTGTAACGTAAAGGGTACATGAAGCCGAAGGGAGGGTGTTCAGTATCGGTAACTTAACAACTTTTGTTCTACGACTTTTCGATTTTCGAGAATTTATTTTTTGACTTTTCATACATTTTGTACCGGTCAGCTGATCGATTTGTACACCCTCCCTTCAGCTTCATATACCCTTTACGTTACACCTTGTATAGATGCAGTTGCGTAATATACCCTTAGTATGTATAATACTACGAGGATTTTCGGTGGTCGGACGTGGGCCTGTGGTGGCTCAGTTGGTAAGAGTGTGTCACGGAATGACAAGGTCGCAGGTTCAAGTCCTGCCCATGGCAAAAAAAAATTAAGATAAATACACTTTATTGTACCATAATACACTATTAATAACATTATTGAGAAGCATGTACAATTTTGGCGGTCTTATCGCTAAAAGCGATTTCTTCCAGACACCTTCGGCTTCATATACCCTTTACGTTACAACCTGTATATAATAATTTGTAGTATTGGCTCACTATAGTTTTAATTCTAAAACACAAGGATATTTTGTCCAAATACTGCGAACTGCGAATATTTTAGACAGATGCCAAATCCATAACAAGCAGATGTCCTGATGAAGCGGGGTCAGCGCCCAATTGGGCATACTAATAGGCCACACCCTATTAATTATGTCAGCGAGAAAATTTCAAGGCAAGAAATCCCGGCCATCAAGCTTAATGCCGAATGAAATGGGTTCGCGCTAGACCCTTGAATTACCTACTTGTTATGTGACTCACAAGTTATGAGATGATAGCGGTAATATAAATGTATCTAGAGTTCGAAAAGTTATACAGGGTGTAACGTAAAAGGTATATGAAGCCGAAGGGAGGGTGTTCAGGAGCGGTAACTGAACAACTTTTGTTCTACGACTTTTCGATTTTCGCGAATTTATTTTTTGACTTTTCATACATTTCGTTATGGTTAGCTGATCCATTTGTATGAGACATTAATTTATTTTTATTTTTTATTCGAGAAGTCGTAGAACAAAAGTTGTTCAGTTGCCGATACTGAACATGCTCCCTTCGGCTTCATATACCATTTACGTTACACCCTGTATAACAAACTTCCTCAGACGATGAGGTTGTTAGAAGGCAGGCCATTTAAAACGGAGTTGTCTAGGTGGCTCTTACAAAATATGTTTTACAGTGTCAAGGAGTTCAGTGACCGTCATCAGTGTGTATAACATTTGTACGCCTCTTAACAGGCTGAATACCATGAATTTATTATTAAATTGTATAACATCTCGTATTCTGTGTATTCTAACAAATAAATGTATTGATTGATTGATTGATAAATTGGGAATTCTAGAGTGTGGCTTTTATAGTCGCTAAGTGAGTTATTTCGATCACTTTTATGAGACGTAGCAGATTAATGATATTGATAAATGCTAGGTAATTTTGTATATTGTTGGTGGGAATAAAAAAAATGTTCAGAATCACGTCACAGATAGCTGGATACACATAAATTAATGCGAAATAACACGAATACGGTGTTGAAATAACGAAAAATTAGAAACTTGGTGTTCAATGTCCAAAATGGCGCGTGCGCAGGTCGGCGCTCGTCGAATTGACATAAGTCAAAGTTGGCGGTATTCAGAAAACCACAAACAAAAATAATTACATATTACCCGCATTTTGTCCAATAAAAATAAAGAATGTTAAAAATGTAGGCAAGTTTACGAACATTTGTTTTGTGCAATAATATTTATCTTATCTTAATGCTAGTGATAGTTGCATTTAGGTTTAGGATTTGGAAGCTACAATTAGATCAAATCACATATAGGTACTGTCTGTTTTATAAAATTATTGTGTAATTAAAGGACTATCTAAATCAGCTCAGCTTCGACTGTGAAATAGCGGGCAAATAGTACACTGCTAAGACTAAAGCGTAATAAATTAATAATATACACAATTTATTAACTAAAACTATAGTGAGCCATTACTACAAATTATTACATGTAAACTACTACGGGGACTACGAGCCCGAGTAGATATAGATAGCACATACAATATATCTACGACCCATATTCTTGAAAAATATTTATACCTACCTCAGGAACAAGCACTTTTACGACTAGGAATCCCAGAACCAATGGCTCAGAAATTAGGTCAGGTACAATACCGACTAGGCTAAGAAGACGTCATACAAGGGTAGGAAACACAAGGATTGTTATATATAAACGGATATCGCTCACTTATATTGTTGAAGTCGGCAATTAGATCGACAGTTTCGACCGATTTCGACGGTCTTTTTCAAGGTGAGCGCGCCACGCCCGCGTCGCCGTTGTGCGCGAAGAAACGTCACCGGCGACGCGGGCGCGGCGCGCACACTTTGAAAAAGACCGTCGAAAACGGTCGAAACTGTCGGTCTAATTGCCGACTTCAACAATATAAGTGAGTGATATCCGTTTATATGTAATAATTTATGAACTTTAAGACCTCTCTTTTCAGAAAGTTTTGTCAAGATTACTCTATACCTATGTAGACACTACTGACTGCACATACCACTTACCCCAGACATGAAATCGGTACAAATTTGCACGCGAAAAATTCTGTCAACGATGAGCGCATAGAGACGAAGCGGGGGACATGGGTGCCGTATTAAAGAGATGCGTCCATGTCGATAATATCTCTAGGTTACACGTGTCGCGAAGCAATTTTGCGTTCATGTGCAGACACGGGCGCCCTGTTACAGGTCTATGGGGTAAGTGGTCTGTGACCTCTTCTGACCCTTCCATCAACATTAGCTCTAAGTTTTCTTTCATCACTTTTCCTTCATTCATCCTCTAAATGCTTAGCTTTTTAGCTTTATTCACTTCCATTTCTTTCTATTCTTGTTATATACTATATTACACGGGCGCCCTGTTACAGGTCTATGGGGTATACAGGGTGTAACGTAAAGGGTATATGAAGCCGAAGGGAGGGTGTTCAGGAGCGGTAACTGAACAACTTATGTTCTACAACTTTTCGAATAAAAAATAAAAATAAATTAATGTCTCATACAAATCGATCAGCTGACCGGTACGAAATGTATGAAAAGTCAAAAATATTATTGGCGAAAATCGAAAAGTCGTACAACAAAAGTTGTTCAGATACCGATACTGAACACCCTCCCTTCGGCTTCGTATACCCTTTACGTTACACCCTGTATAGTAGTCTGGTCTAGTACAACAAAAGTTGTTCAGATACCGATACTGAACACCCTCCCTTCGGCTTCGTATACCCTTTACGTTACACCCTGTATAGTAGTCTGGTCTAGTAGTATAGTGGTCTGTGACTGACTGTCACAAGCTTAGTCAAAAGTTTATTCTTTAGACCACTTCTCAAATGTCGTCGACCAGTGGTTCATACCCATCATAATTCGAACCTGTCCTAAATTGCGTGGGCGTGACTTATATTTGCACCACTGCGTTGTTACGGGGATTACTAGTTTTAGGTGACTTCGAATCTGCGGAACTGGGGGGTGACGTCAAAGAAATTCTGATTGGATTAGTATTCGTGTCATGGGAATTAAAGTGATTGGTTAGGACGATGGCATTAATGGTTTTCGTTATCTAGAGATGTTGATATTGCTACAAGTTAACTTTAGATAACTATACGATTTTGATTTCAAGTATGATAATAAGAATGTGGTAGATCTTTTTTTCCAGTAATTGTATTACTTTTTAAACTTACGCGGTTTGTATACATATTAATTAGTTAAAACGGGAATTACCGTGTTAAACATTTATTATTGGTGTCTCGACCATGTACTCGACTACTGCAGCTCGTGACCATGATGGCTGCAATGCTGGCGAAATATCGAGACATCAATAATAAATGTTTAACACGGTAATTACCGTTTTATCTATTTAATACTTATGTAATTGTATTATTGACAAAAAGAAGGAGTTATAAGAAAAGATGGTAAATTAAGGTAAGGAAATTAAAATTTAACAAGATAATTTATGTAATTTAGCAATGATTCAATAAATGAAATATCAATTATAAACTATCAAGGCACGGATACAATAATTAACCATTTTGTAAACTTAAATCTCAGTCCATAATTCGATCAATTATCTCAGATAAAGAAGAACATAAGTCTAGAAACTGAACAGAAAACGTTTACCGTAACAAGTAACATGATGTCACAAGCAAAGAAACTTGTTACTTACGTAATTACTCGACACAAGACACACAATACAATGCTATGTTCTGCCATCCCGAAAATAGCAAAATCAGACACAAAACAACTTAATACAAAAGGGGCACAAAAGAAAATTGAAACAGGAAAAAGTCCGACATAAGAGACGAGGACAGTAAATAGGTGGAGGACAATCAGATGACCTACTTGTGGACAATTGGATGGCACTGGGAGATTTATCACTCGCGATGGGACGTATGTATGAGGTTATATTTGAGCGATGCAACAATGGGCTTCACGCTTTATTGTGGTGGTGATTTTTGTGCTGATTTGTTCCAATTGTAAACTTTACTAATTTTACTTGAAATGGCAGTTGAGATATTTCTAATGGCACAAACTAGGGCTCCCTGTGTCATATATTCAGACACATAAAAATGCGTTGGTTTGGCCACTTAGAGCGGATGAGTGAAGGAAGGGTAACGAAGGAAATACACAGAGCGAATGTTGACGGGAGAGTCGGCAGAGGTAGACCGAGGAGAACGTACGTCGACCAAATAGTCTTGAAAAAGGGTCAAGTACGGTCTACTACAAACCGACGAGCATGCATGAAGAGATTGATGAATGTGGAGGAGGCAAGGGTTGTGTGATAGGATCGCAGCAGATGGAAGTCCATCGTCTCTGCCTACCCCTACGGGAATCAGGCGTGAGTTTATTAATAAATAAATAAAAATGCGAAGACAAAGTAAGTACTCCAAAGATTTGATTATATTTTCACAAGTTCCGTCCAGTGGGGCTATTGCGGTTCTTAAAATGATTAAATCATACCATGTCATAGCGAGCGTGACAAGAACAGCGCTATTGCGTTGTATAGCGGCGTCTCTTTTCGGCGCGTCATGACATAGGGGCTGATCTGGAACTCGAAACCCCTTGCACTGAAGACAGTTTCATTATCAACTAGGCTAGGAGGTCTTCACATACATCAATCAGTTCTATGATAATAATCGCCAACGAATTATGTATCAGTCTACCTAACCTAACATTATTAAGGCGTATAAAGTAATTATTTTCATTGTTATCAACAGAAGGGTTATCTTGCATGTGACATTTTTATTTCTGGCTTTCGTCATCCAATTTTAGGAATACCAAGACGGTGTGTGTTGGCTATCTTGTTCACGTAGGGGCTCGTAGCCCAGTTGCGAGTACACGTTGAAAACGATCGTACCAGTTAAGCAACGCTGGGCGAGGTCAGTACCTGGATGGGTGACTGCTAGTGACTGCTAGAGACTTTTGAAGCCACCATCCAGAAATTTTTGGAGTTCTCTGTTTAAAACGTTTTACTTCTACATGTATCCTGTTATTTTGGTGTTTAAATAGACAATGTTACAGGTTCAGCTGGTAGTCCAGTTGCGAGTACACGTTGAAAACGATCGTACCAGTTAAGCAATGCTGGGCGAGGTCAGTACCTGGATGGATGACCGCTAGAGACACTTTTATCTGAGCCCCTCCGTGCCTCTGAAAGCATGTTAAGCAGTTGGTCCCGGTTTCTGTACTGACTAATTCTGACAAATTTGGTCACTACAAACCACACTAAAAAAAATCTTGCTCACATATTATGAAATCTAATACGCATTGTCCATGTACCACATATCGCAATTCAATGAACTATTAATGCAAATACGAAGGTCTATTTTATGAACTGGATACTAGAAGATCTACTTAATCTGATAGTAAATTGCGTCACGCATGTAATCCAAGTGAATGATGGTCATTGGACACTTCCTTTATTGCTCCTCTGCTCCTGTTTGCGTACGCTTGAAGGTTATCGTCGTTTGATGGCAGAGCGCCAATACAAATTGTACGTAAGATTGGGCTGTAACGTTGTTACCGTTTCACGTAAACAAGTGCTTGTAGCCACGAGCTGGAATGGGATTCGAAAGGGAGATGTCAAAAGCTGCTTGGACCAATTTATTTGTTCTTATTGGAGTTCCAATCCTATCAGTTTAATTTTTGGACGCGTCAGCTCGAAATATGGAGGTGATACTGCAAATAAGCCAGCCGAATAGATGAAAAGAATGAGATGATATGCGCTATAGCAACGCGATATTACAGTCACTGTCACGCACGTGTTTTCATGATATCATCGGTTTGAGAAAGGTAATTAGCCCCACAGATACTTCAAGCAGCCCCCTTACCATGAAGTCTTATAGCAGTATTACTTCCATAATACTTTGTTACTTCGTATAATGACGACCTTAAAGTAAGCTCATTAAGGTCGTCATTGTACGAAGTAACAAAGTATTATGAAAGTAATACTGCTATAAGACTTCAAGGTAAGGGGGCAGGAGTACCTACATTTACGTTTTACGCTTGGCAGCTACCTTCATTGGGTACGAGCACATACCCTTACCCAGTAGACATGAAATCGGTACAAATTTGCAAGCGACAAATTGTGTCAACGACGAGCGCATAGAGACGAAGCGGGGGACAGGGGTGCCGTATTAAAGAGATGCGTCCATGTCGATAATATCTCTAGGTTACACGTGTTGCGAATCAATTTTGCGCTCATGTGCGGGCAGACACGGGCGCCCTCCTGTTACAGGTCTATGGGGTAAGTGGTCTGTGGGTACGAGTGTGTTTGAAACGCCTTTTAAGGCAACCTCAATGATACAAAATAAAATGATCTGAAGCTGAACTTGGTTTCTTCGTCATCATTTTGGAATGGTGGTATGTTCTTATAAATTTCAAATTTTCCTAAAATCTTGACCCCAATAAGTCGACTGACAAAATTACAGAGATATGCTGCATCGTTTAATTCTTCATCTTGTTCATTCTCCACAATAAACCCTAATCTTAAAATAGATCTCTTGTCCTTGTGAGCTCAAGTTCAAATTTCGCAATACTCTATGCCCTTGAGAGTTCCGAAAAAAAGTTCCAGAACTCTTCAAAGAGTCACGTACTAGTTTTTAGACGGAACCACTTGTCCCACGACATTGGGACTCGGTAACCATAAATCAGGACTACTTAAAACTCCGTCCTGTCAAACTATATCATTTTTATACTCGACGATATTTTCGAATATAGAGAAAGAGGAAATGCAGTTTTTGATATATCGTTTGGAGTTGAATTCAGAAGCTTAATGTAAAATATCTAGTTTTGTTAGAGTAGATTAATGTCGAAGGAATAAGTATTCAGTTTGCTGATTATGTTTCTCGTATTAGTATTATATCCATTTTAAGCCCGTCACAGACTTAGCTATAATATATAACACGTTCATGGACAGTAGAAATTACGAAATGACAGTGAAAATTCTCAACTACTGTCATAGCCGTGGGGGATTCTGGGTGTGTGCGTGTCAAGACCGACAAAAATGTACCTACAACCTTTATTTTGACAGTACACATACCTATTTTCTACGCGGAATGACAGTGGGACCGCTCCACAAAGAAAACCGCATACGAACGCCGCGGGAGATGCCGTTGTGTCTTTTTAAATGCATCAAAATACTACGTCATACGCCGTACTGTCATTTTCCGAATACTCAAAGTACGGCATATGCCGCCACTGTCCATGAACGTGTATACCGTATCACGGTATAGTTTGGTGACGTCACAGAAATATATATTATAGCTGAGTGTGCGGTCACTCGAAAATAAGTATAGAAAATGTATAGTAATATGTCTAGCTATAAAAATATTAATATATATTATAGCTAAGTCTGTGACGGGCTTTATAGTTAAATTTTAGTTCATAGTTGTAATCTACTGTTTATGTATGGTTTACCTATATTTATAACAATGTATTTATTTCTTTGTACTATTTATTAATGATAAATAAAATTGTTTTACTACTTACTACTACTTACTACTGATGGTTGAGCTGTTTTCTAAAAATTAAGGCTTTTTTTACAAGTAGGTACGGACGACATCAGATCAAAGGTAACCCTTGCAGTACGATTTCGACTCTTACGACAAAGATAATAAGAACGGTACACAGTCCACAATGTTACACTTATTGGCTTCCTATATGAATAAATAAAATAAATATACCGCAAACGAAACCACGCGACCACAATAATACTTGGACGGGCGATAATTTGAATGAAAATGAATATGTTTCATCTTAACGTAATACCGTATTTTGCCGTCATATTGAATAGTATGGCAGATACCGGCAACATCACAACCACATCGCAAAGGCTTCATCATCATCATCATCAGCCCGTATCAGTCCACTGCTGGACGTAGGCCTCTCCCAAAGCGCCCCAATCAACCCTACTCCCTGCCAGCCATCTTGCGAAGGTCATCCCTCCATCTGGTCGGGCGTCCCACACTACGTTTACCCGTTCGTGGCCTCCATTCGAGAACTCGTCTACCCCATCGGTTATCGGTTCTACGACAGATGTGACCAGCCCACTGCCACTTCAGCCGCAAAGGCTTAAACTATCGTATTCACATCGTAAGCCGTAATAATGTCGTGACGTTTAAAAAAAATACCTTTATCTGCAAACACATGTCACAGGGAAATTAGTAAAAAGAAACGCACAAAAAAAGTCGGTTTTGTCGAAACCAGGGTGGTCCGACACAACACGTGTTAGTAAAGTTGACACACGATACCTTGTAAAGCAATGTATGGTTATTGGAATCAATTTTAATGGTTTGCTTTCAAAACTTTATGACTTTATTATCTTTACGAGAATATACTTATCTCTACTTGTTTTTAATAAGTGCACAGTTATTGCTCCAAGAATAGTATAAGGTGGTTTAAGTAAGGTTCCTACCACCAAAAATATCATATGAGGCCACAGAAGAGATGGCGTGATGACATCCGGAGAGCAGCCGGTTTGAACTGGATCCAAGTGACGCAAAATAGATGGGAGTGGAGAAATTTAAAGGAGGCCTACACCAGACTGGTTGAGAATGTCTGAAAAGAAGAGAAGAAGAACAACAAAAAAGGAGCGTTTTTAAGGTTAAGATTTTCTCAAAAAGTACTTGACTGTTTTTTTAAATTCTTTACAATTTCATAGTGTTTACTGTAAATTATCTACTAGTAAAATAGTTTTACGATCAGTCAAGTAGTTCTTGAGAAAATCTCAACCTTATTGGCCCCCTGGATACTTTTCTCTGTCTTCGTGTGTACATAGAAATTGATTTTAAAGTTAGCTGCATATAATACTAAATAAGTCAGTTGGCAGAATTATTTACCATATTTTACCTTAAGAGTTAAATTAACAGCAATAGAGGCGAAGGCGGAGGAACCATTGGTCATTAGACAGATATTGATTGGCTGCAAAACATAAACAATAAGGTTAACATGCTCCCTAAAAGTAAAACATTTGGAAGACATGAAAAGGGATGATAGAGTTATAAGAATCAGAAATTACCTGAAATTAATAACTAGTGCCCGAGCTGTCCAAACCATTATCGGCGCAAATAAGTCTGCTTGACTAAGAAACGTTGAATGGGTCTAAACAGCTGTAGTTACAGAAAGAATCCTATAAATCAGCGACATAAAAGGGTTAATCCACCAATCTTATTGACCTATCTCCCTTCCTTGGAGTTATCTACATAATAAACCTCTCTCAATGCAGAGGTTTATTTCGCAGACCATCATAAAATTTTATTAAAACAAAGTATCTAAAACAAGCAATAAAACGTTATAAACGTAACAAAACTTTGGCACTAAAAATTTAACACCAACCCTTGCGATTCTGAACTTCACTTTATTGCGTTGCACCCTCCAAATTAGGAACGGACACTTCTCGCTCCTTAATCGCACCAAAATTTTCAATAAAACCTGGACCGTCCCTTGCCAAAACCAACCTTACATTTATTAAAACTAAAATCAAAATTGTACAAGGCTTCTGAATATCATCAAGGTCCGGCATAAAAGCAAATGCAACTGTAAGCTGTAGAGTTTAAAATTTATATTTGATTGTTGTCTGTCGTGTAGCGTGTCCAGAGAAACGTGTTCCGATGTCCAAATTGCGTCTGGCTTGTGACAGGACGGTTTTACTAAATGATTTTGCGAGGGAAATGCCAAATGCCGGTTTAGTTTAGGTCACCCTCTTTTGTTTATTGTTGGAATTGTGCCCGTTTGTTATGTAAACAATAGGTGCAGAGTCAAACCACATCTGAGCACCCTATTCCTTTCCTTAAATCTGGTTAAACTAAAACAATAGTTTCTGTAAAGTTATTTTGCCCAATGTTATTATAACACTAGAGGCATATGTTACATTTTTAATGGATTTGCACTTTCAGGTTCTCTTACAATATGGAGTAGACTATAAGTAAAGTCATTAAAGGATGTCTTGAAGTTATATTTAGTCCCATCAATTTCCACAATATCTTAAGGTCCACTAACTTTTACTTTCGTTTCTTCTTTATCATTAGGGAACTGACCATTTCTTATTTCCACCACAGAGACAGATAGCGAGCGTAACATGTCATTTGGAGCACATAAAACTTTTCTTCTCAGAAACTTTGCGAGATAATTTCTTTTTTCTCATCTCCTTGTAAAAGAGGGTGAAATTTTTTCAGGGCCTCTCTCGGCTCGGGGATACTCTCTGCATTAGTTTTTGTCTTGTAATTTGACACTGGCATTTAAAAAGAGCTTGTAAAAAGGTCTGACGACTGACGTTGTTTTAATAGGCTGTGTGTGTTTCATGGTACATTTTTTTCTGTAAGATTAAGGCCGTTGTCCCACCACCGGCGATGACAGAGTAGCGACTAAAGCTATCTTTTTTTTTATTGGGCTTCTTAAGATTTCCCTCGATGTTTATCTTTCGAGGATCTTGAATTTAATAGAAGTAATAATACCACCTATATCAAAAACCAGTCCACATTTCTATTGTTACCAGACAAGTGTCGAGTAAGTAGTGAATGGCATTCATCACTTATTGAGTGCAGCCACTGACCTCATAATGTCCACACAGAACTCCAGAAATTTGGTTCCAGTGTTTTTCCCTGCCAAGAGGGAGCTCCAGTTCGAGGTTGTGACTTGATCATCAACCTCGAACTCGAGCCTCAGCCTTTTGGCGCCGTATCTCGGACATTCATTGAGAACGTGCTCGATGGTCTGATCGATGTCCGGGGTACATTTGCAGCTGGGGTCGTCACAGCGCCTGAAGCGGTGGAGGTAGAACGCATTCCCGCTTTCCCGCAGTAAAGCTATCAACTATAAAACGAGTGGGCGAGCAGCGAGTGGCGAGTATAGTTTTGTAGCTCGGCTATCAGCGAGTGTCGCTGAGCGACGGGCGATTACTCGCTTCACTCGCCCACTCGCCAGTGTAGCTCAGCGAGTGGGCGAGTGTCGCCGGGCGATGGGATGTACTCGCTTGGCGACAAAATAGCCGAGCGAGTACTCGCTTGTGTGAACAGTCGGCGATGAACTATATTTTTTGGTTTAAACGGAATGTACTATCTCTTGTCTTCTTGGGCGAGAAACTAGCCGGGATTTACTCGCTTATTCGCCGGTGGTGGGACACCTGCCTTAGCTCAAACATGGGTTTGTCTGAAATAAAGAGGTGTTTAGAACACAGGATAAATGCCACTTGAGCGAAACGTATACAATGTAGGAGACGTTTCTGACCTAGTTTTTTAAAATCTAGTTTAGGCAACTTTAAGAACTCTATTTCAAAATATATCATACTTATCTAGATCTACAGAAAGCTTAGCTTTCATATATTTAGTCTTGCAAAACTTATACGTGGTGAGGTGATGTTTATTACAATACTTTCGGTTTATTTGGATCTCACCAAGGCATTTGACACTACCACACTTCGCGTTAGCAAACTTTACAACTAACTAACCATGAATTACATAGTTTAGACCCGAATCGTCACGGTCAGACAATTAATTCCAAGATATTCAACGTATAAATTTGAACAACCAATTTGCTAGTTATAAATTCAAAATGCATTCGCCCGGAAAATTGTATTGAGACCCAAATTTAGGCGGACAAAGTACGGGGCAGGCGTTGGGCCCTTAGCTGCCTCTATAGGGCTGTCAACTCTACTTAGCGAAGCGCTGTTAGGTTCTAGAAAGTGCGCTAGAATGCGCTAACTTTAACTTTCCTTTTTTCGGTGGAAGGACCTTAAAACGCCAGGAAAAATACATATTTTGTGGTAAATAAAAATAGGTACTTAGTATAATATTATCCTGAACTTACGGAACAGTATTCTTCACTAAACGGAGTTTATTTGTGTGTACTCTTCGTAGAGTTATCAAAAATGTCTTAAGGCGCTAAGATTTTAAAAATAAAACCAATTTAAGAATCGCCAATTAACGGTTGTCATTTTTGGGTAATGGACTCCGCATGAGATGGCATAAGGCTGGATGTTCATGATGGAATGAACTTATTTCCTGCACGTTCCCTTGTTGATGAGGAACGATGCGATAGATGTGTCTCGTCGCCTATAGACTCCTTACTACTCCAGAAAAGTCTCATATGCCAATGCTGCCCAAAGGACTGAGATGTAACTCCTCAAATTAGGTACCTACTAGCTTCTACCCCCGACTTCGTCTGCGTAGGATCTTTCTAAATTATAGCCTATGTGTTATTCTGATTTATGAGATACTATTGTAAAAATTTCATTAAATTCCATTCATTAGTTTTTGCTTGAAAGAGCAACAAACATCAATACATCCATCAATACAAACTTTCGCATTATATTAGTGGGATGGGATGGGAAATACTTATAAACTTTTTTGTAAAACGCGCTAGATCTAACATATTATGGCGCTACGTTGGCAACACTGCAACGCACTGTCCCATTCAATTTGGTTGTGTTGCCGAGGTTTTAGTCCGGCCGACTGACCAGACAGTGGGATGGCGAATTCCGGGCAATCTCATTTGGTGGGATATCCCTGACGTCGGGAAAACCGGGAAAGTTGTAATGGATGAGGAATTAACCGGGTGTTTTGCTAAAAGGCGCGTTACATAGCGTTAGACTGAACTTTGAGTTCAGGATTAAAAGACATTGCCACATTTCAATGGAGCTTTGCCCCACCTACAAAACTACTAGTCCATTTAAGCTGTACCTATCATTTTGTTGGGTCTTATTACAGGTTTCATATTGCATAATCATAATCAGTATCATATTCTATTACTCTCGCAACTCCTATAGAAGAATAACAAAAACAATGAATAAATCGCTTCGATTTCTTACTATTTACTGAATTCTTAATTAAGCTGTTTTTTTCGAATCGCAACTTGTACAAAACTATATTTTAAACCAATAATTTTAATAAAAAACGGAGATATTTTTACATTTATTCGTTATCTTGTACAACTTGCGGTTGATGGTGGGGTAGAATCTGGCATTGTCATTTCTAATTTACCTTCATGACGGAGTTAATATCTACCTACCAATGGTAACAGGCATGTTAGCTTAACAAATATTACTAAAGCTGATACAAATATATTTATTTTTAACGGCCTTGACATGAGCCAACTAACGCCGCCAATCTTAAAAAAATAATATCTTACAAATTAATCATTTTTTATTATAAAAGCTATGTACACAATCTTTATTAGGATAAATACTATTTTTCAATATACAATACATGGCATAATTGCGACAAGCTAAGTTGTAGTTCTCAAATGTGCCAAAAACGGCCGTTTTTTCGCAATTATGCGAACTACAACTTACCGAAATTGAATCACGTTATAAATAAGCATTTAAAAAATAGTCGTAATAACAAATATTTTGGTAAGTAAGTACCAATTTCAATCAGGTTGTATGCGTTGCAATATCAATTTTTTTCGGGCGACCACTCTCCCTCTAAACAGTTTCAGATGCCGAAACCTTAATTATATTTACACATTAGAATCCTATACAAACCCAGTTTTAAACACAATATTTAATCAGGAGCCCCTATAATGCCTTCATAAACGTTGCCCTGGACGATTATACAGGGGGCTATAAAAACTAAGCGCACACATACAGGGTACCCTGAAATCTGAATTTCTAATAACATCTCTGGAGCGAAATGAACATGCAAATATAGCGTACCACATTAATTTTTCTGGAGATAAAATGGTACTAGAAGTGATTGGGTCCAAAGACTGGTTAAAGGTTATAACTACGTTAAATTTTAGTGGTTGTTTTCCCGCAGCCGAATGACTTGCCTAAAGTAGCACTATTGAATTTTACAGTTAAGCTCGAAAAATAAAATCATCATCATCATCAGTCTATTTATATTTAGTTTTGGATTCCAAATCTAATCCAAAAAGATATAGACCTTTTTCTTCTAAATTATTAACTATTGGTATTTAATATTGGTTTTGTAATTATTAAAAATACCAATAGAAAAATTCTAAGTAGTGGTTTCAAATTAAAAAAATTAAATATAAAAATAATTTACATTTAAAAAACTGTAAAAACACAATTAAAAAATTGTAAAAGCTGTAGTCAGAGTTTTAGGCTTTTATACATACATATGTATATAAAAAATTACAATTATAACCACATCTAGTCAAACTGTATATACCTAATACGGTGGTGTTAAGAACATCGTACACGTAACCCGTTAGGGCCCCGAAATGTTTAATTTTATCCCCCCACCGAGTGTAGGGTGCTCCCAAATAATCCCCCTCCCCTGCAGCCTCCCGAACCACTTGGGAGGTAATGTACGACGGTCATAGTGCAACTTAATCACTTATTTAATTGCAACATTTATTTTGTTGATTAAAATACTTGTTTAATTGTAGGGTCGGCAGAGAAATCGATCGTTTAAAATAGTTTAGTGATATTTGTAATAAAATAAAATGGTTGGTAGTTTAAAATATTTTCTTAATACTAAGTAAGATAGCTCGGTGGCGCAGTGGTTGGGTCATTGGACTTATTATACGGAGGTCCCAGATTCGATCCCGGCCAGGACAGCCATGTACACACGAAGACAGATAAGTATACAGGGGGCCTCAATAAGGTTGAGATTTTCTCAAGAACTACTAGACCGATTTTAATAATTCTTTTAATTATTGCAATTATTTTGATAAAATCTCAACCTTAAAAACTCTACTGTACACCTTTCTCTGCCTTAGACCGTACCAATGAGTTTTCCTCAGTTTTATCGAAGGAAACGCCTAAGTAATCCGTCAATCCACACTGGGCTCGCGTGGTGTATCATGGCATAAATATGTTTCAGTACCAGTCTAAAGTACATAAAGTGTAACACATTGGACTGTCTATTTCTGCCGTTTCTGTTGCCTTTGCCATAAACGTTGAGATTACATGTACTGTGATGTGAGGCAGGAATTATTATTGTTTCTAACGTAAAATAGACTATCTACCTACTAAATTACTAAAATATAGTTTTGAGAAAAATATACTTACCTAAAATGATTATTTATTTATTTATAAACTCACGCCTGATTCCCGTAGGGGTGGGCAGAGACGATGGACTTCCATCTGCTGCGATCCTGGCACACAACCCTTGTCTCCTCCACATTCATCAATCTCTTCATGCATGCTCGTCGGTTTGTAGTAGACCGTACTTGACCCTTGAAGGTCTTGAAGACCTCGCCAATTTGGTCGACGTATGTCCTTGTCGGTCTACCTCTGAAATGATTAAGTTACTTATTTTATTTTATTGATAAACTAAATTCTAATTTACAATTTAAATACCAAACTAGCCACAACTTTGCTAATAATAAAAAACAAATAAATGTCGCCCTATTTTTACCCGGAAAAATTCCCGAGAGCGTTTTATTCCTAAGTACCCAGTTACCCGTTACCCCGAAAAATATTATTACCCCTGCCATTCCTTTTTTGCTACCATTACCATCCATGAGAAGAATGTACGGTTAGCATCACAGCGTCGACAATTTAAACGCTCTCACTCTTCACGAAGTTTATCGTCGCTCGTAACTATCTACACCCCGTATACAACTACCAACGTATCTTGAGCTCAGACCCCTCTTTTGCTAGAGAAAATTTCGACGAAATAAGGAGAATGGTTTAGGATCTAAGAGCTCAAGTTAAGATGGACGATGAAGTTAGGAATTCCAGATATTAAGTACTTGGCCAAACGTTCCTCTTGTTAGTAGCAATGGTCCAAAGAAAATTTTGGAGTTCTCTGTTTAAAACGTTTTACTTCTATACGTAGACTAATTGTTATTTTCGTGTTTAAATAGACAATGTTACAGGTTCGAATAACTCTTTATAATTGGTTGGATTATACATTGTGGGCTAGTACAGCCCACAATGGGGACTCGGGCGCCAGTCGGGTCGCGGTTGTATCACAGTTTCCCGTGGCTCGGCAAGAATGGCACGAGGTGGAACACCCCAGGACGTTTAGTCGGTATGCTGCCCCTTCAGGGCGGTGAGCCCGACATAACCAACACGCTCCCCCGGGCGTGGTGACACATGATCTAGCATGTTTTACCTGGGTAAAAAAAAAAGCTTTATTGGTCTTTTTACTTATTAAGTCTGACAAAGTTAATAAGTACCTATCGATTTTTTCACACGAAATTTAATTTTAAGGAGATTAGTTTGAAGGCTGAGATTATCTCAAAAAGTCCTTGGCTTATTTTTACAATTACCTACATAGTGTGTATGTACTTTTTCGAAATAATCTAATTGTAAACGAATTTTTACAATCAGTCATGTAGATCTTCAGAAAATCTCAGACTTAAGGGCCTTCCATGAGCCAACTAGCGCCGCCAATCTTGAAAAAATAATATCTTCCAATTTAATAAATTTTATTAAAAAAGCTATTTACAAAATGTTAATGACATTAAAAGGAAAATTATGAAATAATTTCGCAACCGTCGTTTCCCGCCATTTTCAAGAGAACCAAATACATAGTTGCTTAGTGATATGACCATCAGAAATGAATAACAATAGTACAGTCAACATAAGAATTCTTGTCACCGCGCCGACAATAAATCAAAGTCATTTTCAATTAATCGTGGCTCGCGGTCAAAACGAGAGAAATAATACGTTAAAATTTGCATCAGAATTATGTAATTGTCATAACTGACCATTGTGGATCGTTCTTACCCGTAAAAAGGGTCAAGAATAGCCCGAGCGGGCCATTGTGCGTTACAGAATGGGCATGACTTGTTTGTCTTTCTCATTTACGTGTGAATGTTCATATTTGATTTTCGGCACGTTTTCCGCAAATTTTCGTCGTCCGCTGCTCAGTTTGGTGTACTTTAGTAAGTTTGAGGTCGAGGTCAAAGATTTTTGGCCAATTTTCCGGGACTACCTGCGTATTTTTGTTTGTGTTTGGCTTAGGAGTTTTGTTGTTCATTGTACCTTTTAGTGCTTTTATTAAGGTTTGGTTTTTGTTTGGTCTATTTAATGTAATTAATTAATCTAATGAAAAACAAGGAATTGCTTACCTAAATATATATTAAATATGGATTCCCTGTCGATTTACTTAATCTATCCCTGGTTTACAAAGCTTAGGTTTCATTGAGTATTTTTATTATGGTTTGGTCTAAACCTTTAGACCAAACCATAATAAATAAATTTGATAACATGAAACTAATTAATAATGTCCATTGTTACAGGTATGAACGAGTATCTATCATTTGGTGACTATTTTGCATGGAAATACTTAATATACCTACTGAAGGTGAAATAATGATTTATTTAGAATTTCTATTATGCATTACCTATGTTTATGACTTGAACCTAGCGTACCGGAGTGTACGAGGTGCCGCCGCCTAAGTAAGGGCCCGGGCCCACGGACGCAGTGCGCGAACCGCACGGCGCCCGAGCGGCTCGAGGCTCAGACGGGGAGGAGGAAGGTGAGGGATGAATGGATTATACATTGTGGGCTAGTACAGCCCACAATGGGGACTGCTCGGGCGCCAGTCGGGGCGTGGATGTATCACAGTTTCCCGTGGCTCAGCAAGAATGGCACGAGGTGGAACACCCCAGGACGTTTAGTCGGTATGCTGCCTCAGGGCGGTGAGCCCGACATAACCAACACGCTCCCCCGGGCGTGGTAACACATGATCTTGCATGTTTTACCTGTGTAAAAAAAAAGAGTTGAACCCGCGACCTTGTCATTCCGTGAAACGCTCTTACCAACTGAGCCACCACAGGCCACGCCACACCCACCGAAAATCGTCATTCATACATACTTAAAGGGTATGTTACGCAACTCCATCTATCGGATATTAGTAGTAGTATTCCGACAACCATGTCTGACATTCGGTTAGAAACAAGATTTCTCTCTTTAAGTGTGTATAATACAGCTGCCATTATAGTATATAAACTAGGTGAAACTTGCAATTGTGACAATTGCAAATTTAAATATTATGAACTAGGTTTAAGAACAGTGTTAGTGTGCTGCTCTTTGCGCTCACATCACCCAGCCATGTGATTTGATATATAATTAATCAATGTGTACAAACATATAAAATGTAAGACACGTGACGTAACCAAGTGTTCCATAGTGTACCTAAGGACGAATAAATGAGTATGAGTATGATGAAGAACATATTATTCTCATAGACTTGCAGTTATTTAGAGACAATTAAATTAACACGTACAGTTCGTGTATTTCATATTATATTAACACGTCCTTGCAACTCCCCGAAGAAGCCGCTCTACGAGAATTCAATTATGCTGTCCCCAAAATAATAGATGACCATTGTACAATCAGTATGAGGAATATGTTTCTATTTAAAACTTCAACTAAAAAGTTTATAGTCATATAAAATTATTGAAACAAAATAATCTACTCAATTAAAAAAAAAATAACGATGACAACAAGTTTGATCACTAAACTACACGACGAACAGAAAGAGCTGACATCCCACAGACCATCTTACCTAATAGACATGAAATCGGTATAAAAGACATTGCCACATTTCAATGGAGCTTTGCCCCACCTACAAAACTACGTGACCATTGAAGCCGTAGTTAAGGACTTATTAGGTTTCATATTGCATAATCGTAATCAGTAGGAGTTGCGAGAGTAGTAGAAAAAGATAACAAAGACAGACAATGAATAATTCGCTTCGATTTCTTACTATTTTCTGAATTCATAATTAAGCTGTGTTTGTGTTTGATGTACAAAACTTTATTTTTAACTAATAATTTTAATAAAAAACGGAGATATTTTTACATTTATTCGTTATCTTGTACAACTTGCGATTGATGGTGGGGTAGAATCTGGCATTGTCATTTGAAAGCAAAAAATTCTGTCAACGATGAGCGCATAGAGACGAAGCGAGGAACAGGGGTGCCGTATTAAAGAGATGCGTCCATGTCGATAATATCTCTAGGTTATACGTGTCGCGAAGCAATTTTGCGCTCATGTGCGGGCAGATACGGGCGCCCTCCTGTTACCGGTCTATGGGGTCTGTGTGACATCCTAATGTCAATGATTTCAAATTAGTCCCCGCATTACGGTTCTCAAAACGATGACATCATACCATGTCATGCTGCGTCGAACAGAGACGCCGCTATGCCAACGCAATAAGAAAACTCAGGGCATTATTTTCCGACAAATATAAATTATAGATTTCACTTATTTTTCATTTATTATGATCTCATCGAATTTTAACTTACTAAATCTAAGTACTAGAGTATAAATATAGTATAAATATTCCTAAAATATATATAAAAGTAAAAAAATGTATTTGTTTATATCATATAAGTATAGTACAAAAGTTGAGTTAGCCTATAAGTAAGGCATTGTAGGTATATGCATGTTAGTGAAATAAGAATTTTAACTCTGTTAATTACGGTGTCTTGTTGGCTTCCTATATAAATAAGTAATAAATAAATAGCACTGTCCCTGTCACGCTCGCTATGACATGGTATGCCCCACTGTCCGTAGAACTTCGCGGAAACAACAGCATAATTCACTTTCGTTGCCCTTTTTAAAATTGCCAATAAAATCCATAAACATGGTCGATTGCGGCCAAACGCCCGTCGGCCGCCAAATGGTCGGCTCACGTCTCGAGGGGCTCAAGATACTTTTTCTGTGGGCCTCAGGCAGGAATTTACTGCCGCACAGTGATGAGGAAAAGGTTTTGGAGGTGGTATAGAACCTTCATGAGCGCTATGTCTAAAATACGCAGAAAAGCATACAGTAGATCTCATAAAGGTTGATATTTTCTCGAAAACTACTTAACAAACTTGATACGTCCATCCGTTACTGTGAAAAAGGTCTTAACAGACAGACAGACGGACAGGCAAACAGACAGACAGACAACAAAGTGATCCTATAAGGGTTCCTTTTTTGGCACGGAATCCTTAAAATGGAACTACCTTTGGGTCAAACGCCTTCCCGATTAGGAATCGAATCCTAAGGGCGAATTCAAATTTGTCGCTGAGTGTCGCGCGGCTGCAGCGCTGCGACAGAATGCGCCCTAAGATCTGGGGGGACCGCAACGATTTTTACTAGTACTAAAGTCCCTTCAATGTCCGATTTTGTGCGAAAAATAATACAAAAATTTCGTTCGCGCAGACTGTGACAGGACTTGAGACGCTATACTCAAGCGTGAGACAGAAGATGCTTCGCAGCGGTGTACTGAAGAGCACAGTGCCACCATATCTGTAATTTTATGAATTTTGGCAAGGAAATAAAAATACGCCAACAAAAAACAGATTGTTTTTAAACAAGCTCTCGAATACCTAGGTACCCTTTTTTTTTTTTTTTTTTACTTGGGGAAATGCTTTTACGCATCCCACCGCGCCAATAAGGAGGGGCGCGCGGTGGGTATGTGGGACTCCCGTCATGTACGTACGGTCCTATACCCACTAAAACCCCAAGGTGTTCAACTCACCGCGTTTGGACGAGGTTGTTCGTAAGCTCTCGAATACCCTACATTTTGATATATATTTTGTATGAATAAGTATTTCAGTTTAGACATAACTTTCATTTTAGAAGACATGGAAAAGGGTGTGTTTGCGATTTTTTTTCTATCGAGCGAATTTTGTCCAATCGTGTACCTATCGGTATTCATCATTCTTTACTATACCCCAAGATTGCTATATATTTTTTTCAAACGTTTCATTTTAGTAGTTAGTGCCGTAGCCTTCATAGAAAAACAGAAAATCCACGCACACCCAGCCTTAAAGCGTGGTGAAACCGTCATGGTTGCAGCCTATTATTCGAAATACCGCAGCAACTCGTTCTTAAATCCTCGTCCGCCCAGCAGACAGTTTCCCCGTGAGAAATACACCAGCAGTAATGGCGGCGTGATTTCAGAATAGACGGATAATTGAGAATTTAACTCCAGTTCATACAACATCATCGGATTGAACTAGCAAGGGTTTATTTAAGGGCCTTCCATGAGCTAACTAGCGCCGCCAATCTTAAAAAAAATCTACCAATATAATCAATTTTATTAAAAAAGCTATGTAGGTACAAAATGTTTATTACGATAAATACTATTTTTTAAATGCTTATTTATAACGTGATTCAATTTCGGTAAGTTGTATTTCGCATAATTGCGAAAAACTGCCGTTTTTGGCACATTTGTGAACTACAACTTAGCTTGTCGCAATTATGCCATGTGTTGTATATTGAAAAATAGTATTCATCCTAATAAAGATTGTGTACATAGCTTTTTTTTAATAAAATTGATTAAGTAAATTGGAAGATATTATTTTTTCAAGATTGGCGGCGCTAGTTGGCTCTATGAAGGCCCTTAAGTAACATATTAACTGACATGTTCCTTCCAATTCGAAAGTCTTACTAAGACTTAAACATTTCATATCTTGTGAGTACTTATAACACTAAAATATCGTCTCTACCTATTAATACTATGATATAGATATACGATGTTATTTTAGTTATAATACTTGTACAAGACATCGCAATAAATTAGGATAATACCTTACTAACGCCGAGAATATTCGATAAGATCTGACTTTGATGTAAATCAAGTCAGATTTACTGTAAACCTGTCTTGTTTTATTACAAGTTGGTTTATTCCTATATCAATTTAATAATACTGTTTTAGAATGTGATTTTTTCAATGGTCGTCAAAATGTGGTTGGTATAGACTGGAAGGGTTCTCTTGAAAATGGAGGGAAACGACGGTTGCGAAATTATTTGATAATTTTCCTTTTAATGTCAGGGACTATTTTGTGTTTAATATCACGTTAAATTAATCAGAAAATGTTCGCGAATGACAGTAGGGTGAAGTTAATGGATTATTTATGCAAGATCTGAAGTTTCAAGCTTTTATCAAGAGTTCCCGCTACAAGCTCGGGAGTGAACGTGACTGTCGAGCTGCTTCGTCCAGAGTGATGACGCTACGGCGTCTCCTCTGGATGAAGACATGAAGACGCGGCTACTCAGGGTGAAGACGCTACTGCGACTCCCCTGGAGGAAGATAGAAGACTATTGAATATATTGAATTTTCTGTAACATGACATTGGCAAATGACGAACAGATCCAATAACTTCACCGTACTGTCACTCGCGAACATTTTTTGATTAATTTAACGTGATATTAAACACAAAATAGTCCCTGTAGACATTAAAAGGAATATTATCAAATAATTTCGCAACCGTCGTTTCCCGCCATTTTCAAGAGAACCCCTTTTATTTATATTATTGTAATGATTCAATATCCTGCCAAAAACAACATGGATAACATAAAATAATGCACTTTCTACACGATCGGGAATAAATCACGAGATAAGCATTAAGTGGTTTTATTTTTAATAGCCAATAAAGGGTTCCGTTCGGTTGTGTGATAAATAATGCGTTTATCCTTAGAAAGCGGCCGGTAATGAGATACGAGCTATATTATTATAATGGTCGCGTTGATTTGTAAGTGCGAGTCGAACTTGGTTTTAAGCCCAGAAGCGGTTAATACAGTTTCGCTACACACTGCTCTGTTGAACGGTCAACATTTGGGGGTACGTCTTTAAAATAAATGGAAGCTTAAGCAGTCATATAAGCGTCAATTCTTGCATGGCTACTTTGTATCGTTAATAACTTTTGTAGGTCCAACATTACTACCTTTCAAACTTACACGGTTTGTATAATTAGACAAAACGGGAATTACTGTGTTAAACATTTATTATTGATATCTCGATATTTCGTAAAATCACCTTGTCTAGGCCTCTTGATTAATTCAACGTGCTCATTATCACTTAAAATCACTATAACTATTATAATTATTACACATAAACGGATATCACTCACTTATATTAAATTGTACATGCTTCTCAATTATGTAATGAATACTGTATTATGGTGCAATAAAGTGTATTTATCTTATCTTATCTTATATTGTTGAAGTCGGCAATTAGACCGACAGTTTCGACCGATTTCGACGGTCTTTCTCAAGGTGAGCGCGCCACGCCCGCGTCGCCGTTGACGTTTCTTCGCGCACTGCTGATCAGCGCCCTCTGTGTGCGCTCCGACTTTGTCCCGTGACAAATACCGTCGAAATCGGTCGAAACTGTCGGTATAATTGCAGACTTTAACAATATAAGTGAGTTATATCCGTTTATATATAATAATTCCAATCTAACTATAGCTCGCTCCAAAGTTCGTCGTCCGTCATTGTCCGTGTGTCACCATACTTAAGCGTATACTTACGATGCTATTGAAGGGTTTTGCTCCGATTATGGCTACAATAATTGAGCCTCGAATGGATAAATGTTAATTCAGTAGCCTGCTGCATAATGCATCGCCTGCAGGAGCAAGATGTTCCTCGCATTCATCAGGTCTAGGTGTGGGCCAACGAACTGCTGCTATGAAATGTGAAGGTGGCCATTATAATGGAATCTGGTTCATATTTACGAGTTTCTTGAAAAAAATGCCGGTTGTTTTGTATGTTGACGACTACTTCGGAATGTACCTAAGTATTTCATTTATTTATTTTATTAATGGACTCGAAAGTTCGTCATTTGCCAATATTATGTTACAGAAAATTCAATATAAGTATAATTGTCGTCTATCTTCCTCCAGAGGAGTAGCAGTAGCATCTTCACCCTGGGTAGCCGCGTCTTCTTGTCTTCATCCAGAGGAGTCGCCGTAGCGTCATCACTCTGGACGAAGCAGCTCGACAGTCACGTTCACTCCCGAGCTCGTAGCGGGACTCTTGACTATAGCGCCAAACTTCAGATCCTGCATTCGCGAACATTTTCTGATTAATTTAACGTGATATTAAACACAAAACACCCACTGTAGACATTAAACTGAAAATTATCAAATAATTTCGCAACCGTTTCCCGCCACTTTCAAAAGTTCGGAATGTATTTTCAAGGATTCAGATCGGATGCAAAGCAAAACCGGTACACTTTAAAAACATCCAAAAAATCAGTTAATTCCAGTGCATTCGCACTAACTTTTTTAATTAATACCCGTTTGTATTGCAACCATAACTCACTAATCTGCCACCGTGCCGGCCAGCTGTTCCGGCATTCAAACCGGACCGGACCGGACCGCCGCCGGACGGTAATTGAAAATAAACACCGGACAGGGACGGCGCAAGTGATTTATTAACGTGCGTGTTGTCAACGTACTGTTAAATGGTTATGCTTGTAATAATAGCTGAAATAGTTTGCACTTTCAAATGGTAAATCTGTGAGTAACCTATTTTATTTTTAATTTATTGGAAAACCAACGGTAATTATCAAAGGGTAAGTTACACAATATAAAACTGATAGCCAATTACAGGTTTTCGCTGTTAGATTATATACTAAATTAACTATATCAAGCACTTAACTAGATCTATGCATCTCTTTTCTGCTGTGAAGCCGAGGAAACCCCCATTCATATCCTCTGCGAGCGTGAAAATATCATTCACAGCAGAATCCGAGTCTAAAGCTTCGTATCTACTAGAGAACAATTGACAAGGGATATAAATTATAAACACCCTAAATGAAAAATACTATTATTTATTTATTATTTATTTTATTAATAGACGCGACATCTCGTTACTTGCCAATGTCATGTTACAGAATATTCAATATATCATAGTCTTCTAGCTTCCTCAACGGTCGCCGTAGCGTCGTCACCCTAAGTATCCGCGTCTTCTTGTCTTCATCCAGGGGAGTCACCGTAGCGTCATCACTCTGGACGAAGCAGCTCGATAGTCACGTTCCCGAGCTCATAGCGGGACTCTTGATTAAAGCTGGAAACTTCATATCTTGCACAAATTATCGAATAAATTCACCAATACTGTCATTCGCTTACATTTTCTGATTAATTTAACGTGATAAACCACTGTAGACATTAAAATAAATATTATTAAAACAATTGCAACCGTCGTTTTCCGCCATTTTCAAAACTCCCCATCTCTATTTACCGGTCTAAAAATCTATACACAGCTTAAAAGTATTTCAGAAAACAAATATACTTACCTTAAATAAGTGTTCACTATTTATTTAAAAAACTAATGTGAACAGACGACGAATGTGGAACTCATAGTGGAAGCTGAGATTATGATTCTTTGGCGACACTATCACAATAGACTTAAAAGCATCATTTTCAACAAACGATTTCCAACTCTTGTTGGTTACATTTTAGAGTTGATATTAGTTCGTATGAAGCAAACATATAGGGTGTTCTGCAAAGTGAGGTATGCTCACGACACTGCGACACATTTTTCTCATTTCAAATGCATATTTTATGGAGCACGAAAGCATAATGAAAGGAATCTCGTTTTTCACAAACAAATTACAATATGTGACGGTTTAGAAATGGCCGTTTCGTTTGAAATTCAAATAATCTAATGAGAACAGACAAAGTTTTAATATACAACTTTTGTCAACACCCTGTAATGGGTACCTAGATAGTCCGAGCATTAATAAAAATTTTAATAACAGAATTTACACAATTAAAGTCACTTTTATTCTTCTTTGGGAACACCTTTCTATTCTGGCATGGAAATAATATTTTACTATTTATAATGGGAAACCGGAAGGAGAATGCCAATTTCAGGCCCAGACTTTACTTAGCCATATGACTTTATTATCTAATTGAGAATATTCACAATTCACGTCATATTTCAAAAAAAATATTTCGAAATCTTTTTCTAACCCCTCAATTAACAAATAAAACGTATAAAAAGTATAAGAAATGTGCCTAATGGTTGCACTTCACTTGGGCATTCGTATTTGCTATCGGATGTTTGTCGTATTTGTGAAATACTTGACGTACCTACACATAAATAAGACGAATATTTTGTCAATAATACCAATAACACATAGCAATTATGACAAATACGCAAATACGAATAGCAAAGTGAAGTGGGTGCATATAATGATTAGGTACCGAAATATCGATCAGATTTCAAAGTACGGACAACAGCGCATCAATGTTAACACTTCCAGTACGATATCAACTTTACGACACAGATAATAAGGATGGTCCAAAATGTTACACTTCATGTGCATTGATGTTGTGAAAAGAATTCGAATTTCGAATATAATTGTCACTTTCAACGCTTGCAAATAAGTATTCCCTCGGTTCTCTTGAAAATGGCGGGAAACGACGGTTGTAAAATAATTTGATAATTTTTGTTTTATTGTCTACAGTGGTTATTTTAATATCAATATCACGTAAAATTAATCAGAAAATGTTCGCGAGTGACAGTATGGTGATTTTGTTGGATAATGTGAGCAAGATCTGGGGTTTCAAGCTTTTATCAAGAGTTCCCGCTGTAAGCTCGGGAGTGAACGTGACTGTCGAGCTGTTTCATCCATAGTGATGTCGCTACGGCGTCTCCTCTGGATGAATTGAAGACATGAAGACGCGGCTACCCAGGGTGAAGACGCTACTGCGACTCCCCTGGAGGAAGATAGAAGACTATTATATATTGAATTTTCTGTAACATGACATTGGCAAATGACGAACTGTCGAGTCCAATAATAAAATAAGTATTCCCTCACTTCATTGTTACATTCTGATAAGTTGTAACCAAGCTTCTATCGACCATCGCTATTTTATTCAAAGAGTCTGAATATATTTTCATTTAAAAAGCCTTTAAATATATTTCCATTCAACATAGTAACAGTCTGTGTTATAGTATAGGAGCGTGCATACAAAACAACGTCTTACGAGCTGGCGTCATGCAAGTCAAATTGAATAACAATATTGTCCGTTGGCTCTCGAAGGAAACCGAGTATCGGTGTTCTTTTTGTTTAGAAACTTTATAAATGACAATGCCAGATTCTGCCCCACCATCAACCGCAAGTTGTACAAGATAACGAATAAATGTAAAAATATTTTCGTTTTTTATTAAAATTATTGGTTTAAAATAAAGTTTTGTACAAGTTGCGATTCGAAAAAAAACAGCTTAATTAAGAATTCAGAAAATAGTAAGAAATCGAAGCGAATTATTCATTGTTTTTGTTATTCTTCTATAGGAGTTGCGAGAGTAGTAGAAAATGATACTGACTATGATTATGCAATATGAAACCTGTAAAAAGTCCCCAACAAAATGATAGGTACAGCTCAAATAGTCACGTAGTTTTGTAGGTGGGGCAAAGCTCCATTGAAATGTGGCAATGTCTTTTACTTACAATTTCATAAAGGGCTCCTAATTTGGTTCCAATGGATTCGTATTATGAAAGTATCACATATTTCAGTAAAAAAATTCTCGTGTAAAGGTCATATATACACGTGTAATGAAAATTTTTCCAAATCTGATTGACCTTTTTATGCCTCGAGACCTTTCGCCTAACCTTTGACTTCCATCGACACAGGGGAAATTGTCAGCCAAAAATGCAATGTAAATAAGTAATGTCTCCAGCCAGACAAACCCAAACAGGAAAGGTTAGCTAAATATAGACACGGCATTATACATATGGGCATATATCGCGGCGCGTGGGACGACCCAGTCCGCTCTGGGCGTTATCTGTACCATAATCACTTTGAGCCAACAACCGAGTGGCCACGATTACGATCTCAAATCCCCTGTAAAAGACATTGCCACATTTCAATGGAGCTTTGCACCACCTACAAAACTACGTGACCATTTAAGCTGTACCTATCATTTTGTTGGGGACTTATTACAGGTTTCATATTGCCTTAATCATAATCAGTATCATTTTCTACTACTCTCACAACTCCTATAGAAGAATAACAAAAACAATGAATAAATCGCTTCGATTTTTTACTATTCTCTGAATACTTAATTAAGCTGTTTTTTTCGAATCGCAACTTATACAAAACTTTATTTTAAACCAATAATTTTAATAAAAAACGGTGATATTTTTATATTTATTCGTTATCTTGTACAACTTGCGGTTGATGGTGGGGCAGAATCTGGCATGGTCATTTTCTATTCGAAACTCCCATTATAATACAACCTCAGTATCCGAGGGCAAAAAATATACACGAATAATTTCATAATACTCCCCCTGTTGATTGCGAAATTTCAATCAACTCCGTAAATGGTATACGGTCGCGTATCGACACTCCAAACGAATTTTTTGGGGTTGCAACAGCAGTGAATGACGATTGAAGCCCCATTGGAACGTCAACTCTATTCGACGTAGTCTCAAGTGATATATTTGATAGCGTTGACGAAACTAAAGCAACGCATGTGACACAGAATAGTACAAATGACATGGATTTATTTGTACGAATGGCAATACTCGTGGATTTAGCACTAGAGTCGACTTCCACTAATTATGTAGGGATAAAAGGCTTTAAGTAAAAAGACGTAAGCCATCTGGCTATTCAAGACTTAATGCTATGAGTCATTGAAACTTCGTTTGATGTAAAATATTTCGAAGCAGTTAAGCTTTAAGTTTTATGAGCAAATGCACTTTGCGAAACCGTCTATGGATTGCTACAGAGTATTTTGATCTTTGATAGTCTTGAAGCGGTTCCTATAAAATATAAAATACGACTCTTTTTACAATACAATCTATAAGCTTCCGAAACCCGCTGTGAACCCAAGGGCTTAGAAAATAATAACGCAACTTTAATTTGACTTGAAATAGTGCACCCTTCTAATTTCTATATTAAAATTATCATCTCGACGAGGGGTCAAAGAACACATTACATTAAGTTTTCGGCACGTTGCTTTGCAATGTAAGTTATAGTTATCACAACTCACTACTAATGTAACATTGCTACAGAAGTTTGAATCTTCTACCTTTATTTTAGCATTTGTAATTGTGAAATCAATATCATCGCCTTCTTCAATTACTATACCAAATGTTTCTTTATTAGATTCAATAGCTTCGCTATTTGCTTTTAAAGTCGGTTTTTCGGTATCATCAGCATGTTTTATAAGGCGTTTAGGGTCGGTTTAGTTTAGGGCACGAGTAAGCACGTGCCCGCTTACTCCCCGCTGCTACGCACTCCTTGTTACACCGAGAACTGTGCCGTCCCTGTAATTACACACAAATTAGACAAGATTTATTGAGGGGTGGAACACCTTGGCAACTATAGAAGGTACTAATAACGGTTGGCCAACCATCCCCCCGATATTGCAATTCATTCGCAAGAATAAGTCCCTTCGAACTGTAAAAAGAATCAAAGCTCGAGTTATAGCGATTACTAAACCGTTAACCAAGAAATCGACGTAAATGAATGTCCATTTAATAGTCATGCATTGTAAAATGAAATTGAACTTAAACGTCATAAGATTGGTGTAAAGGAACGTTCACAGTTGTTCAATAACTTTAGGCTTTTGTTGTTTTTAAACATTAACCTGAATTGTAAATGAAAATACCAAAGATTTTGCTTTGATTTAGGATTTTTTTTTTAAACAGCAGTCAGTAAAGCACTCACCTTGAGAAAGACTGTCGAAATCGGTCGAAACTGTCGCTCTAATTGCCGACTTTAACGATATAAGTGAGTGATATAAGTTTATATATAATAATTTGTAGGAATCAATAACATTGCCAATTGTGGGGGACTTGGCGCAGGTTTTTTATTTATAATTTTTACACGTTAGGTAGGTTTAGATAGCTTAGATTTAATTTGTATTTATTTGTAAATATTATTTCCTAATACATGGCATAATTGCGACAAGCTAATTTGTAGTTCACAAATGTGCCAACAACGGCCGTTTTTCGCAATTATGCGAACTGCAACTTACCGACATTGAATCACGTTATAAATAGCAGGTAATCTGTATGAGTAGAACAGAAAAAAGGGTCTCGCATGAACAATAATCGCACCATGAATAACTAAGAACTTTTACCGATTAAAATCGATGATTTACTACAATTAATAATTTTTAAGGAAATTTTTCAACTTCACAAGTGAAGACGTCGCCTAAATCACACAACACCGTAATTATCGTGTCTCACGTTTATAAAGGCGACGCGTAAAATACTGTTAATTCCCATGTCGATATAAACTGCACCGTAAAAGAATTACGACCATAATACGACAGTTAACCCTTTGACGTGTCCGAAGTGAAACGCGAAATATTTGACAGGTTCATTACGTCGCTAGATTTAACAAAAGGTGGACATTTAGCAAATAATAATGGCATTTTTAGTGCGCTCTTTTCATATTTTATGGGGTGTTTATTGGCCATTGTACGAAGTTTTGCGGCCGGCGCCGGCGTTCCGCGCGGGACACTAAAAATGATTCATCTTCACAGGTACGACTTATCTGACATTCTCTACGTCTTTTCGGCTTAATGAGCGAGAAGAATGGTCCGTTTTCGCTTTCTTAAGGGATTTGGGGGCACTAGTGCTTTGTTGATGACGTTTTTGGTAACCCAAACAAGCAAATTGCTCGACCGTGAAAGAATTCGTTTGTTTGTTTTTGTTGTCATTATCTGTTACATCTTTTTGTGTCTCACTCTCCCGACCTACATTTACGGACTTAAGTCACATCTAAATTGAAGATGGTTTTCAAATCAAAGGCATCTTTATCAACATCATGCCCAAATTAATTCCTTTAATATCTTACCGTCGTCGGCTCCTTTACCTGCTCTCACCCCAAGGAAATAAAAACTTATCAACGAACTTTGTTCCCGGTTATCTTCGGGGCAAGTAAACACTTTTTATTTTATGACCACCCGCAGTTTTACGACTAGTCCGAGTACTAGGTACTGTTTGTACGAATAAACTGTCTGGGACCAGTGTTTTCGTCTATCCGATTTCTTTTTGTGCTGAAAAAGTCTTGTTTGGCAGTGCTAGTTTGTTTTTAGTATCTCTTTACTCTATTATTACGTTCCTTTCTCTAGGTTCAGATGTTTTCTTACTAGTTTTATTTTTCAGCTATTTAGGAGAAAGATCTTCGTGTGTTACTTTAGTTATGGCCTTATAAAGTAATGCTTTGTTCCTATTAGCTTGAATATCTGTATAAATTTTGTACCTTGTTGCCACTCTTCCTTATACCCAATCACTTAGCCGTAGATAATTTTATATGGTAACTTATTGATTGGAGTCAATCCCCATCGCATGTTACCTTCACATTTCAAACCCCTTACTGGAAATAACAGTAAAAAACCCTTACGATACCCCGACCCTATCTATAATAGCGTCTTATCATCTTTATATTCCTTAAACCTATTTAGGCCAAAAACATGGCAAATGCATCGTCCTTCCCTCCGCTAAAAAATAAATCCTCAGGGGCCTATCACTTGGCTGATAAGGGAAGATTTATCACAATGTCAACCTGCCTTCGCGCGGATAGGTACGTTGGGACGTGATTGTTGCTTGGGACTTTTGGGAACATACCTACTCAAGGCAGTGTTGTGGTATTACAGCATTATATCTGGTATATTATTCATGTCAGGTTTTGAGTAAAATATTGTACCCTTTCAACAGTGAAAGTGAATATGGACTAGTTTGGCTTAGTAACTTTTTATGCCTTGAAAAATGTGCACTGTACCCACAAAATTCGTAGTTATATCTTTGTTGGTATCTATTTCTTATTATTTGCCCTTTCTATTTGTGTTCTTTTAAATTTGTAATAAAATTATGATGTTTATTACGAGTATATATAAACGGATATCACTCACTTATATTGTTGGTTGTGTATTATCACACTGTATTTTTCAAGGTGAGTGCGCCACGCCCCCGTCGCCGGTGACGTTTCTTGGCGCACTTTTCACCTTGAAAAATACCGTCGAAATCGGTCGAAACTGTCGGTCTAATTGCCGACTTCAACAATATAAGTGAGTGATATCCGTTTATATATAATAATTTGTAGTAGTGGCTCACTATAGTTTTAACTCTAAAATTATGATGTTTTATATAAATTAGCTTCAATTATCATCATGTCATTCAATGAATCAAAATATTTGTTATGTCTCTTCTTCTCAACATTCCTCTTCTCATCGAAGGTTGGACAACATCATTGCAATTTTCACCCTCTATCCGACTGCCCGGAACAAGGAGCCGGTGCTGCAGCCGAACCAATCACGTAAATTCTTTAGCCAACAGTGTCTTCTCAGTGTCAGTGTCTTCTCCTGCCAACGCTCCTCTTTCCACAAATCTTGCCCTGGTTTATTAATTGGAGCAGGTTATCGGGGATTCCGCATAATGTGACCGAAATATTGGAGCTTCCTTCGCTACACGTCGCCGTCGTCGTATTTACTGTATAAGATACTTATTTATGTTCACTGCGTTATTGTCTATTGGATCTAGAACACATCCCTGAAGGCCCAAATTTTGGGTCATTGAATTCGACGACATTTACAATTCAAAACTTTACTTTTACTGGATTTACTGTAATGAAGTAACATGGCCTACCTTCCACACCCTTGTCAACACTATCTCGAATACCTTACTTAGACCCATTCTGTTAATTATTGACGTGAGCAGTACCAAATCAATTCATTAGTAAACCAGTAGCTTAACACTATCTGACAATCGATACTGGGTTGTAGTGCCGTCTAGGTGTTCATTTAAGTCAAGATTGGACTGGAGATTAAACAGTGGATGGTTTTACCCCCCTCCGGGGTTGGTACAATTCTTAATATGTAGCGTTGCAGCATGATCTAATAGAATATCTATCTACATCTTTACATATTTAGCCTCGGAATTGTTTTTCGTAGGATTAGGTAACAATAGACTTCAATCTTCTGTGATTCTGGCATATTACTCTCGCTTTCTTGATATTCAGCATCTTCATGTACGCGGAACTTTCCTGTATTTTGTCCTTATTACTTCTAAAAATAATTTCCATCTTTGAAGAATCTCTTTATTTTTCTTTTGAATTTGAATGTTCATTCAGAATACTAAGATAGTTTCCTATCTCTTGTTTCATTTCGTAAAACAGAAATTATTAGATATTCTTTACTTGACAATATTGTATTTGTTAAGTTTTTTGGTAATTTTGATAGTTCGTCTTTTGAAGCAGTTTATTTTTTCATACGCAAAGTTTTTATTGATTACTATTCATATTTTTTTTGTTATTGTCGATTTATTATTCCTTTCTTCCATGACTTGTACTGTTTCCTAATTCGAGGGGCATTATTCCTCCTTATCGGCACTCGTTAGTCGCCCCTAATAAAACCTCTCCCCTAATCTCAAGGGTTGCTGCAGCTCTCTCAAATTTAATAAGAGCAAAATTAAAAAAAGAAACAATAAACTTTCGATTGTTGTCGATAACATCGGTACTGGGAATAATTGTTTATTTATTTATTATTCAATACATAACTGACTGGTTTACAGATATCACCAAAGCACCGAGTCAGTGGATTCAATATAATAATAATGCTTACAATAATCAATTATACAATTAGGGTAAATTAGTGTAGCTGTCAAGATAGCAATATATATTTTTATACAGAGAACACCATGGATTGGCAAAAACATCGGCATCTTTATTGCGTTTAAGAAACAGTTAGATAATTAAATCTACGGTTAAAGTCAAAGTCAAATTTCTTTATTGCAAGTAAGCACGTTGTGTACATTTTTGCACGACAACATATTTTTTGAATTTACATTTACACCACTTTGCAAGGAAAAGGTGCCAACGCTGAGGAGAAAAAGTGGCAAAAAACTCCCAGCAGCACATCTTTTAAAATAATATAATAATACACAATTACTTAATAACTAGGTATTACACATTTTTAATTTAATTAAGCTCATTTAATTTGAATTTGGCAATAAATTGATTACTTATACAGTTTAGTACAGCTAAGAGCTTTTAAAAAAGGTTTAAAAAAATGTAAATTCAAAAATAAATGTTGATTACTTGCAATAAAGAGATTTGACTTTGTACAGTTCAATAAAGTTGAAATTTTCACGAGAACTATTGACTGATCGTAGAAATTCTTTTACTGTTATATACTCTAGAGTGCACATTGTGGAATTCTTAAAAAAAAAGTAAAAAAAAATAATTATAAAAATGTCAAAAATTAATGAGAAAATTTCAACTTTTAAAACTCTCCTGTACAAAATTATCTGTGTTTTCAAAGAGCTACTAGCGAAAGTCAAGCTTATTAAGATAATGTATCTACTGAAACCGTACCCTCACTAATAGGATTAGAAATCTAGTTTCGAACTTTCCCATTTCACACAGGTATTACTGTTAAAGGCAATTAAAAGTTTAAACAGCGTTCACGGATGAAATGCTGGCACAGAAATCGTATATTACAATGTTACATACACATCATATTACTGTGAACTAAGTTGGTTGAACTTAATGAATAATCGATAGCTTTAGAGGCTGCCTCGCAGTTGGCGAATGTAAAATTTTGCATCGCACCCTCCAAGCATTAGGTCCTCCGGTTTGTGCTGAGTCAACGTTGTAAGTAACTTTAACATACAGACGAGTAGAATTGAAAACATTCCCAGTGTTACGGTCATCATCTCTAGAATTATCTTTATCAATAACTCGTTCATACATTATTACTAGTGCTATTCTATCAGAAAAAGAAGAGTGTTCGATATGTTCTGATCATAAAACTTTCGAACGAACTCTTTATTTAAAAGCTTTATTTTCCACTTATCCTTATCAACATTTGCTTAGATTTAGATTTCATTTAAACATAATCATTCTACACGATATTTATAAAAATGATCGCCATAATTTTGAAATTTCGAAGCGTATCGGTTTTTGTATATCTGATTTATTGATTTAGGAAATCTTGGTTTTGGCAATTAAATGTCAACTCTCTGAATATCTTCAATTCTATTATATTTTTATTTGAATGGCTTCTACTCTAATTCAAGAGATAATTTCGAAATTGTCAAGTTATTTAGAGTATTCGTGTAAATATAAAATTAAACGAGCAAAAATTCAATCCGCCATTCCAAAATGATGGCATTGATCTCCTGAATATTTTGACGATTAGGTATCTTGAGTAATTGCACAATTACTGGATAGATGTCGCTACCGTCCCTAAGACGAGAATATGGTGCCAAAATTCACGACCTAGGTACGATATCACGGTAACTCTGTCGGAATAGAGCGTGCCACGGAATGACGAGGTTCCTGGTTCGGAATCCTGGTTGTGATGAAATTTTTTCTCCATTTTTTATCATTTAGATTTTCGTTTCGCATATGCAAGAAAATATTTTAAAACAATTAGGTACTTATATTTTTTTCTAGGCCTCGTCTTCCATAGAAACTTTTAAATTCCTCAAAGTGAAAGTCAAATTTCTTTATTGCAAGTAAGCACGTTGTGTACATTTTAGCACGTCGACATATTTTAGAATTTAGTTTATCATTCTCATTGTCACTATGTCTCACCGCGTATATTACGAATGGGATGGTGTTAATACTCTTGAATCAAATGATAGTTACGAGACCCTACACGGATTTAATGAACATGGGATTTCTAATTTGAAAGTCATTCGCCATTATCGCGTAGATTGTCATTTTTGACAATGATGAAGTGTGGTTCAGTGGCTACGTCATCATTCTTATTGGAAAGTTTGTTAGAGCTCCTTGCAGCATTGTAGTCTCGAACAATAGGCGTAGAGGCTAATGCTTGTTCTTCTAGTATTTGAGTTTGTTTGTATGGTTCGACATCTAATGGAAACTTTTGAAAACATGGATTTAGATAGTAAACTTTATATGGGACACTTGGGCCAGTAAAGGAACACTTGTTAAGAAGGCGTATTACAGGATAGATGACTATTTAAACGATGAACATGCATGGTGTGTGTCGCCGGTTCCGCATGAGGGATAAACTTACTAATAATAGTAATAGTTACGTACTGTATAGTTATTAAGTAATAATTGTATTATCA
This sequence comes from Tachystola acroxantha, assembly GCA_963506565.1. Lineage (NCBI taxonomy): Eukaryota > Metazoa > Arthropoda > Insecta > Lepidoptera > Oecophoridae > Tachystola > Tachystola acroxantha. The sequence continues at coordinate 1,417,896 of OY735874.1, forward strand.
TTGTTTTAAAAGATGTGTTGCTGAGAGTTTTTTGCCACTTTTTCTCCTCAGCCTTGGCACCTTTTCCTTGCAAAGTGGTGTAAATGTAAATTCAAAAAATATATTGACGTGCAAAAAGGTACTCAACGTGCTTACTTGCAATAAAGAAATTTGACTTTGGGTTAAATTAGATGGAAATAATTATGTTATTACATATTTCTTTAGGATCATTATTCTTATTATATATAAACGGATATCACTCACTTATATTGTTGAAGTCGGCAATTAGACCGACTGGCACTGCGTGACGGGACCTAATGTGGCGGTAACTCCCCGATAAGTGAGATCGATCAACGAAACGAATCCAGCTACAGCCATCGAAGGCACCGGCGTCGGCAGGACAAGTAGGGCGCTGATCCGCAGTGCGCGAAGAAGCGTCACAGGCGACGCGGGCGTGGCGCGCTCACCTTGAAAAAGACCGTCGAAATCGGTCGAAACTGTCGGTCTAATTGCCGACTTCAACAATATAAGTGAGTGATTCCGTTTATTATAATAATTTGTAGTAATGGCTCACTATAGTTTTAATTCTAAAAATCATTATCTTGTCTTCATGGGCCTATTTTTATGGTTCACTAACATTGTATGTCGCAGTAAACTGGTTGAAATAGACGTTTGATTGAACAGCTAGCACTTTAATTGAACGACGCCATTCAACCGGACGGTGTTTACATACACGTTGACTATAGTACGTACGCGTTAAGAAAATAGTGAAAAAAGAGCACGTCTATCCACGGTTGGCAAATTAGATGACTTAGACAAATGTGCCATAAGAAGGACAGTTCAATAAAAAAAATCTTATGACACATTTGTCTAAGTCATCTAATTTGTCAACCGTGGATAGACGTGCTCTTTTTTCACTATTTTCTTAACGCGTACGTACTATAGTCAATTTACTCCAGCAACTCATGATATTGTGAGTAAAATAAATAAAAGCCTTATGACATATACCTACTCGAATAATTGACAAAACAGTTATAGTATGACCGTCTAAATCAGTCCTCGCCTGCGCGGTACAGGGATGCGGGGGAAGGCGACAACGGGGACCGAGAGAGGTGCGGGCGGCAGGCGCATTTCTGTCCCCCCCCCCCCCCCCCCTCCCGCACCTCTCTCGGTTCCCGTTGTCGCCTTCCCCCGCATCCCTGTACCGCGCAGGCGAAGACTGATTTAGACGGTCATACTAAAACTGTTTCACATGACTGGAATCTAAAGTCTTGCTGGACATATTACCCACAGTTATCAATGACTTGGTAATAGCTACGCAACATTTAAAAGACAAAGACTACACTCAACGTAGGTATAGTAAATGGTCTATTGTTCTAACATCGTGATTCAGCGCTTGAAATAGCTATTACGATCAACATACGTACGTACAGTGATAACATTTGAACCCAGAGCGATATGCATGTTTTTGATAAAGTTAAAATTCTTGTAAATATGGTATAAATTATATTTTGCTAAGGCTAATATCAAAATACATATTCGCTTTATAAGATGCCGCTATTGTCCTAAATATTATAGTAAACATGATTACTGCTATGTAAACTTTAGGGCCTGATATGAGCCAACTAGCGCCGCTAATCTTGAAAAAACAATATCTTCAAATTTAATCGATTTTATTAAAAAAGCAATTTACAAAATGTTTATTACGGTAAGTTGTAGTTAGCATAATTGCGAAAAACGGCCGTTTTTGGCACATTTGTGAACTACAACTTAGCTTGTCGCAATTATGCCATGTATTGTATATTGAAAAATAGTATTCATCCTAATAAACATTTGGTAAATAGCTTTTTTAATAAAATTGATTAAATTGGAAGATATTATTTTTTCAAGATTGGCGGCGCTAGTTGGCTCATATCAGGCCCTTAAATTACCTCCTTCCTTTGCCCTTAGTTAATAAAATGAGCTGTCTGTCCAAGTGTATATTTTTTTAAGGCTATAATTAGAGTATTATTTTATTATTATTTGGTTTTGTCATTTTAAATTCAATTGGATTTTTAAAGGGTATTATTAGATACATTAAATATACCTACAAGATTTCATCTGGCTGCCGATATTCGACTATTAGTTGTTCTCAATTCCATAAAAATCCATTCCAAATTGTCTGGTCTTTCATATATATCAAAGTATGTTTTTATATGTATTTTTTAATTTATTTATTTATTCACTATATAGAAATATATAACAACATGGTATTTTGGTTATTCTAATAAGTATATCTATTGAATATATGCATGGAGAGGGTTGGGGTTTACGCTATTGCATACGTTTACTCCATCTCCCTTCCAAATTAATACGAGTTTGTATTACCTGACAAAATATTTTTTTTTACAGCTGCTATTATATAAACTAGGTGAAACTTGCAATTGTGACAATTGCAATTTTCAATGTTATGAACTAGGTTTAAGAACAGTGTTACTGTGCTGCTCTTTGCGCTCACATCACCCAGCCATGTGATTTGAAATATAATTAATCAATGTGTACAAACATATAATATGTAAGAAACGTGACGTACCAAGTGTTCCATAGTGGACCTAAGGCCGAATAAATGAGTATGAGTATTTAACTTATTAGGTTGTATCTAATACGTTAACAATTTAAGTTACCGACATAGTTTTTATATGTATTGTATTATCATGTTGGTTTCTTCCACGTTTACAATCAGGTCAATTTAAAATGATAGATTTAATCTTTTAAATTTTGTTTCATTTTGTTCATTTAACTTTACAAGGACTGAGAAGGAAGTCACGATCGACGGCAGGTGTATCAATAACTTTCCATATAGGCAACTCATAATTATCGAATTATCTTCATCTATATTTGAAGCCTTCAAATTAAACTTTTACCTTAAGGGCCTTCCAGGAGCCAACTAGCAACGCCAATCTTAAAAAAGTAATATCTTCCAACATAATCAATTTTATTAAAAAAGCTATTTACAAAATGTGTATTACGATAAATATTATTTTTGAAATGCTTATTTGTAACGTGATTCAATTTCGGTAAGTTGTAGTTCGCATAATTGCGAAAAACGGCCGTTTTTGGCACATTTGTGAACTACAACTTAGCTTGTCGCAATTATGCCATGTTTTGTATATTGAAAAATAGTATTCATCCTATTTTGGAAGATATTATTTTTTCAAGATAAATAGTTTTTTTAATTAAATTGATTATATTGGAAGATATTATTTTTTTAAGATTGGCGGCGCTAGTTGGCTCTATGAAGGCCCTTAATTAAAATAAATTAAAGAAATATTATTATTTGCTGTATTTACGTTCTTTTTGGTGAACCTCGTATCCAAATAATTTTGTTGCTCTCTCAAAGCCTACATCTTTCTCACAAAAACTCTATCGTCATAATCGTTCAGTGATTCTCATAACAGCATACATTGTACAGCTTTTTTTCCGTTTTAAACGTGTCCTATCTCTCAATCTTTAGCCTTAGGGTGTTAAAATAATAATTAATTCCCGTACGAATATTTAATATTAATACGAAGCCTTGTAAGTTTCGCCCTGGGGTACGCTTTGGTTTTTGTTTTTGCTAAGCTTTAACTGGCTTTAGAACCCAATTACTTATGGAAATTAGGTATTTCAATAATGTTAGATGATCTGATTTTGTTAAGTGTGTTTAATGCCCAAGGGTTCTAATGAAGTACCTAACTAGCTAACCTAATCTTGCTTCTTTCTTCAATTATGAGACCAACAAAAATCAGATTTTTTTTAAACAAGCTCTCGTATTTATAGTACCATACATTTTGATATATATTTTGTATGAATAACTATATATTTGCGATAACGGTATATTTGAGATTTTTTTCTATCGAGCGAAGTTTGTCCAATCCTGTATTGGTATTCATCAGTCTCTAAATAGATTGCTATGTATTTTTCAGACGTTTAATTTTAGTAATTACCCGCCTCATCATTCTCCGCATCACCAAAGGTTAACTGGTAGAAAATGCCGCAGGGCATTAAGTTCCCCGTGCATTCAGTGCATTCAGTTTCCCGTGGCTCGGCAAGAATGGCACGAGGTGGATCACCCCAGGACGTTTAGTCGGTATTCTGCCCCTTCAGGGCGGTGAGCCCGACATAACCAACACGCTCCCTCGGGCGTGGTGACACATGATCTAGCATGTTTACCTGGGTAAAAAAAGGGCAAAATTAAGTTCGCCTTCATACATAGGTAGGTACTTGTGTAAAAAGTTTAATAATAATAATAATAATAATTAGTAAATATACCTTCATAGAAAAACTGAAAATACGCGCATACGAAGCCAATTCATTGATCTGTATTATTATTAAAATATAACATGTTATTATAATATAAATACGAATCCATAATTAGATATTAATGATGATGCTCCTACCTGTATATGACAGCGTGTAATAAAGTCAAATTTAACTTTATATCTAATTTCCGAAGGCAAATTGCGACATCGCAGCCTTTGCTTTGATCTCTAATAGTCACGGGCTGACGTTTTCATAGCATGTTTGTTCTAATTTATTAAACAGATATGGAATTATCGATTATACTACTTTTAGGGTACGTACCTCAAGCGGAAAAAAGGAACCCTTATAGGATCACTTTGTTGTCCGTCTGTCCGTCCGTCTGTCTGTCAAGACCTATGTCGCAAACGCATGGACGTATGAAATTAATACGAAATACTTAAGTCTGCAACCTCATGCAGCCGTGAAAAAATCAACCTTTTACGTTAAAGCAATCAAAAGATGTGGCGGTTTATTTCGAATTGGCGCATATTTGTATGAAAACGCAAAAAAAAATTATCTTTTCGTTAGAGCAAAGTTACGGGCATAGATAGGCTATAAAAAATTATACTTGTTCAGTGTACTCTTTTTGTGAGATTTTGGTAGTGTAGAATACTTTGACGAGAGCATGTAGGTACACTTACTTTTTGCAAGATAAATTCAAATTATACTCGTAGCAAAGTTTGATACAATCTATTTCAGCCATTGATCTCCTATAAACAACTAGATATACACAGTCTGCCTTCTAAAAATGTCCGAGCGCAAAGAAGGTCCAAACGGATGAATGGACCCTCATTTGCTTTATTGGACACTACCCCGCAACTTCGTTTGCGTAGAGGAGGTGGATAGAGAGGATGGAGGAGATCAGGAGGCAGATCTTCCTCTCTCGATCCTTGTTTCCACATCACATACTGCCATGGCTTATGGCCTATGAGCTGTACGGATATTTCAGCTATCTCCTATTGAAACTCCCATCAAAATCCCTTCAGTAGTTATGGCGTGATACTTGCACAAAGTCACTAACAAACAGACAAAAATTCTAAAAATTAGTGTTTTGGCATCAGTATCGATCCTAAAACACATTACAGATATTCTTTTAAAAAAATATCCAATGTACAGACACAACTTTTTTACAGTCTTATTATATGTATAGATTATTTGGACGTTAACAATGGACCCTTATTTGGACGTTTTTTAAATTGTTTTAGTAAGACCTTTGTGTATCTAGTTGTTTATAGGAGATCAATGATTTCAGCATTTAAATTCTAATTTAAATGTATTGGTCTTCTCAGCCGCCTCCGCAATTCTCACGATCTAAGGCTAAGGGTACTCGCGTGTCTTTAAAGTTAATTCAGTAATCAATTTCTGCTTCGACATTCGATCAGATCAGTTTAAGTTATAAGAGTTGTAGCTGTTAGTATAGTATTGGAACGGATGGGCAAGTATCGTGAATCATTGCTAGACATCAAGAAGAGTATCTAGGACACATATTCCGGAACGACAGATACCAACTTCTCCAATTATGATGGGCAAAATAGCGGGCAGAAGGGGGGCCCTGGACGCCGGAAAAAATCTAGGCTCCGTAATATTCGTGAATGGCATGGCATCGCGAGCGCTGAACAGCTGCTCCGGCTCGCTCAAGACAGGGACAAGTACGCGGAGCTGACAGCCAACCTCCGATAGCGGAGAGTCACTTCAAGAAGAAGAAGAAGCTGTCGGTAATATTAAATGCTGAGACACTTAAAGAAACCGGCCAATTGCGAGTCGGACTCGCGCATCGAGGCGAAGGGGCTCGTAGGCCAGTTGCAAGTAAACGTTGAAAACGATCGTACAAGTTAAGCAACGTTGGGCGAGGTCAGGACCTGGATAGTGACCGCTAGTGACACTTTCATCTGAGCCCCATCGTGCCTCGGAAAGCACGTTAAGCAGTTGGTCCCGGTTGTTGTTTGACAGCAGTCGTTAGGCCACGTCAAAGGCCTACGGGCGGCCTGAATAACTTTGACAAATAGGTTTGGTCGCTAAACCACACGAGAAAAGGAAAAAAAAGGATCGAGGCTTCCGTGCAACGCAACTTAACCCGGTAAATGACAATTCCAGATTCTGCCCCACCATCATGATGTACAAGATAACGAATAAATGTAAAAATGTCTCCGTTTTTTATTAAAATTATTGGTTTAAAATAAAGTTTTGTACAAGTTGCGAGTCGAAAAAAACAGCTTAATTAAGGATTCAGAAAATAGTATAAAATCGAAGCGAATTCATTGTTTTTGTTATTCTTCTATAGGAGTTGCGAGAGTAGTAGAAAATGATACTGATTATGATTATGCAATATGAAACCTGTAATAAGTCCCCAACAAAATGATAGGTACAGTCACTGTACAGTAATTGTCACGTAGTTTTGTAGGTGGGGCAAAGATCCATTGAAATGTGGCAATGTCATATTTGATCGGTAAGTAACTTAGACCATACAATGAAGACGTCCAACCTTCTGCCTACGTAACAGACGCACAAACAGACAAACAAACAAAAGGTATGTGAATGTTCGTCGACACTACACACTCCTCTAATACCCCACGCGATGCTTTCGATAGCCGATGTTGCGGGTAAAGTTAGAAATTTAGGATTACTGTAAAATGGCAAAGATGTTTTTTTTTTGAGAAATTTTAATTGAAAAATGTCTCTACTCTAAATACAACATTGGTTTAAGTGTTTAAAGAAACAAAGAAATATTTACGGGTAATAATATCAGAAGCTAAGAAAGTAGAGTTGACAAACAACAATTAAGAAGCTGGGAGGTGACCGCGATGTCAATCGTTTTCGTTATCGTTTTCATTTTGACACTTGGACGATATACATTGCTGCGTTTCGTTGTCGTTTGTTAAAACTTGCGAAAACATAGCAGCAAAACGATTACGATAACGATGGAAGTCGCGGTCACCCCACCCCACTGATATGTTCAACGAAGGATAATATTTTTGAAATGTTTAAAATTAAATAAGTACTTACTTTTTTTTTAATTAATACTTTTTAAAGTGGTTTTTATGAGAGTAAAATTTTACATTTTTACAACTTATCAAAATTATCTACCAATTACACAGTCGACTTGGCTCTTACTTTTATTTATCTTTTACAATTTTATACAAAGGTTACTCCAAAATTACCTACTCATAAAACGTGCACCATTCAATATAATAATATAGTTGTTAAATAATGTCAACCGATAATGTTACGAATAATCCGACTTCAAACTTCACCAGCAACACAATACAAAAAAAAACTATTATCCGATCGTCCGTACGTCCCACGTAAACGTGTGTTATGCGTTTATCTGACTACATTCTGTTACAGATCTCTTAAGTCCGGCTCCATTTTCGAACCGCTTCATAGTTCATTTCGAATGCAATAAACAATGCTAGCGCAGACATTTTGTAAAACACCTGATATCTAACTTTCACCTTTACCTTTTCGAAATAAAGGTTAGGTTTTATTAGGTAAGTGGTATTTGTATCGTGGTATATTTGTATTGTTTGTTATTGTCATTCGTCATGGTTGACAGTCAGTAATGGATAATAGTATAGCGTGAATGTGTTTTTGTATCATACCTGTGTTCCAGAAACATTATTAATAAATTAATTTAAAACTAACCTACAACAATAGATTATTGTTATTTATTTTATTAATGGACTTGCCAGTTCGTCATTTGCCAATGTCATGTTACAGAAAATTCAATATATTCAATTCGCCGTAGCGTCTTCACCCTGGGTAGCCGCGTCTTCATGTCTTCATCCAGAGGAGTCGCCGTAGCGTCATCACTCTGGACGAAGCAGCTCGACAGTCACGTTCACTCCCGAGCTTGTAGCGGGAACTCTTGATAAAAGCTTGAAACTTCAGATCTTGCATAAATAATCCACTAACTTCACCGTACTGTCATTCGCGAACATTTTCTGATTAATTTAACGTGATATTAAACACCAAATAGTCCCTGTAGACGTTAAAAGGAAAATTATCAAATAATTTCGCAACCGTCGTTTCCCGCCATTTTCAAGAGAACATACAACAATATATACAACCAAACAATAAAAAACTGCAACTGTAATAAACAAAACGAATCAACAAAACAAAACAATAATCACAATTTCTTCCAACAAAACCGAATGAATTCAAAATAATGACACAAAATTCCCAACAATCTGCGCCAATCTCGCGATGCGTCAGACATTTGCATTGAATGGCGGTGACAGAGACGGGCTTAATTTCACTTCCAATGTACCATCAGCAACAGCTCCGCCTGCTCACTTTACAAATGTTATTCTTTGCACCCGCACGCGGGCCTCGTCCGGCCCCCTGGTGAGACTACCTGACCTATTGAGCAATCAGGGGACAGTGACCCTTTTTTTATGTGTCTAAGATAATTGTTTTGTTGTGTAAACTCTTATTGAAAAAATGTAGGAGTCCTATGATAAAAACATGTGTGCCAAAAAATCTTTTGTTGTTAACAGTCGTAAATCACATACCCGGTTTGCTATTGAGAAAAAAAAGAATGAAAAAAGGAGGATCTGTAGGGCCGCCGGAAACTACAAATGAATTGCAACCTAAAGGTGATCAGGCGGAACTGTTGCCGATAGTACATTATGTTCTTGGAACGGACTCGCCTGTAATACTAAACAGATGTGATGTATATCTCCAAATAGGTCTCTTGAAAATGGCGGGAAACGACGGTTGCAAAATTATTTGATAATTTTTCTTTTAACGTCTACAGGGACTATTTTGTGTTTAATATCACGTTAAATTAATCAGAAAATGTTCGCGAATGACAGTATGGTGAAGTTATTGAAGAATTCAAGCAGGATCTGAAGTTTGGCGCCATGGTCAAGATTCCCACTACGAGCTCGGGAGTGAACGTGACTGTCGAGCTGCTTCGTCCGCAGTGATTGACGCTACGGCGTCTCCTGTGGATGAAGACATGAAGACGCTGCTACCCAGGGTGATGACGCTTCGGCGACTCCCCTGGAGGAAGATAGAAGACATTACATTGAATTTTTTGTAACATGACATTGGCAAATGACAAACTGTCGAGTCCATTAATAAAATAAATAAATAAATCTCCAAATACAAGACGATGTTGTTGCAATTGCGAAATGTTTTTATAAGCATGTGACTTGAAATTGATATGTTTTTTGCAAAGAATTGGTTAGGATCTAGAAATTATCACGGAGATGATTAGCGTGATTTTGGAAACCAGATTTTTTATATTCCAGAATGTCTATAAATTCTAATAACATCCAAAGGTGACAGTTCTTCACCACAAATTACCAGTCAAGACGTAACTAGGAACAGACAAAGATATCCTTTAACCTCGTCCTATGGAAACTAACAATAGATAGAGCTGGAACTAAAGCACACAGCGACGATAATATTTTAAAACGGAACGAAACCAGTGCCTCTTTGAACCACTGTCTTCACATTATCATGGTTTAATGGTAAGGAAGAACAATTCCTTTCTTGAATACCCTCATGTGAAACATACTAGCGCAGATGACATCTCCGTTAACGAAGTAGCGACCGCGACTTAATGAACTCAAAGGGGGGAGGAACAATGGCGGGAGGGGGTGGGATTATCTTAAAGTCGGGGAGGTAAGGTAATATTAGGTTACATTTAAACCGTGTGAGTACAAAAGTTTGCAGCCCCTAGACCGGTGGACCGATGATAATAAAGATTGCTGGCGATAAATTGATGGGAACAACTGAGGGGTGCAAAGTTGACTAAGCTTATTAGAGACTTTTTGAGAGGTCTGTGACAAAAGTTCTATAAACAATAACAAAGCGTATATGGCATTGATAATAGTGATCGATTATAATCCATTAACATTATTTTTGTAGCTGACGCATAAGCCAAAAATCATGAGCACAAGTCTTCAGGCAAGATATGCTTCACACAAAATATATTTGAAGAGTGATTGATCGATTAAAAACCATTAACATTATTTTTGTAGCTGACGCATAAGCCAAATATCATGAGCACAAATCTTCAGGCAAGATATGCTTCACACCAAATATATTTGAAGGATGTATCAGGTTATCTTAAGGTAGGCCCGTATTAATAGTCTAAACTCAAACCCACAAAATCGAATTCAGCTGATACACTCTCAACACGTGATCACCATCTCAATTATATCATTTATTAATAAACCAATCTTGAGGGCGTATAACGTGATGTCTTTCACATGTCGCGGTTCGACTGCAATCAGCAAATACGTTCTCAGTTACACGTGTAGGTATACGTTGAGTTTGACAGTTCTCTTGAGAACTGAGTTTTGTTTATTATTACGGCGTTACTCACGTGCTAAGTACCCGATTCCTAAACGCGCACCTAAGTTACGTTTATTAATAGGAACGCCATCTTGAAGTCGTTCTGAAGATTGACTTTTGAGCTGAAAGTGATTCATTAATATGGGCCTAACTCTTAAACATATAAAGAGGCCACATCATCCCAATACAGTTTGAACTATAACAGATACACTTGCTAATTCAAAGCATATGACGTCATGATGACAATATTTGATGAGATTCTTAAGATGTTCTTGGCATTGAATTCCCCGAAAACGGTCTCCCCAGACTAATAGTCAATAAACAGGATATATACTCAAATTTATATGCAAATCAGTATCGTTCATGAATATAGTTGCGTCCGTATTAATGTTTAGCTTAAGGGTGCTTTCTTAACCCCTTCCAAACCCATATTAATTGGTTCAGATAAGAGATTGTTTAGGGGAGACTATTCTCTTGGAAGCGGTCCAAGGTTAAAGCTTACCTGTCTATTAATTAGCGTCTTCTACTGCAGAAGAGTGTCAGATTGTCCATTATTGGGATTGGGACAGTCTACGAGGTCCTCTCTTAATCTTGGGGAGCAAATGATTACAGCATCAACCTTTGTGTCGAAAATAGTACAAAAAGATTGACTTTGACAGGACTTAAGCGCTAATAAAAATCGTTGATGCTAACCTGTGTTTCCTTGAAGACTTCTACAATAAGAAGGTGTATCGTTCATCTCTACTGCTTCTCTGCCTTAATCCACCCCTACTCTTAGTTCGCTTAACTAAACTCCTCTCCCAGTCTTGTAGAGCTGATGAGTGATGTATTTTCTGGAAGACTGCTATAAAGAAGAAAGCGGTTTGTACTTTGTTCATATCTTCAGCTTATATCTTCGAGAGCTCGGTGGCGCTGTGGTTTGGGGTTCTGGACTTTCATTACGGGTTTGGGAAGGGGCTCGTAGTCCAGTTACACACGTTGAAAACGATCGTACAAGTTAAGCAACGTTGGGCGAGGCCAGGACCTGGATGGGGATGACCGTTAGTGACACTTTCATATGATCCCCTTCGTGCCTCGGGGCGCGCGTTAAGAAGTTGGTCCCGGTTGTTGTCGCTTGACAGCAGTCGTTAGGCCACGTCAAAGGTCTACGGGCGGCCTGAATAACTTTGACAAATAGGTTTGCTCACTAAACCACACGAGAAATTAAAATACGGGATTGGACACCAGGTCAACCATGTACTAATGAGTTTCCCGGATGCAATTGGTCTCTATCCCGTCTGTGTCCCGACCAGATGGTGGGATGACCTTCGCAAAATGGCTGGCAGGGACTGGATGCAGAGGGCCGAGAGTAGGGTTGATTGGCGCGCTTTGGGAGAGGCCTACGTCCAGCAGTGGACTGATACGGGCTGATGATGATGATGAATTGGTCTCTATACAGATATAAGAAGGCGTATTACAGGATAGAGGACTATTTACACGATGAACATGCATGGTGTGTGTCGCCGGTTCCGCACGAGGGATAAACTTACTAACAATAGTAATAGTTACGTATTGTATAGTTATTAAGTAATCATTGTTTTAAAAGATGTATTGCTGAGAGTTTTTTGCCACTTTTTCTCCTCAGCGTTGGCACCTTTTCCTTGCAAAGTGGTGTAAATGTAAATTCCAAAAAATATATTGACGTGCAAAAATGTACTCAACGTGCTTACTTGCAATAAAGAAATTTGACTTTGACTTACATGACTTCTTTATTAGTTATGGTCGCAAATAACGCCAACGTAACGTGTTTTTCGAGCATTTTGTCAAATGCTCGCAATCTAGTTAGCTTCTGACTGGATTGGCTTCCTTATTTTATGACTTAACCCACAAATGTACTCTTAGTTTAACCTGTGCGCGTCTAACTCCTGTTTTCGATTCAATGACCGCATCGATTAATTCCAAACTTACTTTAAAACTAAAGCTCGTTTGACGGAGTTTCTTAGCTCGAGCTTCAAATTAAGTTATTCGGAGATATTTAATGGCGGCGGAAGGGTTTAGGGGTAACTAGTACAGGGTGGGTGGGGTTAAAAGAGTTTACATTACTTTTTTATTGAGTTTACCTTACCTAACAGCTTCCATACACAGATAACGTAGACAAATGACATTGCCACATTTCAATGGAGCTTTGCCCCACCTTTGGTCACCTACGTGACCATTGAAGCTCATATATCATTTTGTTGGGGACTTATTCCAATCATCATCATCATCAGTCTATTTATATTGCCCCACTGCTCGGGCACAGACCTTCCCTTACATCGAGGGAGCTGGGGCCATGATCCACCACGCGGGACCAGTGCGGGTTGGCAGATTTCACATGCCATAGATTTTTTTTCTACTTCTACGACATGCAGGTTTTATCACGATGTTTTCCTTCACCGTTTTGAGAGCACTCGGTAAATGTACGTAAGTTTTTCCGTCGAAAAAAACGAGGATAACTCATTGGTACATGGCTGCCCTGGCTGGGAATCGAACCTGGGACCTCCATATTGCAAGTCCATTGACCAAACCACTGAGCCACCGAGCTTATTACAAGTTTAACTCTTTTTTTCAATGTTTAATCATAATAAATCTATAGATTCTACAAAATATTTAACTACTTATCATACAAAAGTGGAAAATGACGTATCTACGAATTAGTTACAATCTTGAACAAATTCTTATAAACAGTTCAATTTCTCACCTTGTCAATTCTAAATGCATACCATAACTGTTGGAAATTAAGAATGGACACGATAAAGTTTCCGATAAATCGATAATCGAGTTACAAGAACAATGGAGGCGATTCGATGTATCGATTGTGAATGTTCAATGATATCGGGAGTTCAAAACATACTGGAAACGACAAGTAATTTTAAGATAGGTAGTTTCTCTTCTTCTATATATTTTTTTAATTTATTCAATAATTCCTAAATCGGAAAAGAAAAACGCGATTGACAGCTACAGTAGCATAAAACGTATAAGTCATCGAATCGAGACAGACCTCGATGCAAGCTGTATGATAATTCCTGAGATCAGCGCCACTTACGAGCGTTTATGGAACCAAAAACTTATTCATGTTACAATGTTTAGTTTTAAAACTGTCCGTAGACAATGTTGATATAGACATTCTCATATAAATTGCGAAAAGAGATCCAGATACATGCTGCATTTTTCTCTAGTTCGAATCCCGATCGTGACAAAGTCGCCATTTAATAAACAGATAGAAAATTGAGTTTTATAAAATATTATAGAGAAGAGATCGACTAGAAGTGATTATCACATTTTGGGATTTGAACATATTGAGCACTTGGCTATTTTGGGGGTTGTATATTTTGGGATTGGACAATTTTCCTACAAATGACAATGCCAGATTCTGCCCCACCATCAACCGCAAGTTGTACAAGATAACGAATAAATGTAAAAATATCTCCGTTTTTTATTAAAATTATTGGTTTAAAATAAAGTTTTGTACAAGTTGCGATTCGAAAAAAAACAGCTTAATTAAGAATTCAGAAAATAGTAAGAAATCGAAGCGATTTATTCATTGTTTTTGTTATTCTTCTATAGGAGTAGCGAGGGTAGTAGAAAATTATACTGATTATGATTATGCAATATGAAACCTGTGTAATAAGTCCCCAACAAAATGATATATGAGCTTAAATGGTCACGTAGTTTTGTAGGTGGAGCAAAGCTCCATTGAAATGTGGCAATGTCTTTTGGACATTGTTGTGGGACTGATCCGTTTAAAGCTATAGCAGTGTCGCGTATAGTATCGAAGTATATTAGTATGCAGAGCAGAATTCGTCTGATGCACGACGTTCTCTGATACGAGTACATGTCGGTAACGGACGGCTCTGCTTTCTTTGTGCGTAGACCTTCGAAGTTTGTGGGACATTACTGCAACAAAATTGTTGATTTATTTCGTCACCTCTAAATATTCGTTAGGCTTTTTTTAGGTACCTCACAAGTATTGAAAATTATTATATATAAACGGATATCACTCACTTATATTGTTAAAGTCGGCAATTAGACCGACAGTTTCGACCGATTTCGACGGTCTTTTTCAAGGTGAGCGCGCCACGCCCGCGTCGCCGTTGACGTTTCTTCGCGCAAGTGCGCGGTCGAAACTGTCGGTCTAATTGCCGACTTTAACAATATAAGTGAGTGATATCCGTTTATATATAATAATTTGTAGTAATGGCTCACTATAGTTTTAATTCTAAAATATTGAAAATTATATTATGTACTTTCAATAATTTTACAGCAATTGCACGTTGTGTACATTTTTGCAGGTCAACATTTTTTTTTTAATTTACTCTTACACAACAAGGAAAAGGTGACAATGCTGACGATACAAATTAGACATAAATTGAAGGTCAGCTGTAGAAAAAGATTCGAAATCAGTTCAAAAATATAATTATTACAGGCATTTGTAAATCAGGAATGTGACGCCCAGTCTTCCTAATTCCATGCAAACTCCGTACTTACTAAATTCTTTTTGCAAAACAGCTACAAAATTGTCTGCAATTAAAATTACAGGACCACACTCTAGAATTGATAAATTAAATAAATATAACTTGTGATGATCTAAAATTAACTTAACCAACCAACCGACAAAATTTCAACTAGAATTGCAATAATTTCCATTTTATAAACATTATTCGCCAATTCTAAGAACCCAATTGTATTTCAGGGTTTATACAGCGTCTACAATTATTAGCTTTTCTAACAAAGCTATTCGCTGCCGCCTCTCCACATAATTAACTCTACGTAGAGTCGGCGGAGTCATGTTTGCTGTCGATCGGTGATGTTCATAATTCATAATTTAATGTTTGCCGCTCCGGGCGCGATCTATAAATTTAGTATAAGTGAGAATTTGAGTTACTATAGTTTTCGTTTCAACGCCATTTCCGTACTTTGTTATTCAGAGTGAAATAACCTAACAGCATAACTAAAAATAAATGTAATTTTTTTTGCAATACATTGAGCATTGCAAATGAGGAGGTGAATATCGATGGGAGACATGCCCATGCCAGTTTATAGGGTTCCGTGCCTCAAAAGGATAAAAGGAACCCTTATAGGATCACTTTGTTGTCCGTCTGTCGGTCTGTCAAGACCTCCTACAATACAAAAAAAAACATACAATAAAAATAATAGAATTATTATTATATATAAATGGATGTCACTCACTTATATTGTTAAAGTCGGCAATTAGACCGACAGTTTCGACCGATTTCGACGGTACACAGAGGGCGCTCATCCGCAGTGAGTGATATCCGTTTATATATAATAATTTATAGTAATGGCTCACTATAGTTTTAATTCTAAAATAGAATTATTGTCTGAAACTGTAATACACAAACATTGATGAAATAATTCCGCTGAAATTAAATAATTACAATTTCAAATTCAAATGCTTTTCCATTTTGCATCATTATTTGGGGATTATGCACATGTTGCTGCATTAATTTTGTGCGATTCTGTGGTTAATAGATTTAACGCCATAAGTATACCTACTTCGCTGTGGTTGAAAACATGTAACGGCAAAGTTATATTTAGATTTTTTTGTCACGAACGGGTTCGAACCGTGGACCTCGCCATTTGTAACCGTTCATTATACTTTCATCCATGGGCGTACCCAGGTAGGGGCAGGGGGGGGGGGGGGGGGGGTGTCAACATTATCCCCCTGGATAATGTTGACCCGAAAACGATTTTTTTGACATTTGTTTGCAATACAATATTTTTACAACTAAAAATTACGCGGCGCGTTTGTTCCTTCTATAAGCACCTACCTTGTAAAAAAGCTGATATTTTTACATTTATTTGTTATCTTGTTCATCATGCGGTTGATGGTGGGGCAGAATCTAGCATTGTCATTTAAAAATCTGTCAAATATTTTTATTAAAATATCGACTTTAATACCTCTACTTTTCTCTGTGTAGAATGTAGACCGTACAAACCTGTAATCCTTATATACTTTTCTCTAAGTTAGATATCATTAACACATAAACGCGTGCAACTAATCTCCGCTTCACTTTATCTAAAAACAATAAAAGACATTGCCACATTTCAATGGAGCTTTGCCCCACCTACAAAACTACGTGACCATTTAAGCTGTAGCTATCATTTTGTTGGGGACTTATTACTGGTTCCATATTGCACAATCATAAATATAATCAGTATCATTTTCTACTACTCTCGCAACTCCTATAGGAGAATAACAAAAACAATGAATAAATCGCTTCGCTTACTATTTTCTGAATTCTTAATTAAGTTGTTTTTTTCGAATCGTAACTTGTACAAAACTTTATTTTAAACCAATAATTTTAATAAAAAACGGAAATATTTTTACATTCATTCGTTATCTTGTTCATCAAGCGGTTGATGGTGGGGCAGAATCTGGCATTGTCATTTAAAAATCTGTCAAATATTTTTATTAAAATATCGACTTTAATACCTCTACTTTTATAAACCTGTAATCCTTATATACTTTTCTCTAAGTTAGACATCATTAACACATAAACGCGTGCACTAATCTCCGCTTCACTTTATCTAAAAACAATAAATTTCTCCGCAGCTCACATTGTTTAACCCTCAAACGCGTACCTACCCCGGCGAGGGTACCGTATCAGGCCCGCCCACCGCAAGCCAGGGTTAAGATACAACAAACAAAGACAAACTTTATAGTCAGTCATTGTTTCAGTATTTTCCTTAATTGTTTTTCCATGTACACTCGTAATCGGGGTCGGCGTTAATCCAGGCTGGCTTAATCGAATCTTCATAAGGCCAGGGGTCTTTTTGGCCGATAATAGACTTTTGGTGATAGTCTGTTCGAAAAGATATATGCGTTGGGGGGTTATAAGCGTGCCTGGAAGTGTTATGTTAATTGGTCTTGGCATTGATTTGTAATCGTTTGTTTTGCAAAGCTCAGTCAATGATATAGCTATTTAAATTTCTATATCATCATCATCATCATCAGCCCGTATCAGTCCACTGCTGGATGTAGGCCTCTCCCAAAGCGCGCCAATCAACCCTACTCTGGGCCCTCTGCATCCAGTCCCTTGCGAAGGTCATCCCTCCATATGATCGAGGGGCATCCCACACTACGTTTACGTTTTTAAATTTATATATTAATCCACATTAAATGTAAAATTTAATTCTTGCAGCTTACAATAAGTACAATTGACAGAACATCAATGGTGAATGTACGAGTGTCTTATAGCGCAGACAATAAGAACCACGGAACAATTATTATTCTGTGACAAACAGTAAACGGCAAAATGGTTACCACCTCAGATTAGTAAATATCTGAGCTTACCACAGTCAAGAAGATTAAAGACATATAAATGAATTTTTTTCTATTATAAAGAAAACTAATATTTACTTGTGCATCTAGGATTTATTCTTGATTTAAGGGATCGTGATTCTGATTACGTAAATCATAATAAGAGAATACTCAAATCAAGACAATACTTTGTTTATTATTAAGGAAAACTATTATTAGAAGACGGTTATTCTTTCGGAAGTTATCTTTTCCGCTAAATCAAATAAGACTGAACGGACGTCGAACCAAATACAGGAAAGTCAAATCATGTATATCATGTATCGATAAAGTTACAACCTTTCTATGAAACCCGACTCAATCAGAATTATGTTGACGTAGGACACAACGCTGATAAAATCTCCACACTATTTCCTTACGACACTAAACTTTACGACGTCTCACGTCTGCGACGGCATCGCAATCATAACTCACGGAGCAATATCCCGTCATTTTTACCGCTTGACATGTTATCGTCTGATTTATACCAGCTCGACTAATGCAATTATTGCAATTTATTATGAAATTAAATAAGGCAACCCCCTTCGAAATTTATACCCCTTTGTACAGAACTATGTTGTCTCCGCGTGCCAAAACGACCAACGGCCGCGTCGGGACAGTTGACTTTTGAATTTCCAACGTCGTCTTTGAGTCCCTTTTTGCTAGTGCAGCGGTTCTGGAGACTGTTACGTCTTTTTAAGTGGGTAGTTTGCTTATTTTTCTCGCGGCTTATGTTGTCTCTGTCTGTGGTAGGATATAAATTATTTGCGCCCCCAACACCTTGTCGGAGGGTACGGTCGCGAAGATAGCGTCATTTTTATAAAAGTGTAATGCGGTTTTGTTGTGATTGCGTCTAGTGCCTCTTCTACAGAGTCTGTCGCCGTGATTTGTTCGTTTGGGGTTGGTCCAAATTATTAAGTTTTGTTGGCGGTACACTTATCTTCGTTATTATATCTATTAATATCCTTGTTTTATCAGTTGTGACTCACTTGCTGACTCGCCAATAAGGGCCTGATACGAGCCAACTAGCGCCGCCAATCTTGAAAAAATAATACGAGTATCTTCCAATTTAAACAATTTTATTTAAAAAAAAGCTATTTACAAAATGTTTATTAGGATGAATACTATTTTTCAATATACAATACATGGCATAATTGCGACAAGCTAAGTTGTAGTTCACAAATGTGCCAAAAACGGCCGTTTTTCGCAGTTATGCGAACTACAACTTACCGACATTGAATCACGTTATAAATAAGCATTTAAAAAATAGTATTTATCGTAATAAACATTTTGTAAATAGCTTTTTTAATAAAATTGATTATATTGGAAGATATTATTTTTTCAAGATTGGCGGCGCTAGTTGGCTCTATGAAGGCCCCTAATTCACCTTATTTGCACTTATGTCACTCATTGACAGCCTTCTCTTCTAGCATAGTCGGTAGTTCTAGGAATCTGGGTTCGTTTCCAAGTCGGAAAAGTACTTGTATCTGTACCACATTAATCACAAACACATAATTCATAATATATTTCATGGTGTCATATTGTATTCATGCATAACTCATTGACATACACCGACTGTCTCCTTTTGTCTGTAATAGCTTCTATTAACATGTATTGATATTATGTACTTATATTATTATATAGCATTCTCATATGTATTCGTATCTTCGTCAGTGTCCGTACGTCATTGCATCAGCGGCTCCACTGAAAACCAGCGCTACAGTAGTGTCCAATTACTGCAGCACATGCTGAGCTGGAGACCTGTTTGACACCACACCACTGCACTACGTATCTCTTTTCATTGTAATTTTTATTCTATGTATCTCTTATGTACTGTGCTCTGTGTGTGTGTCAAATAAATGTTTTCTATTCTATTCTATCTAAGTTACCGTCATTTTCTAAAGTCCAGGTTTAGCATTAGATTTTGCAGCCATGATAGAATGACACCTATTGTCAGGACTAATCATGTCCCAGGAGGATGCCATTACACGTCACTATGACAACCCCGACCACGGCTAACAGTTCGGGTCAGTCTGGCAGTAATTAACTTGGTTAAGCCGATAGTGGGACATACAATTACGTTACGTAACAATGACGATGACACTGACTGGAGGTAATGGATAAGGTGCACGCTGGTAGGCCTAGGTTATAATGGAACTATGATCGATGTATCTAGCTGCCACCCATCAAGATACCGACGTCTTTCAATGTGCTTAACTTCAACTACTACTAAAAAAAATCTTGTTATTATTAATCTTTCTGTCGTTTTGTTGCGCTGTCGACCGTGATCCAGGTCTCAGAAGAGCAGCCCTCCGCCCTCGGGCAGAGCACATGCTGAGCTGGGACCTGGTTGGCACTGCTAGTGCTGCACTCACCGTAGTTATATAATTCATTATGTTATAAGTTTTTCTGTACAATATGTATGTATGTGTGGTGTGTTGTGTCAAATAAATGGTCATTCATTCATTCTTAACTTGTAGGTACAATCGCTTTCGATACTTGCAATTGGACAATTGGGCTCTTAGTAGGTAATTATGTGCCTTATTATATGCCTTGAAAATCCCATATGTGTTCAATAGATTAATATATTATATTGTTATTATATATAAACGGATATCACTCACTTATAATGTTGAAGTCGGCAATTAGACCGACAGTTTCGACCGATTTCGACGGCCTTTTTCAAGGTGAGCGCGCCACGCCCGCGTCGCCGGTGACGTTTCTACGCGCACTAACGTCAACGACGACGTGTGATAAGTGAGTGATATCCGTTTATATATAATAATTTGTAGTAATGGCTCACTATAGTTTTAATTCTAAAATATTATATTGTCTCAAAAATGTTTCCTATTTGGTCGTATGTTATGTATAGGTATGATGGTCGTCTTATTTTTAAAATACTAGTATCGGGACTAACGAGTACATGTACACCTTGCTGTCGACTATACCAGTACTTTCCTGCATGCCAGGCCATACAAATTAGCGCCGCATAGTGGAACAACGGTCGGTCCAGTAATTAGGAGTAAATTAAATGATGTTGCGTTTCATGCCAAAATGGCTGCCGCCCACGTACCTAGGTATTTAACGCTGGGTCTATGAGTAACAATTTATTGCTAGTTCACTTGTACTTTGTCTATGTTGTCTGGGGCCGACAAGATTTGTGAAGTCCAGGAATTCGTTTGGAGTTAAAATTATACGAGCAATTTTGGTAGTCAGTATTGCAGTGTGAAACGTTGGTGCATTGCAGGTTTCAAGAAATATTATAGCATATTAAAACTTGACCATTTCAGAAGACAGACTTTAAGAGACAGGTTACAGCAATTGAAAATCAATTCGACAATTTGTACAACCAAAGTTCACGTGAACGAGCGATGCTTGCGGTGCTACTGCGAAGTTATAATTATCATGCAGCATCAGAAAGCTGAATAATAAAAATTGATGACAATCTAATCATTCAGGAGTCCAAATCAGATTTACAATCCAGTCTGTGATAAACCCCCAATTTCTCTAATCAGGAAGAACAATGTAAGTCTGCTACGAACAATAGACAAACTCAATAACTTGCATCGGAACTTGCACAAGTAACTTGCCTATTAGCTCCGGGGCACGCAAGTTCGCTTTCCCATACACCATGTGGCTGTGCCAGTTCAAGAGGTCAATGCAAGGGGTCAGGCAATCAATCTGTCAAATTTAATACACGCTGCCAGTGACCTTGGTGTAACAGCCAATATAGAGATAATGATCTGATGTTTGTGTGATTGTAACTCGTGGAACATAGGTACCTAATCTATACGTATAATAAGGCAGTAAATAAGATGGCGAGACATTGAATATTTCTTGAAAAGAATATTCTAATGTATTTTAGGATGATGATAAAACTATAGAATTCTAGTCTGTCTGTAACGATGTCTGGGCATCACATCATAACTGATTGAAGGATTTTGATGGAACCTTAACTAGGAGATAGCTCTAATCTCTGGTCAACTTATAGGCTATGAACCATTGCGGTATGTGATGTGGAACCACGTAACTAGTTACGGAGCGAGCAGAAAATTAAAAAAGAAATGTGGATAAAACTTGGTAATGTGGATAAAATATTTTTAAAAATCTTAAAAAAGTCGAGAAAAGCAATAAATCAATTTGCAATGCAAGTGAAAAAGTGAAGTGACAGCTTCTTTTTTATGAAACATTGTTATTCCTGTATTGAGGTGGCCAACTACGGTCGAAAGAGACCGCATCGCAACACATTGAAAGTATTTCATGAAGGTCTATGAAATAATAACCAGTGACTTTCTACGCATACAAAGATTCAGGTCAGAAGAAGGACAGGTAGACCAAGAATATCATGGCTCAGGATGTATTATTATTAATATGGATCGTACAAATTAAGCAACGCTGGTCGAGGTCAGCACCTGGATGGGTGACACTTTCATCTGAGCCCCTCCGTGTCTCGGAAAGCACGTTAAGCAGTTGGTCCCGGTTGCTGTCACAGGTAGACCAAGAATATCATGGCTCAGGATGTATTATTATTAATATGGATCGTACAAATTAAGCAACGCTGGTCGAGGTCAGCACCTGGATGGGTGACACTTTCATCTGAGCCCCTCCGTGTCTCGGAAAGCACGTTAAGCAGTTGGTCCCGGTTGCTGTCACAGGTAGACCAAGAATATCATGGCTCAGGATGTATTATTATTAATATGGATCGTACAAATTAAGCAACGCTGGTCGAGGTCAGCACCTGGATGGGTGACACTTTCATCTGAGCCCCTCCGTGTCTCGGAAAGCACGTTAAGCAGTTGGTCCCGGTTGCTGTCACAGGTAGACCAAGAATATCATGGCTCAGGATGTATTATTATTAATATGGATCGTACAAATTAAGCAACGCTGGTCGAGGTCAGCACCTGGATGGGTGACACTTTCATCTGAGCCCCTCCGTGTCTCGGAAAGCACGTTAAGCAGTTGGTCCCGGTTGCTGTCACAGGTAGACCAAGAATATCATGGCTCAGGATGTATTATTATTAATATGGATCGTACAAATTAAGCAACGCTGGTCGAGGTCAGCACCTGGATGGGTGACACTTTCATCTGAGCCCCTCCGTGTCTCGGAAAGCACGTTAAGCAGTTGGTCCCGGTTGCTGTCACAGGTAGACCAAGAATATCATGGCTCAGGATGTATTATTATTAATATGGATCGTACAAATTAAGCAACGCTGGTCGAGGTCAGCACCTGGATGGGTGACACTTTCATCTGAGCCCCTCCGTGTCTCGGAAAGCACGTTAAGCAGTTGGTCCCGGTTGCTGTCACAGGTAGACCAAGAATATCATGGCTCAGGATGTATTATTATTAATATGGATCGTACAAATTAAGCAACGCTGGTCGAGGTCAGCACCTGGATGGGTGACACTTTCATCTGAGCCCCTCCGTGTCTCGGAAAGCACGTTAAGCAGTTGGTCCCGGTTGCTGTCGCTCGGCAGCAGTCGTTAGGCCACGTCAGAGGTCAACGGACCGCCTGAATACCTCTGACAAATAGGTTTGGTCACTAAACCATACGAGAAAAGAAGCCTGTGATATCCCACTGCAGAGCAAAGGCCCCATCTCTTCCAGTTATCTCTATTTTATGCAGACTCAGACCTTATAACAGTCCAATTCTTCTCGGAACGAAATGGTGACAAATTACCCAGCATTTTCGACAGTCGAGTGTTTCATTAAAACTGTTAAACATAATGTTGGACTTCATTATCAGTGTCCAACACTGGCGTGTAAATATTAACGGGCGCGCTTTAATTCCATTATTGACAGTGCTGTCGTACTTAATTTTGCTATCAACATAACCTTTATAGTCACTATCATAGTGGTTAATTTCTGAATCATCAACTGAATCAATATGTTGGTTAACCGTTTTGTTTGCACTCATCTCGAACGGTATCGATTGTTCGGAGCCACGGGCAATGTTTAAGCGATTTGGTTTGACACACAAATAGGATGACGCAATGTTTTAATGATTAGTTTTTGTCCGTTAAATTATAGTGTTTGAGTTCTAAATTGATATGGCTTTGTCATTTCAAAGGTTTATTTAGGAGAAATTGATATTCAAGTGATTTCGAATTGACGTGACAAATTATTTGTGTCAAAGTAAAATTTCTCTATTGCAAGTAAGCACGTTGAGTACATTTTTGCACGTCAATATATTTTTTGAATTTACATTTACACCACTTTGCAAGGAAAAGGTGCCAACGCTGAAGAGAGTATAGAGACTTTATATTATCCAGTACTTAAAATGATTTTAATGACGCATTTTATTCATTAATTTTATTAATGGACTCCACAGTTCTTCATTATATTACAGAATATTAAATATATCATAGTCTTCTATCTTCCTCCAGAGGAGTCGCCGTAGCGTCATTACTCTGGACGAAGCAGCTCGACAGTCACGTTCACTCCCGAGCTTGTAGCGGGACTCTTGATTAAAGCTTAACATGGGCACATCTCTTTAATACGGCACCCCTATCCCTCGCTTCGTCTCTATGCGCTCATCGTTGACAGAATTTTTCGCTTGCAAGTACCGATTTCATGTCACTTGGGTTAGTGGTCTGTGGCCGAGAACCCTCTCCAAATTGTCCCTCAATCGATATCCGGTCATACAAACAAATACGTGTTATAATAGTAATAATAAAATCGTTTATTTCAGGAGTTCCCCATATGTTTTTACAATGTAATAAAATATTAAATAAATTAAATAACAAAATAAAATGAATAAGTAACACAATTATGAGTTTACTTTTTGTTCCAACTCTGGTTCACGCTCAACCAATGTCTGAAAAACAAAATTCTCGTGACAGTTACCATTTAGGTCGTCCATTAGCTTATTCCTGGAGTTACGAACCCTTTGCCAGAAGGCCGCTACTCTACTCCTCAGTACTGCGAAGTAGACCTGCACCCCGGCCTCTGTGAACATGGCCGGTTATAATTTATCGTCAATATAATTCAAGATTGAACATGTTAACGTCTTCAATCACTTCGAACTAACTGAAAGGCATATTAAGATCAATTTGTGGAATAACAAAAAACGGCACCTACATCATCTCCAAGTCAAAGTTCAAGCTTCAAATCTAATTTTTATTTATATAAAAAAACAGCTGACGGCTACAGTGAAGGAAATATTTCATCACGCCCTATGGAGAGAGTCAAAATTATATTTTTTATGCGGATAGATCGCCGCCCTTTGTTGTCACTTTCACTCTCATACATCAGAAAGAGACATTTGCTTTTATGTTTTTGACTTTAATTTAAATAGCAACAAATTAAAAAATATACATATATAAGTAACGCTTCCATTTTTCTTGTCCTTTCGACATCTAGGTCTTTAAGGCGCAATATGGTTGTCAAAAGCAAGAGTGAGACACAAGATGCCTCGCAGCGGCGGCGTGAAGAGCACGGCGCAGTGCAACGATATACGTATTTTTATGAATTTTGGCAAGGAAAATTCACTCCCTAGTTTTGCATTTATGAAGACTGTGCGTTTCTTCAGTTCTCCTTCATTAGGGCAAAGAAAAGGGTTTTATCACATCATGCTAAAGGCTTACTTCATATAGGAGCAGTTCCTAACTTCATGTTCAAATCAAATTTTTATTTCCCAAAAAAACAGCTGACGGCTACAGATGGACAGACACGATAATTGTAGGGTTGCCACACGTGCCGTGACGAACAACGAGCCGTAATAGACGCAATTACGGCACAATTTACACGTTCAACTCGTACGGACAGTCTCGCCTAATTTGATTTAATTGTCACCCCATTTGATGTTTATTTAAATTTCGAATTGGTCTTCCGTTATGGCTTTTGATGTTTGAAAAAAAAATACAGTGGTATTGACAACCTATTAGATTAAGAGCGTTCCATGAGCCAACTAGCGCCGCCAATCTTAAAAAAATCATATCTTCCAATATAATCAATTTTATTAAAAAAGCTAAGTTCACATTGTTTATTGCTATAAATATTATTTTTTAAATGCTTATTTGTAACGTGATTCAATGTAGGTAAGTTGTAGTTCACAAATGTGCCAGAAACGGCCGTTTTTCGCAATTATGTGAACTACAACTTACCTACATTGCATCACGTTACAAATAAGCATTTAAAAATAATATTTATAGCAATAAACAATGTGAACGTAGCTTTTTTAATAAAATTGATTATATTGGAAGATATGATTTTTTTAAGATTGGCGGCGCTAGTTGGCTCTATGAAGGCTCTTAAAAATAATGTATACTAATGTTGTTTTGACATTAACGACGGGGGAAAATGGGTCGGGACATTCGATGCAACTGGCCGCAGATCGCGGGCGGGCCGTTTGTGTATGTGTCAGGATTTATTTCTCAAAACGATTAACTTCAGGCAATAAAAATAGTAACTTTTTCTGAGACGCTGAATTTGACAGCTCGCGATTCAGTTTGTGTCTAAAATTATCCACCGTTTAGGCCGTTGTGGTTTCTTTCTAACTTCACCTTTTTTGACAAAGTGTGAAAGGGACAACATCAAGGTTTAGGGGAGGTGGAGATCAACTAGGTTTATGAATAACAGCATATAGGTTGACAAAGTCATGTCATAGTACGAATTGAATGAATGATTTTGAGGGTTGCCCGTTTGCGATTATCATCATCATCAGCCCGTATCAGTCCACTGCTGGACGTAGGCCTCTCCCAAAGCGGGCCAATCAACCCTACTCTCGGCCCTCTGCATCCAGTCCCCGCCAGCCGTCTTGCGAAGGTCATCCATCTGGTCGAGCTTCCCACACTACGTTTACCCGTTCGTGGCCTCCATTCGAGAACTCGTCTCCCCCATCGGT
This sequence comes from Tachystola acroxantha, assembly GCA_963506565.1. Classification (NCBI taxonomy): domain Eukaryota; kingdom Metazoa; phylum Arthropoda; class Insecta; order Lepidoptera; family Oecophoridae; genus Tachystola; species Tachystola acroxantha. The sequence continues at coordinate 1,444,683 of OY735874.1, forward strand.
TATCGGTTCTACGACAGATGTGACCAGCCCACTGACACTTCAGTTTACTGATTCTATGAGCAATGTCAACCACTTTTGTCTTCTGGCGGATATACTCGTTTCTTATTCTATCTAACAGAGAAATTCCAAGCATAGCTCTTTCCATTTGCGATTCAGTTGGCGCTGAATTGTTTTTAAACGTCATTCTAAGAATAGCGATTCAGTTCAGTTTAGTTTCCTTAACTGGATCGCAATAAGAGGTACTGGTAAGCCTGCAGTTCAGTGTGATAACCGGTAACCTTGAAACTGGATAATTAGTATATATCATTAGTAGAATCTAAAGCCCATAATAAAAAAATTAAATGTAAATACTTATTCAATTTCATTCCAAACCTGAAATTCTATCCACCCGACATTTTTATTGCAGATTTTTAAACTTCCGTCCAATAACGTCCGGGACCGATATTGAATCGTATTTTCTACGCCATTGAGTCCTGATTTGACACACTGATATAGATTGGCTGTAGATTCCATTTTTGCTCCGCATTTGAAAATTACCTATCGCGCTTCCCGATAAGGTTTGTTGAAAAGTGAAACTTTACCATTATTACCCATTCTTGTATCCTACGGCTTTTCTGCAGGGTCAACTGGGTTACGACTCGTTGGAATCGAGGAGGTCCCTTTCCCTGGCTAAGTTCTCAATTAATATCATCAGAGGCCGAATCGATTGCATGGAGCTCCTGGGGCTGATGTTGCGGTTGTTCGTGCCCGACTCGTACCTGCGCGCGCGCCACCACGCACTGCTGGCGGTGCCGGCGGCGCGCACCATACAGCGCCGCCACGCGCCCGTCCCGCGCGCGCTCGCGCTGCTCCGCTCCGCGCTCGCTGCGGCGCCGCACTGCGATGTGTTCGTGACTGGGATAGGGGTGCTAGTGGCTGAGTGCAAGAAGATGATAGAAAGCGAAGCGCGAATGATACGGTGAGAGCGTGAAGCGTGCTGCGTGCCTGACGAGAGTGTCTGGACGTGTGTATAGCTTTTCGTGTATTGTTATTTAGTGCTAAGTTTATGTAATGTAGTTTATAGTGTTTTGGTGTCATGTACTGTTAGGCTATAAATGAAAATAAATAAATTGAATTGAATTGAATTGAATTGAATTGTTTTTCAGTAGAGTTTTATTCTGGGTCAGTTGAAGGTATTTTATCTGAGTGCAATTTAATGATATGTGTTTATATACGCGGAAGTAATATTTTCATTCTATGTAGTATAAATTAATATACAATAAAATAAGGCAAATACTTATAAATATTCGGAAACTAGAGTTAAAAATTTATAGACGAAAATTTTGTTACTTTTCAATTAAATATTTTACTCATATTTTATATGAACTGCTTCAAGTTTTCCGAATATAATGTAAAAATATAATTCACTACTAACTCAATTATTACCACAGAACTTAGTTGCCGAAGTACGTTACAAAAGGATTAAATAAAACAATCCGAGGAGGGTCTACATATCTTTTGATATTTTATTGCATATGCGTTATGTGAAATCAAAATCTAAATGATAAATGGTTGTAGTAATGGCTCACTATAGTTTTAATTCTAAAGTGACAATGTCAGATTCTGCCCACCATCCACCGCATGATGTGGTACAAGATAACGAATAAATGTAAAAAAGATCTCCGTTTTTTATTAAAATTATTGGTTTAATATAAAGTTTTGTACAAGTTGCGAGTCAAAAACACAGCTTAATTAAGAATTCAGACAATAGTAAGAAATAAAAGCGAATTATTCATTGTTTTTGTTATTCTTCTATGGGAGTTGCGAGAGTAGTAGAAAATGATACTGATTATGATTATGCAATATGCAATATGCAATATGAAACCTGTAATAAGTCCCCAACAAAATGATACCAGCTTAAATAGTCACGTAGTTTTGTAGGGCAAAGCTCCATTGAAATGTGGCAATGTCTTTTGAATAGAATAGAATAGGATAGAAAATATGTTTATTGCCATACACCAATTACATAAGCTTACAAAAAAAATCAATCAGTAGTAAGTTATCAATATAATTATGCTAAGTGGTGTGGCAAAAGGTGCATGTTTCAGCTGAGCTGACACCGAGGTGTGCAGCGCTGTGACTCGACATGCACCTCTTCCCTGACAGAATATATACCTGATATTCGGTATGATAACGAGCTTGAACTAAGATAGCCTAGTGCTATCTTCCCTTAGAACTATACTAGGGTGGGTGACTGGGTGTGCACGTGTGTAAGGTGGGTGAGTATTTGTGTGAAAGTATACTGTACTTTTGACTATACTGTAGGTATGTATTAAAATATTTTCATCTAAATCGTTGAATTTCCATAATAACTGCTATACAATGGACCCATTGAGTCATAAAATATATCGGACAGAGAACACACACGTGAAATTGATTTCGGAATTCGGATTGAATAATAAATTCTGTGAAGTACTACGGATGCAAATTTTTTATTTGTCCAATTTTTTACTTTATATGTGACATTGCCGGTGCGGCTGTGAGTAAATGTTTACGGGTTAATTGACTAAATGAATTGTTATGTAACAATGGGAATAAAACCGGCCAAGTGCGAGTCTGCCTCGAGCACCGAGGCTTCCGTGCAACGCAACTTAACCCCGTAACTTTGCTCTAACGAAAAGATAAACTAGATTTAGAAACCAATTTATCTTTGCAATCATCAAAATTTTATTTCCATACATCGATATATTACTGATTAGTTCATAATCTGCAAATATAAGTTTGTAATAATAAAAAAATTCGAGGGATGTAATTGCAAATGTAAGTATTCAGATTTTTCCTTAACTTTTTTTTTCTTATGAATACATATTATTTATTTAATAACAAATCATTAACATATTTACATAAACAAACAAAAAATTATATAAAAAATTTAAAAATAAAATTCTAAAAATGTACCTACTTGGACGCGGTATTCCAGCTGTGACTGGCCTCTACCAGTCACAGGTAGAACACCGCGTCCAAGTCGCTCCCATGCGGCAGGGTGCCCAAGAGAGCGGCTGCGTTACCTCTTTGTATGGCCAAACTTATTCGTTGGCCAAGGTACGCACCCGCTCTCTTGTCACCTTTACTTGTGCTATAAAACCTACTTTCTTGCCAAGTTTCATGATTCTAGGTTCGTTATCATACAAATATGCGTCAAAATTCGACATAAACAACCATATATTTTGATTGTGTTGACTAAGAAGGTTGATTTTCCACGGCTGCTTCAGGGTACAGACCTGAGTATTTGGTATAAATTTCAACTTGATCACGGGTTTCTGAGAAAAATGTCTTGACAGAATACTTTGCATAATCCCAAATCTATTTTGGTCAGAGGCCGTTATAACCAAGATACAAGACAAATACAGCATTCTCATTAAGTTGCTCGCCTGCAAGCAAAGCACACAGCACTAAAAATACCGGCACTCCGATAGGATCGCACGTGAACCATCTAACCTCTCCCGGAGATACGACGAGGCCATCACTTACACCGTACTGTAACGCTGAACGAAAGAAGAGTAAAGGGAAAATGAAAGAGGACTTTTAGCCAAAAAGCATAAAGAAACAAATACGACAACTCATCTTCGACAACGATTCTTCGGGGAAAGATCCAGGGCAGAGGAAGGCCAGGTAGAAGGAGAATATCATGGCTCAAGAACTTACGCCAATGTACGGCAATAGTACCAGGTCTCTATTCCGTGCGGCGTTGTCGAGAGTGCAGATTGCCATAATGATCGCCAACCTTCGTAAGAAGACGGCACCATAAGAAGAAGATAAAGAAACAAGTATGGGATTGACATTTGATAACGTTAATCCCATACTATTGATGCGATAAAATTTGTTTCAGAAATTGGCCGTCGCCTTAGAGAGAGGGGTTATGACTCTCGCTCCAGGTCCTACCTGGTGCAAAGGTTGGCCATAGCTATACAGCGCGGCAATGCCGCGAGCGTTATGGGCACCTTTGCACCGGGTACGACAAGGGGCGGGTTATTTAATTAGTTTAGGTAAGTATTTCTTTTAATCACGTTTTATTTGTTATTATAGGTATTAGTTTTTATTGTTATTAGTTTGTATTTTTAGCTTATTACTGATTAAATTGATATTTTGATAACTATTAAAGAATTTTCGGCCGAGAATCGGGTTGAGTGGCATGCTTTGGGAGAGGCCTACGTCCAGCAGTGGACTGATACGGGCTGATGATGATGGTGAAGGAATTTTCTATATATTCTACTAACGTTACCGAAAGTAAAAACCTACTAGACTAAACCCTCTGATGTCTCATTGCTGAGAAGAAGCATCCCAGTTCTTCTCATATAGTTTCTGTGCTGACTCAGGTCATCATTTTCTGAAAGCATCCAGCTTGTTTCACCATCTTCGGTCTCATGCAATCAAAAGAAGTTCTCACTCTTAGATTCTCTTCATTTTCAAGTTTCATGTGGACCATATTTTCAAATATTCATAAAATGCTTTTCAAAAACGACGACTTGCCTAAGTTTAAAAACAAATGAACATGCATGGTGTGTGTCGCCGGTTCCGCATGACGCATGAGGGATAAACTTACTAACAATAGTAATAGTTACGAACCTGTATAGTTATTAAGTAATAATTGTATTATCATTGTTTTAAAAGATGTGTTGCTGAGAGTTTTTTGCCACTTTTTCTCCTCAGCGTTGGCACCTTTTCCTTGCAAAGTGGTGTAAATGTAAATTCAAAAAATATATTGACGTGCATAAATGTACTCAACGTGCTTACTTGCAATAAAGAAATTTGACTTTTGACTTTGAAATCTTGATAATAATTATGCTATTTTATAAACGCAAATCAACGCTGCAAATTCTATAAAGTTGCGCCTGTCATTTAAAAAACAAACACTGAAATGGAGAACGCTTTGTCAGCTCTTGATAATGAGAAATGCAATGTTGTCGTGACTCGGAACATATCGTCAATATCTTCATTCATATTCGTCTTAGGATCGTATGACGAGGTCCTCTGTTTCCATGGCGTATAATGCAAGAAAACATTAAAAACTAAAAATGTTCGCTTCGGTGTAACGACCAGTCGCAATAACTAACGAATCGGTACCGAATCGATCCGTCTAATGGCTTCTAATTGTTTAGCTCGGTATCGTACACCGGGATCGCGGGCTGGTATCGTTTCAAGATGGTATCGCCAAAGATAACCTCACTGATGCCTTGTGGATGTATCTGACAGCGGCACGCTCCGTAACTATTTTTTAGGTTAGAATTTCAACGGGAATTAGTTTTTTTGGATCTACGAGCATGTCAAGTTTAGTTTCGGGTCAATGAACTTCAAAATCTGTGACTACAGTTTGTTTTACGTCGTCGAAAACGTAGTAGTTTTTAGAACATCACTAAAAAGGTGGTCATACATTGTTCTCTGAATGATAAGTAGTATAGTATAACTTTGTACGTAGCTTCTTTATGCCTTACCCAAAAATTCTTATTATGAGAAAACCTTGAGCAGTGCATCGAAGTGTATTTCTGTAAGTTGACAAATGACGTTTCGTAATAGTGATTAAATTTCCATAAAAATCGCATAACAATAAAGAAAAGAAGTGACGTCGAAAGAATCCAATTTAATTAAAAATAATAACGCACAAGAACAAGACGAAAGTAACAATATTTTATATCGATTGAGGTGTTTAATTACTTAAGAATCTGTTAAGGGGATGTTAATTTCGATATAAGTATTTCCGAGTTTTATTTTAGTGGTTAAATAGCTTTTATATTTTGCAATCCTGCTACAGTCGAAGACAGAGATAAGTATACAGGGGGCCTCAACAAGATCGAGAATTTCTCATAAACTACTGGACCGAATTTAATAATTATTTTACAGTTACATAGTTTAAACTTTTATCTATCAAACAGTGAAAGAATTTTTGCAATAGGTCAAGTAGATTTTGAGAAAATCTCGACCTTGTTGAGGCCTCCTGTACACCTTTCTCTGTGTTCCACCGTACACAAGTCCTTCTTCGACATTTATCAATATTTTCATGATAGCAATACGACCTAATGAAAGTGAGGTTTAACTAGGTTTATGAATAAGAGCATTAATTGTATCTTTGTAAATATATGTGATGAGAGTTAAATAAATTCTTGTATTGTTATTACCCCGACCAGATGGAGGGATGACCTTTGTAAGATGGCTTGCTTTGGATGGATGGATGGAGACTGGATGCAAAAGACCGAGAATCGGGTTCAGTGGCGTGCTTTGGGAGAGGCCTACGTCCAGCAGTCGATTGATACGGGCTGAAGATGATGATGATTGTGAATATTTATTGAAAAACTAGAAGTTATTTTACACTGCCATAAATTGTACATGCTTCTCAATAATGTAAACAATACTGTATTGTGGAGCAATAAAGTTTATTTATCGTAATGATAAATGGAGCAAAATTTTCATCACGACCGAGATTCGAACCAGGCAACTCGCCATTCCGTGGCACGCTCTATTCCAACAGAGCCATCGTTATAACGATATATATTCACGACCTGGGTACGAACCCAGGTCGTGAATTTTATCTCCATATTCTCGTCTTAGGAACGGTAGCGACATCTATCATCTATCATGTTTTTAATTGATGACGCGTTCCTTTTTCATATGTTTTGATATTTTTTTGCATATGTATTTATCTTATTTCCAATCTCAGTTAAGATGATCTTCGTCTTAACATCGGACGCCTCCCTGTGTGCCGTTGGAGCTATTCTACGCCCACTCTCTTCGGAACACGGCCCTTAATTAACGCGTCTGGACTTAGCTACAATGCGGCTTGCTGCACCGCGGTGATCTATGGAAATATTGTAATTTACTTTACGATCTATCGACTGAGATAAAAACTCAGCTAAGTGTAAAAATAACCTACAAAAATGTTGAAGTTGAAGAAATTAATAATTTAAGAAATTAGATCATGATGAATAAATTTTTGCCGTGGGCAGGACTTTTTCATTTTTTTTTTCACAGGCAAGAATTTTTTCTACATGTTCTAATTTATTCAAATTCTAATTTAAGAAACAAAAAAAGTGACTGCCAAAGATTTTTTATAGCCTATGTCACTCCTACAATCAAGACGAATCTAACGACACCTCATACATTATGTTAAAATCCATAAAGCCGTTTAAGCTGTAGGGCACATACATATATACATACATTACATACACTCGAAAAACATAACCCTCCTGCGTAACTGTCGGGTAAAATATTGTTACAAGAAAATATTGCATTTAAGGCGCTATATGTTTGTCAAAAGCAAGAGTGAGACAGAAGATGCCCCGCAGCGGCGGAGTGAAGAGCACGGCGCAGTGCCTCGATATTCGTATTTATATGAATTTTGGGAAGGAAATAAAAATACGCCTATAAAACCACATTTCTACTGACACAATATTATTTATATTCTAGAATTCTACGCTTAAGGCTTCGTATGAGCGTATTTTCAGTTTTTCTACGAAGGCTACGGCACTAATAATTATAATTAAACGTCTGAAAAAAATATATAGCTATCTTAGGGTGTCTATTTAGGGACTGATGAATACCGTTACCCGATTGGACAAACTTCGCCAGATAGAAAATAAAAACATGTCTTTTAAAATGAAAATTATACCTATACCGAAATAGTTATTCATACAAAATATATATCAAAATGAAGGGTAATACGAGAGCATGTTTAAAAAAAAATCTGATTTTGGTTGGCGTATTTTATTTTCCTGCCAAAATTCATCCAAAATTCATAAAAATACGAATATCGAGGCACTGCGCCGTGCTCTTCACTCCGCGGCTGCGGGGCATCTTGTGTCTCACTCTTGTTTTTGACAACCATATAGCGCCTTAACACGATTTTTGGCTTTTTGCATCCAGTCTCTGCCTTCCCCCCATCTGCCTACAACGTACAGTCGACGACAGAGATAAGTATACAGGGGGCCTCAATAAGGTTGCCATTTTCTCAAAAACTACTGGACCGATTTTAGTAATTGTTTTACAGTTACGTAGTTTTCACTTTTATCTATCAAACAGTGAAAGAATTTTTGCAATAGGTCAAGTAGTTTTTGAGATAATCTCAACCTTAAAAACTCTCCTGTACACCTTTCTCTGTGTTCCACCGTACCCATGTGCCTATAACATGTGAAAACCTTCAAGATCATTACTAATCACGTTACCATCGCCATTGTTACCGCATCTATTTCACTCAGTCCGCGCAATATTTCACGTTGATTTGGCGCGTAGGCGCGCGCGCACCGTTTTGTAACTCTTTTGTTCTAACGAGACGTAAATGCCCATTGAATGGTAAACGCGTCGCTACTGGGTCACAATAAGTGCGCTGTGACTGATATCAACGATTTATGTGACTTGTAAAGAAATGGGAGCGTCTTTTATACTTGACATCGACAGAGAGACTTCTGAGAGACGGCATAAATTGATATGAAAATAAATAAATAAAAGACCTGGCCATACAGAGAGGTAATGCAGCCAGCGTCCTCGGCACGATGCCCTGTGGAGGGGAGCTGCACGACGACGTGTACCTTTTATAATATTTTATTTACCCATATTGATTATTTTAATTTTAATTATTTTAAATTTTGTGAATAAAAGGTTTGATTAACATTTATAAATAAAAGGGCGCAGTCGCAAAATGACAGATTCGCAAAATGTACACGGTTTAAATTGGTTTAATTATTTCTCTGTTTGTGTATTAGTTAGTTCCTTTGTTGAAGTGTCATTTGCTAGTACCAAATCATTGATCTCCTATAAACAACTAGATACACAAAGGTCTTACTAAAACAATTTAAAAAACGTCCAAATAAGGGTCCATTGTTAATGTCCTAATAATGCCCAATAAAGCAAATGAGCAGTCATCCGTTTGGACCTTCTTTGCGCTCGGACATTTTTAGAAGGCAGACTGTGTGTCTAGTTTTTTTATAGGAGATCAATGTACCAAATACAGGAAAAACGTATGCTTATTACGTAGCAGTGAAGATGTGTGTAACTCATAAACTGAATCTATACGAGACGAGCGCAACGACCGGGAGATGCATCATGACAGTAAATTCATTGATTTATATAATTTTTTTAACATGAGTACCTATGTAAGTCATTATTTAAAATTCTTGACACATCACCTATAGGTGGAGATTTGTAATTAGCTTCTAGATATTATTAAGTACCTACCTAAAGCTATTGTAGCTGTAAATTTTCCTTAAAATAAATAAATAAAATAAAATTCTCTTTTTACTACTATACCTGTTCACTAATTGAATTATATTAGAACATGATGAAAAAATTCTTGCCGTGGGCAGGACTTGCGACCTTGTCATTCTGTGATACGCTCTTACCAACTGAGCCACCACAGGCCACACTACGCCCACCGAAAATCTTCATTGCTTTATACATACTTAAAGGGTATGTTACGCAATTCCATCTATCGGACAATAGTAGTATTCAATATTCAATTCAATTCAATATATTTATTGCATTCCATAAGTTATAATACAGATGTTCACATACTTAACATTAAAATGTTACAATGTTCTTTATGGACCTTGTTTAGGCACAGCAATACAAGAGAGAGACGACACTTGTGCACATTATTCATAAGTACATTTACATTTAAAAGTTATATAGCACATTTTAATAATTAAAGTAATGTAGCAAATGTCAAAATACTAAAAAATGTCAAAATAATATTACTATAAATGTCAAATTGGCTGATAAAATGTCAAATTAGAATGTCAAATATGGTTAGTAACTACTTATTATATAAAATTAGATTCACCATTTTTCATGTCAATTTAATTTACATTTATATACAACCATGTCTAACATTCGATGAAGATTTTCGGTAGGCGTGGCGTGGCCTGTGGTGGCTCAGTTGGTAAGAGCGTGTCACGGAATGACAAGGTCGCAGGTTCAAGTTCTGCCCACGGCAAGAATTTTTTCATCATGTTCTAATTTATTCACCGAGCATGGATAATGCGTAATTGAAATTCTGAATTGAATTATAACGCCATATTATTTAATATTATAAACTTTATAACACAACTCGTGTCACGGCAAACAAACAGAAATTAACACGTTCATGGACAGTGGCGGCATATGCCGTACTTTGAGTATTCGGAAAATGACAGTACGGCGTATGACGTAGTATTTTGATGCATTTAAAAAGACACAACGGCATCTCCCGCGGCGTTCGTAGGCGGTTTTCTTTGTGGAGCGGTCCCACTGTCATTCTGTGTAGAAAATAGGTATGTGTACTGTCAAAATAAAGGTTGTAGGTACATTTTTGTCGGTCTTGACACGCACATACTTAGAATCCCCCACGGTTATGACAGTAGTTGAGAATTTTCACTGTCATTTCGTAATTTCTACTGTCCATGAACGTGCTAATTATACCCTATAAAATACCCAAAGAAGATTCGCCGTCTTACCCAACATTTCCTGGAAACTATGCAAGTACTTCCCGTTCACAAAGACATACAAATTGCAACCGTTTAACACATACCGGTATAGTCGACCTCGTTTTAAATGTGAAACAGAAAAGAAATACAAATTTGAGTCAGCAATTCGTACTGTGCTAATTGGTACCAATGCAATTAGATGGAACATTTTTGTAACAAGGCTTTGCTGTAATTGACCGAACGAAATTGTTTGTTTAGAGCTATTTAAAGGCATGATTCAAGTTGACAATGCGGATATCTATACCGCAGCTCAAATCAAGTGTCTTATTTTGTAAACAAATATGATCGTCTAATTACTTGTTGTGATGTAACACTGAAGGTGTTGGTCACACTTGCTATGGAAAATCGTGCGACTTGTGTACTAAAGTTGTGATATTTGGTGGGAATGAGCAGCAATATGTATATTAGGTACGTCAAAATCATTATGTAAACCGTGGCCCAAGTCAAGTGTCTTATTTTGTAAGCAAATTATATCGTCAAACAAATTACATTACATCGTATAATTACCTGTTGTAAAAAGTCATCCGATCTAATAATGTGAAAATAACTGTGCAATAATCACAGAACAGCTTAAATTGTTAGTAGGATAGTTTGTTTACAAAATAAGACACTTGATTTGGGTTTCGATTTAGGTTAATGAATCTCGTAAGTATATTAAATTAATGTTAGATTTTTCTCGATTTAATATTTAGATTCGTTGTGACATTTTGCCTGTCGTCCTACTTTCCATCTTAATTGAAAAATATATATATCGAAGTCCAAATCAAGTGTCTTATTTTGTGAACATCTTAAAACTGTAAAAGACATTGCCACATTTCAATGGAGCTTTGCCCCACCTACAAAACTACGTGACCGTTTAAGCTATACCTATCACTTTGTTGGAGACTTATTACAGGTTTCAAATTGCATAATCATAATCAGTATCATTTTCTACTACTCTCGCAACTCCTATAGAAGAATAACAAAATCAATGAATAAATCGCTTCGATTTCTTACTATTTTCTGAATTCCTAATTAAGCTGTTTTTTTCAACTCGCTAGATGTACAAAACTTTATTTTACCTAAACTAATAATTTTAATAAAAAACGGAAGTAGTTTTACATTTAATCGTTATCTTGTACATCTAGCGGTTGATGGTGGGGCAGAATCTGGCATTGTCATTTGAAATTATATCTCCCCAAAAATATTTTTTTTGGTGTTACTATCAGGAGTATGTCGATGTATGGACAAAATATTTTGATAATGGCAAAGATAAGTTGGTCTCTAAATCTAGTTTATCTTTTCCTTAGAGCGTAATTATAGTGTTAAGTTTATTTTAAATGCGATTCAGCCTTTAAACCCCGTTATACCTACGTACTAATTCATACTAAACCATCAACACCAAACCATAAACTTTCACTTAACCAACGATGTTAATTGCACAAAAAACAACAGTTCAAATTGACATGCTCGACTAACGTGCTCACTAAATGCTCGTTCGTGCACGTGTTATCAGTTTAAAAGCTCTTATCTGATGTATTTAACAATGGTCTCTGACTGAACTATCCATTTGTTCTGCCTTCTTAATGGTTTGTGGTTCTTGCGTAAATTGGAGAAAAAAATGTTTTGAAGAATTTTAAAAGTTTATGGTTAGAGCTGTTTACATTGCGTCTTTATTTGTTTTGATATTTTCTTGCATATGCGCTATGCGAAACGAAAATCTAAATGATAAATGGAGAAAAATTTCCATCACGACCGGGATTCGGACCCGGGACCTTGCCATTCCCTCAAACGAGAATATGGAGACAAAATTCACGATCTGGATACGAATCACGATGGCTCTGTTGGAATAGAGCGTGCCACGGAATGGCGAGGTCCCGGTCGTGATGAAATTTTTTCTCCATTTATCATTTAGGTCTTTATTTGTGTTGAAATTTTCATGCATAGGTATGTTGTAATAAGGTCCGTGTTGCCGACACTGGCAGCTTTGAAACTATGTTTTTATAATTTTTTGAATTTCGTGTATTTTCTATTATATTTGTCATTCTCAATAAACAAGTGCTTCTATCAGGTGGTTTTTGTCTCCAACATTTGGTGTCAGAAGAAATTTTTTAAGGATTTTGCCCGCAATGGTGAAAACTAGAAGACAAACCGCGTTAGAGTGCTGTGAATCAAAAAAAATGAGTGATAGTGAAGTGCTAGTTCAATCGAGGAGTGAAAATTCATTACAGACAGTTAAAATAATTGATCCGGCGCAGCAGACGCAAAGTTTGCCATCGCTGCACTCATCAACTAGCTCAGAAAGGGTTAAAGCTCAAATACTGGCCGCACAGGCAAACCACGCTCGACGCGCCGCAGAGCTAGAGCGCGAGCGAGCGACCGCCGAGGCCGCGGCCGCCGCCGCGCAGCATGAGCGCGAGCGCGCGGCCTCGGCAGCCGCCGCGGAGCGCGAGGCCTCGGCAGCCGCCGCGGAGCGCGAGCGCGCAGCGTCCGAACGTATCGCGGCCGCTGAGCGTGCTGCTATCGACGCTGAGCTGCAGGCGCAGCTAGCCGCAATACAGGCCAACGCTAGCCATCTGAGCAGTCGTGCATCATCTATTAAACGCGTAAGTGATTGGTTGAATAAAAATGAAGTAAGTGCTCAATTGCAGATCGTTGAAACTCAAGAGGAGCCCGGTAACACCGGAGCCCGATTGCTCCCCGAGCCGCCTCAGCGCTCGCCGGCCCCGTCGCCGCCTCGTGCGGCACCGTGCGGCGCCGTCACTGCGGGCGCGGCGCTCCAGGACCCAGTTTCACACTACCATGCACGTTATTTAGGCACTCCAACACATGATTGTAACATTAATAAGACTAGCGAGAACAAACCTACAGACATATACACGTTAGGGAAGATCATCACGAATCTGGCGCAGCAACAGCAGTCGCATTCTAGAGTGAGTGATTTAAAATTACCTAACTTCACAGGTCTACCTACGGAATGGTTGATCTTTAAGAAAATGTACAACCGTACAAAGGACCACTACGATTCTTTGAGTAATTACGCAAGATTGAATTCGGCGCTACACGGCCCAGCTCTGGCCGCAGTATATGATTTATTGGTTTCGACTGATGATCCTGACATCGTCATGAACTCGCTCGAGCAGCAGTTTGGGAGGCCTGAACACGTAATATTAAACGTAATCTCAGAGGTGAAGGCTTTACCTAAGCTAACCAGCCACAAAGGTCAGGAATTGAACCTGTTTGCATGCAAAATTCGCAATTGTGTGAACATTCTCCGTTTACTCGATCATACAGAATATTTGGCCTGTCCAGAGCTGATGAATGTTATCTTGGGTAAGCTAACATCTTTGATGGGAGAAAAATGGGTAGAGTTCGCTTCTACGCGACAAACTTTATCCATTTTTAAACTCGAAATTCTGTCCGATTTCTTAACCCACGAGGCCGACATTCATTTAAAGTTTGGCATTTCTGAACTTGGCACATCGCAAACGTCAAACACAGGTAAGTTCACAAAAGTTCATTATAGCTCTACCGAAAAGGTCGGATTACCTTCCGGGGTAAGCGATAACCAAGAAGATGGTTGGTGCTACAATACGACCTCTTCGGATAAAGCAACCTCTACAAATGATTATAAGAACTTATGTGAGTACTGTCAAAGTCGAGAGCATTGCGTTGATGACTGTCAAACCTTTATGTCATTGCCAGTGGATGACAGATGGCAGTGGACCATAGACAATAAAGTTTGCCGTAAATGTTTAAAAAAGGGTAACCATCAGTACAGAACATGCAAAAAGGCTTGTAAAGTAAGTTCATGTAGGAATCGTCAGCATCATACTCTGCTGCACAAGTCTACTCCTGTAGTCTCAGCTCACGTTCACGTACAATCCGATCCAATTCAGTCCGATCAAGAGCAAGGTGCTGTTGTCGTGGCTCACAGCTCATCGTCTTCACAGCAACGCGTTCGTCCTCTATTAAAGGTGATTGCAGTCACGGTCTCCGGACCAAAGGGAAGTGTTGATACATTTGCCCTACTCGATGATGGTTCAACTGCATCACTCATGGACAGAGAGCTCGCTGAGGCGATTGGCGCCACAGGACCTGTAGGCTCTATTCGAGTCGACTGTATAGGTGGATTGTCTAAGGAGTCGGAGGTAAGCTATGTAGATTTACGGGTGAAGGGTCGCCATAGCAACGAGATACACTATATGAAGAGGGTTAGGTATATACCCAATCTCAGTGTTAGCTCTCAGTCTGTAAAGACTGAAGATATCATTGGGTTGGAATATTTGTCAGACTTAGCTTCGGAACTTTGCTATGACGATGCCAAACCCATGTTACTGATAGGTGCGGACAACTGGCACTTGACAATTTCGCGTTCCACTCGTTGTGGCAGTCGCTCCCAACCTGTGGCTGTTCTTTGTGCACTCGGCTGGGTTTTGTATGGGTTCAAATGCAGCAAGACTGCACCGGTTGATTTTACGAATTACACGTATCATGTCCATGAAAATTCAGAAGAAGAATGTATAGAATCGCTAATAAAGGAACACTACAGGTTGGACTCGATAGGAATCATTAAGAAGGAATACCACAATTCGAACGACGAACGCGCTCTAAAACTTCTAAATGATAATACAAAACGCCTAGTATCTGGCCGTTTCGAGACAGGTTTGCTTTGGAAGCCCGATATTAAAGATGTTCCTAAAACTTATGATCTTGCTCTCTCGCGTCTTACTAGTTTAGAAAAGAAGTTTCGAAAGGATAAAAATTACGCGGAATCGTACAGGAACCATATTAAGTCAATGATAGACAAGGGATATGCCGAGTTATGTCGTGAACCTCCTAATGCATCTGGTATAACCTGGTATCTTCCGCATTTTGGCGTAGTTCACCCGCAAAAGCGTAAGCTCCGTGTCGTTCACGATGCAGCTGCGGCGTGTCGGGGAGTTAGCCTGAATTCAATGCTCCTTTCGGGACCCGACTTGCTGCAACCGCTGCTCGCGATTCTAATGCGATTTAGAGAAGGCCGCATTGCACTAAATGGAGACATCCGGGAAATGTTTCCACAAATAAAGATTAGAGAGGAGGATCGGGACGCTCAGCGCTTTTTATGGCGTGAAGACTCATCTCAAAGTATAAAAGAGTACCGGATGACCTCCATGATGTTTGGTGCCACATCTAGTCCATGCACAGCTTTGTATTTGAAAAATCTCAATGCCAACGAATTTGCGAAAGAGTTCCCAGCCGCAGCTAGAGCGATAATTCATGATCATTATATGGACGATTTTCTTGGTAGCGCAGATTCAGTGGAAGAAGCTGCTCAATTGGCAGCAGACATCGTGAACGTGCATTCCCGTGCTGGCTTTGAAATGAGGTCGTGGGTGTCGAACTCAAAAGATGCTCTTTCACTTCTCCCGCCCGATCTCTGTGCTGCCAATGTCTCGCAAGTAGGCTTGGTTAACCCACCAACAAAGGTACGAATACTCGGTGTGAGCTGGGACATTAAAGACGATACTTTGGGTTTCGTAAGAGGGATAGACGATATGTTACCTCACCTAACTAAGCGAAAAATTCTATCACAGTTGATGCGAGTATACGACCCTTTAGGTTTGTTAACCCCAATAGTTTTGAAAGGGCGAATACTTTTTCAACAAACTTGGAAGATTGGCGTCGGTTGGGACGACACTCTTCCAACAATCATCACGTCAAAATGGGCACGTTGGTTTGAAGAGCTGTCCGAGGTCGCCACTGGTTCCATACCTCGGTGCTATCTAAATCAATGTGACCCTGTGGAGAGACAGCTTCACCTCTTCGCTGATTCTAGTGAATACGCGTACGCGTGTGTAGCTTATTGGCGTATTTTATATTTCGACGGAAGTGTGAAGCTGGCCCTCATAGGCGGTAAGGCGCGACTAGCCCCACTTAAACCGGTGTCTATTCCTAGACTGGAGTTACAGGCTGCGCTAATAGCAGCACGTTTCGCCAGCTACATCACCGAAGCTCACAAGCACAAGCCTAACGATGTTGTTTTTTGGTCTGACTCTTTAACCGTTCTCAAATGGCTACGTAGCGACGCCCAGTCATTTAAATCATTTGTCGCTCACCGTGTCGGCGAAATATTAGAAATTACAAATGCCTCAGGTTGGAGATACGTCCCTACCTCATTAAATGTCGCGGACGACGCTACGAGAGTCCAGTCAGAGTTCAAAACCTCATCTCGGTGGTTCTCTGGGCCACCATTCTTGCTTTCCAAACCGGAAGAATGGCCTAAAGAGCCTACTATGCACGTCCCATCAGTTCTCGAGGAGGTAAAACGTAACCGAGAGCTGATCGGACTAACTATCGACGTACCGCTACAGTCACCTTCACCGGTGGTTGCGGATGATCGCCGCTTTAGTGTATGGCATCGCTTGCTTCGCGCTACAGCTCGCGTTTATAATTGCGTTGATGTATTCAAATCTATTTTATTACACAAAATCTGTAAAAATCCTAAATTAAGTCCCAAGAAAGAAGAAATAAGAAGTCACCTGCCTGTTCTATCAGCTGAAGAAATTTCAAAGGCGGAGCACAACCTACTGCGTAGCTCACAGATAAGATCATTCAGAGAAGAAATCGACTGCATTCAGAACTCTAAAGCATTGCCAAAACAAAGTCGACTGAAGAATCTGTCGCTCATTATGGACGATGAAAATTTATTACGACTATCCAGCCGCATCATCGCTGTCAAGAATCTCCCGATCTCTCAAGATCTGAGACCTATAGTTCTAGACGGACACGATCACATTGTGCAGCTTTTGATTGGTCGTTATCATAAGAAATTTTCACATGGGAGCATCGAATGTATCGTCAACGAACTTCGTCAAAGGTTCCACATTCTCCACCTCCGACCTTCTGTGAAGTCTATTGCCACTCGATGCCAGTTCTGTAAAGTTAGAAAGGCCATGCCACAGATACCTCCTACAGGCGATCTCCCAGAAGGAAGACTGGCCCATCACGTCCGTCCCTTCACGCACGTGGGACTCGATTACTTTGGACCTGTCAACGTCACCGCCGGACGACGGACACTCAAGCGATACGTTGCTCTATTCACATGCCTAACGATTCGCGCAGTTCATCTAGAAGTCGTCGAGTCATTGACAATGGACTCCGCCATAATGGCAATTCGAAGATTTATAGCACGCCGTGGGTGTCCATCCGATATTTATTCCGACAACGGCACGGCTTTCGTGGGAGCAGCGCGGCAATTACCGGAGCTGTACAATTTTGCAGCCGACAACAAAATTAATTGGAGATTCATTCCCCCCGCAGCTCCATTTATGGGAGGATGTTGGGAGCGACTTGTGAGGAGTATTAAAACAAGTCTCTCAGTTACCCTCAAAGAACGTGCGCCTAGAGAAGAAGTATTGTTGACCTTACTTTCGGAAGCAGAAGCAGTTGTAAACAGTCGTCCCCTAACTCACGTTTCTGTGGATCCTGACGACGACGAGGCTTTAACGCCCTTCCACTTTATACTCGGGACCTCTTCGAATGACCGGCCACTATCACCTCTCGTCGACGCAGACTTATATCGCAGACAACAATGGAAAAAGGGTCTGCGATTAGCTGACCACTTTTGGCAAAGATGGACTAAAGAAGTGTTACCATGTCTCGCCACCAGACCAGCTGCTAAAAGTCCTACTTTAACTTGGCAATGTGGAGATTTAGTTCTTGTGGTCGATGGATCCCTACCTAGAGGTACCTGGCCGCGGGGCCGGATCACTAGAACATTTCCCGGACGAGACGGAATAGTGCGAGTAGTAGAGGTGGCCACTAAGGGAGGAAAACTGAAGCGCGCAACTCGACTGCTTGTTCCCCTGGGCCAGTGATCGGCATGAAGTTACCTGGTGTTGCTCTGCACACCGCGGGGTGGCATGTTGCCGACACTGGCAGCTTTGAAACTATGTTTTTATAATTTTTTGAATTTCGTGTATTTTCTATTATATTTGTCATTCTCAATAAACAAGTGCTTCTATCAGGTGGTTTTTGTCTCCAACAGTCCGCTATTAAAGAAAAACCGTTCCGTGCAACTTCACCATAACATTTACTCTAACGAAAAGATAAACTAGATTTAGGGACACTTATCTTTGCGTTTTCGAAACTGATAACGTCATACATCGACATACCATACGTCTACTGCAAATATAAGTTTATAATTGCAAAAAAATAATTATTTCGTGATGGAACCCCAAATGTCTGGTACATTTCGGATTTATTCCTTTACTAATATATTTATTTAAAAGAATAAGTAGGTAGGTAACTGTTACAATAGTAAGTTAATATTAAAAACAAATAAATATATACCTATAAATAAAAAATTGGGGCCAAATCGCTGCCCTGCGGAAGAGTGCCCAAAAGGCTGGCGACGTTACCTCGTTGTATAGCCAGCGATATACACTGGCCGAGGTAAGCGCCAGCCCTTTGGTCACCCGACGAGTCAATGAGGCGCGACGACAGTTCCTTGACCAGTCGCCGCGCCTCTGGTCCCCATGGCCCCATGGTCTCTACACCAAACGGCGCAAACATGTAGCTCTCGCTGAGAGCCGCATATTTGCGCCGCTTGAGACTTTCCGCGGCGCCGGCCGCCGCCCCCGCCGTCCTGCTCGTGAACTGCATATGGGAGGGAGCCAGTGTGTCGACGCAGGTAGCATCCCACACTAGCGTAACCTAGATTTCCTTTACTTGTGCTGTAACCTAGATTCTTGCCAAATTTCATGATTCTAGGTCAACGGGAAGTACTCTATAGGTTTTGGTTTTCTTGCATTTTCATACAAATATGCGAGAAAATGCGACATAAACAGCGATATATTTTGATTGCGATGCAGTAGAAGGTTGATTTTTTGACGGCTGCATGAGGTTGCAGACCTGAGTATTTGGTATTAATTTCAACTTTATCTGTCCACGCGTTTCTGAGATATAGGTCTTGACAGACGGACAGACAGACGGACAACAAAGTGATCCTATAAGGGTTCCTTTTGAGATACGGCACCCTAAAACGAGAAACCTCATTGGTACTACATTTAAATTATTATATATAAACGGATATCACTCACTTATATTGTTAAAGTCGGCAATTAGACCGACAGTTTTTAGTTTAGTTTAGTGTTTTGGTTAGTTTAGTTTAGTTTGGTACTACATTTCCTGGTAATCGAACCGACGACTCTGTAATAGTAGTTTAGTATCCTACCACAGCCTAAAAAACTACCTAAACTTAAACCTTACTTTTGAAAACATACAACAAGAAACATCCCATAGTGCCCATTAGCCCACACTTTAGAGGCGCATTACATCTAAATCTTTACAAGATAAAAACCAGCAACAATACCATGCGACTAAGAACAATTTATCATAATGAAGGATCGACTGGAACAGAAATAGGTGCATTCATTTATTCTCTATCGAACACGGACGTGTGGACTGTGTTGCCAGATGATAAAAACTCGATTAGTTTTTTTTTAAATTTTCAAAGTGCTAGGTTGAGATTTTCTCAAAAAGTACTTGGCAGATTTTTTCAAATTATGTACAATTACATAATGTGTGCTCAAAACTATCTACTGCCAAAATAATTTTTACAATCGTTCTAGTAGTTCTTGAGAAAATCTCAACCTTATTTAGACCCCCTGCATCAAATATTCTGTATCAAACTATCCAGAAAACTAGTTTATATTTTCAATTCATTAAAATATTTACATAAATACAAAAGGATATTAAAATGGAAAATTAATATACCTAGGTTCTTAATAATAAAATAAATTTCTAAAAAAGTACCTAGTCCTCCACACATAGTAACACTTTTCAATGTTTTCCAATCATTTAAAATGACAATGCCAGATTCTGCCCCATCATCAACCGCAAGTTGTACAAGATAATGAATAAATGTAAAAATATCTCCGTTTTTTATTAAAATTATTGATTTAAAATAAAGTTTTGTACAAGTTGCGATTCTGAAGAAACAGTAATTAAGAATTCAGAAAATAGTAAGAAATCGAAGTAAATCGCTTCGATTTCTTGCTATTCATTGTCATTCTTCTATAAGAGTAGTAGAAAATGATACTGATTATGATTATGCAATATGAAACTTAACTGGTCACGTAGCTGTGTACGTGGGGCAAAGCTCCATTGAAATGTGGCAATGTCTTTTGGATCGCATTTTCAGTGTTCACATTTCCATAGAAAGACGAAATAGGTACCTACCTATTCTAGTTAAATTCTAGGTTGTTTATTTTGTAACAGAAATTGAAGGGTTTTACTGCCTACTATTTGTATTGTTCCTAAAATCACTCAGATATTGCTATTTTAGAATATTTCAAACTTTATTATTAGCGTAGTTCTCTATATTTATGTTATCGGTATATTAAGTAAGTTTATATATTTGGCTCATTTTAGTCATATTGAAGTTTAAAGATGACTGTTGATTTTATTTAAAATATCTTTTAGATAGGCTTTCAAGAAATATCTTATTAGCTACCTATTTAATAAGCTTTACTTTGATGCCTAGAAGCTTTATTTCTACCTTTGTTATGTAACATAAAACGTTAAAGAGGTTTCTATTTTATTATAAGAAGAAATTGGGAATCCTTTCAGCGCCTTTTATATATTTTCATAGTAAATAACATGACGTTTAAGGCGCTATATCAAAAGCAAGAGTGAGACAGAAGACGCCCCGCAGCGGCGCAGTGAAGAGCCGTATTTTTATGAATTTTGGCAGGGAAATAAAAATACGCCAACAAAAATCAGATATTTTTAAAACAAGCTCTCGTATTTATAGTACCCTACATTTTGATATATATTTTGTATGAATAACTATTTCGGTTTAGATATAATTTTCATTTTAAAAGACTTTAAGGGGTATGTTTGCGATTTTTTTTCTATCGAGCGAAGTTTGTCGAATCGTGTATCGGTATTCATCAGTCTCTAAATAGACACCCCAAGATTGCTATATATTTTTTTCAGACGTTTAATTTTAGTAGTTAGTGCCGTAACCTTCGTAGAAAAACTGAAAATACGCGCATACGAGGCCTTAAGTCTAAAGGCTTTTTAGGTCTACATTCTTTTTGGCCAGCTTTTCTTTGATCAGGTATTGGTAAAATAAATTTAGAGAAAAAAATCTAGGCAGAGTGATTTAGATAGACATTCGATAACTGAAATATTATACCAGGAGTTAACATATAACGCTTAGTTGTTGACGGAACGGTGAGAAACGGAGGTTCGGGATTCGATCCCACGTAAAATGTACATTTACAGAATGCTCCCAACGGTGAAGGAAAACATCGAAAGAAACCTGTGTTTGAAAATAAAAAAACAGCAAATAAATAGGTTATTGTTGATGATGATAATGAGAGAATATGGGGAAACATGATGAGGAAAATTACAATGCCAGATTCTTCCCCACTATCAACCGCATGATGTACAAGATAACGAATAAATGTAAAAATATCTCCGTTTTCTATTAAAATTATTGGTTTAAAATAAAGTTTTGTACATCAAGCGAGTCGAAACAAACAGCCTAATTAAGAATTCAGAAAATAGTAAGAAATCGAAGCGATTTATTCATTGTTTTTGTTATTCTTCTATAGGAGTTGCGAGAGTAGTAGAAAATGATACTGAATATGATTATGCAATGTGAAACCTGTAATAAGTCCCCAACAAAATGATAGTTACAGCTTAAATGGTCACGTAGTTTTGTAGGTGGGGCAAAGCTCCATTGAAATGTGGCAATGTTATTTTCAATATGTACCTCAATCTGTGGAAAATTTTCGACACCTGGCAACACTGGACGTGTGAGCTGCTTGCGTATAAACAGAAGTAATGGTCCTGAGATTCTTTTCATTATTAAGCTCCTACAACATCACTTACTACCCTTTTCATTCACCCTTTACATTTTGAACTCTATCTTCTATTACATAAGAGATTTCAATTCAATATTTTACATAATTGACTAGCAAAGTTAAGTTTGTCTCGAAGGTATGTAAGTTATTAATAATATTTTCTCTTTGTGGAACCGTTATCCTTGTTCATCCTTTGTTCTAATGATCGATTTGTTGTTTTGATTTTTATTTCTTCCTATAAGTAAGTAATTGTATTGTGTTATGGCTTTATTTCCTTTACTAGCTGTACCCCGCAACTTCGTTTGTGTAGAGGAGGAGGATGGAGGAGATCAGGAGGCAGATCTTCCTCTCTGGATCCTTGTTTCCACATCACATACCGCCATGGCTTATAATAGCCTATGAGCTGTCCGGATGTTTCAGCTATCTCCTAGTAAAACTCCCATCAAAATCCCTTCAGTAGTTATGGCGTGATACTTGCACAAAGTCACAAACAGACAAAAATTTTAAAAGTTGGTTTGGCATCAGTATCGATCCTAAAACACATTACAATTATTCTTTTCATAAAATACCTATCCAATGTACAGACACAACCTTTTTAAAGTCTTATTATATGTAGGTATTGATAATAGATAATGAAGATAGTCGTCGGAATAAAATTAATCCTGACAAAAGACTTTTATTATCATTTGTATTTGTAAAAATGTTTTATAATTTTGTCTGTGTATAAATTAATTAGGTATACACGTTTGTATTGTCCGAGTCGTAAGCTTACCTAAACCGAGACCCAAATAAAGTGTCTCATTTTGTAAACAAAAACTACCCTTAGTGGGGACTAACATTTTTAGCTATTCTGTGGTTATTGCATAGTTATTTATATACCGCAGCCCAAATCAAGTGTCTTATTTTGTAAACAAATATGATCGTCTTATTACCTGTTGTCATGTAGCACTGAAGGTACTAATTGATTGAACCTGTTCATCATTGTGAAAATAAAGTGATCCGATCTAATAATGTGAAAATAACTATGCAACGTACCCCTTTATAAAGCGACCAAGCGCCGGGACCCCACGGGCCATTTCACATTAACTTTACTATGTCAAACTGTTTATTTATGACATTAATGATACTTAAAAAGTAACAACCTATTATTTCTGAGAGCTTAATATATTAATTATAAATTGAATATAAAATTAACAGTTACCATTAGTATTTTTGATTAATTACGCGTGTTTAATATAAAAGCTATAAAGTTTAATCCTAATTTACACTTTTCTTGTAATAAATTAACTGGAAGCTAAGGTGACAAAGTTCAGATATAAATGTGATATTAATGGTTTGTTTGGGTAATAAATGATTAATTGCCAAATAACACTTATTTTAATGTAAATGAATCTATTACAGTCGATAGCACATCAATTGGACAATCTTAGTATACCGGAGCCCAAATCAAGTGTCTTATTTTGTAAACAAATAAGATCGTCTAATTACCTGTTGTACATCACAACAGGTAATTAGACAAACTGAAGGAACTGATTGATTGAATTTGTTCATCATTGTGAAAATAAAGTAATCCGATCGAATGATGTACTTATACCATTGATCTCCTATAAACAACTAGATACACAGTCTGCCTTCTAAAAATGTCCGAGCGCAAAGAAGGTCCAAACGGATGAAAGGCCCCTCATTTGCTTTATTGGACATTATTTGGACGTTAACAATGGACCCTTATTTCAACGTTTTTTAAATTGTTTGAGTATGACCTTTGTGTATCTAGTTGTTCATAGGAGATCAATGACTTATACCGAAGCCCAAATCAAGTGTCTTATTTTGTAAACAAAAACTACCCTACCCTACTAACATTTTAAGCTGTTCTGTGATTATTGCATAGTTATTTTCACAGATAGAATCACTTTATTTTCACAACGATGAAAGGTTCGATCAATCGGTTCCTTCAGTGTTACATCACAACAGGTAATTAGACGATCATATTCGTTTACAAAATAAGACACTTGATTTGGGCTGCAGTATACATATTACACTCGAAAAACATAACCCTCCTTTTTACGCAGCCGGGTATAAGATATATTTTTTAATGGAAATCGATTTTCGATATCCAACCAATAGAATATTGGCATGACGTGAGTCTCAATAAGACAAATCAAATTATATTTTACTCTCTTTGAATTAGGTCTCCAAATCCTCTATCCGATTCCAAAAATAAGTTGTCCTACAATTATGGTTGCCTAAATGATTTAGGCAAGAGTCCATTATAAATAATTGCTTACTTCCCAACCTTATTATAGGCATTAATTATGAACGAAAATATCCGAGGCATGAGCAAGACATGTTTTTTCAAACGATAGGGGCGGGACCACATTTAGTTAAGACTTAGAGGAAGGTAGCCATTATCTAAACAACTTATAAAAATAAATTAAAAGTTGTTAACAAAATAATATAAAAGGATTACAAGATTAGGCTGTATTGCTAAAAAATCGAAAATTAAAATTAGATGTGATCTTAGCCTGTCATCCATTGATCTACTATAAACAACTAGATACACAAAGGTCTTACTAAAACAATTAAAAAAAAACGTCTAAATATTCATCCATTGTTAACGTCCAAATAATGACCAATAAAGCAAATGAGAGTCCATTCATCTGTTTTTAGAAGGCAGACTGTGTATCTAGTTGTTTATAGGAGATCAATGCTGTCATGTCTATATTTATTTAACTCTGTGTCTGCCTATACGATTTTAAGTCAAAAATCGATAGACAGGAAATGGCAATTATGAGGACAGATTTTAGCTAATAAGCAGTAGGTAGGTAATAATGGATACGAGGTAATATTTTTTTTTTAATTATTGTTAATGTCGTTTCGCGCGCTTTTCAAGGAATCTCTTTTGTTTGTTGTTGTTTTTTAATTTTTCAGCTTATCCAAAATCAGAAAGGCAAAAGGATCTATATCCATACAGCCTCCATACACAAGGGCAAAATTTACAAATAATATAATACATTGGCACGTAAAGAAAGAACCGTGAAACAAAACAAAAAACAGACTCTTTCTATAAGTAGGTACGAGCGCAAACTTCGAATCTTAATTATAAAAAAAGTCTTCGTCAGATCTGTACAAGACCTATGCACCTTGAGGGCCATTCAAACTGACAGTGTAAAAATAGACGGCACGGACGACGGGGCTGCCCATCACACCGACACGAATCTCTCACAAATGACTAATTATTACTCAGCTAGTACCTTACCGCTGGTCCTAAGCACCGGTGGAAAACCGAGGCTGAGAAGGAGCTGCATCGAATGCAAGCATACTCGTGATGCGAGATCGGCATGACTGACGTCTTTTCGTTGCGGACGTCAAGATTCACTTTTTGAGTCAGTACTCTGGTTCTTGGAGACAAAAGAGCGCCCGTGCCTCCGCCAGCCAGGAGACTGAAACTAGAACAGATCTACAGGTCTTTCTGCACCTCGTCGCCTCATCGTTTCCCATCTCTCTCTTTTTGAGTGGGGAACTGCGTTATCCAGCCGCTTCGGTGGTAGCGGCGGGTTATGTCGGACTTGCACCAACTAAAACCTCACGTGGCTTCCTACGCGCATTGTGGGGAGCTCTGGGATCTCTGATGAATGTAGCAATGTTCCTCACAGCCGCTGCAGCTCCAGCGGTACCTAGGATGCCAGACCGGTTGTCATCCACTATCAAACATAAGCTCACTTCTCTGAGCGTTCCTCTACCATCCTTTCCTGCTAGATTCTTACATACTTCACCACAAGAATTGACGAGTTCTTGAATGGAGGCCATGAATGGAGGTAAACGTAGCGTGGGATGCCTCACGACCAAATGGAGGGATGAAAAAGGCCGAGAATCGGGTTGAGTGGCGAGCTTTGGCAGAGGCCTACTCCCGGCAGTGTATTGATAAGGGTTGATGATGATGGTGATGACATTAAATCAGCAGGGGAACGGCAGCAATTGTATGAAACTCTATGAAAGATGACAGACTGAACGCCGCGCGGTTGCCGCTCCCTTGCTTAGCCGCTGACGCTCCGTTGCTGCTTTCAGTCTGTCATCTTTCATAGAGTTACCGCTACCGCTGCCGTTGCCTTTCCGCTGTTTTCTTTTAATGTTCTGATATTCTCTCGAATTACATGTCAGTGTGAGAGTAGGACAGCATAAGAGGGCTTCCTCTGACCGCTCTCTCTAGCATCAAACGAGCCGCTCGGGTTCAAAGCGCGCCCGGGGCCATGCGATTGCATCAGTGAGCCAGTACGCTTTATTGGTGTGTAATTGTTGTTAATATCTGACGTCAATTAGTTTTGGACACCTGTACGCTACATTAGTACAGGTATAGGTGTAGAACTGTAATTATATCGTATAAGTTATTAAAAGTTGGAAAAAATTCTGAAATTTAACCTATTTCTTGGCATAGGCTACTCATGCACCCTCCAAAAATCTCACATAAGGGTGAGATGCCACCTTTTAAAATTTTTAATGGTCGTTTCACTCAGTACTTGGTTGAGTTGACTATTTCCAAAATATGAGATGGTCAACTCACCCTGCTCCAAACGTTTATGGAGAAATCAATTTTTTTTAATTTTTTTAATTGAGGTGCAACTCAAACACATTCACTTACAATATTTTATCACATTTTAAACGATGAAATAAGCAGGAAAAAGTCACTTTTAATTCAATAAATGGTTTCCTATTTATTTGTATCAATGAACTTAATAAAGCAAAAATAAGTTTTCGAGATTTTTTCATAAATTTATATAATTTTTTGACCTACATACTTACTACAACACTTATTTCCCGTGGTGTAGGTAGTAGGCAAATACGATGGAGTTTCGTTTTCTGAACTTGTATCTATGCTAAAAAAAAATTTCAAGAGATAAATTAAATTTCCCATTAGGTAAATGATAAATGGAGAAAAAATTTCATCACGACCGGGATTCGACCCAGAGCCCTCGCCATTCCGTGGCACGCTCTATTCCAACAGAGCTATCGTACCCGGGTCGGGAATTTTGTCTCCATATTCTGGCCTTAGGTATCTATCCAGTAATTGTGCAATTACTCAAATTCATGTCTAATATTGCAGACCCATTAGGTATCTAAGTACCTACCCTATTTTAAAAGAATTATAAAAATCGGTCCTGTAGTTTTTTACAAAATCTTAACCTTACCTAATGAGAGTCTGTAGACTTTCCTCTGTTTTAAGACCATACCATGATTGCCCCTTTTAATCTTTAAGACTAAAGCAACAAAGTTAAAGGTTGCATAATAGCTCCTTAAAACTCAGGAACTGTTTAAACAGACCAAATATACAGGTCTTTAGCAAACAAAATGCATCGTTACTCATTTAATACTTAGTTAGGGTCTCGTAAAGACTCGACAAAAGCCGCCGCTCGGTTTTATATAGCAGTAAAAGGTGCTACTTTGTGCATTACACCGCCTTCTACGTTGAAATTCTTAGAAATAGACACATTTTGGTTTAAATGATTCTCAGATAGAGAATCTTTTAGCTTCTTAATGCTCTATACAACCAGTATACAACTATAATAAATAAAGGACACTGAATTTAAAGCGGCTGGCGCAATGTGATAATTTTTTCTACTTTTTCTAGTTTATTTCAACAACTCGTGAATGGTCAATGAGTTTTTTTCTATATTATAATAGGTACAGTCGACAGAACATCAGCCCACCGAGTAGTTAGATACAGCTAACAGCAGATCAAGTGTAATACATTGGACCGTTCTTATTATCTGCGTCATAAGAGTTGAATTCGTACTACAAGTGTTATCATTGATCTGCTGTTGTCAGTACCATTAATTCAGGACCCCAAGAATGAAAAGACTTTAGTGGCATTGACATTCGGTAATGCTAAGTAGTTAGAATAGACCATTGATCTCCTATAAACAACTAGATACACAGTCTGCCTTCTAAAAATGTCCGAGCGCAAAGAACGGATGAATGGATCGTTTTTTCGATGTACTTACATTTTTTATAAGCAAACCTATTAAACAGGGCCCAGAATAGTAAACTATCTATACCTCTATTCAAAATTAATAGAAAAAACAAATGAGTCTTAAGAGTCTGTAGTATTATTCATATAGTTAACTCCATCGGCGGCGGTTCCTTGCTTCATGCTACTCTTGACTATAGCGCCAAACTTCAGATCCTGCATGAATCCTCCAATAACTTCACCATACTGTTATTCGCGAACATAAACACAAAACAACCACTGCAGACATTAAACTGAACATTTTAAAATAATTTCGCAATTAATTTTCAAAAGCCCCTAGTAATCTAAAATACCAAGTTAGCAAAATCCAAAATAGCAGTTTCCGAAACCGGTTTAAATGTGTAACTTTTTGTGTTGTCAAAAACAACTCTAAGCACAGTTTCAGTTAGAATGTTCGGAACACAGTACGCTCTAGTTTTCTAAAGAAAAGAGAAGATGTTTTAAAGTTCATCTGTAGCTTAGTGCATAGGAGAGCGGGCGCGTAAGCGTTAGCGGATCATGATGCTCCCACTTCACTTGGCCATTCGGTTCGCTATTGGATGTTTGTCGTTTTTGTCAAATACATTACCTACATATAAATAAAACGAATATTATTATTATTAATAATAATAAATTTATTTAGGTACCATTATCAATTACAAAAATATCTCTTATAAATTATTGAACATTACAATTAATTAAGCTAAAGAAATTTGAGACTATGTGAGCTCTAGCTACATATACCTAAATAAGACGAATATTTTCTCAAGCATGCCAACCACACATGGCAATTATGACAAATACGCAAATACGAATAACCAAGTGAAGTGCCACCATGACACAAACAAGAGTATATATAAGTAGGCTGGAGCCTAGGGCGGCACATTTTAGGGGCGGCAAATGACATTGCCACATTTCAATGGAGCTTTGCCCCACCTACAAAACTACATGACCATTTAAGCTGTACCTATCATTTTGTTGGGGACTTATTACAGGTTTAATATTGCATAATCATAATCAGTATCATTTTCTACTACTCTCGCAACTCCTATAGATAGCCTTCTTGCGGCAAATGTGTAAATCAGCCACTGCGTACTAAAAACTTACTACAACAACTCACGGCACTGAGGAAGCTTATGAAACAAAATCGCTCCCGCGTCCTCTTCCGCTGTTTCTCAATCACAGTGTCCCAGCCACTTGCTCTCTCGCAGCAACTCGGAACTTAGACAAACTTACTTCCGCACAAGAAATATACATTTTCCTACGTCGAATACAACTTTGCGGGCGGCGTGAGCTGATTTCCCTCTACTTTTGTAAATAAATAAACTTTAAAACGTACGTATTGTATTATGGAAATTTTTAGACATAAAAAACAATGCAAGGCGACAGTAGTTTATGACATAGGTACATACAGGCTACTAGGTTCCCTTGAAACTTGTTCTGTAACATGACATTGGCAAATTACGAACTGTCGAGTCTATTAATAAAATAAATAAACAATAAATACAGGCTACTACAAACCACAAGACTGAATAAATCGATTGATGAATGTAGAGGAAGTGAAAGTTTTGTAGCATCGCAGCCATTGATCTCCTATCTTCTTCTTCTCAACGTTCCTCTTCTCATCGAAGGACAACATCATGGCCCGGAACAAGGAGCCGGTGCTGCAGCCGAACCAATCACGTAAATTCTTCAGCCAAGAGTGTCTTCTCCTGCCAACGCTCCTCTTTCCACAAATTTTGCCATGGTTGATTAATTAATCTCCTATAAACAACTAGATACACAAAGGGTAAAAAACAATTAAAAAAAAACGTCCAAATAAGGGTCCATTGTTAACGTCCAAATAATGTCCAATAAAGCAAATGCAATAATGTCCATTCGTCCGTTTGGACCTTCTTTGCGCACGGACATTTTTAGAAGGCAGACTGTGTATCTAGTTGTTTATAGGAGATCAATGATCGCAGCTGATGGATGTCCATCGTCTCTGTATACTACGGGAAATAGGCGAGAGTTTATCTCTATATGTAGGTACAGGGTATAAAGGAAATGGGAAGCCGAATTAAAACTATTAAGAGTGCTTTGTATCGATAACTTATCATTATCAACTTTCGATTTACCATATTTAGTTTTCCAAAAATAAATTAAGCTTTTCATACATTTTGTGGTGATCACCCATTTGTTTTGTGTGAGAAGAGAGTATGACAAAGTTAATTTGCACTCAAAACTGTCTAGCTGTCTAGAATACACTAAGTTGTAAATGTAAATTCTAAAAATATATTGACGTGCAAAAATGTATACAAGGTGCTTACTTGCAATAAAGAAATGACAATGCCAGATTCTGCCCCATCATCAACCGCAAGTTGTACAAGATAACGAATAAATGTAAAAATATCTCCATTTTTTTATTAAAATAATTGGTTTAAAATAAAGTTTTGTACAAGTTGCGATTCGAAAAAATACAGCTTAATTATGAATTCAGAAAATAGTAAGAAATCGAAGCGATTTATTCATTGTTTTTGTTATTCTTCTATAGGAGTTGCAAGAGTAGTAGAAAAGGATACTGATTATGATTATGCAATATGAAACCTGTAATAAGTCCCCAAGAAAATGATAGGCTTAAATGTTCACATAGTTTTGTAGGTGGGGCAAAGCTCCATTGAAATGTGGCAATGTGTTTTGACTTTGACTTTGACGACATAAGACTAGAAAAACATTGCACTTCTCTTTCCAGACGGTTATTAACCGTCAAAAAACAAGCCATTTATCCATCTGCACTTATTAATGATGCTTACACAACCATTGTCATAATAAATAATGAATCGACACGACTGTGGCAGGTTATCGATCACTATGCAATACTTGTTCATTTGTTATTTAGATTACTACGATGTGATTGGTTCCGTTAATGATTCGCTTCAACTTACCATAAGAAAATATCAGTAGTACGTATACGTACGGTCTAATAGTACAGAGAACTCTTTCGTACGGTGAAACACAGAGAAAGGTGTACAGGACAGTTTTTAAGGTTGCGATTTTCTCAAAAACTACTTGACCTATTGCAAAAATTATTTCACTGTTTGATAGATAATAGTGAAAACTATGTAACTGTAAAAGAATTATTAAATTCGGTCCAGTAGTTTTTGAGAAAATCTCAACCTTATTGAGGCCACCTTTCTCTGTACTGGAAGTTAAAGATTTTCTGAAAAAGTACTTGACTATTTTTTGCAAATTCTTTCCATTTAATAGTGTGTACTGTAAACTATCTACTAGTAAAATTATTTTCGCAATCGGTCAAGTATTTCGTGAGAAAATCTCAATCTTATTGAGGCCCCATGTTTTCGACGTAAGAGTGTCAGATATATCGCTTACGATGTAGGTACCACTTAATTATAATACTTAACCTATTTTTTGTCTTCTTAAATATTGTATGTCCGAAACACAACCCTGCGATCGATCACTGGCGTAGCAGACGTGGCCCGCAAAGCAGCTACATTAAAGTGGAACTGTGCGGGCCACGTGTGCCGCATGCAGCCGGACCGATGGGCCCGGACTGTCACAGAATGGGTGCCATTGGACGGTTGCCGGCGTCGGCGTAGGTGGAGAGACGATATCGTTAGATACAGGGATGGGTGTCTGGAAGAGGCTCGGGACAGGGATGTATGGAATAGGAGGGGGGGGGGGGGGGGGAGACCTTTGCCCAGCAGTGGGACAATTTAAAGGTTTACAAAAAAAAATTGTTTGAAAAATAACAGTAAGTACCCAAGTAATTAATATTTTGTTTTTTAACTTTCAGGTAATATTCGAGACTTGCTTCGATCTTTGTTTGTAAGTATAACATCACAAGTACAGTTAGATATTTTTACACAAGAAAATCATCATCATCATCATCAGTCTACATCACAACTAATTGGACGATCATATTTGTTTACAAAATAAGACACTTGATTTGGGCTGCGATATACCTAGTTATGTATTATTGTTACTAAAAATGTAAATGACAGTATTTTGAACTTTCGGTGTTATGATTTTCGATGTTTTATACGTCGGTCTTATGAAATTCGGTCTTATGAACTTTCGGCCTTATGATGCGTAACCGTTATGGTTAGTCAGTCGTGAATTATTTTCTGTCAGATTTTATACAATTTTGGCAGTCGGAGGAGATAAGCTTGCGCTCAAAACTATCTATCAGAAGAGTCATCAGGAAAAAATATATATAATAAACCCGCGACCTACGAGTATGTGAAAGTATTTCATCATCATCAGTCTATTTATATTGCCCCACTGCTCGGGCACAGACCTTCCCTTACATCGAGGGAGCTCGGGCCATAATCCACCACGCGGGCCCAGTGCGGGTTGGCGGATTTCACATGCCTTAGATTTTTTTTTCTACGACATGCAGGTTTCATCACGATGTTTTCCTTCACCGTTTTTTTTTTGAGAGCACTCGGTAAATGTACGTAAGTTTTTCCGTCGAAAAAACCGAGGATAACTCATTGGTACATGGCTGCCCTAGCTGGGAATCGAACCTGGGACCTCCATATTGCAAGTCCATTGACCCAACCACTGAGCCACCGAGCTCTCAAGAAAATATCATACAATAATGAAGAATGAATTTGTAATATGAAAGATTGTTACTTTTATTTTTATTTATGTAGGTAGGTACTTAATGTAAGTACCGTTAGTGATATATATTTATTATTGCTCAACAAGCTACCTATTCATACGCTGAATTCTCTACCCAAAGGTTGTCTGGAAGAGATCGCTTTGAGCGATAAGACCGCCAATTGTAATATTAACGATATTAGCCTATTTCTTTTGTGTAATTCTTTTCTTTTTTGCAATGAAGAATATTTATCTTATCTTATCTTAATGAAGATTACATCAAATATAACCTTATTATTAAATCTAAGTCAAAGTAAAATACAATCAATGATAAATATAATGGATACCTAGTACATTATTTTATCAGAAATAAATTTTGACGAAAACAAAATCGAAACGGCAAACTCTGCAGACAGAGACCAATTGAGCCAAACAAGTCATCATTAAGTCCTCTATTTAGTCAAACTCAGCGAAACACTTCGCCCCTACTGAAAACGCAGTTTAACGGAACACCCCTTCAAGAAATCCCGTATACGTTCAGAATTTTACAACCTGCAATACAATCAGAGTTGTGTCAAGAGCACGTCGAAATCGTATAATAAAATCTGGGGAGAGGAAATAAAATTTTGATGTTGCATTTGCTTATTTTTCACTGTCAACGACATTTGCATGTGACGTCCGCACAGCGCGGCGTCTCGCGAGAAAATGACTTGCAAAATATAGTTGGCACGTGTTGTTTTAATTATGTAGTTTAATTTTTTAATTTACCGTCGGAGTTTAGCTTTTTCTTAGGTTTAGTTGGTTCTACTCATGTTCACAAATGTATCTTTATTTTATTAATACTTAAAGCTTCGTATGCGCGGATTTACAGTTTTTCTATGAAGACAACGGCACTAACTACTAAAATTAAACGTCTGAAAAAATATAATTATGTCTATAATATGGTATGCTATGTATTATACGGGAGCTTGTTTTAAAATTCATCCAAAATTAATACAAATATGGAGTCACTGTGCAGTGCTCTTCACTCCGCCGCTACGGGGCATCTTCTGTCTCACTCTTGCTTTTGACAACCATATTGCGCCTTAATACAATAACAGAAACTTATAAAACATATGACATAAAAACTAATTAAATACAATATAAACTCTAATAAAAACCTAATGCACACCTTAAAATCACACAGACATACCAGCTCCATCTTCACATTCAATCCCTCGCACTCTTCGTCTTGTACCCCTTATTGTAGTCGAAACAGCCCTAATTATTGATATTTGAGTCTTGACTCTGAGCCAGCCAATCACTTGTGAATATTTTCTAGACCATTTTATACTCAGGCGTGATGCGGTTCTTTTCAGGAATGTTTCGTATTCTGTCCCAATTGCTCCATCACAGGAAATTATGTAGGTACCTTTATTTGGTAGCATTCATTTCAGTAGCAGCTTCTATAAGTAATCCTGTACATTAATGTTCAGGGCTTTAGCTTGTTCTTCTTGGTAACTCTTATTTTGACTTTAGCAGTCGCTACTAGAATTACGGAGGTTGTATGGTAAGTAGCTCAAATTTTTCAACCAGAAATGCATCTTTTGCGTTGCTGATGGAGTTTCTACTTCTTCTGCAGCAATGACATATTTTTCTTGCAAAGTGACATAAATGTGTCTATAAAACTGTATTTGCTTGCAATAAAATAAACATTCTACGCAGCTTTCTTTGGATAAAAATAAGTTGCAGAACTCAATTATGTCGTTGTATGTAATGCATCTATACTATGGATATTACAAATATCATAATCTAACTAAACATCTCGGCGCCCAATACGATTTTGTCTCCTTTGGCGTCGAGACACTTGGTCCGTGGGGCCCGAGTGCACACGCGCTCCACAAGGAGCTCAGCCAGCGCCTGAGGGAGGTGCCGGGTGACCCTCGTGCTGGCGGCTTTCTCGCGCAGAGGCTGAGCCTAGCCATGCAGCGCGGGAATGCCGCCAGTGTGATGGGCATGGAACCACAGTTCGACGGGCTGTCGTTTACATTTGCCCACTTACTCTTGAGCTTGCAGCTCAACGCCCGGCGACATGTTAGGAACTGCATGCATCACTGGATGTTTCTTTTTTATACTTACTTACGTTGTTGCCTTGGTAACATGGAATATTATTACAGATTACATTGAACTTTCAACAAGCCTCCCAAGAGAGCCGAGTTTTTTAAAATGTTTTTAGTTAGGTAGATTTTTAATTTAGTTTTTACTATAATAATATATCGGTCGTAATAAACATGTAGTACTTATTCTATACATATAAATGTAATAACATCAGCACGTTTCCCAATTTAACGCTACAGCAAACCCGATCGATCATTCTAATAACGTTAAATTCTGTAGCTGACTATTGTCATCCCTAACTGAGATGTTGGTCGCGGGGGAATCCCCCTCCATTGCTCGGAATTAAGTTATTGTCAAGTTTATTGCACTAATGTGTGGGGTTAGCCCTGCTCGGGTGTGCATGCGTTACTGTTTAACACCGGTTGCCTTTAAATAAAATAAAAATAAAAGATCATTATTATTCTTACATACAATTAACTTACATTGCATCTATCGTACACTGTGGCAAAAAGGCTAAGAGTGGCTCAGTCCTAAATGCAGCATTTAATGCAATACAAATACTTTCACAGAGAGCTCGGTGGTGCAGTGGTTAGGTCAATGGACTTGCGATACAGAGGTCCTAGGTTCGATTCCCATCCAGGGCAGCCATGTACCAATGAGGTATCCTCGGTTTTTTCGACTGAAAAACTTACGTAGGTACATTTACCGAGTGCTCTCAAAACGGTGAAGGAAAACATCGTGATGAAACCTGCATGTCGTAGAAGAAAAAAAAATCTAAGGCATGTGAAATACGCCAACCCGCACTGGGCCCGCGTGGTGGATTATGGCCCGAGCTCCCTCGATGTAAGGGAAGGTCTGTGCCCGAGCAGTGGGGCAATATAAATAGACTGATGATGATGATGATGATTTAATGAAAATGACATTGCCACATTTCAATGGAGCTTTGCCCCACCTTTGATCACCTACGTGACCATTGAAGCTCATATATCATTTTATTGGGGACTTATTACAGGTTTCATATCGCATAATCATAATCAGTAGGAGTTGCGAGAGTAGCAGAAAATGATAACAAAGACAATGAATAATTCGCTTCGATTTCATACTATTTTCTGAATTCTTAATTAAGCTGTTTTTTTCGACTCGCATGTTGTACAAAAGTTTATTTTAAACCAATAATTTTAAAAAAAAACGGAGATATTTTTACATTTATTCGTTATCTTGTACAACTTGCGGTTGATGGTGGCACAGAATCTGGCATTCCTTCTCTGTCAACACTTTCCGTCAACTTGTTATAGAAGCGAATACAATGTCCATGATACTTTGCGTAGTCTAAACCCTGGAATGTGTTGAAGCCAGATTGACGCCTAAAGCCAAATTCCGCGATACCAAATTAAAGCTCGTAGTGCGTAAAACTGGAGATCGATAGGAGCCGCCACGCTCTAGTGTACGGGACCCTTTGTGATCCATAGCCGGCGTCACGCTAGATTACGCCACAAATTGTGATAAATATCTATAGCTTTGTACCTATATTATAAGTGTTATGCTGTCCGTATGATGTATCGGGTATTCAGGTAGGGACAATTTGCGTCATTAGTGCTGATTGTGTAATAGTTTGATCGAAATAGGTGTCAAAAGTATCATTTGTTGAGTTCTTCAAATGCTAGCACTAAACATCGACAGACCGTCCGCAGATTCATCATCATCATTATCATCATTCCTAACCAGTTGCGAATGAGAAATAAAATGATCGTCGTTCGTAACCGGTTTCGAAGGATGCTCTATAAATAAATATATCTCAATGCGCCGTGTATTGGTGGCAACAACATTTGGACGTAGGCCTCTCCCAAAGCACGCCACTCAACCCTACTCTCGGCCCTCTGCATCCAGTCTCTGCCAGCCATCTTGCGAAGGTCATCCCTCCATCTGGTCGGGGGCCTCCCACGCTACGTTTACCCGTTCGTGGCCTCCATTCGAGAACTCGTCTACCCCATCGGCGGTTCTACGACAGACCAGTCCACTGCCACTTCAGTTTGCTGATTCTATGTTTGGCTTTTTTCAGATGGCAACACTAATCTGCGGACGGTCTGTCGATGTGTCTTGCTAGCATAATATCCTAAGACACAGGTTCATCTAGTTTGAAACCAGAATTTGAGCTTCATTTCTTTGCGCTTTAATACACGGTTGACGGTTGTAAGAGCAAGCTAACTCTAAACTCATACTCAAAACTGTCTCATAGACTTCAGCTAGGCTGAAGCTCAAATCTCGATCTCAGAATTATTGTCAGGTTAACTAATAGCTAAAACAGGATGTCCCTTAAATTGAGGAAACTAATAGCTCTCTTTGAAGTATGGGAATATTTAAAGTAGATATTCGTAGATAGTCGCCGCTAAGCAAGGCGCCCCGTTCGTTTTTACTGCGATGTAGCATGACAGTGAAAGTGGCATTGTGGCTAATTTTGATTGAAATCTTAGCTCGTGATATTTAAAAAAAATAATAATGCAATTTTACACAAATTAAAGAATAAAAGTTATTCATTTACCAATAATAGTGTCTACACTATACACTCTATCCACACAATAAGAATGCATTAGATAACCACTTACAATAACCAGTCAACCAGAAACACAAAATGGACAACGGAATTAAGAAAGCAGCAACAATGCATACCAATGGCATTATCATCAATAGCATCGATGTTATTGATAATGACATTAAAACTACGAACAAAGACGTTGGAGCAACGATATTGAATAACAAATGCATTTCTAATTTGACCAATTTGTAGTCGAATCTTAGAAACACAGAGAAGATATCTGTTGTTTAATTACCTCATTTAAGATTTATAATAGTCTAATTATAGTTAAGGATTCTCAAAATAATATGATTGATACACAAATCGTCATTTCAGTCAGTTGATGCCTGAAACTAGTACTGTAGGTACTAATGAATGTAATGTAATACCTACTAACAATGTTGATACTGCTAACTACTCTACTATCTATTATTTATTTTATTAATGGACTCTACAGTTCATTTGCCAATGTCATGTACAGAATATTCAAGATATCATTGTCTTCTCTTTCTCCAGAGGAGTCGCTGTGGCGTCATCGCCCTGGAAATCCGCGTCTTCTTGTCTTCATCCAGAGGAGTCGCGTTACTCTGGACGAAGCAGCTCGACAGTCACGTTCACTCCCGAGCTCGTAGTGGGACTCTTGATAATTGTTCGAAATTTCAGATCTTGCATGAATTATCCAATAAATTCAACATACTGTCATTCGCGAACATTTATTGATTAATTTAATGATGAACAGGTTCGATCAATCAGTTCCTTCAGTATTACATCACAACAGACGATCATATTTGTTTACAAAATAAGACACTTGATTTGGGCCACGGTTTACATAATGATTTTAACGTAATATACATATATTATTACATATTTACTAAACAAACTATAACAATCAATTATAATTAAAGTTAAAACTATGTACAAAATAATAATAAATACAAATAAATATATACTTACTTATAAATAAAAAATTGGGGTCAAATCGCTGCCCTGCGGAAGAGTGCCCAAAAGGCAGGCGACGACGTTACTTCGTTGTATAGCCAGCGATCAGCAACCAGTGCGTCCTGCCAGTGATTGTAAAAGTGTGGAGCGTGCAATCAAAGGCCATGTCAAGCAGTAACTGATTCATTGATCTTGAGGGTACATTTATATCAAAACATAAACATAAGTTTACCTACACTCACATCATCCTTCCTAAAAGAATAAATTAATTTAAATATTCATTATAATAATATGAAATAAAATTACGCTAATTCACAGATCAATAACATGCATAAATATATGTATGGACGAATCAGCATACGTATAACATGCAATGTATAATATCCAATCCAATAAATAATATTATTCGATTTAAACAAAAACATAATAATAGAAAACAAAGCGAATTCCCTTCGATATAATTAATTTCATGTAAAGCGACTACCTAGTTTTTTCTTTAACACATTGATTTAGAATGTTATGCAAATAATGCCATTTTATAA
Organism: Tachystola acroxantha; assembly: GCA_963506565.1. Classification (NCBI taxonomy): domain Eukaryota; kingdom Metazoa; phylum Arthropoda; class Insecta; order Lepidoptera; family Oecophoridae; genus Tachystola; species Tachystola acroxantha. Next base: position 1,483,763 of record OY735874.1, read on the forward strand.
TAAAATTGATAAATAAGTTTATATCTCATTGCTAATTAACAATCTAAGGTAAGTTTAACATTTCATTTATTTATTAGATTCCATTTAAACAATATAATTCTAATTTTCTTATTTGAGCATATTCTTACTGCAATAATGTACAGGACTGTTAACATTATTATTTATTTATATTTAATTACATACATGCATAACTACATCTACTTATATCTATGGTATATAATTTATCTTGAAGTGGTGGCGGAGAAGCCCCATTTATCCGGTGGCCTCACTGTCCTGCCGGAACGAGTAACAATAGTATTATTTATTTATTAATTACGCACAAAAATACTATTTTCACTAAATTTTCACTTAATTTCCCGACTGCGCCATGTAAAAGTGTGGAGCGTGCAATCAAAGGCCATGTCAAGCAGTAACTGATTTATTGATCTTGAGGGTACATTTATATCAAAACATAAACATAAGTTTACCTACACTCACAGTGATGACCTACGGAGCCTAAACGTGGACATTGACGGTGAGACTGGCCTACAAGTTCAAAGTCGCTCAGCGAAAGAGCTATGCTTGGAATTTCTCTGTTAGATAGAATAATAAATGAGTACCTATATCCGCCAGAAGACAAAAGTGGTTGACATTGCTCATAGAATCAGTAAACTGAAGTGGCAGTGGGCTGGTCACATCTGTCGTAGAACCGATAACCGATGGGGTAGACGAGTTCTCGAATGGAGACCACGAACGGGTAAACGTAGTGTGGGACGCCCGACCAGATGGAGGGATGACCTTCGCAAGATGTCAGGGACTGGATGCAGAGGGCCGAGAGTAGGGTTGATTGGCGCGCTTAGGGAGAGGCCCGTCCAGCAGTGGACTGATACGGGCTGATGATAATGATGATGATAGCCAGCGATAATTATATTACGTAATATACATATTGCTTAATATTGAACCCACCAAATATCGCAACTTTAGTATACAAGTCACACAATATTCCATAGCAAGTGTGACCAACAAGTTATAGCAGTTTCAGCTCCCGCTAAGTGCTTTTACTGAACTTGCGAGTTATGTCACTGGAACAACGTTTGCTACTACGTTTTTTAGATATTGCGCAGTTGCATAGAGTGACCTATTTAGAATATACAGGCTAGCCTTAAATTCATTTGACAAAATAAATATATGGTTAGGCGGGTCTGACGCAGAATGTGCACTTCGCAAAATGTACACTCGACAAAAAATGCGCATTTCGCATTTGGTGCACTTCTCAAAATGAGCACTTCGCAAAATGTGCATTTCGGAAAATGAGCACTTCGCAGATTGAGCACTTCGCAGAATGATCACTTTTTGTGGAAGTTGTTAATTAATAAAAAAGATATGGGTACTGGGTATTTAAAATAAAATAAACACTTTTACAAAGTAATCATTTATTTAAAATGTAATCCACTAAGTAATTAAATATTTCTATGTATACATGCCTGTGACATACATGAAATCTGCACAACGTTTAAGATATTGGACTCTACAATTTCTCATTTGCCAATGTCATGTTACAAAGTTAATTCATATTATTCTATCATAGTCTTCTTTTTTCCTCCAGAGTACCTAGTCCAGAAGAGTTGCTTAAGCGTCTTCAACTCTGAACTAAGTAGCTCGGCAGTCACGTTTACTTCCGAACTCCGTAAGGGCTTGACTCTTGAATATATGCTAGTTTTTTTGAAAATAAATGTATTTATTATTATTTATTAATATAACATTAATCATTTGTCACCAATAAGCAATTTTCTGTATACCGCAGCCCAAATCAAGTGTCGTATTTTGTAAACAAATATGATCGTCTGATCACCTGTTGTGATGTAAGATTGAAGGAACTGATTGTTCGAACCTGTTCATCGTTGTGAAAGTAAAGTGATCCGATCTAATAATGTGAAAATAACTATGCCATAATCACAGAAAAGCTTAAAATGTTAGTAAGGTAGGGTAGTTTTTGTTTACAAAATAAGACACTTGATTTGGGTATCGGTTTAGGTATAATCATGACACACTTGAGTCGTCCCAAAATCACATTCATATTTTGATTCAATATCGGTAACTGAACAACCTTGTTCTAATACTTTTCAAATTTCCTGGATAAAAAATCACTTTTATACATTTTGATCGCTTGTTCATTTGTATGAGACATTAATTCTTCATTATTTTTTTTTAGTAAACCGAAAATGTCAAAAACGATATCTATTATCACTCGGTTAAAATCCAAGTCCACAAAATAAATTACCATGATCAAACAAACTATGCGAAGCGTGCACCAAAAAGGGTGAGTATAAAACTCGTAGTAAGGACAAAAACTTAATGCGTTTCTTAAAAAACTATTTCGGTGGTCCCTGTCTTATCCACTTGTCACTCATCAGCGGGTTTTAGTTTTACTGCTTACCCTTACCATTGGTTGCGAACTACTAAACTACAGCTGTTATGTCAAAGTCAAAAGGTGTGGGCTGATAACAAGCGCTGACGCACTCTGTGTCAGCATCAGCTGAAGCGTAAACCTTTTGCCTAAGTTATATGTTTGTTAATTGTCATTGTAATTTATTAAGACTGTTTTTTATTTCTTATATGTATATACTATAAACTTTCGAAGTCCAGTACATCGCAATCGTATACTTTCGCTGTAACGTACGTCGCGGTCACAAACTTTCGCTTTGGTAATATTCGCTGTAATGAACATCGAAGTCATGAAATACAGTCACTTATTAGGCAATAAATGTTATTCTATTCTGTTCATTCTAAAAAATCTCTTTATTGCAAGTTTTTGCACGTCAACATATTTTTTTGAATTTACATTTGCACACTTTGCAAGGAAAAGGTGCCAGCGCTGAGGAGAAAAAGTGGCAAAAAAAGGTTATGCGGCTAGTTGTGACTCGTGCAAATATATACCCATGCAAACCCCTTCAAAAATCAAGACTAAATTGAATTAAATAAAATTTTACTTCCACACGTGGTTTAACTGAAACTAAAGTAAAAGGTTGGTTTATCAGAAATTTTTTATTTGCAATATATTTTTATTTAGGTAAGTACTTATTATGTTATATTATTGTCGGGTTTATACATTTGTAATGACATATGTAATTTAATAGACTAATTTTATATTCTAAAAGAAAGGAAAAAATTTTTTTTTACTTAAGTAGGTACAATATTGTATTTGTACAAACGAAAGCAAATCAAGTGTAACACTTTGCTTTGGACCCTATTATCTGTCCCATTAGATAGAAATCGTACTGCGAGTGTTGCCATTGATGTGCTTTCGAGTGTGCTACAAAACACAATATTATGATTATATTCTTCACTTGGCTATTCGTATTCGCCATTGGATGTTTGTCGTATTTGTCAAATACATGACGTACATACAAATAAGACGAATATTTTGTCAAGCATACCAACCACACATGGCAATTATGACAAATACGCAAATACGAATTGCCAAGTGAAGTGCCACCATAAGAGAGCTACGCCAAAAAACTACATTGCAGTTTGGCTACGAATGTAAACATTCAAAGTCAAAGTCAAATTTCTTTATTGCAAGTAAGCACGTTGAGTACATTTTTGCACGTCAATATATTTTTTGGAATTTACATTTACACCACTTTGCAAGGAAAAGGTGCCAACGCTGAGGAGAAAAAGTGGCAAAAAACTCTCAGCAACACATCTTTTAAAACAATGCATTCAAACATTGCATTCTTTGTTAAAAATTACAAAAAAAAAAAAAATCTTGAAGATTTTTTGTTCCACTACTGACCGCTGCAACAAAATCCAACTTAATTCTTGTTTACGTAGTTTCTAGCGTGAACTTATAACATGAACCTATGGTAGTGGCAATGAACTGAACTAAATTTGGTAACGTTGACTCATGGTTGAAAAGTTTGGCTTCGAGTTGTTTCGCGATGGATTGTGATTTATGGTTTCATTCTAAGTAAGTAAAAATATATCTGTAAAATGTTTAGGGTAGTGAAAGTTATATAGTGTTGAATACTACTTTGAGAAAATATAATATACAATCGCTACCTACTACTTCTTGTTATTGCAAATTACATTATATTTGAACAAAAAATGTCGTCTCCCTCTTGTATTGCTATGCCTAAACAAGGTCCATAAAGAACATTGTAACATTTTAATGTTAAGTATGTGAACATCTGTATGTACTTATGGAATGCAATAAATATATCGAGTATTGAGACGTATTTGTAAAAATTAAAGGCATACCCGGGCTAAGCAAATAATATCTTCTGATATATTTTTAAGGTTCCGTACCTCAAGAGGAAAAAAGGAACCCTTATAGGATCACTTTGTTGTATGTCTGTCACCTGTCTGTCTGTCAAGACCTATATCTAAGAAATGAGTGAAGGGATCAAGTTGAAATTAATACCAAATACTCAGGTCTGCAACCTCATGGAGCCGTCAAAAAATCAAACTTCTACGCCCACGCAATCAATAGATATCGCTGTGTATGTCGCATTTTCTCGCATATTTGTATGACAATGCAAGAAAACCAAAACCTATAGGGTACTTCCCGTTGACCTAGAATCATGAAATTTGGCAAGAAGCTAGGTCTTATAGCACAAGTAAAGGAAAAAATCCGAAAACTCAAAAATTGAATTTCAATCATGAAATAATAATTTTTTTGTAATTACTAACTTATATTTGCAGTTGACTCCTGGTATGTCGATGTATGACGTTATCAGTTTCGAAAACGCAAAGATAAGTTTGTCCCTAAATCTAGTTTATCTTTTCGTTAGAGCAAATGTTATGGTGAAGTTGACGGAACCCTCGGTGCGCGAGTCCGACAGCCGACTCGAACTTGGCCGTTTTTTTAATAATAAAATAGATGTATTTCTATGAAATACCTTCTGTAGCTAACGAACCGTCGTCTGCTTAGAAATACATAGAATCCAGTAGTGTCGCGGCGAAATGACTGCTGATGTCTGGTTTAGGTTTGGTTTTAACAATGCATTAACCGACTATTCCACCATATGCGTTCAGAATTAATGTGACATCCTTTAAATTCTCTCATCATTCCTTAATTAAATTAAAACCACTCACAGTTCTCTGGGAGCGTTAATATTGGAACTAACCATTAGAATTCCTCGGCAGAGTGTAAAGCGCATTACAACGGCTGTAATCTAATAAATAAACAGGAGGGTATCACGCGAAGCAGTTAAGGGGTTAACAAGACATCTGGAGCATTCGTTAAGTCTTCGCTTAGGGTTAAACTAGTATTTAAACGTTTGAAATAAGTCTTTTAAACATTTAATTATTTTATTAATGGACTCGACAGTTCATCATTAATAAAATAAACTAATCACAAAATAATATCAAAACTTAAAATAATACAAATAATAATAGTACCTATTTACAAAATATTTACATAATAAGCATATCGCCTACGTCGCCCCCATGGGGCAGGGTTCCCAGGATGCTGGCGGCATTACCTCGCTGAACGGCTAAACTCAGCCGTTGAGCGAAGTAAGCGCCAGCCCTGAGATCCCCTGTAGCGAGGACCAGTCTTTTGGACATACTCTTAGTAAACATTTTTGTATCCGACGACCACGGGCCCAGTGTTTCCACAGCCAGCGCGACAAATTCCTAGTGCGCGCTGAGATGGGAATATTTTCGTTCATCATTTGCCAATGTTATGTTACAGAAAATTCAATATATCATAGTCTTATATCTTCCTCCAGAGGAGACGCAGTAGCGTCTTCGCCCTGCGTCTTCATCCAGAGGAGTCGCCGTAGCGTCATCACTCTGGACGAAGCAGCTCGACAGTCACGTTCACTCCCGAGCTTGTAGCGGGAACTCTTGATAAAAGCTTGAAACTTCAGATCTTGCTCAAATTATCCAATAAATTCACCATACTGTCATTCGCGAACGTTTTCTGATTAATTTAACGTGATATTAAACACAAAATGACCACTGTAGACATTAAAATAAAAATTAACAAATAATTTTGCAACCGGCGCTTCCCTCCATTTTCAAGAAAACCTTTAAACACTGATTGCTAATAAACAAATTGAAAATAGAATTTCATTAATACACTGAGAAAAATATTTTTTTAAACAAGACAATTTATAGTATCACAATTTTAAACATATAGAATTATTTTCTTTTCATAATATAGCGTAATGAAATGACAACTTTTAAATCTTAACCGAATAATACGAAACAAATTGTAACGCACATAATATTTTAATTGTATTCTTCATTTTTAAAGTTCTATTAACTAATCAGTTGGTACTTGGTATGTATCAATTTAAAATCCTCTTAATTTGGTGTATTTAAAAATATATATATATATATAAACTAAAACAAAGTTCGTCGTTGTTTTCAATCTGTATTCTGATATTACATTAAAACTTCAGCTCGCGTTCTCGACCGGAAACAGGCGAGCGGAACAAGCGTATCGGAAACTCGAAAACAAACATCGAAACTTACTCGCCACTTAACTTCAACATTGATGTTATAAAAAAAGCAACAACAACAAGCGCGCACTTCAAGTGTTATTCGCGTGTTATTATTAGCTTGCAGTGCATATAAACAAGGTTACAGCAAAACATCGCCCCCGGGCGTATCGATGCGTCGACGGTGCTTTTAAAAAGCTAACCCGTCCCGCAAGAAAGGGACGGACGTCGAGCACGTGGGAAGTGGATTCCGAACGCACGCACCCCCTCCCGCCTCACCCGCCACCCCCACCCCCCCTCGGCCTGCAGCGCCGCGCGCAAGGCAGTCGCGCGCCGACCGCCGAAGCGGCAACACGTCTCCAAAACCCTCGCCAGTGTTACCGCAGCACCCGCCCTGACGTTGTGCAGTGACCGAAGTGGGAACGCATAAGCTGTGATTTGTTTTGAGTGTGACACCAAAGTGCAACTTGTGAACCCAAAAGAAAATAGTGTTTTAGTGATGAGGTTGTTTCCTACGTAATGAATGGTCTGGATCGGTGCTTCTTCGATCAACGTAAGTGTTGTTTTGGTGGTGTAAGGGCTGAATTGTGCGGAAATGGTAAATTGCCTCGTTCGCAATGCGGTTAGTGGAGGCTTTCCGCGTGCTACGGCCGCGGTTGCGGCATTTCAATATTTTCAGCGGTTTGTGGGGTGCTTTCGTCGCGTTAATTATTTTCGGGTTTATGTTTCCGAGGGTCCAATTCATTCTTGGTCGCTCGGAAACGTAATTTCTCTTCACAACTCTTGCCTCCCCAAAACTTAACATTCATCTCTGAGAGCAGAAGTTATGAAGATTGCAAATCATAAATACAAATTCATAAACAAATCTCTATCTCGTTTCACATCGACAGCTAAAATAAAAGCACTTATTTATATTTTAGTGACGATTAAGATTGATCAGACTAATATACATGAAGAAACGAATACAATAGCAAATCTCAGAATTTAGCGAGAAGATAATCACGGGACAAACAAACAATTCTTCATTGATATTCCACCCAAGTTTTCTTTCAAGGGCACTGAGATGAAGGAAGTCAAACCTATATCAGTCGGACAAACGTTTTAACTTTACGGACAAAAATAATGTAGTAGCCTATAGAAATACACGATTATTATGTTACAGTTTCTTCGAAATTGGGTGACATTCGCATAAGTCCTTGACATAACATTGAACGTTGTCAGACATCTTCAACTTTGTAGAATTTTACGGGAAAATATAAATGAAAGTCAATAAGATTTTAAGAAGATATATGTTAATAATTATGATACACCTAAAACAGTTTAAAACATAAAAATAAAACTTGAGATACAAAAGCAATCTTTAAAAAATATGTTGACGGAAACAATCGCTCGAAAACTCTCAACCAATTCACAATAATAACTCGAGTCAGTGAACCTGACGCTTGGAAATCATATAATGCCCTTCAAATAGAGATGCGATGTCTTATTGATACCGAAATCAAAAGGGATAAAAACATTTTGTATATGTTCGAGATAAGCAAACGCCACTAATGAGCGGGCAAAGCAAACAGCTTTATTTTGTTAAGATAACCAAGAGTTAACTAGAGGAATGGTGTGGTTAAATAAATTGATGATGATTTGTTCAATTAGGACTGGAAAGGGCCAGTGGACTTGTGAATGGAGCGACCGCATGATTTGTTGTAGATTCATTGGTGTTGATAGCCTGAGAATTTAGAGAGTAACGTTCGTATAAACACGCTACAAAGTGGTGATTAATAGTTAACTCATTAATAGGATCATACAAAAATTCTTGTGTGGAATATTTTCCTGCAATGATTCATATTACAATTCCGATAATACATAACCACAGAATATGGCACTGAATATGTAAACAGGAGATCTTTCAAAGACGCTCACAACTTTAACGATAAAAATATTCAAGAATCTCTTTCCATTGTTGATAAAACCATAAAAATAAAACACTCTAATGGCATCAGTGACTTGGTCAATGCACCAAAACAAAATTTAAAAGTCATAAAACAAATATTAACACTTCTTTTTACTTGTTTGAACATATTTCATAGTTTAACATCGAGAAGTGGGCTGGGCTATTTTGACTCCGAAAAAATGTGGACCATTGAAATCGATAGTCAATAAACCAACAAATCTCACCTTGTCGCCCCAACACCTTCGTGTTAAACAAACATAAATCACTAAATAGTGCTGGCAAATAATAAAAAAGAAATATTTATATAGTCCAACCGCATTGGGACCACCCGCGCGATCCATTCCCACTCCATCCTCAGCACGCACGAACCTATTATACTATCAAAAGATACTGGGACCCGCCCGATTATATTCAGTTTTTACGTAATTTACATCTCCTCCATTCTATATAGTTGTCGTTTTGTCGTAACTCCGAGACGAGTTTGGTTCGGAATCGTCTTGACATAAAGTGCACCATCATTCGCCCTTTGTTGAAGCTCTATCCCGTTTTTAATGAATTCATCTTTATCGATTATGCTATCTGCTACTTACTTGTCTTTTATATTTCTATTCTGTTTCTCGGAAATAGAAATAAACAGTACAAACCATTAGTATAATCGTAATGTATATTTAGACTTTTCAATTGTCTACTTTTACTTTACTTCAATTGTTTTAGATCTATTAAAAGATTCCTAATAAATAAGTACCTAGCACTAGTGTTCGAAAGTACAATTGACGCATCGATCGATACAGAAAAGTTATTCCGAGCGTTGGTTTGTAAATACAGGGTGGCATGTTTAACTTTCTGAGTGACTGCAACAGACCTGCACGGAATCTTAACTATTTCCCCTTAAGTTTCCGGTTAATTTAACCCGGGGTCGACTCGACACATGCATCCAAACACTCAGAAGACACGACGGAACGGAACTCCCACGTGTGTTGAACAAACAAGCAACCTTCCCAGAAACACAATGTCATCAGTAACAAAAACATCGGTCCCTAATCGTCTACACCATTACAACATGCTCGAACTATTCTTTCCTATAATAATTGCCCCGATATTACCTCAAATTACACCAGCGGTAATTAAGGGTCTCCAAACTTTCGATACGGTCGATGGAATCAGGAAAAAATGCTTAAAAGATACTTTTATGGATTCAATAAAAGAGTTATGGTTAGGTAAACGATCAAACTTGAAGGGTATAAAAACAAAATACTTTCGCTCATTGTTTGATGCGTTAACCGTGATCGTAAACCCACAACAAATTGGTTTTAAAGGACCCGAGGTCTGGCTTATGGCTTTTTTGTACAGTTTATTGCGATACTCTCTTACGCTATTGTCGGGCATAAATTTTCCCAGCTGCCACTTTGAGCGGAGTTGCATTGCGTGCCCATTTTGGATTGATGTCCATATATTTCGCTATACCACCAACAGGTTTTTGCAATTGTGCAAGTGAATTGCGGTCGTTTCACGTGCAAGTAAGTTTTGTCTTTTGTATCCAACCTTCTGGCTTTTCAATCAGAAGAAGATTATTTCTAAAACAATCATCAACTGCTCTAATATTATGTTCAAACGTTTGGAGCACAGGCGTTTATATCGAGGGAATGTTTTCTAGAACATTATGCATACATTATTTATATATTTTTTTATAAATGAAATACGCTTGTGGGTGAAATAGGATAGGCCTATTAAAATTGTAATAATAGCTAGCTACCCCTCAATGAACAGTGACAGACTTTACCACCTGTCATGCATGAGGGGTGTATTTGGCATAGAATTGTTTCATATTAGAATCGTAATAGATCCCAATAGGATCTCTGGAAATGCCTGAAGGGATAACACTTCATGTATACATGTTTGCTTGTAATAGAAAGCAGCCCAAAAGCTATTGCGTTTCCCAAAAGCTTCTATTTCATCGTAAATTTCCATGAAAATACGTTTGATTTGTGAAATAATTTAATCAGAGACTAATTAACTGCTATTTACGAGTAATAATGGGTAATTATGAGCATCGACCCGCATTATTACTAAATACGGTAGTTTGGCAGCGAGCGAGTGGCATCTGCCGGCTTATGCCGAAATTGGGTTATACATCAATCACTCTGATAACGTTTAATAATGTGGAGATGGTAGCTTATATGTAGGTATCGATATGTAAGAGAAACAAAACTTATACGACATTTCATATTAAGTTCTGAAATTTTATCATAACATATATATTATAAGAAATCCTTTAAAATTCGCCACCTGCGTCTATTGTTAGAGATGATAGATTATAATGTAGGTAAATACGTAAGAGAAATAAAAGTTACACGACACTATACATTATTATGTTACAAAACTTATACGACACTTCATATTAAGTTCTGAGAATTTATCATAACATATATATAAGAAATCCCTTAAAATTCGCCACCTGCGTCTACTGTTAGAAATGATAGATTATAATGTAGGTATCAATACGTGAGAGAAATAAAAGTTACACGACACTACATATTAATATGTTCTGAAAATTTAACATAACATGTAGATATAATGTAAAATCGTTATCATTTTATGCGCATATGAGCCCAATTGGACATTATATACCCCTAAATTTTGCCATCACCGTCTACTATCTATCATTCTACTTCACTGCTTCCCAGCGACTATAATTATCATAATATAACATTAGGTAGTAAGTATATGTTATATCGTCACATGTTATAAAATTCATACTCTACGAAAAGATTGTCTGACAGAGATTGTTTTGACCAATAAACTTTTTGTAAACTTATTTATGTTTGCTATAAACGAGTTGTTATAGTTAATAATATCAGGGGCTATTATAACTTCCTAAAAGTAAAACAAAGATAATTTTGTGCTGTATAAAGAATCTTTCGTATTCAGTCAATATGAATATGTTAACCATATTCCAACCAAAAGACCTATTGATTTCAATAAATAATTCAATCCACGAACCCTTGGAAAAGAAACGATCGTAACAAATATATAAATGCAGATGAAAAATTTAACGAAGGAGTCAATTGCTGTGAGAATATTCCATGTGTTACTTTAAATTATATAAAGGAACGCGATATTTAGATAGGTATGTTTTGAAAGTAATTACAAACGAGGTTGTATTTTAAAAAATGTGTACAGATTAATTATACTAGGACTACACTGAAAGAAAAGGGTTATATAATATAAGTAAACTTTTTTTTACTACATTTTTTTATTATTTTAACACTTTGTTGCACAAAACAGACAAATACATAAATAACATACAGAAGAAATAAAACTAACTACTATCTAAAATACATTACTTATAAAATAATAATAATAATAATAATAAACTAAATACTAAAGGACGAACAGTATGTAAACAGTTTATATAATTTTAAATAATTAAATCGATAATGAAATAATTATTGATCTTTGACTTCTATTCTAGCCATGCACTAAATTATACAGTTGGTATTAATAACTATTATCTATCTACAGTATCAGTACCTAAGTGCATAGTACTTCCTACTCTATTGCTTATAAGAATAGAAATGACAATTGTACCTTTATTGTTCTCTCTGATTACTGTTATGAATTGAAATGCATGGTTTGTGGTTTAAAAGGTAAATGGTTGTCAAATAGATACTCATAACACTCATTCGGATATAACCATCATTTTACTAAGTGCAAAAACTGTTTGATTGTATGTTAATATACCTTTGTAATGTAATCCAATTTACGTATCATATCAATGAAGTATTCATTTTAATTTATTACTACACAAAGATATTCTATGGAACACATATAACAACAAATTTTATATAATTGAAGATTATAAATGACTACGCAAGACGTTATAAAGCCAGGCCTGAATTGAAAATAAAATACTATACCTTACTTACATTGGACGATATAAAAGACATAATATAAGTACAAACGGTTTTAAATCTTATAGACTCAGAAATACGGCCAGTTGGTAATTGTAGGTAGCACCTAGTATTGTATAAAAGCAGAAAAAATCCATATGAATATATAAAATAGTAAATAATTTTAAGGAACATATGGTCCAATGAATATATGAATAGTATAATAAGATGGGAACGTAGTATTTTTCAATTTTCCGGAACAATAGCTCGACGGAATGGATAATATAGTTCATTACCATACTTGGATCGGATTACGCTTTTAGTATGGAAGTATGATTGATCGAGTTACTTAATGAGGTTTAGGACTTTTGTTTTAGTAATCTTAAGTACTTCGAATTTTAAGACGATTCATAAAATTTCCGAGCTCATACGCCGATAACTTGGTAGATTGTATTTTACTTTTATATTACTTGGGATCGAAACATTCTATCGATGAAAAGTTTGTAAAAACTTCCAAGAATCGATTTAACTTTTTTCACGCCCAGAAAAACAAAACAGCCTAGGATGAAAGGTCAATTCCCTCATGTATTCCATCAATAAATCCAATTCCACAAAAAACTCGACACTAATAATAACGCATCAAAACGCTATAAAGTAGCAGTAAACGCGTTTTTTCTAACGATTACGAAATAACATCTTCAGTTCCGAGTCGAACGGCCCCTTTGACGATTATTCTCGGATATAAGAATGGAATTGGGTTGGGAGAACAAAAAAAAAGGAGAATAAGAAGCGTTAAATGGAATGAATGGGCTGCTTCGGTCACGCATGCGTCGGCGCCCGCGCCCAATATAACGACAGGCGAGATACCTAGCGCCATCTGTTGTTGGGTTGTGGAACTATTTTTGTTTGTTGCACTGTGCACTCGTGCATATCGCTCGTCTAATACAAAATATAACATCTACTGCTTACAGACTGATGGATAAAAATACAGCACTTTTTTTTCAGTGTAATAGATTAACTGCCTAATATTTTACTTTGCATTTATTTAAGTTATTATTGTAGGTTAAATAAGCTAAGGACCAGTTGAGGAGCTAGGGGCCTTGCTGGTAAATAAAATGCTGAAAAACTGATGAAAACTGAATATAATAATTTAAAAGTGTTTTTTTTTTTAATTTATTGTTTAATTACATTTTATAAAATACATTTGGAATCTACTTTCCCATCTTAGGCGAAACCACGTATGGTTTGTATACCGACGGGGAGTTCTAATTTTTAATATAATATGTAAGTATATTACACGGAGTCACCAACCCCCACCAGAGGACGCGCGCGGCGTTCCTCCACAGAGAGGCTTCAGCTCCTAAAAATATACTAATCTGTAGGGGGCCAGGGACGCAACTGACAAACAACTAAAAAAGAACAATAGGTTTAAAAAATATTAAAATATAAACTAAAAGAACCTATATGGCCAGTCGCTAACACCACCCTTTCGATAAAATGTCGAATAGTGATCTATATGTGTCGCCCTCTGGTTTCAATCTCCCGGCGACTCGACTCTGATTGATGTGCTCTATTTGCTATCCTTATCTTTTGGATAGATTTAGAGTGGCTACGAGATATTTCAGCTCGTTTGCATTTTGTAAGGTTACGTTCTAACTGAGATGTAATAGTCGCAGGGTCGATTACCATTAGGTTACCTAATTATTATCTTTAGATATATTATCTCCATTATTCAAGACCAATTTGCATATGAAATGAAAGTTAAGGTTTAGATTACCCCTTAAGGGGCGGCGAGCTGTCAAACTCGAGCGCGAGACAGAAGATGTCCCGCAGCGGCGGAGTGAAGAGCACGGCACAGTGACTCCATATTTGTATTTTTATTGATTTTGGATGAATTTTGGCAGGGAAATTAAAATACGCCAATAAAAATCTGATTTTTTTTAAACAAGCTCTCGTCATTATAATACCCTACATTTTGATATATATTTCGTATGAATAACTATTTCGGTTTAGACATAATTTTAATTTTAAATGACATGGAAGGGGTATGTTTGCGATTTTTTTCTATCGAGCGAAGTTTGTCCAATCGTGTATCGGTATTCACCAGTCCCTAAATATATATACACCCCAAGATTGCTATATATTTTTTTCAGACGTCTAATTTTAGTAGTTAGTGCCGTAGCCTTCATAGAAAAACTGAAAATACGCGCATACGAGGCCTTAAGGGCTTTTCATGAGCCAACTAGCGCCGCCAATCTTGAAAAACTAATACCTTCCAATTTAATAAATTTTATTAAAAAAGCTATTTACAAAATGTTTATTAGGATGAATACTATTTTTCAATATACAATACATGGCATATTTGCGACAAGCTAAGTTGTAGTTCACAAATGTGCCAAAAACGGTCGTTTTTCGCAATTATGCTAACTACAACTTACCGAAATTGATTCACGTTATAAATAAGCATTTAAAAAATAGTATTTATCGTAATAAAATTTATTATATTGGAGGATATTATTTTTTTAAGATTGGCGGCGCTAGTTGGCTCATGGAAGGCTGTTAAGTTACCTAATTATTATCTAAAGATAATAGGTAATAAGGAATATTTCCATTATTCAGCACTAATTTGCATATGAAATGAAAGTAAAGGTTTACAACAACAGCAAGATAAAACCTGGGTTCTCTTGAAAATGGCGGGAAACGACGGTTGCAAAATTATTTGATAATTTTTGTTTTATTGTCTACAGTAGTTATTTTGAGATTAATATCACGTTAAATTAATCAGAAAATGTTCGCGAGTGACAGTATGGTGAATTGGTTGGATAATTTGAGCAAGATCTGGGGTTTCAAGCTTTTATCAAGAGTTCCCGCTACAAGCTCGGGAGTGAACGTGACTGTCGAGCTGCTTCGTCCAGAGTGATGACGCTACGGCGGCGTCTCCTCTGGATGAATTGAAGACATGAAGACGCGGCTACCCAGGGTGAAGACGCTACTGCGACTCCCCTGAAGGAAGATAGAAGACTATTATATATTGAATTATCTGTAACATGACATTGGCAAATGACGAACTGTCCAGTCCAATAATAAAATAAATAAATAAGATAAAACAGGAATTCTTTTAGCACATTGTCAACAGATGGCGCCATTTAAAATAACATCGTATTGTTCAGTGACTTTCGGAAATTGGCACGAAATCTTCGACTGTCCCAACAATAATCATAAACGCTACCAATACCGTTAGTCACCCATATAACACGTAACCATCGAAACAAATTAACGTGTCTCAAACACAGCTGAGGAAATTGAAGTCTCTTCGCTAGAGACAGGTGATTGACGTGCTTTCGGGTCATCCCCTCCGCGAGGCTTTCATGTTTCGAGGTTATTTCGTTTTATTGATTATCACGAAGATTGTGTAAAACAAATTGTTATTAATTGTTTTCCTTAAAGGAGAGGTCAAGGAAAATAAGCTGTGGAGTTTATCTCAGGAATATATTTTTGTATCCATTTTTCCCATGGACTCTTGTATTGATGCATATTTTCAGTTTGTAGGCAAAGGATCTCTAACTACACAGTCTCATTGCAACGGTATTAATTGCACCAAGGAGGTTTTATGCGTGGTACAAATTTTTCGATCAGTGTGTTTGAACCTCTTCGCTGTCTCTTTTTAGACCTCACAGAAGTCGCAGATTTATCTTGGAACTTTTGCTAACATATTTTTTTCCGTGCGATAATGAGTCTATTAAACCGAACGAAAACCATCATTATTTAGATTATTTTATCAATAATCAGTGGTTATTCGCGCGAGGGATCATTAATACTATCGACAGCCTGTCATTATCACAATAAACAGCACTATTGTTCGATATTTGTTAATTTCCGTCATCCAATATTCCCAAACACACCGTTTCGATCCCCGGAAATTATGCCTTTAGTTTATAAGCTGTTGGATTCTGCTGTTCATCTATTATGTATAGTATAATAATTCATGAGATCATTTTCAAAATACAGATAAACATATTTGATGTTAGCTATAAAGCCAGTTTAACATCACTTCCCCTTAAATCTTGTTTTCTCACTTTCATACTTTTTCAAACAACGTTACGAACAATAGCTTAAACCGTGGAACTTTTATATCACATTTTTGACTTTATTTTATTTATTTAAAAGTTTACTAATTCATCATCATCATAATCATCAGCCCGTATCAGTCCACTGCTGGACGTAGGCCTCTCCCAAAGCGCGCCAATCAACCCTACTCTCGGCCCTCTGCATCCAGTCCCTGCCAGCCATTTTGCGAAGGTCATCCCTCCATCTGGTCGGGGGGCGTCCCACACTACGTTTACCCGTTCGTGGCCTCCATTCGAGAACTCGTCTACCCCATCGGTTATCGGTTCTACGACAGATGTGACCAGCCCACTGCCACTTCAGTTTACTGATTCTATGAGCAATGTCAACCACTTTTGTCTTCTGGCGGATATACTCGTTTCTTATTCTATCTAACAGAGAAACTCCAAGCATAGCTCTTTCCATAGCTCGCTGAGCGACCTTGAACCTGTGGGCCAGTCTCACCGTCAATGTCCACTAATTGATAATACAATAATATCTTCACTAAAAACTTTAACATCCTAACCTAGCGATAGTTGTAATACTTGCGGTTACATTTGCGCACTTACCCCATAGACATGAAATCGGTACAAATGACATTGCCACATTTCTATGGATCTTTGCCCCACCTACAAAACTACGAGACTATTGAAGCTGTACCTATCATTTTGTTGGGGACTTATTTTATTACAGGTTTTATATAGCATAATCACAATCAGTAGGTGTTGCGAGAGTAGTATAAAATGATAACAAAAGCAATGAATAATTCGCTTCGATTTCATACTATTTTCTAAATTCTAAATAAAGTGGTTTTCCGACACACAACTTGTACAAAACTTTATTTTAAACTAATAATTTTAATAAAAATCGGAGATATTCTTACATTTGTTCGTTATCTTGTTCATCATGCGTTTGATGGTGGGGCAGAATCTGGCAATGTAATTTTCAAGCGAAACATTCTGTCAACGATGAGCGCATAGAGACGAAGCGCGGACAGGGGTGCCGTATTAAATAGATGCGTCCATGTCAATGATATCTCTAGGTTACACGTGTCGCGAAGCAATTTTGCGCTCATGTGCGGGCAGACACGGACTCCTGTTACAAGTCTATAGGGTAAGTGGTCTGTGTCCACCAATAATAGTTCAACCACTTAATAGGCACCTATGGTATAACTTACACAACACTGAATCCTGACATAGTTCACCAACTAAGTCCGGGCCATGTACTATACATGACATCAAACATGTATGGCCGTGTGTCCAGACAACAGAGACCTCTAAACCACAACTGAATCCGTCACCTGTGACCTACTTTCTTAATAAAACGGGCGGTGAGGCA
This sequence comes from Tachystola acroxantha, assembly GCA_963506565.1. Classification (NCBI taxonomy): domain Eukaryota; kingdom Metazoa; phylum Arthropoda; class Insecta; order Lepidoptera; family Oecophoridae; genus Tachystola; species Tachystola acroxantha. The sequence continues at coordinate 1,501,474 of OY735874.1, forward strand.
GGTCTTGTTACAATGGATGTAGGATACGTTATAGTAGAGTCGCGATGGGAGTTATTTAGGATTTTATATAAGACTGCCGTTTTGAGATTCTGTTCAAAAATATTTCGTGATGGTATGGAGTCAGTGTATCGCCAGTTTCGTATTACGTTTTTAGGGTTCCGTACCTCAAGAGGAAAAAGGATCCTATAAGGAACCCTTATAGGATCACTTTGTTGTCCATCCGTCTGTCTGTCAAGACCTTTTTCTCAGAAACGCGTGGACGGATCAAGTTGAAATTAATACTAAATACTCAAGTCTGCAACCTCATGCAGCCGTGAACGTGAACGTTAACGCAATCAAAAGATATGGCTGTATATATCGAATTTTGGCGCTATTTGTATGAAAACGCAAAAAACTCAAAGCCTATAGGGTACTTCCCATTGACCTACAATCATGAAATTGGGCAAGAAGCTAGGTCTTACAGCACAGGTAAAGGAAAAAATCCGAAAACCGTAAATTTGAAATTACGTCCCTCCAAAAATATTGTTTTGGTTATTACAAACTTATATTTGCAGATGATCAACTAATCAGGAACATGTCGATGTATTAGAGCAAAGTTACGTGGTTAAGCAAGTTGTTTGCAAGAAAGCCTCGGTGCGCGAGTCCGACTCGCACTTGGCCTGTTTTTTTATAACCTATAAGGTCGTCCCACTGCTGGGTAAACAGCAACTTTTTCTCCGAATGACTTCCCCACTATTAGGGTAACCCAGTCGGTAAGCTCAACTCTGTGACACTACAGATTAGCTGAGGCGACGCCTGCGCTGTCAATCACTGTCGTTTTACCCCAATCCTAAGACGCGTTCAGATTGGAGTGGCCGGTCACGGGATTTGGGGGTATTTTGGATAAAATGGCGACGATTTCGGACAAAATGATCGACACTTGCGGACAATTCTGATGCTTGTAAAAACATTTTTGATGTTTTAATTAGGCAATGGGTACGTTACGGAAATCTTTCAAACATGTTATAGTTAATGCTAAAAAATATATATAGACTTAGAAGTAATTTATTCATTCATATAAAACATGTACAAAAGATATAGAGAAAGAAAAAGAAGTTGCTGTTTTTCAGACTTCCCTTAAGCAACATCACATAAACATCACATTTTACTTATAACTGGGTATGTAGTTCTATAAATAGTCAGTACATAATATGGGAATAAGTCATACAAGTAGATAAACAACCAGAGAAAAACTTGTAAATAATAATAACCGTAACCTAAACCAACTTCCGTTGCTGGTAACATCTGAGATTAGTTTTTTTGGTGATTCACCTTATCCCTATTTGCCAAAATTAACTTAGTATGAAGTTTAAATCTAGACCTTTTTTCTATTTGATTTTGAAATGTTTTCTATACATAAGGACCTTACATGAGCCAACTAGCGCCGCCAATCTTGAAAAATAATATCTTCCAATTTAATCAATTTTATTCAAAAAGCTATTTACAAAATGTTTATTAGGATGAATACTATTTTTCAATATACAATACATGGCATAATTGCGACAAGCTAAGTTGTAGTTCACAAATGTGCCAAAAAAAGGCCGTTTTTCGCAATTATGCGAACTACAACATACCGAAATGAATCACGTTATAAATAAGCATTTAAAAAATAGTATTTATCGTAATAAATATTTTGTAAATAGTTTTTTTAATAAAATTGATTATATTGGAAGATATTATTTTTTAAGATTGGCGGCGCTAGTTGGCTCATGGAAGGCTCTTTTAACTATGTTATTTCTCAACCGATTTCAATACTGTTTCCACAATTGATATTAGTTTTTTCTGTCGTTCTTTTTTTGTAAAATTAACGAAAATAACTTATTTCTCAATACTTATCATCTCTTGATAGAGTTATATTGCTGAATGCCACGTCTCCCAAGTCTTGTGTAAATATAAAATTTATTTGCATCAACTTGCAATACCTATAAAAATATCAGTTATCATTATCACATTTTACAAATTATCTTGCATAAAACTGCAGCGTAACATAAATCTGTCCAAATAAAGTATAAAAATAATTGCCGCAGATACGAAGCTCAACCGTATAAGTACGGATTACGTAAAAATATCGAAAGTCCATGTTACTTGAAACATACCGACTCAGACATGACACGTCGCGTCTTAAAATTGTAACCAAATCTGGCGACAGTTACAAATGTAGAGTTCTTAAACAGTTCGTTATTATTCCTGTTTAGTGATGTAATGCGGCCGAGCGGGAGAAACGGCCACGGCAATGTTTGTAACTCAGAAAAGGCTTTATTTTGAGGAAATTCTTTTTTTTTAAATTTTCGTAAGAGGATGCAGATTTAGGCAGCTTCTAAACATACAACTATTATTTTATTTCAATTCATTCCTTTTTTCAATGGTTAGATTTAATTAGCAATTTTTTCACTTAGGTTTTTTCAATAGTACCAGTTAAGTGTACCTGTTCATTATTTTTATTGCTAAAAGATTGATGTGATTGTAGTTCTGCTACTGGCCGTATCTATCAACTGTTTGATGTTCTCGATAACAAGATACCTAACTTAATATAAGTACAGTCGAAGACAGAGATAAGTATACGGGGCGCCTCAATAAGGTTGAGATTTTCTCAAAAACTACTAGATCGAACTTAAAAAAAATATTTTACAGTTACATAGTTTTAACTTTTATCTACCAAACAGTGAAAGAAATTTTGCAATAGGTCAAGTAGTTTTTGAGAAAATCTCAACCTTAAATACTCTCCTATACACCTTTCTCTGTGTTCCACCGTACTACAGCAAAATGTGGCAGTGGTACAAAAGACAGAACAGCAACGCACCTTATGGAATTTGAACTTTATGCAATGATCTACCATGGAGACACAGTCCACGTTGTGTAAGATTACCCCTCTGCCTTCAATCTATTTTCATAGACTCGTGCATTGATATATATGTTACGGCTAGAACCCGAAGTGCGGCTACGCCTAGTTTTAGCCGGTTAGAACTAGGTGTAGCTACGAACTATTGGTTAAATCTAGTATAAGCCGATTGTTTTCAGGTAAAACTAGGTCTAGCTTGTATCATTCCGGTTAGAACTAGGTCCAACCAAACCCTAGTGGCTAATACACTAGCTAGCCGATATCATATTAATACTAGGGTTTGGTTTAATAATTATAAATACGAAGCATCTAATTATATAATTAATAAATGTACCTATTTTTGAAGTCACCTTGAAAACATATTTTCTCTGGTTACAACTCCTCGTCTCACGCCTCAGTATTGAGAGTTGAATACTGTTAGCCAAATAAATGGAGCCAACATTCCGTCAGGATTGCTCTCGACAGCGTCTAAATGTGACCTATTGTCGCTCAGTCGCTGATCAAGACTAATGACCTACTGGAGACTTGAATGGGTACTGAGTGTGGACCAGGCTTTACAATTTTGTTTAAGAGGTTTAGTCCTGTATGTTTAAGTATAGCATAGATTACAATATTGTCAAAGCATAGATTCCGTATTTCGTATTATGGGTCAACGATATTCAGTGGTGACGCTATGTGATGTGCATTGAATACTAAATTTTATTTATTTATTCTTCATACACAATATAATGTACAGGCGAATTTAATGACGAAGATTTAAATGTCAAAGAAGAAATCTGATTGTGTTCTATGTCTGATTCTGCTTTCGACATTGGAAAACGATCAAACATACCTGACGTTACAGCTTGAATATTTTTTTTAATTCGCTTTAGCGGCGATTTTTAAATGGCCATTTTAAATATTAAAGTATGCATTTATGTGCAAGTTCTTAAAGGTCTGCCAAGTTAATTTACACTTTCAGCTGTTTCATCAAACAGTGAAACAACTCAAAAACTTCTTCTTTCACACATAAATGTTCTCAGTTCTTACGAAGTGACAATCTAACGTCGTAAGCTTGGTAGAGACAGTAGGGAATATGACATACGAATAGGTAGAATAGACTTAAGAGAGCTACACCCAATTTTGCACATAAATACATTAGATCCCAGGTAAATTAGGGTACTTTTTACAAACTGCTGATTGTTCCCAGAGGATACTCTGAAAACCGCAGAAAAATTCGATGGCTAATAATGTTTGTTACTTCGGTAGCCATAACGTTCAAAGCCTGCCTGTTGATAGACAGAGACGATATACTTCCATCTGACGCGATCTTAGGTTTCATAGTCATAAACGTGACGTAAACGCTTATTTTCGACGGTTTAGTGACTTATTGGCCCATTTCGAATCGACCATCGAAGCTGGTGACCAGGTCTGAAACTGTCCAGACCAGACCTGGTCACCAGCTCAGGTGGTCACCGTTTAGCAATTTTTATGGCTCCGATCTTGCATTCTTGGTATTTTGCTCAAAGATCTCGTTGTCTGTATGTCGCCAGTGACTTAATTAAGCCCCTGTAATGAGCTGATGTCGCGAATATTTCATACCAAATTATGTTTTCAAAGCCCTAATGGCTTACCAAGTGTCTTCTTGTCTTTCAGTTTGAATATACTCGGTTGTGTGACAAATTACATTACCACTGCATTTGTGAATACAGCGAGAACAAATTAAAATATAATTTGAATGTACTAAGGTTTCACGGGTTCAAAAACTCGTCCTTTGAAAGGCTTGCGCGGGGACATGGCTCCAATCGTCATCAGTCTATTTATATTGCCCCACTGCTCGGACACATACCTTCCCTTACATTGAGGGAGCTGGGGTCATAATCCACCACGCGGGCCCAGTGCTTTTGGCGGATTTCACATGCCTTAGATGTTTTTACCTTCTACGACATGCAGGTTTCATCACGATGTTTTCCTTCACCGTTTTGAGAGCACTCGGTAAATGTACGTAAGTTTTTCCGTCGAAAAAACCGAGGATAACTCATTGGTACATGGCTGCCCTGGCTGGGAATCGAACCTGGGACCTCCAGTCCATTGACCCAACCACTGAGCCACCGAGCTCGAGCATCGAGGCTTGCGCGGGGACATGGCTCCAATGCATAACTTTAATATAATGGGATATCACTCAGAGGTGATCTAATCGAGACATGTAAAATTCTCATGTACAAATATAACCTCCCAGATCTCCACCGTTTCTTTGAGACTTAATACATACGTCCATTGCGAGGACACCATATGAAAATCTACCGCACTATCGCCAATACCAAAATCGCTCATCACTTCTTAAGTAACAGAGTTGTCCACGTCTGACGAAGTGGTATCTGCACCATCAGTGAACTATTTTAAAGTTCGCCTCGACATGTGGTTAAAAGCAAACATTATATAAATAAGCACTATGTGTAGTGAATCATATGAACATTAGACAACATAACCTTACCAACACTGTGATATAGACACACCAGCATTATGCTGCCTGTCTAGCAAATGAATAAAAATATATGATGCACTTTGCGGGAATTTTCTTTTCAAGATAAGTTTGACTGTAAAAAATTTAAGCGAATCGTAAATAATGTCACTGGAGTGACACACATTGTGACATCTTAAAAATTGTGACACCACTTAACTAGTGTACCTAAACAAACCATTAAAAAGCCATTAAAAATAAAAGTTCTCTTTTACAACCCGTTAAAAAAGTTTTAAAAAAGAAAATGTCGACTACCAAAAAATTAGGTCATTTTTATATTCGTACGCCATTTTTTACCGAACAAAAATTCCGAAGGGGCCGCGGGCCAGTTTGTCAAAACGGCTGACATATCGCCGTATGTCCGAGTGTTCGCCGCAAAAGTCCCAAAAAATCCCATTTTCCCGAAAATTTTAGTTTAAACAGTGGCAGCGATAGCGTTGGACAGTTGTACCAGTTAAAAGAGTGCGCCTCGGGCGATTTGCTTGAAAAATGTTGTCCCGTTTTAAGCTAAATTATATTGCAGTATCCCGAAACCTTCTGCGGGACAGGTCGGTTATTTATACGCAATAATTGTTGCTCCCCTGACACATAAAATGAACTGGCGCTTGTTTCGTACTGCGTAGGTACCTACTTCCTGTTATCGTTTTTCCATAAGCTAACGCCACCTTATTGGTTTTTGAGTAAATTAAACGCGAGATTATACTCAAAACTATTCGTTTAATCACACACAGTAAGTACTTATCCGAGCGATATAGACCATAGTCAATGAGATTGGAATCTGGTGTTCTTTATATTAAGTGCTAAATTATATTAAGTAAATCTATGATTTTAGTGACGCCACTACTGGCGACCATAGAATCCCATAGATCCATAGAGGCCCATAGAATCTCTTGCAAATGAGATTAAGAGCCCGGAAGTATAATAATTTGTAACCTTTTCTTATTGAAATAAACAGTTTTTTTTAATTTTTTTTTTTCATTCCAACAAGTTTTTGCTACAACATTGTTATCGGCTATTTCTCTAAAAAAATAAGTTTTACATTGATTTTGTTTCAATATCTAAACTGACTTTCATTGATAAATAGATCGCGTGCTCACAAATCTAGCTTCTGTGTAAGGGGTTATAGGTTTATTTTAAAGTCGGCATGGTGTTAATGTTTCCGGGTATGGGTGTACTTTGTGAATCACTCTGGACCTTCATTCTAGATCGGGTTCTTTAGCGGACTGTTATCACTTTATTTGAATATAAAAAAAGTTACTCCCCAGTCGTATATATCGTCCAAATTGTTCAAAGGAGTAGTCCTAATGAAAATTCTACGTTTCCGAGTCATTATTCCAATTAAATTTTACTCAACAAACGCTAAAATTTCCTCGTATTTTCCCAATGAGTTATTTACGAGGTTCTCTGAAACCATACCCTTCCAGGGACGTATTCGTGAATTCTGCGCCCCCTGGACCATTATTATTAGCGGACCCTATATTCGATGGTGCGGTATCAGTACCTAACCTGTTTTACGTGATAATAATAATAAAATCATGATTATAACTTATCATATATGAGAGCTCGGTGGCTCAGTGGTTGGGTCAATGGACTTGCAATATGGTGGTCCCAGGTTCGATTCCCAGCTAGGGCAGCCATGTACCAATGAGTTATCCTCGGTTTTTTCGACGGAAAAACTTACGTACATTTACCGAGTGCTCTCAAAAACGGTGAAGGAAAACATCGTGATGAAACCTGCATGTCGTAGAAGAAGAAGAAAAAATCTAAGGCATGTGAAATCCGCCAACCCGCACTGGGCCCGCGTGGTGGATTATGGCCCCAGCTCCCTCGATGTAAGGGAAGGTCTGTGCCCGAGCAGTGGGGCAATATAAATAGACTGATGATGATGAACTTATCATAATTTAGGTTACCAGAATAATTAGAAAAACAAAGTTGTTCTAGACGAAGGAACGAAGACTAATTTTATAACAGCAAACAAGCTGGCTGATCATCTGATGGCAAGCCACCGGCGCCTAATGACACCTGTAGATAACTCTAGTATACGCAATTACAAACAGAAACACAGCAATACTAATGCATTCTAAAACAATCGTCTAGATCTAATAATCTAGCGAACTTTGACAGCTGGCGATGGCGTTGTAGTTAAGGTTAAGGGGATTTTGTTACGTAGGCCTGGGTTCTATCCTCCTGGAACGCTGTTTACATTCAAGTGCCTCGTCTGCCTGTTTCTTTTTATACGTAAAAAATACAAATATTTTAGATGCACCGATTCATTAACTAGCTAGGCTTAAAATACATTATTAGTATCGCCTTCTTACCACTACGTCAATCTAATACGAACAGGCTAACACATACACGTGGCCCTGTTGGCCCCTAGGTGAATACGTCCCTGCCTCCCTCAGTCTAAAGGGGTGCTGTCATTATTTTAGAAGGGATTAAGTGGTTTCCTAAAGCGAGGGCACATCTGTCGCTGCTCGTCAAGAATTGGAAGATTTGTCCCGAATTTTGGAACTGGGACGTGTTAAGATTTGTCCCGGAATTCCGGATTAAGATGCGTTAAGACCCTACGTTTCGAGTATTGCGTATACTTATTTTGTCTGTACCTATTTGTAATCTTTTGTTGTGTATATTGGTACTGTGTTATTTTATTAATTATAAATCTATATACAAATAGATAATACAACTAAAATTATACTAAAATAAAAGAAATACTTACCTAAATACTATTTACAATTAAAGCCCGAACACGCCGTCTACGGTTTTTTGTAATAATTATTTATTATAACAATTAAACTTTATTTTAAACCAATAGTTTTAATAAAAAACGGAGATATTTTTACATTTATTCGGTATCTTGTACAAATTGCGGTTGATGGTGGGGCAGAATCTGGCATTGTCAATTAAAAAGCTATATTGAGTAAAAACGTATACATATACTGAATAAAATGTGACTCTAGTTTGTTAAATGTACCTAACTATTAACTCTAGCACTGCTCAGGTAACACTTTGCTCTAACAACGAGTGGCAGTGTAACTCGATGTCCTAAAGTCGCCGCAAACTCTACATTCAGTATACTGGAGAGAAAATATCTCGGTTTAGCTTTAAAATGTATTTTCTGTTGTAGCTAATTTATTGAACAAAACAACGGTAGCTTTAGCTTAACAATGAAACATAGTTATTTAAGGGCATTTCCGAATTCATTTAAGAATTATTATGTATAAACGGATATCACTCACTTATATTGTTAAAGTCTAATTGCCGACTTTAACAATATAAGTGAGTGCTATCCGTTTATATATAATAATTTGTAGTAATGGCTCACTATAGTTTTAATTCATTTAAAAATATTAATACAAAACATATTTAAGTACTTACCTACTTAGATTTTTCTCGGATCTATCTCTATAAGAACATAGACTTTTATTTTACTAAATAATAAATATATTTCGTTCACACTATAACACAATAATACAATGACGTTCAAAACGATATCTTCCAGACAATCCTTTGTGAATGGAACTAGAAACTGTCATCATCATCATCAGCCCGTATCAGTCCACTGCTGGACGTAGGCCTCTCCCAAAGCGCGCCACTCAACCCTACTCTCGGCCCTCTGCATCTAGTCCCTGCCAGCCATCTTGCGAAGGTCATCCTTCCATCTGGTCGGGGGGCGTCCCACACTACGTTTACCCGTTCGTGGCCTCCATTCGAGAACTCGTCTACCCCATCGGAAAATCTATCAAATAAAAATATCAAATAATCTAGAAAGTGTAGCGCCGTGTTAATTTAAGTGTCATACTCTAGCTAGAATGTAGAGCATACTCTACTTACTATATTTGTTGATAGAGTTAATTGCGTATTAATTTTCTCGTTTAAACTAACTTTGTAACTGTTAAAATGCATACAAATCGATTAGGTATATCGATATTTCTTTCTATAGGTCCTCCTAATTGACCATCGCATCACTTCCAGCTAGCGATTTCATGGTTTAAGATCATTTATTTCTCATAAGAATTATAAATTCACTTACATGAGAAAACATAACTTAAAAGTAGGCGTACAGAACTTATATTAAGATAGAATTGTAACATTAATTAATATAATGTAGGTAGTTAGAAGTATACAAACAAAAATCCCGGTCGCGATGAAAAAAAATTTCTTTCTCCATTTATCATTTAGATTTTCGTTTCGCATAGCGCATATGCAAGAAAACATCAAAACATATGAAAAGGAACGCGTCATCAATTAAAAACATGATTTCTAACTGCAATGTTAGACATGAATTTGAGTAATTGCACAATTACTGGATAGATGTCGCTACCGTCCCTCATACGAGAATATGGAGACAAAATTCACGATCTGGATACGAATCACGATGGCTCTGTTGGAATAGAGCGTGCCACGGAGGCGAGGTCCCGGGTTCGTGTCCCGGTCGTGATGAAATTTTTTCTCCATTTATCATTTAAACAAATACAAGTTTGGTAATTTTTAAATTATAAGCGAAGAGTCATACGATGAGTTTCATAAATGTATTCATTGGATTGCCAAATACAGTGATCGTATGCGGTGAAATTCTGAATAGTTTTGAACCGAAATTCAGTATAGCGTTGGACAGTAGTGGTTGTGTAAAAGGCTTTATAAATATATTTGTTTGCTATCGTGTTTGGCTCGCGATCGTATCATGTATGGAGAGTGAACCAATAGCCTGTATCCACAGTCCGGGAGTGTGCATTAAGTTGGTGGTACAAGTGAGGAACTTCGAGCGGTTTTGTTTTAATTATTAATTATATATTTAGATTGACGCTTAATGGCCTTCCATGAGCCAACTAGGTCGCGGCTGTGTGTGTCACAAACATCATACTAAGTTCATTTTGTCAAATGGGGATGAGGTGAATTACAAAAAAAAAAACAATTTCAGATGTATTATCAGCAACGGAAGTTGATTTAAGAGTCTTCCTAGAGCCAACTACCAATCTTGAAAAAATAATATCTTCCAATTTAATCAATTTTATTAAAATAGCTATTTACATAATGTTTATTAGGATGAAAGTCAGCGTTGGCACCTTTTCCTTGCAAAGTGGTGTAAATGTAAATTCAATAAATATATTGACGTGCAAAAATGTACTCAACGTGTTTACTTGCAATAAAGAAATTTGACTTTGACTTTACTATTTTTCAATACAATACATGGCATAATTGCGACAAGCTAAGTTGTAGTTCACACAAGTGCCAAAAACGGCCGTTTTTCGCAATTATGCAAACTACAACTTACCGACATTGAACCACGTTATAAATAAGCATTAAAAAATAGTATTTATCGTAATAAACATTTTGTAAATAGCTTTTTTAATAAAATTGATTATATTGGAAGATATTATTTTTTTAAGATTGGCGGCGCTAGTTGGCTCATGGAAGGCTCTTACCAGGCCATCATTGATTATGCAGCTAGCTAAAGTCGCCAGCCAGTTTTTGTAGGGCCGTTTGCCAGTTGACATTTTTTTTTACTTTCCCTCTGCAATTTATGTCTTGCTGTTTCAAACTAAACGGATTACATACTTATTTGGGGAAATGATTTGTGCGCTGTATTTATTTATTATGTTGTTACTATTTATGAAAACCTGTAATTGGCTTTTGGTTACTATTGTAGTTTATGTATTCTGTCATAGTTTTGCTGTTGGTTTTCCTGTGAAAATAAAATAAATAAATAAAAAGTCGCCTCATTCCAAAAAATCAATATTTAATCAAAAGTTCATCACTTTCGCCGCGCGGTAAAAGCTTACCGCACTAAAGTACACAACTTACCCTCCTGTGTGCCGTAAATTTACGATGCATGTGCTCCGGGAATTTCGTTACAGGCACCTTCACCGGGCGCGGATTTCGCGCACCCGATTTTTACCTGCATTTTAGGGTTAAGGGAGATTGTACACTGGGATTTCTTGCCGCGAAACAGCTGCTGTACTGCTTCGATACAGCCGCTATGCAAAATCAAAATCGTCGCGATGAGGGAGGGACTCTACGGACAACAGCAGATCAATGGTAACATTTGCAGAACGATTTCAACTCTTACGACGCAGATAATAAGAACGGTCCAAAATGTTACACTTGATCTGCTTTGATGTGTATATACGAGTAAATACCTGTATGATTTTATCACTACATTTAAATATTAAGGGAGTTTGTACACAGAGATTTTTTGCCGCATAACAGACGTGATGCAGTATCTGTTAAAGTCGCAATAGGAGTGCAATGATGAGAGTATTAATATTTAACTTTAATATTTAATAAATCAAATTAACAATTGTTGTAGAATAAAGAAAATATGGCATTGTAAATGAAATAGCTATCTGAATTGGTAACGAATGTATTTATTCATAAAACAATAAAAATTAAAAATAACTATTATAATATTAACCTAGAAAATATAAACTAAACTAAAAACTATATATACAATAGGTCGGTTGAACTATCTGAATGGCTTAGCATTACAGATAGTTCAACCGATCCCCGTTGTCCGGCAACGTGCCCAAATTGGTAACTAGATTTTATTTATAATAATTATTGTATCATACCTATATCATTTGTGTAAAAACGAATAAACCATGACTTTCGCCATTAATATCTCTATCGTTAATTAGAATATCAAAAAAAAATTCAGATATGTTGAGTACTCACGTGAGTTGTTTTTGCAATACATTTTTGGTCTATACAAAGCATCAAACTTAACAAATAAAGCCTCGCGCTGTAGTATTAATAAATTGATTCTATCGCGTGTTTACATCGATGTAGTGACAGCGATGCTGAATCGCGTCTGTTGTGTGATCGCTTAAAGCTCGCCATGTGCACACTCCTTTAGGGTTCATATTAATAAAATGCTTTAAGCCCCAATTATTTTTATATGTTTATTTAAACGCCTAGCTCGTTTAGGCCGAGTTATTTTTGACCGGTGTTTTTTCTAGGTATTTTTTTACAGCTTACTAATTTTGATGTCGCTTTTGGCAAAAAATTAATTGGAAACCTTTTGCCTATAAAAGCTGTCATGTTTTTCATTCACTATTACAGAAGATATAATATCAGCTTGATAGGTACTTTTTTAGCTAAGTCAAGTTTATTTATTGTATTTATAATAGAGTCATTCCGGAAATAATTTAATAAAATCGTAGCGGCTATTCTAGTGGGAACTAAAATAAAACAAAAATTTAACAAACAAAAAATTTGTTATATTAAAATTGGCAACAAATATTTTATTATACTTATTCGTATTTAATCTATTCGTGTAATTTTATTCAAGTCTCGTTCTGACTCTAGTATGACCGGGCTCTGTAAAATAGCGACATCATTTTACTAAAATTGCGAAAGAAATAGAAGCCACTTTTAGAGTTAAGACATGTTAAAAGCTTAAACCAGAATCGCTACCATTAGCTTTTATTTCAAACAGTTACCCCCAATTAGATATAGTCGGGTTTAAATTTGAAACGCGAAACCGCGTAAGTCTACGATAAATATTGTTCAAGCCAAGTTAAAGTTTCGTTAATGCTGAGTTAAATCCGCACTTAATCCAGTATTATGCTGAGTTAAGTGTTATACTATTAAACAAAGTTTTACTGGTAGTTTATACGTATGAGCGCTCGGCGGTTAGGAAAATATCGTTAGATTTCATGCTGGTTTTAATATTTGTAGGCGGAATATAATATTTTAAAGTAGGTAAATGTAACTTTATTCAATAAATCTTACACAAATATAATAAAACTAAACTACTTAAAAATACATTAAAAACTAAACTAAAAATCTACCTAACTAAAAACATTCTAAAAAACTCGGCCCTCTTGGGAGGGTGCCCATCACACTGGCGGCATTCCCGCGCTGGATGGCGAGGCTCAGCCTCTGCGCGAGAAAGCCGCCAGCACGAGGGTCACCCGTCGCCTCCCTCAGGCGCTTGCTGAGCTATATTTTAAAGGGCACTATATATCGTGATATTTTAGTGTCTGTTTTCCCGTAGCGAGATGGTTTTATCTCGAGTAATAGACCTCCGACCAGAGAGGGATGACCTTCGCAAGGTGGCGGGCAGACTCTGGATGCAAAGGGCCGAGAATCGGGTTGAGTGGCGTGCTTTGGGAGAGGCCTACGTCCAGCAGTAGACTGATACGGGCTGATGATTAAGGGCTAGCGTACAACAGAACGGCGCCAGTGGACGGCGCCGTCCGCTGGCACGAATGTTGTCCGCCTGTGACCGGCGCCGACATCGTGCGCCGGCAGACGCCGTGATGCGCCAAGCCAAGCGACGGCACGGCGCCGCGCCGCTAAGATATTTTTTTTTAAATAAAGAAATAACAGTAATATTTGTGACAATTTTAGTATTTACAAATAAATTTTTTAATGCTACTTTTTAAAAAATTTGCCGTTCCAAGTTTAACATAAATAGGTTTTCAGAAAACTTCAATCTTATAAATAGGTTTCCTAGATAATAAATTTATTCCGGTTTTTAATGCTTTACTGTTAAGTTGTTTAGTGTTCATGTTATTCTGAATTAGACCTATGTATATTTTACCACGTAGCTCTTAATCTTTAGGTATTTATTCATAAATCAATAAAAAATATAATAACTATTATAATATTAACCTAGAAAATATAAACTAAACTAAAAACTATATATACAATAGGTCGGTTGAACTATCTGAATGGCTTGCATTACAGATAGTTCAACCGATCCCCGTTGTCCGGCAACGTGCCCAAAATGCTGGCGCCATTTCCCCTCTGGATCGCTAGACTAATCCTTTGGGCGGAATACAGGCCAGCATTTTGGTCACGCGTGGACTCCACGAGCCGCGCCGACAGATCTTTCAAAATTTTCATCGCTCCCGGCCCCCACGGTCCCAGCGTCTCTACCCCAAACGGCACAAATATGTAGCCTCTGTCAATTTAGCTACCAACTAAATTGACCCGTAATAGTCTGTAACTATGCTAAAAGATCTCTCTAAACTAAACTGTACTTTCGTTGTTAAATAGAGCCGAAATGACGCAAAAAAAATTCGTCGACATCGTAATCCGCGCGGTCCCGGAAATAATGACATCCTTATTCCCGGACAGCCCTAGTTTTGCTCCCAGCGACATTTTAATTTAGCACAACTCTACGCCGGAGGGAGGATTACATTTTTCTCCTTCATACTGAATGTAACCGTGACCTATTTATACAGAGTGTAGCAGAAAGACTGAGGCCGATAGACTCTCTCTAATCTTTACGGCTCAGATTCAAAATTAACATTTCTTAATTTGTGCACCTGGAATTAATAAATGAAAAACAATGATTTACAAGGTTATCTTGAAAATGGCGCAAAATGGTAACAAAATTATTTGATAATTTCCGTGTCCAGTTGGTGAAAACAACAAAGTTATGTAATTTTAGTTTCTGTAACTGGACACGCGTAGCGAGGACATCTTAGCGTGTCCAAATGAAATAATAAATGTTACTATTCCGTGTTTAACCAACTGTACACGCCGCATGCCCAGTAGCTTATGTCCAGTTGGTTAAAAACACTTTTCCCGATCGATTCTATGACACTAATATATTTTTTATTAGAAAGCTCGTAGAACAAATGTTATACAGTTATGAATAGTGAATGATTTAGATTTCTTTATTTCTTTTTTACACCATAAGGTACTGTAGTATAATAATAATATAGGTAGTACATTATGTCAAATACAGTCATATTTGCAAAAATGTTCGTCAGGTAATAGTAATAAACAACTTAGTCAAAATGTTAATCATAATGTCGCGGAACTCACAATGTTTTCTTTCGCCGTTTATTAATCGATATGTACGTAAGTTACCTACTCTCACCTCTTATAGCGATCCAGTTTAGGTTCCTAAACTTACGATGACGTTTGACGTCATTGTAGCAAATAGCGATTCGGTTCAGTTTAGGAACCTAAACTGGATCGCTATAAGAGGTGAGAGTAACCCTACTGCTCTCAGACTCAAATGTCCACTTGGGAATCAAACCCTAGCCTCCGTATCGGACGTCCGTGTCCACTGCGCCAACTTAAAAACGACTTCAGAAATGAAAATTGATGCAATCGCCTTAATAGCTGGGTGTGGAAGGTGGTTAAAAATTAGTTATTATATCGATTTCTCGGCAGTTATTTGTAAGTTATGGCTCGAAAAGAGAATTATACGCGAAATTCTGTCGATAAATCTAACGGATTCCCTTTTTTGTTAGCGAGAGTACATTTGAAAGATTTATTCCTTTTTCACCAATTCTAGTTATACAGAGAGTAAAACCGTTTTCTTTTCGAATAATCCGATTTAAATTTGAAATTCGAATGACGGGGTTTTTCGGGAACAGAAGAGTAGTCTCTATTTTGTTTTATTTCTGCCAATTTGGTGAGGAACCATTTTGGACTCGCCTTTAGAATTACTGCAGGAACATTTGCCGTACGATATCAACTCTTATGACCCAGTCAATAAGAACGGTCCAAAGAGTTACACTTGATGTGCTGACTGTAGATTGTACTTCAAGGGAAGATAGTGCCGATTTATTTTATTTGAGCGGAATTGCAACGATTTAATTGAATCCGCACTAGTTGGGAATGGCATTTTCTCCCGAGTGATACTATTGATAATGCTAAATTTTTACCTTTTAATTTTATTGTTATCCACTATAGTATATATATTTTTTTATATATATTATTTATTACAACTACAATATCTTCACAAGTATCCCCAATACGATAATGTATGTACAGTCATTTGAAAAAAAGGTGTACAATTAGGAACAAACACAATTAAGCTAGGTGGACCTGCCTCAGGGCCGCGTCTGTGAACACTGCACCAAAACAGTGTATAGTGACTATACAATAAAAATCATTTCGGTCCCCTTAAATGCCCCCTTTTTTGCCCTTTTTTCTCGTGTGGTTTAGTGACCAAGACTTAATGTCAGAGTTATTCAGGCCCACCCTAGGGCATCTGTCTGCTGCCGACAGCAACCGGGACCAACTGCTTAACGTGCTTTCCGAGGCACAGAGGGACTCAGATGTCAAGTCTAATTTCTTTATTGCTAGTAAGCACGTTGAGTACATTTTTGCACGTCAATATATTTTTTGAATTTACATTTACACCACTGTGCAAGGAAAAGGTGCCAACGCTGAGGAGAAAAAGTGGCAAAAAACTCTCAGCAACACATCTTTTAAAACAATGATAATACAATGATTACTTAATAACTATACAGTACGTAACTATTACTATTGTTAGTAAGTTTATCCCTCATGCGGAACCAGCGACACACACCATGCATGTTCATCGTTTAAATAGTCATCTATCCTGTAATACGCCTTCTAAACAAATGTTCCTTTAATGAAATTTTTAAATTTCCTCTCTGTCAGCGTCATGACACTTTCTGGCAACTTGTTATAAAAGCGAATACAGTGCCCCATGAAGGATGTATATGATGAAAGTGTCACTAAAAGTCACCCATCCAGGTCCTGACCTCGCCTAAAGTTGCTTAACTTGTACGATATTTTTCAACGTGTACTCGCAACTGGACTAAGAGCCTCTCCTGCTCCTTAAACTATTGCTAGTCTCCTTAAATAGTCATGGACAGTGGCGGCATATGCCGTACTTTGAGTATTCGGAAAATGACAGTACGGCGTATGACGTAGTATTTTGATGCATTTAAAAAGACACAACGGCATTTCCCGCGGCGTTCGGTGCGGTTTTCTTTGTGGAGCGGTCCCACTGTCATTCTGTGTAGAAAATAGGTATGTGTACTGTCAAAATAAAGGTTGTAGGTACATTTTTGTCGGTCTTGACACGCACATACTTAGAATCCCCCACGGTTACGACAGTAGTTGAGAATTTTCACTGTCATTTCGTAATTTATACTGTCCATGAACGTGTTAAAATATATTCATTCTTTAAACATCGTTCCGTGATGTGGAATGCCAACACGTTTTCAAGGAATATCGACTGGCAAGCTTTCCCCTTACACAGCTTTCGTGACCTATATTTGAATGACCTAGTATTTTATTACATTGCTTCTGCAGATTATTAAAATTCTTTGACGTTCGAATTCCGGTATTTGCCGCAGCGTTACACAGAGACGATGGACCTCCATCTACTACGATCCTGGTACTCAACTCTCGCTTCATCCACATCATCAACAGTCTATTTATATTGCCCCACTGCTCGGGCACAGACCTTCCCTTACATCGAGGAAGCTCGGGCCATGATCCACCACAAGGCCCAGTGCCGATTTGCGGATTTTTTTCTTCTAAGGCATGCAGGTTTCATCACAAATATTTTCTTTCACCGTTTGGATAGTACTCGGTAAATGTACGTAAGTTATTCCGTCGAAAAAACCAAGGTTAACTCATTGGTACATGGCTGATCTGGCTGGGAATCGAACCTGGGACCTCTGTATCGCAAGTCCATTGACCCCAACTACTGAGCCACCAAGCTCTTCATCCACATACATTGTACTAATTAATATACTTTTCTTAAGATATTGTAACTTAACTAACATTTGTTTTCGTAATTAAACTGTGCTAAATGTTAGACATGAAATAACCTAACTTTTCAGAGAAGTTAATTAAGGTTTAATTAAAGAAGGTTAATTAATATACTTTCTTTGCTTTACTTACACAATAGAATAACTACTACATACATAAGTTAATATATGCTAAGACTAGCTGTACCCCGCACCTTCGTTTGCGTAGAGGATGGAGGAGATCAGGAAACAGATCTTCCTCTGGACCCTTATTTCCACATCACATACCGCCATGGCTTATAGCCTATCAGCTGTCCGGATATCTCAGCTATCTCCTAGTAAAACTCCCATCAAAATCCCTTCAGTAGTTATGGCGTGATACTTGCACAAAGTCACAGACAAACAGACAAAAATTCTAAAAATTTGTATTTTGGCATCAGTATCGATCCAAAAACACATTACAATTATTATTTTCAAAAAATATCCAATGTACAGAGACAACTTTTTTACAGTCTTATTATATGTAGGTATAGATACTATTTATATTGGCCACCAGCATCTTTAACCTTATGAATTTCTCCAGATTCTGGTATATTTAAGTACTTATCCAGTTTAGATAAGATTTAGGGAAACTTGTAATTTTTATTATGAAACTGTGTAGGTTCATAAAAAAATTAGAAAAATTTCGCATTCAAAAAATTTACTTTACATTTTGATTTATAGACTCTAAGTAATGTCGTTGGACTAATTTAGGTCAAAATCAAATCATTTATTTGTCTTATTGTATTTAGGCTAGATCGTAATGTGAATAAAGTATCATATTTTGGCACTTTATTTAATAATAATAAAAAATTGATTTGGTGTTAAAATTGATAACATAGAAGTACACTTAAAAGATGCACGAAAAAAAAATTCTACGTAACTTAATGAAATGAAATGTCATTTATTTGTAAATATGGGTAAACAATACAGATATCATATTTGTGTCTTAGTACCACCATATTCAGCCCGAAAGCGTACAAATTTTGTGGAAGTCTTTTGAATTAGAATTACATATACTTTATGTCAATTATCGCAAAAATAAAATTAAAATAGTTTAAATGTCACAACATAAAACATTCAAAATTATTAAACTTTGCAAAAACTAAGCATCTCGTTAACCCTAAAACGCACAGCAACGAATAGAAATATCTCGTCCGGCACGATACACTCAATCCCGGAATCGGGACCTGACCGTTCGAAATCGACGGCCATCCCAAAAGCAGCGTGACTTTTGCCCCCGGAATTGACGCGCGGCACGGGTTGAGGGGAGGGGTATTGATCGCACTCGGCCACTTCGGGCCCGCTCGGCTCAATTCGGCCAACTTCGGCTTTACTTGGCCCGTCATATACGGACGTCTGTTCGGTCAGTTGGCGTGTCAACTTTACTGAAAGGAGTTGATTTCAAGTTTAATTGGGACAAGGTTACCGGTGGAGGGTTGATTCGGTTTTCAATTAAATTTCTCGGCTTTGCTCTTGTATCAGTATTTAGTTTGTTTTGTTAGTTTAATCTGAAAGTTAATTAAGATCAAATATTGATGGATTTTTATGTCCACTTTTTAGATAAGTTTAGGATTATTTTCAAATAAGTACAATTTGTAAAATCATGTTTAGAGTTGAATTATCAATTTTTATTTTTGATGATGCGTCTTTCCTATTTTCGAGTTTTCTGTCTTAGAAACTGATTTAGTCAAAATTCAAATTATTCTTCTTGGCATACATTGATACACCTACCTAGGTACCCAGGAAACGTTACCTAGGTATTATTGAAATGCAACTAAAAATGACATTGCCACATTTCAATGGAGCTCTGCCCCACCTACAAAACTACGTGACCATTTAAGCTGTACGTATCATTTTGTTGGGGACTTATTACAGGTTTCATATTGCATAATCATAATCAGTATCATTTTCTACTACTCTCGCAACTCCTATGGAAGAATAACAAAAACAATGAATATTTTCTTCGATGTCTTACTATTTTCTGAATTATTAATTAAGCTGTTTTTTTCGACTCGCTAGATGTACAAGACTTTGTTTTAAACCAATAATTTTAATAAAAATTATTGGTTTAAAATAAACCAATATTTTTACATTTATTCGTTATCTTGTACATCTTGTGGTTGACGGTGGGGCAGAATCTGGCATTGTCATTTCCTGGGATAACAAAATAACATTCTACGATGTTTTCGTTTAAACCTACAACGAATTTTCTGTATTTAATCATTGGTAAATTATTACACCAAATGAATCAACTGTACAAAAATCTTTCCGAATCTTTCCGGGACGTCGCCTTGAGAAACTCGGATCTAAACCGAAGCCAAAATCAAGTGTCTTATTTTGTAAACAAAAACCACCCTACTCTAGTAACATTTTAAGCCGTTCTGTGATTATTGCATAGTTATTTTCACATTATTAGATCGGATTACTTTATGTTTTGATATGTTCTTGCATATGCTCTATGCGAAACGAAAATCTAAATGATAATATGGAGTCAAAATTCACGATCTGGGTACGAATCACGATGTGTGTGATGTGATGTGCTGCTGAGAGTTTTTTGCCACTTTTTCTCCTCAGCGTTGGCACCTTTTCCTTGCAAAGTGGTGTAAATGTAAATTCAAAAATATGTTGACGTGCAAAAATGTACACAACGTGCTTACTTGCAATAAAGAAATTTGACTTTGATGGCTCTGTTGGAATAGAGCGTGCCACGGAATGGCGAGGTCCCAGGTTCGAACCCGGTCGTGATGAAAATTTTTCTCCATTTATCATTCGGATTACTTTAGTTTCACAATGATGAACAGGTTCGATCAATCAGTTATTTCAGTGATACACCACAACAGGTAATTACGCGGCCGCTCTCTTGGGCACCCTGCCGCATGGGAGCGACTTGGACGCGGTGTTCTACCTGCGACTGGTAGAGGCCACTCACAGCTGGAATACCGCGTCCAAGTAGGCACGGTGGAACACAGAGAAAGTTGTACAGGAGAGTTTTTAAAGTTGAGATTTTCTCAAAAACTACTTGACCTATTGCAAAATTTCTTTCACTGTTAGATAGATAAAAGTTAAAACTATGTACTGTAAAAGAATTATTAAATTCGGTCCAGTAGTTTTTGAGAAAATCTCATCCTTATTGAGGCCCCCTGTATACTTATCTCTGTCGTCGACATTTTTAGAATTTTATTTTTTAAGTATTTTATTTTTGTGTTTATTTAAATATGTTATTGATTTGTTATAAATAAAGAATAAACAGGTAATTAGATGATCATGTTTGTTTACAAAATAAGACACTTGATTTGGGCTTCAGTATATATATAAAGTCGTCTCGCGCAATATGTAATATATTCCCAATACCTACATACATACACCTTTGTATGTATGTAAGGAACGGTTTGCAGACAATTCGATCTAAGACGGTTTTGGAGCTAAATTGACGTTCGATTGTACCCTTTTTTATTGCCGATGGGAAAGTTTGTTGATACTATAAGAAGGGTGTTTTTTTCTTGACGCAATTTCGACGTAACATCTTCTGTAAATGTATGGCTTTGGGGGTTGTTTACATATTTACATATTTTATTTATTCAATTAGAATATCTATACATATAATAAGACTTTAAAAAAAAGTTGTGATATTTTTTGAAAATAATAATTATTTTAGGACCGATACTGATGCCAAAACACAAATTTTTAGAATTTTTGTCTGTTTGTCTGTGACTTTGTGCAAGTACCACGCCATAACTAATGAAGGGATTTTGATGGGAGTTTCACTAGGAGATAGCTGAAATATCCGGACAGCTCATTGGCTACAAGCCATGGCGGTATGTGATGTGGAAATAAGGATAAAGAGAGGAAGATCTACCTCCTGATCTCCTCCATCCTCTCCATCCTCCTTCTCTACGCAAACGAAGTTGCGGGGTACAGCTAGTGATTTAATAAATAGGAAACCAAGTACTTCAATATAGTTTCCATTTAAATATAAGTATATTAAACAGGAATAATTTTGATCTTAAAATTTATAAATTTTTCAAATTTATTCAAATTTGTTTCATATTCATATCAGTAATACTCGCTGGTAAATAATACGCTGAAAACTGATGAAAACTGAATATGTTAAACTTAAAATGGTAAAAATAGACTTAATTTGGGGCCAGGGACGCAACTGACAAACAACCAAAAAAGGATCAATAATTTAAATATATGAAATAGAAACTAAAATAACCTATTTGGCCAGTCGCTAACACTTGTATTGTTTTTTGTTACGTTAGTACAGTCGACAGCAGATCAATGGTAACACTTTTTACTTTTGACAGTTCTTATTATTTGCGTCGTAAGACTTGAAATCGTACTGCAAGTGTTACCATTGCTCTGCTGTCGACTGTACATTGAAGAGAAAAATAGGTTTACAAACACACACAAAAATAAATCCATGCAAGTAACACAATAAAATAGTAACGAACTACTTAAGTATCTAAAAAATTTCAATTCGTCGAGAATTCATCACAATTTATCTAGATTCAATGCCAATATCAAGGCCGGTATCACAACGCCGCTACTAGAATAGATTTCTAATGCTTCAAACTTTTTATTTTTCCACTGTAAGTAACACAACTATTAACTTTCAAAATTATCTCCAAAATTGTTCATCATTTCATCCTTACAAAACTATCTAGAATCAAGGCCTATACGTATCCCTACATCCCTAAAAAGCTACTAGAATAGTTTTCCAATATTACAATTTTTTTATTTTTATTTTTCCACGCTAGTAACACCACAAAATAGAATCAAAACGTTTTCATTTTGGCAACGCACCGGCGCGTATTCCGGACAAGACCGCGTCCGGAACTCCGGACCCGTTTCGGAATACAGCCGTGCGCGCTTAATTGAAAAAGTTAAATCGGCCATTTTCGCGAAAATCGTACCGTTTTATTTTATTTTTCGTACTCGAAACGTCGCGAGTCTCAGAATAGGACCTTTCCAGTTTTATAGGGATTTTTATATGTCGATCTTATATGTCGATTGATATTTATTTTTTCTCTCTTTTTCAACGAGGTTTATTGTGTTTTTGTACGGAAAAGCTTATGTTTATTTGACTACCTTAAAGAGGGTGATGTTTTTCGAATGTGTGTATGTATTCCGCAGCCCAAATCAAGTGTCTTATTTTGTAAACAAATATGATCGTCTAATTACCTATTGTGCTGTATGAAGGAACTGATTGATCGAACCTGTCCATCATTGTGAAAATAAAGGTTGCGTTCCGTAGGAGAATCCGGAGCCCCCCCCCCCCCCCCCTTTTAACAAAAAAGGTAGGTAGGTAGGTATCCCACAACCTCGTTCCAAACGCGATGCGTTGAACACCTTGGGGTTTTAGTGGGTATAGGACCGTATTCTGGCGGGAGTCCCACATACTCACCGCGCGCCCCTCCTCATTGGCGCGGTGAGATGCGAAAAGCATTTCCCCAAGTAAAAAAAAAAGGTAGGTATCTATGTCCCATAAGAAGTGCAAAAGCGACGAAATACCGTTTAAGGAAAGTGTAGTTAAACTAAGTTTATAGCTAACAACCTCTGGTTGTGAAAGGGATGAATATCCCCGAATAAACCAGAGCACTTCGCATTATTCAAATGGCGTTTGTTTAGACTATGTAAGCGGCTCTTTTCGGCGATTTTTCACTGAATACGGATTTCTCATCCAGAAACGTCCCGACCATAGACCATGAAATATGAGCGAAGTCTTTATTGATTTGTCGTTGCCTTTAACTGAACGAGCTCTCAAAATACTCCAAAAATATTATAATAAGTTCTTTAAGGCGCTATATGGTTGTTGTCAAAAGCAAGAGTGAGACACAAGGCAGCGGCGGAATGAAGAGCACGGCGCAGTGCCTCAATATTCGTATTTCGCTCCTAAACATAATTAATATTGTAATTTGACAGTTCAATAAACGCATTTAAGAAATTAAATTTTGATGTGCCAGATTTAAACATGTTTAGGGTTTAAATGTGTTTAGGCTATTTCTAAATAATATTTAAGAACGGTACACAAGTCGTCCTAATAAATATAGTTAATTTTCAATCCTTGTTCACATCCATAATTTCCACATACAAATCTCTTTATTGCAAGTAAACACGTTGTATACATTTCAATACTTTTTTGGGAATTTACACTTACATATGCAAGGAAAAGGTGCAAATGGAGGAGAAAAGCAAAAAAAAAATTCTGTACTACTCTTGACAAATTAACGGCACATATTAATTAGATAAAACGGGAATTACCGTGTTAAACTATTTATTATTGATGTCTCGATATTTCGACAGCATTGCAGCCATCATGGTCACGAGTAGACTGATGACTGCAATGACTGATGATGATGGCTGCAATGCTGTCGAAATATCGAGACATCAATAATAAACAGTTTAACACGGTAATTCCCGTTTTATCTAATTAATATGTATACAAACCGTGAAAGTTTAAAAAGTGATAAATTAACGGCACGTTCTCAGACGAACATCTACAAAAGTAGACCATTATCTATGTCCTTGTCGAAATGGATCGCACAGTTTTGGAATAATAAGTAGGGCTTACCATACAATTAAGCGGTGACCATCAAACGTTCCGAATTTAGGCTTCGTCCAGACCCGAGATGCGAACTTCGCTAATTCTTTTTTATGATCTTTTTATTAGAGTTCGAAAAGTGCTTCAATGATAGTCGTTAAGTCTTAGGCTGTATTCACCACGTGAAAACAGGGGTCTAAGTTCACGACATCGAAAGTCGCTTATATATTGAAATTATATCGAAAACGTTACTTCGACGGGTCACTGCATCGACAGTACACTATATCGATGGTACGTTGCATCGACAGTTCACCATATCGATGGTACGCTGCATCGAACTCGACAGTACACCATATCGACGGGTCACTGCATCTACAGTACACTATATCGATGGTACGCTACATCGACAGTACACTATATCGATGGTACGCTGCATCGACAGTACACCATATCGATGGTACGCTGCATCGACAGTACACCATATCGACGGGCCACTGCATCGACAGTACACTATATCGATGGTACGCTGCATCGAATTCGACAGTACACCATATCGACGGGACACCATATGGGGGGTCTCCTACATAATATCGAAATACTTTTTATCGAATGTTGTTTCGTCGATGACGGTTACTCGATCGTTCGATTGCGCGAAGCGTTCATTCAGCGAATTTTGTTTCACCGATGGTTCGTTTCATCGAAAAATTTTTACTCGATACCTCAGTTGATCGACGAATCTATTAACCTAAGTTTCTATATATCGAAGACCCATTTCATCGAAATTCTTTTAGTCGATGAAATTATTCACCGACACATTAATTTATCGACAAATCATTCCATCGAATATCTTGATATTTACTATTACTTTAGTTATACTTAGTTTTGTGAAGGTAGGAATAGTGTTGAAAGAAACTCGGTCACCGTTGAAAGAAACTGATGCTCAAGCTAGGGATACCCTCTGTTTTGAGTCACCAGGTCTTCAATTTCAAAATATGTAAATTACAGTTTAGACATGTATACCCGGTATTTCACACTTAATACTAATTTGACTTGTTCAAGATGGAATTCTTACATATCCTGTTGAGACTACGAATAAACGCTTTTATATTATTATAATAAAGTCATCTTCAAAACGGATGAACTTTCGGTAAATGAAAGTTTCGATGAAACGTAGTATCGAGTAAACAAACTTCGGCAGACCAATCAATCGGAGAATCAAGCTTTCGATATAACAGTTTTCGATGAAACGTAGTATCGAGTAAACAAACTTCGGCAGACTAATCATTCGAAGTATCAAGCCTTCGAGCGACAATATTTTCGATAAATCGTCATCGACGAAACAACATTCGATAAAAAGTATTTCGATATTATGTAGGAGACCCCCATATGGGAGGGTTGTGCGTTTAGGTTAGGTTACCTTCGTATCTACGTATGTAGTTATAAGAATTCAGACATTCTATTAACGTCAGGCCAGGCTTTTTGCCCTAGTTAGCTTTGCAACACACGTATAATAATAAAAATAAATAGACTACTTAATACAATACAATTACTGGAGATGTGGTGTTTGACCATGTACAAACAGATGGTCCTTCAATTTGTTCGCTGTCAGTACAAAGATATTGTCGTCTTCTTCTTACGAAGGTTGGCGATCATTATGGCAATCTGCACTCTCTACAACGCCGCATGGAATAGAGACCTGGTACTCTTGCCGTACTATTGATGTAAGTTCCTGAGCCATGATATTCTCCTTCTACCTGGCCTTCTTCTGCCCTGGATATTTCCCTGAAGAATCAGTTGTAGAAGATCGTACTATTTATTCCTCATTATGTGACCTAGATACTGGAGTTTCCGTTATTATTATAATACAAAGAAGAATAGGCGGCCGAGAAGAGTAAAGCTCTAAAGTACAGGGGTCTCGATACCCTTTACAACTTTGTTGCTTTTGGTGTCGAGACCCTCGGCCCGTGGGGTCCAGGTGCCTGGTCGCTTTTTACCGACATAAGCAAACGAGTAGTAGATGCCACTGGTGACCCAAGAGCTGGCAGCTACCTCGCTCAACGGATTAGCGTCGCGATCCAGCGAGGTAACGCTGCCAGTGTCTTGGGTACTCTTCCCATAAGTCAGAGTTTAAAAAAATAAATTTAAATAATTAATGTTTCTTTTTTAATATTTTATATTGTACCTTTTTGAAATAATATAATGTCCTTTACTGTAGTGTAAATACAAAGATATTTTGTATTATGATATTATTTCTTGTAATCCTCTCTTTGCTCCCGTTTTACTTCCACGAAGTATTTCCAATAATAGCTCCTATATTGAGTAAGCAACACGGTTTAGGATGAAAGGAATTCGGTGATTAAAACACCGCCTTAGAAATGTTGGGAATTTGCAATAATAAATTCATATTTTTTTATCTTCGATCGGCATAATTATCGGTATTTTACAAAAGAATATATTTTTCCATGATAATGAAAAAAATATCTTTATTACAAAAGTATTACACAAATAAGTACTTATTATAAACAATTAGTATCACAATAGACAAAAGTGGTTTACATTGCTCATAGAATCAGTAAATTGAAGTACCTAGCAGTGGGCTGGTCACATCTGTCGTAGAACCGATAACCGATGGGGTAGACGAGTTCTCGAATGGAGGCCACGAACGGGTAAATGTAATGTGGGACGCCCCCGACCAGATGGAGGGATGACCTTCGCAAAATGGCTGGCAGGGACTGGATGCAGATGGCCGAGAGTTGGGTTGACTGGCGTGCTTTGGGAGAGGCCTTCAGCAGTGGACTGATACGGTCTGATGATGATGATCATCAGCCCGTATCAGTCAAAAAAT
The DNA here is from genome assembly GCA_963506565.1 of Tachystola acroxantha. NCBI lineage: Eukaryota > Metazoa > Arthropoda > Insecta > Lepidoptera > Oecophoridae > Tachystola > Tachystola acroxantha. Next base: position 1,528,762 of record OY735874.1, read on the forward strand.
GTTGTTGCCAACGCACGGCGAATTGAGAAAGATCTAAAACAACATCTATTACACACTCGAGATTGTAGTTACAGCCTTTATAAGTCTTGCATAGAGCATTCTTCGAAACCGGTTACGAACGACGATCATTTTATTTCTCATTCGCAACTGGTTACGAAATACATTACAGTAAACGATGAAATCCTTTCCGCCCAGTGGTTGAAAAAAAAATGTTGTTGCCACCAACACACGGCGCATTGAGAAAGGTCTAAAACATCTATCAGTGGGCGGCTGTTTCCGCACAGTGGGCCAGCGCCCGGCGAGGCGAGTAAAATATCAATTTCCTACCCACTGACCGTGCAAACCAGTTCATTTATCAGAAAACACCGCTCGGGCTTAAATAAAACATCCGATTGATACCACTGTGCTTGTTTTTTTCTGTAACCTGTTTTGAAAACAACTGACATACTTAAACATATAGTGCAATTTTCATGAGACGGCTTCTATAACATGCTATGTGACAGTTCACGACGTTAACAGATATGAAATTGGAAAATACAGAATAGGATTACAACCTTCAATCTACAACGCCGACTGGCGTAAGCCAGATTTTCGTTAACGCCAGTACAATAGATATAAGTAATGTATGAATAGACACGCTTTTTCGATAGTAAATGACTAGATTTTCAGTGTTTTAAGGTATTCAGGATATAATATAATAATAATATTTTATTTGTGGCTTCTGAAAATGGCGGGAAACGACGGTTGCGAAATTATTTGATAATTTTCAGTTTAATGTCTACATTGTGTTTAATATCACGTTAAATTAATCAGAAAATTTTCGCGAATGGTATGGTGAAATTATTGGAGAATTCATGCAGGATCTGAAGTTTGGCGCTATAGTCAATAGTCCCACTACGAGCTCGGGAGTGAACGTGACTGTCGAGCTGCTTCGTCCAGAGTGATGACGCTACGGCGGATTTTAGATAAACCCTGACTCCCGAATTAGGGTGCCTGTGTTTCGGGAATCAGTGACTTTACGTGTTTACTTATTGCTAGTTATTACTAGACCTTCTTTTTACTATAATCAGAAAGAGGACTAATGTCAGCTTATATTATAGTAGGTGGGTACTGTAATAATGTTTGTGTCGTAAACTTTTGCATATATATTTTATACAGGGTGTAACGTAAAGGGTATATGAAGCCGAAGGGAGGGTGTTCAGTATTGGTAACTGAACAACTTTCGTTCTGCGATTTTTTGACTTTTCATACATTTCGTACCGGTCATCTGATCAATTTGTTGACATTAATTTATTTTTGTTTTTTATTCGAAAAGTCGTAGAACAAAAGTTGTTCAGTTACCGATACTGAACACCCTCCCTTCGGCTTCATATACCCTTTACGTTATACTCTGTATAACCTCGTTAATTCAATAGAGAAATTACAAATCACAAACCAGCACCTGCTATCTCTCCATCCACATTTTACTATAAAATCGGAGCTGTTGCCAAAAATTAGCTTAAAAAGCTAGTGAAGCGCTCAGGGTAAGCTGTACGCGAAAGCGATAGTGGCTGAGCTTTTAAGCTAAAATTATTAAGCACAACTTGCAAGTTAGGTAACGGCTTATAGCTAGCTTGTGACGTTTCGCGCTGAGAGCTTATCGCTTTTATTGGGTTATAATAAGGTGATGTGACGTTTGACGAAGCTTTTGAAGGTTATTGATTGGTCTGAAAGGTTTGAATAATTTTACTGTACAAACCAAGTTTAGATATAGTTTTCGAGAGGAAACATTGATTCAATTTTTTTTATCAGTGTAGAAAAAAATATACTTACCTAAGTATTGTTGACTAAAACTCAATTTATCACAATACAAGAAAAAAGCTTTTATAAAATCAACTTAAAAAGAATTGAAATGAAAAAATAAGTTTTTACTTACACAATTTTAAACAATTTTTTTTTCTAAATTTAAAAAAATAGAGGACGTTCTGAATTCGTCACGTTTGTTATTTTTTTTTTAATACAGTATCGAAAATAATCACGAAAGACTTTTACGAGATCACGTACCCATCAAGATAAATCTATCGCATATGAGTATTCTTATTTTTTCTAACGTTCGGCCTATCTTTGCATTCTTCAAACAGGATGTGACCAAAAAAATTGGGGCTAAAGAGGGTTTATCAGTTTTTTTTGTGATTACTATTACCTGAGGGATGATCGCGATCACAAATAAAGATAAGTGGCTGTTGACATGACAGTGATTCTTCGTATTTAAGAGCCTTCCATGAGCCAACTAGCGCCGCCAATCTTTAAAAAATCATATCTTCCAATATAATCAATTTTATTAAAAAAGCTACGTTCACATTGTTTATCACATAATGGCGAAAAACGACCGTTTCTGACACATTTGTGAACTACAACTTACCTACATTGAATCACGTTACAAATAAGCATTTAAAAAATAATATTTATAGCAATAAACAATGTGAACGTAGCTTTTTTAATAAAATTGATTATATTGGAAGATATGATTTTTTTAAGATAGGCAGCGCTAGTTGGCTCATGTCAGCGCCTTAAGAGGGATCGAATGTTGCCACTTTTTAAATATTATTATCGTAGTGGGTGTTGAAAATTGATCGATCCTATTGGCAGTAGAAATTTTGTGAATTATGGTCAAACTATTTTAAATATTTAAAAGCGCACGACGGACAATAAAGTGAGTGATCCTATAAGCGTACCGTTTTCTTCTTGAGATAAGACAAATTATGAAATGTATAGTGCATTAGTTTAAGACTGTAATGCTAGACATTTAAATGAAATAATAAATAAATAAATAAAATAATACGGAACCCTAAAAATAAGGTAAAATACATTACCTTAGTGTTTTTGGTAGTCGGTTGAATGTTGAATGATTAATCGCTCGGAATCCTAAATCATATTTATTTAAGTATTTATTGTTTATTAGAAATTTCTCAGACTTATTTATTACAAAAGCCTTATTACATATTATAAAGTATGCGAAAATAAGTAATTGTTTTTTGTTTTTCACCACGAAAAAAAAGATGACTAGATTCTTATGAGTCTAATTATTTTCGAACAAATATTTTTCTGAAAAAAATATCACGGTTCCATAAAGAATTAAAAAAAGGATATTTGAATGTTTGCGAAAAAAATCTGCTTAATTTTACACAGAGAAAAAATCAAAGGAGTAACTTTTCTTAAAAATTTCAAATTTATGAAAATCAAGTCAATTTTGCAAGGCCATTTTATTCTTCCCTGTAACTTTGTCTTGTTATTTACCGGACATAGAAAATATATACGGGATATTTTCACTAAAACTCCTATTTACAAATCAGATTACCAGCCAGACCTGTATTCAGATGGATAAATTGCTATTTCCCACAAAAGAAATGTTTCCGTTTCCATTGAATAGAGTCTCGGATCGAACCCCTACTAGTTAATGCTGAATACTGACCATTGAAAATGCGACTTCTGAGGGTTGAACAGCCAATCATATACAGAATGTCTGTAAATGTACGGATTTAAAAGGAATAAGACAATTAAAAAAGCAAATATATATATCATTTTTTTGGCATAAAATGTAGGTATAGTGTAGTTAATTCTGAAAGTGGCCACTAAATGTCAGCGCAGACCGATGGAGTGGCGGCGAAGCAGCTAATTTAGTAACAATTTGAATTCAAATTTATTTACGTCAACATACTATATATTCAATATTCAATATATTTATTGCATTCCATAAGTTATAATACAGATGTTCACATACTTAACATTAAAATGTTACAATGTTCTTTATGGACCTTGTTTAGGCACAGCAATATAAGGGAGAGACGACATTTTTTGCTCAAATATAATGCAATTTGTAGTAACTAAGAAGTAGGCAATAATTGTTTATTATTTTTTATCGTTTAGAAATTCAATATATAATAGTTGAAGACAACACTTGTGCACATTATTCATAAGTACATTTACATTATTATTTATTGAAGTTCATTCAAGTCCTGCCCACGGCAAGAAATTTTTCATCATGTTGAAATATTGAGATCCTCCGCCTCTCATCACTATGCCGATTACAATTGTATACTGCAGTAAATAAAGTTGAATTCAAATTGTTACTAAATTAGTTGCTTCGTCGCCACTCCGTCGGTCTGCGCTACTACTAAGTCGATTTCTAAACCTAAATGCAACTGTCACTGTCGTTCGTATGCTACGACGCGTAAGAGCGAGTGAAACGCCAATTGTATCGACGAATCTAACGATAGAGTATTATTCATATTCATTTATTTATAGTATTAAACATACATGGTCAATAATATTAATAAAATTACATCAAGTACGTATTTATCAATATTATGTCATAAATTTTTTTAAATTAAATAATAATAAAAATTGTTAATCATTCTATTCTATTTTTATTTGAATGGCTTCTACTCTTATTCAAGAAATAATTTCGCCAATGTCAAGTTTTTTAGAGTATTCATGTAAATAGAAAATTAAATAAATAAAAAATCAATCCGCCATTCCAAAATGATGGCGGATCCTAATTGTTAATCATAAAATTAAAATATCACGTGCGAATAAGATAATTATTTCAATTGAAAAATGTCAAGTAAGTATTCATTAAAATTATGTCAAATTGTATAAAGTAGGTACAGTATCAGTACAGGTTATTAAAAGTCGCAGAACAAAAGAATACCCTGCATTTTGCTACACCCTATATATCAGAGTAGTTAATTTAGTGAAACGAGGGTGAAAAAAGAAACCGGAATAGTTCTAGGGATGTATTTATTAGGGACAAAGTACATTGATATAGTTTAAAAGACTGCACCTTTTTGCTGATTCTATATGATTGCGAAAAAAGGTTATTGTTCATACAAAATCCGGTGAAGCGTGATCGTGCCTTACTGGGTACCTGGCAATCGAATTTGTTTTATTTGATGATACGAGTTATTTTTCTTATAATGATGTGTCCTTTCTATTATTGTTTGGCTCAGTAAGGGATATTAAAGTCGAAACGAGTTTTGTGTTTAATTTACCAGAATAAAACGCTTTCTATGCATGTTTTATAGATACATCTTTATACAGGGTATATGAAGTCGAAGGGAAGGTGTTCAGTATCGGTAACTTAACAACTTTTGTTCTACGACTTTTCGTATAAAAAATAAAAATAAATTAATGTCTCATACAAATCGATCAGCTGACCGGTACGAAATGTCAAAAAATAAATTCGCGAAAATCGAAAAATCGTTGAACAAAAGTTGTTCAGTTACCCATACTAAACACCCTCCCTTCGACTTCATATACCCTTTCCGTTACACCCTGTATAAGGGTTGAGCTTGGTACGGTCTAATATAGTTAAAAGTGTACAGGAGAGTTTTTAAGGTTGAGATTATCTCAAAAACTACTTGACCTATTGCAAAAATTATTTAACTGTTGGATAAAAGTTAAACCTGTGTAACTGTGAAAGTATTACTACAGGTTGTCTTTGAATTCATTCGACAAAATTAAATGGATGGTCAGGCTTGTGACATACATTATTTCTGCACAGCGTTTAAGCAAATTAAACAATTTGCGGAAAAATAAAAATAAAATTGTAAACTATCAAAAAAAAATTCATTTAATGTACATCGTTAATGTGCTTTGTAGTTTTACATTTCAACATTTTGCAACGATTTCTTTCAGTGGAATTTGACCTAATGTCATTGTGTGACTTGTGACGTACTTAAATCATATTTTTTTGCAGTTTTGTTTTCCAAAAAAACCTTACCAATTTAATATTTATCATGAGTACAACTCCCAGTTTCAATTTGTCGAATGTATTCAAGGCCACCTTGTATATTCGGTCCAGTATTTTTTTAAGCAGATCTCAACCTTATTGAGGTTTCTTGTAGACTTTTCTCTGTCTTCGCGTAAGTACATAAACATGTAAACGAAAACGGATACATCGCATAAGCGCCGCTGTCCGCTCCCGGGACACAGCCCACTAAATCACAGGTCTAGCCCATGTATAATTCAGGAGCTGCCAGCGACACCTACCGTACACATGTTTGTTTCGGCATTGCTATAGACTTGGGCCTGATAGTCATAAACAGTTCATCTATTCCACTAAGTTCAACCAGTTGAACTAATTGGACAAAAAAATTCCAATTATTTCAACTTTATGTAATCATTTCTAAATAGTTACAAAGTTGAAATAATTGGAATATTCTTTCCAACTAGTTCAACCACAACAAAGAAACTATATTTTAATTCCGTCAAAAAATCTTAACATCTGACAAGAACTGTCAAAACTTGATTTTTGATATATTTTGAAAATAAGAGGAGTTGTAGTTACATCTTACAACTGTCAGTAATTTTCATTAAAAAAATCACAGTCGTGAGTAATGCTGAGTTCGTGCTCAAAACTGTCTATGGCCCGTATTAATAAATCACTCTCAGCTCAAAAGTCAATCTTGAGAACGACCTCAAGATTTATATTGCCCCACTGCTCGGGCACAGACCTTCCCTTACATCGAGGGAGCTCGGGCCATGATAGATTTTACTAATGCGACAAAAAACCTATGAAGCAAGTATTCTCAGACCTCGCCGGCGCGCATTGCTGGCGGTGCCGGCTGCGCGCACAGTATCGCACAGGAACTCGCCGCTGGTCCGTGCGCTGGCGCTGCTCAATGCCCTCCTGACAACAGCACCAGAATGTGTTGTGTTTGCGAGTGGATGGACAACTGTGTGTTGTGAATGCCTGAAGTTTTGTGAGTTGATGGATGACAGGGTCTCCAGTGTATTTAGGTCTTAAGTCTGCAAGAAAATCTGCTTGTTTATCTATATTTATTATATTAATTAATTTAAGTACATGAGTACTATCTTACGTTTGTGGTGCTTTGGTTTGTATACTGTTATGCCATAAATATATGTATAAATAAATAAAAAATAAAAAAATAAAATTCTGAGGTTGCCCAGCTTCGATCGAAACGAAACCGAAAGCTCCATCGCCTTCCACTAAATCACAGCACGCCTGCCCATGTATAATTCAGGAGGCTGAAAGCGACACATAATTCCGACAAACTCCAAAGAAGATACCGAAAGCCGGACCGAACCGAGGCCCGACGTTGACCGTACCGACCAATTTTCCGGTCTAGCGGCATCGGCCGATTCAATTTCGGTAAAATTTTATTCGTCCGAATTCGAGCGTGCAAGTGAAATTCTATCGATAGCCGAATATATTCCCTGACGGTTTGAAGTGGCCTTTGCTTTTGGCAGGGGCAAAGGAGCGAAATGACCGTTTTGGGTTTACTACGAGTACCTACTTTGGAGTAGATAATAGATCGGTGGATTAGAAAATTAGGCGGTTTACGAAATTACTTGGTAGTCTATCATCATCGTCAGCCCGTATCAGTCCACTGCTGGACGTAGGCCTCTTCCAAAGCACGCCACTCAACCCTACTCTCGGCCCTCTGCATCCAGTCTCTGCCAGCCATCTTGCGAAGGTCACCCGTTTACCCGTTCGTGGTCTCCATTCGAGAACTCGTCTACCCGATCGGTTCTACGACAGATGTGACCAGCCCACTGCCACTTCAGTTTACTGATTCTATGAGCAATGTCAACCGTTTTGGTCTTCTGGCGGATATACTGAATAAGACTGGTAGTGTTTAGATCGGTTTAATGATTCAGAATAATCAGAAAAATCAGTTGAAATATTAGTCACAGATTGATAAATATATTTATATATAAATATGTGTCCAAAAGTTTACGACACAAATATGTTACAATACCCACATCCACCCACCTACTATAATATACGTTTATGATACTAAGTAATATTTACATTCCCACTTATTAAGCTGACACTGTTCCTCTTTCCAATTATTGTAAAAAAAGTCTAGTAATAACTAGCAATAAGTAAACACGGAAAGACACTGATTCCCGAAACACAGGTCACCCTAGTTCGGGAGTCAGGGTTATCTAAATCGTGCTAATTATAATGCTGACTGTTATACTTGCAATATGTTACATATTAAGCACATTGTAACCATTCATTTTGTGAAAATAAATATTATTATTATTATCTAACCCTTGTAATGCTATCTATGTGTATCATTAGTAATCGCTACATTACTTAGCGGGATAATCAGAAAGGACGGGACTCTAACAATTCCAACATACCCTGAAACACCTCGTTCGCCTCATCCACTATCATTAGCCATCTCTTGTCTATTCGAGTTTGGGGATTTGTGCTGCACATATTCCAGTTTATTAGTATATTATGTACCAGACCTATGTGATACCTAAAATGCCTATCTAGGTCTTCCCCGACTACTCTAGTTCGTGTCTTATATTTGCTAATTGTTTTAGTTTTTCAAAAATTTAGCGCTTATACTCCAGTTCAGACACTCCTAGTATATCGTAGATCATCATTAAGTAAACCACGTCTCCGACTCTTGGTACTTTGTCACCAGTTGAAGTACTTATATCATCATCATCATTGTTAGCCTATTTATATTGCCCCACTGCTCGGGCACAGACCTTCCCTTACGTCGAGGGAGCTGGGGCCATGATCCACCACGCGGGTCCACTGCGGATTGACGGATTTCTCAAGCCTTAGATTTTTTTCTTCTACGGCATGCAGGTTTCATCACGATGTTTTCCTTCACCGTTTTGAAAACACTCGGCAAATGTACGTAAGTTTATTCGTCGAAAAAACCGATAACTCATTGGTACATGGCTGCCCTGGCTGGGAATCGAACCCGGGACCTCCGTATCGCAAGTCCATTAACCCAACCACTGAGCCACCGAGCTCTTCAAAAATACTTAATCAATCATTAATATTAATCATAAAAGTAAATCAAATTTCAAATCAAACCAAATCCTGTTAAATTTTTAACGAACGAAAGTGATTCATGTCTTCATTCAGATTTATCATTAATATTCATAAAAACCGACGACTGTCCCTTCAACGGCTGAGATCATTTTTCAGAAATCATTAATGAGTCCCTAACACACATTTATATATCATTAGGTGTCGACAAAAGAATTGTCACTGGAGGGAGAATCGAAAAAGACATCGGGTATCAATGCACAATTTAATGAGAATTGAAAGATAGGGGAGATAGGGAGGCCACAGAAATGAATAGATATGACGTTGACTGGCAGTTCAAGGTATAATTTGTTTATTAGTCAAATACAACAAGGATCCCCCAACAATCACAATGTTTTTAAAAACATTACCATTCAGATAATAACTACAACTATTCTTAAAATAACAGTCGCCGACTGAAATACCTTTTATTGGATAGCGAATTGTATTCCTTTAAGGAATTTGACTTATTAATGTTAAAATCATAATTTATGCAATGCATGTTTTTATACATACTTATTATTATTTTAAATTGACGATCAAATTACTTTTTTGATTTAATTGAGAGCTCGGTGGCTCAGTGGTTGGGTCAATGGACTTGCAATATGGAGGTCCCAGGTTCGATTCCCAGCCAGGAAAAAACTTACGTACATTTACCGAGTGCTCTCAAAACGGTGAAGGAAAACATCGTGATGAAACCTGCATGCCATAGAAGAAAAAAATCTAAAGCATGTGAAATCCGCCAACCCGCACTGGGCACGCGTGGTGGATTATGGCCCCAGCTCCCTCAAGGTAAGGGAAGGTCTGTGCCCGAGCAGTGGGGCAATATAAATAGACTGATGATGATCAAATTACTAATGTGTATTTTAAGTATTGACAACTGTAAAAATGACATTGTAATCTGAAATAAATGAATCTATCTATCTAACCGAAGTAGCTTTTCATGAATGTTTCGTAGATTCCGAGCTCTGTCACTTCTTGTGTAACAGTTACTGTTTTAAATCAATATACTTATGTAAACGAATTACTGTTTTGTAATAGTTCGCTATAGTTTTAATTCTCAGAATTTGAATTACGCATTATCCATGCTCGGTGAATAAATTAGAACATGATGAAATAATAGGAGCGCATCATCGTAATCATGTTTCTAACCGAATGTTAGACTTGGTTGTCGGAATAATACTAGTATTGTCCGATAGATGGAATTGCGTAACATACCCTTTAAGTATGTATAAAGCGATGAAGATTTTCGGTGGGCGTGGCGTGGCCTGTGGTGGCTCAGTTGGTAAGAGCGTGTCACGGAATGACAAGGTCGCAGGTTCAAGTGCTGCCCTCGGCAAGAATTTTTTCATCATGTTCTAGTTTTAATTCTGTTTTTTTTTGTGTGTGTGAAAACTAGATTTTTTTACGATAACAACTTATACAATGACGAAAGCTCTCCGTAAGTTGCATTCAGTTCAGACTTTGGTCAATAGTCAATTTGAAAAACACTCTGAAGTCACACTTCCCGGCCATACTGCGCAAGCGCTGCGCCTCACTGCAGCGCAGGCTTCGCGCCTCCACCAACGGCATCCTGAGCGCATTGGCGTCCAGGTGGGACTCGCCCATCCTCGCGCGCTGGTCACACCTGCACACGGCGGGCTGAGAGGTGGGCGAGAAACACCTGACTTAAAATTGTGTCCGATGTCGTCCTATTTTTAAATTTTTTACTTGTTTTTGTACCTACTAACATTAGTTTGTAAGTCATTTTATTGTATGTTACTAACATCTATGGACCATGTCCGAAATAAACAATTTTTTTTTTTTTTTATTTATTTTGTCTATGTCAAGAGCTACTCTAGATAACGCACTTCCATAGGGATCTAAATAGTAAATCGTCTAGATATATGCAATAATTCGATCCCCCATTTCTGTGCCATTAATCAAATGTCAGTGCTATTAGAATGGGGCGACGAGAGATGTATTTGTATACTCGAATAGATTGTCTATACGTAGTATATTGATCGTGTGTCAACAATCCTGTAATAAAGAATGTTTTTAGGGGGACTACGGTATATCCCTTCGAGAATTCCATTTTTATATTAATACTTTTGAAAGATAATTGTATTATGCTATCATAACGTTCATTTTAAGAGGGTAGTGGATGTAGTATTCGAGGATGCAAGTCCGATACAAAAACAGGTGACTAATATTGAGGGTGCTAAACTGGATACACAACTGGAACTTCTAAAGGTAATACAACAAAGGAATCTTCGATATTTTCGTCATATTATACATAATCTATAATATTGATCTGTTGCAGCTCATAATCCATGGCAAAATCTATGGAAAGAAGAGTGTTAGCTAGAGGAGATACTATTGGGAAAGAATTTGCATGGTTGGTTCAGGTTCAGCACAGCATTCTAAATAATGTTGTCAACTTTCAAAAACATTTATAATCTCTATCAGAGATCCCCTAACTAAACGATTATTACTTATCGAGTCCTACGCATAAACCGTGTTCCCATTAGGCTCTAAATAGAGATGATGCAACCAGATACAAATCCAGCCATTAGTAGCATCCGTCACTGGATTAGGTACAGTAAGCAACGTTAGTGAATTTTCTAAATGGTTGATAGTGGAGGATTTGAGGTGTATTCTGTGGGAATATATGTACTTGACCATCTCAGTATGAAATTACCTTATTACAATACGTTGATGACCTAAATTTGAATTTAGGCCCGTAGGTATATAGTCTGAGCTCAAACCCTTCAGCGATACACTCTTAAGACGTGATCACAAACTCAAGTATGTCATTTATTAATGAACTAATCTTGACGTATCCGTGATGTCTTTCTCAAGTCGCGATTCGCCTGCAATCAGCAAATACGTTATCAAGTGTGAGTTTGACAGTTCTTTTGAGAACTGAGTTTTGTTTATTAATATGACGTTACTAAATAAGGGCCTTAGTGTCGTACAAATACAGACTAAAGTAAAAGTAAACCTTTTACGGTTCGTTCAAATACCTTTGGGGCAAAGAGGAAAGATCTAATATAGGTAATAAGAATAGATGACACAAAATACGCCCACCTAGTTGACGATTGAGCTGCTGTAGCAATTGATTAATGTCCAATAAGAAATCGGTAAGTTATAAGGGCAAATAATTGAGTACCTGTTGACAATAAATAATGATCAACAGTAACCTGTATCATCTCAATCATTTATTACTGATAACAGGGATTTAAGATATCACTTAGATTATTTTTGAAAAATCTCTTTAAAAATCTATGGTCAAGATCATTTGATATTTATATTTTTTGGTTAACCTAATATAATTCTGTTGGCTTTTGAAAATGGCGGGAAACGACGACGGTTGCAAAATTATTTGATAATTTTTAATTTAATGTCTGCAGTGGTTATTTTGTAAAAATGTTCGCGAATAATAGTATGGTGAATATATTGGATAATTTGAACAAGATCTGAAGTTTCAAGCTTTTATCAAGAAGCTACAAGCTCGGGAGTGAACGTGACTGTCGAGCTGCTTCGTCCAGAGTGACGACGCTACGGCGACTCCTCTGGATGAAGAAAGGAAGACGCGTATACCCAGGGTGACGACGCTACGGCGACTCCTCTGGAGGAAGTTCGAAGACTATGATATATTGAATATTCTGTAACATGACATTGGCAAATGGCGAACTGTCGAGTCCATTAATAAATAAATAATGTAATTATGTTCCTCTTTCTAGATACCTAGTTCTTGTCTACTTCGCAAATCTTTAAGATCATTGTTTGTGAATCAGTTAGTACCTAATAATATGGGACACCAGGTATGTGTTTTTGAAGCAATCTCGGAATCTTAGTTCTACTGGAACTATGTATTACCTGCTCTCTACTGAATATAAAGTGAGTATGCCATATCACCTTTTTATGGATGTTATTATAAGTATCATCATCATCAGCCCGTATCAGTCCACTGCTGGACGTAGGCCTCTCCCAAAGCGCGCCAATCAATCCTACTCTCGGCCCTCTGCATCCAGTCCCTGCCAGCCATTTTACAAAGGTCATCCCTCCATCTGGTCGGGGGGCGTCCCACACTACGTTTACCCGTTCGTGGCCTCCATTCGAGAACTCGTCTACCCCATCGGTTATCGGTTCTACGACAGATGTGACCAGCCCACTGCCACTTCAGTTTACTGATTCTATGAGCAATGTCAACCACTTTTGTCTTCTGGCGGATATACTCGTTTCTTATTCTATCTAACAAAGAAATTCCATAGCTCTTTCCATAGCTCGCTGAGCTATGGAATTAGCATGATTATATGTATCTCAATCTTATAATTAGCATCAATAACAACTGCAGTATAATCACAATCAGTAACATCATTGATGTCTTCAATATTTATAAGTATTTACTTACAAAGATCAACGTTTTTAATTAACTAGACTCTCCACAAGAATCCTCGCTCGAGTCTGTTTATTTCTCGCCGAAACACCTCTTTAGCTGTTTTCCACAGATAAATCTCTGTCTGTTACCGACTAGTGGGGGGCTGTTTGAAGCCTCTTCTATAAATCCTAGTGTGGACAAAATACCAGTACCAGATCAGGACCAAATTAAGTCAAATTTCTGGTAAAGGCATTAGGTTCAACTTGTAAAACGTGTACATCTGGTCTCGTTAATGTTGATGTTTTCTCAAAAACTACTTGACCGATTGTAATACTCCTTGCACTAGTAGATAATATACGATTTCGAGTGTCCACCATGATAATTATTTTGAAGAATTATTAAAATGAGACAAGTTCTTTTTGGGAAAGACTCAACCTTAATTACTCTCCCATATATTTCAAGAAGTAGTCAACTGATCCAGGTACTGGGTGAAAGGTGGCATCTCACCCATTGGTGTGATTTTTGAAGGGTGAGTTGTCACCTAAGCCATTTTTATCTTTGTTTATTCGCTCAGAACTTAATACTTGCAAACTGCTTTTTAACTGACTTTCAAAAAAAAGGAGGAGGTTATCAATTCGTCGAAATATTGAAAATATAGTGATTATAATATATCATTGCCGGATACAGGAGTAAAATATAATACCTTCATCATCATCACCAGCCTGTATCAGTCCACTGCTGGACGTAGGCCTCTTCCAAAGCACGCCACTCAACCTTACTCTCGGTCCTCTGCATCCAGTCTCTGCCAGCCATCTTGCGAAGGTCATCCCTCCATCTGCTCTTACCCGTTCGTAGCCTCCATTAGAGAACTCGTCTACCCCATCGGTTCTACGACAGATGTAACAAGCCCACTGCCACTTCAGTTTACTGTTTCTATGAGCAATGTCAACCTTTATTGTCTTCTGGCGGTATACCTTATATTTCTGTAATTATATTGACTCTTTTATACTTTTAAATCCGGAGTACATCAATGATGTGTATCGATTATTCAACAGAAATGGATGGTACGTATCGCGTTCCTCTACCAGCAGTAAATCGTGTGTGGTCTTTGGTCTCGGTCCTAATTTGTTTCGTAAAACTAAGACAACATTCGCACCCCTAATTGCGAAGCCTCCTCGGTAATTCCTCCCTTTAAAACGGCGTGATGGATTCCTTACATTTATTGAAAAAGGTTTTATAAATGGTGCTCTCGGCTTACGCGTTCTAAGATATTTTTCTTGGCACGTAATGAGTTCCTTCGAAGGCTTGCTAAACCTCGGTGGATTGCTTATTGAATAGATATTGAGGAGTGCCTAGATATATGTAGGTACTTTGGAAAAGGTTTTTATTAACATAACTAATGGATGGATGGAAATACTCTTGCTGTCTATTCTCAACTCGAGTCTGGATAATAAATTTTCGATCGCTCACGTGGTTTCTACTAGGGTTAGCACTTAAGGCTTCGTATGCGCGTATTTTCAGTTGTTCTACGAAGGCTACGGCACTAACTACTAAAATTAAACGTCTGAAAAATATATATAGCAATCTTGGGGTGTCTATTTACTATTTACAGAGACTGATGAATACCGATACACGATTGGACAAACTTCGCTCGATAGAAAAATATCGCAAACATTCCATGTCAAACATAACCCTCCTTCTTTCACGGTCGGGTAATTACACCCAAATTAAAAACGATAATAACCTCCAAAAATGTTAATTAAAAATTGTTAAAATGCCTTTGTATTGAATTTATTTACGAAATTACCTTGTTCTTGTAAATGAAAAAAAAATTAACAGGAAAATACAAAATATAATTACATCCGCTTATTGTGTTTCTAAATAGGTTAGGTTCCCGCAAAATGGCGCATTGTTTTCAAGATTTGTCCGTATTTAATAGAAAATATATGAAACACGTTATATGTGCCTATAACATTTGCAGAGTTCCCTAGATTTCTCCACGATCCCATCATCAGATCCTGACCTGATGACTATGGGACCACCTGGGAGGTATACCCATTCAAAAAAAAAGAATTTTCGAAATCTGTCCAAGCGTCTTCGAGTAATCGGGTAACATACATAAAAAAATAAAGATTTCGACGAATTGATAACCTCCTCCTTTTTTTGGAAGTCGGTTAAAAAGAGGTGTGGAATTAAATTCTATCACACACCGCCTTCAGTGATCAGGAATTAGGAATAGGAAATGAAAAATGTTCACAAGACTTTAGGTGACAAAACAGCCAATTTGTAAATAAAAAGAGCTCGGTGACTCAGTGGTTGGGACAATGGACTTGCAATACGGAGGTCCCAGGTTCGATTCCCAGCCAGGGCACCCATGTATCAATGAGTTATCCTCGGTTTATCGACGGAAGAACTTACTTACATTTACCGAGTGCTCTCAAAACGGTGAAGGAAAAACATCGTGATGAAACCTGCATGCCGTAGAAGAAGAAGAAATGAATCTAAGGCATGTAAAATCCTCCAATCTGCACTGGGCCCGCGTGGTGGATAATGGCCCCAGCTCCCTCGATGTAAGGGAAGGTCTGTGCCCGAGTGGGGCAATATAAATAGACTGATGATGATGTAAATATCCTACACTTCAAAATGTGAATAAATCGATCGGAAATCACCAAAACTCTAAAAGAAAGTGGCAAGGTTAGGATTGTCTGAAAAGCTACTTGATTGACTGTAAACATTTATTTTAGTAAATAGTTTACAATTGTACGGTTTTTTTTAAAACGTGTGAAGGTGATGAAAGCAGCCTTCTAGGCTTTGTCAAATTTTCCCGGACCAGTATTTTGCGACCTCTACGGCCCGGGAAGTAGCCCTCCTTAGGTCATCTTGAGTGCACAACCTTGTACACCGAGGACACTGCGATAGGTGAGTGGTAGTTTGGGTTTGGCCACAACTGCACCTGACGTCAGCACTCGAATCCAGGAATCCCCATTTTTTCAGGTTGCCTCTGGATCGTGCAACCCCCGCCCTGAGGCAATTGTTCAGCTGGGTCCACAACCGTGTCTTGTGGGCTTAGTGTGGCCTTCCACGCCTGGACACGTGCTTCTCGCGCTGTTTTGTGCTGCAGGATCGGGTTCGTCACACGGCAATTGTACGGTCTATCAGGAGAGTCATTTAGGTTGAGATTATCTCAAAAAGTACTTGACAGATTTTATAAATTCTTTACAATTACTTTTCTATTTGTAAAACATTTTTAAATTATCGGTTTAAGGAAACTGTTTTGCGTGTAGGTATATTGTTGAAGTTATCGGACCGTGTGTGAGGGTAGTGGCCCGCCCTAAGGTCATAATTCCTCGTAAGGGCGGGAAGGGTTGCGGCAGTTATTTATAAACCAATTAAACCGTCCACTGCGAGAGGCAGATAACGGGCGGTCAGTCGGAAACCCCTCGGACTTTGACTTCAGGACTCTTGTTTCGTATTTAGCTAATCAAAAGTTAAAAGGAATTATCGAAATTTCACTTCTGTTCAAAATTCTTTTGTGCCTTTTAATGTTAGCACCTTTTCCTTGCAAAGCTGTGTAAATGTAAATTCAAAAATGTTACGTGCAAATAAGTACTACTTGCAAAATACAGAGATATGATTTTTTTGTTGTTAACCTATAAATCAAGAGGTGCTACTGCTGAGCAAAGGTCTCTTCCCTTCCAGCCATCCCTGTCATGAGCCTCTTCCAGACACCCATCCCTGTATCTAACGACATCGTCTCTCCACCTACGCCGAGGTCTGCCCCGACGCCGGCGACCGTCCGATGGCACCCATTCTGTGACAGTCCGGGCCCATCGGTCCGGCTGCATGCGGCACACGTGGCCCACCCAGTTCCACTTCAATAAGGCTGGTTTGCGGGCCGCGTCTGCTACGATAGTAATCGATCGCAGGGTTGTGTTTCTGACACGGTCCGTTCTCCTCACGCCCAATATGCTGCGTTCCATTGCGCGTTGACAGACCTTGAGTTTGGACGTCTGAATATATTAATAAATTCAGTCCCAGACCGCAGAAAATTTCAACTAATTATAATGTGTATATTTTAAACAAACAATTAGAATATAAATGTTTTCCGTGTTTCTACATAACTTTAAAAGTAGAGAATGGTGGTGATTACGTGTCGTTTTTTTTTAAATTTTAATCCAATTTTGTACATTTCGAGATGTAGGTATGTCATCCTTGTTATGACTTTGGTATAGGATAGGAAGGCAGCATTTTTAGACATCAGATTTACTACCAATAAAATTATGTAAGTACGGTGGAACACAGAGAAAGGTGTACAGGAGAGTTTTTAAGGTTCAGATTTTCTCAAAAACTACTTGACCTATTGCAAAACTTCTTTCACTGTTTGATAGATAAAAGTTAAAACTATGTAACTGTAAAAGAATTATCAAATTCAGTCCAGTAGTTTTAGATAAAATCTCAACCTTCTTGAGGCCCCCTGTATCTCTGTCGTCGACTGTACCTACTGCAAAATTTAAATTACATAAAGAAATCATCATCATTAGTCTATTTATATGGCCCCACTGCTCGGGCACAGAAGGTCTGTGCCCTTACATCGAGGGAGCTCGGGCCATGATCCACCACGCGGGCCCACTGCGGATTGGCGGATTTCACATACCTTAGATTTTTTCTACGGCATGCAGGTTCACGAAATTAAAAACGAAGATTCCGGATAATGTTGTATTAAAATAATGTATAAACGAAAAAATTTCAAAATAGGTTACTAAAAATATCTAGTTTCAAATTGTAAAATTTAAATACTAAAAACCGGGCCCATAACCTAAATTTTAAAACATATTTGTCCCCCGACCACAATCACACATCTCCAAAACGTTTCTACCACAAATTGTCCACTTAATCATTGCAAGCATGACCGATGGTGACCATCAGTAACCGGGCCGCAATGTTTTTTGCCGTCCGACCCCGTTGCGTGCCCTAATCGCTGATAATGCCAGTTGTGACGTTTCGCCTCCCGGCTTATGGATGCCTGGTATTTGGGAGATTTTGAGTTAGGGACCATTGTTATGACTAATTATTAGAAAACAGCTGAGGGGTTGTACCACACTGAAAAAAAATAGGGTTGCATGTAGCAGCTTTTTACTTAGCTAACAGCTAAGTAAATGACATTGCCAGATTTCAATGGAGCTTTGCCCCACCCATATAAAACTGCGTGTACATTGAAGCTGTACCTATCATTTTGTTGGGGACTGATTGCAGATTTCATATTGCATAATCATAAACAGTAAGAGTTGCGAGAGTAGTAGAAAATGATAACAAAAATAACGAATAATTCGCCTCGATTTTCTTAATGTTTAACGCTCAGCACTATCTGTTACATTGTATGATGGTGGGCCCACAATAAAAAAATATATGTCACGTTACAATGAATGATTACCGGAAAAACTAAGAGGAAAACGTACAAAAACTATTAAAATTGATTTTTCGACGCGCAACTTGTACAAAACTTTATTTTAAACCAATATTTTTAATAAAAAACGGAGATATTTTTACATTTATTCGTTATCTTGTACATCATGCGGTTGATGGTGGGGCAGAATCTGTCATTGTCATTTTAATTCCATGGGCATCTATTGGAGTAGGTATCGACTTATTAAGTATTCATAACTGCAGCTATAACCGTTACAAAATAGGGACAGTCAAGTGTTTGTCTGTTTTTAGTTTTTTTGTTTTCTAGCTAGCTTGTTTTGATTATTGTTCACAATTATCTGCTCTGACTGACAATGCCGTAAGTAGTTCTTTTAGCTAGAAATTAACTGCTAAGAGTATTTTGTGAGATGTAATTTTTATGCATTATACCATCCTCCGCAAACAAATTAAATGACAATGCCAGATTCTGCCCCACCATCAAGCAAGTTGTACAAGATAAGGAATAAATGTAAAAATATCTCCGTTTTTTTATTAAAATTATGGGTTTAAAATAAAGTTTTGTACAAGTTGCGATTCGAAAAAAACAGCTTAATTAAGAATTCAGAAAATAGTAAGAAATCGAAGCGATTTATTCATTGTTTTTGTTATTCCTCTATAGGAGTTGCGAGAGTAGTAGAAAATGATTCTGATTATGCAATATGAAACCTGTAATAAGTCCCCAACAAAATGATAGGTACAGCTTAAATGGTCACGTAGTTTTATAGGTGGGGCAAAGCTCCCATTGAAATGTGGCAATGTCTTTTCTAGCCGTGTGCAGGACTTGAACCTGCGACCTTGTCATTCCGTGACACTCTTACCAACTGACCACAGGTCACTATTATTTTTTGTTTCGCAAATTCCCACAAAGGCAAAATAAAACAAAATGCAGGTGTAATAAGTATCAGCACGTGTTTCCCGGGCCCAAGGGGATTCCCGGGATCGCATCGCCGGGATTACGGGCGCGCTGCGTCGGACCGGGGATTCCCATCGAACAGTGGGAAATAAATAAATGGGATGGTAGGATCGCTAGGTATATTTACATACTCTTATTTATACAATTGATATTTGTAGAGTAGTATTCAGATAGATATCTATTTCGCTCGTAGAAACTATTTCACTAACTTGTATATTCGCAGTACTAAATTATAAAGGCTCTATTATTAAACTTCCAAGTCTCTACGCAATGGCTGTAGGGCGGAAACGGAAGACGAATATCGTAGGTTCGTAGCACTCTACGGCTCTACGCCGTAGGCTGTGCTACAAAGTTATTGAATCGTATTCTATAATTCAATTTGTATTATCTATAGGATGGTGGCCTTGAATTCATTCGACAAAATTAAATGGATGGTTAGGCTTGTGACATACATTAATTCTGCACAGCGTTTAAGTAAATTAAACAATTAGTGGAAAAATAAAAATAAAATATTTACAATAAATTCAACTACCAAAAAAATTCTTAATTTGATGTAAGTACTGTGATTTGGAGTTTTTATATTTTAAGGTACTTTTATTTTTTTTCTACGACTTCCTTCACTGCGATTTGATCTAATGGTCATTTCTAAGGTCATTGTGTGACCTGTGACGTGCTTAGTTCAATTTTTATTGCAGTTTTGATAAACTAAAAATTCTTACCATTTTAATATTTATCACGAGTACAACTCCCAGTTTCAATTTGTCAAATGAATTCAAGGACATCCTGTATATCTAACATCTTTCTAAATGTATACCTGTGAGCTTATAACTCAAGAATGGCTAAAAAGTGAAGTGTTTAAGTAGTAGATACAGAGTCGCCCAAGGAAGATTTTAATATAATACATGTCACCAAAATTTGCAAAAAAATCGCCAGTTTATAACTATTAGTTTAAAAAAAAATTATGTATTTTCAAGTAATAAAAGGACTAAAAACTAACATTAAATAACTAAAAACTAAAACTACCTATAAATAAAATATGTCCTCTAGGAGGGCATCGGGAGTCACGGTGCCCAGAAGGCTGGCAGCATTCCCTCTCTGAATTGCCAACGCAATACGTTGGCAGAGGTACCTAGCTACCAGCCCTCTGGTCACCGGACTCCTCGACCAGCCGCTTGGACAGCTCTTTGACGAGCTGTCGAATTAAATTTAACTATTAGTTAAATACAACGACAATAATATCAATAACCTATGTTATTTTCCACAAATAACTCAAATACATTACCCATCTCTTTCCGGCAGGCAGATAAAAATATTTCAAAACAAAAACAAGCTTTTTCTCATTAAAACACGATTTAAACGACGCAAACTCAATGAATACTTTTGCAATTGAAACTCAATTCGTCATTAAGCGGCGTACACACACTAACACGCAAACAAACAAACGGCTCTAATTCTAGTGTACATTGAACACGGCGGAGCTCTTTGCTTATGTATTTGAAACTTTGCATCAGTAAGGCGTATGATTTAGCTTATTTGCTTACTTAAAAAGGCTTATTTCTCACAAAATAAACAAAAAAAGGCCAAGTGCGAGTCGGCTATTGGACTCACGCACCCAGGATTCCGTGCAACTTCACCATAACATTTGCTCTAACGAAAAGATAGACTATTCAATTCAATTCAAATTCAAATACACTTTATTGTACATAAAACAACAATTACGGAAAAAGATTACAGAATAATACAAACATAATGTACAATTTTGGCGGCCTTATCGCTAAAAGCGATCTCTTCCAGGCAACCAACTAATTAGGGAAATTAAGAATAGACTAGATTTAGGAACAAACTTATCTTTGCATTTTCGAAACTGATAACGTCATACATCGATATACCAGGAGTCAACTGCATTGTATAAGGTTGTAATAAATAAAAAATCGTGATATAACTTCAAATGACATTGACACATTTCAATGGAGCTTTGCCCCACCTACAAAACTACGAGACCTTAAGCTGTGTACCTATAATTTTGTTAGGGACTTATTACAGGTTTCATATTGCATAATCATAATCGGTAGGAGTTGCGAGAGTAGTAGAAAATGATAACAAAAACAATGAATAATTCACTTCGATTTCTTACTATTTTCTGTTCTTAATTAAGCTGTTTTTTTCGACATGCATGATGTACAAAACTTTATTTTAAACCAATAATTTTAATAAAAAACGGAGATATTTTTACATTTATTCGTTATCTTGTACAACTAGCGGTTGATGGTGGGCAGAATCTGGCATTGTCATTTCTTTAAAATTACATAGTTGATATGTACATATACTAGTAAAAGAATCTGTACAAGTCAAGTGAAAATCTCAACCTTAATGAAGGATTATCATCTCATGTTTACTTTTTTATATTTTCGACTGTACTATGCTATCGATTCCCATTGTTTTGACCAAGTATATTCCGTACATCGATACCCCATACATATTTACGACCACTAAAACTTTTACAACCGTAATCCCAAAGAAATAAGACCAATATGGACTGCATAAACCTCTCACTGCAAATAGGAAGTGAATTTTTGTGTAAAAATCTAGAAATAAGTGGAACTAACGAAGGATTTATTAGGAGAATAAAAGTTAAAGTTCCGTAGTTTATGTAAGTCGTAACGCGCAGGTTTGCTCTCGGGACGGTAGTTTGGTTGGTAATAGTTTTACGAATTGTGCTTATTACTTAAACATACATGAAATAGAGTACATACTCGAACGTATCTATCTCAGTAACGTAGGTGACTTACATCCACTATTTATATATTTTATTTATTTATTTCATGTCATTCAAAC
This sequence comes from Tachystola acroxantha, assembly GCA_963506565.1. NCBI lineage: Eukaryota > Metazoa > Arthropoda > Insecta > Lepidoptera > Oecophoridae > Tachystola > Tachystola acroxantha. Next base: position 1,551,181 of record OY735874.1, read on the forward strand.
AATGAACATGCATGATGTGTGTCGCCGGTTCCGCATGAGGGATAAAGTCTAGATTACTAACAATAGTAATAGTTGTGTAATACCTAGTTATTAAGTAATTGTGTATTATTATATTATTTTAAAAGATGTGCTGCTGAGAGTTTTTTGCCACTTTTTCTCCTCAGGCAAAGTGGTGTAAATGTAAATTCAAAAATATGTTGACGTGCAAAAATGTACACAACGTGCTTACATGCAATAAAGAAATTTGACTTTGACTTTTGTCAAATTTTGTCCAATATTACGGGTTGACCCAAGGCGTAGGACAGTCATACTTAGTTAAATTTTTTTACGATCTCAGCTGACTTCCTGTCTTGCCATCTATTATCAACTTAGAAAGCTAGATTTTTTCTTCATTTAAATGTCACTTAGAAATTGGGATAAAAAACTTTTTTCGTATTTTCATAAAAATTTTAAATTACCTATTAGGTTTTTTTTTCGAGATTTTAAAAACCTCGGACAGTTCAATAATGCTTAATGGTTTATATTAACTGGTATTCATACTTTAGAGTCTAGTAGGTAGTGTATTTTATTTATTTATTTTATTAATGGACTCGACAGTTCGTCATTTGCCAATGTCGTATAGTGGTTTGATTTGATCTATCGGTTTGAATAAATTCACTATCCTACTGGAGAAGAAGAGATAGTAGTATGAGTTTTGACTCCAGCTTGAACTTGCACATAATTATTCGAAAATTTCAACATTATGTTAGTTTTAAACACAAAATAATCATTTTAGACAATAAAATCATGATCCCGCCATTTTACGTCACTTACGTCACGTACGTCACTGCACCCGAGGCCCCGCTGAAAACCAGCGCTGTAGTAGGTACCACTACTACAGCACACGCTGAGCTGGGGACCGGTTTGGCACCACACCACTGCACCGTCACCTTGTATTGTACTAGTCTATTCTTTTTCTTGTTATTGTGCATTGTTTGTGTGTGTCAAATAAACGTTATCTTATCTTATCTTATCTTATTTTCAAAAGTCCAAGTCCACCATTTTGTACAGCTGTCACTCACGTTTTTCTTTTCTTTGCGGCCAGCATGCAGCTAATTCCACGAAGGAGGTTTTATTCGCACACGAAACCGCGCAAGCGCTGGTATCTAGTAAATCCAGTAAACAACAGCACATAGAGGCCGGTAACAGTAGATAGGCAATCACTATAACTCGTGGCTGTCGGTCAGTCGGCCATTTGGTCCGGGACGCATAAATCGAACGTCCATTCCTAACTCGGTCGACGTGCGTTGTCAGCCTAATTTGTCGAATTTGGGGCCACGAAAACGGACGTAATATTCAAATTCATACCATAATATTACTTGTTACAAGGTTCTTTTGAAAATGGCGGGAAACGACGGTTGCAAAATTATTTGATAATTTTTGTTTTATTGTCTACAGTGGTTATTTTGAGATTAATATCATGTTACATTAATCAGAAAAAGTTCGCGAGTGACGTATGGTGAATTTGTTGGATAATTTGAGCAAGATCTGGGGTTTCAAGCTTTTATCAAGAGTTCCAGCACAAGCTCGGGAGTGAACGTGACTGTCGAGCTGCTTCGTCCAGAGTGATGACGCTACTGCGACTTCTCTGGATGAAGACAAGAAGACGCGGCTACCCAGGGTGAAATCGCTACTGCGACTCCGCTGGAGGAAGATAGAAGACTATTATATATTGAATTTTCTGTAACATGACATTGGCAAATGACGAACTGTCGAGTCCATTAATAAAATAAATAACGTACGTAATATTTAAATTCATACCAAAATATTACTTGTTACACAGATAGACTGTATACAGACGTCCATTGCATCTATTTTCCTCTGACAATCGCTATTTTCACAGCCTAAAAGCCTTCCTAGTTAGGCTGTACGGCCCTAATGTGCCTATGCCTCGGTGGCACCGTACGAATATTGGTGTTCATTTGTTTGCCGGCAAACATGGACAAAGGACTGCACGTGTAATGGAACTCGTGTCTCTAAATTGAACCTCCATGCAATCTTTCAGACGTGATTTTAAATATTGAACTTATTTTATTCTACCACTAAATAAAATGTTTTTTTTAACCAAACCATGCATGCAAAATATGTAGGTATGTATTCATACGAGTACCTATTTCTTTTTTGTATACAATATCCAAAAAAAATAATTGAAAAACGAAAATCTTTAAATTCCAATTTATATTTTTTTAACCACAATTATTACAATATTCCATGGTATCTAATGTTGAAAAATAATATGCCATGGAATGCGGATGGTCCAGTTTTTAATCAAAACCGGGACTAAATAATTTCTAAGTAAATCAATGTTCTTTGCGAGATCTTTTATAAGTGGAGTCTTTAAGGGCCTGATATGAGCCAACTAGCGCCGCCAATCTTTAAAAAATAATATCTTCCAATTTAATCAATTTTATTAAAAAAGCTATTTACAAAATGTTTATTAGGATGAATACCTACTATTTTTCAATATACAATACATGGCATAATTGCGACAAGCTAAGTTGTAGTTCACAAAAAAAATGTGCCAATACAGTTAGTATCACAATTGGAGGTCTTATCGCTTAAAACACTGACTGTTACTGACCGTAACTTGCCAATTCATTTACGAAAATATAATGTACGTACGTAAGAATATATCTCTATTTCCAAAAATCAGTGACACACATAGTTATAATACAAGAAATAGGGATAAACTTGCATTTCCCGGATTCAGACTACGTAAGGTTAGTACATCCTTCATGGGGCACTGTATTCGCTTTTATAACAAGTTGCCAGAAAGTGTCACGACGTTGACAGAGAGGAAATTTAAAAATTTCATTAAAGGAACACTTGTTAAGAAGGCGTATTACAGGATAGATGACTATTTAAACGATGAACATGCATGGTGTGTGTCGCCGGTTCCGCATGAGGGATAAAGTCTAGATTACTAACAATAGTAATAGTTGTGTAATACCTAGTTATTAAGTAATTGTGTATTATTATATTATATTAAAAGATGTGCTGCTGAGAGTTTTTGCCACTTTTTCTCCTCAGCGTTGGCACCTTTTCCTTGCAAAGTGGTGTAAATGTAAATTCAAAAATATGTTGACGTGCAAAAAATGTACACAACGTGCTTACTTGCAATAAAGAAATTTGACTTTGACTAACAAAGTAACCTATTCTGCATTATGTATGCTTCAGTCTTGTACAAATCCATTCCGCCTCACAATGTCGCGCAAGTATCAAAATTTCACATTATGCGGTTGGAAAGATCCGAAAAGCGTTCGAGCGCATTAACCGCTACAAAGTGCTAAATTTCTGAACGAAGACCAACTTTTACTTACACAGTCTCGGTATCGTGTAATTAACCGTCTAGAAACGCTTCGGAATCCCTTTTGAAAGGCTCAAAAGACCCTTTTACATAATATAGTCTATGGACTCCATTCACTACTTGATTACTACGGTCGTCTCGGCGGCGGAGCGGGTCGTTATTTTTGTGAACGCAACCGTACATAACGGGGTGTACATACGACCCGATGTGTCGGTTGGGTTGGTTGGGTAAGTTGGTTTCGACGGGCTACCAACATCGCACACGTGATCTTAACCAACTAAGCTTGACAATCAATTAATTATAGAGTTGAATCAATAATACATAAATATATATTTACCCAATTTTTCAAAATCCTTAGATAAACATCATTGATCTCCTATAAACAACTAGATACACAGTCTGCCTTCTAAAAATGTCCGAGTGCAAAGAAGGTCCAAACGGATGAATGGACTCATTTGCTTTGTTGTACATTATTTGGACGTTAACAATGGACCCTTATTTGGACGTTTTTTAAATTGTTTTAGTAAGACCTTTGTGTATCTAGTTGTTGTAGTCGGATTGAACCGCCGCTAATGCCTGCATCTCAGTGTCCTTATATGCATCTATACCCGTAGGAATATTATCATTTTTAGCAACTGCTTGTGAAATTCAGTTGCCATGACAACCAGACGGAATGAACTGATCGCCACATTACAAAATAAACCGGCATAAATTGTGATATTTAAATTGTTTACGAATACCTTACCTATCGTATTTTGTCATTTTTTGTTTGTTGTTGACATGAGAATTAACTAATGAACTGTATTGTATTTAAATACTTTTATATTTGTGGAATTTGACATTGATGCAGGTGCTTAAATATTTAGAATGCTCCATTTTAATTCATATTTTTCATGCATTCCAACACAATGTAAAAATTGTTTGTGAATAAATAAACTGAAATTGAAACCAATCTCGTCGTAAGTGTAATCCAACTGAATCCCAATCAGGTCATGTGTATACCCCGTAACGTAACCCACAAAGTTTTATTAGTCACGGATCCAACGAAAAATCAACATTCCAACTCCGCAATAAGACTCAGGGCAACTTTTGCGGTAAAATAGTTAAAATTGCAACATGAAATCTGCACATGTTTTCAATTTATATTGCTTTTTGAACCTTATTTCAGGGAGCTTAAAGTTTTTAGCTTGTATTTCAGGATGAGTGAGGTTTGAATGTAAGTCTTTATGTTAAAGTGTCGGTGTGTAAGAATTGAGGACAGATGCTTGTTTTAGTGTTTTTATTATGGGCGTATGATTTTAAGGATTTAGTGGAATGACTAGGCACTTTATTAAAATTTAAAATGTACTACCTAGAAACTTTAGGTTAGGGGTCTTGACTATACTCAGATAAACGTGGCTTAAAGTTAGACTATGGTTTAAGCAATGTTTCAACGCGTATGTTTAGAAGCGCACAGCAGTGAGTGATCCAAGTTTTAAATTACCAGCATTATGTATTAAGGGCCTCGTAGGCCAGTTGCGAGTACACGTTGAATACGATCGTACAAGTTAAGCAACGTTGGGCGAGGTCAGGACCTGGATGGGTAGTGACACTTTCATCTGAGCCCCTTCGTGCCTCGGAAAGCACGTTAAGCAGTTGGTCCCGGTTGCTTGACAGTAGTCGTTAGGCCATGTCAAAGGCCTACGGGCGGCCTGAATAACTTTGACAAATAGGTTTGATCACTAAACCACACGAGAAAAGAATTATGTGTTCCATTAACAAAACATCTTATTTAATTTAATCGTATATTGAGAAGTACCTATCTAGTTTTAAATCATGACTCGTAATTTCATCGGTAAATCTGTAATCTTTGTGTTACACGCCAATCGAGAATGAAACTTTTAACTAATTGTAAATTAGGTTAAACGTTTTATTGATGGTACCGCTACAAGCAGTTATTGTTGATGTAGTTAAATTTAACTATCGATTCGCCACGTAACTGTTTGGAATGAGCTGTTGCCAACTGTCAGGTTTTGATATGTTTAATGGACTGGTAGACGAGTGTTAAGTGGAGTAGGTATGGCCTGAATGCAGATACAAGAACTGGATAGATTGAAGTTGAACGAATTTTCAAAATAACATTTTTTTGCTTTACCTATTTGTTGGCTTTTCATAAATAAAGCAAGCAGAAATTAATTCAAAAAACAAACAAACAAAAAACGACTGGAAAAGCTCTTGATTATTTTTTATACTTTTCTGTTCTGTTCTGTAACACAGGCTTACACCTAGCACAGACACCAGACTCTCGCATCTTAGAACCATAACATTGTTATTGCTAGTTGTATCTTGTACCTACCATTCTTTGATGTGAGATAAATAAAGATTATTATTATTATTATACCCTATGATACTCCCGTAATCAAGATGAATCTAACGATACCTCAATACCAAAATCCATCAAGCCGTTTAGGCTACAGGATGGCAGGAATGAATGGACATAGGTACTTACATACATACACCTGATAAACATTACCCTCTTTCTTGGGGCAGTCGGGTAAAAATCATCAATTAACAAGATTCATAAATAATATAAATGCTACATAATTGTAGAATCTGCTGAAGATATTTGTACTTAACTGAGATTGAGGATTTTTTTTAAATACTCTAGTATAAATCTCGCTTTTTTTAAATATTCTTAGTTGACGGCTGGCTGTGAATCGAGAAAGAAAATTCCTCTTTCACAACTAGCTACGAAAATTAATTTTAAAAGCGTCCGAGTTATTGAAATTAGATTCTTCTATATCTAAAACCAAACTACGTCACATTTTTGTCACATAAAAATAAAAATAGGAATCATTTGAAGCTTGATTAAAAAAATAAACAGAAAGCCAGTTCAATCAACCGTCAAACCACAGCCCATTTCTCCCACTGTGCACTGCATTATAGCAAAATAATAGATTTGTTGGTGCTATAGGCATTCAGTGGGCACAGTGGGCAGAGATCGTGCGTGACGGACCGCGAAACGTGCTCAATACTCTTTGCGATGAGATATAATGTTATTGTTATTTACCTTGGCTTATTGTTTACATTACGTAAATAAATATAGGTAAATTTAAAAAATGCCAATACATATCCATACGTAATATACATATACTTATTTTGTAAACAAATATGATCGTCTAATTACAAATTGTGACTGAAGGAACTGATTGAACCTGTTCATCATTATAAAAATAAAGTAATCCGATCTAATATTGTAAAAATAACTATGCAATAATCATAGAACAGCTTAAAATGTTAATGGATATGGTAGTTTTTGTTTACAAAATAAGACACTTGATTTGGGCTGCGGATAAACTCACGTCTAAACGAAAGTCAAAGTTAAGGCGAGGTGTTGGGACGTTTTTAAGTTTTTCGATGAAGGCTACGGCACTAACTACTGAAATTAAAGGCCTGAAAAAAATATATATCAATCTTGGGGTATCTATTTAGGGACTGTTGGCTCCCGAAACACGATTGGACAAACTTCGCTCGATAGAAAAAAATCACAAACATACCCCTTTCCTGTCTTTTCACTGAGTAGTGTGTCTAAACTAAAACAGTTATTCATACAAAATATATATCAAAATGTAGGTTATTATAAATAGAGGAGCTTGATAAATTAAAAATCTGTTGTTTGTAACGTTTTTTTTATACCAGGCAAAATTTAAGAAAAAACACAATTTGTATAAATATAAATGCACGGCGCTACGAGCTTCAGTGCGCCGCTGGGCGCTGTCGAGGTCGGACCTGTATCGATTTTTTCCAAATGTTCCACTTTGGTCTTTACCTTGGAATAGTTGGAATGCTCCCACGATCGTCATAACGTAATAAAATTTAAAATAATACGAGTCGAATTTGGTCACACCTCTACTTTAAGATTATTAGTTTACTAATCACGGAATGATTGTGCATCGTTTTGAATAAAAAAAGGACTCATAACCTAAAACAGATATTCCTTAACACAATAGATTTTTCGCGAACCATGTTTTTGAAGTCATCATATTACACGCGACACGAACACCAGTGTCGAGTGTCGTATATTGGAAGCGAGCAGTGGTCTGATAATTGCAGATGAAGACAAGTAGGCTAACATTACAGTGGGGCTATAACATTACGGTTCTCAAAACGATCAAATCATACCATGTCATAACGGCCGTGAAAGGGACAGTGCTATTGCATTGGTATAGCGGCGTCTCTGTTTGGCGCGCCATGACATGGTATAATTGCATCGTTTTGAGAACGGTAATAGGGGGGCTGATCAGTAACTTCCAAATAGACCAAAGTGGAACAGGCCAAAACAAATGACTATTGACGGTGATTTGTCCCACAGAGCAAACGAACAAACAGCAATCGAACTTAAGATAGTTTGTACGTAGTTGCTACTTGTAAAACTATGTACAGTGAACATCACATAAAGTTTGCCACATTTTACTCTACGCACACTCGCACAGTGATAATAAATACGGGCCAGATTTCAATAGCTATGCAAGTGTAGCTGTGGTGTGTAATGTGGTGTGCGATATATACCTGTTTTACTCTAAGCACAGTGATAATACGGGGCAAATTTCAATAGCTACGTAGTTATAGACTAATGCAATATACACTGTGCCTACTTTTAAAAGTACAGTCAACAGCACATAATGTGTGTCATGTTTTACCCTACGCAGTGATAACACGGGCCAGATTTCACCATCACTGACGTCACACCTGACACCAATAATAATACTTACCTAACATCACGTTACAAAATTCGTCATTTATTTAGTTTTATTGATACACTTGACAGTTTGTCACTTAACGTCAAAGACAGATTTGTTGTAATGTAACCTCTATGGTTATTAAAATTTTAATAAATTTTGTATTTTATAAGAATTTATGCTCAATTTTTTTATTAAATCGCGTGAAAGTACTTTCAAAATATATTCCCCTAGCAAATAATTTATTTATTCCTATTTTTCACTTTTATTACAACAATATTACCTAATTGACATTCCTATTATTCCAGGTCTTTTTTTCCGTCTGATTAGTATTAACATAGTATTTTATTCTACTACGTCATACTACATCACTACGCTACGTTACGTCAATATAAATAACTTAAAAAATAATTAAAATATATAACCTGTAGACGCGAATTTGACTGCACTGAACCCACTCCGGACGGTCGGTTTAACGTAGGTATGTCTGCTTATGACCTTCCGCATAAATAAATACGTTTAAAAGTACAAATTGCTTTACTTTATTGTCAACTAGCTTCTGCCCACCACTTCGTCTGCGCAGGATTATAAATTATAGCCTATGTGTTATTTTGATGTATAATATGAGCTATATTATTGTAAAGTTTCATTCAGCAACATCCATCCATCCATCCATCCAAACTTGCGCATTTATAATATTAGTGGGAGTGGTATGGGATTGTCACGAGCACAGCCCGTGTTAGGGCCAGTGTAGAAGTTGAAGCCTGGTTGGCGGCGAGAGGTGAACAGGAGGGGTGATGATGATGATACGCTTCCGAGTTGACATAATGTGCGACAACATTTAGTATAGACAAAAGTTCAAGATTGAAAGAAATATTTTCCGACAATCGCGAAAATTGAAATAAGTAACTCCGAAGCTGTCAGACTTGGGATATCCCTATTTGGCATTAAATGGGTCGATAATGTTGTCACCGACAAGTGGACTTCGGTATATCGTCTATCCGTGGGACATTCTGCATAGGTATTATTATGGGTAGCGAGCTGTGACGTCACAGTGAGGACACTGGTTACGCTTACTCTGTGTACCTGCGCGAGTAATGACTCCGATCAATGCGCGTCATCCCTCTCTCGCCCCTCCCTCGCCCCGCACCTCACCCCCTCACTAGGCTCAAATGACCCAATGGCCTCGCCTTAAATGTTTTATTGCAATCATGTGGGTAATTCTAGATATTTCGATAAAACCCTGAGTTTATCTAGATCGTTTTGCTATTTTCCCATTTTCATAGCAAAGTTGTGTAAATGTAACTTTAAAAATTTAAGTTCAAAAACATACCCAATTGTATTTCAGTAGGTACTTACTTGCAATCTATACATAATATAATAAGACTGTAAAAAAGTTGTGTCTGTACATTGGATATTTTTTGAAAAGAATAATTGTAATGTGAATTGGGATCGATACTGATGCAAAAAAATTATTTTTTTGAATTTTTGTCTGTTTGTCTGTGACTTTGTGTAAGTATCACGCCATAACTACTGAAGGGATTTTGATGGGAGTTTCACTACGAGATAGCTGAAATATCCGGACAGCTCACAGGCTATACGCCATGGCGGTATGTGATGTGGAAACAAGGATCCAGAGAGGAAGATCTGCCTCCTGATCTCCTCCATCCTCCTCCTCTACGCAAACGAAGTTGCGAGGTACAGCTAGTTAAACATAAAATCTGGAAAAAATCAAACAAAATCGTATTACCTATGCACGTAGGCTACCTGTGTACCACTAGTGCTGCCGACTATACTCGTTCTAGTTCGCTTCAAGCCGAGATATCCCGATTGGCAGGCAGCATTAGAAGAGGCTTTTCAAACTACCCTCACTTTGATAGTTAATTAAACGTCAGGCGGGAAATATTCGCGTCATTAGGAAAACTCGGTGCAGCCGCGACCGGAAGCGCTGTCGCCGCCTCAGACCTCCCCCCCTTAGCCCCCCACTTCCTCCCCCACGTACCGAAGGTTCTCGATGTCTTGAAAGATGGTGGGGATTTAAAATTTTCAGTCGACTGTCGTGTCCAGTTTACAGTTTAGAATATACTGTCTTCTAAAATATTTTTATTATTGTTACTTATTTCTAATTTTTGTCTATCATTATTCAAATTTTATTTTGTGCATGTTTAATGGTGTATTTACATGTCAATAAAGACTTATTTTTATTAATTAAAATACCTGATTTTGTCGTAATCAGTATATTCCTGACACTTCAACGAAACTGTCACTGTTGTAAGTAGCATAAATGAGTTAGGACCGGCGTACAACATCACGGCGCGGCGCCGTGCCGTCGCATGACTTGGCCATCTGCCGGCACCGTCTCCCGGTGCACGATGTCGGCCGGCGCCGGTCACAGGCGGACAACATTCGTGCCGGCGGACGGCGCCGTCCACTGGCGCGGCACACGGCGTCGTCCGCCGGCGCCGTTCTGTTGTACGCTAGCCCTAACAAGTTGTCACTCATTCTGTTATGTCACTAACTCTAAATGCTACTTACAGCGCTCGCGTTCTCAAATCACCATCATGTGCGTATTTCTTAGAAATCTAATAAGTTTAAACATTTTAAATAATAATAATAGTAATAAATAAAAAACTTAATCGTTATGAAATAAAAACTTAAACTTAATGCCTCGCTCTGAATCGTTCCTGATGCAAAGGCTGTCCATAGCCACACAGCGCGGTAACGCCGCTGGTATTATGGGCACCTTTGCATCGGGAACGATCAGAGGGGGCTTATTCGATTAATTTTTTATTTTTTTACTATTATAATTATTTTATATACTATTGTAAGAAAACATTTTAAATTATCCTATAATATAGTAGGTTGATAATAATAACACTTCAACAAACCCATTAAAGATTAGTAACGCAAATTACTGTGATTGAACTCAATTGCTCTATCAAAACTAATCGACAACCAAATCAAGTAACAAGACAAAAATCCATTATTCCCATTTCAAATTAACGAACTCGAACGAATGAATTCGGTTTGCGTAGTAACCTCAAACGGTAATCAAGTGCGAAACGGTAAATATTTCGTCGAGAATTTGAATTTAGAATCGACGAATATCGTTATTGCGATTTGGCGCCCGTTGACGACCGCGGTGTTGGATTCCAAATTCAATTTCGATTCGGTCATTCGAATAACGGATCGTCCTAATAACTAGTGCTAACAATAATAATCCAGTCAAGAAGATTCGATGTAAGAACACAAACTTGCTTAGAATAATAATGATCTTTTACTAAAAAATCTTTCATATCAAATAATTAAATTTAAAAAAAAAGACTGCCATAAATTTAAGACCCTTTGATTGTGTTTAAAGATATTTATTTCTCATTGAAAAACATACGTTCACTGACATGAGAACTTATTTCTAATTTAATTTAATGTATTGTTAGTGGGTGGGATTAAATTTTTATAACCTATGTCACTTCTACAATCAAGACGAATCTAACAACATCTCTATGTTAAAATCCATCAAGCAGTTTATACATACAAACTCACTTACATACACTCGAAAAACATCATCCTTCTTGCGTGGGGTAAAAAAATATGGTTCATGCGATATTGCATGCTCATTTGGGTGAATTGTGTGTACGATTTTTTTGTAATTACGACCATAATTTTGCAATAGGTAAATAATTTCTATTCTATACATTTGAAAAAAAAAATATGAGTAAGTATAGCGACATAAACGTATTTACTTACAAAAATGAAAAATAAATCAAACAGAATCTGCACTTGCGACCTTATTTAAGAAAACTTGGTTGTAGGTTGTTTTCTATAAATAGAAACATTTTGTAATTTAGATTTCAATAAACAAGGATGTCATGCGACTAATAAAGTAGCTAACTCAGTCGAATTCTCTAAATTACATTGTCACACGTGATTGGCTTCGTACGGATCACTTAATTTTATGCTCTACAAAGTTTAAACTTAATTATGTGCGGCTCACAACACGAGCTTCGCTCACAAATTAGCTTTTAGCGTGTTTTTACTCATATTAAATCATGCATATTTTTTAAGAACAGCAAAACTTACATGACATTTTATAAGTCCTTAGAAATGAGTTTTGTTTATTCTGTACAAGAACCAAACGTTAACAAGCGTTTTTTCTTCCATATGCGATTTTTTGCATAAACCTGTATAAAGGTGAACTTAATGCCTTGCGGAATTTTCTACCATTTAACCGTCGATCATAAGGAAAACGTAGATTAGAAGATAAAATAAACCCCATGTTTTTGGTATGAAAGTGATAAGTCTATTTTTTTCTTAGTTTAACTTAAAATATCAGACTGGTTGTACCAGGCTAACATGAACATGATGCACATAATGTTTACGTCATGCCAATCAAATTAGATTTCGTATTTTATCGACTTATGAACGTAGCGCGTCGACGAAGGGTTGTCATTGTACAGCCACTCGAGCCATCAATACACCCGTATCTGCCATGCATCCGTTCACCTTGACGCAGACTATTCAGCTGTCATGCGCTCCTGGTACTCTGACAAGGCTTTGTGTCGAAATTTGCAAAATTTTAGGAGAATTTTGAGAGAATATTGCTATCTTAGGCCCGTATTAATAGTCTGAGCTCAAATCCGCTCAAGAGCGAATTCAGTTGATACTCTCTCAAGACGTGATCACCATCTCAAGTATGTCATTTATTAATAAACTAATCTTGAGAGCGTATCACGTGATGTCTTTCTCAAGTGGAAGAACTCAAGTAAACGTCGCAGTTCGCCTGCAATCAGCAAGTTCTCAAGTGTGAGTTTGACAGTTCTATAGAGAACCTGAGTTTTGTTTATTAATACAGTTACTCACGTGATACCCGATTCCTAAACGCGCACGTAAGTTACGTTTATTAATAGGAGCCATATTGAGGTTGTTCTCAAGTTTGACTTTTGAGCTGAGAGTGATTTGTTACTTATTACAAATTACGAAGTAACATACTTATTAAAATATAATAGTTTACTTTCTGTGCAAACAAAACCTTAAAGCAACTAAGTAGGTACGTTTACAAAAACGTTATTTAAAAAAAAATGTCTATATATAATTATCAACGATTTATTTACAAAACTTTTAACTACACATTTATTTTGACATAAAAGACTACTTCGGACATCAATCGGCAAATAAAAAAGTTCAAAAGACACCATTACAGGCTCGGAGCGACCTCTATTGACCTCTTTACGAGTTTTTAGGAGGACCTTCCTCCTAATATGCGTACGTGGGCCCCTACAATGGCCCCGATAAAGGCCCGCCCTAGGCGGCGTGGTCAAAAATATAAAAGGCCCAAAATTAAATTCCGCTCGGCCTATAAAGTATAGTATTACGTCATTATGCGAAACGATGGAATTTACGCTTTTTAACGCCATCCCGATTTTTTTTGTTAGAAATCTCTTTTGTATTTAGCGAGTTTTGTAATTCGATGCTACATTTTTGCAGGGATACTTTTTATTTAATATCCAAAAGGTTCCGTGATCTCGATTCGTAATTACAGAAATCATTTTGTTAATGTTATTAAATAAAAGTGTAATGTAAGTAATTTAATTAAAAAAGATAAAATAATTACTTACGACCGGGATTCGAACCAGGGACCTCGCCATTCCGTGGCACGCTCTATTCCAACAGAGCCACCGTGATATCGTACCCGGTCGTGAATTTTGTCTCCATATTCTCGTCTATCAAGAATTCTAACTATTATATGAAGAATCTATCAAGTAATTGTGCAATTGTGAATTTCCTTTAGCTAAAATCAACCAGTCCCTCAACCAGTTTTTACCGGTTTTCAATTTCTCCGAATTCATAGGCAAGTCACACACGGAAACACAACATTAAGTAAGTAAGGAGTTCCAGATTCAAATCTAATGCGGCGTGACGATCGTACGCGATACGCCAAGACGTTAGAATTCTCAAGTTTCCGACCGTTTCGATTGACGTACGTCATTCTAAACTTTATCCCCTTTGTTTTATAACTGGAATTTAACTGGCAACACGTGTTCTCACGGTGAATTCGTGAGACGTTGATAGAGTAATGCCATATTTAAAATATGAACTTGGTAAAGTCTTTTTAGAAGGATTTGCGACTTTAATTTCTGATGCAAAAGGAATTTTCATATTTGTAAAGGTACACAACTTAATGTTGTTAACTAAAGGATGGGCATATGTGTTTAAAGATGGTTACATTTTCGTGTAATAGTTTAAGAATATCATACAAAGGGTCTTAATAGTAAAAAGTCACGACTATGTCACGACTTTTTGTCGGTATCCCTATGAATGGTAGTTTTCGTTCGTTTTTGGTATCAAAATCGTGACGTTTCTGTGATTGAGCGTTATCGTTTATAACTATTGAGTTCGGTTCTCTTGAAAATGGCGGTTTGGAATGCGGTAATGGAAACGACGATTGCAAAATTATTTGATAATTTTTGTTTTATTGTCTACAGTGGTTATTTTGAGATTAATATCACGTTAAATTAATCAGAAAATGTTCGCGAGTGATAGTATGGTGAATTTGTTGGATAATTTTAGCAAGATCTGGGGTTTCAAGCTTTTATCAAGAGTTCCCACTACGAGCTCGGGAGTGAACGTGACTGTCGAGCTGCTTCGTCCAGAGTGATTGACGCTACGGCGTCTCCTGTGGATGAAGACAAGAAGACGCGGCTACCCAGGGTGAAGACGCTACTGTGACTCCCCTGGAGGAAGATAGAAGACTATTGAATATATTGAATTTTCTGTAACATGACATTGGCAAATGACGAACTGTCGAGTCCATTATTAAAAAAAACTATTGAGTTCATTGACCTTTTGTAATAGTGATTCTTTTTTCTTTTACAGGTGAGTCGCAACAAAATGGGGATGACTGCAGTTATAGTTATATAAGTGAGTAGATCATTGACTTATTAATAATCCCCTCACTAAATTAAATTGTCTATGTTGTTCCTTAATAATCCCCATACCTAATTGTCTATGTTGATCCCACAAAAACGCATGACTTGATTAATATTTTTGTACTCTATAGCTAGGTACGATATTTAAATAATTTAATCTAAATCTATAACATTTACAGTGTCTATCTTGTACAGACAACAGTAGATCAATGGTAACACTTGCAGTACGAATTCAACTCTTATGACGCAGATAATAAGAACTGTCCAAAGTCCAAAGTGTTATAGTTGATCTGCTGTTAGCTACTATTATTCCTTCTGTGTTGTCGATTCCGGTGTGACGCACTTTTTAATCGTTCTTAAGCGAGGCGTTCCGTTGTGTTTAGATTTAGGGTTCCATTTGGAGGCCACGACAGAATCACACCTATAGACTATAATATAATATCAAGGTTATATTAAAAAAATTGCCAATATGCAAAATATTTAGATACCTACCTATCTAGATATCAAAATAGCAATATCTGTCTCTAGAAATTTTCAATAAGCTTTTCATCCAATTTTAACTGGAAATTTATATTTAACTGTATCGCCAAATCACCACAAATGTATTTAATTTTTTGAGAAAGTTACTTTTTTTAATATTTAACATATAAGTAAGTACCTAGGTTTAATACAATAACAGAAATTTATAAAATAATGGACATAAAAACTAAATAAATACAATATAAACTCTAATAAAAAATATTACATACCGACATTAAAATCACACAAACATAACAGCTCCATCTTCACATACTTACAATAACTAAATCAAGTTGTATTTAAATGCTGCAACATTCATTCGCTACAGAAATTAACATTCATAGGTGAACTATTCAAATCGGCCGATTGAAACGTTTCGGTGTTCGTCCGTTGAATCGATAACGAGCCGAAATGGAATAGCTGCGTAGTGGAATCGACTGGCCTCGACTGTTGAGATCTCGATTCTCGACCAATGCTATGTCCTATAGGAACCATTTATTTGTTTCAGTGTGTTAGCCCCTTAATAAATTTATTTATTTTATTAATGGACTCGACAGTTCGTCATTTGCCAATGTCGTGTTACAGAAAATTCAATATATAATAGTCTTCCATCTTCCTCCAGAGGAGACGCCGTAGCGTCTCCACCCTGGGTAGCCGCGTCTTCATGTCTTCATCCAGAGGAGTCGCCGTAGCGTCATCACTCTGGACGAAGCTCGATAGTCACGTTCACTCCCGAGCTTGTAGCGGGAATTCTTGATAAAAGCTTGAAACCCCAGATCTTACTCAAATTATCCAATGAATTCACCGTACTGTCATTCGCGAACATTTTCTGATTAATTTAACGTGATATTAAACGCAAAATAGCCACTGTAGACATTATAACAAAAATCATCAAATAATTTTGCAATCGTCGTTTCCCGCAATTTTCAAAAGAACCTGCAGTGTATATCATCAGGCTGTCAAAATGAAAACGATGAGAATGAAACTCGCGATCGATTACCTTTTCATTTTACAAAACTAAAAAAAAACTCATGAGTATTATAAAGTTTCTTAAGAATTCCCAGGTACTAATTAGTAATCAACACTACCAATTAAAATATCCCAACGAACAAAGTTCTGAAAAGCAAACTCTTCAAGTTATTCCATAATAATAATGAGATTGCTAAAGTCAGCTGCACCTTTGAAAATATTCTATTAAAATCACGAGATTCCTAGTACACGTCCGAGGCTGTAGTAACGGACTCGGAACTCAATATTCAGACCGAACCATGGTTTAAGGTCGATATTTATATACAGTTTTGAGGTCTTACAACTTACACACACCACACACACACCCTCACTCATACACACACACACACTTTTTTTTTATTGGGCTTCTTAAGATTTCCCTCGATGTTTATCTTTCGAGGATCTTGAATTTAATAGAAGTAATAATACCACCTATATCAAAAACCAGTCCACATTTCCCTATTGTTACCAAGACAAGTGTCGAGTAAGTAGTCAATGGTATTCATCACTTATTGAGTGCAGCCACTGACCTCATAATGTCCACACAGAACTCCAGAAATTTGGTTCCAGTGTTTTTCCCTGCCAAGACACACACACACTCACACGTGTTAGTATTGCTACATGTTTTGATATTTTCGCGATGCGAAAAAAAAAAACTTTCATCACGACCGGGATTCGAACCAGCGACCTCGCCATTCCGTGGCACGCTCTATTCCAACAGAACCACCGGGATATCGTACCCAAGTCGTGAATTTTGTCTCCATATTCGTCTTAGGGACGGTAGCGACATCTATCCAGTAACTGTGCAATTACTCAAATTCATGTCTAAAATTGCAGTTAGAAATCATGTTTTTAATTGATGACGCGTTCCTTTTTCATATGTTTTGATTTTTTCTTGCATACGCTATGCGAAACGAAAATCTAAATGATAAATGGAGAAAAAAATTGTGTTGGAATAGAGCGTGCCACGGAATACCTCCCTGGTTCGAATCCCGGTCGTGATGAATGTTTTTCTCCATTTATCTTTTATACTAGATAACTAATCTAGATTAAAACTATTCAAAGTCTAATTTCTTTATTGCAAGTAAGCACGTTGTGTACATTTTTGCACGTCAACATATTTTTTGAATTTACATTCACTTTGCAAGGAAAAGGTGCCAACGCTGAGGAGACAAAGTGGCATAAAACTTTTTTATTTTTATCTATTGTTTTCGGTCTACCGTCACATCACTACCTCGCCCGAGATATCGCAGGATATTCTGAGCAATTCCTTAGTTTGATTATGCCCTAGCGTAAAAACAATCTCGTCCGTACTCTCAAAGTTTGTCGGACACTTGGCTAACTCAGTTAGTTAACTTAGTGCAGACTTCATTCGTAAACTATTGAGGGGAATATTGAAAGATGGCGTTGATGAAGCCGCTTTTTATCAGCCAAGTTACTTTTAAACTAAAGTTCTTTTACGAAATCTAGTACACCAGTTTCGTCAGCTTTTTTAAATATTTGTTAAATTCGACGTATAATGTTAGGGGTGAGCTTCGACGATTATAATTATTAGCTCTCCAGTAGTTACTGTCAAAGTCTGAAGATCTCCTATAAACAACTAGATACACAAAGGTCTTGCTAAAACAATTTCAAAAACGTCCAAATAAGGGTCCTTTGTGAACGTCCAAATAAAGCAAATGAGGGTCCATTCATCCGTTTAGACCTTCTTTGCGCTCGGACATTTTTAGAAGGCAGACTGTGTATCTAATTGTTTATAGGAGATCAATGGAGGGACCTTTTTGTTGTATTTTTGCCAAAAATCTGACATTGACGGGATTTTAGCGCTAGTCAAAATCATCGCAGCGCAGGAACAGGCTCCCATATACTTAATCATTTCATAGAGGTTTTATGCTGGGTGATTAAATAAAAGGTAAGTAATGAAATAAAATAACTAGAAATATTTTAGAACATGATGAAAAAATTATTGCCGTGCTTGAACCTGCGACCTTGTCATTCCGTGTGGCCTGTGGTTGCTCAGTTGGTAAGAGCGTGTCACGGAATGACAAGGTCGCAGGTTCAAGTCCCCACGGTAAGAATTTTTTCATCATGTTCTAATTTATTCACCGAGCATGGATAATGCGTAATTCAAATTCTGAGTAGAAATATTTTATTTACACAAGTACCTACGCCATGTGAAACTAAACCCAAAATATTAAACAGATAAAGAATTACTACCAAATCTGAGACGAATACATATGGGGTAGTATTTCTTAGATAAATTCACTATTAGTAGTACGGTGGAACATAGAGAAAGGTGTAGGTACAGGAGGGTTTTTAAGGTTGAGATTTTCTCAAAAACTACTTGACCTATTGTAAAAATTCTTTCACTGATAGATAAAAGTTAAAACTATGTAACTGTAAAAGAATTATTAAATTCGGTCCAGTAGTTTTTGAGAAAATCTCAACCTTATTGAGGCCCCCTGTATACTTATCTCTGTCTTCGACTGTACCAACTCATTATTATACTATGCTATAGCTCTGTAGAGCCAAGGCGTCGAATCCTTCGAATTCGTGACAAAAATACTCATCTATTGAATACAAATAAAAACGTTTATTTAAAATACATAATATCCGCAGAAAAAAATCTGATAGCAACGTTCCTGGACTACCTCATTCGCACATTTGCAATTCCATTCGCGTCTCAGACTGTCCGCATATCTTCTGTCCCTTTCTCTCTTGCGCCGTTTGCGCATCTCCCGTCTCTGTCGGAGTGCATTCGATTGCAGAAAGCCGATTTTCAGGACACGGCGGCCCTCACATTTGTTTCGTTTCACGTTTAGAATGAAAGCTAGGGTTGGCACTTTGTGGTTTATTTTTCTGCTTACAAATTATTTATTATACTTCAATTTTAGGCATTTAATGTACGCTTTACGTTACTTTTAAATATTAATATATAATAAGTAATATTTGATAGAATAAGTACATTTAAATTTTTGATATTTATTATTAACTTTAGTATTAGTTGCAAACCAATATTATACCTGTTATAGTTGTGTGAAGTTTTAAAGTATGAAAGCAAGCGTGGAAAGGAGCATTGCCTGAAACACTGGCCTCCTATTACGGAAAACGGCAGATCAATGGTAACACTTGCAGTACAATTTCCACTCTTATGCATATTCCCATTATAGTGGTAATCACTCCCATTTTTTTTTGTAAACCTATTTATTGTCCCACTGCTGGCCAAAGGTCTCCCCCCTCCTCTTCCATCCATCCCTGTCCTGAGCCTCTTCCAGCCACCCATCCCTGTATCTAACGATATCGTCTGTCCCGACGCCGGCGACCGTCCGATGGCACCCATTCTGTGACAGTCCGGGCCCATCGGTCCGGCTGCATGCGGCACACGTGGCCCGCACAGTTCCACTTTAATGTAGCTGCTTTGCGGGACACGTCTGCTGCCCATATTAAGCACGATTTATAATAATAATAATAATAAAAAAACGTCAACGACTTGTCAACAACAAACATGTCATTTATTTTCTTGTAGTGAAAAATGGGAAAAATTTATGTTTTTTACTGGTTTTTAACATGTTTTCCATCATAAGAAAATGATGTTATGATAACGAGATCGAAGACTGCAAACAGAAAC
Source organism: Tachystola acroxantha (assembly GCA_963506565.1). Lineage (NCBI taxonomy): Eukaryota > Metazoa > Arthropoda > Insecta > Lepidoptera > Oecophoridae > Tachystola > Tachystola acroxantha. The sequence continues at coordinate 1,571,326 of OY735874.1, forward strand.
GCACGCCCACCACCCCCGCCCGCCTCGCCGAACTCCACGTCGTCGTCGTCTGAGGATGAGTTCCTGACGCCTCAGACCGACACTAGTGTGAGCAGCGATGGCGGGCCGCCGCCGCCCGCGCCGCCGCCAAGACCTGCGCGACGAGGACGGCCTCCGCTGCCAGCCGGCTTGGAGCGATCGGGGCGCCCTGCCCCGCGCACCGCTCCCGCCACTAGCAGCCAAGTGCGCCGCATGAAATGGACGAAGAGCATCAACGAAAACGTCATGCGCGCCTATTATGGATCCACAGAGGGGGGAACTAGCCTCACTGCGTACCGTGACCGCATGCTGTCTTTGTTTCAGGCTCTTGAACCGACTGTAACCGTTTCCACTCAACGATTATCGGATCAAGTGCGGGCTATACAGCGGTTACACCTACTCGCTGAGCCTGTACTTGAGCGACTGCGATCTGAGGTAGGTCCTATCCACACAGCCAACGATTCGCGACAGAGCCCGCCGGACTTGTTGCCGACTTTAATGTCGACAAATGTTCTGGCGGACGCTGTTGCCGTGTCGGATGACTGTGTGGATATAAACGTAGACAGCCAGGCTAATGAGCAATTGAGGAGGGCTTTGGAGGACGCGATTTTGGAATTCCGTTCCGCACCGCTAGACTCTAGGCCTCGATTACCACGTTTGCCTACTCATAAACGTAATATGGCGCTAATGGGGGCCCTGAACGCTATACTAGAACCATATCTACAGTCTAGTATAGATTTAGCTGATACTCACTCAATCCTATACTGCGCGGCCATTGCCGCATGCCGAGTAGCTGGTGTGAAGTTTAAAAACAACCACATCACTCGACCATCTCGTGATAAACCAGCATGGCAGACAAGGATTGAGCAACGTATCAGCACGTTCAGGACCCTCATTGGCAAGCTAATCTGCTTCAGAGACGGCAATAGCCGCCCCAGAGTTATGCGCTTTGTACACCAGGCCTTTGCTGGGACCAATATTAGGCCCCAGGAATACATGACCTGGGTTACAGAGCGCATTGACTTTCTGAAGCAGAAAATTTATGCGTGGGCAAATCGTATTCGACGCTACAGAGAGCGTGCGGATAGGTTCCACCAGAATCGTGTCTTCCAAAGTGACCAAAGGAAGGTGTATAGAGGTTGGGAGAAACCCGCTGATCATGTGATTGATGGACGACTGCCAGATGGAACCGCCATGACTACGTTCTGGCGGAGCATTTGGTCGGTGCCTGTCAATCACAACGAAGGTGTTTGGATTGATGCTGTCGAGAGTGCGTGTGAATCGATCGAAACCATGGCAACTGTGTCAATCAGTGAAGATGACATTAGGTGTGCAATCCATCCGACCCAGAACTGGAAAAGTCCCGGACCGGATGGGTTGCACAACTTTTGGCTGAAATGGTTTCGAGGATCGCACGCACTGTTGGCAGCTCAATTTCAAGATGCCATTGACCGCGGATCTCTCCCAACCTTTATGACCACAGGAACCACCTACCTGCTCCATAAGACCGGAAGTACCACGGATCCTAAAAACTATCGACCCATTACATGCTTACCTACCATCTATAAGCTCCTTACATCAGTTCTGAGATCAAAAATAACAGCACATATAGTTGCAAATAATATCTTGGCCCCCTCTCAGAACGGATGTAGGGCTGGGTCCCGTGGTACGAAGGAGCTCCTCCTCATCGACATGGCCATTTGCCAACAGGTTCGTCGAGTCAGAAAGAATTTATCTGCCGCCTGGATTGACTACAAGAAGGCCTATGATTCGGTGCCCCATTCATGGCTACGGAGGATACTGGAGTTGTATAAAGTAGATACAACTCTATGTGACTTCCTTAGCTCATGCATGGGGCAGTGGACCACAGTCCTTCGGCAACCAGACGGTGGTGATCTTTCTGACTCGGGTGACCCTATAAGGATTGAGCGAGGCATATTTCAGGGCGACAGTCTGAGTCCGTTGTGGTTTTGCCTGGCCCTCAATCCTCTAAGTACTTTACTTGGGGATTCAGGGCTAGGTTACCGACTTCGGAGAGAGGGTGAGTCCATTTCACATTTGTTGTACATGGATGACCTCAAGTTGTTTGCTCCGAATAAACCAGACCTGATGACGCTGCTGAAAATAACTAAAGATTTCAGCAACGACATCAGTATGGAGTTTGGGACAGACAAGTGTGCGGTTATCCATGTACAACGAGGTAGAGTTGTAAATTCTGACGATTTGCAACTCTCAGAAGAAATGTCACTCAGGTCTCTCTCTGTAGTCGAAACATACAAATACCTTGGTATGTCGGAGGCCTTAGGTATCGCTGATAGGGACATAAAACAATCGGTGAAGGAGCGCTTCTTTAGCCGCTTGACAAAGGTACTGAAAAGTCTGCTGTCAGGTGGTAACAAAGTGCGCGCCTTTGACGGTTGGGTTATGCCCCTACTCACATACACCTTTGGCATACTAAGGTGGACTCAGACCGAATTGGACGCCCTGGATAGAAGAGTCCGTCGACTGCTGACGACATATCGCATGCTACACCCACGATCATCTGTTATGAGATTGTACATCCCACGGAAGTGTGGGGGTCGTGGCTTTCTAAACGCCAAGAACCTACACAACCGTGAGGTGTGCAATCTCAGGGAGTACTTCCTAAACACAGATTGTGGGATGCATCGTGATGTCGTAGCAGTGGACAGGGGTCTCACGCCGCTCTCCTTGGCGAACGCGAACTGGCGCAAACCACCGGTGCTCAGCACTCAGGACCGCATGGACGTATGGAAGGGCAAGGAGCTACACGGACGGTTCTACCGGGCTCTCATGGGGCCCGACGTAGACCTATTACCATCTGTATCCTGGCTACGCTTCGGTGACCTTTTTGGGGAAACCGAGGGTTTTGTCTGTGCAATTATGGACGAAGTTATCAAGACGAACAACTACCGGAAGTATATCCTGAAGGACGGTACGGTCGACATATGTCGAGCATGCCACCGTCCCGGAGAGTCACTCAGGCATATAGTTTCCGGTTGTTCTCATCTTGCTAACGGCGAGTATTTGCACAGACATAATCAAGTAGCCAGGATAGTCCACCAGCAACTTGCCCTTAAATACGGTCTTGTCAGTACTGAGGTGCCGTACTATCAGTACGCACCAGCGCCAGTTCTCGAAAATGGCCGTGCCACGCTCTACTGGGATCGGTCTATCATCACGGACAGGACTATTGTCGCCAATAGACCTGACATCGTGCTGATAGACCGATCGTCGCGTCGGGCAATTCTGGTTGACGTCACCATCCCCCATGATGAGAATCTCGTGAAGGCCGAAAAGGAAAAGCTAAGTAAATACTTAGACTTGGCTCACGAGATTACCGCCATGTGGGATGTGGACTCAACCATAATTGTTCCGATAGTCGTAACCGTGAACGGTTTAATAGCGAAGAGTCTCGACCAACACCTTAAGAGACTCTCGCTAGACAGTTGGGTCAAGAGCCGGATGCAGAAGGCAGTGCTGCTGGACACGGCACGCATTGTGAGGAGGTTCCTCACTCTGGGATCCTAACCTCCGGCAGCTTGGATGCGCATGCATCCCGCTGCCGGTGGGTGGCTATTTTTTATATTTATATATTTTTCTATTGTTTTTTATATTGAAATGTATAAATATATTAAATAAGAGTTGAAATAAATACAGAGAATAATAATAATAATAATAAATTTATTTAGGTACCATTATTAATTACAAAATTATCTCTTATAAATTATTGAACATTACAATTAATTAATTAAGCTATTCCCGTTTAATCTTGATAATATTATGTATGACATGACAAACCGAGTAAGTATTTTTTTTAAATTGTATCGCCAACCCTATTGGCCTGATTTCGTATTCGGCATCTGGCCGGGGTTCCGGCGAATTCGCGTCCGTAACGCGATTTTTAGACGTCTCTATTCTTTGTTACCATTTGGATAGAGACAGATACGCTTACGTATCATAAAATAAATTAGTAGCTCGTAACTGGGTACTCTACTTGACAGTAATACGATCTATATTGCAATGGTTTTGAGTGGTGTCGATTGTATCAATAAGAAAACGTCTCGTTGACACTTTTCGATTTTATGCGATTAGTATTTTATTTTTACACGATTGCCGAAGAAGGTGCATGTGTTTTTTGAATGTTTGTATGTCTGTTGCCATATACCAATGAGTTATCCTCGGGTTTCTCGACGGAAAAACTTACGTACATTTACCGTTTTTGTTTACAAAATAAGACACTTGATTTGGGCATCGGTATATATGCCATCATCATCACACTCCTGTATAATAGAAACACATAACAAATCCGATTGGTCACGCCACGGTCCGCTGCCGGCACCGAACCCGCGACCTCGGTCGTGACCGCATATGTGACCACAATAGACAATGGCAATAACATGGCGTCCTGATTACACACACCCTGTTTGCGTAATAGTTTGACATCATACTGTGTTATTTATTTTATTAATGGACTCGACAGTTCGTCATTTGCCAATGTCATGGTACAGAATATTCAAAATATCATATCGTCTTCTCTTCATCCAGGGGAGTCGCCGTAGCGTCATCACTCTGGACGAAGCAGCTCAACAGTCACGTTCACTCCCGAGCTCGTAGTGGGACTCTTGACTATAGCGCCAAACTTCAGATCCTGCATGAATCCTCCAATAATTTTACCATACTGTCATCAGTACCTATGGTAAAATTATTATATTATAGTTATTGGAGGATTCATACAGGATCTGAAGTTTGGCGCTATAGTCAAGAGTCCCGCTACGAGCTCGGGAGTGAACGTGACTGTCGAGCTGCTTCGTCCAGAGTGATGACGCTACGGCGTCTCTTCTGTATGAAGACATAAAGACGCGGCTACCCAGGGTGACGACGCTACGGCGACTCCCCTGGATGAAGAGAAGACGATATGATATTTTGAATATTCTGTACCATGACATTGGCAAATGACGAACTGTCGAGTTCATTAATAAAATAAATATATAAATAACATAGTATAATGTCGCGAACATTTTCTGATTAATTTAACGTCATATTAAACACAAAATAACCTCTGTAGACATTAAAACAAAATTATCAAATAATTTTGCAAGCGTCGTTTCCTGCCATTTCCAAAAGCCACCAATACGAGGATTGTCACCAGCCATTTTGGAAGCCTGACCTATATTTTTTTATAACTTTAATTTTACTTTCCTTGCAGCTGCGAAAACTTCAGCAGACATGATAAGACGGTGAAGGTACTGGAATTGAAATTATACCACCCTGTATCACTGCTTATGAGAACCACTGGTAGACACCAATAGTACCTTTAGCTTATTTACCACGGAATGGAATATAGATCGAAGGATAACATATATTCCTACAGGTGCTCCCTCACCGGGAGCATTCGCGTGTAATTGGTATTGGCTTCGTATGCGCGTATTTTCAGTTTTTCTACGAAGGCTACGGCACTAACTACTGAAACTAAACGTCTGCAACAAATATATAGCAATCTTGGGGTGTCTATTTAGAGACTGATGAATACCGATACACGATTGGACAAACTTCGCTCGATAGAAAAAAATAGCAAACATACCCCTTCCATGTCTTTTAAAATGAAAATTATATCTAAACCGAAATAGTTATTCATACAAAATACTAGAGCTTGTTTAAAAAAAATCGATTTTTGTTGGCATATTTTTATTTCCCTGCCAAAATTCATCCAAATATGAGTATTGAGGCACTGCGCCGTGCTCTTCACTCCGCCGGTGCGGGGCATCTTCTGTCTCACTCTTGCTTTTGACGACCATGTAGCGCCTTAATATCATCATCAGTCTATTTATATTGCCCCACGGCTTGGGCACAGACCTTCCCCTACATCAAGGGAGCTGGGGCCATAATCCACCACGCGGGCCCACTGCGGATTGGCGGAGTGGAGTTCACATGACCTAGATTTTTTTATTCTACAGCATGCCGGTTTCATCACGATGTTTTCCTTTACCGAGCACTCGATAAATGTACGTAAGTTTTTCCGTCGAAAAACAACCGAGGATAACTCATTGGTACATGGCTGCCCTGGCTGGGAATCAAACCTGGGACCTCCAAGTCCATTGACCCAACCACTGAGCCACCGAGCTCTTTTCATTCCTAATATATGGAGACAAAATTCGCGATCTGGGTACGATATCACGGTGGCTCTGTTGGAATAGATCGTGCTATGGAATGGCGAGGTCCATGGTTCGAATCCCGGTCTTGATGAAAAAAACAAAATCTCCATTTATCATGTAAGTATATTCCTAATGTTAAACCAAGTGTCCTATTTTGTAAACAAATATGTTTAATTACCTCTTGTCTCGTCAAGCATGAAGAGCGTTTGAAATGTTTATATTTTTCCAATCTAAGGCATGTGTAATTCATCACTCCGTACTGGGTCCGCGTGGTGGATCATTGCCCTAGCTCCATCGATGTGAGGGATATGCTCTACCTATTTCAATTACCGAAATACCTATTAATTATTCAAAACTCGTAATCTATTGCAAATAAAAAAAATCTAATAAAATATCCCGGAACCTGCGTAATACGTATAATTATTCATTTTTTCTCGCCCTCGAAGGTAAAGCATGCCCCATTCCATACAGCCACAAAATATGGTCTTTCATAACTTCCCACAAAAAATCCACTGTAATTTAATGCTTCCCTGAAAATAATATGTAAAAATACCTTCAAAAGGCCCACTTTTCGGCCCACTTCGGCCCATTTCGGTCCTATCCGAACATTACGGGCCATCTTTCGCAATGTTATCTAGCCCCTAAGAATAAATCAGGATATTATTTTCGCTGCGAAATATTATTTTCCATATCTAATCAGTGCGGGCAAAGAAATATGGATACTGCAGACATATTTATGTGGTTTGATTTTATCTGTGGGCTGTCTGAGAGTGTGAGCCCTTTGCCGGTCTAACAAATGTGAATAAAATTAGGAGTGTGAATATGCATGGCCAAAAGGCCAATCGAAAACGTTTGCAAGATTTATCGATTCATCCAATATTGGGACATAAGGTCTATGGACCTATGTCCCAATATTGGACAAGAAGAAGTCTTGGAAAGAAAGGAAGAAATATGTCTGGATTATGTGGCAAATAAATGATCTTTTATTTTATTTATTTAAATATTGGAAAGCCCCTTACATCAGGGGAGCTCTTGACCATAATCCACCACGCTAGTCCAATACGGATCAGTGGATTAAAAATGCCTTAGATTTTTTCGACCGAAAAAAAAACATTTAAATTAATTCAACCACTTGTTTTACACAAAAATATATCACTTCAAAGGACTTTGAGCCCATTATTTTGAAAACAATCTTGATTTCTCTAAATCCTGTTTTGTAAACAATGTTTTTGCCGAGAACAAATTAAGTGAATTTCGTTTGGCAAATCTCGTTACTAGAGCCTTGATGAGAGCCTTCAGGTTTCAAAGATGGATGGAACTCTAGACAGACGCTCCTGCCTCAACCGCAATAGTAGCACGCTGATAACGAACATTGGTATCTCAGAAATAGTATATTTTCAGAAATAAAATAAGCCTTTATTGCCATTTAAGAATTACAATTACAATGTTATTTATATAAATAATATTAATATAAATTTGTGTTTTAACGTTTAATCGTTTAACGACGATCGGTTATTTCCCAGCAACAGCTTGTCCTTCGACAAAGGCCTCCTCTAAAGATTTCCATCTCTCTCTGTCTCTCGCTATCCTTGTCCATTCTGGACCAACAACTCTTTTTATATCCACTTCCCAGCGTTTCATTTGTCGCCATTTACTTCTTTTGCCATTCCTAGTACTCTTTTACCACTCTGATATTATTTTTGTCCATTTCTCATTCTTCTCTCTTAGCATATGTCCTGTCCATTGCCATTTTAGTGTTTTACATTTTTAGAAATAGGTCTAACTCGGAGACAAGAGTAGGAGTTTTTAAGATAGAGATTTTTTCGGAAAACTACTTGCACTACTACAAAACTTCTTATTCTGTTAAATAGATAAAAGTTAACACTATGTAAATGTAGAAGAATTTTTAAAATCGATCTAGTAGTTTTTGAGAAAATCTCAACCTTATTCAGGCCCCCTGTATAATACGTTTCGTATAAAAGACATTACCACATTTCAATGGAGCTTTGCCCCACCTACAAAACTACGTGACCATTTAAGCTGTACCTATCATTTTGTTGGGGACTTGTTACAGGTTTCATATTGCATAATCATAAATCAGTGTCATTTTCTACTACTCTCGCAACTCCTATAGAAGAATAACAGAAACAATGAATAAATCGCTTCGATTTCTTACTATTTTCTGAATTCTTAATTAAGCTGTTTTTTTCGAATCGCAACTTGTACAAAACTTTATAATAAACAAATAATTTTAATTAAAAACGGAGATATTTTTACATTTATTCGTTATCTTGTACAACTTGCGGTCGATGGTGGGGCAGAATCTGGCATTGTCATTTGAACTTGGTAATAAAAACACAATGTTAATCACCATGTAGATGTTGTTGTTTGTGTGTTACCTACATTATTTTAATTTTTTTCATTTAAAACTCAAAATAAGTACGTATTTTTGTTTCAAAGTCAAATCTCTTTATTGCAAGTAAACACGTTGTGTACATTTTTGCACGTCAATATATTTTTTGAATTTACATTTACACCACTTTGCAATCAAAAGGTGCCAACGCTGATGAGAAAAAGTGGCAAAAAAACGTTCATATTTCAATACTAAGCATTTACCTAATCGACCTGCATGAACAAAACTTACATTAAATATTAAAACCTTGAATTTAAACATTTTAGCTTTACACTATTTTACCAAACGCCGTGACAGAATTCGCTAACTGGAAAATTTTAATCAAGCAATCCTTGTCGCCTGCTTAATCAAAGGAAAACTTAAATAGTTTGGTGTACTTATTACGTAAGTAGTACTTTAGCTCAGAGATTGCACTACAAGTATTTCGGATTTCACCCAATTCGCTTCACTCACTGAAAGCTACTTGAGAAACTAAGGGAATTTCAAATATCTTAATATTTGAGATGAATCTTCAATTCTCATTTTGTACTCGTAATTTAACTCAATTCTCAAATCAAAATGCCAAGTGGCATTGAATTTCATTAAGGCTATAACATACAGGATGGCCTTGAATTCGACAAAATTAAGTAGATGGTTAGGCTCGTGACATACATTATTTCTGCACAGCGTTTAAGTAAATTAAATATTTTGGGGATTTTTTTTTTACAATAAATTAAACTATAAAAAAATTATTAATTAGATCAGCTTCATAGCACATCTCTTGTAAAAAAGCAGCCAATGACATTGCGACATTTCAATGGAGCTATGCCCCACCTTGGGTCACCTACGTGACCATTGAAGCTCATATATCATTTTGTTGGGGACTTATTACATGTTTCATATTGCATAATCATAATCAGTAGGAGTTGCGAGAGTAGTAGAAAATGATAACAAAGACAATGAATAATTCGCTTCGATTTCTTACTATTTTCTGAATTCTTAATTAAGCTGTTTTTTCGACTCGCATGTTGTACAAAACTTTATTTTAAACCAATAATTTTAATAAAAAAAACTGAGATATTTTTACATTTATTCGTTATCTTGTTCATCATCATTGATGGTGGGGCAGAATTTGGCATTGTCATTTGCCTCTTGTAGTCATTGACCTATTAATATAATTTGTTGGTAGGTCACCTGTAGTTTATAATGTTCCTATAATGGAATAATTCCCAACACCTACGCAATAATGAACTTAATTACCTTTCCCACCTTTAACCCTTCTAATATTTACCTATTTAAGCCCTTAACTATTTTAGGGTCATCACTAATTAACAGCTGCCTTTTGGTTCCGCATAAAATATTGACGGGATTCCTGTAGATACACAGATATGATGATCGATACAGTTTCAGCTGGTTCATTATTTTTTGTCAGATAAAATATATGATGGGACGCTCCTAGGCCATTATTTGAAGCGTATCACCTTTGAGGAGACAATTTTAAATATGAAAAATCTGTTAATAATTATTATTTTTGAAAATATACATATTTTATACGTCCATAAATATTTACTTAGAAAACTCGACACGTTCTAACAAAATTATCCACACAAAATAATGTTTCTTTCTTTCGTGTGGTTTAGTGACCAAACCTATTTGTCACAGTTAGGCCGTAGGCCTTTGACGTGACCTAACGACTGCTGTCAAGCGATAACAACCGGGACCAACTGCTTAACGTGCTTTCCGAGGCACGAAGGGGCTCAGATGAAAGTGTCACTAGCGGTCACCCATCCAGGTACTGACCTTGCTCAGCGTTGCTTACGATCGTTTTCAACGTGTACTAGCAACTGGACTACGACCCCTCTAAACAAAACAAAGTGTTTTTACATTCGTTGGCCTTTGTGTAACTTCGACACATGTCGATACATTCTTTTTATTAGCCAACGGTATCTTTAAAAGTTAGTTCAGATACTGATAACTTCACACAACTATTGCATGTTTAATATTTATTATAAAAAATACTTGCGATACGGTGGTCCCTGGTTGGATTCCCAGCCAGGGCAGCCATGTACCAATGAGTTATCCTCGTTTTCCTCGCTCGGAAAAACATACGTACATTTACCAAATGCTCTCAAAACGGTGAAGAAACCTGCATGCCGAAGAAAAAAAAAATGTAAGGCATGTGCCAATCCGCACTGGGCTTGCGTGGTGGATAATGACCCCAGCTCCCTCGATGTAAGGGAAGGGCTGTGCATGAGCAATGGGGACATAGACTGATGATGATACAAAACACAATTTTGTGTTATTGGTTTCGGGAACACCATAAACGGCTAATAACAAAGAGCACCTTGTATCCCATCTTTGACTATTTAAACGATGAACATGCATGGTGTGTGTCGCCGGTTCCGCATGAGGGATAAAGTCTAGATTACTAACAATAGTAATAGTTGTGTAATACCTAGTTATTAAGTAATTGTGTATTATTATATTATTTTAAAAGATGTGCTGCTGAGAGTTTTTTGCCACTTTTTCTCCTCAGCGTTGGCACCTTTTCTTTGCAATGTGGTGTAAATGTAAATTCTAAAATATGTCGACGTGCAAAAATGTACACAACGTGCTTACTTGCAATAAAGAAATTTGACTTTGACATCACATGTACGATCTTGGATAAATAAAGCCTCGTTTTTTGTAATCGCAATTTTAACTGGGGCACACCTAAAACATCGATAATGCGGATTCTATTTTAGTACGAAGCGTGAAGGGTCGTCGTTATGTATCGATTTAGTATCGAATGGACGTGGATTCTGGTTACACGCGTTCAATGCGGTCGCACCTCGTCCGCTGCGGTTTTGTGCAATTGTCTACCTTTTGGTACATATTTACTGTTATGTTACATGACTTCCTATTTACATAAATACATATGCAAGTACATTTGCCGTAAATATTGTTGAATATGGCGTATTAAGCTTCCTAAAAAACCGGCCAAGTGCGAGTCGGCTCGAAAATCGAGGCTTCCGTACAACGCAAGTTACTAACCCTGTAACTTTGCTCTAACGAAAAGATAAGAAAATATTAATGGAGGGATGTAATTTCAAATATACAGTTTTCGAGTTTTTTTATTTACTTGTGCTGTAAGACCTAGCTTCTTGCCGTTCATGATTCTAGATCAGCGGGAAGTAGTTACAGGTTTTGAGTTTTTGCTTTTTCATACAAATATGCGCCAAAATTCGATATAAACGGCCATATCTTTTGATTGCGTTAACGTAGAAGGTTGATTTTTTCACGGCTACAATGATGTTGCAGACCTGAATATTTGGTACAGACGGACGGGACAAAGTGATCCTATAAGGGTTCCTTTTTTCCTTTTGAGGCACTGAACCCTAAAAACGTTTGTTTTCTTTAGTTGTGAAAGTAAACATACTCATATTTATTTAAATATGAGTTTGTTTACATTAAGGGAGCTCGAGCGCGTGGGCCCAGTGCCGATTGGTGGATGCCTGTGAATAATAAAATGTAAGGCATATGTAGCTTATTCTTCACAAATCAACCAAACTTATTTTTAACCGACTTCCAAAAAAAGGAGGAGGTTATCAATTCGGCGAAATATTTTTATTTTATTTTATATTGTAAAGTAACGAAAAAACGTTTCTTGGAAACTACGCTATATTCAACAGTATTTAGATCTATTAGAATATTATTCAACATTGAATCAATAAACATCACTTACCGTATTAAATGTCACAATTTCCACCCAAACGCAAATCCCGCAGACATTGGTCCCAAAACCCGTCAACTCAGCCCAAACTTGGCCCATCCGTCGATAATTTACTCAGTCGTAATGCAAATCTTCCATAAATTGTCAATACTAGGGATGGGAACACCGAAATCAGTTCTGGTTTTGGTCTTAGGAATTACGGAACTGATATGCTACAGTTCAGTTCAGATTACTTCAAAACCTACGTCTAATTTTCAGATTCATGTCCTTTATTTCAAGTACATTGTGTATATTTTTATGCACGTGATGCACGTCATATTTTATTTTAAAACGAGGTGTTAAAATTATGCAAGGAAAAAGGTGCAGGCGAAGACAAAGATAAGTATACAGGGGGCCTTAAAAGGTTGAGATTTTCTCAAAAACTACTGGACCGAATTTAATAAATCTTTTAAAGTTACATAGTTTTAACTTTTATCTATCAAACAGTGAAAGTATTTTTGCAATAGGTCAAGTAGTTTTTGAGAAAATCTCAACCTTAAAAACCCTCCTGTACACCTTTCTCTGTGTTCCAACTTCCAACGAACCAGCGCCGCGCCGCGCGGACGAGAACAAGTGGAAAAACACATTTTTAATAAAAATACGAATAATATTACTTACTATTTCATGATTTAATTATAACAATGCTTATGATTTATGAATAAAGGATTCTAAATCTTATTCGCACCTTATAGACATTTTTTAAATTTCTCTCATGTCCTCCAACAACTACTAAAACCGTGAATAAAAAATGATTCCTGCAAATAAGACCAATTCCTCTTCTGGTCTTGCCGAATTCATATTGACAGCACATCACTAGCCAATAGAGGGCCCTATACCCCGTGATAGTTTCCGTTGGACCGTGACAATTTATAGTATAAGTTTTAGATGGAAAAAGTTGGTAATCCTGTCTCTTTCCGCCCTTCGGGGTCTCTTTCTATTGCGGGCAGTGATAAATTGAGTTAATGCGTGTTATCAGATTCTGTTATTGACGTCTTCTTTTTGTCTCCATATACGGCAGCATAGTATCCTTCTTAATGTCTACGCCATAAGAGTTTATTGTACTGCCGACTGTACATTATAGGACGAGCTATAAGATTGGTCTTTGTATACAAATAAGGCCTCATAGTAGCTAATTGGATCGTAAAAATGAAAATAGAGTCACGAAAACCTTAGGTCGATTTTTCCACTCAGGTCGACAGGTTCCGTATAAAATGGCGTAATGAAGGGTTTTCAAAGTGACAGTTGTAAGAAGAAAAAAAAGCTTTTTAAGTTGATAATAGATGGCGTTGCACCGAAGGGCGATATCATCATAAAAAAACACAGAACCATGAAAAAAAATTCAATCTCAGCTGAATAATTTATTATTATTGGTTTGTTTGTGTAATTTAAACAATACAGTACAAATTAATACTAGGTATGAAATACGAAAAGCCCAAGTTACAAGCAATAACAACGCATTTAATGTTGACATCAGACCAGTCAGTGCCAACTACCGGGGCCTATCAGTGGGGTTACTCTCACCTACAATGACGTTTGACGTTGTTGACGAATAACGTCAAACATCATTGTAGCAAATTGTCAGTTTAGAACCTACACCGGATCGCTAAGAGGTGAGCCGTGAGAGTAACCCCACAGTACTTACTTTCTTTCTTTTTTAAATGTCACTCATTGTAAATTCTAAAAATAAAATGCAGTGGAAAGAATAATAATTACTTATACATTTCTGCATGTTCTTCTGTCAATGTTCTTTTATGTGGAGCACCAATATTTTTCCTGAAGTTTATTTGTTTATGCAAAAAGGTGACATAAGAGAAGGAAGGGTAACGAAAGAAACACACAGAGCGAATGTTGACGGGAGAGTCGGCAGAGGTAGACCGAGGAGAACGTACGGCGACCAAATTGGCGAGGTCTTGAAAAAGGTTCAAGTACGGTCTACTACAAACCGCGACGAGCATGCATGAAGAGATTGATGAATGTGGAGGAGGCAAGGGTTGGGGTCAGAACCCATTGGTCCCCTAATATTCGTCCCCCGGATTAAAAGTTGTAGATTCGGCCCCTATATAGGTGCCCATTGGTCCCCCGGCAGGAGACGAGGCAATATTAATTTATTTTTAAGGTACCTACTCGTCCCCTGCTCAGTCTTCGGCACCTGCTCAGGTACTTTTTGGTTCCCTGATAGACAACCAGCCATATTTTTACATAAATAGCGCTGACACAGTATATTTGTGAACAAAACTTTAACGTTTTTCTAAAAGACTGATTGTCAATAAAACTTGAGATTAAGATGTGAAATAAATATGATTATACCTATTTACTTTATTTATTTATTTTTGCCTTTAGTACACATTGTACCACAACCACAGGGGCCGAAAAGAAATCTCTAAAATAGTAGAGCGCGAGGAAATATAAATTATGAAAAGAAAATAACAGTTCAGGGGACGAGTGGAAACCTCAAATATTTTAGGGGACGAGTGGGCACAGGGTGCGAATTTCAGGAGACCAGTGGGTTCTGACCCAAGGGTTGTGTGCCAGGATCGCAGCAGATGGAAGTCCATCGTCTCGGCCTATCCCTACGGGAATCAGGTGTGAGTTTATAAATAAATAAAGGTGACATTTAAAGCAGCCCCGTTCTACTGCGTCCGGCCAATACTTATAATTAATGAATGAAACGCTTGTTTAATTGTTTAAACTGCATCTCGTTCGTGTCACGTGTTTTTGCATTCCGTTTTGTTTCATTTAAATGAGCGCCTTTGTGCAGTAAGGCGATTAAATAATTTACTTGTACCACGTTGTTTCGATTTGATGCAATTGTCAGTGCTTTCCTTTTCGTTCTTTCTGTTCGTCGTTTTAATTAGGCTTATCGTCTTTATCAGAGATGTGAGAGAGATAAAAGGGACAGACGAAAACTAGGACACTTGGTCTATTTGTAAATACTAGTTCTGAAGTTTTCAGCACACTAGTTCTTAAATTTTTAGATTCTTTCTGATCCTTGCTCTTCCTGATTTTCTGATACATTCTATTCACATTAGTATTTTAATTTATGACGGCTTCATTCTCTAATTTTGACATTCTAAATTTTATTTTGTATTTCTAAATAATGTCCTTTATGTACTTATTAATATTAAAATTTTAAACCTATTAATATTAAAATTTTAAACCTATTAATATTAAAATTTTATTCAAATAAAATATAAAGTAACTTACTAAACTTACAATATTAAACTAAAAATAAAAGTACTTACTAAAATATAACTACAATAAAATAAAACTATTTGTACAAAATAGGTCGGTTGAACTATCTGAATGGCTTAGCATTACAGAGAGTTCAACCGATCCCCGTTGTCCAGCAACGTGCCCAAAATGCTGGCGGCATTTCCCCTCTGAATAGCCAAGCTGCGTCTTTGGGCGAAATACAGGCCAGCATTTTGGTCACGTGTGGACTCTACGAGCCGCCCCGACAGATCTTTATAGATCCTGATCTCTATAGTTTTATTTCATATAATTCTTATACGACAAATACCAGACACTATCCACCCGATACAGTAATGAAGCCACGAAGTTTCTGTCCAGATAATTCTCTTTAGACATTGATCTCCTATAAACAACTAGATACACAAAGGTAAAAACACTTTAAAAAACCTCCAAATAAGGGTCCATTCATCATTTCATTGTTAACGTCCAATAAAGCAAATGAGGGTTCATTCATCCGTTTGGACCTTCTTTGCGCTCGGACATTTTTAGAAGGCAGACTGTGTAGTTGTTTATAGGAGATCAATGTCTTTAGAACACAAAATTCGGTTGCAGTACAGTGCGCAATACGGGTCCTTATCAAAATGTCAACGGGAATGCCGTCGCCCCCGCCACGTATAACGGTCGACGAGGGAGCTATTCACTTTGTACCATGGCTATATCACCCCGCGTTCTTATTCTGAACGTGTGCGTAAGATATTAGTTCAGAAACTTGCGATCGGGAAGGATTTTGTTATATATTTTTTTTTTTAATTTTCGATTTTACAAAAAAAAAGAATAGTTATTACCTATATTCATTGCTCTCTGTCACAAAATGTGTACATGCTTATTAATAGCATAAATTATGAAAGGACACTGAAACTAAATTTCTACAAGATTAGGTTATAATACTGCATGAAACATGGTCAATGGGTATGGCTTTAAGATCGAAGTTATTCAAAAAAAGTTAAAGTTTACCAAATGAAAATATCTGAAATGATAAAGTTAGAGTAGCACGGAATTTAAAAAAAAAATCGCCAGCCAATTTATAGTTCTTCAACTCTATTCATTGAGGACCATTTATTATACCTTCAAATATACTCGTAAATTGAAGAGCTAAGGCATACTAAGGTCTTGAAGATCGAGTATTCAGTTCAGTAATTTATTAATAAATAAAAATTTACAAGTCACTTTCTTAACAAAATAGGTGATATTAAACCATACAGATTGTCCTTATAATTAACAATTTCAATACTTAAACAATAATATTTAGTTTAATTATTTTACAATTATCATAAATTATTTTAATATTATTTTATTTTATTTTACAATTTTAGGAAATCTAACATTTAGGTTCCTACTGTCTATGATCGTGAAGCGCCCAGACGCGTATCAGTGACAAAATATTTATGCCTGTTTTAGAAACTCGTCAACTGAGTATCTCTATATAAAAAATCCGATTTCCCAAATGAAAGTTTCCAAACTGGAAGGTAGATCGAAATTTAAAAACGGCAGCCATCTTTAATGTCTCACTGACGTATTTAGATCATCGCGTTTGATTAATGTGTTGGCGCTTTACTGGATGATTGCTATCACATGTGGCGGTTGTAGTTTTAAGTTTTTTTCTACTTAACCCAGTTTATGTTACTAATCGAGTGTGACAGTTAACTTGTGTTATGGTTAAACTGATAACTGATTTAAGGTTCGGTTCATGAATAAATTATAAATTAACACTCAGGATTAGTTCCAATTTGTCATTTTAACTAGGTGTTCTTAGAAAAAAATACTTATCTAATTCTTGTTAATATACGATCTAATACAGTGGAAAAGTGTAGGTACCTATATCGGAGCCCAAATCAAGTGTCTTATATTGTAAACAAAACTACGAACATTTTAAACTTTTCTGTGATTATTGTTCTTTCACATTATTAGATGGGATGACTTTATTTTCACAATGATGAAGAAGAGAGCTCGGTGGCTCAGTGGTTGGGTCAATGGACTTTGCAGTATGGAGGTCCCAGGTTCGATTCCCAGCCAGGGCAGCCATGTACCAATGAGTTATCCTCTGGATAATGTTGGCGTCCGTACTAAGTATCTTATCTAGTACTTTTATCGATAAAAATTCTAGTGTTCCTAAGATCTGAATAAATGAGTTATGTTTATGAGTTACTAGTGATAAATTTTATTATGTGACTACCTACCACCAGTCAGTTGTTTTTCTAATTAAGTACGTCACAAAAGACAATTGTCTATGAAATAATGAAGCTTCTTTTAGAACGTCAATACAGACGGTCTTTGTGGAACTTAAGACCACTTATTGTGCCACGGAGTGAACACACGGAACATATGGAGGTCTATTTTTAAAGTGACGAAATAGAGATGTCGTGGTCAGATCGTTAAATTGAGCATTTCATGAAATCGTCAGTCATTTCATGAAATGGTGGCATTTCATGAAATCGTCATGTTACGCTGGGCATATCGTTTAAATGTCAACGTTCGTCGATTTGTCCAACGACGTTTGGTCAGATCATTAATGTAGGGTGCCCATTAAGGATGTAAGTAATAATAATTCAAAATATACTTATTACGAACTTATTTATTGTTCTAGTCAGTACCAAATTAAAAAAATATATATGTTACAAAATTCTTACAAGCATTTCAAACCAATTGTCCACTGGAATTAAATATACGAAATATTCATATTGAAAACATTAAAAGGAGAATAAAGATGTTTTTATTATTATTATTATATTTATTACCTAATAAAATAAGTACAAAATTGTATTATAATATTATAGAACGTTAAAATGTTTCGTTTCACATACGGTATACCTTTATGAAATTCCGTTAGTATTTCAAAATATTTCTCCATCGTAATTATACGAATAGTAGGATCATCAATGCATTTCTTCTTGTATATTAAAAACTAATGTAATTCCAGTTTTTCCATGATGTAATATTTTGTAATCCAGTAAATTATAGTCCGTCGACTTTCGTTGCCTGGTCACCCTACTTTCCTTTATTTGTTGTATAACCTAAAAATTAAAATTATGTATGTTAAATTTCTAGGATTCAATTATTAAAAGTAAATAAGTACATTTTAGATACTTAGATGAGATTTTAAAGGGATATAAACTAAATATTGTCATTTAAATAACTACTAACCTGTGAAATGTATTCCCAAGATTTTTTTTTGTAAATTGAGGTTGGTTTTTGCGTGAATGTCATAAAATTCACACCGTTTCGTATAGTAACACTTATTCAAGTTTCCAACACACTTTCTTATATAATTTGCACATTTTTATTCACTTTTCAACATGAATCCGCATTATTTACTTACGCACACAAACATAAACAATGACAAAGCGCGCTCTCAGCGCCTCTAGCGGTAGTTTTTGCCATTTTTCTACGATATGGCCAATTGTGTTTGGTCATATCATGAAATAGCCGTGCGTTTGTTGGACATATCGTAAAACGTTTTCTATTCATTGATCTGGCCAAGCTATTTCATGAAATGACCAATAGACATTTGACGATTTCGTGAAATGCCACCATTTCATGAAATGGTCGACTATTTCATGAAATGTTCAATTTAACGATATGACCACGACAGAGACATAAAGATAAGTTTATTACGTTCAAATGTCCCATGTCTTGCTCGGAACAGAGCCGGAGCCAGGAATGATTGGGACCCGGCTGTGGTAAAAAGTCAAAGCCAAATTTCTTTATTGCAAGTAAGCACGTTTTATTGTTACATTTTTGCACGTCAATATATTTTTTGAATTTACATTTACACCAGGTGTCAAAGGTGCCAACGCCGAGGAGAAAAAGTGGCAAAAAACTCTCATTATTGTGGTGTATAAAAATTTTACACCACAATAATGGGGCGTGGAGTTAAATCAATAAAAGGCATGCAGGTTTCATCGCCATGTTTTCCTTCACCGTTTTGAGAGCACTCCGTAAATGTACGTAAGTTTTTCCGTCGAAAAAACCGAGGATAACTCATTGGTACATGGCTGCCCTGGCTGGGAATCGAACCTGGGACCTCCGTATCGCAAGTCCATTGACCCAACCACTGAGCCACCGAGCACTGTTACATCATTCTTGGTTAGTAATAAGATTATATTACGAGATTATAAGATATTAAAATGCACAAAAAAACTTCCTCTCAACCACAGGACTACTACTACAGTTGCTGACCGAAAAGATAAACAAAATGGGGAATTTTATTGGTGCCACAATTAACCAAAAAATAACGCCATAAACTCTTACCTTCAATTTGGTATAGCTAGATCGACCATGAACACTTTACAGCACGTCAAGTGTATACACATAGGCACTATGCGACAGTAATACAGCATAATTTGCAATAGCGGTGTATAGATTGATTTGCTGTTGAATATACTTCAACCTTCTTTCATTGACCTACTAACCTCTACCTTTCTACTAAACATCCCTTAAGCTACAGAATAATTAATAGCTTAAGCGAAGCTGTACTCTTCTTATTTTAGCCTCCTCCCAAAACAGTTCTTAATTTTTGAACCAAATAAATATAGAGAAAAAAGATGTATTGTAGATTTTTTTTGGACCGACCCCCCAATGAAGCACTTGAGACGGCCCTATCTTTTACTAGAGTATGTTCAGTTTATTGTTTAAAACGAGACAAAGGTTTTTTAGTGTGCTTTTAGGAGCTTGGTTCACTCCGGCTTGATTTAGTATTTATGGGTTTTTGAGACGTACCTAGCGTGGATTTAGGCGGAACAGTTTTATTTTAAATTTAACGGTTCGTATACTAAGTTCGTTAGGGAAATGTGGAAGGAAATTATAGATAATTAAAAACAATCAATATTATGGTACCATATTTTAATGGTTCAATATGTTTTGAATTGATCTATGAATTTAGTTTATTTGTTCTGTATTTTCTAGATATTTCATGCAAAGATTCAAACTGTTCAACCAGTTCTATTATAATATAATTCGCCAATAACTGTTGGACGTAATAATATTACCTCACTTTATTAAATTAAAAAATTAATCATAATATTTTTGTAAACAAATTAAAGTTTATAAAAGTTGTAAAACTTTTCGACCAAACGACCAAAACTGCGACATAGTGTCATTGATGACTCTAAAAAAATATTCATTCCAAAATCGATTCAATAAAATATATCAGTACAATCGAAGAATAAACTGATGTATTGAAAATAAGAGAGTCGCTAAAATGCCACTTGCATCCGCCTACATGTCAATATAACCACTCGAGTTTGATCCCAACCGGGACTTGAGTCTAGAGATGCGACTACGCGACTACAGTTTTGGTCGATTGGCCGAATAGTCTCATAAAGATCCGACTAATTGGTGAAATACTCTGATTATCATAGTATGAAATGAAGGGCCGATATTAATCAAATCAAAAATTAGTATTTCGGACTTTAGTTTCTATAATATTATGTGTTAGTTTTCAATCAAAGCAATTATGTCTTGTTTTCTTATTATAGAAGTTACAATTATTGATGTTTCAGAAAGTAATAACTTTTCTCAACTTCAGTGTAGGAAAAGAAGAATTTTAGACGTGTTTTATTTTAAAAGCACACACCATTATTACTACTAATAGGAACTTGAATATAGTAAGCTATTACGTTTTGACCGACTGAATGATGTCAGCCATAGTGATCCCACTAATCTCCGAACTTTTTTCCTAATAATCAAATTACTACCAATATTAACTTCAATAGAGGTTCGACTATGGTTTTGGTCAACTGATCGAACTGATTGATCTAAACCACAGAAATTCGAATAATCGCTGAACTACTTTCCGAATATTCGGCCTTATAGTACAACTCTACTCCCTTCAACATTCATCTATCTCGATGGCTCTCACTAAAGTGGCCACGGATCGATGTCATTATTTTATTTTTATTTAATACCATCAGAGTTTTATCGAGCCACCAGCGTTGTCCTCCACATATGATATGGGACATTTAGTGTTCCATGTTATGGGATGAATCCTTGAGTTTATGGTGGTCCGAGTTACTTATCACATTTTATGGGACTTGTAAAGGTTCATGTTACTTTAAGGCAGATATTGGATTCCTTGGAAATATTAAATCTAGAGAGTAAGGTGGTGCTGTAGATAGCTCATTAGATTTCTATTATAGAGACTCAGATTCGATCTGAAGCTTAAATTCGGACATAAAAATAGACTGATAATGATGATACTTCAATATATCATTTTATTCAACCTTAGAAGCTCTAGGGAATACTTGCTTATGTCATATATGTGGTAATAACAGTAAAATAAATAATAATGGGTATACAATACAATTTAAGTTAATGCTATATGCATAACAAAAAATGCATAATGATTATTGACATATTTAATAATAATAATTTAATTAAGTTGACTATATTAATAATTGAATTAGGCTAGTGATTGGTTAGTGACTATAATGATGTGTAAATATTGTTTAAATAAATACCTATATAATAACAGAGAAACAGGGCAAAGAATATAATATGTACATATGCATCGATATTTACAAAGCAGTTTAGGCTATAGGAGGCTACAAGCATGCACTCGAAAAACATTATGTACTTCGTTTCGGTAGTCGGCTAAACAAACTATACCATTGATATTAAATTTCAATTGTAGTTTAATGTTTACCAACGAACGTTGCATCTCATTCGGTGTTAAACGATTTCAATGAATGATCACTATTAACTTCAATATCTATATATTCAAAGGTATGTGTTCAATGTGCTATAAGCACTATATAAATAAGGTATTAAATGGGGAGGGATCCATTATCGTCGTATATTCGTACGAGAGTATCGATTCACAATGATCTGGTGTGTTCCACTTGGGACTATTACAGAATGAAGAAAAGAAAAGCATAGAGAGGGTCCCATCAAAATTGAGATTTTCTGGAAAAATACTTAACTGATTGTACAAATTCATTCTTAGTAGATAGCTTTGAGCGCAGACTATATAATTTTAAAAAGTGTACTAATATTTTTTGAGAAAATTTTAACATTTTCAACCTTAAAGACTCCTCTGTATTAGACTGTCTTTGTATTAGACCGTAACATATATTTTTTATGCAAGTCCATTTTTTTGGATATACTTTTACATCACTATACAATTGACCTAGCACAGTCGAAATTACAAGTGTACCTAACACTATGGACTTAGTATTCTATTGACTGCGCCATAAAGTTGAATTTTATTACTGAATCCCACACAGTTTAAAATTTTTATTCTTTACAACACTAGTGCAATTAGGATAAGTAATTAGCTAATCATTCGTTTGCTTTATTACGTATTAATTAAATAAAAAGTCATTTGTAGCAATTTGCATGTTTTTACGACTTCCTAATGATATTTACATATTGATATGGGGATTCTTATTATGTTTACTTTGGCTGGTGTCATGGTGCCTGGTGCCTAGCAGATAGAAAAGTTATGCCTACCCTAAGATGTGTGATACAAACCATGGCACGACGACGACATAGATATGCGTTGCGTTTTATAGAGTTCGAGTAAGATCTAGCACATTGAGTTGGTTTTATTTTACAATCTAAGAACATATTACGTTTTACTGGATCATAGTACTTGTCTAAAAATCTTGGTATATCAAATATACACTATTTAAATTATACATACAGCGCAAGGTCCTACGTAGTAAAATGTACACAATTATTAACGTATAATGTTCTATTTTCATTTTGTAACATTCAGTTAAATTAGAGCCTTCGAAATCACTTAATCCACGTCTACCATCTATCAGGCGTTCAGTAATTTAGGACACAAGTGGCATACACCACCGCGTTACAGTATTTTGGGTGGTGCGTAAATTGTTAATGCGACTACGGCCGGCATCCGATGATTAATTGACCCGATCTGACCCGACAATTACGTCAATTATTTACTACCCTGTGTATAGCGCAATACGAGTCGCCTTTAATTTTCAATTATGTACGTACATATCGGATTCCGTATTCGGACGGTCGTTAATGTGAACTCCTTGCATTACAACTTGCCCAAACTGGGCATACAAGAAAAATATTGATTACAGCTTTGTCAGGCTGGTTACAGATTCATTTATTTATTTATTTTATTAATGGACTCGACAGTTCGTCATTTGGCAATGTCATGTTACAGAAAATTCAATATGTAATAGTCTTCTATCTTCCTCCAGGGGAGTCGCAGTAGCGTCTTCACCCTGGGCAGCCGTGTCTTCTTGTCTTCATCCAGAGGAGACGCCGTCGCGTCATCACTCTGGACGAAGCAGCTCGACAGTCACGTTCACTCCCGAGCTTGTAGCGGGAACTCTTGATAAAAGCTTGAAACCCCAGATCTTGCTCAAATTATCCAACAAATTCACCATACTGTCACTCGCGAACATTTTCTGATTAATTTAACGTGATATTAATCTCAAAATAACCACTGTAGACAATAAAACAAAAATTATCAAATAATTTTGCAACGACGGTTTCAAGAGAACCCATATTCATCTATGAGGATATTGTCAAAAAATATTACATAAATAAACTCACATAATCAAACAGAGGCTCGGTGGCTTAGTGGTTGGGTCAATGGACTTGCGATACGGAGATCCCAGGTTCGATTCCCAGCCAGGGCAGCCATGTACCAATGAGTTATTCTCGGTTTGTTTCGACAGAAAAACTCCTCCAAGTTCAAGTACTGCCCACGGCAAGAATTTTTTCATCATGTTCTAATTTATTCACCGAGCATGGATAATGCGTAATTCAAAGTCGGGGTTAATAATAATAATAAATTACGTAGGTAATTTTAAAAGACGTGCTGCTAAAAGTTTTTACCACTTTTTCTCCTCAGCGCTGGCACCATTTTCTTGCAAAGTGTAATAATATGTAAATTAAAAAAAAGTTGACGTGCAAAAATGTACACAACGTACATGTAATAAAGATATTAGATTCTGAAATAAGCCATTTAAATGTTTTTGGTCTACTCCACTTGGTCCTCTCGAATTTGCTCCACAATTCTCAATATTCCAAAATCGAACTGGCAACCCAATTCACTCCGCTCAATAAATCTGTCTGTCCTGTTCCTGTACCCTTTATCCCCATAATTCGTGTTTATCCCGCAGCTTGGGGCAATCTCTTAGCGGCTGGAGGCAGTAACGACACGCGTAAATTATTTAACCGCCATTGTCTCATTACTAGGGGCGGTTGGTGCGGGACGGACATGATACGAGGCACTTAAGGCTTACTATATGTATATGGGGGATTATATCTTGTCTCCGTCCAATGTCTTCAAAATCTGAAACTTAAAAATCACGCATAATTGTTCCTATGAGTATTGTATAATCTATCTCCTCCGAATTTGTCCTTCTACAGTAATTATAGCGTCTTCTTTAACACTATCTTCTTTAAATTATTATATATAAACGGATATCACTCACTTATATTGTTATCAGTGAGAAGACTGAAAAGAACCAAACCTTTTGAGTTAGTGTAGTGTAGTGAAAACAATTCGTAGTTTCGTAATTTTGTAGCGAGAATGTAAGACACGTGAACAAAGTGATCGCCCTGAGTAATGTCGTTGGACTAACTCTTAGATATAAGTGCCAATTTATAGAGGTCAAAATCAAATTACTTATTAGTCTTATTGTATTTAGGCTAGATCGTATTGTAAATAAAGTGTCATATTATGGCACTTTATTTAATAATAATTATAAATATATATTGTTGAAGTCGGTATTAAACCGACAGTTTAGGTGGTTATAATTTATATATAATATATATAAGGAGGAGGCCTTCACCCAAAAGGGGTCCTTATCGCAATAGACTTTATTAAATTATGATTAAAATTATACTATGCATGACATTTATTAAATAATTGAATGATATGATAATTAATTGAATACGTATTACATTGAGAGCTGACATGAATAAATAAATAAAGTAAATTAAGACTGATATATATAAGTGTGCATGCGACAAAAACTGCGAAAGGACAATAAAGGCTTTTTTATTTTATTTATTATTATTATATATAAATATATATGCATACATGCAGTATAGAAATTCACGTAACCTATAAACTTATTTCATCAGATGAGAACTACAATACAATATATAATTCTCAGAATAATATGGCAAACAAGTACTATCGTAGCCGTTCCGTCTCACCATGCGTCCTTTCGCTGTTAGAAGGGCTATTTTGGGCCGTAATAGTTTCGTTTTACGGCAAGTTGGGAATTAGAATCTGTTTGAAGGGCGGTCACGGTCGGCTGTGGGGATGATGAAAATTTTATGTGGACTGTTATCTTTATGTTATGGTTAAGTGAAACGGGGACGACGAAAATATGGTAAAGTTTAGGTTTCGTTTTCGTGTCAGCAGTGGCTAATTTTGGAAAAGTATTGTCTTTTCTTCTAGAAGTACATACATAGAGGACAAAAGTGGTTGACATTGCATTAATTCTTTAAGGTACACAAAGTTGATTACAATACAAGACATGAAATAAGATAAGGTATGCTTGATTCTAGATTAGAGTTATCTACCAGCAAGCCAGTTCATAGAATAAGCAAACTGAAGTGGCAGTGGGCTGGTCACATCTGTCGTAGAACCGATAACCGATGGGGTAGACAAGTTCTAGAATGGATGCCACGCACGGGTAAACGTAGTGTGGGATGCCCCCCGACCAGATGGAAGGATGACCTACGATGACACAAAAAGTACCTTTAAAGAATTAAGATAAACCACAAAATAAGATTAAGCATTCTACTATTTTACTTAGAAACATCGTCATGTAACCAAATACATTGAAATTGGATGGAAAGGGAACACATGTAACTAGATGCGATCAAAGGCAGGAATTTAACGTTTTCCATGATTATTTGCTCAGAACAGTAAACAAACGTCATGAGTATCTCCCATCTACTTGACCCGGTTTTGCAGCAAATTCACCCAGAGTCAGAGGGGGATTTGGATCTGAAATGAGGGCCCACAGAAATTAAACAAGACGTACATGCTATAATATTTGTCAATTATATGAATATTTTGGAAGAACCATAAGAGCGTTGGAGTATACACATGATATAGACGGTATTGGATATATTCAAATAAGGATAAATGGCTTCATCGATTCTAATTACAACAAATAGGCTGCATTTTGAAAGAAGACGAATTACAACCTAAAATAACAAAATCAATATTAACTTATGCTTTCTTTTAAAACAACAGCAGCATTGAAGAAGGAGAATTCACAACCCTCACAAATATCTTCTAATTACCAGGGTCCGAATATCCTTTATTCCTTGTTGGCTAGCCAGACCACTTTATTAACTGTCAAATTTTATGACACCAATAGAATCTACTTTATGTCACGCATATCCCTCGTGCATGACAATTTACACAGTCTGTTGCTGCTCTTTAAAGACAGATGTAATTTTCCAAAAGATCCAAAGGACCGAAAGGTCCATTTCAAATGCCATGAAACCAATGGGACCCTCGAATTGAACACCTCGCTCCACCTCTGGCTACAGCGCGGCGTCATACGCCGTCAGTTGCCGTCGATCAATACTGACAGCGTAAATAAATCACCAAGTTTGAGTTCAGCTCGCGATTCTCGTCGACTAAAACTCTTGAGCACAGAGAAGATTTTCTACAGTAACAACATACGTACAGTTGAAAGTTCATGCGTAGAAATCCTTGGCAAATTCAGATAATGGCTTTCTACACGTACAATTTCAGTTACTTAGGTAAGTATCATGTAGTAAGCCTTATCTGGTAAGGAGTCCAGCTCTAGATTAAAATCTCATCATCATCATCAGCCCGTATCAGTCCACTGCTGGACGTAGGCCTCTCCCAAAGCGCGCCAATCAACCCTACTCTCGGCCCTCTGCATCCAGTCCCTGCCAGCCATTTTGCGAAGGTCATCCCTCCATCTGGTCGGGGGGCGTCCCACACTACGTTTACCCGTTCGTGGCCTCCATTCGAGAACTCGTCTACCCCATCGGTTATCGGTTCTACGACAGATGTGACCAGCCCACTGCCACTTCAGTTTACTGATTCTATGAGCAATGTCAACCACTTTTGTCTTCTGGCGGATATACTCGTTTCTTATTCTATCTAACAGAGAAACTCCAAGAATAGCTCTTTCCATAGCTCGCTGAGCGACCTTGAACCTGTGGGCCAGTCTCACCGTCAATGTCCACGTTTCGGCTCCGTAGGTCATCACTGGTAGGACGCACTGGTTGAAGACCTTAGTTTTTAGGCATTGTGGTATTGAAGACGAGAAGATATGACGTAGCTTCCCAAACGCTGCCCAGCCCAGCTGAATTCTCCTGTCACTCTCTTTCTCGAAATTATTTTTAATAATTAAAATCTAGTCTGCTAATATTTTTCAGCATTTCATTATTCTCAATAACGTTACTAAGATTATGATGTAAATTCCTATCTAACATTTTGCTTTATTCATTATAATGTTCTAGATCTATTTCTAAACTATATATTATATTTAAGTGTTTCATTATTATAGATAATGGCTTAATCTGAAAGACCTTAAACAATCTACTTCCAAATCCTTCTTATCAGTATTACTTTCTTTATCTTTATCTATTCTACTATCTTTACCTTTTACATTAATCGTACTACGTGTATCTTTCTCAAACGTTTCAATCTATCCCACCGTGTCGTCGTTTGACGTAACATGCACTTTCTATCCGCTATACACGTCCCGCTTTGATCTGAGCATTACAAAGGTAAACAACAGGGTCTAATTAAAGTACATAAGCGGATCGAGCCTGTTCCAACCGGATCCCGCTAATCTACTAATTTACTGACTGATGCTCTATTAATTTTGCCTCATTAATAGTGATTTGTGAGTAGTTTTGGTGATTATGATGTTGTGTGAAGTTAACGTGGTTATGCGGGTCTGATTTGGGGTTATGTAGTGAATTAACGATGTGTTATAAATAGGATCACTCGGCGTTTATCTGGTGGATAGATGGAGAAATGAGTTTCGACAGAAAACAAACGTAGTTGACTATAACTATACAGTATATGCGTATACGAGGAAAAGGCTTGGGCCTAAGATGCTACCCTGGGCAACACCGTTATAAATAGAGCAAAGATAATAAGATCTCAATAGCTACCGATTGTATAAATGGCTTATAGTAGAACCGAATCCTGCTTTGAAATTCTGAATCTAGTTAACAAACAGACGTAGTTCTCTATTTCCAAAAAATCAATGACATACATTGTTACAATACAAGAAATAGGGATAAACTTGCATTTCCATTATTCAAATTACGTAATGTTAGTACATCCTTCATGGAGCACTGTATTCGCTTTCATAACAAGTTGCCGGAAAGTGTCATGACGTTGACAGAGAGGGAATTTAAAAATTTCAGAAGGTGTATAGATGAGTATTTAAACGATGAACATGCATGGTTTGTGTCGCCGGTTCCGCATGACGGATAAAGTTTAGATTACTAATAAGAGTAATAGTTATGTCCCTAGTTATTATTTTAAAAGATGTGCTTCTAAGGGGTTTTGCCACTTTTTCTCCTCGGCGTTGGCACCTTTTCCTTACAAAGTGATGTAAATATAAATTCAAAAATATATTGACATGCAAAAATGGACGTTGAAGTTGCAATAAAGATGACTTTGACATTGCTCATGGGATCATCAAGCTGAAGTGACAGTGGGCTGGTCACATCTGTCGTATCGAATGGAAACCACGAACGGAACGATCGCTATCGACTTTTACCTTCATGTTATTTACCTATACGAACGATAGTATCGAGAAGTAATTTAAAGTAAACTAAAATGATAATGACCCAAATTGAACGAATATTGGACGTTAGATAATGGAGTGTATTTAGTATTATCTGCTTGCACTGTGTACCCTAAATAGGTACGAGTATCTATTATAATTAATCTGTGTTTTATCAAATTATTTGTTATTGTTTACTTAATAGTATAGTAATAAACGGGTAGCGTGAATACAATATCTAGTATTGTAATCTGACTGTATGCACCGGTCTGCTCTTTGCCAATAGATTGTCCAACACAAGTTTAGAATATTGTTGATTGACGGAATCAAGTGTACCTAGTGTTCCTAAGATCTGAATAAATGAGTTATGCGTTAATGGCGGACAGATTTTCTCTGCTTTTTTCATAGTTTAAAGTGTGATAAAATTATTGTAAATAAAAAAATTGCCCAAGTGCGATTCGGCTGTCGGACTCGCGCACCGAGGGTTCCGTGCAATTTCACCATAATATTTGTTTTAACGAAAAGATAAACTGGATTTAGGGACAAACTTATGTGATATAACACCTAGCTTCTTGCCAAATTTCATAATTCTAGGTCAACGGGAAGTACCCTATAGGTTTTGGTTTTCTTGTATTTTCGTACAAATATGCGAGAAAATGCGACATACATGGCCATATCTTTTGATTATTTTTATGTAGAAGTTTGATTTATTCACGACTGCATAAGGGTGCAGACCTGAGTATGCGGTATTAATTTCAACTTGATACGTCCACGCGTTTCTGAGATATAGGTCTTGACAGACAGACGGACAGACAGACAACAAAGTGATCCTATAAGGGTTCCTTTTTTCCATTTGAGGCACAAACCCTAAAAAGAACAAAAATTTTCATTTTTTAAAAGATAAACTACCTGGACTGCTATGGGACCCTTGTACTTATCACCGTTTACCATCATTATTGCCCATGAAATTGAAGGCAATAAAACTATGGTTTTATATAGATTATGCGTCCTGAAACTGCTTCGAAACTCTTACTAAACATTCTTAAAACTATCGTCAGTAAATACAACATAATGGTAGTTTGATAAATCGTTTATGTGAAGATAATGTTCTATTCATAAGTTGAAAGCTTGAAAGTTTCAGTCGTTGGCGTGAAGACTGTCTTTATCAAGGTGAACGCACGTTTGAGCCTCGTAATTGTAACAATTCTTATTAAGGGCCTTCCATGAGCTAACTAGCGCCGCCAATCTTAAAAAAATAATATCTTCCAATATAATAAATTTTATTAGCACTAGGCTATCTTAGTTCCAGCTCGTCATCATACCGAATATCAGGTATATATTCTGTCAGGGAAGAGGTGCATGTCGAGTCACAGCGCTGCACACCTCGGTGTCAGCTCAGCTGAAACATGCACCTTTTGCCACACCACTTAGCATAACTATATTAGATTATAACTTACTACTTGATTGATTTTTTGTAACCTTATGTAATTGGTGTATGGCAATAAACATATTTTCTATTCTATTAAAAAATTAATTATTAAAAAAGCTATTTACAAAATGTTTATTAGCATAAACACTATTTTTTAATATACAATACATGGCATAATTGCGACAAGCAAAGTTGTAGTTCTCAAATGTGCCAAAAACGGCCGTTTTTTGGCACATTTGAGAACTGCAACTTACCGACATTGAATCACGTTATAAATAAGCATTAAAAAAATAGTTTTTATTAATTTTTGATACCCTTGCATTTTCATACAAATATGCGGGAAAATGCGAGCCATGTCTTTTGATTGGATTGACGTAGAAGTTAGATTTTTTCACGGCTGCATGAGGCTGCAGACCTGAGTATTTGGTTTTAATTTTACTCGTCCACGCGTTTCTGAGAGACAGACGGACAACAAAGTGATCCTATAAGGGTTCTTTTTTCCTCTTGAGGTACTGAACCCTAAAAAACGTAAATCTACGCCGTTCTCTTTACGAAATATTGCGTACTAGCTGTACCCCGCAACTTCGTTTGCGTAGAGGAGGAGGATGGAGGGGATGGAGGAGATCAGGAGGCAGATCTTCCTCTCTGGATCCTTGTTTCCACATCAAATACCGCCATGGCTTAGGTATAGCCTATGAGCTGTCCGGATATTTCAGCTATCTCCTAGTGAAACTCCCATCAAAATCCCTTCAGTAGTTATGGCGTGATACTTGCACAAAGTCACAGACAAAAATTCTAAAAATTAGTGTTTTGGCATCAGTATCGATCCTAAAACACATTACAATTATTTTTTTCATAAAATATCCAATGTACAGACACAACTTTTTTACAGTCTTATTATCCTATAGATGGAGAAGTTATATGTATTCGCAACACGAGAGATGTTACCAGTTTGATTGTTCCAACGAGCCTCTATGTTAGATACATAACCAATTGATATTCAAAGAACGACCTAGGCAGCTGTCAACCGATTTATAGAATCGAATTCGAGGCAATTTTCGAAACTATACCAATCTCTGTCAATGGACTGTCAAATAAACGAAAGTTACGTGAATATTGTAAGCAAATTGGATTTATTCCGTCAATTTGCAGCTATTGAAGCGGGAATTACGAACAATTCAGACTTCATTTCGCAGATTAGCTTAAAATTAGATGGACAATTTTGAACGTAATAGAAAAAGATACCATTCACCATCCCTAACTCAAGATGAGAATATATTTCAAGAGTTAAATGGAACACAAGAAAATGATAGGTTCTCTTGAAAATGGCGAGGAACGACGATTGCGAAATTATTATTATCTGACAATTTTCCTTTTAATGTCAACAGTGGTTATTTTGTGTTTAATATCACGTTAAATTAATCAGAAAATGTTCGCGAATGACAGTATAGTGAAGTTATTATATAATTCATGCATGATCTGAAGTTTGAAGCAATTATCAAGAGTCCCATTACGAGCTCGGGAGTGAACGTGACTGTGGAGCTGCTTTGTCCAGAGTGATGACGCCACGGCGACTCCCCTGGAGAAAAAGAAGACATGATATCGTGAATATTCTATACATGGCATTGGCAAATGACGAACTGTCGTGTCCATTAATAAAATAAATAAAAGAACGATACAAATTGTTACAATTGATCTGTAGAGCGCATTCCCAAAGGAAACAGTTGTACTATATGAGGAAATAATAACATCAGCCGACAAGTTAATACAACAAACCCCAAAGGCACAATCCAACACCAAATACACGAACAGAGCCGATCAACGCAATCATCGCGAATCCAAAAACTTAGATCCAAAAATCCCGACGCAGTGTTTGTTTTTGATTTTTGTCTAACGAGACAATGGGGAAATGATGAGCACAGCGCCGTACGTCGCCTTTGGGAATTTCACCCCACACCTACTAAACCACCCTTGTATTTATACCCCCTTCAACATTCACCTTAATACCTGCTATGTAAGAGTTAGTTTCATTTAAAGGAGTGTTGTATAGACGATGTTCTGGAATTGGTTCAGTCACATATGGCGTCAAACGGGCTACGAGTGACGGCATGCCACTCGGGGGAGTCGGATTGGCCTCACTGCTCGACGGGACAGCCACTATGTCACCAGGAGCTCGGACTTTAAAGATTCTAAAGTTAGTATGTCCGGATTTTGCAATTTTAGCTGCACTGCATCTTCCTCTAGCTATTTCAACTGCTTTCATCTTTATATATCACTTCGAGGAGTTGATAATTGATTTATTGGTCGTGTAATTTACGTATTGTTTTGAATTATCCGTTATAGGATAGATGACTTGATTTGGTATTTAAATTCTAGAATTAAAACTATAGTGAGCCATTACTACAAATTATTATATATAATCGAATATCACTCACTTATATAGTCACTTATATTATCAGAAACGTCACCGGCGACGCGGGCGTGGCGCGCTCACCTTGAAAAAGACCGTCGAAATCGGTCGAAACTGTCGGTCTAATTGCCGACTTCAATAATATAAGTGAGTGATATCCGTTTATATATAATAATTTATTTAAATTCTACTCAGACCCCGAATAATAATTTATTTACTTCGCTGGCCTAAGATCTAGATCTAGACTTTCGATGGCTTTAATATCGACAAACGTCTATTATAAGTGGTTGCTCACTATTCGTAGTTACAAGTAATATTTGTATGTGTTCATTTATAATAGTAAATTAATGTATAACTAGTTTCTTGTGTAAATTGTTGGAATAATAGATGATGCCCGGCCACCGGCCAACCTTTTAGGTTATTTACTGAAGGAAAGATAAAGTAGCGGTTATTCTAATTTATAATTCAGTTCGCTTAGCTTAATGAACTTGCTGCACGAATTAAATTAAACTTATTGGTTTTCTATTTACTTACACTTGCTATTCAGATCAAGAGTTTATATTACAGGGTTAGAATTGGAACTTTGAAGCTTCAAAATGGAAGATTTTCAATTCGATCAATTTGTTCGGAAAGTTTTTATTTATTTTACAATTTTGGGAAGACCAACAGCTACATACATGAATATGTGACAGAATAGTATCTGAGAGCCAATAATAGGTCCTCACTAATAGATATGGTAGGTATAAGTTCCCATGAAGCACTGTAACACAGCGTCTTAAAAGCTAACACAATAAGACATAACATAACTAACAAAATACAAATAACAGAATAATGAATTATCAAAAAACAGATTGCTTAAAAGTCGCTTCGCTTTGCTACAACCAGTATTAAACAGATCAATATCAAGATCTTCGGATAAATGATTGAAGTTGTACTTAGACGAGGCTAGTGGGGTAGAAATTATGGGGGTTTTGCAATGTCAATTGTGCTTCAATCTAGTGTTTATAGAAATTGGTGCAATGTTTTATGCTCCTATTTATTATGAAAATTCCTTCTGTCGTCCCTAGCTTCCCGATGATATCTGCATGCGTTTCATCGTGTCTGCATTGAATACTCGAGATTCACCTTATTTGGATAAATGTAATTCTTTCCTTGAAGATTGCGCCTCCGTCTCGACTCATACGTGACCACAATACCTAAGTCTCCGATGTCTTCAGCCTGTTCTTTATTTCTATCATCTATTCGTTCGATTCCCCGACGTCAGCGTTTGACAACTACAGTTCATGTCGAATAAATTGTCGGTAAAATTGTTCGAGAGTTATTTACGATTGTGGACCGGGCCTTTCGGCTCCGCTGTTTTGCGTTGCGACTGATTTATTGTTCGCTTTGTTTTTAGAAATTTTCGCTTCCGTAAGTGTTTTGGAAGTGAAAGTCCTTGTTAGCGCTTTTTCTTTGTTTATGGGTGGACCTTTGTTCCGCTCACGTGGAATACTACCCTTTCTGTCTTCGAGATCTTTTACATAACTACGACGACATAGGTATACCGCAGCGAAATTTAAAAATTTCATTAAAGGAACACTTGTTAAGAAGGCGTATTACAGAATAGATGACTATTTAAACGATGAACATGCATGGTGTGTGTCGCCGGTTCCGCATGAGGGATAAACTTACTAACAATAGTAATAGTTACGTACTGTATAGTTATTAAGTAATAATTGTATTATCATTATTTTAAAATATGTGCTGCTGAGAGTTTTTTGCCACTTTTTCTCCTCAGCGTTGGCACCTTTTCGTTGCAAAGTGGTGTAAATGTAAATTCAAAAAATATATTGACGTGCAAAAATGTACTCAACGTGCTTACTTGCAATAAAGAAATTTTACTTTGACTTTGTCCAAATCTAGTATCTTATTTTGTAAACAAATATGATCGTCTAATTACCTGTTGTGATGAAACACTGAAGGAACTAATTGATCGAACGTGTTCATCATTGTGAAAATAAAGTGATCCGATCTAATAATGTGAAAATAACTATGCAATGATCACAGAATAGCTTAAAATGTCAGTAGTTTTTGTTTACAAAATAAGACACTTGATTTGGGCTTCGGTTTACCTACTTAAATTACCACATATTCAAAGATGTGCACGTCTCTCGCTTCATCAAATGCCATCAGTCATTAGTCGTCCTTTGCATGGACATTCACCCATAACGTTAAAAGACCCTTTAAAAATGAATTTATAATTTACTTAATGAAAACTTAGTCATTACCATCCATATCTATATCTATACGTGTATCTATTTAAAATGGCTTTCTAATTGGGCGGAGATGGAAAGTGCTGTATAGCAGTTTAATTTCCTAAAGATTTTTTGATGTCTAGCAGGACTCATAACTTAGATGGAATTTAATGTTCTTATCTAGAGGACGTTCATTTTAAACCTGTCTAACGTTACAGTGTACTAAAATACACCCCTTCAGCGAAGATTATTTCTAATGCTCAAGCTCGAGACGCAATAAACTAGCCCGATGATAATAAAAATGTTCCGCTTATCCCCGCTGTAAATTTGAACGTTGAAACCAAACGACTCTAGACCTTACCGCCTTTTATTAATGTCACGGTGGAACATTTTAATTTTAATAAAACTGTACATCGGCACGCCCGACCTATTTGTCAACCTTCTTTACTTTTGCTGGCATAAAATCATACAGTGGCATTGCGTAACTGTCTACCCTGTTGGAGACATCGCTGGTCCGCAATCGAAAACCACCTTTTTTGATCAGCACACTAAGATATGAATTCGCACGATAAACTCAGTCGGTGCTACTATGAAATATGAAATCCCCGAAGGCGGCCGCGCTGGATTTAAGCTTTTCCTTTTAAAGTAATAAAGGTGTATTTTATTTGGAAGGCGAAGGATTATGTTTGGGATTTGAACGGCGAAACACGTAGGTGAACCATCGCTCATGTGACAAATTTCTACGTTTGCCTTAACGCGGCTCACCGTGTTTAGAATATTATATACGGAAGATGGGAGGTTTGGGAAGTTACATTGATTTACATAGATAAATATAAGATGTTTTAATCTAGCCTAATCATTTATGAAGTATTCATATAAAGGTAAAAGACATTGCCACATTTCAATGGAGCTTTGCCCCACCTACACAACTACGTGACCATTTAAGCTGTACCTATCATTTTGTTGGGGAATTATTACAGGTTTTATATTGCATAATCATAATCAGTAGGAGTTGCAAGAGTAGTAGAAAATGATAACAAAAACAATGAATAATTCTTTTCGATTTCATACTATTCTCTGAATTCTTAATTAAGCTGTTTTTCGACGCGCAATTTGTACAAAATTTTATTTTAAACCAATAATTTTAAATAAAAAACCGACACATTTTTACATTTATTCGTTATCTTGTTCATGATGCGGTTGATGGTGGGGCAGAATATGGCATTGTCATTTAAATAGTGTGACTATAGTAGTCAATTGTCTCAACCGCGGGCTAAAGCGAAGTCGTGTTAAATCCTAACGAAATGTCTGAGGTTTTGTGACTAACCCATTTTAAGTCACAAAATGCCAAGGTTGCACCAGATAATGATGATGAGACAAATGCCTTCCCTCGTGTAAATGATCCTAAGATTTTAAAATTCAATGTACCCATCTACCTAACTAAAAACAAACACTTAAGAATAGTCAATTTACAATGACAAAGATTTAGATGTGTTTCTAGCTAAAAAAGCAGCTCAAATAAATCTTTAGGTTTAGAAAATTGCAAAACAAACCCGACTAAAATCATTACAGAAAAGGAACAACACAACGTAAAAAAGTAAAGTGAGGCCGGTATAAAGATGGATGGTCGCATTTTTTAAAACGTTGTTACAGGACCCTTAAAACACAATAATGCAACTGAGCTCAAAGCTTCAAGCAACCCTATATCAATCAAGAAAACAAATGACAAACACATAAAACTTGCTAAATCTCTTCAAATCCCACAAGGGATGTACAGTAATGATATGTATGAGTATGCGAATTTTTTTCACTACGACGTAGTGAGAATTTGTGACAGTTGGCCCCCATGGGGTTCCAGGTTTGCCGGTTCGTTTGTTCGGGTTTGGGAAATGCAAAGTAGTTTCTTTAGTAGCGAAGATGACAATTCGTGCGTGATGCGATGTTCAATGTTGTCGCGGATTCTTTCGAGGGTTCCTGTAGTTACTTGTCAGTGTCAAGATGTAGTACGGTATCTCAAACTCAAAATTGTTATTTGACATTTAGATGATTTGTTAGGTCTTTGTTTATTAACAGCATCATCATCGACATCTTTGTATCTATAAATATCACAGTCATCTGTCAATTTATAGAAAATTAGGTCAAAATTAAATTACTTATTAGTTTTTAGTGTAATTAGGCTAGATCGTAATGTGAATAAACTGGCATTTTATTTAATAATTAATTTGACACTTGAATTATTTGTGCTTGCTCTTTGTTTATTAACAGCATCTAATATCATCGACATTATTTGTTGTGATTCCAGAGGGAGCATGCTAAATCTAATAGTCGCTAAGCGAGCAGTTCCGCTTACTCATACGCGATGTAGCATATGAGTGACAGTGACAATTGTGTTTTAATAATTATTATAAATTATTTAATTAAAGATTAGATTATCTAAATTTTTATTAATTAGGGGATTAATTATATAATAGGAAAAATAAATAATAGTTTATAATTATAATAAATAATAACCTGTAATAATATAAGGATCTTTAACAGGACGAGCTCCAATTCAAGTTAATAAAATTATTGTTACAAGTTTAAGATTAGACTTATGGCGGGTACGACAGAATTACCTCTTCAGTTTCGATTACTTTAGTATTGTTCCGTTGTTGTTTTTAATATGGCACCCAATGAAAGTTTTTAATAGCTTCAGTTATAGTATCACGTGCTTCATCATTTTTATCTCATTAATGACAGAGAAAGTAATTGTTTCGACTCATTAAAAAATAATAAGATAACGGAGCTTTCATTGTTTTATATCACACACATCAGATACCCATTGTAGATAAGCATGATACATGCTTATCTGATCCACCAAGTAACAAACCTTTATCCATTTAATTGAAATCCAATCCCCCCTTTCTCTCTTTATCTTACTTTCTATCTGTTAACAACGGCTCTAACAAATCCGACACCTGATCAGATTTATCATCCAATTACATGTCAATTCACGACTTTATCAGCTGCATACATTCCCATATTCATCGACATCGAGCAACTATCTACTAATTGAGCTGACTCTGTTCTTTTGTTTTCTGTTTTATTATTTAGTATATCTACTGTGTTCGAATATACTGTTCTTCCAGTACAGACGTGATTTCGCTACGCAAGTAACTCGCCAATTGTATATTTATGAGTTCACTATTTCGTCGTATTGAATTTTCTTTAGTAATCCGATTTTTGTTACACAAACATGATTTTATAGGATTTGTGTACTGATTTTATAGGTTTGGGTACCGTGACATTGGTGAGGTTACCTGTTTAGAACTTCATCATCATCAGTCCGTATTAGTTCACTGTTGGGCACTTCTCTCAAGGAACGCCACTCAAGACAGTAGTTATTTCATTATAGCTTCTTTTATTATCTCTTAATCACATTTTGAATTCTTAGTACAGTCTTAAGCACATCAAGTGTCTTAAGATTGTTCTTGTTATCTGAGAAATAACGACAGAATAGCACTACGCGCGATGGGCGCACTGAAAGCATCACGCTTTGCAACGTAGTGCCAGACGGAACGCCATCGCCACCGGCGACGCGGGCGTTGCGCGACCTTGATTGAATAAGGCCGTAGAAACCGATCGAAAAGAATGATTTAAAAAGTCAGTATTATCCATAATTTTAAATAATGGTTCACTGTAGTTTTATGTATCAGTTCTTAAATCGGGGATTCAAGCAAAATTAAGATAAAAAATGACGCATGGTCAAAATTGGTGCATAGTTATTTTAAACCAGTCAA
Source organism: Tachystola acroxantha (assembly GCA_963506565.1). Classification (NCBI taxonomy): domain Eukaryota; kingdom Metazoa; phylum Arthropoda; class Insecta; order Lepidoptera; family Oecophoridae; genus Tachystola; species Tachystola acroxantha. Next base: position 1,610,503 of record OY735874.1, read on the forward strand.
CAGTTCAACTCATTAAAACTGACCGGTCAGCCCTTATCACCGCGGACGTCCTGCGGCCCGATAGTGGGCTGTTGTTATCGCCTGCAGAGGAAACAGGCGAATGTTTTTTTATTTATTACTCCCCGGCGCCTACGCCACATGCTGGGATTCTAGAATAACAGCGCGAATTAGTTGTATTTGCGATTTAGCTAACGGACAATTGTGATTACTGTGCGTTTTATTGTGGATTAATATTGAATTATGGAAAATTTTATTGACTCCTGATTTTTTAATTAATTACGAAATAATTAGTTTAATCTCATTGTGCTTGTGCGTATTATTTGTGGATAAATATAATTGACCTGTGATTTTTTATTGATTCGTGAAATTTACAAAAATATTAATTGTGTACAAAATAATTCGTGTTAATTTAATTATTTGTTTACCTGGTCTGGAATAGTTTTTGCTGTGAATAAGACGTCTCAAAATTGTAGTTTCAGGACGGAATATATCACAGGTAAGGGGTTTAATTTTCTCAGTTGTGCAAGTTACCGATACTGAACAGCCTCCTTTCGGCCTCATTTATTATTTATTTATTTATTCAAAAAAAAGTACAGCATTACAGTCAAACACCAATGCACTATACAATTCATGGTCAATTCATTATTAATAAAATTATTATTAATCAGATGTCATAAAAAAAAGAACATAAATAATAATACAAATAATTTAAAAGTCAGTCAAGATCACAGTTATGTTATAATAATATATAAGATTACATTACATTGTACCCTATATTATATATATTGTCTCATATACCCTTTACGTTACACACTGTATGTAGTGTATTTTAAGGAACAAATTAGAATCAAATTGTTACTCTAAATATTATGCAACTACAAATTAGCATTCCTCTCTGAAGCCTGCACCAGTCTATCTCAGCGGCACACAGCCTCCCACCTCCAGAACTTGGCAAAAATTCCTCCCTAACGAGAGCATTGTCCTTTTTGTTTGGACCTCCTTTGTGAAGGGTTCCGCGCTCCTTAATTATGGCATTGAACAAGTTCCCAGCCGTTTGATTGGGTGTTGCGTCTCTGAGTGTAAGGTTTCATCGGAGGAAATATATACGAAACTTATGCGAGGCAATCTTACCAAATTAATTCTAATACTGTATTTTATTTCGGCGAAACCGTACATCATCTATTTATTTTATTAATGGACTCGACAGTTCGTCATTTGCCAATGTCATGTTACAGAAAATTCAATATAAGTATTCAATAGTCTTCTATCTTCCTCCAGGGGAGTCGCAGTATAGCGTCTTCACCCTGGGTAGCCGCGCATTCATGGCATAATCAATTTTATTAAAAAAGCTATGCACCAAATTGTTATTACGATTAATACTATATGCAAAAGTACCCTTTCCATGTCTTTTTAATTATTAAATAAAGTGACATAATATGACATTTTATTCACATTACGATACAGTCTAAATACAATAAAACTAATAAGTAATTTGATTTTGACCTAAATTTCTATAAATTGTCACTTATATCTAAGAGTTAGTCCACGACATTACTTAGAGTCTATTAAGGGCGATCACTTTGTTCACGTGTCTTACATTCGCGCACTATCACTACGAATTGTTTTCACTACACTACACTAACTCAAAAGGTTTGGTTATTTTCAGTCTTCTCACTATGTCCGTGTTGAAGAGGTCTTTCCATGTCTTTTAAAATGAAAATTATGTCTAAACCGAAACAGTTATTCTTATAAAATATATATCAAAATTTAGAGTATTATAAATACGAGAGTTTTTTCTAAAATCTGATTTTCGTTGGCGTATTTTTATGTCCCTGCCAAAATTCATCCAAAATTAATAAAAATACAAATATGGAGTCGCTGTGCCGTGCTCTTCACTCCGCCGCTGCGGGACATCTTCTGTCTCGCGCTTGAGTTTGACAACTTACGAATATTTGTAAACAATGGAACAAACATCACCTATAATAAGGATGATGTTGATGATGTTTTGATATTTTCTTGCATATGCACTATGCGAAACGAAAATCTAAATGATAAATGGAGAAATTTTTTTTAGACAAAATTCACGATCTGGATACGAATCACGATGGCTCTGTTGGAATAGAGCGTGACATGGAATGGCGAGGTCCCGGGTTCGAATCCCGGTCGTGATGAAAAGTTTTTCTCCATTTATCATTTAGATGTTGATGATGTTTTAAAAGTAAAAAATCTTGCAAAGCAAATAATAGACTATGAATCTTTATAGAAAATGGAATATGTATACTAATGAAACACTAACATTAATACATTTAAAGCTAAAGTTAATAAATTCACATACGAAGCTAAACCACACATTGCTGCCAGAGATATGAATACTGCGAATTGATCAAACAAAGGCTTCCTAGAAAAACATGTCAAAGGGTTATCAATGTTTTAATATCCGTCACAAATCATGGAATGGAGGAAAACAAGGCTTCCGTAAACATAATAGTTTCAATTAAAGGTTATTTTAATTAAAATGAAATTTCAATTATGATATTTTGAATAATTAATAAATAAATATAAATCAGTATAGGTATTATACCTATCAACAGAGATATTTATATGACAAAATGGAGAAAATCCGACCGGGATTCGAACCCGGGAACCTCGCCATTCCGTGGCACGCTCCATTCCAACAGTGCCACCGTGATCGGTTCGAATCCCGGTCGTGAATAATTTTTTTCTCCATTTTATCATTTAGATTTTTGTTTCACATAGCGCATACGCAAGAAAATATCAAAACAGAGATATTTATGTCTAAAGCTGAACTTAACGTTAAATGATGAAGACCTAACTTCAAATATAGATGATGATGATACTGTAGGTAGGTACTTTGATAATATTCAAATTAATACTTGATTGACTTCTAAGGCATGTGTAGATAATCTGCCAATCCGCAGTGGCACCGCGTGGTGGATCATGGCCCGAGCTCCCTCGATATAAGGGAAGATAAAAATAGACTGATGATGATGAATTACTACTTGAAGTTTATCTGTACACTGATGCTTATTTGTACAAACAAAACAATATAAACAAAGCTTTCAAAGAATTTGCAATCTGATAGCTTTATATTTAAGTGAAGTAAATAAAAGTGACGGTTTACGATGTTCCAGAGTGATACACGAATATTCTCTTAAGAGAGTTTCAGCATCTGCGTCCAGAATTTTAAAAGCCAGTGCCGCTAAAACCTTTTCATTTAACATTCCGTCAGCAAACGCGTAGTAAGCGGACCGTAAAATAAATGACCTAGTTGACATCGTTTGCCTAAAAAATCTTTTCACATGCAATCTGCATACTCAATTACAGAGTCCAGTAATGAGGTACAGTCAGAACTAATTTTATTTCCTCCAAGTCCTTTGAGTTGGGCCTCTCGGGATGTTTGCCTTAAATTAAAAAGTTTTCGCTGGCCGTCTCAAGAGCTTCCATGAAGGAAACAATTTCGCCGCGCTCCTTGGAGAGAGCATAAAGTATAATTTGTATGGTATCAGCCCTCCTCATCACTTTCACTCTCATAACCATTGATCTCCTATAAACAACTATATACACAGTCTGCCTTCTAAAAATGTCCGAGCGCAAAGAACGTCCAAACATATGAATTGCTTTATTGGACATTATTTGGACGTTAACAATGGACCCTTATTTGGACGTTTTTTAGTTTTAGTAAGACCTTTGTGTATCTAATTGTTTATAGGAGATCAATGCTCATAACACACTTATTTTAAGAAATAAATATTTTTTTATGAATTTGGGACAATATAATAGACAATTTACCATTATCAGAATGCAATTTTGAGATTTAGGCCTTCTGAAAATTAGTCATTCAGAGAATTTTAGTCCTTTTCAGAATTAGTCCTTGGAAAACTAAGACTTACTAACTATCCTTTGCGACCCTGTTGCCATTTTGTGAATTAGTCTAGATCTGCGCCTAAACATCTAGTTATCTAAAGGTGGAGATTTGTAATTAGCGTTTATTTATTATTAAGTAACCTAAAGTTAACCAAAGTTAAGTTAATGTGCTGTAAATCTTCCTTAACGAAGAAAAGAAACTATGTTTTGTAGACAGGTGCTCATACCCCAGAAACAGAGAGACTTCAATTGAAAATTCAAGCAACGGAATTAAAACAACTGAGTGGCTGAGACGCGAAAAATTGTCACGCAATAGCGAAGTCTCCGATGTAAATATGGCTCACTCTATCGGCGGTTCCTTGCTTCAAGAGCTCTCCAGTGCGGACGGTTTATTTCTTTCTGATACTTTTTCCTTAATGATCTCATACGATTAGTCTGTACGTAGTTACGGAATTAAAAGAAATTTTCTGAAAGTGGCCCTGCTTTTGAGGATGAGCTTTTTATGAAATTTTGAAATGTTTTCGAGAGCTGCCGACCGTGGCGAGATGGATATGGAAATTTGAACAATGAAACCCGAATGAACTGAAGGTTAATGGTGGGATTTTGTGAAAAATATAAAAAAAATTGTTTACAGAAACATAAAGAGCTCCTCGGTTTACATTTGTGAGTACTTTTAAATTAAAATCTACCAATTCTCTTAACAATATAATTTCAAAATGAAGAAAAATTTGAACAAAAAACAGATTATTCGAAGTATTTTTGCAGAGATATTTTTTTTTAAATGGTAGATGTACTTGTATTTAAGTTAAGTACAGTCGAAGACAGAGAGGGCCTCAATAAGGTTGAGATTTTCTCAAAAACTGCTGGACCGAATTTAATAATTATTTTACGGTGACATAGTGCGTTTTTGGGTGAAGTTACATGCTACGGCAGGTAACTTCACCCAAAAAATGTTATTATAATTAAAATCACTAACATAGTTGTAAGCAAATTGTTACTAACATATTATGGACTTTTGTCTGAAATAAAGATTTTTCATTCATTCATTCATTCATTCATTCATTCATTCATAGTAACTTTCATCTATCAAACAATGAAATAATTTTTGCAATGGGTCAAGTAGTTTTTGAGAAAATCTCAACCTTAAAAACTCTCCTGTACACCTTTCTCTGTGTTCCACCGTACCTACACTTTGTAAATTATTTTCACTTGATATCTGATATCTATGTCCCATTTTCTTTATTCTGTTTGGCTAAACTACTCATATTTAATTTAATTGAATTGTTCAATTCAACTTAGGAAAATTCAAATTTTAAGTCAAAAAAGGAAATTACATTTACAACACATCCCATTCCCGTCCCAATAACAGTAGGTATACAGGGTGTATAGTAAAGGGTATATGAAGCCGAAGGGAGGGTGTTCAGTATCGGTAACTGAACAACTTTTGTTCTACAACTTTTCGATTTACGCAAATTTATTTTTTGACTTTTCATACATTTCGTTCCGGCCAGCTGATCGATTTGTATGAGACATTAATTTATTTTTTATTCGAAAAGTCGTAGAACAAAAGTTGTACAGTTACCGATATTGAACACCCTCCCTTCGGCTTCATATACCATTTACGTTACACCCTGAATAAATGTGTACGTATCACATTCGTATTCTCATTATCTCTAAATAAATAATTTTAATTCACAAACCAACATAATTGACCAAACAGCTTTCCGCCAGATATTATATTTTCACAAAAATGTTATTTCAAAATATTTCCGTTTCCACTGGCTTACTTAATAAAGGCTCTTGTACACATCAAAGACGAATATTATTAAAAGGTACATCATCGTGTAGAAAACAGTCATGTTTGCCGACGGTTTTTCCTTTAATTACTTTTTGTGATTTCTGTACTCAGAGTGGTTCAAAGATATCTTCAACTTTATTACTAAGACTTTCTTTCACAAAATAGATAAGATAAAGATAAGATAAATACACTTTATTGCACCATAATACGGTATTAATTACATAATTGAGAAGCATGTACAATTTTGGCGGTCTTATCGCTAAAAGCGATTTCTTCCAGACAACCAACTGCAGAGGATATTATAAAAATATATCAGAAAGAGGTAGAAGTGCATAGTATGTAAATATAATAAATAGTAATATCTACAAAATATTCTATAACTTTTCGTTGCCCGAACGTATTACCGACATAACTTTTGACCGACACTACAGTTGATCGACACGACTTTCATCCGATAGACTTTTTGACCGACGTTGGTCAAAAATGACAAGAACTGTCAAAAGTGACAAGGACTGTCAAAAGTGACAAGGACTGTCAAAAGTGACAAGGACTGTCAAAAACTGACAAGATTTATGACTGACAAGTATGAAAAAAATATAGCAATCTTGGGGTGTCATTTAGAGACTGATACACGATTGGACAAACTTTGCTCGATAGAAAAATCGCAAATATACCCATTTCCATGTCCCTTTAAATGAAAATTATGTCTAAACCGAAATAGTTATTCATACAAAATATATATCAAAAGGAGAGCTTGTTTTAAAAAAAAATGATTTTTGTTGGCGTATTTTATTTCCCTGCCAAAATTCATCCAAAATTAATAAAAAATACAAATATGGAGTCACTGTGCCGTGCTCTTCACTCCGCCGTTGCGGGACATCTTCTGTCTCACGCTTGAGTTTGACAGCTGGCAGCCCCAAAATCATGGAAATAGCTTAGGGCCGGCGAACTATAGGTAATTCTTTTCATTTCGCGCTCAGAAGCATGTCTTTAAAGTAAGAGAGATCGAAATGAGTAGCTACTGGTTAAGGAAAGTCCTGATCAAACACAACACAGATACCTTATAAAGGATGGGAAGTAGAAAGGGAGATATAATTAGGAATAATAAGGCTTCAAAGAACACAATGAAAACAGCGCCAGTACAGCTTTTAATGTAAACGGCAAAGAAAACGAGGGAACGATACGAACAGATAAAGTCGAATTGGAACATTTATCTGTGAAACGAGTAATATATATTTTTATTATAACATCATCAGCCCGTATCAGTCCACTGCTGGACGTAGGCCTCTCCCAAAGCGCGCCAATCAACCCTACTCTCGGCCCTCTGCATCCAGTCCCTGCCAGCCACCTTGCGAAGGTCATCCCTCCATCTGGTCGGGGGGCGTCCCACACTACGTTTACCCGTTCGTGGCCTCCATTCGAGAACTCGTCTACCCCATCGGTTATCGGTTCTACGACAGATGTGACCAGCCCACTGCCACTTCAGTTTACTGATTCTATGAGCAATGTCAACCACTTTTGTCTTCTGGCGGATATACTCGTTTCTTATTCTATCTAATAGAGAAATTCCAAGCATAGCTCTTTCCATAGCTCGCTGAGCGACTTTGAACTTGTGGGCCAGTCTCACCGTCAATGTCCACGTTTCGGCTCCGTAGGTCATCACTGGTAGGACGCACTGGTTGAAGACCTTAGTTTTTAGGTATTGTGGTATTGAAGACGAGAAGATATGACAATGATTTATTATAACAATGAAAGATAATTAAGTTGAAGTACTACCTGATGGTAGAGAGCTCGGTGGCTCAGTGGTTGGGTCAAAGGACTTGCCCCAGGTTCGATTCCCAGCCAGGGTAGCCTATCAATGAGTTATCCTCGATTTTTTCGACGGAAAAACTGACGTACATTTACCGAATGCTCTCAAAACGATGAAGGAAAACATCGTGATGAAACCTGCATGCCGTAGAAATAAATCTATGGCATGTGAAATCCGCCAATCCGCAGTGGGCCCGCGTGGTGGATCATGGCCCCAGCTCCCTCGATGTAAGGGAAGGTCTGTGCCCGAGCAGTGGGGCAATATAAATAGACTGATGATGATGATGATGACTACCTGATGGTAAGTGATCACCGTTAGAAATGGACTTACCACTCAAGTAGAGTTACGTCAATAAAATGCTGACTTTGCACGAAGTCTCTAGTCAGAGTTGACAGAATGTTTTGCAATCAGAAATCTTCACTCATCGGTCATCGTTTCCCCTCTATTATTGTATACTTTACGTATACAGGAGGTTCCTTAACTCTAAAAGTAATCGACCGACATTCTTTTACATTACATAGCTTGAGCTCTAAGCTATATCCTAGTGAAAGAATTTGTACAAATAGTTCTTGAGAAAGTCTCAACATTAATGAGATCTATATTTCAATTCAATTCAACAGATTTATTGCAGTCACAAAGACCATATAAGTGTTAGTAAGTACTTAAAAACTATGTTAGTGTTTACATGAGGTGTATTACGCGCCATAACATGCGACTTAGGTCCGACTCCGAGACCCCGGGACATGTGTACCCAGTGTCTCAGAATCGGACTGTCCATGGTATCCGCAATGCCCTTCAGGATGCTGTTAGGGCTGCCGCAAACCCGTCGCATCATGGTCGCGACTCTTTTGCTTATGATGGCATGGAATCCGTCTACGCCGGCTTCCGCAAACATCCCTGATGCGCTGCAGCATCGCGACAGCCCCATCAGCACCCTGAACACACTATATATATACTTTTCTCTGTTTTTGTAAACTAAATCTTCGTAACGCTTTTCAACAGAACTGTACCATAATGAATATATGGAAAAATTGTTTTAAAACTCTCTTGTGGGATTCACCTTTTTGTCTCTCGCTTTATTGTTATCTCCTTATGGCTTCTTGTGTTTGCTCTTTGATGTTGTTTTCGTCATGTATTTAAGCCCTTTTATTTGTATTTTCTCATAAATCATTCTATTTTGATTCGAAATAAAAGGAATGGTATTTTGTTTCTCTCATAATAAAGATTCATTGTCCATGTAAGGTTTCTGATGAATTTATACATATATGTTTCGTTTCGATTGTTATTTTTTGTCTTGTTTTTTTGTACTTTTTTCTGATTAAGTTACAGCGTCTACCTTAAAATAGTAGCAATTTCAATGCTTACCTACTGTAGGTATAACCTCTAAGGCATTCGGAACCTCGGATATTGAACATTGTTACAATAATAATAAGGTGTACCCAAGCTTCATTTGTCACAGTTATGTCTGACATGCAATCCCAAGCAAAAAAAAAACAGCATAGTTCATAGAATCAGGGGCATGTGCATAATTTTTTTAGATATATTTATATCTGGTCTGTCCTGGTAATAGCCTGCCCATATCGCATCACATGGATCATTCACCGGCCACCTTTGCATCTATCAGTTTTATAGTGACCTGCTAAAGGATTTTCATATGTATTATTAGTTTATTGATGTGATAATTCATAATAATTCATAATTCATTTATTCCTTGCTTTATGTGGTAACATGGTTCTTCGGTAGTACAGTAAGTGCTCACATAAACCCTGTAAGGGCACCGCAACATTATACACTTAAACATAGAAAATTCAAAATTCAATTTTGTCAGTCAGTCAGTCAATAATACAAATAAATATTCAAGTAAATATAATAATTATGAAGTAATTCTCAACCATTAAAATAAAAAATTAAAATTAAAATTTAAATTGTCAACATATAAATTAATTTGTAAAATCATGTTCGAAAAACTCTTGCAGATTGTAAAAACACCTATCGATTAGTAATAATTTCAATTTTTTATTGAACACTGATTCGCCTTTTAAGTCCTGTAACCATGTTGGTAATTTGTTAAATATTTTTATAGACATGAAATATGCACCTGCACGTACAATTTGTAATTTACTTTGTATTTAATGTGTACGTGACGTGATGAAGTGTTTCTACGTTCTTAATAAATGAGTATGATACTTTCAGAAACATACATGATCATTATCAGCCCGTATTAGTCCACTACTGGAAATATCTCTCTCTCAAAGATACGCGACTCAACCCTATTTTCGGTTTTTTACATCCAGTATCTGCCTGTAAACCACCTTGCACATGTCATCTCTCCATTTGGTCGGGAATATCCCACACTACGTACCATTAGCTGCTTAATCTAAACTATAATTGTTGTTTCTTATTTCCTTTACCATGCATGCGTTCCATGCACAAACTTTAGTTTCCATCATGTCTGTCTTTATATTGAATTACTTGAGATTCCCCTTCTTTGAATAATTGTAATTCCTAGCCTTAAGATTGCGCCTCCGTCTCGTCTCATACGTGACCACAATACTTAAATCCCCGATGCCGATGTCTAGTTCTTAATCTGGCCGATGTTATACCTACTATCGTGTGGTTTAGTGACCAAATCTATTGTCAGAGTGATTGCCTCTGACATGGCCTGAAGATGCCGAGCAACAACAACCGAGACCAAACTGCCTAACATGGTTTCTTAGATATGGAAGAGATTGAGATTTCCGAGGCACATGGAAGATGATGACCTTCGCAAGGTGGCTGGCAGAGACTGGATGCAAAATACTGTGAATAGGGTGATGATGATGATGAGTTCTTTTTACAGTGACATTGCGAAATAAGCAACGAGGTTATAGCGACCAAAATTATTGTCAGAGTTATTCAGGCCGTCCGTAGACAACGAAGAACGATTGTATGTTGCCGAGCGACAGCAACCGGGACCAACTGCTTAACGTGCTTTCCGAGGTCCGTAGGGGATCAAATTAAAATGTCACTAACGGTCACCCATCCAGGTACAGACCACGTTGACTTAACTTGTGCAATCGTTATCATCTGGACCACGAGCCTATGAATGATAACCTTTGCAGGCTGGCGTGCTTTGAGAGAGACATATGTCCAACGGTGTTACTGATACTTATGATCTGATGATGATGATCAGGGGCTCAGGTAAAAATGTCACTAGCGGTTTAACTTGTTCTTTTTTTTCAACGTGTACTCACAACTGGACCTTCATGTTTCCATCGACCATCTTGAACGTTTGTTTGTGATTGTTGCAGGCCTGGGCCGGCTGCACCCGTACGGCTCGGGCAGCAGCGGTTCGAGCGGCAGCGGGCGGCGGCGCACGCGCAGCCGCGGCCTCTCTGACTCGCCCACCGCCCCCACCACTCCCACGTCAGCGTCAGACAACGCATCTGACGCGACGCTGACGGACTCGGAACTGCCGTTGGCAAGAGACTCAACTCTACTCGTGCAAAACGGTAAGCAGTCTCTTATTTACTAGGTGTGAAGCTTGGACGACCAAAGGCTGAGGTCTGATGATAGGGTAGTGGAATCGAATTCGAATTCAAACGATTTATTGCAGTCACGAGGACCATATAAGTGTTAGTAAATACTTAAAACTATGTTAGTGTTTACACGAGGTGTATTACACGCTATGACATGCGGCTTAGGTCCAACTCTGAGACCCCGGGACATGTAAGTGTACCCAGTGTCTCAGAATCGGACTGTCCATGGTATTCGCAATGCTCTTCAGGATACTGTTAGGGCTGCCGTGAACCCGTTGTATCAGGGACGCGACTCTTTTGCGTATGATGACATGGAACCCGTCCACGCCGGCTTCCGCAAACATCCCTGACACGCTGCAGCATCACAAACAATAGAATGACAGATAACATAAGCTGATGGCAAAATTTGGAGAAAGGCTTAATAGGTTCGATAATGACGGGCTGAGCATGATGTTTATGGCCGAGGTGATACATTAGCAATTAATAGCCCTATTGCTAAATAATTATTTAAGATTAAACGAACTTACCTGAAGTGAAGTTCTATCATAATTATACGAATTATATCGTTCGAAGAATTAGATGAATGGCCGATACGTACGCCGTACTATAAATTGTCTTACTAGTTCGAGAACGATGTGCCGAAATATAATGTAGGATTTGTTGTTGTTGAGATGGCTTAGGAACATTCTTACACGTCCTGTTTGTATTTGTATACGAAAAAATAAAATATAAAGAACTCTTTCAGCTCTCTTACTAACTCATAGTAATCAATTTCCTAGCCTTCAGTTGCTCCAATTATTTCTCCAAGAGCAAACACGAGTAATATTTCCATTTCTTGCTTTCCATATCGAGACATTTCCAATAATCCCTTGACATTCACTACCCGTACGATTCCTTCCATGCATATTTCGTCTTGCTTCGATTCCATGTTACTGTTCCCCCTTTGTAATGTTTAAGTGAAATATAAGTGAAACAGTGTGCCGTTCGTTTTCCGTTTCACGTGTCAAACGTTATTCGTTATATCGACGAATTCTCTGTTTTGTTCCATACCTTTCTTTTGCAATATGTTTTGTGCATTGTCATGTTTTCGGCTTTCATCTTTTCATATAATCATTTACTACAAAAAACTTACCTGTTCCATTAATTATTAATTTTTACATCTAAAATATATTACGCCAAAACAGATTATGGAAAAAGACATAATTTTTGTATGAAATTAGGTATAAAAGGCGCCGTCTCGGGTCGTGTCTCGTCGAAAGGTTCCCATCACACCAGCAGCGTTACTGCGCTGGATTGCGAGGCAAATGCTTTAGACGAGATCAAAATTGAATTCTTTAAATCTATGCAAATTCTTTGTCATTACATAAAAACACAAAATGATAAAAAAATATTCATAGATTATGAGAGAAATGCCTTGCTTAATTAAACCGATACAAATAAGCGTTATTCTGAAGAAGAAAAAGGTAAACAAAAATGTAATAATACGTTGGGAAAAATGCCTTTAATTTCAATAGATGCAGTACTAAAGCAGAGTATAAAAAAGAAGAAAAATACCGATCCTTTCGAAATTTGCAACTTTGAAAAATTCTGGAATCGGCTACCTTTGCATCTCGTACAAGCAGAGAGCAGGATACGGCGGTAAAAGTGTTTGCCAGAATGCAAAATGAAGCATGTGATTGCTAGCGAATCGCATTATGGCGCAGCTCTGGCTTCCGGGGCTTTAAAATCCTGGAATGGTTCGATCATCTATTGTTGAAATATTCAGCTTTTTTAATGCTTCATAAAGAAGTCTAGGCTTTTCAAATATATTGCCTTTGATACGAAATCCATAGTATCTATTACGGTGCCGAGGTTCTTAAAGGATAGTCCAGTTTAATTCCTTAATAAGTCGTCGAATCTATCATCAAATCATCCGATTCTTTCATATGTTTCTATATTTACACGATTTCTTTTCTTTTTGATATAAGTAGTTAGTGTTACCAAAATTATATTCACTTTTAACCGTTCTAGTCTCATTTTCGGCATTCTCAAAAGCCACGGTGACACGGAGACCTCTCTCGTTCACGTAATGGATTTTTATCGTGTCGGTAGTCCATGAAAATTGAATAGGAAATCCTAGGTTCTCGCTTTAATTTGCCTACCCATCGGATTCTATAATCGTTCTAGATTTCATTGAATGCAATTTAATTGGAATTCTCTCGTGCCGCTACGATCAAATCGATATCGTTATTGCGACCAATTTCTGTAGTACTAGTACACAATTGCACTGATTTGATCGAGAGGATGTAAAATCATTTGATTTAGGTAGTGTTTGGTCCTAAAGTTTCGTTGCTTCTTGAGCTGTAAGAATACCTATGTTATTGATAATATTTGTCTTGGGTATGTTAAACAAATGAATGAAGAACGATTGACTATGAAGATGCTAAAGTGATTAGCAGAAGAAGTCAGGAAACCCTAGATGAACCTAACTTAGCACATCAAGTGTACCGTTCTTATTATAAGCGTCATAAGAATTGAAATCGTACTACAAGTGTTACCATTGATGTGCTGCTGTTCGTACATATCCCTAAAGACGATCACGCAAGGAACAGCTTAAGCTAACTAATGAGGTGTGTAAATCTCCGGATGTGTGGAGTTATATCGACTCTGCATATCCTGCAAGTGATAGTGTGAATATAGTTTAGTTTTGAACTTCGCTGTTGGGATCAAAAGTTGATGTTTTAAAGTTAGCTGAGTTTATGATTATGAGTAACGATGGTGGATGGAGTAAGTGCGTTCTAATGTGGAGACCCCGGACGGGTAGAAGAAGCGTGGGCAGACCACCGGCCAGATGGTCCGACGACATCAAGAGAGTTGCTGGCTCGATGTGGACCAGACGGATCGGGCCACATGGAGGATTCATATAGAGGCATATGTATAGAAGAAGAGCAATGTATAACGCGATAGTGTTTGAAACTTTAATCGAAACAAATGACGATTTCACGATCAGAATCCAAAGTAGCCTAACCGGTTCATAGCGGGGATAACTAACCTTAACTCTAACACACCGATAGCAATAGTTTCGCGTGTTGTTCCAACAGTTACGACTCGTTCCACAAATTACAAGCGAACATTTCCGATCCGACCGCTTGTTTTCAATGTTTTCCCTGGTCCGTAAACTTTGCCACCAAAATTTGGGTACTGTGTTTGTTTGCGTTCAGTTTTTGGGTCCCAATTTAAACTATCGCTGCTTTTATTTGTCGTTTAGTACGACATTTGTCGTTCCGTGGTCTGTTCCCGAACCCTTTGTTTGGTCGAATTTGTTCGCCATGTTTCGGTTTTACCAAAATTTCGGGATAATTTGTCTGTGTATAATGGGAGTCGCGTTTAATCTTTAATTTGGGTCGTCCGATGTCGGCGGACATCACTTTGTGTCGTACATTAATTTCGGTAAGTGATGTGATCCATAAACCTCCTGCGTAGGTACGTCTATATTTTATGTAGCACTGTTTTATGGATATTTTCTTTTGGACGTTCAAGTAGGAGGTCCTTTTAACTTATTATACATTTTAATGATAATGGCGTACAATTACTTATCAAGAAAGGTTACAGTATTAGCGTCATGTATTTATTTATCCCTGACTGTTATATAATTTATGCATCTATTGACTTCGGAGAAACTATTTTTTTTTCAAGTTCCATACATATATTATAGTCTAAGATTAACACCATTTATATTTTATGAGCCAGCCAAGCGTTTCATAGAGCTATGACAGGGTAGAAGTACCTTGGGTAGGTAGAGTACCTTGGGTAAATTAAGATTTATTTACGTTTATAAGTTAATATATTCTTGAACACGTTTTAAAATTATTGGAGCAACGTGACCCAAAAAAATTTGGGCGATAGTTCTCAGGGGTATTACACCCCGCTGGCCTTTTTTGTCCTGTCAAAGCCTATGAAAACGAAATTTTTGTACTAAGTTTCGTCAAAAAATTGATAGTAAAAATCGACGCAGCGCACCCCCCAGTCCCCTTTATAACACAATATAAAAAGAAGATCTTTGAAGCGACAAAGACAAAAAAAGAAATTCCAAACATCCTAAAACTATACAACGCTGTAAAATTTAACAGCCCTATGCACGAACCAATCACTGAAGATTCTATATTTAAAAACGAAGCCCATATCACAAATCGGTCGGATGGCCCTCATAAACGAGCGACATGTCGTAAACGGGAGCTCGCCAGACGAATGTGTTAAACAATTTGATATGCGGTAACAACGACATTTTTATGTCGCGCGATATTTCGGTAGGCCGTGGCTCCTTTAATTGCCGCTATTAAACGCATGTTTGTGACGGATTGTCGAGCGATAGATGACTTTAGTGTTCATTCGGTTCCAATTCAGAATACGAGTCAAATCAGACGTAGTGTTAGCTAAAAGCTACTTATAAAGCAAGGAATTGGTTTGAGTTTCGCGTCTTGGGAGAGACCTACATCCAGCAGTGGACTTCTTCTCCTTCCAGCAGTGCCTCCCCACTAATGAAGGCTGGCCGTCAGCTCCGCATTTCTCCCACTGTCTTGAGCCAGCCGGAAAAGCTCTTCGACGCTGGCTATCACTGTCTACTCCCTTATATTGCGGATCCACGATTTCTTCCTTCTGCCAACCCGCATCTTCCCATCATTATGAGTTGGAGGAGTTGGTACCTCTCGTGTCTCAGCACTTGTTCGAGATAACCCACTTTTCTCCTCTTGATGGTGGTCATGAGTTCCCGGGATTTATCGGCGCATCGCAGGACTTCGACATTCGTGACTCTCTGGACCCAGCTTATCCTACGCATCCTACGGTAACACCACATTTTAAAGGCATCTAGTTTCTTGCAAAGATCTTCCTTTATGGTCCAAGCTTTGCTGTCATACAAAACTATCGGTCAGATGTGACATTGGAGTATTCTTGTTTTAAGACTGTCAACTGTGTACTCAACTGTCTGTTGGAGAGCACCTTTCTCATCTTGTTAAAGGAAGCAGTGGACTGATACGGTGTAATGATGCTGATTATAAAAGCTACTTTACTTATTAACTTATGAGTCCTAGACAGAACGATCCATGGATATAAATGACTATGAAGTGGCGACTTAAGATAAAGAATAGGTACAGGGGCAAATGTCTACGAATGTAAACGAAGATCACTGGAAGAGGTAATCTGAAGACCGATAATAATGGATGAGGACACCCCACACACAGCAGTGGGTGATTTTGGGTTGAAGAATAAAGATATTTCAGACATTAATACAGCCCTACTTTTTGACTACGTTTGTGTCTTCCTATTTAGTGCTATAGTCTGAGTTCATAATGTCCCCACCATCTCTGTTACTCCTATAACAGCTGCTGGTTGAAGAGAGGGATAGATTATGAGTAACATGTCGTCCTGGGATAATCACAATGAAAGCCGGAAATTCGTTAACGAATGTGGCAGCGCTTCGTTAAATTTTATGTGTGTTTGTTTAATGAATGAATGTCTTTTTAAATTTCCATATGTGGTTGGAATGTGTTTTTTTCATCTCTCATAGAGAGCTTAACTATAAATCCAAATATCGCTTATATTACTTGTGTTTAAATAATTACACAAATCTCAGATTTGAACAACAAACGCGAAGTTAATATTTTAGTGGTGGTAATATTAATGGACCTGTTAGGACCGTCTTCAGCGTAGCTAGTCCTAACATTTAAATACATTTGTAAAAAGCAGATTTTGAATAATACCTATCTATACCTTCACGAACATCAAAGAATATATTTTAATTAACATCCTTTCGTCTTTTCCACTATTTTACACCACGAAAATTGCGGAATTAAGGCTTCCGTATTCATCCATCAAGGGAATACCGTGAAATTTCGTTCGCTCAAGGCACCCTTAATCCTTAAGACGAATATCTCAAACTCACGGACGGAGCGGAATAATCGCGAGGTTGTGACGAGCGAAAAAAAAAGTATAATTCGTCACTTAATGCCAGTAGCTTGGGGATCGAGCGTAACAAATATCTAGCATTAGCTGTGACAGACGCAGTTGATGTTAAGAACTCGCATAAAGTGTCGACACAAATGTTATGATGTTATCACACAATCCTGTGCCACTCGAAAGAAATTGGTATGTATTTACACAAGGAACAATTCTTAAAGATTATAAAGGACGAAAATATCTGACATTAGTACCTATAGGTCTTAAGTCTTAACAGTACATTGCGCATGAAATCCATCTAGAACCGGAGGCAAAGGAAATCCTTTAATGCGTAATGAACTGAAGCCCTTTGCCGCGTAGACGGTCGCACTAACTCCATTTAAGTCAGAAGCGAAGCGTCTAGAACTAACAACGGGTCAAGAAGTGACCCTTGTGGTACTCCTCTCTAATTATAGCGTTTTCTTTCCACTGCCCCTTCTGCTTTTGGTTTCATACATGTATCTTTGTATAAAAAGTATTGTAGCGTATTATTTGTACGGATATCGTATCCGAACAAACCGGTCACAAAGCCCGAACCTCCTTAGTTTGCTCGAAAGCACAAAGGATTTCGGTATCAGTCAGCCGACTCGGCAACCCGAAAAAGTACTCCTTTGAGAAACCAATCCTTTAATACTAATTGAATCATAATTTGGACAGACGGAAAGTTTCTTTTTATGTAAATCTTTTGGCCTCGGCAGGCTCGAAATGTCTGGAGAAATTGGATCGTAATAATCTTGCCTCCTATTCGGAAAGGACGAAAGGAGGTATAATCGAGATTCGAGATTAAAATTTATGTGAATTCGAGTTTCTTTTTCCGAGTGATAATTTATAGAGGCTCGAAATGATTCGGTTTTGAATTGAAAGAAGCATGACCAAGGCTGTTCTGTAGAAAATTTTGAATGGACATCATTAGAATTCCATTAATATGACACTGTAGGTATCTTTATTATATTATCCTCATTAAATTGTATCCATTATATCTTATCTTAATCATGTAGTTTAAAACAAAAATTGAGTAATTCATACTCTAGGTATATGTGGCATGGAAGTATTAATAATTTAACATGTGATGGATCTATGCAATCCAGTAATAAAAAGTGAATTTAAAATATCTTTAGGATACTTATTTTATATTAATTCATTTAATACACCAATTCTATCTTACACATACGTCGGTAATATGTCGTTCTATATTTGGTACAAAATACTACAACTAATAGCCTCATCTATTCCTTGCAATTGTCTCTTAATAACCCTTCCAGTAGAAGTTGAATCAAAAAACAATTTACCACCTCGCACGCGGCTCCGCGATAAATCTCTATCTCTCGCAGACAATTTCCGAAATTTTTCTATCTCCAAGATTTACAATGTTCTCATCTCGCAAAAGAAAATAGCACCTACAATCCCATTATCGATCCCCTATTCCAGTATTTTCCAGTACAATTTGCGCTGCGCCGGCGAGGGCGAGCAATTTTCAAACTTAAATGAAAATATCGAGGAAGCCAGGAAGGTTGCACCCGGCTTTCGCTTCGTCTGCGAAGCGAACGTCTTCAGCAACTCGTCGATACTCGCATCCGTTCGCTGTCGGCCGCAGGTTTCAGCATCCTTTGTCTTGAATTTATCGTCGATTTTGAGCGGTACTTTTGAAAAGTTTATTTTTGGTCCAATTACGTCATTGCTTGCAGAGTTTTGTATAATGACATAACATTTTTTAGAGCTGATGCCAGATATCGTCAATTTATCATTATCGTCTTAATCTTTAAGTCTGTTTATGTTATGTGAGAGTCCCTCGATATGGAAAGGCCTGTGCTTACAGTAACGATGACATAATATTAGGCTGATGATGGAAAAAAAATATAATTAACGATTTTAGTTCGTCATATACATTATAATTGCGACAATGATATAACTGAAGGCACAAAAAGCTATGTAGACTAAGTATATTAAAAGCGGAGACGTAGATAATAACAAAGTAAACGCTAAAAAGCGCCTTTTAACTCCAAAGCAAAGAATCATAATAGTCCAGCGGACCAATTGAAAACTATTACAGAAGTTTAATAGAAAAAAAAGAGAATCCATTGAAACAAGTCTGCAACGGGTCCCGTAGTCCCTATTTACATCATTAGCTTTCCATTTCCCACCTTAAAGCAATCGAGCGACTATTGTTGTCAATGAAACGAACGCCGCGCCATATCGCGGTTGTATTTTATAGAAAGACAAAGGGTGGGATTCGAACTGCTGAATAACGAATAAAATATTGGTGGCAGATAGTGGCCGGGTATTGTGCGGTGGCAATCTGTACCAAACATACAATATGTAGTGTTTAAAGAGAACTTAAATCGATTTTGAAAAACTTAAAAACAGGTTAGTTCCTATACCTCTTTGTATGTCAGCCTTTGTTTCTTGAATCTGTTATTGATGTAATAAATTAATTTATTGATAATATTGACATAACCAAGTCCAACCATAGAGTACCTAAGGTGTAATCATCATCATCATCAGCCCGGACGTAGGCCTCTCCCTACCCTCCTCAACCCGACTCTCGGCCCTCTGCATCCAGTCCCTGCCAGCCATCTTGCGAAGGTCATCCCTCTATCTGGTCTGGGGGCGTCCCACACTACGTTTACCCGTTCGTGGCCTCCATTCGAGAACTCGTCTACTACATCGGTTATCGGTTCTACGACAGATGTAGCCAGCCCACTGCCACTTCAGTTTACTGATTCTATGAGCAATGTCTACTACTTCTGGCGGATATACTCGTTTCTTATTGAATCTAATAGATAAATGCCAAGCATAGCTCTTTCCATAGCTCGCTGAGCGAGTAATAAAGGTATAATAAATGAGTATTATTGTAAGTACTCATAGATTTACGTAAGATCCTGCCTGTTCCCCGTAGAAGTAAGCAGAGATTATGAACTTCCATCTGCTGCTATCCTGGTACACATGTTTCGTAGTTCCTCCACTAATTTGGTCACAAACATTGTTAATTTGACAATCGTATGGACATACAAGACTGAGGAGCAGTCCTCGGTCTATTACCCTTCCCCCAACATTCCCTCTGTATATTTCATCCGTGACTCTTCATCATCTCTAAAATACTAATTGATGTCCAGTTCACACAAAATTATGCTACAATAAATATTTGGTTTTCACGAAAAAGATCACCGGTTCCACATGAAGGATAGTGTTTAGATTTCTAATAATAGTAATAGTTGTGTAATACCTAGTTATTAAGTAATTGTGTTACCATTATTTTTAAAGATGTGCCGCTGATAGTTTTTTTGCCACTTTTTATCCTCAGCGTTGGCACCTTTTCCTTGCAAAGTGATGTAAATGTAAATTCAAAAATATGTTGAAAATGTACACAACGTGCTTACTTGCAATAAAGAAATTTGACTTTGACTTTGATCGTTTCGACTTTTAAAATCTCAAAAATACTTCCAATTTCTTCGCATGAACTAACTCTACTCACTCGGTATTGTCTTTCAATATCCTAATTTCTATAACCACCGACAAGAACAATAAATAATAGTTATAGAACCATCTTCAAGGGACGATGCAGGGAACGAAGATATAAGTGAAGGTGGCAATCTTAGCGCCCTTCTTGAATTCCTTGCTTCATCCTGTATCATTTCCTTTAACCTTTATAACATTGTCTTAAGGACTATTTTACTTAGTCTCAGGATTGAAATAAGTTTGTTTTGCTAACAGAATGCCATGTTACTTTTTCCTTGAACCTAGAGGGGGTGCAAGTTTTCGAGTGTTATATATCGTTTAGCGGCACTCTACTTGAGTACAAGTTGCTAGATTAATTCTGAGGTGTGAATTACGAGGCAATTTTGCTATTGATATAGATAGGAATGATATATATAGCTCGACTACCACTCACTCACTGACTGACTGACTGACTGACTCACTGATTGACACGCCCGTTTAGTCTGAAGGAGTTCCCGGAGGTGAAAGTGATGTAGGGGGGAGTTGTATAGTTTAGTGATTGGACCAGAGGAAAACTACAGGGAAGTGAAAAAAACAAGATGGCGGCGGGTCACGTGATGCCATCTCCGCCATTTTCCAACCGATTTCGTTCAAATTTGGAACGCGTGTCACGCGTGTAACGTAACGATACTATATTGACGAGTACTGAAACCTTACCATGATAAGCCAATTCACGGGTCTGCCAGCTGTCAAACTCAAGCGCGAGACAGAAGATGTCCCGCAGCGGCGGAGTGAAGAGCACGGCACACTGACTCCATATTTGTATTTTTATTAATTTTGGCAGGGAAATAAAAATACGCCAACAAAAATCAGATTTTTTTAAACAAGCTCTCGTATTTATAGTACCCTACATTTTGATATATATTTTGTATGAATAACTATTTCGGTTTAGACTTTTTAAAAGACATGGAAGGGGTATATTTGCGGTTTTTTTTCTATAGAGCGAAGTTTGTCTAATCGTGTATCGGTATTGATCAGTATCTAAATAGCCACCCCAAGATTGCTAAGTATATATTTTTTCAGACATTTAATTTCAGTAGTTAGTGCCGTAGCCTTCATAGAAAAACTGTAAATCCACGCACACCCAGCGTTAAGTTTACTCGCTAGCGAATGCGTAAATTAGGCTACGATGTACCTACGGGACTATATCTTCTCTATCCTCTTCTAGCAGCAGTAAAAGTTAAACTCGATAATAAGACCACGATCTCATCACACGATGGTATATAGGCTACTGTAGTGAAAACTCTTGAAAAGAAGTTGTTAACAAAAATACGGCTCGCGCGTTGCCTGCGGGCCCCTGATAAGGCGGAGGGATCCGCAGTAAACACCCGGCCTGGGAACCACGATTTTGGGGTACAAGCGAGGAGATTAAAGCGGTTTTATTTCGAACTAAGTGTACAACTACGTATAGAATTTGTTGGTTACAATTAGACCCCCACGAGTACTTTCAATATACTGGGAGGCAGCTCTTCCTCTCTGGTTACTTAGGACAGACAGAGAGGCATCACTGCTTTAACATCGACACAGACAGACAAACAAAAATTCTAAAATGGTGTATTCTTTTCCAAAAAATATCTATTGTAGAGACCAAACTTTTTTATTTAATTAGTTTATTCCACATGGAAAGAGCTATGCTTGGCATTTCTCTGTTAGATACAATAAGAAACGAGTAGGTGTATCCGCCAGAAGACAAAAGTAGTTGACATTGCTCATAGAATCAGTAAACTGAAGTGGCAGTGGGCTGGTCACATCTGTCGTAGAACCGATAACCGATGGGGTAGACGAGTTCTCGAATGGAGGCCACGAATGGGTAAATGTAGTGTGGGTCGCCCCCAGACCAGATGTAGGGATGACCCTCGCAAGGCTGGCAGCGACTGGATGCAGAGGGCCGAGAGTAGGGTTGAATGGCGCGCTTTGGGAAAGGCCTACGTCCAGCAGTGGACTGATACGGGCTGATGAAGATGATGAAATTATTCCACTATTGAGGCACATAATGAATTACGTATAGTGAGCCATTACTACAAATTATTATATATAAACGGATATCACTCACTTATATTGTTGAAGGCGAATGTCACTTATATTGAGTGCGGGAAGAAACGTCAACGGCGACGCGGGCGTGGCGCGCTCACCTTGAAAAAGACCGTCGTAATCGGTCGAAACTGTCGGTCCAATTGTCGACTTCAACAATATAAGTGAGTGATATCAGTGCTCTCAAAAACGGTGAAGGAAAACATCGTGATGAAACCTGCATGTCGTAGAAGAAGAAAAAAAAAATCTAAGGCATGTGAAATCCGCCAACCCGCAGTGGGCCCGCGTGGTGGATTATGGCCCGAGCTCCCTCGATGTAAGGGAAGGTCTGTGCCCGAGCAGTGGGGCAATATAAATAGACTGATGATGATGATGATGATGATATCAGTTTATATATAATAATGAATTACGTTGTATTACAAATAACTTATTAGGTTCTGTGGCTTGTACCATACTTATATAGGTATTTACAACCTGTTAGCAGGAGTACCTAAAGATTTCGAACTGGGATGACGGTGTTTTCAAAGAAAACGTGTAGGTATTGATGAGTTAATTAAACTTCGTATTTTGCTTTGGAGCGGATTTAAAGGTAAAGTTGCCGAAAATTAACGTTTTCCGTACAAAGGATCGGTAGAAATACAAAATATTATTTTGTGAGGTTGTTTTCGGGAGTATAAAGGTCAGAATTATAAAGGGAAATCCTTAATAATGCATGTATATACGTTTTAATTATGTTTTTGTGGACTGTTTTCCCCTTGATAAGTTTTAACCTAGATTATGGATACGGCCGCCTACGTAACCGGCATTTCGTAACCAGTTACGAATAATCAAAAATGATCCTCGTGCGTAACCGGTTTCTAAGGAAGATTATAAGATTATGATTATATAGGAATCCACTTTGTACCAGCTCAATCTTCATACATTTTAGGTGGTACAGGCTGTCGCGATGTTTTCCTCCACATATATGGGTTTGAGTTTGCGCAGAGATGAGTGGTAAGGTTGGGGGCGGCTTTTGCCCAGCAGTGGGACATTACAGGCTATTAAATAATAATGTATAAGTCCTGCCCACGGCAATAATTTTTTCATCGTGTTCTAATTTATTCACCGAGCATGGATAATGCGTAATTCAAATTCTAAGTATATGACCGACCTTAGATTCGAAGCCGGACCTTCGCAACGGATGCCAGGGTACGCCAATGAGCTTTTCTAGGTACATCTCGTTTTTAGTTATTATATATTGTTGTATTTTATTTTACCAATAACATTAAAATGATTTCGTAAGCACTTCATTTGTCTATACTATACATAATAAACAAAAACATTGTTTTTTTACCCATACTTCGAACAAAAAGAACAATCGACCACTTTCCCTGGTAATAATTAAATTTTATTCATAACATCCCAAACTCTGGCTGCTATATTTTTAGCCATAATTTTATACATAATTCATAGAACAATAAAAATCCCTTCGGTACACTTCGCTTTCCGAAAATTCCATTAAAACTCGTCGGTTGCCTAATTTTTTTTACTTTTTTTCTGTTCTCACAAAGAACATTTCGAAGCCTCAAAAATTGAGTTAATCTTCCGACTTTGGGCATAAAAAATATTGTTGGAAAGACAAAAGGAAATAAGCCAATGAAATTTACAACCGGATCTCGGCGAAGTAGGATGACACGGTGTTGGGGTTATGCCCAGCGGTGATCAAAGGTGTTGACGCAAGTCAGACTTGACGTAAACACTTTACTGGCGAAAAACATTAATTTGAAACTTAGAGTATAATACGACATACTTTTAGACAAACTATATAATTCAGTAGTTAGAGGAATAGCACACAAATTATTAAAATCTTACCTAACAAAACGAGCACAATACGTCGAAATAGAAAACATTGATTTCCAGACTGGAAACGTGACTTATGTCAGATCAAACAACATTAATATTGAAAACTCTATCCCCCAAGGAACGGTATTAGGCTGCATCTTATCAATGATTTACCAAAAACTTTAAATAATTACTGTCACATTGAATAAAAAAATATTTGTAGAGATATTTCCACCCGCCTGATCCTCGCCTCGGGTGAGCCCAGAGCTGGCGCCTACTTCAGGCAAAGGCTGAGCCTCGCTATTCAGCGGTGCCACGCCGCCAGCGTGCTGGGGTCCCTGCCGCGCAGTGCGGAGTTAGACGGCGTGTTCGGACTTCAATTGTAAATAGTATTTAGGTATTTCTTTTATTTTATCATGTTATTTAAATTGATTATGTAAGATTTCTTGAAGAAACATTAAATAATTTTTTAATGTCTCTTGTTTGTCACAATTTTCGACGAAATAGACCTTTTTGGATGACAAATATCAACAGCAAACGAATCAAATTATTAAAATTCTATAGCACTGAGGCCAGTTACAAAAGTGAGAAGAACGATTTAGCCGTATTAGTTTTATATCATTCAAAGCCAAAAAACTATTTATCTTCAATCAAACATTATTTCATACATTCGCAATTTTTCCACACATTTTACTATGGAGCGCGCGGTTGTAAAATTAAAGCTCTAAATCCAAATCAACACAACACTTTTGAGCACGATCTTATAAGCTCGCACTGACGTCTGTCAAAAGTTGAGGGTGACACTCTCCCTTCAAATCAAATCAAATCATTTAATTGCCAGAATACATGAAATCTCAGGATGGTACATTGCATTGTCCAGTACAGTATTCTACTTGTATACAAGCGTGCAAAGTTTTCAGTTGCATAAGCAATAAAAATGTCAGAAGAAATAAAAATAACTAATGTAAATGTCATGTAGTAAAAATGTCAGTGAGAGGAATTTAAATATTCGGTAGCGGTATAGTAACAGCGATCTAATAACCAATTGTACAATTTAGATTTAAATAATTTAATGTCATGTATTATGTTTATTTCCTCGGGTAACGCATTATATACCAGTATACACATGTTATATACATTTTTCTTATACATAAATACGGGTAAATCCATTCATTAATTTTACCCAAAGAATCTTAGCCAAAAATACAATGTCACACACACTCATTGCACCAGCAGACTGTATGAGGGTGAATTGTGCATGGCAGGCGTAATGATGCATTTTGGCGATGCACCGACAATAGCGTAGAGGGGCCAGAAAGGGGGGTTGGGATGGCGAGATGGGGGTCTTTTGTGTGAGGTGTTGGATATTTTTGAGAGGCACTTTTAGGTGAAAATGGAAAAGGAAATTTTAGAAGGTAAATGTTGGGATAGGAAACTAGCATGGCTCACTGGCGCATGATGCCATTCAAGCTTTTTTGTAGAGCGGAGTTTCTTGGAATATGAAATGATATTCTTCTTCTGTACTTAAAAAAGTATTCTATGATTTAACGTTGATTCTAACTTAAACAAATTAAACAATTAAATATCTATAAATGCATGGTATATAATAATAATAAGTAAAAATGATAGTAACATAACAATAATAATCTTAATATAAAACGAAATCTATAAATAATCTATACTTAACGAAATCTATAATGTATTAATTGGCAAGAATAAAGGCTATTTTTATTTTATTTTATTTATTTATTCTAACTTAAGGCGCTATATGGTTGTTGGTTGTTGTTGTTAAAAGCAAGAGTGAGACAGAAGATGCCCCGCAGCGGTGGAGTGAAGAGCACGGCACAGTGCCTCAATAATTGTATTTTATTGAATTTTGGCAGGGAAATAAAAATACGCCAACAAAAATCAAATGTTTTTAAAACAAGCTCTCGTATTTAACCTACATGTACCCTACATTTTGATATATATTTTGTATGAATAACTATTTTGGTTTAGATATAATTTTCATTTTAAAAGACATGGAAGGGGGTATGTTTGCGATTTTTTCTATCGAGCGTAGTTTGTCCAATCGTGTATCGGTATTCATCAGTCTTTAAATAGAGACCCCAAGATTGCTATATATTTTTTTCAGATGTTTAATTTTAGTAGTTAGTGCCGTAGCATTCGTAGAAAGCTTCGGTATACATATTTTAAGCATGACACGTGAGTTTATTTTTGATATAACTTTTATAATAAATTAATTAATTTAAATTAAATTATTTTTTATTGAAACATCATTTAGATAAAACAAAATCTCGAATGGAATTGAAAATTGACCTCAACACTTTTATGTTTGTTTGGACTGAATTTTTCCGCCCAAAAAAAATAAAATAATTCCGATAAAAAAAAGACAGACCGGTTCTGAATTTAGTGAAAATTGCACGTTATTTTACCATTCCCGTAACTATTTTAGACTTTAGTGAGTACAAGTTACGTTTTCGTCGACAAACATTTTCCTTTCCTCATTTCAGCGAATTTCCATTGTGACCTTTTCCTTTTTGACCTCATAATAACGTCCCGGGTCAAAATATAAATGTGATGTCGTAATACACAATATTTCCTATTCTTAGTAAGGAAGCCATTCGAAGAAAAGTCTTCCATTTTCAATTTTAGCTCAAATTTTTTGGCGTCACGTTTTTTAAGGGATTCGTAGTCCAATTTTGCGAATGCAGTGAAAAAATAATCTTACAAGGTAAGTAACGTTGAGCGTCTGTATCTGGATGGGTAGCCGCCGCATTTTAATACTTGATTTAGTGTTTATCGGAATTGTTATCGCTCGGTAGCTTTACTTTAGACCCTGAGAAATTTCGAGCCTTCGAATTTCGACAGAACGAAGTCGACTCCACGAATATCGACTCAACAATTCGAGCGAATAACATCACGCATGTCCGAGCTAGCGATAATCGATAAAATTAAGTTAGATCCCGTGGGGTACGGACAAAAGCAGATCAATGGTAACACTTGCAGTACGATTTTAAATCTTACGACGCAGATAAGAAGGTCCAAAGTGTTACATTTGATCTGCTGTTAGCTGCATTGATTTGTAATGTCTGATTGTCAACTATTCCTATAAATGTTTTTTTTTTATATACAGGGTATATGAAGCCGAAAGGACGGTGCTCAGTATCGGTAACTGAACAACTTTTGTTCTACGACTTTTCGATTTTCGCGAATTTGTTTTGTGACTTTTCATACATTTCGTACCGGTCAGCTGATCGATTTGTATGTGACATTAATTTATTTTTATTTTTTATTCGAAAAGTCGTAGAACAAAAGTTGTTCAAGTATCGATACTGAACACTCTCCCTTCGGCTTCATATACCCTTTACGTTACACCATGTATATAAGCTCGCCGGTTTCCCGCATGGTTAGGCAGAGACGATGGACTTCCATCTGCTGCGATCCTAGCATACAATAGCACACTACCTCATCCAATTTATCTAACATCTCTCCTCGTATATTCAATGCAAGAAACTATCAACATGCAAAAATGTACATGTATTTACTTGCAGTAAAAATATATTCTTATTAAAAATTTTGTACAGCGACTCTACTATAAGTCCCACCCCCGTTCCCCCTCGTCTATCTCCCTATCTCAGACCCTATCATTATTCGGTACAAATCCTTACTTAGGTGGCTGTCAATCTCACACCTTTGGCCAAAGTAGGAAAAATCTGGATCATCCTAAATTAGATACGCGGTAACGAGCTCGCTTCTCAAGCGATTAGGGTTGCCGCTCAAAAATTAGAATCCGATCTGCGTTGAAGTTTTTCAGATTGAGAAATCTAAACGCACGGTAATACGCAGGTTAAGTTCTCAAAGCATGTTTATTTATATGGTTTTATAAATAACATCTAAAACTCCCTAAACTATTTTTTTTTGTGATAAGACCGCCATAATTGTGCGTACTTCTTATTAATGTAATTAATACTTTATTTATGGTTCGATAACGAGTATTTACCTACTTACTAAAAGATTTTATATAAGTAGTAGACTTTAACAAAATAAAAGTAATGGAAAGAAAAATGTTTATACATAATTCCTAAGGCGGTATTTTTCAACCCTGCCTCCAACCACGTGACGATTCACGCAATGTGACTATATATTTAAAAAATCTCCATTAATTCTTATAGCTGACAACCCTATGGGCGATAATGGGTTTTCTTTTGCTAAGGGGAAACCCAATTTCTTTCGTAAAACATCAAAATATCTAAGTCAAGTTAGGGATAATCCGCTGAGCCGATGGTAAGTATCTTAGGTGAGCGATATTACTTTGTTTTTGCCTTTCCGCTGGCGGCAGTATCGCCTGAATATTGTAATAAGGCTGAATTTACACGATGCCTGCAACATTGGAACTGAGTTTTAAGGTTACATTATGCCGGGCCGCAGCGTGTCGGGGCGGAGCGCAAAAATCCGCTCAAATCGCCTTAATACAATTTATATGAACTATCGCACACTGTGTCGGGCCGCAGCGGCTCGCATTATTGCGAGGCGGCTCGCCCCGCCCCGTTGCGCCCCGACACAGTGTATAGCAAGCGGAGATTTCATTTTACGATATCTGGCAGTAGACTGTACTCAAAATCCGTCAATGCGCTGCGACCCGGCCCGGCACTAATGTGTTAAGTAAGCATTTTGCGCTGCGCTGCGGCCCGCCCCGACACGCTGCGGTCCGGCATAATGTGCTCGAACCATTAAACTCCATGACCTAGTTTTGCCGTCAGAGTAGTCGACAAAGAAGAGTATATTGGTGCCTCAAACATCATCATCAGTCTATTTTTATAGTACCCCTACTGCTCGGGCACAGACCTTCCCTTACATCGAGGGAGCTCGGGTTATGGCCTATGATCCACCACGCAGGCCTAATTACCTGGCGCGGTGACGATGTACACAGAATATGTATGAATGGCTCAGAGAAAGGTTGGCAAGAAAGAAATCCGCGCCATGGGGTGGTACGAGGCGGTGCCAAGCGTACCGGAGTGTACGAGGTGCCGCCGGCTAAGTAAGGGCCCGGGCCCACGGACGCAGTGCGCGAACCGCACGGCGCCCGAGCGGCTTGAGGCTCAGACGGGGAGGAGGAAGGTGATGGATGAATGGATTATACATTGTGGGCTAGTACAGCCCACAATGGGGACTGCTCGGGCGCCAGTCGGGTCGCGGATGTATCACAGTTTCCCGTGGCTCGGCAAGAATGGCACGAGGTGGAACACCCCAGGACGTTTAGTTGGTATGCTGCCCCTTCAGGGCGGTGAGCCCGACATAACCAACACGCTCCCCCGGGCGTGGTGACACATGATCTAGCATGTTTTACCTGGGTAAAAAAAGGCCTAATTACCTGTTGTGATGAAACACTGAAGGAACTGATTGATACCTATGTTATCATTGTGAATGTAAAGTGGTCCGATCTATAAAGCTTATAATGTTAGTAGTCTTTGTTTACAAAATTAGACACTTGATTTGGGCTTCAGTATACGTACCTGTTTATCTTCCATTCCTTAGACAATAAAAGAAGTCAAACTGGTAATCATTGTGGACGATACAGATATAAACTGGAACTACTGGAAGCCACGTTCCCTGGGATTATATAGTGCGGATAATATAACTAATTCGGCCGAAAGAAGATAATATTTGTACAAGTTATGAAAACATTCCGGGATCCCCGTGTAATCCCGCAGATGTGACTTGCGACCTAAAGGGCCATACATATTACATGATAACGTAGGTACCTACAGTCCAACCAAAACCTACTTCAAGCCTTGCCATTCGTTGTTGTGATTATTGCATAATTTTTTTACAATGTTGAACAGATTCATTCATTCAGTTCCTTAAATATTACTACAATATACCTATACTTTAAAAGAACAAATCAAGGAAGTTTGTGCGTGGCATTGGGCGGCGAATGCGGGACCTCGGTCTCGGGCCTCGCTCTGAATCGTTCCTGATGCAAAGGCTGTCCACAGCCATACAGCGCGGTAACGCCGCTGGTATTATGGGCACCTTTGCATCGGAAACGATCAGAGGGGGCTTATTCGATTAAGTTTGTAGTATTATAAAATAATTACTGAATAAATGAAATTATTAATTCAATAACCAAAAAAAAAGAACAAATATAATAGGTTACAAGTAAGAGAATTCGAAAATAAAAATTAAAAAGATTTGGTGGTGTTAACATCTCTAAGTTGTAAATGATAAATTTTGCGTGCCACGGAATGGCGAGGTCCCGGGTTCGAATCCCGGTCGTGATGAAATTTTTTCTCCATTTATCATTTAGATTTTCGTTTCGCATAGCGCATATGCAAGAAAATATCAAAACATCTCTAAGTTATGTCTCCGATAACTTTAGCCATTTTTACACTCTATCACTGACATGAATGGAGTAAGCCATATTTACATCGCAGATTCCGCTATTGTAAAAAAATTACATTTGTTTTTTTCATTGTTTGAATTTTTAATAGAAGTCAGATATAAAACAGATGTCTCTTTCTGAAGTTTGAGAATGAAAGTGTCAACAAGGGGAGACCAGTTCCCATACAAAATATACTTTAGGCTATCTCCATAGAGCGTGGTAAAATTGTTTCCTTCATGTGGACTACAAAAATGCGTAAAAAACCTTTACTTACCTATACTTTTACATTCAAATTCAAATTCATTTATTCATTCATAATGCATGAAACATTACAGACATTATGCCTAAATCGTCACATACATTTAATTATTTAAGTTTAATATAATACATTATGGTCATTTAATTTTTAATTATTATCTTATATCACAGTTATTTCACATATATATGTACTTATAGCTTTTATTTTATAATATCACATTTTACATCTCATTCACACACTCATACATCACATACACGTCGATTCCCTTGCACACACACACTCGCAGAACTTTAAACACTCTCGCTCGATTTCCGGCCACTCGTCTGCAAACACATCGCACATAAAACTTTTAAAAAATCTGTGTAGGCAATATATTATGGAGAATTTGAAAGCTATAGTTAAATTCACTCTAAGCCTTTTTAGGGCAGGCCTTCACAGCCTTTCAGCGAGGCATTTACGTAATGGATTTTAGTGCCTTCAGATTTTTAGTATATAATAATGTAAAGTGCTTAATAAGTATGTGCTCGTTCACTAATATTATGAAGGTAAAAACTCTTGTGAAATCTTGAAAGTTTCATTGTGGTATTAACAGTAGATTTATTTATGTTCGAAACTACTATACGAATTTATATTATTTCTTATTACACTATTACCATAGAAGAGCTCGGTGGCGTAGTTGTTGCGTCATTGGACTTACGGTACGGAGGTCCCAGGTTTGATCATCGATCAGGGCAACTATGTACCAATGAGTTATCACTTCATGGGGTTTGCTGGAAGAAATCTCTCATAGAGATAAGTTACGCCCTTTGTGCATGTCTTTCCTTTTTATTTTGTTACATTAATGTATCAGTGTGTACAATAAAGAGTTATAATTATTATTATTAATAATGAGTTTTCCTTTTTTTTTTCAATGACAAACTTACATACATTTACCGAATGCTCTCAAAAAAGGTGCAGAAAAACATCGTCAGGAAACTTGTCGTCGAGGAAAATAATTCTAAGGCATGTGTAATCCACCAACCAGACACTGGGCCCACGTGATGGTTGAAGTGTAAGTGAAGGTCTCTGCCCGAGCAATGGGGCCAAAAAAATCCTTTTTTTTCGTGCTGTTTAGTGACTAAACCTAATTGTCAGAGTTATTCAGGCCGCCTGTAGGCCTCTGGCGTGGCCTAACGACTGCTGCCGAGCGACAGCAACCGGGATCAACTGCTTAACGTGCTTTCCGAGGCACGGAGGGGCTCAGATGAAATTGTCACTAGGTCACCCATCCAGGTAGGTACTGACCTCACCCAGCGTTGTTTAACTTGTACGATCGTTTTCAACGTATACTCGAAACTGGACTATGAGCCCCTTATAAAAATACATTGTTATAATTACGAAAAATAACTTTCACACCCTATAAGTTAGTTTTTGCAGTTATAATCTTCTCTAAACTCCTGCAATATATTCTTACTTAACCAATGAAACATACCTACAACGTATTACCTCCGCACTCCCATTGGCTATTAATCACGTGATATTCCACCAATCGCAAAACTTCCGCACCGTTTCATCATAACATCCGCAGTGTTTTATTATACTCAGCGGATACGTCTACGAAATACGTTACGGATCCAAAGATTTTACGAGCACTACAAAAGTATTCAATTTATTTACCGTTCACTTTGCAGACTGTGCCTTAAATCCCATTTTAGGTTATGGGCCTACGTGATCGAATTTTCATTGTCCGTGCTAAAGGAATATAAAGGTGGGAAAAGACGATGCAAGTTTGGCGAGGCTCCGAATTAGATTGCTGCCACAGCTATAAAGACTACAAAATATACACAGATTATGCTATGGCGTCCTGTGGACAGTCAATCAACAAAATATACTTATTTATCACACTTTTACCAAACTTTTTACCAAATCAACAAAATTGAGGACTTTAATCAAATGACATTGCCACATTTCAATAGAGCTTTGCCCCACCTTCAAAACTACGTGACCATTGAAGCTGTACCTATCATTTTGTTTGGGACTTATTACAGGTTTCATATTGCATAATCATAATCAGTACGAGTTGCGAGAGTAGTAGAAAATTATGACAAAGACAATGAATAATTCGCTTCGATTTCTTACTATTTTCTGAATTCTTAATTAAGCTGTTTTTTCGACTCGTTTGATGTACAAAACTTTATTTTAAACTAATAATTTTAATAAAAAACGGAGATATTTTTACATTTATTCGTTATCTTGTTCATCAAACGGGTGATGGTGGGGCAGAATCTGGCATTGTCATTTAGAATAGCTTTGTTATAATTTATTGTTAATTCAGGCAGCCATGTCCCATGGTAGAGACAGATATTGGTGATGATAATATAGGTATTAATCACCATTACTTAGAATAGGAGTAATTGAATGGTTAGTTTAAATTATTATAAATTATTAATAGTTACGAGATTTTTCTTCTCGCGATCCCTCTCCAGTACTGAAGTATGGTATCACATCAAAGCAGTGTAACACATTGGACTTTGGACCATTCTTATTATCTGAGTCGTAACAGTTGAAATCGTACTGCAAGTGTTACCATTCAAATCAATCAAATCAAATATTTTTATTGTGCATAAAAAATATAGGTTACATAATTGAGCGTGCGCTAAAATCTGCACTAGGCAGGCCTGTCTTACGGACATCAGCGCCCCCTCTCCATGCCTAATACAATTCCGCTAACATCAAAATTAAAACATAGATCACAATGGTACACATGGATGGCGTGTGAGCGAGCAATGTATGTTTATATATATAAATATGTAAGTATATGTTGTTAATATATAAAGTTACATATATTACCATTGATCAGCTGTTGTCCGTACTAGTATGTACGTCTCTCTCCTGTCTGAATGGCTCAGACCGAACCGAATATTCCGTATCAAAAAGTATCTAGTACTGTTTTGCCGCTCGCGTCGAATGCCTCGCAAATGGTCGCAGCATTTCATCATCATCTTGAGTTCACAACCTGTCTATTCGACAGATTGTTATTATAAACGGAAAGTTTATTGTGAGCTGTCGAAAAGCACTCGTGAATTCTGACAACAATAAAATAAACAGTAAAAGCTTGGTCCAAATTGTGACCGGAGTTTTTACTTGTCTTCTCTATATTTTATTTATTTATTTTATTAATGGACTCGACAGTTCGTCATTTGCCAATGTCATGTTACAGAAAATTCAATGTATAATATAGTCTTCTATCTTCCTCCAGGGGAGTCGCCGTAGCGTCATCACCCTGGGTAGCCGTGTCTTCTTGTCTTCATCCACAGGAGACGCCGTAGCGTCAATCACTGTGGACGAAGCAGCTCGACAGTCACGTTCACTCCCGAGCTCGTAGTGGGAATCTTGACCATGGCGCCAAACTTCAGATCCTGCTTGAATTCTTCAATAACTTCACCATAGTGTCATTCGCGAACATTTTCTGATTAATTTAACGTGATATTAAACAAAAAACACCCACTGTAGACATTAAACTGAAAATTATTAAATAATTTCGCAACCGTCGTTTCCCGCCATTTTCAAAAAGCCCTTCTCTATATTTATAATCAGAGAGTAGTAATGGCTAAAGTTGTCGGAGACATAACATGGAGATGTTAACACCACCAAAATTATTAATTTTATAATCGAAACTTCGTAATGCCCTCATTTTCTGCAGTCGTTACCTACTGGTCGTAGATAGCAGGCCTCAGATCGCTACGTACTGGACATTAAAATGGCAAGAAAATGAGGCGGGGCATGCGTTTCAACTGATCGCAGGACGGCTAGGTGCTTATTTATAACGTGATTCAATTTCGCTAAGTTGTAGTTCGCATAATTGCGAAAAATGACCGTTTTTGGCATATTTGAGAACTACTACTTAGCTTGTCGCAATTATGCCATGTATTATATTTTGAAAAATAGTATTTATCCTAATAAAGATTGTGTACATAGCTTTTTAAATAAAAATGATTAATTTGGAAGATATTATTTTTTTAAGATTACCTAATCCCTAATCATATACTAACAGATATTGAAATGAAATTAGATTGATTTAGGATCGACTGTAAGGATTAATATACATATAGAATATGCAGTAATTAAACTATTGTTTAAATCAAGTGTTAAAATACATAATAATGTAGTTAAACGTGGGATTACACGACACGTTAATGAGGCAGCAAATTGCTTTATAATAAGGTTCCTTACGCCCACATACAGCCTACGCAAATCCCTGCTAAGTTTCGCGTTGGAAATGTGGCGTCTCATGCTTAATTTACTATAGGTTAATTTTAGTTTCAGCGGTCACCAATTTATTTATTTATTTTATTAATGGACTCGACAGTTCGTGATTTGCCAATGTCATGTTACAGAATATTCAAAACATCATATCGTCTTCGCATCATCCAGGGGAGTCGCCGTAGCGTCATCACTCTGGACGAAGCAGCTCGACAGTCACGTTCACTCCCGAGCTCTTGATTATAGCGCCAAACTTCAGATCCTGCATGAATCCTTCAATAATTTCACCTTACTGTTATTGGCGAAATTTTTCTGATTAATTTAACGTGATATTAAACACAAAACACCAACTGTAGATATTAAACTGAAAAATATCATTTCGCAACCCTCGTTTCCAGCCATTTTCAAAAGCCATTTCCACTTGGCTAGGGATTGACCAACGGTATTTTACGGTGGAGCACAGAGAAAGGTGTACAGGAGAGTTTTTAAGGTTGAGATTTTCTCAAAAACTACTTGACCTATTGCAAAAAATCTTTCACTGTTTGATAGATAAAAGTTAAAACTATGTAACTGTAAAAGAATTATTAAAATCGGTCCAGTAGTTTTCGAGAAAATCTCAACCTTATTGAGGCCCCCTGTATACTTATCTCTGCCTTCGACTGTACCTAGAATCATTTGTATATCTACAGGGTGTAACGTAAAGGGTATATGAAGCCGAAGGGAGGGTGTTCAGTATCGGTAACTGATCAACTTTTGGTTCTACGACTTTTCGAACAAAAAATAAAAATAAATTAATGTCTCATACAAATCGATCAGCTGACTGGTACGAAATGTATGAAAAGTCAAAATATAAATTCGCGAAAATCGAAAAGTCGTAGAACAAAAGTTGTTAAGCTACCGATACTGAACACCCTCCCTTAGGCTTCATATACCCTTTACGTTGAACCCTGTATAATTTATCAAGATCTATCGTACCCTGTATACTTATCTCTGTCTTCGACTATACACAAAACGCCAAAATTACGTTTGATACGCTTTCAGCTGAATATTACAAAAACCCAGCAAAGTTTAGTACAAATAAAATAACCTAGCCAAAGCTGTTAATCCAAACTTGTTTACACCAACCAAGTTATTCCACGCCAGCCATACCATATTGCATTATTTATTGGGAAAAACTTTGTACTACCCGCAACATGGCAAAACAGATGCTTGGCTCACCTGTGCATAGCTATTACCATACCTTGTTTGTCCAAAACATACCCTGCGATTAGGGAATAAAGAGGTTTTCGTTTATGTTAAACAGGGTAATGTAGGGTTGTAACCAATCTATTTTTTTTAATTTTCGTATAAGAATTTCGCCTGTTACAATATTATTGCGAAAGTTTTTGTTAAAGTCAAACTATGACACCTCTTTGAAAGGATGTTCTTGGCAAGAAGTGCAATCAGAATTGTGAAAGTCGTAAATAAATCACTTGCAATAAAAGATAAACTGAGATTTTCACGGGTTAAGTAGCTATGTAGGGATGGGTGTCTGGAAAAGGCTCAGGACAGGGATGGATGGAAGAGGAGGGGGGAGACCTTTGCCCAGCAGTGGGACAATTTATAGGTTAACAAAAAAAAAGTAGCTATCAGGCTTTCAATACGCCTCGAATTATTTTATTTTTCAACTAATTTTAATTTAGTTTTCACAGCAGTTGATCATCAACTTATGTCTATTTTGGAATGATAATGGTACACATTATTTTTCGATAATTAATTGTCAAATATCCTGTGCTCAAAAAGGTGAATAAAATAATTTTATTAGTTAATAAAACGACCTAAATTGATTCTTAGATTCTCTGAAACAAGACAGTAAATCAGAAATTTTTATTTGTCATTCTGATCCTGAATGCCACTTTCTTTTTAACTTTATTTTTTCATTCTTTCACAGTCGACAATAATTAAATCCTATTGTTACAATTCAATTCAAATACATTTTATTATACATAAAAGACACAAACAATTACAATACAGAAATACAAAACAATATGTACAATTTTGGCAATTTTTACAACCCTAGTTGTTGTTGTTTTTACAGCTATTTGTAATCGCCCAGACGGCAGTCGTCAGTGTAATTTTCGTAGCTTTCCGCCTGTGTCTAGTAAAATGTTTTATTCAAGCGTTTAGAGTGCTTTCACACTAGTTTTTCAGCCGCGCCGCTTACGTAAGTTTTTTTTAGACAAACTACGTAAAAAGTCTGTTGTTAATTAGTTGAAGCACGGGTACGTATATATTTTTTGTTTTTCTTTTCCATTGAGTTTCATTTTCTGTGCAATAAAATATATTGAAATTCAATGCGTTTAAAATATTCCTGAATGTAGGTTTTTTTAATCTATAAG
This sequence comes from Tachystola acroxantha, assembly GCA_963506565.1. Lineage (NCBI taxonomy): Eukaryota > Metazoa > Arthropoda > Insecta > Lepidoptera > Oecophoridae > Tachystola > Tachystola acroxantha. The sequence continues at coordinate 1,648,098 of OY735874.1, forward strand.
ATTGAAATGTTATTGTAAGATGTCTAAAACGTTCATGATTGGTATGATTTTAGTTCTTTCGTTGACCGCAAGGTGCGCTGTGATATTTTCCAAGCAAATATGCCATCTACGCCAGTTGCAAGCGAGTATCGAACATAGGTATACATATCTAATTATTATGGTATGCGTTTTTTAATTATTAAACTAAATCTAAGAGATCTAAAAACGCGGCCGCCACTAAAAAAGATACTACTTTACTTTACGATACTTTTTGAAACGTCAAATTAGCTTAGAAATAGAAAACGTACGATTTAATCACTACGAATTTTATCTCATGGTAGAGGCACTTTTAACTGTATGTAAATGCGGTTTTTTTTAGGAAAATGTGAAAAAATAAAGAAATTGCTTTCAAATTAGTAAACGCACGACAGAATTACTACCAATGAAAACTGTTTGAAAACGCAGCGTTTTTCTGTCAAATGTGAAGTGCCTTTATAATTTCCGCAGTATATTTCAGTGTCAGCGCTACTCAAACGTTTTGTTTATGAATGGTAATGAGACGTTTTCCAGTTTTCATAGTGCATCGTGTTTATTTATTCAATGCAATATTTCAAGTTTCAAGGGGAACCGACAGGTCGTTTCATTTCATTTCATTTATTCATAAACAATTTAACATTGTATTCGAATGACTTACATAATATAATAACAATAATAATAATTTAAATTAACCATCGATTACTAAGTACCTACACAAATTCAATTAAAAAGAAAAAAGAAACATTTATATAAATAATAATAATTTAGTCAACATTGCTTACAATAATTTAGTCAATCCAATCTACAAAAGTCTCAAAAGTCGTCAAAGGAGTAGCAGCACTTTTCCAACAGAAAATCTCTCAATTTTGTCTTAAATATATTTAAGCTGTGTACGGATTTTAATTCCTTAGGCATTCTATTGAACAAAGTGACAACCTTAGGCGGCTCTATAAAAGTTTAGTGCGTAGATCGCGATTGTAACTCTTATGGCGCAGGCAATAAGAACGATATAGAGTCTTCGCTTTGATTGTTTTCGACTACTTATAGCTAAGAACTTATTTGAAAAAATACGTACGGTGGGACACAGAGAAAGGTGTACAGGAGAGTTTTTAAGGTTGAGATTTTCTCAAAAACTACTTGGCCTATTGCAAAAATTATTTCACTGTTTGACAGATAAAAGTTGAAACTATGTACTGTAAAATAATTATTAAATTCGGTCCAGTAGTTTTTAAGAAAATCTCAACCTTATTGAGGCCCCCTGTATACTTATCTCTGTCGTCGACTGTACATGATGGTCGTTACAGCACAATAAGTATCCCTTCGTGCCTCGGAAAGCACGTTAAGCAGTTGGTCCCGGTTGCTGTCGCTTGACAGCAGTCGTTAGGCCACGTCAAAGGCCTACGGGCCTGAATAACTTTGACAAATAGGTTTGGTTACTAAACCACACGAGAAAAAAGTACATTAAGTAACAGGCGCCCTGCGGCCAGTTACAACGCATGTCCCGCCCCTTTTTCTCCCGTCGTTAACGTCCAGAAAGTAGCGTATCTTTCTTTCAAAAACAGCGCTGCACACCTCGGTGTCAGCTCAGCTGAAACATGCACCTTTTGCCACACCACTTAGCATAACTATATTAGATTATAACTTACTACTTGATTGATTTTTTGTAAGCTTATGTAATTGGTGTATGGCAATAAACATATTTTCTATTCTATTCTATTCTTTCTTTCCTTCTCTTATTTCCTTCTTTATCACGTTTTAGTAAATAGTTGACATTTCACAATAATTTCCCTAATTATATACACTGAATGACAAAGCCTCTTTACAGCTGCTATTATAGTATATAAACTAGGTGAAACTTGCAATTGTGACAATTGCAAATTTAAATATTATGAACTAGGTTTATGAACAGTGTTACTGTGCTGCTCTTTGCGCTCACATCACCCAGCCATGTGATTTGAAATATAATTAATCAATGTGTACAAACATATAATATGTAAGAAACGTGACGTAACCAAGTGTTCCATAGTGTACCTAAGGACGAATAAATGAGTATGAGTACGTTTAGTAGTAAGCCGTGTTAGAGGTCAAAGGGAGGTGACCCTGTGTCGTAACAGTGACGTCACGCCGTGTTTATCCCACGGCCATGTTTACACAGGCTAACAGGATTGCTGCAGTCTCCTCACTTATTCACGAGTAGCCTGCCCTAGTTACATTAGCCGTCCAACTTTGAAAATAAACATGTTTCAACCTGCAAGTTAATTGGGTCTTGGAAAAACTACGCTCAAGCCGAGATTCGTGCCGAGATTAATTCTGAGTCTGAGATTAATGGACAGTTTTGAGCGTGAACTCAGCGTAAGCTCGCTCTTACCGACGCCCAACTCAGGGTGTCCTTGAATTTATTCGACAAATTGAAATTGGGAGTTGTAGTCATGATAAATATTAAAGTGAGGTTTTTTTGTAAATCCGAACTGCAAAATAAATTTAACTAAGTAGTAACAAGTGACACAATGACCTTAGAAATGATAATAATTACCATTAGGTCAAACTCCAGTGAAAGAAGTTATTGCAAAACTCAGTTCTGAAAAGAACTGTCAAACTCACACTTGAGAACGTATTTGCTGATTGCAGGCGAACTTGAACGCGACTTGAGTGAGACATCAAGATTTGTTTATTAATAAATGACATACTTGACATGGTGATCACATCTTGAGAGTGTATCAGCTGAATTCGCTCTTGAGTTTGAGCTCAGACTATTAATACGAGCCTTAGTTTAAGATATTTATTTATTTATTTATTTTATTTTCATAGTAAAACCAACAGCATAACTATAACAGAATACATAAACTATAATAGTAACACAAAGCCAATTACAGGTTTTCACAAATAGTAACAACATAATAATAAATACAGCAAATTTCGACAACTATGGCAACACATATATATATATATATATGTATGCCAACGCGCAATGGAACGCAGCATATTGGGCGTGAGGAGAACGGACCGTGTCCGAAACACAACCCTGCGATCGATAACTGTCGTAGCAGACGTGGCCCGCAAAGCAGCCACATTAAAGTGGAACTGGGCGGGCCACGTGTGCCGCATGCAGCCGGACCGATGGGCCCGGACTGGCACAGAATGGGTGCCATTGGACGGTCGACGGCGTCGGGGCAGACCTCGGCGTAGGTGGAGAGACGATATCGTTAGACACAGGGATGGGTGGCTGGAAGAGGCTCAGGACAGGGATGGATGGAAGAGGAGGGGGGGGGAGACCTTTGCCCAGCAGTGGGACAATATATAGGTTAACAAAAAAAAATTGTATTGTATATATAGACAATTTCAACATGTAAATAAGTACTGTTATTACATGATTAAATTCTTCGATTACAATAAACGTTTCCAATATAAAACGAAGTCGCTCAATGTGTCAATTACATATTTCCAGTGTAAAATCGATAAAATTTCCAATTCACGGAAACAATTTACTAATCTATGGCTTTCTTTATTACAGGTACGTCCCTGATTGGTACAATTAAAAACAAGTTACAGCTGAAAATAACGTGAGCAATTAATTTTAATTTCCTGTTTCCTCGTTTTAAAGAAGCCTTTGCTCTAGTGCAGGGCTTCCCAAACTTATTTTTACTGTGACGCCCTTGGGAATTTGTCTTTTTTTTGCGACGCCCCGCCCTCTGTCTAAAAAGAACCGACCAAAGTACCACACACACCATCTTATACGAGTTCGCGCGCACCCTACGCTCTCTCACTCTCACACACACCCACACCCTCTCATTCTCAGAGACACCTTTACACACACCCTCACACTCTCACACACACCATCTCACTCTCACACACGCCCTCACACACACACCCTCACACATACACACACACACATACACCAACAATAACAAACAGCATCCTAGTAGATATAAGTTATTCATTATTAGTCATTTACAAGTTAATTACCTTATTTTTGGCATTGACACTACATTATGCGACATTACAACCCGATTGGAAGGCGTTAGCATCCGTTATACAGTTTTTTAAACTAGTACGGTTGCTATCGTTTCACATTCTTGTAAATTGTTTCCAAACAATGCTGTTATAGCTATAAGTTTTCAATCAAGAAACTCTGTTCTTAAATTCTTAAGTCAATAAAAACCTTTATTATTATTATTAAAGTTGTAGCTCTGTAATTTTCATTAGAAAAGGAAAAAAAACCTAAGAATGAGAATGAAAAGAAATATTTTACTTTGCTGGCTGTTAATGAGACAGATGTGTTTGCTTTTCTGAGCATAGCTTCTCAAAACGGGGCTCAAGTTTGGAAATGGCCATTGATGCAGACAGCCAATCTATGTAGATCGCCTCGTGACGCCTCTGGGATAATGCCGCGGCGCCCCAGGGCGTCGCGACGCACAGTTTGGGAAGCCCTGCTCTAGTGGATAGAAAACCTGAAGAGTTCGCCTGGGTTGATACTTTGGATAGAACATCTTATATCTTCTTCTTCAGCATACAGCATGATCCATGATATGATTTTATTTATTTATTTATTTTATAAATGGCTCGACTGTTCGTCATTTGCCAATGTCATGTTACAGAAAATTCAATATATTCAATAGTCTTCTATCTTCCTCCAGGGGAGTCGCAGTAGCGTCTTCACACTGGGTAGCCGCGTCTTCATGTCTTCATCCAGAGGAGTCGCCGCAGCGTCATCACTCTGGACGAAGCAGCTCGACAGTCACGTTCACTCCCGAGCTTGTAGCGGGAACTCTTGATAAAAGCTTGAAACTTCAGATCTTGCCTAAATAATCCAATAACTTCACCGTACTGTCATTCGCGAACATTTTCTGATTAATTTAACGTGATATTAAACACAAAATAGTCCCTGTAGACATTAAAAGGAAAATTATCAAATAATTTCGCAACCGTCGTTTCCCGCCATTTTCAAGAGAACCCTGATTTTATCTAATTAATATGTATACAAACCGTGTAAGTTTAAAAAGTGATATAGTTTACCAATCACGGAATGAATGTGCAGCGTTTTGAATTTAAAAGGGTATCATAGGTAAAACAATAGATTATTTGATTGTAATGATACCTATACCACAGCCCAATTCAAGTGTCTTATTTTGTAAACAAATATGATCGTCTAATTACCTGTTGTGATGTAACACTGAAGGAACTGATTGATTTAACCTGTTCATCATTGTGAAAATAAGGTAATCCGATCTAATAATGTGAAAATAACTGTGCAATAATCACAGAACAGCTTAAAATGTTAGTAGGGTAGGGTAGTTTTTGTTTACAAAATAAGACACTTGATTTGGGCTTCGGTATACTATGCATTACTACATAACCACTTCATGGATACTAGATTGCCCCGTGACGTCGCATGTGGGAAAATAGACGGAATTAAGAAACACACAAAAATACACAAAATCATCCCAAAACACACACATATAAAAATTCCATATTATCAATAGCATATTCTTTCAAATCAACCACCCTGAGATGTAAAAATCGAAGCGATTTTTTAAAGTCGCTTTTACCAAAAACGATTTTCGGGGAGTCCCTGATTAAAATTGGAATTCGATCTCATTCGAGAACCCGATGCGTGTTTAGTTGTCGAAAGGAATGAACGAAATTAGATGGCGTATGTGATTTTAAGGGTGCGTTTATTTCGAGTTTGTGTTTCGCAATTTTTTACGAGTACGTTTCCAGAATGTGGCACGTTTTCTTAAAATCTTATTTTCAAATGTCTGCAACTAAGTTATTTTTCAACAAATTTATTATGTCTATTGTGTAAAAATAACGAAAATAATTTAATTTTTATTTAATTTAATTTGAGTAATTGTACAATTACTGGATAGATGTCGCTACCGTCCCTAAGACGAATATGGACACAAAATTCACGACATGGGTACGATATCACGGTGACTCTGTTAGAATAGAGCGTGCCACGGAATGGCGAGGTCCCTGGTTCGAATCCCGGTCATGATGAAATTTTTCCTCCATTTATCATTTAGAAAATAATTTAATTTCAAATACTGGATACTAATCCTATTTCGACTTAGCTACATAACAAAATAAGCAAACATAGGTAAGTAAATGACCTAGCTATTTTGCTTGTTTTGTGTCGCTACTGATATCGAAATTTAATTTTTTTCAAATACTAATAAAGAGACCTTTATTAATCTGCACTATGTTAAATAAAAATAAATAAAAAGAATTTTATTCACCATTAAACATAATTATACAAAAATATATCGTAATACTAAAAATAGGCGAATGGGTCGAGGCCTCAGCACGGGTGCTGTTTTTCAGGCTCCGCCAGAGAGCCTTGCTGCCACTTACATGCTAACAACATATTATGTATGTTACCTATAATATTAATGTTGTAGGTAGGTAGGTACATGATTGTCTTACATATAAAAATAACGTAATACTGTTTGGTACAGACGAAGAGGACCTCAGCGATACGCTGCTTTTCAGGCCGTTCCTAATCTCGACGCTAAAGGTGACTTCTCATAACCTCAGAGTACTTAGGTACTCGCTAATTTCCTCAAACTTAATTTAAAATCTTAAATCTAAAGCCCATTATTACAACTAAAATATAAAGGTAAAAACAGCAACATTTCCCCCCATGCGACAAACAGTAAGAAAACAGGATGACAGTGTCCGTCTGACAGTGACGTCGTTAATTACCAATTTCGAACGATTTTTTTTTGTAAACCTATAAATTTTCCCACTGCTGGGCAAAGGTCTCCCCCCTCCTCTTCCATCCATCCCTGTCCTGAGCCTCTTCCAGCCACCGATCCCTGTATCTAACGATATCGTCTCTCTACCTACGCCGAGGTCTGCCCCGACGCCGGCGACCGTCCGATGGCACCCATTCTGTGCCAGTCCAGGCCCATCGGTCCGGCTGCATGCGGCACACGTGGCCCGCACAGTTCCACTTTAATGTGGCTGCTTTGCGGGCCACGTCTGCTACGACAGTTATCGATCGCAGGGTTGTGTTTCGGACACGGTCCGTTCTCCTCACACCCAATATGCTGCGTTCCATTGCGCGTTGGCAGACCTTGAGTTTGGACGTCTGATATTTAGTCAATGACCATGTCTGGGCACCGTAGGTTAGGATAGCCAAGATACACATGTCGACAAGTTTCGAACGAATAGTGATTAAATTATTATCTTTCATATAGATGTTATCAGCTCACACGAAACTCACCCTTAACGCGAATCCTTTGTAGATCACTCGCTCACTCATTCATTCGTTGCGAGTGACGCGTTCGTCAATATTAATTTGATAAACGCATTGTCCCGAAAATTGGATAATGCGAGTTTACTCGAATGCCTATTTGTATTGTTCGCTATTTGATATGCTGTTATCGCTTTGATTGATTGCAAATTGAGTTATCTCGATGGAAATCCTTCCTTCGTCATTTTACGGACCTTCACGGAAATAAAAGATTAGCTGTGGTTGTTAAGGTGCTACCATCTTTCAAACTCAAGCCTGAGACAGAAGATGTCCCGCAGCGGTGGAGTGAAGAGTACGGCACAGTGACTCCATATTTGTATTTTTTATGAATTTTGGCAGATGAAAAAAATACGTTAACTAAAATCAGATTTTTTTAAACAAACTCTTTGTATTTATAATCCCCTACATTTTGATATGAATAACTATTTCAGTTTAGACACAATTTTCATTTTAAAAGGCATGTAAAGGGTATGTTTGTGATTTGTTTTCTATCGAGCGAAGTTTGTCCAATCGTGTTTCACCAGTCTCCAAATAGACACCCCAAGATTGCTATATATTTTTTTCAGACATTTAATTTTAGTAGTTATTACCGTAGCCTTCATAGAAAAACTGGAAATCCACACCCAGCCTTATAGTACATTCGTAACTGCAGCTTAAACCGTTACAAACTATAGATAAAGCCACGTATTTTGATGTTGCTTTTAATAGTCTTAGTTTATGGGATTAGTTTATTTATTGTTTACAATTATAACTGATAAGGTCGTATTTGTTTTAGCCAAGAAATCAACAGTTAAGTGATAGCTGCTACGACAGCTCTGTTTTTTGTTTTATAGTCGAGTGTATTTGCCTTCTTTTTCCTTCAAGTCTATAACGCAGTCTTCAAAACCGAACCCACCAACTAAATGTATTTGCGTACACAAGTTAAAAGTTTTTAATTAATCTAAGCAAGCAGAATAAACATAAATAAGGCTGAGCGTACACTCTGCTAATTAGTTAAAGTTTTAGTTATTGACTTGTGCTACTAGTTGGCTTAGCATCGCCTGAGAGTGATTAGTTGCTCTTAAGACGAAGCCTGTTTGCTAAAGTTACCGTTTTGGGAAGTTTCAAGTTCTTATTATTTGACTAAGTTGTTTACCCTAATAAGCACCATTAGGGTAAACAAATAAAGTTTGTCTTGACCATTTTAACCTTAAGTTTACCTATATGTACAGGCGAAAATGTATAAAAGTAAAATGGGGGGCTTACTTAATAATGTTAAGATTCTTTCCAGTTTACTTTTTAGTTACTTGAGTAAAACAATATTTTTTAATTTCACACGAGATCTCGAAGAGGCCGAGATCTCGCGAGATTGAAATTTATAATCTCGCGAGATCCCGAGTTTGCGATCTCGCATCGAGATTGCATTCCCTAGTTAAGATAGTCTCAAGAACAGTAAATCTAGGGTCAAATATGACCCATTGTTAAAATTATTTTACTAGTAGATAGTTTAGAGTACATAATGTTTTAGAATTAAAACTATAGTGAGCCATTACTACAAATTATTATGTATAAACGGATATCACTCACTCACGTGGCGCGCTCACCTTGAAAAAGAACGTCGAAATCGGTCGAAACTGTCGGTCTAATTTCCGACTTTAACAGTACAGAATGTGAAAAATAAGTAAGTCTTAACTTTAAAATCTCTCCTGTACACTTTTATCTGCGTTAGAACGTACATACCTGTCTACACGATCTATATATATCGAGATAGGAAAAAAGAAAGGAGCATACATCCTTATCTTTCACTCCTTTTCACTTTATCCTATGGCATCATTGATCTCCTATAAACAACTAAATGTCCGAGCGCAAAGAAGGTCCAAACGGATGAATGGACCCCATTTGCTTTATTGGACATTATTTGGACGTTAACAATGGACCCTTATTAGGACGTTTTTTAAATTGTTTTAGTAAGACCTTTGTGTATCTAGTTTAGGAGATTAATGAATGGCATTTATCCTTTTATGCGTGCTAGCTAGCATTTTGTTCCTCTCCCAGTGTAACTCCTATTCTGGCTAGGATCATTGGCGTATTATTTAATTGTTTACTGTCACACAGCAATGGGTTTTATGACTGGCCTTGAGTACTCGGCTACATTTAAAGCTTTAAGTCTTAAATATAATTCAATATCGATATTTCCTGGTTCTTCCCTAACTTCTCCACTCATTTTCGCATCGTATAGGTATATATTTTCGTCGCTAACATTGAGTCTTTAAGCATCGTCAAATAATATATTTATATCGTCCATCCAAACTTCGTTTATTAGCCCTCTATATAAAGCCTCGTTAAAACGAATTTAAAAGTTATAGCCCTTAATAAGCGTGCCTGTAGCAAAAAACGCTTCCCTTTTAATTACTAAGCTGTCGGACAAGCGATAGACAGACTGACCGGGGTTTCATTTTACGCTGTAATTAGATTTTTCTTGAAAATTACTGGGTCTAGCTGTTGTAACTGTTGTATCCACATCTTTAGATAATTATACACCAACACTTCTGAAGACCTAGTACTACTAAAGTTTAGTCGTCAGGAATCAAGTGCTTTTAAAACATATATTTCTTCTTTTTAGCTTTGACTATAGGTATGTGGTCCCGTCTATAGATATCAGGATAATAATTAAATTAATAATTTAAATCAAAATTTGATGTTTACGCATTATTTTTATTCAGACAATTACGTATAAAAACATCTATCATTGGTGAAGTTTTCCTAATCCTTCGCTATCGGGTACTAAGACTCCATAAACCCTTAGCTACCCTTTACGTTTTTGTTTCTCTGAACTGCTCAATCAACGTCTGCCTTTACGTCTAAATCCTCAATCACCATGTACCAGGCTATCAGAGGCCGGTAGAGGTCGGCGTCCATCGTTTACATTTTCAATTGCGTCTCGGAACGGCCCAGGGCGGTGCATTAACATAATTGCAGCCACATTGATTGGCCGGCTCGCGGGCAAGGTACGCTTTAGCGGGATGCTACTGGTACTACTTGGGATACTGTGGAGTGTACCTTACAAGCGAGCATACTTTTTTTGCAAAAATTTACGGTAAAATCGTTTCTGTTAGAAAATTTGTACAGAACGATCAAATTTTTTACTTCAACGCCTTTTTTACTGTTTTCTTTATCATCATCATCTTTTTCTATATTTGCTAATATGCCTTTAATATTGTTTTGTGTTTGTTTCCTTATAACTCGAGAAGCGTTAGATGTGTCATCTCAAACTTAGTGATGTCTCTAAAGGTATTTTCAAGGGATGTTACTAATTATAAGTAGGTACCTTCTATTCTACTAAGTTGAACCGCGAATATAAGTTGATACTTGTAGCTTTCCATATTTTAATTCAATTCTCTAAGGATTGAAGATGTAGGTAATGCTGAGAGATTTTTTGACACTTTTTACCTGTTTTCGCAAGAAGGAGGGTTATGTTTTTTGAGTGTATGTATGTATGTCTAATTCTTTGGCACGCCTAAACGGTTTGATGGATTTTAACATATGTGGTGTCGTTAGATTCGTCTTGATTGTAGAAGTGACATAGGCTATAAAAATTTGATCAAAAGTCAAAGTCAAATTTCTTTATTGCAAGTAAGCACGTTGAGTACATTTTTGCACGTCAATATATTTTTTGGAATTTACATTTACACCACTTTGCAAGGAAAAGGTGCCAACGCTGAGGAGAAAAAGTGGCAAAAAACTCTCAGCAACACATCTTTTAAAACAATGATTACTTAATTACTATACAGTACGTAACTATTACTATTGTTAGTAAGTTTATCCCTCATGCGGAACCGGCGACACACACCATGCATGATCAAAGCGGCTTAAATTTTTGGCAGTCGAGTTTTTTGTTTCTTTTTAAATTAAATTCTTTCTTTCTTGTGACTGTAAATTCTTTAAAAATTTGATGTGCAAATTAAGTATACACAATGAATTTACTTGCAATAAAGGATATTTTGATTAATATTATTTTTCACTCAGAATTTGAATTAGGTACGATGCATCCATGCTCGGTGAATAAATTAGAACTTGATGAAAAATTTCTTGCCGTGGGCAGGACAAATGACAATGCCAGATTCTGCCCCACCATCAACCGCAAGTTGTACAAGATAACGAATAAATGTAAAAATCTCTACGTTTTTATTAAAATTATTGGTTTAAAATAAAGTTTTTTAAAAGTTGCGATTCGTAAAAAAACAGCTTAATTAAAAATTCAGAAAATAGTAAGAAATCGAAGCGATTTATTCATTGTTTTTGTTATTCTTCTATAGGAGTTGCGAGAGTAGTAGAAAATGATACTGATTATGATTATGCAATATGAAACCTGTAATAAGTCCCCAACAAAATGATAGGTACAGCTTATATGGTCACGTAGTTTTGTAGGTGGGGCAAAGCTCCATTGAAATGTGGCAATGTCTTTTCCTTCCCACGGCAAGAAATTTTTCATCATGTTCTAATATTATTTTTGTGTATACTACATACGTTTGGATTTGTGTTCCTGACATTTGTTGTGACATTCAGCTCCATTGCCATTTCTGTTCTGATCAGTTTCGGAGGCGGTCCGCACGTCAGTAGCCAACGGTGGCTCGCCGTAGATATGATCACGAGCAACATTATGGGGCTGCCAACCTCACATAATGGCGGCTTTGGCTCTCTATAGCCAGGCGAAATTGAATTATTTCAATAATGCGTCCACATTATTTCTGGAATATTTCTCTGTTGATAATTTCATCCACCGGTTTTTGCGATGCTCTTCTCATCACCGAAGATAGGAACAGATGGCGCACCATCATCAGAGAAAAGATGGGTCTCGACCCTCAGCAATGAGGAATAGGAATGAGGAGGTTAATTTTTTGCAAATGTGTGCTATACATGGTGTAACGGAAAGGGTATATGAAGCCGAAGGGAGGGTGTTCAGTATCGGTAACTGAACAGATTTTATTCTACGACTTTTCGAATAAAAAATAGACCTTGAAAAAGACCGTCGAAATCGGTCGAAATCGGTCGAAACTGTCGGTCTAATTGCCGACTTCAACAATATAAGTGAGTGATATCCGTTTATATATAATATTTTGTAGTAATGGCTCACTATAGTTTTAATACTAAAATCTCACGCATGCCTTTATTAGGACATATTGCTTGCAATTTAAATTACCAAAAAAAATCTGTTAAGACGCTATATAGTTGTCAAAAGCAAGAGTGAGACACAAGATGCTCCAGCGGCGGAGTGAAGAGCACGGCAGGGAAATAAAAATACGATACGGTTTAGATATAATTTTCATTTTAAAAGACATGGAAGGGGTATGTTTTTTTTCTATCGAGCGAAGTTTGTCCAATCGTGTATCGGTATTCATGAGTCTCTAAATAGACACCCCAAGATTGCTATATATTTTTTTCAGACGTTTAATTTTAGTAGTTAGTGCCGTAGCCTTCGTAGAAAAACTGAAAATACGCGCATACGAAGCCTTAATGAAAAAAATGAAATGAAATGAACTTTTATTTCCAGAAGAATTCAATATGCTTAATTATAAAGTTAATGTATGTCTTCTAATCAAAATAGTACTTATATAATAATAAACTAAACTAAAACAGCACAGACTAAAGCTAAATTTGACACATACATTAGCGCCATGCACCACACATATATGTAAACTTACCATGATTACATTTTAAGTAAGTGTTAAATTTAAATTTAATTAAGTCAATATTAAGTTTAAAATGGCGCCACTGGCGACCTCTTCCGGCTCATATAATCTCTCACAAATGAGATTAGAGCCCGGAAAGTGCTATAATTTTTGTAACCCTTTTTCAATGAAATAAACAGTTTAACACTATCAGGTTATAGGGCGGTGGTAGGAATAAGTATAAATAAGTTAAGAAATAAGTATATTTTGCGGCCCTATTCCAATTCCTGTCAGCCTCAGCAATTGAGTCCAGGACTGCTGATGCCGTCGGTTACCTTACACGATTATTTTAATAGATTCCACCCCTTCGTTTTATTTCCAGTGTGGTTTTTAAAACGGCTGAGGGTTGAAAGCTTGAACATCGGGTTTAATAAGCTTTTTTAGACAACGTACTGTGAGAGCGTTGGCTTATACTACGTAAATAATGAGTGTATGTAAATTTTATGAGGTGTATATGCGTTTTATTTAAAGTAGATAACACAAGAATGCTCAAATTATTATATATAAACGGATATCACTCACTTATATTGTTAAAGTCGGCAATTAGACCGACAGTTTCGACCGATTTCGACGGTCTTTTTCAAGAATGCTCTTTAAAAATATGTTTTAGTCCAGGAAATCTAAAACAGATCTAATATAAATTATTATATATAAACGGATATCACTCACTTGTGATATCCGTTTATATATAATAATATGTAGTAATGGCTCACCATAGTTTTAATTCTAAGATCTAATAGAAGAACTGTTTAGTATTTCTTTATTCCTTTCTACATTACCATTTTCTAAAATGTTATCTAAATAATGCACGGCTAAGAAGGTACATGCTATGCTTTTATTTCGTTAAAAATATTCTATCAAATCTTAGGTACGATGGAACACAGATAAAGGTGTACAGGAGAGTTTTTAAGGTTGAGATTTTCTCAAAAACTATTTGACCTATTGCAAAAATTATTTCCCTCTTTGATAGATAAAAGTTAAAACTATGTAACTGTAAAAGAATTATTAAATTCGGTCTAGTAGTTTCTGAGAAAATCTCTAGCTTATTGAGGTCCCCTGTATACTTATCTCTGCCTTCGACTGTACCTACAATCATTTGTAGGTATATCTACAGGGTGTAACGTAAAGGGTATATGAAGCCGAAGGGAGGTGTTCAGTATCGGTAACTGATCAACTTTTGTTCTACGACTTTTCGAATAAAAAATAAAAATAAATTAATGTCTCATACAAATCGATCAGCTGACCGGTACGAAATGTATGAAAAGTCAAAAAATAAATTCGCGAAAATCGAAAAGTCGTAGAACAAAAGTTGTTAAGCTACCAATACTGAACACCCTCCCTTAGGCTTCATATACCCTTTACGTTCACCCTGTATAATTTATCAAGATCTATCGTATTAGGTACTCAGCATCAAATAGATTGAATCAATATTTTTTTGTTACTTATTCAAAAGTACAATTTTTTTGCGAAGACTTTGGTCATACTCGTATAGTGGCTTTAGATCCCCTGGCAAAGAACGTGGTTTGAATTGGCAATTGTGTTTGGTTCCTCAATTTAAATTTTTATTTGAATATCTTGTTTACCAAGATTTGATACCTGACGATGTCTTTGTCAATATTGAAAGATATGTTGAAACTTCTGTTTTAGAATTTCCTTTCCTTCCTTTCAAAGCAATAGTTTTAATAAAAAACTGAGATATTTTTACATTTATTCGTTATCTTGTACATCATGCGGTTGATGGTGGGGCAAAATCTGGCATTGTCATTTCCTTTGAGGTAAAAATAGTCACTTGTGGACTAGCCTATGATTTAAAGAGGAATCACTTTATGCCAACCATGACCTCATAGATCAAGTAACATTGATTTTGTAGATTGGACGTGTAGGTTCTTCTTCTTTCTTTTGCCCCTTCAGGTGAGCCCGACATAACTAACATGTTCCCCCGGGCGTGGTGACACATGATTTGCATGTTTTACCTGGGTTAAAAAAAGGTTCTTCTCTTTTTGTTTTATTCTTTTTATACATCTTTAAAGATAAGTTAAGATATTCTTTATTGCACAGAACAGATACAGAATTAGCTTAAACAATTATTATACAATAGGTGGTCTTATCGCTGAGACGATCTCTTCCAGACAACCTTCTTTAAAGTGAAAAGCTTAAGTTAATCTTTACAGTTACTAATATTGCACCGGCTGGGGCCATAATCCACCACGCGGATCCAGTGCGGATTGGCGGATTTCACATGCCTAAGATTTTTTTCTTCTTCTTATACGGCATGCAGGTTTCCTTCACCGTTTTGAGAGCACTCGGTAAATGTTTTTAGTTTTCCGAGGATAACTCAATGGTACATGGCTGCCCTGGCTGGGAATCGAACCTGGGACCTCCGTATCTCAAGTCCATTGACCCGACCACTGAGCCACCGAGCTCTATAATAATTTACTAATATTGTATTTCAATTTCTCCTTATTATCATCTTTCACTTATTATATATACTAGCTGTACCCCGTAACTTCGTTTGCGTAGAAAAAGTTATATGCTCATATCACATACCGCCATTGCTATGCCTATATGCTATTGCTATAGCCTATGAGCTGTCCGGATATTTCAGCTATCTTCAGTAATTATGGCGTGATACTTGCACAAAGTCACAGACAAACAGACAAAAATTCTAATAATTGGTGTTTTGGCATCAGTATCGATCCTAAGCACATTACAATTATTCTTTTCAAAAAATATCCAATGTATACAGGCACAACTTTTTTACAGTCTTATTATATTATGTATAGATACATTTATATACTGGCATATTCCAATATATAGCGATCGATGTCATATTACATTATATCGTTCATTCAAAATCATAAATAAACAATCTTTACATTAAATTACACGCAGTTTAAAAATGTTATTTAATTATGTATAGATTGCAAAAGGTTAATATATTGTATTACTACAAAAGCATATAAAATATTACTACAGACCTTTTCACCAAACTTACCCCCCGTCACAGAAGATTGATTCAAGCAGCAGAAAGGGAAAATTAAGGTTTCTCTGGCAATATTTTAAATTTATTTGCGTCTACGATGCAAATTATGAAATGAAATAGAGATGGGGAGCTTTTTTATTTCCTTCCCTTAATCGAATGGGGGATCATTGTTAATGTGAAGGGAAAACTGTTTACTTTGCGTTTTCGTTTGATGCATTTGGAATTTTAATGCATTTATTGGTACTCGAACTTTTAAGTTGTTTTACCATTTCTTTGATATTCAAGGATTACTTAATGCTTGCAGTGTTTTGACAATTGTCTGTTTTCTTAAGAGTTTCATTAAACATGGAAACCATATTACTGAATATCTGTCATCCGGATACGATACGATGATATACGATCACGATGGCTCTGTTGGAATAGAGCGTGCCACGGAATGGCGAGGTCCCGGGTTCGAATCCCGGTTATGAAATTTTTTTCTCCATTTATCATTTAGATAGATAGATAGATAGACTCTTTATTGTACAAAAATATTACATTACAAAAATTGTTAGGTACAGATTATATTATTGTACAAAGGCGGCCTTATCGCTCAGAGCGATCTCTTCCAGGCAACCCCCGGGGAAAGGAGATGCATAACGACGAACAGTAGTATAGCGCAGGGAATCCACACATTACTCTGATAATTACAGTTATTGGGCAAACTAAATGCAATAAATGTATATTATAAACATACTTAAATAAGTAGACATACATTATACAATGTAAATGCTAATACTAAATAAATAAATAAAATATAAATATATATAAATATTACACGATAAATAATACATAAACTACACACTAAAAAGTCGATAATTACATAAACTACATAAATATATAGATGCACGACTAGAATTAGATTTAGATTATCATCATCATCATTTAGATTTTCGTTTCGCATAGCGCATATGCAAGAAAATATCAAAACATATAAATTGGCATCATTCTTTATCTGCTTTAACTTCTACCTGATATTCATCACCATCTTTCGATTCCTTTCCAAAGTCCTTGCCTGTCCTTTTATCCAAGTTCCCATAAACATAAAACAATACTACACCGTCACATGAATATAATCATATTACCAAGGGCACAATATTCCTTCGCCTCCATATTTCCGATAATAAGCTGGAATAAGGGAGGAACAAAAACTAATCTAACTCGAACAGTAGTAAAGATAACATAGGTCGATCCCATGGGACCTTCCACTATTTAGCTGCCTTTACAACCGTGTCCAAGTAAGCCGGTCAGTAATTCACTTGGGTTATAGCCCAGTTGGACGGTCGGTTGAATGCGACAAGGTTCTTTGCTGGAAATAGGATCTGACCTACGTCTTGCCCTTGGCAATTAAAAGTCGCAGGATTAGATATCGTTACGGATCCCTTTCATTATATGTATTAATGGATTCTGATGTGTCAGACATATGTTTGTTTGTTTGTCTTATTCCACAGAGTGTCCTTCAATTCATTGTACTCATGATAAATATTAAATTGGTAAGGTTTTTTAGTCATATTAATTAGATAAAACGGGAAATACCGCGTTAAACATTCATCATTGATGTCTCGATATTTCGACAGCATTGCAGCCATCATGGTCACGAGTAGACGTAGAGTAGGTAGTAGTTTTTTAGTCAATCAAAACTTTAAAAAATGGAACTAATGACGTCACAAGTCACACAATGACTTTAGAAATGACCATTAGGTCAAATTCCTGTGAAAGACATTATTACAATAAATTAAAAATACCTTAAAGTATAAAAACTCCAAATATAAAACAAAACTATGTTTTTTTTCCCCAGTTTGTTTAATTTACTTAAACGCTGTGCAGAATTAATGTATGTCACAAGTCTAACTATTTATTATTTAATTTTGTCGAATGAATTCAAGGCCAACCTGTATTGAATTTTGATTATTAACAATCCTCACTTAATCATTCATGAATTCACATTCATCATACATAACGCCCAAACCATATAATTACTAGGTATAGCAACCCAGGTGGCGGCCTGAATAACTCTGACAAAGGTTTGGTCACTAAAACCACACGAGAACAGAAGATACGAACACAGGTTCCAATGTGGGTTATGATAATAACTTACAATGGACATCTGTCCGACCCAATATTATGAACAACAAAAAGTCCTCTAAACAACGCCACCTAAAATGACATTGCCAGATTCTGCCCCACCATCAACCGCAACATGTACAAGATAACGAATAAATGTAAAAACATCTCGGTTTTTTATTAAAATTATTGGTTTAAAATAAAGTTTTGTACAAGTTGCGATTCGAAAAAAACAGCTTAATTAAGAATTCAGAAAATAGTTGTTTTTGTTATTCTTCTATAGGAGTTGCGAGAGTAGTAGAAAATGATACTGATTATGATTATGCAATATGAAACCTGTAATAAGTCCCCAACAAAATGATAAAAGCTTAAAGGGTTTACGTAGTTTTGTAGGTGGGGCAAAGCTCCATTGAAATGTGGCAATGTCATTTGTTTTGTTACCATTTTGGTCACCATGCTTATAGTGATCGATTTGGTTACCCCTACCTACTTTGCATCCATAGAGTAGATAGAGTTTGAGACATATGCTGTTATTCATAAACTTAGTTAAACCTTAAATCCTTAAAACATGAAATCGTATAAAAAAAGGTTGAGATAGAAAGGGACAGGAGCCTAAACGTAACTTTAAATCACATTTATGAATAAATAAATTAAATGGTCACGTAGTTTTGTAGGTGGGGCAAAGCTCCATTGAATTGTGGCAATGTCTTTTCTCCCATAAAACACAGATCGACCTCAAAAAGTTTCCAAAACCCAATTACGGTTGGGTCGCTATTAATTCGCTCTCAAGCCGAAGTTAAGACAATAACAGTGCGGCCATTGTCTGAGACAATGTGGGGTGAACTTGTACCGAGGTAATCTTTACAGCCATCGGTAACCTCGCCGCGTTCAACAATGACCTGGTATCGGGCCACGGTGTGTGCGGAGCTGCGAAAGTCTGTACTAAATAGGGACAAAGTTGCATTTCCCGAATTTAGACTACGCAAAGTTAAAGTCAAAGTCAAATTTCTTTATTGCACGTTGTGTACATTTTTGCAAGTCAACATAATTTTTGAATTTACATTTACACTACTTTACAAAGAAAAGGTGCCAACGCTGAGGAGAAAAAGTGGCAAAAAACTCTCAGCAGCACATCTTTTAAAGTAATAATAACACAATAAATAATAACCTCATAAATACTACCTCGTTATATGGACAACAGCAGATCAATGGTAACATTGCAGTACGATTTCAACACTTACGACGCAGATAATAAGAATGGTGCATAGTCCAAAGTGTTACATTTGATGTGTACAGTCTTCATGAGGCATTGTATTCGCTTTTATGTAAAACAAGTTGCCAGAAAATGTGATGTTGACAGTGAGAAAATTTATAAACTTCATAAGAAAATATGTTTTATTCAAAAATAATATTACCGAATATAATATGATTATTTCAACGTAAAATGCATTATTGGTGTCAGTATATCATTGTTCGTCACGAATGTTTCGTGACTCAATTATTTCGTGACTTTATTCATCATCATCATTATCATCATCAGCCCGTGTCATTCCACTACTAGTCATAGGCAGCTCTCATCCTTTTGCATCCACTCTTCATTCATTAGCTCTAAATACCCAAACCAGAGTAACCATACTCTTTTTTGCTTACAAAGTCTTTAAATTGTTTCGTAACAATTTGTCTATTTTCCCTTCATTCCACAAGATCCTAGCTCCGTAGCATTAGCACAGGCATTGGTTTCGCGTCGTGACGAGCCGTTCGTGATGGCACCGACAATTTGAGATGCATTACTGTCAGCATCAGCTAAACGGGGTGCGCTGATACTGCCTCCAGTAATTGCTGTGGACGCTCCTTGTGAAAGTTTCCTGAGATCAACTTGCAACAAGCCATAACCTAAAATAACTTGACAATTAAATCTTAGAATTAAAACTATAGTGAGCCATTACTACAAATTATTATATATAAACGGATATCACTCACTTATATTGTTGAAGTCGGTAATTATACCGACTTCAACAATCAACAATATAAATGAGTGATATCCGTTTATATATAACAATTAAATCTATTTGAATTTGTACGCCGAATTTGAAAGTATTGAGACAATTTGTTAATATAATAATACCAATGAATCTACACACTAAGACAAATATAGAAAAGCAATCAACTTTTCAAAATCCGATATGTAAAGTTTGTTTTGAGGTATTTTTTTAAATATGTTAATTTTGATATTTGAGCTATTTTAGAAGACTAATTTCAATAATTTCGGAGTAAACGTATCCAATCGCGGAAACCCCAACCCTCTCCATGCATATATTAATAATATATATAGCTGCATTACCACTGACTGACTCACTGACACGTGGATTGAGGAACCTGGAGGGGGTGGGGGTGGGGTGGGGGGTTGGTTGTATAGACTTTGGGGATGTGATGTGCGGAAAAATATAGCGGTCCCCCTGGGGGGTGTTTATCTTGGGGTCACTACGGTGAACTCTGAGATGCGTAGTCCGATTTGGACCAAATTTGAAACAAATGTAAAAAATACAATCTAATAAAAGATTTTTTTTTTAATTTTGAAAAAAACAAAATGGCGGCCGAGTTATAAGAAAAAAAGTGGGGGGGACGAAAAAGACCCAAAAGTAGGGTAC
The DNA here is from genome assembly GCA_963506565.1 of Tachystola acroxantha. Lineage (NCBI taxonomy): Eukaryota > Metazoa > Arthropoda > Insecta > Lepidoptera > Oecophoridae > Tachystola > Tachystola acroxantha. The sequence goes on from OY735874.1 coordinate 1,668,810, forward strand.
CCCTAGATCGAGTTGGGTGAGCAGTAGGGAGGGGTGCAATATGTCGTTGGAATGGGTAAATCCTCTACTTTACCCAAAAAAATGGGGGGGTTAAAAAAAACAAAATGGCCGACGAGTTGTGAGCGATTGAAAAAAAGGGAGGGAAATCACGAGTGGGCAAAGCGATATTACTCACAGATGGCAACACCGTAGAGCTTCGGCTTGTATGGGGCGGTTGTAGGTCTCGGGGAGTAGTGTTGCCAGCAAAAAAAAATTTCCCAGAAATCGGGGTAATTTACCCCACAGGGTCAAAAAATGTGGCAAATGGAAATAGGGACTTTACGAAAATTCTGGGTATGCAGTCCGATGAGGTTGGCCCACCCAAATGACATTTGGGTATTTTCATCGAAATCCGCTGGCAACACTGGGATTGTTGATTTTTTTAAAATTTTGGGGTATGGTCAGATAAATTGAGTTTGTTTGTTCTACCAAGTTTTAGCTAGGGAAAAAGTATAAATGCAGTTTGTTGGGCAATATAGTCGAGATAGCCAGAAAAATCCGAAAAGTGGGAAAAAAACAAAATGGCGGCGTGATGGCTGAACAACTGGCAAAAAGTAGAAAAAATGGGAATTTTCAAAGCGATATTACTCCCAGATGCCAACGCCGCAGAGCTTCGGTTTGTATGGGCCGGATGTAGGTCTCGGGACGTAGTATTGCCGTGAAAAAGAAATTTCCCAGAAATCGGGGTAATTTACCCCACAGGACCCAAAAAGGTGACAAATGGAAATAAGGACTTTAGGGAAATTCTGAGTATGCAGTTTGGTGAGCTTTGGCCACCCAAATGACATTTGGGTATTTTCATCGAAATCTGCTGGCAACACTGGGATTGGCGCCGCTTTGAAATTTTTGGGAGTGGTCAGATAAATTGAGTTTGTTTGTTCTACCAAGTTTTAGCTAGAGAAAAAGTATAAATGCAGTTTGGCGGGTAATATAGTCCAGATAGCCAGAAAAATCCGAAAAGTGGGAAAATCAAAATGGCGGAGAGAGTGGAGGTAAAAGTGTAAAAAGTACCAAAAAAAGGAATTTTCAACGCTATATTTCTCATAGATAATGCCACTTTAGAGAATCGATTTGTATGGGCCGGTTGTGGGTCTCTAGACGTAGTATTGCCACGAAAAAGAATTTTCCCAGAAATTCGGGTAATTTACCCCACAGGTCCCAAAAAGGTGACAAATGGAAATAAGGACTTTAGAGAAATTCTGAGTATGCAGTTCGATGAGGGTAGCTCACGCAAATGATATTTGACAATTTTCATCGAAATCGCACGGCAACACTGGAAGTTATATGACTTGAAAGTTGTGGTCAGAGCCCCGTTTGGGTGCCAACTTTGTTAAAGAAATGTTGCGCTAGAGCAATAAAATATATGCCATCTGTTAGGTACTATCCTGTACTTGCTCATAAAAGTCTAAAGTATTTTAAAATACAAGATGGCCGCCAAAATTTTGACATCCGAATGAATCGAAAATATCCCCATACATTTTCCTATACAAAACGAATGACTACTGCAGGTCTATATAAAACAGTGGTCAATGCTTCCAATAATCGATGTCCATCGACAATTATCACGAGGCCGAAGGCCGAGCACCCACCCGCGAGGCCGCAGGCCGAGCTCCGCGTAGGGCGAAGCCCGAAGCGTCCCCCCCGCGAGGCCGCAGGCCGAGCTCCGCGTAGGGCGAAGCCCGAAGCGACCTCCCGCGAGGCCGTAGGCCGAGCTCCGAGTAGGGCGAAGCCCGAAGCGACCCCCCCGCGAGGCCGTAGGCCGAGCTCCGCGTAGGGCGAAGCCCGAAGCGACCCCCCCGCGAGGCCGTAGGCCGAGCTCCGCGTAGGGCGAAGCCCGAAGCGACCCCCCCGCGAGGCCGTAGGCCGAGCTCCGCGTAGGGCGAAGCCCGAAGCGACCCCCCGCGAGGCCGTAGGCCGAGCTCCGCGTAGGGCGAAGCCCGAAGCGTCCCACCCGCGAGGCCGTAGGCCGAGCTCCGCGTAGGGCGAAGCCCGAAGCGTCCCCCTTGCCAAGCGGATACAATATGATCATCTGTGTCGCCTAAATAACCTTGGCGAGGTCGAAGACCGAGCCTAATGCGAGGCCATAGGCCGAGCTCCGCGGAGGGCGAAGCCCGGAGCGTCCCCACGCCAGCAAAAGCTAAAAGGAAAATACGTATACGCTCCGAATAAGAATGAATTTTTGAAATCTATATAAAGATGATAACACTTGTCTTTTGAAGTACGTCTTTATTTAGTGCCAGGCCAACGGTCATTTGGGGTATTGTATGCTCTATATTTATAATCAGTTTAACAACTTTAAATCAAACTATTATCGAAACATGTCCATTTCATAACGTTTTGAATTTATACCTTTCGGGCGTCGCTTGATTTACAAGTGGCAAGACAAATTACATTGCACGCACACCAAATTGCAAAAGAAACAAACAAAATAAAGACTTTAGTTAGTTGCGCCGCCTCCAAACCTACATTAAAAAGGAAGCCCCGCGGGCCGCTCGCGGCCCGCGCACCCACGCACCTACTAGTTACAAATATATATAGCTCGACTACCACTGACTGACTGACTCACTGACTGACTGACTGACTCACTGATTGACGTGCCCGTTTAGTCTGAAGGAGTTCCCGGAGGTGAAAGTGATGTAGGGGGGAGTTGTATAGTTTAGTGATTGGACCAGAGGAAAACTATAGGGAAGTGAAAAAAACAAAATGGCGGCGGATCACGTGATGCCATCTCCGCCATTTTCCAACCGATTTCGTTCAAATTTGGAACGCGCGTCACATGGTCGACCTACTTTGTTATGAAATTGAAAAACAAAAGAAAAACAAAATGGCGGCGGAAATATAGTCGATTGAAAATTTGGACATTTCAGACCAAACTTTGACGAATTAGCTGGCCTAGCACGAGCGCATGAGGAATATCCAACCAATTCCACTTCGTAGCACATATGATGCAGTATACCAGAAAATTGTCATTTTTGGGAAAAACAAAATGGCGGGCGAGCAGTAAACCATAATATTTTTTACATATATTTTCCTATACGAAACGAAAGGATTACTGGCGTGCGGTAAATATCTATCAGTAACTATAGCGAGGCCGAAGGCCGAGCACCCTCCCGCGAGGCCGAAGGCCGAGCTCCGCGTAGGGCGAAGCCCGAAGCGTCCCCTTGCCAAGCAGAAACAACTCCCCACCCTCCAAGTAACTTTTGCGAGGCCGAAGGCCGAGCCGTGCTGCGAGGCCATAGGCCGAGCTCCGCGTAGGGCGAAGCCCGAAGCGTCCCCTTGCCAAGCAGAAAAAATTCCCCATTTCCAAGTAACTTTTGCGAGGCCGAAGGCCGAGCCGGGCTGCGAGGCCGTAGGCCGAGCTCCGCGTAGGGCGAAGCCCGAAGCGTCCCCTTGCCAAGCAGAAACAACTCCCCACCTTCCAAGTAACTTTTGCGAGGCCGAAGGCCGAGCCGTGCTGCGAGGCCATAGGCCGAGCTCCGCGTAGGGCAAAGCCCGAAGCGTCCCCTTGCCAAGCAGAAACAATTCCCCACCTTCCAAGTAACTTTTGCGAGGCCAAAGGCCGAGCTCCGCGTAGGGCGAAGCCCGGAGCGTCCCCACGCTACCAAAGGCTGAAAGATGCCCTTGCCTTTCGAATTATGAACAAAGTTATGGAAATTGCGTACAGCTAGCAACGTTTGGCTTTTGAAAACTTTCTTTAAGTTTCTGGCATACGGGCATTTCGAGCGTTGCTTGCTTTAAAAATCACAAAAATAATCTACTTTAAATGAGCAAACTCTTTTCGAATAAATGTTTTCACAGAGTTTTGAAATTGCAACTTTCGGGCGGTGCTTGATATAATTAGTGGATGGCTTTCACGAATTATTTGCACAGCGAACAATCCGGATAATGTTTATTTAGTTGCGGCGCCTACAACACGAAAACAAAGCAGTCTCGCGGGCCGCGCGCGGCCCGCGCACCATGCAACACCTAGTTCAATAGATATAGGTACTTATTAGAATAACCAAAATACCATGTTGTTATATATTTCTGTATAGTGAATAAATACTTAAATAAATTTAAAAAATATGTTTCTAAACTGTATTTTTTATTTTTATTTTACAAAATATTAGCATAAGTACGTTGAATTAGATGCCTTAGAAAGAAAATTATGGTGAACAAAAGTAAAGAATCTTAATATAATATGTCTACCAACAATAATGTGAATATGTTTTATATCAACAATAAATAAAGTTATATTTGTCCAAATAAACATTGTTCTAGAAACTTAATATTGAAATTCTCAGAATACTGAACCTGACATTTCGAAACACACACATTTAAAACTTGCATTAACCTTTTGCCTTCCTTTGTTAAAGGTCTGATTAATTTGTTCTGCCGTTATATGACGAGTTCATTCGTAGTCTTTAACATTATTAACTTTAGAATTAAAACTATAGTGAGCCATTACTATAAATTATTATATATAAACGGATATCACTCACTTATATTGTTGAAGTCGGCAAATAGACCGACAGTTTCGACCGATTTCGACGGTCTTTTTCAAGGTGAGCGCGCCACGCCCGCGTCGCCGTTGACGTTTCTTCGCGCGCAAGGTACTTATCAAAAGATTAAAATCCTACTCATTTGCATGCTCTCCTATAATTACTTATATGCTCGGTTAGCACTATCGTTTACAATTTAACGTTATAGAGTTACGCTTCAATACAAATATCTATATCTATCAGATTAATCTCCAACAAGGCATCAAATAGATTGGCATCGGATTAGTGAATCGTAATGTCATGTCTTGCTTCAATGAGTACAGCGGCTTATGTGTGCGTAGCTTCGTCTATATCAGTGTTAATATCATACATGATTCCAGTGGTTACAGACTATAAACAAGAATTTGGTAACAATATCTTTGATGTAAGCTATTAGTTACGTCAAATTAAGGATAAAAAAATAGCTCTGTATCAGTGGAGGACTGAAACTCTCGCAAGTCTTAGTTTCCTACACCCAAGAACATGGGCGTACCCAGGTAGGGGCTGGGCTGCACCCCCCCCCCCCCCCCCCCCCGATAATGTTGACGTTGGTTCTACTAAGTATCTTATTTAGTACTTGTATCGATAAAAATTAAGAAAACGAATTTTTTGCCATTTGTTTGCAATACAATATTTTTACAACTAAAAATTACGCGGCGCGTTTGTTCTTTTTATAAGCACGTAGCCTATAAAAAAATGATTTGCCCCTCCCCCCTGGCCCAGAACCTGGGTACGCCCATGCCCAAGAACCATCCATGTGTGCCGTTCCCAACGATGTTTTCTTTCACAGTTTTAAAACCAATCGGTACCCAAGAGAACTCACTGGTACTTGGCCGACATATATCAAACCCTGGCCTGCGTAAGTCTCCTTCATAGTCCAGTGTCCAAACCACATCACCACCGAGCTCTCCAGAATTTAGAATACACTTTAAACCTGCGAATTTCATTTTCTTTCATTAATTTCTACGGCGTGCGTATGAAATGTAAATACGCCAAGGGTATCCAAATAATTAGTCCCCTATCCTGCACCCTTCGGATATTCCCTTCCTTGCCTTACTTAAGATGTATTACGTTCAAAATGTTTTATACGGAACCACCTGCGTCGGGGAAACCTGGGACGTGTTGATTTCTAAGGTGCGTTTGAATAATTACCGCTTCGCACATTTCAATGCGTAAATCTGTGGTTATATCAAAAACGTTTGAAGATATATATTACTTTGGTTTATTTAGAGCCAAAGAGTTAAAGAAAATATGTTTTAAAAAACGGTAAATGAAATCATCATGAAACCTGTATCATCATCATTAGTCGATTTTTATATCTTCACTGCTCGGTCACAGACCTTCCCTTACTTTCCTTATACTACGGCATACAGGTTTAACCTCATTGCTACATGGCTGATCTGGCCGGGGTTGGATGGTCTCATAATCCAATGGATGGTCCCATTTGAAAGCCTTTTTTGAGTTTGGTAGCTGCGTTGGCGAAAAGGTTCTTAGACATAAAAGATCCAGAATCTGACCAGAACTATAGCCTCAAGACATTTAGATTGTGTCGGCTTTTTAGTTTAATTTTTTATTTATTACTTATCTACCGCAGAATTTTGTGTGTGTTTTGTATGGGATGATTTGTGTGTTTTTGTATGGTTTGGGATTTGTACGGTTCCTGAGGGACGTTGGCCTTGGGAGCGAGATATAAGAACTCGGTGCGCGGCCACAATAGACCTTTGAGGTCGCACTGACCCTTGGGCGTGTACCAACACCGTGATACCAAATAATAATAATAATGGTTTGGGATAAATTGTATTTTTGGTATGTAAAGTAGAAAATGAAAATGAAGCCGGCCGCAAAATTATGTCTTATACTACTGAATAAATGTAATTTTTCTCACTAGTGCAGTCAACTGAACTGGACAACTGAACTAGTGGGAATAAACGGAAATTGAGAGGTTAAAACCTACAAATAGACGCGACGAGATATATCACTACTAGATACAATGAAACAACGCAAACAATTTCCGAATAACTGACAACCGCTGCGTTTGCACGCGGCATCCATCACCATTCATCAGATGTACACCTGTAGTGCCGCTGACAGTGTAATGTAATAATAAAATGCGAGGACCAACTGCTGAATTCAGAGAGAGTAATGTTATAAATTCGAAAGAGACGAATTGCAGAAGGATTGCCAAGTGCTAAAGCTAGTATAATAGATAGAAAACGACATGGACTTAGCAGCTATATGTACCCGTATATATATCTCCACGAAATACTTTCAATGTACTGGGAGGCAGCTCTACCTCTCTGGTTACGTGGTACCACATCACCTACTGCAATTGCTTATAGCCTATGTGCTGCCCAGATATTTGAGCTATCTCCTAGTGAAAGTCCTATCAAAATTCTTCCAGTTCTTTTGGGTTTGGGTACTATGGTTTTCCTGGCCATCGACACAGACGTACAAAGAGACAAGAGTCCAAAAAATGGGTGTTTCGACATCAGTATCGATAATAAAACCATTACAAATTATTCTTCGGCACCGCTTTGACTAAGATATTTTAGATGTGTAGGCCAAGATCCAGTAATTCCGTACATTTTTCTTACTATAATAATTCTCTAACGAAAGTAAAAGAAATGATACTATTGATACTTTTTAAAACACACAAAGACCATGGCACTAAAATTATAAATTAATAAGTAATAGAAAAACATACAAATTTTGGGCACTCTCCCGCAGGGCAACGATTTGGCCCCAATTTGTGTATTATATTTGTATGTTTTTTATTACCACTAGTAGTAATAGTGTCACTATTTGAATATAGGTACCTGATTTTAGTGTAATACTTTTGCAATAAAGAATATTTATCTTAGAACATGATGAAAAAATTCTTGCCATGGGCAGGAAACCTGCGACCTTGTCATTCCGTGACACGACAAGAATTTTTTCATCATGTTCTAATTTATTCACCGAGCATTGATAATGCGTAATTCAAATTCTGAATATTTATCTTACCTCCTCCTCAATATAGAAAATCAATGTAATTTCTAAAGAAATAAAAGTAAACAGTGAAATCTGATTACTTGAGCCCCCTAGCAACTTAGAGACGTGAATTTGCATAACAACTGCTTTGTTTTGCCATGTATGTAAGCAAACGACGGAATCTTAGCCAGAACTTCTATAAATTACACAAACAACGTCCGGGTGACGGCGTGTTAGGTGCGCTTGTCCACTGTTTGATGCGGTGTCGGAAAAGAGGCGACAACTTTTAGAATTCAAACTATAGTGAGCCATTATTACAAATTATTATATATAAATGGATTTCACTCACTTATAGATAGATAGAGTCTTTATTGTACAAAAATATTACATTACAAAATTTTTATTATTATTAAGACATGGAAAACCAACAGCTTATATATAAACTACTACATTTTCATTTTATAAAAGCAAGAAACCAATTATAGGTCTTCACTTATAGATACTGAATAATTAAACAAGACGCAAATAATTAAATAAAAGATAGAAACTAGCAAAACTAAGAACCAGTGCAGTGCTTATCAAACAAAGCCCGCTCCATACAAATTATACATATATCCATACATATATATTATATAGTTACAGATTATATTATTGTACAAAGGCGGCCTTATCGCTCAGAGCGATCTCTTCCAGGCAACCCCCGGCGAAAGGAGATGCATAACGACGAACAGTAGTATAGCGCAGGGAATCCACACATTACTCTGATAATTACAGTTATTGGGCAAACTAAATGCAATAAATGTATATTATAAACATACTTAAATAAGTAGACATACCTACATTATACAATGTAAATGCTAACACTAAATAAACTTATATTGTTGAAGTCGGCAATTAGACCGACAGTTTCGACCGATTTCACCGGACTTTCTCAAGGTAAGCGCGCCACGCCCGCGTCGCCGGGGACGTTTCTTCGCGCACTACCTACCTACCTTGAGAAAGACCGTCGAAATCAGTCGAAACTGTCGGTCTAATTGCCGACTTATTATCTGCGTCGTAAGAATTGAAATCATATTGCAAGTTACCATTGATCTGCTGTCGTACTTGGACAGCTACTTGTTCTTGGGGGTTGCCTCTCCAACTAGTGAAGGTTGGCAATCAGCTCTTCATATTTGTGTCTATCTCTCGTGATGCGGAACAGTGGGGCTAAAACGATCAAATCATACCATGTCATATCGTGCGTGACAGGGACAATGCTATCGCGTTGGTATAGCGGCGTCTCTGTTCGGCGCGATATTGCATGGTATGATTTCATCGTTCTGGGAACGGTAATAGGGTCTCTGGTCTGCAGCACTCGCTAATCCAGTCCATTCCCGGATGTTACGCAGCTACGACTTTTCCTGTGACCGATTCTTCTCTGGAGAGCTACATTCACATTCAACTTGAAGCTTTTCAATATCATTGCTATGATGTGGTAAGTAACTTGTAGCAGCACATTTCACGTTGTGTCGAATTCAATCTCAGATGGTACAGTGGAAAAGCACTGTTAGTCCTTCATATTTGTCCGCCATGTCTGGCGCGCAGTAATTTGATAATTGCATGAAACGGAACGGTGCCGTTTGCACATCAACTCAGCTTGGCTGTTTGCACGTGAATCGGAACGTTTGTCGGATTGAGTGGATAGGGATGGCGTTGGCGCGTTATTGGATACGTTTCTAGTTAGCAATTAACGGTTGAGTGGACTGAGTTTTGACGTCCCTGCCTTTTAGGTGCGTGCCATTGACTACTTACTTATAAATTGTTTTAATTTGTTATCTTGAAGATGAAAGGTACATTGTCATGAGTATTGTATACAATACTCACTACATTATAATATGCACACTATAGCCCCAAAGTCATTAAAATTAATAAATATCTTAAGGCTTCGTATGCGCGTATTTTCAGTTTTTCTACGAAGGCTACGGCAATAACTACTAAAATTAAACGTCTTAAAAAATATATAGCAATCTCGGGGTGTCTATTTAGAGACTGATGAATACCGATACACGATTGGACAAACTTCGCTCGATAGAAAAAAATCGCAAACGTACGTTTCTTTTAAAGTAAACCCATGTCTTTTAAAATGAAAATTATATCTAAACCTGCTTTTGATAACCTAGCGCCTTAAGTAGGTAGTTGAAACTGACGGGCGGAAAATAGCGGGAAACGACAGTTGCGAAATTATTTGTCAATTTTCATTTTAATGTCTACAGTGGTTATATTGTGTGTTTATTATCACGTTAAATTAATCAGATAATGTTCGCGAATGACAGTATGGTGAAATTATTGGATGATTCATGCAATATCTGAAGTTTCGAGCGATTATCAAGAGTCCCACTACGAGCTCGGGAGTGAACGTGACTGTCGAGCTGCTTCGTCCAGAGTGATGACGCTACGGCGTCTCCTCTGGATGGAGACAAGAAGACTTGGCTACCCAGGTGATGACAACACGGCGACTCATCTGGAGGAAGAGAATACTACGATATTTTGTAACATGACATTGGCAAATGGCGACTGTCGAGGCCATTAATAAAATAAATGCCCTGGCTGGATTGAACCTGGGACCTCCGTATCGAAAGTCCGTATGACCCGACCACTGAGCCACCGAGCTTTACTAAAATCTACTATGAATCATTAAAATACAATATTTTGTTTAGAATTGGTGGTATTTGGCCAGGATGACCTACCCCTTAATTATCTAGAAACAATTTAGATTCGTCCGGAAGTCCATTTGTGTTATCGTGCCCTTTAAAAAATCCCGGAAATCAATTTTATGTTTCGAAACGAACGTGTTGCTTTCAATTAAGACAGTCATTAATCAAAACAATAAGGGTGCGTTTTAGGGGTTGAAATGTTACCAGTTCGTTGCCCTAATTGGGTACAAATTGTCAAAAAAATCACGATAAATATTCGTATTTTTTTCTAATACAGATTTTGTCAAAAAATACTTGTTTGATTTTTAAAATTCTTCACAAATTATATAGCGCGTACTCGTAACTATCTACTAGTAAAAGTATTTTTACAATCCGTCAAGTAGTTCTTAAGAAAATCGCAACCTTAATGCATCCCTCTGTATACATTTCTCTGTTTTCAATTACGGACCTGTACTAAGCCCATAGCAAGTGTCTTGTTTTGTAAACAAATTTGATCGTCTATTACCTGTTATGATGTAACTGTGAAGGAACTGTTTGAATGATTGTAATTGCTCATAATTGTGAAAATAATCATGGAATGTGCCTAATAGCAAAGCTGAAAATAAAAGAAGTTTTTGTTTACATAATAAGACACTGACTGTGCGCTCTACTATAATTTTTATCGATGTATGCCAATGGTTTCTTTCTTTTTTTCAGGTAAGACCTTGATCCGGATTTTTTAAAGAACTATGTCATATTTTTGGTAAGATCTTCTGCTTTGTTTTTGGTCAAGAATACTAAAATACTAAGGCTTACGATGAAAATTAACGTGGCACACTAATGACTACAACTGCAACTGCTGCAAGTAATGTCCGACAAGCTATCCGACAGCAACTTGCAAGTGTAAACTGCGTAACAAGTGACTTGAAAGCTGCTGGGACATTACTCAGAATGTGGCGTTAGAGGTCCCGAGCTGTAAGGCGTCTCGTCCTGGCCCACGCGGGCGGCCGCCGACGAGGTGTGGTACAGTGCGCGAGGCGTAAGCTCAGGTTTGCATTTGTGTGTGCACACAGATAGTGTAGAGTGATATTCGGCCTGAGGCGCGACGCGTCCTACGCATATAAACTTATACACAGCGGGCCGCCACCTTTTTTTTTACTTGTGGAAATGCTTTTCGCATCTCACCGCGCCAATGAGGAGGGTGAGTATGTGGGACTCCCGCTATAATACGCTCCTATACCCACTAAAACCCCAAGGTGTTCAACGCATCGCGTTTGGAACGAGCGGGCCGCCACCCTGCCGCGCACGCACCGCACTTCACCTCTTGTACCGCTAGCAGCTTGGCGATCACTCACACAAATGTAAACCTGAGCTTACGCCTCGCGCAACGCGGTGAGCTGAACACCTTGGGGTTTTAGTGGGTAGACCGTATTCTAGCGGGAGTCCCACATAACCACCACGCGCCTCTTATTGACGCGGTGAGATGCTTAAAAGCATTTCCCCAATTAAAAAAAGGTAATTACTCACATAAGTTTTTTACAGGTAGAAACGCAGCCTTGGAATACAGGGTGTAACGTAAAGGGTATATGAAGCCGAAGGGAGGGTGTTCAGTATCAGTAACTGAGCAACTTTTGTACTACGACTTTTCGATTTTCGCGAATTTATTTTTTGACTATTCATACGTTTCGTAGCGGTCAGCTGATCGATTTGTATGAGACATAAATTTTTTATTATTTTTATTCGAAAAGTCGCAGAACAATAGTTGTTCAGTTACCGATACTGAACACCCTCCCTTCGGCTTCATATGCCCTTTACGTTACACCCTGTAGAGTAAAATAAATAACCAGTTGACTAACTATTCATTTAAACATTAACTTAATAAATAACCCGTTTAGCCACGTGCTTTAAAAATAAGTAAATATTTATGCTGGCATTTTGTTAACAACATTCGTGCAAATGATATTGCCTGGAATCACGTACGTCACGATATCTGATCTGTTCTAATGTGGTGCCGTTTATAGGACGTAGCGGAGGTTCTCTTGAAAATGGCGGGAAACGACGGTTGCAAAATTATTTGATAATTTTTGTTTTATTGTCTACAGTGGTTATTTTGAGATTAATATCACGTTAAATTAATCAGAAAATGTTCGCGAGTGACAGTATGGTGAATTTGTTGGATAATTTGAGCAAGATCTGGGGTTTCAAGCTTTTATCTCTTCCCGCTACAAGCTCGGGAGTGAACGTGACTGTCGAGCTGCTTCGTCCAGAGTGATGACGCTACGGCGTCTCCTCTGGATGAAGACAAGAAGACGCGGCTACCCAGGGTGAAGACGCTACTGTGACTCCCCTGGAGGAAGATAGAAGACTATTATATATTGAATTTTCTGTAACATGACATTGGCAAATGACGAACTGTCGAGTCCATTAATAAAAAATATAAAAAATAACGTAGCGGAATTCAATAAGTCATGGAAACTTTATTTATGTTCACACCATCACACACATACACATTCGCACACCATTGTGTATTAAGGGCCTTGAGCCAACTAGCGCCGCCAATCTTGAAAAAATAATATCTTCTAATTTAATAAATTTTATTAAAAAAGCTATTTACAAAATGTTTATTAGGATGAATACTATTTTTCAATATACAATACATGGCATAATTGCGACAAGCTAAGTTGTAGTTCACAAATGTGCCAAAAACGGCCGTATTCGCAATTATGCGAACTACAACTTACCGAAATTGAATCACGTTATAAATAAGCATTTAAAAAATAGTATTTATCGTAATAAACATTTTGTAAATAGCTTTTTTAATAAAATTTATTAATTTGGATGATACTATTTTTTCGAGATTGGCGGCGGTAATTGGCTCATGGAAGGCTCTTAACCGAAATAGTTATTCGTACAAAATATATATCAAAATGTAGGGTATTGTAAATACGAGAGCTTGTTTTAAAAAAAATATGATTTCAATTTGCGTATTTTAAATTCCCTGCCAAAATTCATCCAAAATTAATAAAAACACAAATATGGAGTCACTGTGCCGTGCTCTTCACTCTGCATCTTCGGAACATCTTCTATCTCGCCACTCGAGTTTGACAGCTGACTATTTCCGCTTGCATGTCCTAACTTAATCCACACACCTAAATTATAATGCTTACTATGGCCACACGCATAGAAAATTAGAATCACTAAGGGTTTCTTATGTATGGTATTGGGGTGCAATGCGAGTAAAGTCGACGCTATTAAGCTATTTAACAGCCACATTGTTAATTGGTCCGTGAAAGCATTGATAACTCGATAATTATACTTGTAAGTGACTTAATTATATCGTCGTATGGCAAAAATAAAGGGTTTACTCTTAATCGTCGTCGGTTTGTAGTCGCAAACCGACGACGATTAAGAGACTAATGAATGTGGAGGAAGTGAGTGGTTGGATCGCTACAGATGGACGTCCATCATCTGTGTCTTGTCTACCCCTATAAGAGAAAGAGTAGGTATTGTATTTATGGTGGTCCTGTATATTTACACCAGAAAACCAATTAAGTATGTTTTATTTTTTGTCCTTCATAAATTATAGGTCTGCCAACGCGCAATGGAACGCAGCATATTGGGCGTGAGGAGAACGGACCGTGTCCGAAACACAACCCTGCGATCGATTACTGGCGTAGCAGACGTGGCCCGCAAAGCAGCCACATTAAAGTGGAACTGTGCGGGCCACGTGTGCCGCATGCAGCCGGACCGATGGGCCCGGACTGGCACAGAATGGGTGCCATCGGACGGTCGCCGGCGTCGGGGCAGACCTCGGCGTAGGTGGAGAGACGATATTGTTAGATACAGGGATGGGTGGCTGGAAGAGGCTCGAGACAGGGATGGATGGAAGAGGAGGGGGGAGGCCTTTGTCCAGCAGTGGGACAATTTATAGGTTTACAAAAAAAAATAAAAAAAAGCATTGTGTGTAAATTTCACGAAAAAAATACTAAATTCTCAAAGTTGAGCAATATTTTGATGTTACGAAGTTTAAGTACAGTAACATGCAGAAACAAATTAGGATAAGCTGCATCGCCTAAGAGTAAGAGAGACGCTTCGCTTAGCGACGATTAAATTTAGCGTCCAACACCTTAGAATCTCCACATATAACCATATGACAGATAAAAAGTAAAGTTAGTTTTCAAAAAACAACTATTCTACCCCATAATGATGAATAATACCGTATTTCACCCTCGAAGGTTGTGGCACAACCCCCCTTTTTAAAAGTAGGCACAACCGGACGTGGCTCGTCGGTTACGTGAAATTTATAACCTGAGGGTTGCAGGCACAGGGCAGGGGGTGTAAATTGGTTAATGCAAGGGTCGAGGGCTTGATATTAGAAGGTGTATACACTAGCTGAGATGGCCAAAACTTTAAAGAAAACTAATTTTGTAAGCAAAGGCGAATTATTATAAATAATATTAAGTAAGCAAGCGTTCACAGAAGTAGCCAATGATAAGTCCTATTAACATTTTTAAACGACTCCCTAAAGGAGGATGTTTTAATTTCGATGTATTGTGTATTAAAAAACTTCATAACTTGTGCACCGATTTTATTGGATCCTTATCTATATCATAGCGCTTAAGGGATGATACAATAATAATTGTATATGGAATTAAATAAATGAAATGAAAAAAAATGATGGCAGATTTTATGTAACTATTTATGAAAAATATTATATACTTTAAAAAAAGTAATTATCTACCAATTTTAAAAGCAATCTATGTGCAAAAATAGAAAAATTCATTGTAGCCTCAGTTATTATGTTGAAGTTGCCTGTAAGAGATCTGTTTGAGTGATAAGGTCTTTGTACAAATTGTATCTCTTGATTTTTTTATGTATACTTAGGCCCGTATTAATAGTTCAGCTCAAACCCGCCCTCAAGAGCGAATTCAGCTGATACACTCTCAAGACGTGATCACTATCTCAAGTATATCATTTATAAATAAACCAATCTTGAGGGTGTATCACGTGATGTCTTTCTCAAGTCGCGGTTCGATGCAATCAGCAAATACGTTCTCAAGTGTAAGTTTGACAGTTCTCTTGAGAACTGAGTTTGGTTTATTAATACGGCTTTACTCACGTGTTACCCGATTCCTAAACGCGCACTTAAGTTACGTTTATTAATAGGAACGCCATCTTGAGGTCGTTCTCAAAATTGACTTTTGAGCTGAGAGTGATTTATTAATTCGTGCCTAACAATTCGGTGTTGCAATTCGGTGTTTGCCTATTTATCTCTCAGTTTTGGTAATTTGTGTATCTCCATTAAAACTCCTCTGGGGTTCTCGTGTAATAATGTTACCTATATCTTATTAGGTAGGGTTGGGATTACCACACCTTTGCCTCTCTGGGGTGCCAAACGCTTCTCTCAAATCTGTTTTAGGTGAAATAGATTTTGTAAATGGATTTAGTGCAACGAAATAATTAAGTTCAGAACTTTAGGAGACGTTCTAGGATACCTATTTTGTTTAGCGAATTACAAATTCGAACTCAGATATCCTTTGCCTATTATTTGAAAAAATTCTTACATGGAATTTGTATAACGCATTATCGCTCGGTTAACAAATTTAAACACGATAAAAAAATTCTTGCCGTGGAACGTAGATCGTGTCATGGAACGACAAGGTCGCAGGTTCAAGTCCTGCCCACGGCAAGTAATTCTTACATGTTTATGATTTGTCAATTTTGAAATATTATTACACCAGATTTCATGCAGTTTTTCTGCTACATAAAAAATAAGATTACAAACTACCTATATTAAATACTGTAGGATTTCCTGTCAAAATAGGTAGCAAAAACAATCAAGCAAGCAAGTGAACTGATTTAATTTCATTACAAATTACAATCTTGAGTCTTAGACAAATAGCTATTACAATTACTATAAATCTCCAAACAGATATTTCAAAGAAAATTATAAAACCTCCAATAATTCGCAAGTTTTCATTTATATTCGTTTTAGTAAAAAATGTAATGTAAAATTTTAAATTTTCTAAATTTTATCATAACATTTTTTTAAATGCATTTACAATTTTTTGTAAGTGCAATGTAAATACTCCTTAACGCCTATTACCTACTAGTAAATTTTATACTTACATTGCGCAGTTAAATTTTACACGTGACGATATCTAAAGTTATAGCGGGTCAGATTACCTATCGCGGCGATTTTCCCCGTTTAATTGGGGAACCCCCGAAAATTTTGTAGTTTCATGTTTATAAAGTTTTAAAGCTTATGTCTTTGGGGCAGTTGTTAATGGGCGGAATTTTGATTTTTTACGGTTTTAAATTATTACTTTGGTTGGTGATTAAAGTTTATTATTTACATACTTGATTAGGGCGTGATGGCTTAGTTAGTGGTGGCATGAGGTAATTTTGTGAGGTCACGAATTCGATCAAGAGAAGTCGACAGACAGATAAAGTAATGTAGAGTTTAATAAATATAGAGACGATGAATAGTAGAGATATTTAATTAAAACAGAATGTCGAGAGAAATATTATATATAGGGTGGCCTTGAATTCATTCGACTAAATTAAATGGGTGGTTAGGCTTGTGACTTACCTACTAAAATAATTCTCACAGTGTTTAAATAAATTAAAAAATTTGGGGAAAAATATGTTTACAATAAACTGAACTATCAAAAAAAATATTAAATTGACGTGCACGGCACGTGCATGTCGACATATATGTAAATATAATAAGTCCTGCCCACGGCTAGAATTTTTGCATCATTTGACTTTGAAGTGTGAATATAAATTCTAAAATATAATGCAGACGTGCAAAGAAATGTAGTACTTCATCATCAGTCTATTTATATTGCCCCACTGCTCGGGCACAGACCTTCCCTTTCATCCAGGGAGCTGGGGCTATGGATCCACCACGCAAGCCCAGTGCGAATTAGCGGATTTCAACATGCCTTAGATTTTTTTTCTTCTACGGCATGCAGGTTTCATCACGATGTTTTCCTTCACCGTTTTGAGAGCCTTCGGTAAATGTACGTATGATTTTCCTTCGGAAAATAAACAAGGATAACTCATTGGTACATGGCTGCCCTGGCTGGCAATCGAACCTGGAATCTCTGTATCCATTGACCCAACCACTGAGCCTCCGAGCTCACATACAGAGAAAAGACATGCTACGATCAAATAAATATACATATGAAATTGGCGTTTTGTAAGGGACGAACATAAAGTCGATTTCTATGAGTTATATAGGCATAAATTTGTTAGTTTTGTACATATATACCTATCCTATATGTATACAAAAAGCAATGCCATGAACATAGTCGCAAAGACACATAGTTTCCGATAAGACGGGCGTGCGATAGAGGGCGATAGTGTCGACTTCCGGTGACGTAGACGGCTCAGCGTAGACCGGATGTTCTTTGTCTGTGACGAATAGGGTTGCTAGACCAGCGGACTATCCAGTAATATATCCAAAAAAAAGTAATTTAGAACTAAATTCAAAATTGTCTTTGATTTACAAGAGGAAAGAAAAACAATTATTCACAAATAGTAGATAAGTCGTGGTCAGATCGTTAAGTTGTCCATTTTATGATATGGTCGACCATTTCATGATATGGTGGCATTAATGCATGAAATCACCATGATGGGTATCGTTTAATTAATCGTCAACGTTCGTCAAAGTTGTATATATGTAAATTCAAAAAAATATACCTACACAATAGGTATATACTTGCAATAATATACGATTCTGATTGTATAAATGAGAGGTTTTTAAGGTTACATTTAAAAAATAAAGAAAGTACCGATAGCCCCGGTAGATGGCACTGACTGGTCTGATGTCAACATGAACAAGCTTGTAACTTGGGCTTTTCGTATTTCATATCTAGTATTAATTTGTACTGTTTTGTTGAAATTACACAAACAAACCAATAATAATAAATTATTCAGCTGACATCGAAATTTTGTTCATGGTGCTGTGTTTTTTTACGATGATATCGCACTTCGGTGTGACACTATTTATTATTAACTAAAAAGCTTGCTTTTTTTCTTACAACTGTCACTTTGAATACTCCTCATTGTCTATGGTATACCATAGAGTATACACAATTTTTGGTAGCAACCCTAGCTCATCCCTCTGGATTTAGGGTCCCGATTGAAAACGCAAAACCGTCTGAATACTGGCTTCATTGTGTCGTATTATGTTATTCAATGGACATGTCGGCACAGGATGCTAATTTGGCAGGGTCTTTTAGTCTGGCTGGTATTCGAAACATATTAAATTTTCGGGGGTCTCCACCTCTGGGCTACTATAGGAATAGATAATATGCTGGCTTATTTCTGAAAAACTACTTGACTGATTTTTTAATTCAACCTATGCAAGACCTCTGACCATTTTTTTTTTGTATTTAACTCGATCTCCTATAAACAACTAGATACACAGTCTGCCTTCTAAAAAAGTCCGAGTGCAAAGAAGGTCCAAACGGATGAATGATCCTTTGCTTTATTGGACATTATTTGGACGTTAACAATGGACCCTTATTTGGACGTTTTTTAAATTGTTTTAGTAAGACCTTTGTGTATCTAATTGTTTATAGGAGATCAATGATTTAACTGCACTAATATAACACAATCAATGATCACCTAAAGTAGAGATGAATTCAACTCTTAAGCCACAAATAATAAGAACAATAAACAAAGTACAAAGTGTGACATTTGGTGTGTTTTCGAGTGTACAATCAAGCAATAATTTCCCAGAACATTTCGCAATTAAAACTCGTAATGAATCATCAACCACTCGTAACGAAGCCAAGTTCTCGGAAATTCATTCCCGAGTTCGATTCCGGACTGTTCGGGATTGTTTCGAATTTATATGCAAATGCGTCGCCACAACGACTCGAGATACTGTTTATTATTTCTGTGTTGGAACTCTTGTTGAATACTTAGTGGGATTAAATGCTATCTCAGGGTTTAATTCCTTTTTTGGTATTCTATTGAGGGTAGATTGGGAAATAAAGCTGTTGATATAACTTACTTAACTGTGTGGGTAGTCCTTGCCTAAAATTCATCATCATCATCAGCCCGTATCAGTCCAGTGCTGGACGCAAGCCTCTCTCAAGGCGCGACACTCGACACCGGTGTTAGCGCCGCATTCGCCCCACAGACATAGATACGCGGGACAGCAGGTTAATGAGACTCTAGGCGTGTCATAGTGTCCTGGTACTTTTAATGATACTGCTATGTCAGGGTTTAATTCTTTTTTTGGTGTTCTATTGAGGGTTGATTGGGATATAAAACGGTTGTTATAACTTACTTAACTGTGTGGGTAGTCCTTGTCTAAAATTCATCATCATCATCAGCCCATGTCAATCCACTGCTGGGCGTACCCCTCTCCCAAGGCACGACACTCGATGCGCATTCGCCCCACACACATACGCTGGACACCATGTTAATGAGACTCTATGCGTGTCATAGTGTCCTGGTACTTTTAATGATACTTATTAGAGCTGGGGCTTCTGACCAGGAAACATCCGGTGTTGATTGAGACATATTGAGACTCCGGGTTAGCCATGGTGTCCTGGTACTCTTGATGCAACTTCATCATCATCAATTTAGTTCTGGTCGCGTAGGTAGACCTCTCCCAAGGTGCTACACTTAAAACGATTATCAACTTTTGCCTACAGTCCTTGCTAGCCACCCTTGCATAGGTCATCCCTCCATCTGGTCGGACAGCGATCATTAAGAGCCTTCGTAGAGCCAACTAGCGCCGCCAATCTTAAAAAAATAATATCTTCCAATATAATCAAGGTCAGCTGGTAGATAATGCCGCAAGGCATTAAGCTCGCCTTTTGTACACAATGTGTAAAGGCTTAAATAAATAAATAAATAAATAATCAATTTTATGAAAAAAGCTATTTACAAAAAAAATATTACGATAAATACTATTTTTCAATATACAATACATGGCATAATTGCGACAAGCTAAGTTGTAGTTCACAAATGTGCCAAAAGCGGCCGTTTTTCGCAATTATGCGAACTACAACTTACCGACATTGAATCACTTTATAAATAAACATTTAAAAATAGTATTTATCGTAATAAACATTTCGTAAATAGCTTTTTTAATAAAATTGATTATATTGGAAGATATTATTTTTTTAAGATCGGCGGCGCTAGTTGGCTCTATGAAGGCCGTTAAACAAATCATTTTCTTATTAGGATCAGATGATCTTCCAATGGCTAAACAAAAGTTATAGAATCAAGATAAGAAAACAAACAAAAGCTAAATCAAAATTCGTTCATCCCTTTGGGATCTACATTGCCACAGACAGACACATACCTAGATAAACTGTTACACACCTATAAAGCCTTCTTTTTGGGTTGAGACTTAAAAACCGGGTTATTCCTACTATCTAAACGGAATCTTATAACCACCAGCTTTACAGACAAATTCCGCTTCCTAACCCCAGCTTAACTTCTGATCTTTATGTTTACCGACCCCACCGTTCACCTGTGTTTACCCTGACCCCCCTGACCCCCCTCTGACCCCCCTCTGACCCCCACTGTCAATTCAATACGGAATCCAATTTCTTATACGTTTCTGTACTCTCATTTCGTTTGGAAGATTCGAAACTTAGGATATGAGGATTGGTGTTGACTCGGCAACTGAAGGTGACAGCCCTACGGCCATTATTGCTTTTTGGCACCGTGATTATTGAATGTAGCCTTGTAGCCTGATTGGAACTTTAGACCTATGGCTTTAGGGCTTGTTTTATTTTTCATTTTGGTCTAAAGGACATTGTGTGGCGATTCAATTGTGCAACTGTTTTTAAGCGTCGATCGGAAGTTTTAAGTTTAAGAAACGAATAAAGAACTAATAATTGTTTCACTTCTAGTATTTCTATGTGTATGCTTCTTTGGGCAATAAAGTATCTACCTATATCTAAATAACCTAAAAAAAATATCTTCCAATTTAATCAATTTTATTAAAAAAGCTATGTACATAATGTTTATTACGATAAGTACTATTTTTTAAATACTTATTTATAACGTGATTCAATGTCGGTAAGTTGTAGTTCGCATAATTGCGATTACGGCCGTTTTTGGCGCATTTGAGAACTACAACTTAGCTTGTCGCAATTATGCCATGTATTGTATATTAAAAAATAGTGTTTATCCTAATAAAGATTATGTAATTTGTAAGATTTTAGAATTAAAACTATAGTGAGCCATTACTACAAATACTACTACTACTACTGTCGGTCTAATTGCCGACTTTAACAATATAAGTGAGTGATATCCGTTTATATATAATAATTTGTAAGATATTATTTTTTTAAGATTGGCGGCGCTAGTTGGCTCATGGAAGGCCCTTAAATAAACAATAGACATTTCCGAGTCAAAAACGACCGGAAAATGCCAGTTTTCCGGCAAATGAGGAAGGAAATGACCTGATTACATTATTAATGATGCCTGGCTGATGCATGATACATAAATTATTACTTACCTACATTGACATCACTTTTTACTCACTACCAGGAAATGAGAATATGAGATCGGAAAAATAACACCATGTATTAACGTTGGGTGGAAATTAATTAAAACATGTATGTTTAATTTCGTAAATTGATATATCATATGTAAATTATTATATATAAACGGATATCACTCACTTATATTGTTAAAGTCGGCAATTAGACCGACAGTTTCGACCGATTTCGACGGTCTTTTTCAAGGTGAGCGCGCCACGCCCGCTACGCCGTTGACGTTTCTTCGCACACTGCGAATGAGCGCCCTCTAACAATAACAACAACAATAACTCTTTAACAATATAAGTAAGTGATATCCGTTTATATATAATAATTTGTAGTAATGGCTCACTATATCATATGTACCTATAGTCAGTGCATTGGAAATCATCATCCAGATTATCATCATTATCAGTCCACATTAATTAGATAAAAACGGAAATTACCGTGTTAAACATTCATTTATTGATGTCTCGATATTTCGACAGCATTGCAGCCATCATGGTCACGAGTAGACTACCCGTGACCATCAATAAACACGGTAATTCCCGTTTTTATCTAATTAATATGTATACAGACCGTGTAAGTTTAAAAAACGATTTTTCAGTACATTGCCACAGCCACTGATGGACGTAGGCGTCTCCCAAGGCACGCTACTCAACAAGATTCTTAAAACTTGCGTATAGTTCATCTCTCCTTCTAGTCGCACCCCATAGTACGAACAACAGCAGATCAATGGTAACACTTGCAGTACGAATTCAACTCTTATGACTCAGATAATAAGAACGGTACAAAGTGTTACACTTGATCTGCTGTTAGCTGTACATAAAAAATCTTTCTCTCTGAATCTTCATTCAGTAGATTTAAGAGTAAAAAGAAATTAAACCTTGAAATGGCATTCAACGAGAGACAGAAATAATAAACAGTTATAACGAGTCCAGAGTGTAGCATACTAAAAGACATTGCCACATTTCAAAGGAGCTTTGCCCCACCTACAAAACTACGTGATCATTTAAGCTGTAGGTACCTATCATTTTGTTTGGGACTTATTACAGGTTTCATATTGCATAATCATAATCAGTATCATTTTCTACTACCTACTCTCGCAACTCCTATAGAAGAATAACAAAAACAATGAATAATTCGCTTCGATTTGTTACTATTTTCTTAATTCTTAATTAAGCTGTTTTTTTCGAATCGCAACTTGTACAAAACTTTATTTTAAACCAATAATTTTAATAAAAAAAACGGAGATATTTTTACATTTATTCGTTATCTTGTACAACTTGCGGTTGATGGTGGGGCAGAATCTGGCATTGTCATTTAGTCGTATCTAAGCGCGGCTATCACTCTCATGCAAAGTAGCATACAAACGTGGAACTGTGAGTTGCGTTTAGGCTTCGGATTTGGGCGGTTACAGAATCACACCTAAAATCTCGGTCACATAAAAATATTTATTACTACGAGTATTATCGTCAGACATATAACGGCGTCTCACAATTATATCCTTATTTCGAAATGAGAGTTTTTAATTAAAGAGCAAGTCTATCCAAGCCTAGTATATAAAGATCTTAAAGCTTTGTAAAGATGATATAGGAGCTGGCTCGAAGGACAGCGTATAGAAGGTGCCGTCAATTATCGTTTCGACTCGTAGTCGAATTCGCTAATTAGATAACTAATTATGTAAATGTTTTGTCAGAGGATTTTGTTCTTTGTGCCTTTTGTAACATTTTCTACGAGATACGTAGTATAGACTACGAGTTATTCCATTTATTACTACTAAGTATTTACCTATCAATTAATTAATGGGCAAGAACTCTTGAAGAGGAAGTGTTGAAGTACTCTATTAAGGCACATTATGGTTGTGGCTGAATTAGTGGCTACAGTTTTTTTCCCTAAATATTAATTCATTGAAAGAAGTAGAAAGTAACTTAATAGTAGGGTTAAATACATAATTGGTACGTGGATTGCATATCAATTTACACAAAACCATTGCAATTTAAGCCCTATCACCACCATGTAAGAATATCAGTTACTTTCGATGAGCTAGACAGAGTTATATTTTTTTTAAAAGCTTCAGATATAAACTGTACATTTTATTGACGTCGAATCTTCTCTTCGAATGCAAACTCAAAACTCAAACTCAAACTCAAAATTTTTATTTGCGAGAATACAGTCATATTATAAAATGGTCTTATGATAAAGTTGGTCATAGTATTCAACCTGCATGCAGGTGTGCAAACATAATTATCTAACTAGCTCAAATCTATACAAATTCAAATGATAGGCCCTGTCTTGTGATTTATATATTCCGTAACTTTGTAAAAACAGCTTTCCAACAGCCAATTTGTTAGGCTAATCTTAAATTGAGTCATATTAAGTATTTTTATATTGTCTGGTAGATTATTATACAGAAGCACACACATGTTATATGCATTTACTTTATAAATATATTTCTTACAAGGAGGTTGATATAGAAGGTTTCTGTATTGACTTCTAGTTCGTCCTGTGAAAGCATCTGTGTATTTTCTAAAATAAACTGGATGAGACTTGACGAACATACAAGCATCTTTAATGTACAAACATGGCAGCGGCAGTATATTAAATTTTCTGAATAGAGGTTTGCAACTCTCCAAGTACCAAGCTCTGTCTATGGCCCGGATACACCTCTTCTGTATTTTGAAGACCCTATCCAGGTCCACAGAGTTTCCCCACAGCAAAAGGCCGTAACTCAGAATCGAAGAGACGTACCCGTGATATGCTGTCAGGGCAGCCTCTATGGAGATAGTCTGCCTTAGTTTCTTTAGTGCAAAAGCAAAACGGTCTAGTCTTTTGCAGGTTACGTCAACATGGTATTTCCAATTAAGATGATTATCTATATTTAGTCCTAGGAATTTAAACGTGTCAACATTTTCTACTTTTGTTCCATTATGAACAATATCAATTGGCAAGGGATTAGTGTTGTAGGAGCGGAATTGCATTATTTTAGTTTTATTTATATTAATGTCTAGATTGTTATTGTTCATCCAGTCTATCACGTCCGACAAAGCCGTATTTACTGTTACTTGAAGAGAGTCCTTTGCGTCACCTTTGATGATAATAGTAGTGTCGTCAGCGAAAAGTAAGCATTTATGTGTAATGGCACTAGGAAGATCATTTATATATAGAATAAAAAGTAGAGGACCGAGTATGCTTCCTTGTGGCACGCCAGTTTTGTTAATTAGAAAATTTGATCTATACTTTTCCTTTACTAGCATCCTTTGCTTTTGTACAACCTTTACAATTTCAGTGCATTGCCTTCTACCTTTCAGATAACTTGCCAACCAGTTATACGCATTTCCTCTGATACCGTATAGTTCTAACTTGTTTAATAACAGTGTATGGTCGACAAAGTCGAACGCCTTACTCATATCCAAAAATGCTGATATTATTGGATTGCCATTATTAATACTCTCTGTTACTATTTTAATCAAGTTGAAGCAGGCAAGTGTAGTAGAGCTTTTCTTACGAAAGCCAAATTGTTCATCTCGCAGTATACTGTGTTTAGCTATGAACTCATCTAATCTACTTTGTAAAGCTTTTTCGAATATTTTAGAAAGAATGGACACGAGGGCAATAGGCCTATAGTTACTAGGGTTCTGTTTTTCTCCTTTTTTAAACAAGGGTTTGACTATGGAGATTTTCAAGCTTTCTGGGAAAATCCCTTCACTAAAAGATAAGTTTATTATATGTGCAAGAGGATAACAAACACAGGACGCAACTGCTTTTAAAACTTTCGTAGTTATGCCGTCGTATCCGCTGGCTTTACTGTTATTCAAAGAGTTAATAATTTTGTAAATTTCGGTTTCATCTACTGGTTTCAGATATATGGTATTATTATGTCTTGAAATGTCATTTAATTTTAAATTATTATTTATATTTGGTTTAGTAGTCAAGTTTATAAAATAGTTATTGAAGATATTACAAATGTCATGAGGTTCAGTATAAGTAGTATTATCATAATTAATTGTGTTGATGTCATTTACATATAAATTATTTGATAGGGTCGATGATATAGTATCCCATGTTGCCTTACATTTATTTTTACTATTACGTATGAATTTGGTGTTATTTATTATCTGCGACTTCAGTATACACTTTTTTAAAACATTATTATAACTATTAAATTTTTGTTTATTAAACTGCTTATTTGTACCTATTCTTCTGTATTTCAAATATAAATTGCGTTTGGTTCTACTAGATTTTTTTAATCCGGCGGTCATCCATTTTCTATTAGTTGATCTATTATTTAATTTAACCCTAATAAGTGGAAAACAGAGATCATAAAACAAACGCAAATTGTCATAAAAAGAATTAAAAGAGTCTGCCAAATTACTTGCGTCCAAAACGAAATCGAACACATACCTTCTACCCTCATATCGTAACTCCTTATCGCAGTTTTAACGAAGGCATCGGGTGCGTTCGACAGGCTCGAGAGGGGTCAATGGGGGCAGGGGGAGGGGGGATCCCCGGGGGCCTGTCCCCCTGTCGGGGCATCCTGTGTCCAACACACGGGCTCCTTTCCGACGTAACGAGTCGATTTTCCGAAAAACAGCCTTCAAAGTGATTTATTCTCAATGTCCAAAATCTTAGGGACAATTTATTGAATTTATACGGGGTTTAACGTAGACAATTGAACGACTTTTAGTTCTACGACTTTTTTATTAAATAAAAATAATTGTACCGTACAACTTAAACCTCGTTGCTCGTTTCAAAAAGTGGAAAGAAAATTCACGATGTTTTCGCGAAAATATAAAATTCATTGAAAAATTATCGGTCGTAGTACTTTATCCACGTAAATGTAAATAAAAGGAATTTAGGTATTGAGAAAGTCCACAGGTCAATTGCACTAACTAAACTTAACTCGGTTTCACAAAATAAAATAAAAATGTAGGTAGGTACAGTCGACAGCAGATCAATGGTAACACTTGTAGTACGATTTTAAGTCTTACGACGCAAATAATAAGAACTATCAAAAGTAAAAAGTGTTACCATACGTTTTTGTGACTTAATCCGGGTTATTAATAAAGCTAGCTTTCCCAAGCATTTAAGTTGGGAAGCTAGTCTAGGGAAAACTACTCGAAAGATCGACAAATATAACTTCTTATTGCATGCGCCATAAGGGTTAAAATCTCCATTCGAGGCGCTTTCGACTATACCTACCACATAATTTTTATTTCCCAACTTTTTAGGCCCCGAATCAGATAACGCAAAAAGGCAAAAGTATTCAAATGAATTTGTTTAGATAAAGATCTTTGAATAAGGGAAGGTGCTTTTTGCCGAACATTATCTCGCAATGAAGTTAGGCACAAAAGGATGTACACTTGGACCAAAAAAAAACAAAAGCAATATAAACTTTTGGTACTGAATAAAAATAACGAAATCAGCAAGCCTAATTCGTTTCCCAAAGTAAATGTTCTAACTAGAAGGCGTGTTTGACTGTTACGAGACGACTACGGTACGATAAAAGTCTTGACGTGAACAGAAAACTTAGGAATTGAGGATGCTTAAATGTTGTGGGAGATTTTTGAAAAATGCCTATTAACTTATTATACGTAATAATAAAAACGGCCAAGTGCGAGTCGTGCGAAAAGATAAATTAGATTTAGAAACCAACTATCTATCTTTGCCACTATCAAAATATTTGTAGATATAATGTGATATAAGACCTAGCTTCATGCCAAATTTCATGATTCTAGGTCAACGAGAAGTACCATATAAGTTTTGGTTTTCTTACATTTTCATACAAATATGCGAGAAAATGTGACATAAACGGCCATATCTTTTGATTGCGTTCACGTAGAAGTTTGATTTTTTCATGGCTGCATGAGGTTGCAAACCTGAGTATTGGGTATTAGTTTCAACTCGATACTATTCCTCTTGAGCCTAAAAACGAGCTTCCTTTAATACATTTAAATTTCTATCCGAAAAAGCTAAAGAAAACTGCACTTAGTTGAGCGGAGATCAAACCTGGTGCCTTCCTTATATTAGGAATATAACGTGAAAATACATAAAACAGTCGTCACATATAAAAGTCTCACGATCCAAGATAATACAGCGCGGCCAAAATAAAATTAAAGAAAAAAAAGTTGGAAAAGGAAAAAGTTTTCCAAGCAACAATGGGCATTCTCCGCGACAAAACACATTGCCAGGATTAAAGGAGTGGAGGCAACTTTCCTTGTCCCCCTCCAAGGGAGCGATGAGACGGCGATATTACAGGAGAAGTCTCTTAGAACCATGAAAGAAAAAAGCGCTCCACGGAGATAGGCTAAAGTAACTAAAGGACTTCTTTAACGACACTAATTATTATTTCAATTAATTATCGAATACAAGTGCCTATTTAAGTCTTTATTTAAACTTACTTTGACTCTTGAGACACATAATAGTTATCGTGGAGGTTTGTAATTATTAGCAATAAGGTATTATTATTTAAGTAACCTTAATGACAATGCCAGATTCTGCCCCTCCATCAACCGCAAGTTGTACAAGATAACGAATAAATGTAAAAATATCTCCGTTTTTTTATTAAAATTCTTGGTTTAAAATAGAGTTTTGTGCAAGTTGCGATTCGAAAAAAACAGCTAATTAAGAATTCAGAAAATAGTAAGAAATCGAAGCGATTTATTCATTGTTTTTGTTATTCTTCTATAGGAGTTGCGAGAGTAGTAGAAAATGATACTGATTATGATTATGCAATATGAAGCCTGTATAAGTCCCCAAATGATAGGTACAGCTTAAATGGTCACGTAGTTTTGTAGGTGGGGCAAAGCTCCATTGAAATGTGGCAATGTATTTTATTACTTATGTGCTGTAAATCTTCCCTAAAGTAAAATAGTATATTTTGTATGGCAGGTCTCCGCCATTTTTGTCACTTTCCTTCTCATACGTCAGGAAGAATCTGTTTTTACATGTTCAACTTCTATTGAAAACTCAAACAAAGGAAAAACAGAGATGGCAGAGACGCGAATAATTAAGAGCGGAGTCTGCGACGTAAATATGGTTAACTCCATCGGCGGTTCTTTGCTTCATGACAACATTCTAAGTTCTTTGGTCGGGAGAAGGCTGTATGATAAAGCTTGGTACTGTTGTGATGGATGGATCAGTAAGGATCTTTGTGAGCTTTTAGTGGTATACTAGCTTTTCACGTGACTTCGCACGAGTATATTCCCAGTTTCCATCAGTTTCGTCACAATCATATATCTGTTTCATGGCTTAGATAAAAAAATACTAGATATGAAATCTATAAGACGAATATGGAGACAAAATTCGACGACCTGGCTACGATATCACGGTGACTGTGTTGGAATAGAGTGTGCCACGGAATGGCGAAGTCCTTGGTTCGAATTCCGGTCGTGATGAACTTTTTTCGCAATTTATCATTTAGATGCAAAATCCTTGCGCTAGAAATAGTACAATAAAATTGCACAATAATCTTCCTGGTTTAGATCAGCTGTGTTTTTATTGTAGTGATATTGTATGCCAAGATCGCAGCATATAGATATCCATCGTCTCTACCTACCCCTGCGGGAAATAAAGGCGAGACTCGAGAGCTTATGTATGTACGGACAACAGCATCAATGGTAACACTTGCAGTACGAATTCAACTCTTGTGACGCAGATAATAAGAACGGTACAAAGTGTTACACTTGATCTGCTGGTAGCGTACGTAAAAAAAATCCAAAGTTCCATCCCATTGAACGCGCATGGATATAACTTTGCATTTCCAGTTCTAATCTCACATACTGAAACCATAGATATCAAAGCAACAATCGCTAAAAACTATACCACAGACAACTTCCCATTTTCCCGTGCAAACGATTTATGGAGCAAAGGTCACTCGGCCAGTACAGCCCAACATTAAGGTCAGTGCACACATACGCTGCGCTCGCCAGCCCAAAAGAATCTCTTTGTATTGGCTGCCATTCTATTAGTTTTTCCAATTCCTATTTTTGACTCGGCATTCGTTTTTTCCCGCACGAGTGCTGTTTGGGAATCGGCGGTGGTGTTTCTAAACGAAACTTTTTGGTTTGAATCGGTATTTTTATTCGAAGTATATTTTTGCTGCGTTTTAGTTTAGTTTGTTTGTTTGTTTGTAAACTCTTTATTGTACATAAATTTTACATTACCACTTAACAAAAATATAAATAGAATAGTTGTACAAAGGCGGACTTATCCCGCTCAGGGGATTTCTTCCAGTCAACCCTTGAGTAGTTGAAAAAGAAGTTTGTGCGCGGGTGTCGCTATTTAAATAAGTACATAGAATACGTATAGATAGTAAATTCTACTTGACATACATAGGTACTAAAACTATTAATACTTAAAATGTAAATCCATAATAATAATACTTAAAACGTAAATAAATAAATAATATATTTATTTATTTACGTTTTATATTTTATTTATTTAATAATTAGTTTTATGTTGAAATCATATTTATATTGAAAAATTTGCAGTAAATGCAGCGCCAGGCTTAAGCGAATAATATTTTTTTTTAAACTAATTTTAGGTGTACTAAATAACTAAAAATAAGAAAATTGTATCCTATTATTGGAAATACATAACTTTTTATTTATTGTTTAATAACATTTTTAAAAGTAACATGTGAAATCTACTTTTCCATCTTAGGCGAAACCACGTATAGTTTGTATGCCGATGGGGAGTTCTAATTTATAATATAATATGTAAGTATAATGTATCCAATTGTGAGCTCATTACAAGTAATCTCCAACCCCCAGACGACGAATTTGTCTTACAATACGATTTATAATTATTAACGAATAAAATTTGGTTAGGTTTTTTGATTTGAATTGAATGAATAATGATAAAAATGTATGATAAAAAATTATAGCGTGTGATTTAACAAGGGATTAACTATTATTTAGAAAGAATTTAATTTAACCGAGTGTTAAGTAACTAATTGGGATAATATTAGGTTTTTTTTTACACCATCGCGACAAAGAAACTTATTACTTTATTTACTTTTTTATTCCACTTTATTATAGTTAAAAGGAATCCAAAGCATCCAACTTCAGCCGCAGTCTTCCCGCATCCAGCCTTCTTTGTTTAACTTTGTCAATCCTCTTCATACATCTATATAGATCTATGGCCGTCTACAGTCACATTCCATCGGACCATAGAGCTATAGGACAGGGTCTCTTTTTTTTTTAACCGATGCGGCCACAGCTTGAGGGACAAAACAGATTTTCTATGTAATGGTCATTGATAATATTTTTGCCGTTGCATCAAATTGAAGTTAAGTCGTTAGATAAAAACTACAATAAAATAAAAAATAAAAATGTGTAGGTACTGTGACTTCATCTTCATTTCATCAGATTAAATTGAGTAATCTTAAAAAGGAGACAACGAATATTTTGTCCTCTAGATAATGATAGTTTTATTGATGTATATACTTTTACATATATATTTTTTTATTTTTTATTCTAGGCACTTATGTACTTACGTTATTTTATATATAATGTATGGTAAATATGACTATCCTACGCCTTGGGGTAGCCCGTTATGTTGGACAAAATTTGAAATAAATAAATAACTAAATTGAGGTACATGATACGATCAAATAAATCTGAAAAAAAGTCTGAAAAATATTTTTCGTTCAAAAATTCATGTGGCCTATTTAGTGCAATGCCCTTTATATGACGCGTCTGTTATTATTTTGTGTCAAAGATGTTGAAATACTGTTGAAGGGAATTTAGGCCCTCTATAGCTGAGGCTGTGTCCATAGCAATCCTATTCTTCAAACATCTATGGATCAGACGCCGATTTTTCATTTGTCTTTATTTCTTTTGAACTCCGAATGTTTGCCGCCAAACTTTTCTGATACCGCCGAGGTAAAGGAATTTCCCATTAAAAAGGGACAAACACATATCAAATTGCTTTCTGTAAACAATTCTTTCCCTGTCTTTTATTGGTTTTATCGGTTGCGTGTGTCAAATTCTTTTTCGATTCTTTGTAACTTTTTAGCTGTTTAATTTGAGTATTCCGTGAAATGTTTTGTTGTAACAAAGGTTCTTTCTTTTATACTCTTCTTGATTAGTACCTACTTACTTATTTTCAAAAAAAAACTTATTAAACTGCCCGATAAAAATAAAATTTTCAATTGAAACGGGCTTCCATGAGCCAACTAGCGCCGCCAATCTTAAAAAAATAACATCTTCCAATATAATCAATTTTATTAAAACAGCTATGTACACAATATTTATTATTTAAGTGTTGCACTTGATCTTCTGTTTAGCTACCTACATGTTCACTCGTTATAATTATTTTAAGTAAATATCACTTTTTGGACGAAACTCAACTGAAATAAAGACTAACGTCGCTGGTCTAGCAAAGCCTGGAGCTAAGAGCTCTTTCATTTGTAACGCTTAGTTCGAAAGTGGTGACCCGAGTGCTTCAAACTTTTTCTTTTTTATCTCTTTGTTTTCTTCCAAGTTGTGTGGTCACCGATTAATAAAGGTTACTATTAATGACTTAACTGTAGTATGGTACAATTATTTATTATCCATCTAGGTATTTAGGTTACTAGGTCCATTTATTATTTGCAACTTCTATACCCTTTATTTATTTATTTTATTAATGGACTCGACTGTTCGTCATTTGCCAATGTCATGTTACAGAAAAATCAATAGTCTTCTATCTTCCTCCAGGGGAGTCGCAGTAGCGTCTTCACCCTGGGTAGCCGCGTCTTCATGTCTTCATCCAGAGGAGACGCCGTAGCGTCATCACTCTGAACGAAGCAGCTCGACAGTCACGTTCACTCCCGAGCTCGTAGCGGGAACTCTTGATAAAAGCTTGAAACTTCAGATCTTGCATAAATAATCCATAACTTCACCGTACTGTCATTCGCGAACATTTTCTGATTAATTTAACGTGATATTAATCTCAAAATAACCACTGTAGACAATAAAATAAAAATTATCAAATAATTTTGCAACCGTCGTTTCCCGCCATTTTCAAGAGAACCGTCTGATCAATCCTTGTAGATTAAACGCAAATATTTTAGTTTGTTATTGAGGCAGAACTGCTGATGCATCGTTCGAAATTCAAAATTTTCAAATAATATCCGAGTTGTCTCTAAAAATAAGTGACGCCGTTTAAAACATAAGGCAGTTGTACCACCGCGAGTAAGCGAGTAACTATAGAAAGTGTAATATAAGAGACGCCTATAGTAATAGTTTATCGCTAACTGTTCACACCGCCAGCGAGTACTCGCTCGGCTATTTTGTCGCCGAGCGATGGGATGTAGTCGCTCAGAGATGAAATATAAATAGTATGTCGCCGAGCGAGTATCGCTGCGTCTCTTTTGTTTACACGGAATGTAATATTTATTACGTTTCTTGCGCGAAAAAATAGCCCATTGCTTATTCGCCGGCGGCCTATAGCCGAGCTACAAAACTGTACTCACCACTCGCTGCTCACCCACTCGATTTATAGTTGATAGCTTTACTCGCTCATCGCCGTCGGTGGAACAACTGCCTAAAGCCAAGGATACATTAGGGGACAAATGTCCTGCGACACGTGTCGCCAGGGACGTCGGGTGAAGTAGCGCGACGTTGCCGGACTTCGCGCGACATGTCTGGCAACCTGACGTCGCTACGGACATAAGTCGCGCGATGTCGCCAGATATGTCAGGCGAAATCGGCCGGCTTCGCTTGACATGTCGCCGATACATGTCGTAGGACATTTGTCCCCTAGTGTATCATTGGCTTAATGGTTACATTTTCTTAATTTAGTTTGATACTTATTTCATCTTTTAGTTTGATATTCTATTTCCGTGATTGCAAACGATCAATCCAAGCATTTTGTTAGGCGTTAAAGTAAAAACCATGTTAGGCATTTAAAGAGCATAGTGAAAGGTACCGTTCCAGTTCGGCTCTTTTCATTTGGTGATTGATCACATGTTGTAGAGTCCTTCGCTCTAATTTATTGCTGTGTACCAACACTTTGTATGTCTGTACGTTCAATTAGGAATGTCATTAGTCAATGTTGCGTACGCGCTTTCTGTTCGAGGCTTTTTTGTGTTCGGGTTGAAACGATTTTGCACGGGTTTTATTTAGTAGACCGAAAATAGAATTCGTTTTAAACGACCTTAAAAACCTCCTCTTTTTAGAAATTCCGTTAAAAATGAGTTCTATTTACAAATTTCGAGTTTGCAATTTTGTGGTGATGTTGCAGTTTCAAAATAGGTATTCTATATCTGTGTGTGGAATTATCTAGAAGTGCAACCTTTTTCGATAAGGTTTTGTTTTCATATTTGTTACGATGTAATTAATAGTGATTTTTTTCTTTTCAGGTAAGAACTATCTTGGATCGGAAAATATTATGGAAGAATTCTGACAAAGTTTTGGTAAGATTACTCTACTTACCTATATCCGACCTATCCAATAGTCGTATTAGCACCTGCTAAAAGTAATAATCGTCGTTTTCATACATTTTTGCGGTTGATCATTCGACTCCAGTATCCAAAAGATATCCTCAGTTCATCGAGTCTTACTTCCTGGCTCCAGTTCGAGGTCCTTACTTAACCTTGGGCTCCATCTATCATCTAACACCTAATCAAGTGTCGGGCCCATTGGCACTTAGCCTAGCTAGACATTGATGAACAGTTTATAGTCGGCAGTGCGCCTACCCTCTGTGCATAGGATCCTGGGTTGGCTTCCCTAGTCGGGAGGGTTGTACCTAAGCACTAAGGTATAAACACTTTTTCTGATTCTGTGTTGTTATTTGTGGTTATATTATATCTCTATTTCCAAAAATCAGTGACACACATAGTTACAATACTAGAAATACGGATAAACTTGCATTTCCCGGATTCAGACTATGTAAGGTTAGTACATCCTTCATGGGGCACTGTATTCGCTTTTATAACAAGTTGCCAGAAAGTGTCACGGCGTTGACAGAGAGGAATTTTCTTTGCGTTTATAATACAGTGAATTAGTTGGACCATGAGTGTGATGTAATATTATTTCCTTACATGTTTTTTCCCTTAATAAATTCATCCCGAATAATACATACAATAACATTAATACAACCCTATTTTCAAGAACCATTTCAATTCAACCCCGGCTCGCTAGAGCAGACGTCCAACCGTGTAAACGCCAACCCGTCTAAAGGCGGTTCATTTTTACCCAAACCCTAAGCTGTCAAACCCTAAATTATCTGCGGCCCAAATTGGACAACCGTTAATTATAACTTGTCCGCTGACGTGTCCGGCGAAGTTGTGCACTTCAATTAAAAGTCTTCAGAATTAGTAACCGTTGTTGTCATGTGAGTAATTAGAAAGGGGTGCACACGAGAACAGACCAGTCCCTTGAGGGTCCAAATGTTCTGGGAGATACAGAAGTTTATTTTAATGTATGTTCTATTTGTACGTTTTTTTATTCAGAGACAATTTTATTATATTTTTCGGGACTATAGCGAAATGGTCGCATAATTTTTCGTAACATGTATTTTTCAAGGAATTGTCAGAAAATATGTCGATTTATTATATAGCCACAAATGTGACGATTTGATGAATATGAAAGGGCACATAAGCATTTTATAGAAGCCATTTTATAATACTCGTATAATGAATTGACTACTAAAAATTCAATTGTAAAAAATTCCGAAAATATCTTATTATGTAGATCTTCTCTTTAATTATATAGATATTCTATAGATATACTGTGTCGTAAAATATTGCCAAATTGTGATTCTAAATACTGAATAAAGTATTATACTTTATATTTATTAGTAATATGAAATACAGCTTAAAATTACTACAAATAATAAAATGACTAAAAACTAACTAGTATTAGATATACTTGTTTTGTGTACAATTTCAGATTTATACAGATTCAGTTCAGTTTATTTTAACTTTAGCACAACTTTATGTAAACGTAGTACGAATTCACCTCCCGAATAACTCGCGTACCTGCGTTTAAATTATTATTTTAAACTGTCCAGTAAACATTGCTGTGAATGAAATTAAAACGTTAAATTCTTGTTTTCACTTACATAGTAATTTAATTTAGGGAAAATATAAAATTGCTTAAATAGATTTATAATATAATCTTCTGATTATGAAATGATAACACAGGGTGGCCTTGAGTTCATTCGACAAAATTAAATGGGTGGTTAGGCTTGTGACATACATTAACTAGTATAATTATCTATCAAAAATATATTAATTTGATGAGTATCGTTAATATGCTTTGGAGTTTTTACATTTTAAGGGACTTTTAATTTATTGCAACGATTTCTTTCACTGGAATTTGACCTAATGGTCATTTCTAAGGTCATTGTGTGACTTGTGACTTAGTTTTTTGCAGTTTGGATTTACTAAAAAACCTTACCAATTTCATATTTATCATGAGTACAACCCCCAACAATTTGTCGAATGTATTCAAGGACAGAATCATAATTATTGCTAGTAATTCCATTGCGCATACGCATGTCAATTTTTTTTTGTGAATTTGCATTTACACCACATTGCAAAGAAAAGGTGCCAACGCTGAGGAGAAGTAGCAAAATTTCTGAACAGCATATCTTTAAAATAATAACAATTACATTTTATATATTTTTATTGACTATACTAAACATTTATTCAATTTAAATAATTACAATGTCAAAATAAAACTAAACTAAACAAACTAATAGTAATATTTTTATTTGTACATATATTTTTAGTATACTTCCTTTAGTTTAGTTTTTAATATTACAAACTTATATAATGCATTCTAAATAGATATATAAATTATTACATTAATTAAATAAATCTCAACTGATGATAAAATAATTAATTAGTCGATATAATCAGAGGTTTAATTTACTATGATATTTTCGATTCTATTACTAGGCAACTGCATAATTCTTCTGATAATCAAAACATAAACAAAACGCAAATTTAACGTTTATTATTAGTAACCAAAAAACTTGGAAGCGGGAGAATACAATCAATCCGAACTGAGACTCCGACCCTTTTATTAGGTTTCTAATGATGCAGTTTCTTCAGACCACTAACTCGTTCCTTCACTTGACCAATACAAAGATAGCAACATTTATCAACGTCCACCTAACTCAGGAATAAAGAGCTGGTCCACTGTCCCCAACCCCTAAGGACCACTTAACTCGAGACATGCAAATCACACCATAACAATTCTTTTGGGGATGCTTTCCTTTAGGGTTGTAAATGAACAGCACGATACGGATGCGGATAAGGACGAATTTGAGGATTAATACTGTGACCAACAAATAGGAATGATGTTGTATTGAAAATTACATTGTTTGTTATAGTAAATAAGACAATTAGCAATGCAGAAAGCAAATGTGAAAGACATTGCTAACTATCGAGTTAGCAATCTTTACAGATAACTTTCTCCTCAACCATTCCAAGAACCTAACCTAAAAGGTTGTAATAGGAGCGTGAACAACAGTATCCCAGCCCAGGGGTGAGGATCGAACCATTGGGCTACTGTGGCTATCAAATATATTATTTTACAAATTGGAAATAAATTGAAGATCGTCTGTGGAAACAATTGAAATCAATTAAAAAATAAATTAACTACAGACATTTGAAAATGTGGAATCTGACATGTACACAGACCACTTACCCCATAGACCTGTAACAGGAGGGCGCCCGTGTCTGCCCTCAGCGCAACATTGCTTCGCGCCACGTGTAACTTAGAGATATTATCGACATGGACCCATTTCTTTAATACGGCACCCCTGTCCCCCGCTTCGTCTCTATGCGTTCATCGTTGACAGAATTTTTCGCTTGCATATTTGTACCGATTTCATGTCTATGGGTGACGTCATATCTTTACTAATCACATACAAACTCCATTCATCACTGTACCTAAGTCCCTTTTCAGTGCCGTGCACTATAAAAAGTTTGAGTTTAAACGTCAGGTCGAGTTTCGATGATACGGATGAAGTTATCACAGATTTATGCGGACGTTAGGTAATTCGCAGTTTCGTATGCGGACGGACCTCCCCGCCCTAGTGCCGGCCACTGCCACTGGGGCCATAAAGCATTGTAAATGAGGACCGTAAATTAGTGAGGGGCCTCAGGTGGTTTCCCTTCCATAAATCGTGACCTCCTCAAGCCATTTCAATTGCTGATAGGACAGAGGTTTTTACGCGAATGCCTTTAATTGTATTGACCTATCTAATAAATGCGTCTAGTTTATATTCCGAATTACGATTCAGGTCGCTTTCTTGGAATGCCTAATTAATACATATGCAGTTAATCTAATGGAGGATGCGACTATTGAAAAGGGCCGCAAAATATTGGAACAGATTTAATTTTATTATAAATATTGTAACTGATCTGAGTAAATTGTCATGAAAATTCAGTGCCCTTGCTTTGTAAAATAATTGGTACCATGCGATTCTTGACGCTTACTAATAAGCTAATGAGTGAAAAAGTGGAAGCTTTCGAAATGTCGGTGTATCGAAGAATGCTTAAGATCTCGTGGGTACAGCGAGTCCGAAATCAGCCAGTGCTCCAGAGAATGGGCAAGGATGTGGAGATTCTTAAGACCATTAAAAAACGGAAACTCCAGTATCTAGGTCACATAATTAGGAATACAAAAGTACGATCTTCTACAAGTGATTCTTCAGGGAAAGATCCAGGGCAGAAGACGGCCAGGTAGAAGGAGAACATCATGGCTCAGGAACTGACGCCAATGGTACGGCAAGAGTACCAGGTTTCTGTTCCATTGTTGAGAGTGCAGAGTGACATAATGATCGCCTACCTTTGTAATAAAAAGAAGAAGAAGATTCTGGACAAGTTAGTTAATGATTGAAATGAAATATATTAAACTAACATTATCTAATAATAAACCTTCCCAAGGTAGCGGGCATAGACTGGATGCAAAAGGCCGAGAATCTTGGCGTGGCGTATATTTTGTTTGGAGGCCTATGTCTAGCAGTGGGCTGATACGGGCTGATGATAATGATGTGTAGCGGTTTTTTTTTTTTCAATTGATTGCTAATACAATTGCACATGCCGCTCCATTTTATCGCCATTCAACTCAAAAGTTCCTAACGAGGCCAGCGTCAGTTCGTCAACCGAAAACTTGCAATCGCGTAATGTCGTCCATTTAACTTGCACTACTCCAACTAACTATCAAAGCACATTCGGGGAGAGTTCGCTCAATATATCGCACCACATTCCCTTTGCCTTCGAAGTTGGGACTGTTTTACCTCAAGCTACTGTACCGGTCATACCGGAATTACAATAGAAAATACTTCATTTAATTTTCTTTTTAGTTCACAACATTAAAGCTTTCATATTTCCACCTTGTCTACTGAAAAGCTACTGAATTTTCTTCGGTTTTGCATTCTTACATGTACCTAGGTAGGATTTCCCGCCGTTCAGTTTTTATAATGGAATGTTCCATATAGGTAAAATTTATTATTTTAGATTATTAGGTAGGAGATATTTAAATGTTATTCATTTAATTCTGAGATTTTATTAGGGAATAAATCATCCTGTAGTATAAAGCCTACCACATGTAATTTCAATAGGAAGTCAATACAACGAGTTTCGACTTTAGTGTAGTAGGAATAAAGCCTAGTTGCCGATAAGTTAATTAAGCCTAATTAGGAGCGGTTTTTGCAGAGAGATCACGCCACGACGACACAGGTGTTCATGCGACAGGCAGGCGCCAGTGGTCGATCGTATGATTTTCATTCAATTTTCATAGGATTTTTATGGACTTTGATTTACTATACCCAAGGCCTACAGTAGCGTAGCATTTAATGTTAGTTACGTCTAATTAGGAACTATTTCAGAAAGTCACGCCACTTCGCACAGGTGGCTGGTGCGACAGACCGGCGCCGAAAACGAGGGGATGAGAGGTGAAGAGAGGAGGGGAAGCAGCGCCTGCTTAAATAGACATGACCGAGCGTGGCAGGGGCTTCGTCTTTTTTGGATCGCGGAACCGCTGCCGGACGTACGTGCGATCTTAGCTTAGTTTGGCGCGCAATTTGTTGTGCAGTAGTAGTCTCTCTTAATTTTAAACTTCTTTCTATTGAAGTTTAATTTGTGTATTTTATTTATTTATTATATTCCCCCGTAGGGCCCCTTAGGTCAAACTCTTCCTATTTCCACTACCTTATACCCTTTTTCCTGACCACAATTCCTCCTAAACCAACCAGCCCGATACAGGACAAGACACCTTTATCCTGTGTTAGTATTATAACAATCTTGCTTGAGTCTGAGTGAGAGTGTCGGGTAAACCTAATTCCTATACATTCCTATGTTCCAACTGCTTGGAATCCCAGCGATTGCAAGTGAAGAAAGGTATTTACTGTATGTATACTTATTTATTATATTATTTATTCTTTATTATTCATTCATATATTCCCCTACGGCTGAGCGGACGTGAGTAAGGTTTAAATATTTTGTTACTAATCATATTTTATTACAGCTATTCTCCGTGTTGGGTAAGTGCTACTATTGTCTAGCTCTGTGTGTACATTTTAATGTTTCGTTATTTTTATTACTGTTGTGTGGGTAATTGAGTTTCGTACTTAGGTTTGTATATTAAGTACTTGTCAATAGTTTATCTCATTATTGCAATGATAATCATTATGAACACCCGGTTATTTGCAAAATTAGGAAGTACGGATGCGTATGCGCACATGTGCGCTCGCCTAGTATAGACGCTCACACAGTAGGTAAGGTCTAGTGACATGTTAGGGGTGTGGCATTACTATGAGATTATGTATGTATGCGTAAGTGTAATTTAGATTCGTAGCTATTGATCCGAGCCCATATAGTTAGTGTTTAATTATTGACTTTATAGTGTTTTCTTTATCTCTAAACTACTGAACCGGATCTGAGGTTGGGCGTATTGCCACTACCGTCTTTGTCTATACTAAATTATGATGTGGGTTGGCTTGTCTTTGCTAAGCAACAAGGCTATAAAACCGATAGGTTTAGACTTTGTTTTATTGTTGGTTTATGTATGTAAGTATTCATCTACATTAGGGAAATAGTTAACGAAATTAGCAATGAAGTCTTAATATCGACCCTAT
The DNA here is from genome assembly GCA_963506565.1 of Tachystola acroxantha. NCBI lineage: Eukaryota > Metazoa > Arthropoda > Insecta > Lepidoptera > Oecophoridae > Tachystola > Tachystola acroxantha. The sequence continues at coordinate 1,709,616 of OY735874.1, forward strand.
CCAGTTAGCGTTTAGGTAAACAAAGGTTCAACTATTCAGGTCAGATTCGAACTCTGATATTTATATAAATTGTTGAATAAGTAAAGTTTAGATTTGAGCTAGTAAATGAAATAAGTATGTATAGGCTAGATTTCTGTGAGTAAGTAAGTAAGTAAAGTCTAGATGTCTGTGAGTAAGTAAGTAAGGTCTAGAACCTAGATTATGGGTCTCAAGCAGATATACCTATTTTGTTGCCATTTAGCAAATTGGGTTGGATGATGTTGGTGTTGAAAAGTCAGTGTTCATTCTAGATCTTAAGTTAATCTAATTTTCTTTCAGCATTTGGTCATCAATTTTAATTGTGTGTTATTTTGTTTCATTTAATATTTGCGTTGTTAATAATTAAGCAATAACCGATGGGGTAGACGAGTTCTCGAATGGAGGCCACGAACGGGTAAACGTAGTGTGGGACGCCCCCCGACCAGATGGAGGGATGACCTTCGCAAAATGGCTGGCAGGGACTGGATGCAGAGGGCCGAGAGTAGGGTTGATTGGCGCGCTTTGGGAGAGGCCTACGTCCAGCAGTGGACTGATACGGGCTGATGATGATGATGATGACCTGCTATAAAAATCTAAGTCAACAAATAGCTTTGGTTTTCGAGTCGTCTATTACATTGTTTCATTATTTTTAATATCAGTAATTATCTGTTTCTTTTTAACGTTAAATATTCCTCTAAGTGAAAAGTTGTTGTCGGTGTTGGTTAACATCTATACCGTTGGTGTTGTAAAATTACCTAAGTAAATATTATTTCTCTACATATTGGCGCTCCCTCTCATACACGCTTTCGAAGCATTATTGGTGGAAGTTAGTTTGGACATAGAGTTGTTTAACCAGCGGGTCGACAGCCTGCCCGTTTGTAACTCCATGGTATCGTTGCTAACCGATGCTAATAATGTGAACAGGAGATAGTCTAGGGAATGCGGTATTCTGGGACTATCTCTATACTCTACACGCAGCTCGCAAATTTTCCCTACACTATACACCGATAGGGATACACACACAGCAGTGAGAAAAGTGCCAATATGAGCCTTATTAGACCAACTATACTGGGGACTCACGATCCCTGGTATTAATGGTCTATGGTGGCATCGCGGAGTTTAATGGGTTACAATACCAGACGTAGTATGGGTTGAGACTGACATTCGGTGATAGCGGATGCGAGGTAATACACAGCTTATTCAACCTTCATTCACCAAACTCATTTAGGCCAGGGTTATTTTGGTAATGATAATTTGGTAAGCTGCTGGGCTTTAGGTTAAATCTATTCCCTTCAATAATCCTCCTAACAATCATTCTCCCATCTTTCTGAACTTCCTACCAACTCCTTTCTGAAAGCATATAAATGCTGATTAAATGTAGCTTATGATTTATTTATGCACAATCACTTCGGTCTGTCTTATTCTTACCGTTACTAAAATTCATTCTATTCTTATTTTATTCCTACAGGAAATATAAAAGGTATTGAACCTACCTTTTATTTTGTGGAAGGGTATTGAACCTACCCTTTCAGTTGTGGAAAGGTATTGAACCTACCTTTCCAGTTGCAATGAAAAGGTATTGAACCTACCTTTTCAGTTGTACAAGGTATTGAACCTACCTTTGTACGCACAATGTGCAAATACTTCTATCAGTAACTGGGCACTCCAGAAACCACTAGAATGAATCTAGTAATATTAAGAAATTCAATGAGAGGGGCTGAAAGATTATTAGTTTTGCGAAATAGCAACTTTTAACATCAGATTCCTCTCCATCATCCTTTCCTGAGGAGACTCGCATTCTGGTTGGAGTCTATCCCCTCTTGGCGTGGTGTTGGAGCCAGGGGGGTGAAAACATTTTTTTTTAGAGGTTAACCTCTTACAGGAAATGTTCTCACGTCTAACAGTAATTTCTTACAGAGATTCAGATGTCCAGAGTAATATTCTTTACTTCCATCCAGAGTTCCAAACCAATAAATTGTATTGTCTTCCAGTACCTACCTAAATCTATTTCTTTATGTAGTTCCCTTTATTTTGTGTAAATATTATCTTGAAGTCGATATTAACCTATTTTTCTGTTGCAGGAAAACTCCGTTACGGTATTAATATTAGTTGTAAGAACCTCTCTCGATTCTAATTATTTATTTTCATTTTCAATATAAAATGTATAAGTTCTTTTGATTTAAAGATTTCATAGGGTTAACTCATAGTCACGGTAGTTCTGTAGGTATACTGTTGCGTTTTAGTATTGTATTCAGGCCTTGGGTATGGTCAATAAGTATGTCAGAAGGTAGGTAGCTAATTAACTTCAATTTCAAATTCGGTTATATGTAAATAATCTAATTTAATTCTCATTTTAATTAATAACCTTTTATACTTCTATATAGGGACGTTATTTCGAACTTAAGTAACTTCTTAATAGTTGTCAGTACGCTCATTTAGATTTAAGATAACTTAGCGTAAGTTTTATTAATCGTGCTAGTAATAAGTCTAGTAGTTTTGTATGTTAGGTTATCGCAATAAATATTATCTTTTCGTTATAAACCTGTTATGCTTTAATTTATATTCATCTACCTGATCTCCGCTGAACCCTTGAAGATTCTGTGTGTTACTACATTAGGAAATAACAACGTAGGGTTAGACGATCACATTTTGGCCTTATTAATTTCTAGTAATTTAATATTCTATTATCCTTAATTTTGCTTTAATTATGATTTAATATTAGTTCCAATTTACTTTATTTCAATTAGCTTAATACTTTACATAGTAATATGAAGTCAATTGAGTAGGTACAGATAGCTTTAATTGTAAGGAAGTTAGTAAGAGCTTTGGTAAGTATCTTTTAAGCTTAATTATTTTGTAGGTTTATCTAGCTTTCACGTAGGGGTTGCAGAGCTGGTGCTTTTCGTAAGTATTTAGGTAGGTCTCTTTTAGCTTTTTGTAGGTTTTCACCCCTTCAGGGTTGCGTAGGCTTTTCGTGTAGAGTCTTTTTGGGGTGTGTAGAGGTGCGTAGCTTTTTAGGGCGGGTTGGGATCGTCACAATATGGTGCCTAAATTCCCAGGATCTGTATATATCTATGTATAACGTATATTATATTGTGTATTTATGTATATTATTATGTATTTATGTATATCTTAAAGTGGACTTCGGTCCACAATATGTTTCCGTGTAAACAAATGAGGGGTTCAAGAGATCAGTTGTGGATGGATTGAATTGATGCATTACAGGTTTTACTAGGTTAAATTACAGGTTTATTAGGTTAAATTACAGGTTTACTATATTAAATTCACGCGTTAATAATAGTCTTAATAAACTAGGTACGTAAAATTACATTTTGTTAGGATTTTAGGAAACTTAAGGAATCGGGGGTGCGTTAGGGTTATGAGGCTAAAGGGCTAAGGTTAGTCGTAACTCGTAAATAGTACTAGGTAATGTTAGGTGAATAATATAAGGTCTAGGCAGCGAAGTTGGTTACGTAGGAAACACAAGTAGCGATGAATGTGGAGAAGGTGTTATGTCATCATCGCAGTAGACGGAATTCCGTCAGCGCTTTCAGCACTATGGCAGACATGAGTTTATGTATTGGTATTTATTCGCTTGCATTGCGTAGGTTTATTCAGGTAATTCTGTCATTTTGTCATGGTAATCACAGGAACTGGGGGGTGTTAGGACTGTACTAAATGGGGGGTGTCGGGACTGTAGGATATGGAGTGTTCTCTATTTAATATTCTAGGAAAAATATTTTTCCGAATATGTTTCGGTCCCCTAGTTACTTCTGATACTTAGGTTAAGTCGGATAATGTGTAGGTTATCCGACTACAGATAGGAGAAGGGGTAATGTATTTCGAATGTATGTATGTCAGTTCTCTCCTGATTTCTTGTAGCTAAAGTTTTGGCTTATTAGGATAGTGTATAAGTTGAGTAGGGTAATGTTTCGTATGTATGTCAGTCCCCTCGTAACTTCTTGTAGCAAAAGGTTTGACTTGCTAGGAATGTGTAGGTTGTAGTTAACCGGTTGCAGATAGGAAGGGTAATGTTTTCGAATGTGTGTGTCGGTTCCCTCGTAACTTCTTGTAGACTAAATGTTTTGCTTTGGTCGGATAAATGCGTAGGGTCATTAACCGACTGCAGATAGAATGGTATAATGGTTTTCGAATGTTATGTCGCTCGTAACTCAAGTGTCGGTCCCATCATAGCTATAACCGACTGCAGATAGGAGTACGGTAATGTTTTTCGAATTTATGTATGTCGGTTCATTTGTAACATGTTTAACTATGTTAATTTGTATTTTATTAACAGACTACCGATAGTAGAAGGGTTCTCAAAGTATGTGTATGTATGTCTTTTTGTGATGATAATGTATTTTGATGTATGAGTACATCCATCCTGATCAAGAGATTACTATAGGATACATAGATACGGGACTGACTAGCCGGGGGGGTGAAACCCCCACCCTTAATAAGTTAAGTTTAGATGCGGTTGAAAGTTATATTCTCATTACTTACTTAAGTATGTCTGTTCCATCGGAACTTAAACCGATTGCAGATAGGAGACGGGGTAATGTTTTCGAATGTTATGTCGCTCGTAACTCAAGTGTCGGTCCTATCATAGCTATAACCGACTGCACATAGGAGTAGGGTAATGTTTTTCGAATTTATGTATGTCGGTTCATTTGTAACATGTTTAACTACGTTAATTTGTATTTTATTAACAGACTACCGACAGTAGAAGGGTTCTCAGAATATGTCTCTTTGCGATTCCTGTAGGTTTAATTGCTAGTGTATTTTGATGTGTGATGTATTATTACATTAGGTTTGATCAAGAGATTTCTGTAGGATACATGGGTACCGAGCTACCTAGCCGTGGGGGTGAGGCCCCCTCCCTTAATAACTGTCACTTGTATGTAGTTTAGATGCGGTTAAAAGTGATACTCACTAGTTACTCATATAGGTTAGGTACTTATGTATGTCGGTCCGTTTGTCACTTCTAGTAGGTCTTGGAAAAATAGAAATCAGGATGGCAGCAGATGGATATCCATCGTCGCTGCCTACCACCATGTGAGGCTGGCGTGAATATTGTATGTGTGTAAATAGTGTATGTAGGATTCTAAGTTGCTTGAGAGTTTCTCAAAATGAGCGGCTACACAGGCCGGGGGTGAGGCCGGCCGTGTATTTAAAAGGGAGTTAGCCGTAAACTTAGGTTAACTTCATTGATCTTTAAACCACGCGTAGTCCTTTTTACATTTTGATAAAACCCGATAGGTAGGTAGGATAGGAACCGTGGTTAGATTTGAATCGTGCAATTATTTTAATTCGCATTTATAGCTAATATATTACGTATTTACTTTAGGAATACTAGGTAGGTTCGTCTGTTTCGTGTCTGTTTCATGTTTTCTCTGTGTATGCGGAAACTGAAGTCAAAATGTGTTGATGCTTGTTAGCCATAAATCTGGGTTAACCTCATTTCTGTTACCTTGTTCTGACACTTTCACATTTCCATAAAAGTCGTTTTATGGTTAGGAATAGCATTGTTTTAGGAATAGCTTACTAGGTAGGTAGGTGCGTTCATCATATCCGTCTGCGGAGATGGCGGCAGGTTGTGTTCTTAGTCATAAACTTGTTCATCACTTTCTTACATCGAGAAACTGTTAAGTTAGGTACGGAGGGATCATGTTATAAACCGCGAGTTAACGTTAAGCTGCGGTTATGTCTAGCATTGTTTTAGGAATAGCACTAGGTAGGTAGACTATAAATTCCATTAGGATATTATTTTAACCCGTGAGTTAACGTTAAGCCGCGGTTATGTCTAGCGTTGTTTAGGAATAGCACTAGGCAGGTAGACTATAAAATCCATTAGGATCGTATTTTAACCCGTGGGTTAATGTTAATATTGTCTAGCATTGTTTTAGGAATAACACTAGATAGGTAGACTATAAAATCCATTAGGATCGTATTTTAACCCGTGGGTTAATGTTAATATTGTCTAGCATTGTTTTAGGAATAACACTAGATAGGTAGACTATAAAATCCATTAGGATCGTATTTTAAACCGTGGGTTAATGTTAATTTTGTCTAGCATTGTTTTAGGAATAACACTAGGTAGGTAGACTATAAAATCCATTAGGATCTTATTTTAACCCGTGGGTTAACGTTAAGCCGCGTTTATGTATAGCGTTGTTTTAGGAATAGCACTAGGCAGGCAGACTATAAAATCCATTAGGATAGTATTTTAACCCGTGGGTTAATGTTAAATTTTGTCTAGCATTGTTTTAGGGATAGCACTAGACAGGTAGACTATAAAATCCATTAGGACTATGTTTAGAACCATGGGTTGACTTTAAGTCACGGTTATGTCTAGCATCGTTTTAGGGGTACTAGGTAGATACGTCCATCGTCGCTGTCTAGGTGCCGCTACGGTAAACAAGTTTAAGTTTATGTATGTGGGTAGGTAGATGTTTGAGCGCGTGCGCCGCAGTAAGCTATCGTTTTATCCATTACCTTCCATTTTCAGATGTACGTTTAAATTGTTTTGACTCTGATTGTTGGTAGGTTTGGTTAATAATTGGAGATTCCTAGTCGAGGTGCGATTTGCGAGCACGCGTTGACATCGATCGTTCAAGTTAAGCAACGTTGGACAAGTCTGTATTTGAATGGGTGACCGTTAGGATTTAATTCGTTAGAAAAAAAAAATGATTGGTTGTTTTGTCACTAGGTATTTGGCTGAGAAATGACAAGGATCGTTCCAGTTAAGCTAGGGTTTGAATAAGTAGTTATTTATTTTGGGTTATGTTATTAGCACTTGTTGACACTAATCGTTTTGGTTAAGCAATTGTCGGCGAGGTCTGGACTTGGATGGGTTACCGCTAGGTTTTTTTTGTTTTGTTATTAATTTGTCTGATTGTTCCCTTTTGTTTTGTTGTTGTTGTTCCAGTTGAAATATAACGCATAATGCTTTGGTTTTAAGCTTCAAGTTAAAGTTCATCTGTACTCTGTGCTACGTTAAGATAAGTTATTTTTGCTTGCAGTGCTAGTAGGGTAGGTACGGACTGACCTGGATGTCGAACCCGGGCCTCCGTGACCTTAGTTGTTATCATATTTTTTTTAAGGTACTTATCCTATTGCTAAATTATTCGAATTTATGTAGTGTTGGGCGGCCCATCCAGATAGACGGAAGATCTGCGAAGGGCCACTGTCACTTTGAAGTCTTGTTGTGTAGCGTGTCTAGGGGAGGTCTATGTCCAGCAGTGGAGTACTTGTGATGATGTCGATAAAATTAACCTAGCTAAACGTTATGCGCTCGCACAGTAGGTAGGATTTTCGACAGACCTCATATTTTTCTTTGTTATAGATAGATGTGTAATTGCACTTGTATTAGGTAGGTAGTTGTGCGTGTATCACCACAGGTGGAGCTAGCGTTGCCGGTATCGTCAGTTGTGTGGATATAAACACAGGTGGAGCTAGCGTTGTCGTGTCATTTTTTTATTAACAGCGCCATCTATCGGCCTTGGTAAATAGTTTTAGGTTTGTTACCAAGTAGCAGACTTTGCAGACGTTGTGGGTTGTTCGATTGTCGATGTTTAATTGAATTGTAGCAGTTGTGTAGTGGAGTAAGGTGTTACTTCGATTGTCGTTAGTACACTAATTATTTAAACTTGTATTTGGTTGTATGGTTCTTATGACCTTTACCTATCTCCTGAAGTCGAAAACAATGTTGTCGTTTTTGATCGGTGTTACCAGATCGGCGAATTAGTTACAAATTCAGGTGAATTTTTATAGATAGTATATTTATTAGATTCCTCGAAATTGTTCAGGTTTAATTATACTAATTGTAGTGCGTTCAGACATGCAGTAGACAGTCTGATGCTTGTTGTAGGCGTGTTGGTTTTACAGCAACACGTTGTTTCTTAGGTTTCCAATTGAGTATGGTTAATAGGGAGGTCTTTTAGAGTTCAAATTCAGTGAGTCGTTCAGTGGTTCAACATAATCGTTCGATTTCTTAGCTTCGATAATCAAGCTTAGGATAGTATTTATTATCGTGTAGATTTTTTTAATCGACGTCGCGTCTGTTGTCATTCTGTACGTTTAGGAAGTGATATGACGAGAGGTAGGTATATTGTGTGCATAGGGCCGGATGCGAACTAAGCAGTGAATTGTAATTAGCAGTAGAAAGATAATATCTTTCATCGTATTATGTGTAGGTATTGTGATAGGCTGGGAGGTAGCTTATTGTTACGTTAAGTGTTGAATTCTACTTAGAATTCTATTAAGAAGTATTTTCCTTGAATGGTTGGATAATCAAGCCTCAGATATTATAGATAATATCTTCGGTTAATTCTCCAGGGGGTGGTGTACCGGTCATACCGGAATTACAATAGAAAATACTTCATTTAATTTTCTTTTTAGTTCACAACATTAAAGCTTTCATATTTCCACCTTGTCTACTGAAAAGCTACTGAATTTTCTTCGGTTTTGCATTCTTACATGTACCTAGGTAGGATTTCCCGCCGTTCAGTTTTTATAATGGAATGTTCCATATAGGTAAAATTTATTATTTTAGATTATTAGGTAGGAGATATTTAAATGTTATTCATTTAATTCTGAGATTTTATTAGGGAATAAATCATCCTGTAGTATAAAGCCTACCACATGTAATTTCAATAGGAAGTCAATACAACGAGTTTCGACTTTAGTGTAGTAGGAATAAAGCCTAGTTGCCGATAAGTTAATTAAGCCTAATTAGGAGCGGTTTTTGCAGAGAGATCACGCCACGACGACACAGGTGTTCATGCGACAGGCAGGCGCCAGTGGTCGATCGTATGATTTTCATTCAATTTTCATAGGATTTTTATGGACTTTGATTTACTATACCCAAGGCCTACAGTAGCGTAGCATTTAATGTTAGTTACGTCTAATTAGGAACTATTTCAGAAAGTCACGCCACTTCGCACAGGTGGCTGGTGCGACAGACCGGCGCCGAAAACGAGGGGATGAGAGGTGAAGAGAGGAGGGGAAGCAGCGCCTGCTTAAATAGACATGACCGAGCGTGGCAGGGGCTTCGTCTTTTTTGGATCGCGGAACCGCTGCCGGACGTACGTGCGATCTTAGCTTAGTTTGGCGCGCAATTTGTTGTGCAGTAGTAGTCTCTCTTAATTTTAAACTTCTTTCTATTGAAGTTTAATTTGTGTATTTTATTTATTTATTATATTCCCCCGTAGGGCCCCTTAGGTCAAACTCTTCCTATTTCCACTACCTTATACCCTTTTTCCTGACCACAATTCCTCCTAAACCAACCAGCCCGATACAGGACAAGACACCTTTATCCTGTGTTAGTATTATAACAATCTTGCTTGAGTCTGAGTGAGAGTGTCGGGTAAACCTAATTCCTATACATTCCTATGTTCCAACTGCTTGGAATCCCAGCGATTGCAAGTGAAGAAAGGTATTTACTGTATGTATACTTATTTATTATATTATTTATTCTTTATTATTCATTCATATATTCCCCTACGGCTGAGCGGACGTGAGTAAGGTTTAAATATTTTGTTACTAATCATATTTTATTACAGCTATTCTCCGTGTTGGGTAAGTGCTACTATTGTCTAGCTCTGTGTGTACATTTTAATGTTTCGTTATTTTTATTACTGTTGTGTGGGTAATTGAGTTTCGTACTTAGGTTTGTATATTAAGTACTTGTCAATAGTTTATCTCATTATTGCAATGATAATCATTATGAACACCCGGTTATTTGCAAAATTAGGAAGTACGGATGCGTATGCGCACATGTGCGCTCGCCTAGTATAGACGCTCACACAGTAGGTAAGGTCTAGTGACATGTTAGGGGTGTGGCATTACTATGAGATTATGTATGTATGCGTAAGTGTAATTTAGATTCGTAGCTATTGATCCGAGCCCATATAGTTAGTGTTTAATTATTGACTTTATAGTGTTTTCTTTATCTCTAAACTACTGAACCGGATCTGAGGTTGGGCGTATTGCCACTACCGTCTTTGTCTATACTAAATTATGATGTGGGTTGGCTTGTCTTTGCTAAGCAACAAGGCTATAAAACCGATAGGTTTAGACTTTGTTTTATTGTTGGTTTATGTATGTAAGTATTCATCTACATTAGGGAAATAGTTAACGAAATTAGCAATGAAGTCTTAATATCGACCCTATCCAGTTAGCGTTTAGGTAAACAAAGGTTCAACTATTCAGGTCAGATTCGAACTCTGATATTTATATAAATTGTTGAATAAGTAAAGTTTAGATTTGAGCTAGTAAATGAAATAAGTATGTATAGGCTAGATTTCTGTGAGTAAGTAAGTAAGTAAAGTCTAGATGTCTGTGAGTAAGTAAGTAAGGTCTAGAACCTAGATTATGGGTCTCAAGCAGATATACCTATTTTGTTGCCATTTAGCAAATTGGGTTGGATGATGTTGGTGTTGAAAAGTCAGTGTTCATTCTAGATCTTAAGTTAATCTAATTTTCTTTCAGCATTTGGTCATCAATTTTAATTGTGTGTTATTTTGTTTCATTTAATATTTGCGTTGTTAATAATTAAGCAATAACCGATGGGGTAGACGAGTTCTCGAATGGAGGCCACGAACGGGTAAACGTAGTGTGGGACGCCCCCCGACCAGATGGAGGGATGACCTTCGCAAAATGGCTGGCAGGGACTGGATGCAGAGGGCCGAGAGTAGGGTTGATTGGCGCGCTTTGGGAGAGGCCTACGTCCAGCAGTGGACTGATACGGGCTGATGATGATGATGATGACCTGCTATAAAAATCTAAGTCAACAAATAGCTTTGGTTTTCGAGTCGTCTATTACATTGTTTCATTATTTTTAATATCAGTAATTATCTGTTTCTTTTTAACGTTAAATATTCCTCTAAGTGAAAAGTTGTTGTCGGTGTTGGTTAACATCTATACCGTTGGTGTTGTAAAATTACCTAAGTAAATATTATTTCTCTACATATTGGCGCTCCCTCTCATACACGCTTTCGAAGCATTATTGGTGGAAGTTAGTTTGGACATAGAGTTGTTTAACCAGCGGGTCGACAGCCTGCCCGTTTGTAACTCCATGGTATCGTTGCTAACCGATGCTAATAATGTGAACAGGAGATAGTCTAGGGAATGCGGTATTCTGGGACTATCTCTATACTCTACACGCAGCTCGCAAATTTTCCCTACACTATACACCGATAGGGATACACACACAGCAGTGAGAAAAGTGCCAATATGAGCCTTATTAGACCAACTATACTGGGGACTCACGATCCCTGGTATTAATGGTCTATGGTGGCATCGCGGAGTTTAATGGGTTACAATACCAGACGTAGTATGGGTTGAGACTGACATTCGGTGATAGCGGATGCGAGGTAATACACAGCTTATTCAACCTTCATTCACCAAACTCATTTAGGCCAGGGTTATTTTGGTAATGATAATTTGGTAAGCTGCTGGGCTTTAGGTTAAATCTATTCCCTTCAATAATCCTCCTAACAATCATTCTCCCATCTTTCTGAACTTCCTACCAACTCCTTTCTGAAAGCATATAAATGCTGATTAAATGTAGCTTATGATTTATTTATGCACAATCACTTCGGTCTGTCTTATTCTTACCGTTACTAAAATTCATTCTATTCTTATTTTATTCCTACAGGAAATATAAAAGGTATTGAACCTACCTTTTATTTTGTGGAAGGGTATTGAACCTACCCTTTCAGTTGTGGAAAGGTATTGAACCTACCTTTCCAGTTGCAATGAAAAGGTATTGAACCTACCTTTTCAGTTGTACAAGGTATTGAACCTACCTTTGTACGCACAATGTGCAAATACTTCTATCAGTAACTGGGCACTCCAGAAACCACTAGAATGAATCTAGTAATATTAAGAAATTCAATGAGAGGGGCTGAAAGATTATTAGTTTTGCGAAATAGCAACTTTTAACATCAGATTCCTCTCCATCATCCTTTCCTGAGGAGACTCGCATTCTGGTTGGAGTCTATCCCCTCTTGGCGTGGTGTTGGAGCCAGGGGGGTGAAAACATTTTTTTTTAGAGGTTAACCTCTTACAGGAAATGTTCTCACGTCTAACAGTAATTTCTTACAGAGATTCAGATGTCCAGAGTAATATTCTTTACTTCCATCCAGAGTTCCAAACCAATAAATTGTATTGTCTTCCAGTACCTACCTAAATCTATTTCTTTATGTAGTTCCCTTTATTTTGTGTAAATATTATCTTGAAGTCGATATTAACCTATTTTTCTGTTGCAGGAAAACTCCGTTACGGTATTAATATTAGTTGTAAGAACCTCTCTCGATTCTAATTATTTATTTTCATTTTCAATATAAAATGTATAAGTTCTTTTGATTTAAAGATTTCATAGGGTTAACTCATAGTCACGGTAGTTCTGTAGGTATACTGTTGCGTTTTAGTATTGTATTCAGGCCTTGGGTATGGTCAATAAGTATGTCAGAAGGTAGGTAGCTAATTAACTTCAATTTCAAATTCGGTTATATGTAAATAATCTAATTTAATTCTCATTTTAATTAATAACCTTTTATACTTCTATATAGGGACGTTATTTCGAACTTAAGTAACTTCTTAATAGTTGTCAGTACGCTCATTTAGATTTAAGATAACTTAGCGTAAGTTTTATTAATCGTGCTAGTAATAAGTCTAGTAGTTTTGTATGTTAGGTTATCGCAATAAATATTATCTTTTCGTTATAAACCTGTTATGCTTTAATTTATATTCATCTACCTGATCTCCGCTGAACCCTTGAAGATTCTGTGTGTTACTACATTAGGAAATAACAACGTAGGGTTAGACGATCACATTTTGGCCTTATTAATTTCTAGTAATTTAATATTCTATTATCCTTAATTTTGCTTTAATTATGATTTAATATTAGTTCCAATTTACTTTATTTCAATTAGCTTAATACTTTACATAGTAATATGAAGTCAATTGAGTAGGTACAGATAGCTTTAATTGTAAGGAAGTTAGTAAGAGCTTTGGTAAGTATCTTTTAAGCTTAATTATTTTGTAGGTTTATCTAGCTTTCACGTAGGGGTTGCAGAGCTGGTGCTTTTCGTAAGTATTTAGGTAGGTCTCTTTTAGCTTTTTGTAGGTTTTCACCCCTTCAGGGTTGCGTAGGCTTTTCGTGTAGAGTCTTTTTGGGGTGTGTAGAGGTGCGTAGCTTTTTAGGGCGGGTTGGGATCGTCACACTACGACCAAAATGTATGGGGAATAAGTTAGGAGTACTTAGCGTATTCCATAATAAGCTAGATGACCTAGATAAGTGGATTTTCCTTTCGTTGACGCTACTAGAACTAGACGCTAATAAAACGAGTAGAAAGCGACACAAAATTCAGAAATAAACTAAAAAGTATGCTAGTCCATAAAAGTTACTATAAATTGCAAGAGTTTTTTGACGACACAATGTAATTACCTAACACTACTAATGATGACTAATTAATGTACTAATAATTACTAACCATATAACTATAGAATTTTAAACACGAAATTAAATTGATCAATCGAATATAACAAAAACTGTAGTGCCTCTGAAAATATTGTAGTGCCCTTACAGGGTACCATATGCGAACTCTGTTAATTAAGACCTAATATTAACCATATGGTAGCAATAAATTGAATTTGAATTTTGAATTTAGAATACCTATAAAGAAAAATGTATTCGACTGGCATTTGTTATTTCGTTAGTCAATCCCATATACATTTTTCTGTCTATTTTACTAGCGTTAACGAAACTATAAGCCTCTTCGCTAGGCTCTTAAATTATCTAGGTACACGGTTGGACGTCTGCTCTTGCGAGCCGGGGTTGAATTGAAAAGGTTCTTGAAAATAACTTTGAATTAAAGTTATTGTATCTATTATTCGGGATCAATTTATCAAGGGAAAAACCATGTAAGGAAATAATATTACATCACACTCATGGTACAAAGTAATTAACTGTATTGTAGACGCAGAGCCAAATACAAATACAACCAAAGTCAAATCTCTTTATTGCAAGGAAGCACGTTATGTACATTTTTGCACATCAACATATTTTTTATGAATTTAAATTTACACCACTTTGCAAGGAAAAGGTGCCAACTCTGAGGAGAAAAAGTGGCAAAAAATGGCCTCCATCCTAGAACTGGTCTACCCTCATCAGTTATTGGTTCTGAGACAGATGTGACCAGCCTCTTCAACAGGCTGATCCTATGGGCTATAGCAACTACTTTGGTAATCTGGCGGATAAACTCATATTGTATGTTTTTTATGGATTGTCACGGCGACGTCACAGAGTTAAAACAATGATTGGGAGACTGTCCTGCCACCCAATTATGGCCTCATCAGCCTTATGTATCTTGACAAGATCACCGTCAATTGACCATTGGACAGTCATATGTCATGTATGACATGCTCTGGGTTCTACTGTGTTCACAGGAGCAGTGAGAATCCGACTTGAAATGCCATCTGTGCATTAGTTCCGCGCATCGACCGTGTTATGTCCGGAACCTATTTATTTGGCTCCAGTACTTCGAAGACAATTTCGGATCCCTTTATACCCGCTTATGCCTGTGCCTTCTGCCAAGCTTGTACAGTCAGGAGGGTGTAGTACAGTGTTAGGACATCTTGCGGCTCTCACCCTCCTGATTTATCTGACCGCAGCCGGCCGCAAACTAGGCGCCCGTATTTATTGCAGCAATAACCCTATTAATTCTCTCGCAGCGACTTTGAACTTGCCATGGGACCTGCGGGGGTTGACCCACCCGTTATCGCAAGTCAGCGCGCGGGAAATTATTTGATTGGTCCGCGTAATGTTTGGTATGGCTCTAGAGTGTACTATGTGCGAGCCTACGAGTCTAATTAAGTATACAAGAGTCGGCAAACATCTTTGAGGGTTGCAATTATTTTGAAAATGATCATGATGAGGAGGTAGGTATGTCTCAGAATTTGAATTACGCATTATCCATGCTCGGTGAATAAATTAGAACATGATGAAAAAATTCTTGCCGTGGGCAGGTCCACAAGTGGTGAGGTGGTCCTGCCTACGGCAAGAATTTTTTCATCATGTTCTAATTTATTCACCGAGCATGGATAATGCGGAATACAAATTCTGAGTAAAAATAGGAGCGCGTATCATTAAATCGTGTTTCTAACCGAATGTTAGATATGGTTGTCGGAATAATAATACTATTGTCCGATAGATGGAGTTGCGTAACATACCCTTGAAGTATGTATAAGACGATGAAGATTTTTGGTGGTCGTGGCGTGGCCTGTGGTGGCTCAGTGGTAAGAGCGTGTCACGGAATGACAGGTCGCAGGATCAAGTCCTGCTCACGCAAGAATTTTTTCATCATGTTCTAATGAGATGGTATATATTACTTACATGGTATATATAGGCTACATTACTTTCGCCAATAACTTAAAATAGTTATTGCGGGCTACATTATTTCCGCCAATGATGCTTTACTGATTTACCCTAAGCCAGTTAGTTGATTATTTAGTAGTCGCACGACAGCAGTTTCCGATCGCGGATGTGGCGGCGGCCCAAATCAATTTGATTCATTGCACTAATGCGGAGCGGTCACGCGAATGACCGCCCGAAAAAACGCGACGCGCCCCGGAGGATTGGAGGTCAAGGGTGGTTATAGACGAGCGATTTTTGGTCGAGATTTCTTGCGACTAGTCGCATCTATGTTGGTACATATTTCCACAATATTCAGGTTTTAGTAGTAACAACAAATCAACTATAAAAGGTTTTGAGTAATCTATCAATTAATATTAGTAAGTATTCTAAAATGAAAATATTATTTACCTATAATCCTGAAAATGAAGTTGAGTTAAATCACACAGACAAATAATACGCAAACAAATTACATATTTAAACGACAAGCAGTAACGTGTAAGTTTTAAAATTTAATGAAATTTTATTATAAACTGTTAGACTTACCACAAATTTAACTAACTTTCGTATGTAAAGGTGCATTTACGATCATAGATATAACGCCAAAATTTAGCAATGCCTTCGGTGGCGTCTGCTGAATGGCAGGCTTGAAAAATATGGCTATAAATCACGGTTTTGTCTGTGATTGTGAATTTAGGTAAAAATCGCAGCTACACTTATAAAATTTTCTTATAAGGGTGTGCGATAAAAGAGTGAAGACCAGGTGGACATATTCTGCAGTCAAAAGCTTGCTAGCTTTAATTTGTCAAGCGAAGCGACTTCATGTTTTAGACTCTATGTAGTTCACGTTATTTGTGGAAACTTCACTGGCGTCTGTATCGCTTAGTTGTTTAATTTATATGTGTTGGTTTAGCTGTATGTTTTCCTAATAATAAAATTAAATAGTAAATAATCGCCCTTGTGCTCACCAAAGCTATTCTCGCCAGCGATTTTCCTCGAGTTTCCTCCAACGGAATCGATTCGGGCCCGATCGTGACCTCTCTTATTTTATGGCCTGTGCCTCCGAATGTACTTAATGCCTTTCATTGACTTTTTACGCTCCCGCGGAGTGCGAAGACCCTTACAATTCGGGTGCTCCAGTTTTCGCTAGTTTAATTATACCTATGTCTAAACAGATATACAACTCTTACCAACTGAGCCAACACAGGCCACACCACGCCCACCGAAAACCTGCATCGCTTTATACATACTTACTTAAAGGGTATGTTACGCAATTCTATCTATCGGACAATAGTAGTAGTATTCCGACAACCATGTCTAACATTCGGTTAGAAACATGATTTACGATGATGCGCTCTTATTTTTACTCAGAATTTGAATTAGGTACGCATTTTCCATGCTCGGTGAATAAATTAGAACATGATGAAAAAATTCTTGCCGTGGGCAGGACCACCTCACCACTTGTGGGCCTGCCCACGGCAAGAATTTTTTCATCATGTTCTAATTTATTCACCGAGCATGGATAATGCGTATTTCAAATTCTGAGATATACAACGTGAAATATTGGTTGGTTTCCCGCGGCAGAATGACTCGGCCCTCATTTAGGAGTATAGACTAATTAACTCATATCGAAATTCAATAAAACAATATTTATTTCATATAGTATTTCACATTAAGATCCCAAATATATCACTTTTATTACATAAAAGTAGAAGATGACTGTAAATTGTTAATTTAAAATATTTCCCCGTTTTTTTCCCACACGTCAAAAACGCTAGTCGGCCATGTTCGCGAGATTCGTGACGTCACTCTTAATTTTTAGGGATGCCCGATATTTTATTTATCGATCTTATGTGGGTTTTGGTAGATACTATATTATTAATAATAATTCAATGGAATCAAATCGTAATTGTTTGGATTATATTTGTCTTATAAGATTTAATATAACAAAAATATATAGTAATAAGTTGATAATACGGTATATTTTGAGATTTTATGAATTGAATGGCTTGAAAGAACGTCGCTGTACACCTGGAACAGGTAAATAAAGAATAATTTCCAAGAAACCATGCTGCAAAACTTTGCTAATTTATTACTAGAAAGAAAGTCATACTAACTTTGAAACTAGGAAGTATGAACTAAGCGAAAAGTGAGTTCACTACAGCGGCGGTTTCTTTTATTTTTATGTCTACGATTCTCTATTTAATTTAGTCTATTTTAAAATCAAAGCACGCCAAATCAAGTGTCTTATTTTGTAAACAAAAACTACCCTACCCTACTAACATAAACTACATTTTAAGCTGTTCTGTGATTATTGCATAGTTATTTTCGCATTATTAGATCGGATTACTTTATTTGCACAATGATGAACAGGTTCAGTCTGTGTGACCAGCCCACTGCCACTTTAGTTTACTGATACAAATACGATCGTTCGTTACAAATAAGAGAGGAGAATAGGCACTTTTAAACCACCATCTAAAAAGCGGCGTCAGTGCGCTGTTATTTTACAATTTCTCATTTAAGCTGCCGCGCGGATGCAAGTGACGCTGTGGCTTCGTAATATCCTGTCACAATGACCCCTTTTTCGAGCTACCCTCGCCAAAGTAGCTTTGTTGGTTTTAGTATAGAACTGCATTTACTAAAAGACAAACTAAATTCTAGGACTTATGTGGTACTTTCTTCGGAATTTGTTTTACTCTGGTCTGAATTTTATTTTATGCTTTTGTTATTTTTTGTCTATCATATTTGGGATTAGATTAGCGCTAGTTTTAAGGACAGCAAGGATAGATAATTATAATAATTGATAATGATGTAAACTCGCGTTTATATGTACTATAGTTCGTCAAAGTTGCAAGTAAGCACTTGTGTACATTTTTGCACGTCAACATATTTTTTGAATTTACATTTACACCACTTTGCAAGGAAAAGGTGCCAACGCTGAGGAGAAAAAGTGGCATAAAACTCTTTTCGTTACGACCCGTACTCGAAGCTGCTAAATTGACATTGTATTTAGTATTGTTATTGACTTTGGAATCCATCTACATATTTTTTTAAATACATTGCACTACTGAAGAAGTGTTTATTTTTTACTAAATATTTTTTTAATAATGTACACAATAAGACTATACTTACAACAGTTTATAAAAATGACATATTATATAAAAATATATCTAGCCAACACTACACCTCGTCAAGGCCCGTCCCGAGCGGCACTACTTAATTATTTGCAATTTCACAGAATTTACACGAACGTAAATTAAAAACTTATAATAAATGAGTACCTCCATAACGACTCGTACGCAAGTATCATCCCCCTAAAGGAGGCCATTAAAGACAATTTATACACATGTTGCTTAGAATTTACTTTAATGTGTATCTACACCGCATGTGATTAATCGTCTACACTCCGCCTGAGCCGCGCTTGTACCATAAAGCTTGTGATACACGGGCACTTGCGTAGCGATTCATATTATAAGACGAAGATAAATCAAATCCAAAAATTTCTACCATCTCTAAAAGGAATGTGGAAACAAAATCGCCAATCTGATCCTAGTAAAGGTAGCTCTGTGAAAAAGAGCATGACACCGAATAGCGGCCTCCAGGTTCGAAACTTCCAACACCATTTAACACATTCAAACAACATTACTTATTATTTTTGTAATTAAGTAGTTAGACTACTTAGGTACCACAGACCACTTACCCCTGTAACAGGAGGGCGCCCATGTCTGCCCGTACATGAGCTTCGAACACGTGTAACCTAGAGATATTATCGACATAGACGCATCTCTTTAATACGACACCCCTGTCCCCCGCTTCGTCTCTATGCGCTCATCGTTGCCAGAATTTTTCGCTTGCAAAGTTGTATCGATGTCTATTGGGTAAGTGGTCTGTGTTAGGTACGGACAACAGCAGATCAATGGTAACACTTGCAGTACGAATTCAACTCTTATGACGCAGATAATAAGAACGGTCCAAGGTGTTACTTGATCTGCTGTTAGCTGTACAAATTCATATCTATGGGTACAGTGTTCTTCTGGTTTTTTTTCCGAATTTATTTAAGTTAATTTACCCATCAAAACGGCGAAGAAAAACATCGTGAACAAAAAAACGTGTACGTGTATCACCAATCCACACTAGGCTCGTGTGATGGATCATGGCCCGAGCTCTCGATAAAGAGTCTAGACGAAGTTATCTCTAGTACAAAGAATTAGATGCAATATATATAAAAATTTATGCCACAAACAATTTTTTTTTGGCATTTTTCGCTTGAAAATCTCTTCCAAATTCTGTGTAACGCGACCTTTAAGCACAGCGGGACATTATTTGCCCGTGTTATCCCCCCTCTGATTAGCAAGCGAAGCCGGGGCAAACATCTTAGTCCCCCACGTAATCTATACAATACTTTTCGCGTGAGCTAAAGATTAATGCCTCACCATTTTGCCCCAGTTTTACCCTACAGCTGCTGTGTAAGTGAATAGCGTGGAGTATACCTACTTTATGAGTGGTTAGACTTGTATTTTCGTAGTAGATAACATTAGCTTTTAGAGTCCCTAAAATAGAAAAAAAAGAATGCTTTTATAGCACTGTTATAAATACGTTGTCCATCGGCACAGACCACTTACCCCATAGACCTGTAACAGGGCGCCCGTGTCTGCCCGCACATGAGCGCTAACTTGCTTCGCGACACGTGTAACCTAGAGATATTATCGACATGGACGCATCTATTTAATACGGTACCCTTGTCCCCCGCTTCGTCTCTATGCGCTCATCGTTGACCGAATTTTTCACTTGCAAAGTAGGTACCGATTTCATGTCTATTGGATACACATACCACTTACTCAATAAACATGAAATCGGTACAATTGATTTATTAAAAAAATATTATTAGGAATTTGTAAATGAGAAAAAAATAATAATAAAAACAACAGAAACTTACTTAGTTACTGCAAATTACATTCTATTTGAACAAAAAATGTCGTCGTCTCTCTCTCTTGTATTGCTGTGCTTAAACAAGGTCCATAAAGAACATTGTAACATTTTAATGTTAAGTATGTGAACATCTGTATTATAACTTATGGAATGCAATAAATATATTGAGTATTGATTATATTATAAAAAAATAGGATTTTTTGAGATTGAGATCAGAAAATGTACGATGTTTATAAGAAGGTAACTGTTTACCTTCTTATAAACATCGTACATTTTCTGGTTCATAAATAAATTATTATTACTATTCATTGATCTCCTATAAACAACTAGATACACAGTCTGCCTTCTAAAAATGTCCGAGCGCAAAGAAGGTCCAATCGGATGAATGGACCCTCATTTGTTTTATTGGACATTATTTAGACGTTAACAATGGACCCTTATTTGGACGTTACTACTATTAGATAATATTATAGTTAGCTCAGGGTAAGCTCATAACCAAAGTCATTGGCTAGACCCTCTGATTGGTAGTTCTAATCCACGCCATCTGCTATCACTTGCATCCTAAAAGTACCCAGGAGACGTCAAAATTAATTGTAGCTCTTATGTCAGTAGCACGCCCCCCGACTCGCTTTGAAAAATCATCTCACTTTGTGCATTAGTCTTTAGTTTGTGGTTCTGACTGCTTACGATAAGCCTAGTTTAGACGAGGAGCTCTTGAAAATGGCGGGAAACGACGGTTGCGAAATTATTTGATAATTTTCCCTTTAATGTCCACAGGGACTATTTTGTGTTTAATATCACGTTAAATTAATCAGAAAATGTTCGCGAATGACAGTGCGGTGAAGTTATTGGATTATTTATGCAAGATCTGAAGTTTCAAGCTTTTATCAAGAGTTCCCGCTACAAGCTCGGGAGTGAACGTGACTGTCGAGCTGCTTCGTCCAGAGTGATGACGCTACGGCGTCTCCTCTGGATGAAGACATGAAGACGCGGCTATCCAGGGTGAAGGCGCTACTGCGACTCCCCTGGAGGAAGACAGACGGCTATTGAATATTGAATTTTTGTGTAACATGACATTGGCAAATGACGAACAGTCGAGTCCATTAATAAAATAAATAAATAAAATAGTTTAGACGAGTCATTGTCTACATGGAAAATGGCGTTTATGAAAGTAATAAGAAATTCAGAATTTGAATTACGCATTATCCATGCTCGGTGAATAAATTAGAACATGATGAAAAAATGCAGGTTCAAGTCCTGCCCACGACAAGAATTTTTTCATCATGTTCTAATAAGAAATTAGTTTTAAAGAATGTCTTTAGCAGAAGACGTCATGTCTTATAGCTTATATAGGTATAAAGGAATCATAATCATCATCATCAGTCTATTTATATTGCCCCACGGCTCGGGCATAGACCTTCCCTTACATCAAGGGAGCCTGGGGCATGATCCACCACGCGGGCCCAGTGCGGATTGGCGGATTTCACATGCCTTAATTTTTTTCTTCTACGGCATGCAGGTTTCATCACAATGTTTTTCCTTCACCGTTTTAAAGGATTCATAATACTTTTTTCATACTTAGCTACATTCATCAACTCACTAAATTGAACAGAACAAAATATCCTACCTTTTTTTATTTATTTTATTAATGACTCAACAGTTCGTCATTTGCCAATACCATGTACAGAATATTCAAGATATCAGTCGCCGTAGCGTCATCACTCTGGACGAAGCAGCTCGACAGTCACGTTCACTCCCGAGCTTGTAGCGGGAACTCTTGATAAAAGCTTGAACCTTCAGATCTTGCACAAATTATCCAATAAATTCACCATACTGTCATTCGCGAACATTTTCTGATTAATTTAGCGTGATATTAAACACAAAATAGTCACTGTAGACAATAAAACAAAAATTATCAAATAATTTCGCAACCGTCGTTTCCCGCCATTTTCAAGACAACCTATCCTACACTTAAACAGTGACAACACGTACATACAAAGTATAGACAATCGACAGTAGCGAAACTCGGCTCAAACTCCGCTAAAGGGTCAGCAATAAAGAAGATTAAAACTATGGCGGGACGGCCATTATCAGCGGGACTGTTGGATCCGGGGCACAGTATATCAGGGGCAATTACCCCCTAAAGTACCCCCCCCACACACATGACCTGAAAGTTCAGCACTTCATTATAGAACCATCGGTAACCCAATTTCGTTAGCACAAGTAATGGCTATTATTTTTGCTTGAGGGGTTCCAGAGAGGGAGTTCGTTTTTTAAAAGGGTCCCAAGGACCTCGCTAATGTCATGATCAGATATTGATTCCGCACAAATGTTTTTTGGCGTTATCCGATATTCTGGCTATTACGCGTTACGTTAGAGAGCTCGGTGGCTCAGTGGTTGGGTCAATGGACTTGCAATACGGAGGTCCCAGGTTCGATTCCCAGCTAGGGCAGCCATGTACCAATGAGTTATCCTCGGTTTTTTCGACGGAAAAACTTACGTACATTTACCGAGTGCTCTCAAAACGGTGAAGGAAAACATCGTGATGAAACCTGCATGTCGTAGAAGAATAAAAAAATCTAAAAGCATGTGAAATCCGCCAACCCGCACTGGGCCCGCGTGGTGGATTATGGCTCCAGCTCCCTCGATGTAAGGGAAGGTCTGTGCCCGAGCAGTGGGGCAATATAAATTGACTGATGATGATGACGACGCGTTACGTTAGATTATCCCGCTTTTATTGGCGTTATTGGTATCATGGGATACTAATAACGCCAAAAATCGTGTCTTCGCTGTAAGGGAAACATATCATTAAAAAATAACTGTGCATTGTTCCGTTAATGTCTCTAATTGCATTAATTATTCATTTAGTTGTTATAGGTATATTTAATGCCTTCTCTAGATAATATCCTGCAAGTGTTTCATTACCACCTAAGCAACTGTAACTGCTACTTTATTATATCGCAAAAGTCAAAAAAAAAATATTATTGTTAGATCCGGTTATTAACGGGTGAGCTACTACGGTTAGCGAGTCACAGGGAGACAAGTGATACAACGGGCTGCTTGAGACACACTGATTGTATTCGTAGATAATGCACATGTGGAAGGTGCACGCATACATACATAACAATCTGATTTAAACGCCTAATTATTTCTAATTGCGATTTGTGTGAAAATTTACACTTTTCTTTTTCACGTATAAATTAAATAGTGTACCTAAGTATATTTATAAGTATATTTTACGGCACTCTTGAGAAGTAGTACCCGGGGGTATTCATTAATTATCCTACAGATAGTCACAATGTCTATTAATAAATACTTACTTACAATAAAACCCTACAATATAATTCTGTTTCAACAACAATAGAGATTTACGGGTGGTCCGAATACCCTGATTACCTCCCTGGCGACCCTTTAAATCCATTCCGAATTCAAAATCTAGATTTATTTAAATGGGGACCTTTGATTGCTACGAAAAGCTTGTTAGGTTAAAGCCAACTTATCAATAACCCTTGCGATACGCTATTCGTACCTCCTCAAAGTTCAAAGTTGCGTAATGGACGTGCAAAAGTTATATTGGTAGTATAACCCCTTCTCTTTCTAATATGAGGATGAAAGGTTTTGAATGAGTGTTGTTTCTTTTTTTCTTTATTTATTCGTCGAATGCTATGGATGTCGTTTGATATGATAATTCCGTTAATAGGATGATGGACCTCGAAGTGTGTGGTCGTGTGGGCGCATTTTTGTGCTTCATTTTTTTTAGTAATTAGGATCATTGTGCATTGTGTATTTGTTGTTGGCAAGAAGGAGGGTTATGTTTTTCGAGTGTATGTATCATGCAAATATACATGCATCTTTGCACCGGGTATGACAAGGGGCGGGTTAGTGCGGTACAACGTCACGGCGCGACGCCGTGCCGTCGCATGGCGCGGCGTGTCACGGCGTCTGCCGGCCCCGTCTACCGGTGCACGATGTCGGCCGGCGCCGGTCACAGGCGGACAACATTCGTGCCGGCGGACGGCGCCGTCCACTGGCGCGGTACACGGCGTCGTCCGCCGGCGCCGTTCTGTTTTACGCTAGCCCGTATTCGATTGACGAAGTTTTCATGGTTACTTAGTTTCAAGGTGTATTTCATTGGCATGTAATTTAATAATGGAATAGATTTTTTTTCCAAAATATCATCCTTTAATAGGATTCGGGTTTATTTTGCAAATTCTACGCTATGAGAAATTAAAATCTAAATATTAAATACTTACATGTAAAAGTCAGGGTTGACATTGAATGTAATCTCTGAAATTTTATGAAATACCTATGCAATTTTCCATTTTCATTTTCAGAATTTTTTAGTCGGGATTCGAACCAGGGACCATGGATCAAGCTTTTGTCCATCTTATCTGAGACAAAGATATCGTCTCTCGATACTTTAATAATAATAAAAACTTTTTTTTAATCAAACCGGCAAATTTTTAAAAATAAGAGATACCTACTAAAAGCACTTAAAGCTAAAAATGAAAGTCTAAAATCAACTGTTCTCGCATAAA
This sequence comes from Tachystola acroxantha, assembly GCA_963506565.1. Taxonomy (NCBI): domain Eukaryota; kingdom Metazoa; phylum Arthropoda; class Insecta; order Lepidoptera; family Oecophoridae; genus Tachystola; species Tachystola acroxantha. The sequence continues at coordinate 1,734,519 of OY735874.1, forward strand.
ATCACACCGCTCCCCCCAAACACGTACAAAACAAAATAAAAAAATAAGCTAAACAAACTTTCATCCGAACTCATTGGACAAATTAGAACTCGGCGTCCCGAAAAAATAAACAGAGACCGCTTTTAATTGTAAATTGAATTAAATTCGACTAAAATCAACTTCGGTACTCGTAGGTACGATTTCTGTGAAAATTGGCACAGTATAAGTATGCTCAATACAGGCAGTTCACTTGCCATATAAGAGATCGATTTGTCTGACGCAGATTCGTTTTTAACTGAAGTACGGTGGAACACAGAGAAAGGTGTACAGGAGAGTTTTTAAGGTTGAGATTTTCTCAAAAACTACTTGTCCTATTGTAAAAATTATTTCACTGTTTGATATATAAAAGTGAAAACTATGTAACTGTAAAAGAATTACTAAATTCGGTCCAGTAGTTTTTGAGAAAATATCAACCTTATTGAGGCCCCCTGTATACTTATATCTGTCTTCGACTGTACTTAGTGTTTTTCATTGTGCATTATTTGTGTAATAAATAAGGGATACCTTTCTTTATACCACTCTTTATTTGTACGGGTTATATTGTGTACAGTCTAATCGTGTGATCAAGGACCCTTGATCCTGTAAAGAGTCTGCGGAATCATACATCATATCTCATCACAGGCTTCTCTGCGGTCTCGAGGGCCTCTACCGATGGTAACTGGTCTCCTACACGCTTACAATACCAGAGACGTTGCAGATGGCATTGTCGATGCAACAGTAATTACATTTTAAACGCTCTAAGATTCTGAACTGACACGCGTCATTCTGTCCGTAGTCTGTGATTTCGTTTGAAGTTTTTTCGGTAGCTTCCGTACTGTAACTTTATACTGTGCTACTAATGATGGTAGAGAGGGGAAAGGGCCCTCAAAAGTCGGACAGGTTTTTTGATTAACCGAAAAAATTTACGCCATGATCGTAATTAATGGGGGCGTGGTGCGTCGCGTAATTTTTTTAATCTCCAAAAACCGAGTGATTCGATGTTTTCTGCTGATAATTTGATTAAGATTTTTTATATATTAAGGGGGGTTGTCTAGACAACGACGGTGTGTTTTGTACAATGATTAATCTAAAAATTTGTCATGTGTAAAATACTAGGTAGGTAGTCTTATTTTCTTTTTAATTGGTGTCATGAAATATGGGTTATACATCCAGTGTCATACAAAGAATTTATTGTTTATTTGAAGTAAACAATATAGCAACTTACATTCTCCAACTATAATCGCACAGAAATTTTAAAAATTTATAAAAAGCAAAATTATTCAGGCCGCCTGTCTGTACGTACCTACACTAGCTAATTTTAGTTTTATATGTAACTGATGTATTTTCATTTGTGTGCAAATTAAGTATATTTGATTTGATTTGAAATTACATAAACTTCTTAAAAATATTATAATGATGACTGTGATTAGTCCATAATTATCATAACTAACTAAATAAGCTAACTAGCTCATAATTTTAATTCCTCCACATTGAAAGTCTTTTAAAAATAATATGATTACTTCACATAATATTTCAGCTTAAAAATATATCCCAATTTCTCACCCCTATACGAAAATGGAAGTTCCGTTTCTCATCTTAATAAGAAGCGCCGGAATATTCTAGATATCAGCGAACTGTTCTGATCGCCAGACTTCTTAATGAAATTTTCGGATTACGACTCTACCCCTACACCTTGCTCTTTCCGACTCCCAGTAGCCTGTATATGGCCATCCCTTTTTACGTGTAAAGGTGCAGTTGGGAGTTTTATGTGAAATTTATTCATAACTCGGTAATTTATCCCAGCGAAGTAAAACGCTTGGTAATGTGAACTGGGGGATAATGCAAAAGTACAGTCAGTAATAGTATGAACAGTTCTGTCCGTGAAACGGAACGTATGGCGGCGGGCGATCGCGGGGTCGCCGCGCGGGGGTGAAGTGACATTCAATAAATAAAAATCAAGGACGACGTGGCGTAAAAATTCTGTTTTCAAGTGTTTTCTCAATATACCAGTTAATTATAAAATACAGTCCACTCATTGCTTCCACCGACCGCAGCTACAGTTCCTAGTTCCTATGATAGATTGTGAAACGTACTGACATCGAAGAGCAGAAAATAACTTCAGCATTAACATATCACCAAATTATAATTAATTATGTCAGCAGAACTTACGTTTCCTCATTTGTTGTCTAGGCTAGGAGAATCTACAGCTATGCTATACTTTTTTAATGAATAAATAAATGAAAAATACCGAGTGCTCTCAAAACGGTGAAGGAAAAACATCGTGATGAAACCTGCATGCCGTAAAAGAAAAAATCTAAGGCATGTGAAATCCGCCAATCCGCACTGGGCCCGCGTAGTGGATCATGGCCCCAGCTCCCTCAACGCAGGTATGTGCCCGAGCAGTGGGGCAATATAAATAGACTGATGATGATGATGAAATGAAAAATAAACACAGATTAGTAGCGATAGGTATATCTATGTGATAATTTAGCTACTTGTAATGTCGCCGTACCAATTAATTGCCAACATTTATATACATAAGTTATCGAATTTCTAAAAATAAGTTAAGAAAACAAAGCATTTATAATTACAAATATATGCGATTAATTTTGATTATCTGAATTTCTTTTCACCTGTGTAACCTCTAAGATTGACAGCAAAGTTTCATTTCGCATTTCGATTTTCCTCGACAAAACTTGTCGTGAATTTTCTTGGCTGCGACTCTACCGTCTCCTTACACCGCGGCAATGTTTTCGTGTATTATTATTTGCAAGTTCAGCTTTAATCTTGGAATGGTCGTAAGTTATCATTTGCGTAAATAAGAAGGAAATTTGAATTTGTTCACGACTCAATTCTGTATCGTTAACGTACCAGAAATAATGGACCCTGGCTTTAGTCGAGAAAATGATCTTTACGAACTGCGGGTACGATTTTGAACAATGTGTTTTGACGTAAGTAAAATTTCGAGAAAATTGTGCTCAGAAACGAATGTTAGGTAAAGAATCAGGTAAATGAAAACAGTCTTAATTGTTGACATAAATGTTTTATAAAGAAATATAATAGGCCCAGGAATATACATTTAAGTATTTGTATTCAACATTTTTACGTAATATAAAGCCAATTTTCATGATGCTCTGGAAACATTTTTGGGTAATATTCTTGGAGCAAGCGCCATCGAATGTCAAATGTATATTGTATTTAATATTAATAAGTAATTTATTCAGTAATAAGCTAAAAATACAAACGAATATAAAACTTGATTAAAATAAGTACTTGAGCCTTCCATGAGCCAACTAGCGCCACCACTCTTAAAAAAATAATATATTCCAATATAATCAATTTTATTAAAAAAGCTATTTACAAAATCTTTATTACGATAAATACTATTTATTAAATGCTTATTTATAACGTGATTCAATGTCGGTAAGTTGTAGTTCGCATAGATAATTGCGAAACAGTTCCGATTTTGGCACATTTGTGAACTACAACTTACCTTGTCGCAATTATGCCATGTATTGTATATTGAAAAATAGTATTCATCCTAATAAACATTTTGTAAATAGCTTTTTTATTAAAATTGATTAAATTGGAAGATATTATCTTCTGTATTATTTGTATGTAAGTATATGTTATATTTAATAGCAAACTTGGTTTGAAGTTTAACGCTCGGTTTCCACCAAAGCGGAGAGATGTGTTTGCATCAGATTTCGTTATTTCCACATCTCCTCTCCGGTTAGGAGAAGGAACGAAATCTGATTGGTTATTCAAAACACATCTACTCTCCTCTCCACTTTTGTGGAAACCGGGCCAAAGGATAACCTTTGTTCTTTAGTTTTGATATAATATGCTTATGCATAGCCGGCTATGTCAGTTAAAAGATAACCTTTAAAAAATACACATTTTAAAGAAAATGATATTTTTCGCAAAGAACCTTTCGACAGTTTCATGAAAAGGCGAGTTTTTCCAAAGCGTTTAGGAGAGATCGTTATATTATTACGGTGCAGTAAGTTCCTAAGGCGTGAGCACTTCGCTTACTTTTGTAAATTATCCTAGAGACGTAGAGAAAGGGGCCAGTCGTCTATGAATGTATAATGATGACTGCACCTTTATAGTGACGGGTTTGAAGGAAAAGTGCTTTTGTTTTATGTAAACCTTTTACAAAATACATTATACATGATGTATTTAAATAATGACTTTTGAAAATGACGGGAAACGATCTCATTTCCAGTGGTGCGTCAAAGAATTAGACATAGGTACATACACTCGAAAAACATAACACTCCTGCACAGTCGGGTAAAACGACGCCACACCATTTTTTTAAATATCAAAAATAACGAAACTGGCAAAGAAACATTAGACAACAGATTACAATTATATTAAATTTTAATTATAATTTTTAACTCCAATAAATACTACAAGTCTCCTCGTATACGATAGACGTTTTCTTTCCGTACTATCATTGTTCTGTAGACCTATTGAATACGGGTTTCTACGACATGCAGGTTTCATCACAATGTTTTCCTTCACCGTTTTTGAGAGCACTCGGTAAATGTACGTAAAATGTACGTTAAGACGCATAATTTTTATTTATTAAAAAACATTGTAGCTAATATCCATGGTCAACGGTCAATGCCCTTTCTAATGCCGCTTGTCATCTTATTGCCATTTATAGTTGTAATTGTTGGCTAGGAAAAATACCCGTATCTCCGCGCCTATAATCCGCTTAATCCACGACTGCCGCAGGCGTGGACGTGTGCTGCGGAAATATGAGTGGAGCGACTGCTAGCGGAGCGGGATGTAAGCGGAGCGGAATTTATAAGCGGAGCGGAATGTAAGCAGAGCGGAAGCTAAGCGATTTAATTGGGTAGATGACTAAACAATCGTATATATTGCCTAAATCAACTCACATGAACATGCAGCCTCTTCTATTCTCATGTGGTTTAGTAACCAAACCTATTGACAGAGTTATTCAGGCCGCCCGTAGGCCTCTGACATGGCCTGAGCTGCCGAGCGACTTGCCTGCCAAAAATTGCCAAAACATGTGCACTTTATTATGACACTTCAATATGACCTGATATACCATTTTTCTTGCAAATTTCATTTCATTTGACAACAACCGGGACAAACTGCTTAACGTGCGCCCCGAGGCACGGATGGGTTCAGATGAAAATGTCACTAGTAGTTACGCATAGGTACTGATCACGCCCAACGTTGCTTAACTTGTACGATCGTTTTCAACGTGTACTCGCAACTGGACTTCAAGCCCAAGTATAAGGCATGTATATTCCGCGAACAGGGCTCACCACGCGGGCCTGATTTCATCATCAATCATGGCGTGAATTCCCTCTATGTACGGGTAGAGCTCGGTGGCGCAGTGGTTGGGTTACTGGACTTGCGATACGGAGGTCCAGGTTCGATCCCCGGCCAGGTCAGCCAATTCAGTAGTGTACCAATGAGTTATCCTCGCTTTTTTCGACGGAAAAACTTACGTACATTTACAGAATACTCTCAAAAACATCGTGATTTCAATTCGATTTCGAATAAGATCGTGATATGCTGTACAAAAAAATAATTGGCATGTGTAATCCGCCAATTTGCACTGGGCTCGCGTGGTGGATCATGGCCCGAGTTCCCTCGATGTAAAGAAAGGTATGTGGCCGAGCAGTGGAGACATGAAAATAGACTCTCCTCAGGTTGGCACCTTTTCCTTGCAAAGTGCTGTAAATGTAAATTTAAAATAAAATTGACGTGCATAAATGTACCCACAACGTGCTTACTTGCAACAAAGAGATTTGACTTTGACTGGCGATGATGATGATGACGGGAATGTCTGTGTCCGAGATGGACTTAAAATTAAAAATTAAAAAGCCTTTTATTTCCATATCCTACGAATTTACAAATCAGATGTTGTTTTTAGTAGTGTTAGTTAATTTTCTTAGGTTATTATTAGTATGGTTAGTTGTATTCTACATTCAAATCTTGGATATGGACCCCTTTTTGGGTAAAGATGGACTTACAATAGGCTAATGATGAAACTCCGCGTACGCCTCCGCTCCCACTCGCGCCCCACACTGCCGCGGCCGGCCACGTACGAGGCATGTATTCGCCGCGCGTGGCGTGCTAACAAGCTGCAATTCTATTACCGAATTAGTGGACGTCTTCCCTCTGTGATGTTTAATATTTCACACTGCAGTTTAAGTGGGAAATTTGACTAAACTAATTCGGCTTTTCTACGTAAATATATTCATAATGAGAAGTTATTGTCACACTGATATCCAAACTATGATATGTTGCTGTGCCCTACACGGTGCATATGTCATATTTTAAGGCCTAATGATGTATTATTAATTTACATTCTGACATGTGTATGCAATTAAATAAACTGCAATAAATCATTAGAATAGCAGAAGGAATCATGGTTTTGATATACAAATATCAAAACCATTATTCCTTCTTTCCCTGGGTCTCGGAGTCGGACCTAAGTCGCATGTTATGGCGCAGAATAGCAGAAGGAATACATGAGGTATACTACGCGGTATGACATGCGACTTAGGTCCAACTCTGAGACCCCGGGACATGTAAGTGTACCCAGTGTCTCCGACTGTCCATGGTATCCGCAATGCTCTTTAGGATGCTGTTAGGGTTGCCGCGAACACGGCGCATCAGCATTCACCGTTTTGAGAGCATTTGGTAAATGTACGTAAGTTTTTCCGTCGAAAAAACCGAGGATAACTCATTGGTACATGGCTGCCCTGGCTGGAAATCGAACTGAGACCTCCGTATCCACTGAGCCACCGATCCCTCAATCTGGGATTGTTACAAATATATTATTTACTTGCAATAATATTAAATGATTCTGATTAGTTTCTCCGAAAAATGCATTTATCCACAGAACGTCGTCTAAAAAAACAATGACACGTTTACTTTACACCCCCGGACGCTTTCTGCACTGAGGAGTGTTTGCAAAAATTTCGATTGACTTCCCTCCCCTCCCAACCCGTCTCCCCCGCAACCCCCCGCGTACAATCATAAGTGTTTTCTTTGTGGATAGCGAACAGTCAACAGTACCCTTTAACGTGTTTATCCTTTTTGGGCGAAGCTCCCCTCTAGCCGACTGTATGCTAGGGCTGACGCTAAATCAATTTGTATGAAACTATAGTATGGATAACAGCAGATCATTGGTAACACTTGCAGCAGGTACGATTTTAAATCTTACGACTCATATAATAAGAACGGTACAAATTGTTACGCTTGATCACCTGTACATATGTTCACGAAGTCGACACTGAAGTAAAACGTTACGTATTTATTTATTTTATTAATGAGCTCGAAAGTTCGTCATTTGCCAATGTCATGTTATTATTATTATTATTTGGTATCACGGTGTTGGTACACGCCCAAGGGTCACTGCGACCTCAAAGGTCTATTGTGGCCGCGCACCGAGTTCTTATATCTCGCTCCCAAGGCCAACGTCCCTCAGGAACCGTACAATGCACTTGGGTGAGAGAGTTTTGATATCCTCGGGTGGCACCATGTGTCCACCCAAGGCTCGGCTTCTGCTGTGAATGAGCGCTTCACACTCACAGAGGACATGCATGGGGGTTTCCTCGGCTTCGCAGCAGAATCTACAGGCAGTGGTGTCAGACAGGCCCATTCTGTTCAGATGTTTATTCAGCCTGCAGTGTCCAGTTAAGGCTCGTATAAGTATCCTTAACTCCATTCGTGGTAATTTCATCGCGTGCGATGAAAAGTTTTGCGAGTAACCAGTGACAAGTGTTTTTGCGTGCCTCTGGCCAGCCATGGCATTCCAGGTGTTCCTGCTTTGCTCCACGGCCCAAGCTTTCAGCACGCCCCTCGAGGCGCTTCTGGGAATGCCGAGTATAGGCTCCGGGCCTATAGCGGGACCCTCAGCGCCTCGCCTTGCCATCTCGTCTGCTGCTTCGTTGCCCGCAATGCCGCTGTGCCCAGGCACCCACCCAAGCGTAACAGTGTTGTTATTGCCTAGTGAATTTAATGCCTGGATACAGTCCAAGGTTAGCTTGGAATCAACTTCTTCAGCTTTCAGTGCTTTAAGTGCTGCCTGACTATCTGAGAGAATTATAATGTTTTTGTTTGTGTACTGGCGGTGCAGGTTTTCATGTACACAATCAATGATGGCGTACATTTCCGCCTGGTAGACCGTGGCATGTGGTCCCAGATTGGTGAATTTCTGGAATGGAGGTGTGCTCCCACATACACCGGCGCCTGCACGACCATCTTTCTTGGAGCCGTCAGTGAACCATGTTACGTCTCCAGTCCTAAAGGACGTGGGTACCGCTTCCTTCCATTCATCCCTCTGCGGTAGGATGACCTTAAATAGCTTGTTAAAGCTATAGGACTTGACCATTGCATCCGTTGGCATTGCCATGATCGGATTTGCCGTGAGGTTACCGTATAAACGCCTCTTGGCAATTGATTTCCATCTCGTTTTGCCTCCCTCAGCCGCGCGAAGCATAGCTGCTCTGGCCTCTCGCTGGACATGAATGTGCAGGGGTACGAGGCTGAGTATGGCTTCCATGGCAGCGGTTGGTGTTGACGAGATGGCACCTGTCACCATGCGACAGGCGAGGGCTTGAAGAGAGCTCAGGGTATTGACGCATGTTGTCTGATCTGTTTTTGTGTGCCAGACTACACAGCCATAAGAGATAACAGGCCTCACTATAGCTGTGTAGATCCAAAGGGCAGATTTGGGACTTATGCCCCATCTCTTGCCGGCTAGTCGACAACATGTCCCCATCGCTATCTTAGCTTTTTTCTTCACATATTCAATGTGTTGGTTCCAAGTAAGTTTGTGATCTAGCATTACGCCTAGATATTTAACTTCCTTGGAAAACGGTATAGTTTTGCCGAAGAGAGCTGGGGGAACGAGTGCATCCAGCTTCTTTCGTCTTGTAAAAGGAACTATGACCGTCTTGTCGGCATTCACAGAGAGTTTGAATCTCCCACACCACCTCTCTATCTTCCTCAGAGCCGATTGCATTAGACTAGATACAGTATTCGGGCAGCAACCCACGATTGATACCACCAGATCATCTGCATAGCCCTGAGTTTCTAGGTGAGCTTCATTGAGCTCACATAGAAGACTGTCAACTACTATTGACCATTCCAGAGGTGACAGGACACCTCCTTGTGGACATCCCTGAGAGACACGTACCGCTATGGTAGTGCCCATCAGGGAAGTTTTGACCGTCCTATTGCTCAGCATTGTCTCTACCCATCCTATGGTCGTAGAGTCAATGCTGCGTTTTCTCATACATTCCAGTATGATATCAGTAGAGGTATTGTCAAAAGCTCCCTCTATGTCCAGAAAGGCACACAGGGCAATGTTCTTGCTGTCTAGCGCTCCCTCGATTCTGTCGGTCAACTCCATTAGTGCCGTTTCGGTTGACTTGCCTTTCTGGTACGCATGCTGTTTCACATGAAGGGGTTTTACCGTTAGGTAAACCTCCCTTATGTGAAAATTTATTACCTTTTCCATAGTTTTTAGTAGGAAGGAGGTAAGACTAATGGGTCGGTACGATTTAGGGTGCGACTTATCTTTATCTCCCGTCTTTGGGATATAGATTACCTTGACCTTAGTCCATTTTTCTGGTAGGTATCCCCAGGCAAAGCTCGCTCTGAAGATCTTCACTACCAGCGGTAGAATGGCATCTTTACCCTGTTGCAGCAGAGCAGGAAAGATGCCGTCCTCCCCACCGGTCTTGTATGGTTGAAATGTGTTGATAGCCCACGTGACTCGATCGGGTTTGAAAACGGCAGCAGCCATCCTCCAGTCCTCGATTTTTGGCCTCTTATTACCGGTAACGGGCGCTGTGATGGCTGCAGTTCCGTCTAAGACCGTCGACCCGGGGAAATGTACTTGAGCCATGAGCTCCAAAGTCTCCTCGACAGTCTCAGTAAATGTCCCATTAGGTCTTCTCAATAGCCCCAACTGGGAGGGAGGTGATTTTGCCAGGATTTTCTGAATCTTGGCGAGGTGTGTCGCTCCGTTGATTTCCTCGCAGAATATTCTCCACGAGCGTCGCTTCGATTTCCTCAGCTCCTTATTAAATTTAGTTAAAGCCCTGCTGTAAGGTTCCCAGTTCTTGTTGGCCTTTGCCCTATTAAATAGTGCTCTTGCCTCTTGCCTGAGCCTCAGCAGGTAGCTGTTCCACCAGGGCACATTCCTGTTGGAAACCGTAGTTTTAAGAGGACAGTTGTTATAGTAGGCTTCTAGCATTCCTGCTTCTACCGCCCCCACCGTGTGTTCCAGTTGTTCGCAGGTTCTTACAGTTTTGCCTATCGTCCCCAGGCTGCTACGGAGGTCATCTCGATAGCCCTCCCAATTAGTAGTCTTCGGGTTACGATATGATTCGACATGCCTCAGTCTGTTAAGGGTAACATCGAACCTGATATGTCTGTGGTCAGACATAGACACTTCATTACTTACGTGCCAGTTTGCAATGCGGTCTTCAAAACGATCCGTACAGCAAGTGATGTCCAATACTTCTTGGCGCTGGCTGGTGATAAAAGTTGGGGAACTGCCAGTGTTAAGTATGGATAGTTTATTGGACATCATAAAGTCATACAGCAACTCACCCCTGCGGTTAGTATCCGTACTTCCCCAAGTGGTGTGGTGTGAATTGCAGTCACAGGCCAGAAGCAGCTGGGCGTTTTGGTCTTGACAGTATTCCACGAGGGGAGCTAGTTGCTGAGATGGGTCAGATTTCTCACCAGGCAGGTACGCAGAGCAAACCACCAGCTTCGTTGCCTCACTGCCTGGCAGAGCGACGTACGCGGCTACCAAGTCATCTGTGCACATACAAGGTATAGGTAAGAACTCAATATTTTTCTTAAAAATTATACAAGATCTGGGTCTGAGCCCGGCAGTGTTAAAGAGGACCTTACCTGCAGAACCAAGACCCGTTACCGTGTTCCTGTAGATCCAGGGTTCTTGTATAAAAGCCATGTCAAGTCTGTCCTCCAGGAATCTTTGGCAAAGGATTGTGCTGGCTGCCTTCGCATGATGGAGGTTGGCTTGGATGGCTTTAATCATGTTTGAGTGTGTGTATGTGTTGCTGTGTGTGTGTGTGTAATGTATGTGTGATGTGTGTGTGTTTTTGTTGTTTTGTGTGTTAGCGAGTGTGTGGTGTGAACTGGTTCCTGAGGGGGTCTCGGGCGGCTTTTCTGCTGGAGTGCTCTTTGGTCAGAGATGGTAACTGCACAGGTCTGCCTCTCGCCACTCCCCCAGCCACTCCAGCAGACGAGGTTGAAGCCCGCCCTCGCGGGTGTCCTCGCGCACCCCTACTCCCCCTACCCCCCCGGGTACCCTGCGTTGGGGTCAGCGGAGGCCGAGTAGGTCCTCCAGTGCCCCTTCCGCGACTGGAGCTAAGAGGTGGTCTATGGCCAGCCCTGCCTCTTGCTGCAGCTCCCCTCTGTTGGTGTTGCCGGTTGTGGGGCGGCACCGTCGCTGTTGCGGCACTGGTGTCAGCCACAGACGTCGACGGTATTTCCCTCCCCGGCACCACGGGTGCATTAGGACCTTTAATCCTAATGTGGATGTTGCCATAATTGAAAAATGGCCTGCAGTCGCACTTGCGGAGGGCCTCCAATGACGACTGGTCGAGGGAAAAGGTCACGGTCTGTCCCTTTTCGCCCGGGTTGACATGAAGCACCCTCCATCGCTCACAGTCCATTTCCCAATTCTGAATGCGGAGTCTGTGGATAATTTGCTCGTTATCCAGGAGAGGGCCTGGTATCCAAGCAATACCCACTATGGGTTTGGGCAAATCCTGCTCATCCACCACTCTCAGATCTGCCTTTTCCCAAGGCTTAAAGCCTTTTAAGAGGTCCGCTAGCCATTCCTTTGTCGCTTCGTCAAGGCACGTCATGACTAAATATCCGGCCTTGCGGAAGCAAGAAAGGAACCTAGGGCCTCTGCCAACAGTGGTGTCCAGTCTCTTCAGGATCTCCGACTGAAGCAACTCGAGCTCTTCTCCGCTCATGTCTCGGTGGCCATCTAGTATGCCAACACGAACAGAGCTAGCAACTGCACTATATGTGCCAGAAGAAGTAGACGGTTGCGCTGTCCCGTCATCACCCCTCCTGGTTTTGCGCGGCTGCTCTTTGGGAGAATTCCCCTCCGACCGCTGTCTCTTGACAGCGAGACGTTGCTGCACTTCAGGAAGATCCTGAAGTTCCTCGTATGGTCGGCGACACAGGGTCGAGGCCTCTACATCACTCTTGCCCTGTGTGAGCCACCAGTAGTAGCGCTTCCTAGCGGCACCGGAAAAGCTGACCCAAGGTCTGTCCCTCCCGGTACGTACCCGCTCCTGATCGGATGAGTCCCCCAGGCTCTCATCCCGTGGAGCGTTAGTTTTGAGCTGGGACATGACATCACCAGCTTCTGAGGTAGCAGAAGTACTCGAGGTGCCTTCTGACCGAGCAGATGGGTCTTTCGATCCACCGCCCAGTGTTGGTATATGGACTAGGGGCCTAGAATCCCCGGCGTCCATAGCTTCGGGAGGCGAGCCCCCCTCCGCAGACAAGGTAGAGACCTCGTCTAAAAGCGTTGAAAACAACTGACTCATAGCGGATCCCACGAGAAGCTAGGGAAATAAACAGTCCACCCCCACATTGCCCCGCTTGTGGAGGTAAGGCCTTAATACTGCCCTGTGCGGCCTGGTGCAGGACAGGGATCCCGGAATGGGATCGGGTAATTTTTTAGAGAGGTTGTCTTCCTCGCAGCCCGGGCGGTGAAGCCAAGGCCCCCGGCCTCACGAGACATGACCGCAAGGTTACGGGCTATACGTAGTATGCAAAGAGGGTTAGATTCTTTACATACTACCTTGGGTGCCCTCCTCCTTTATCCGGGCTTGGGACCGGCACCATACTACCCATTGTTAGCTGAAAGCGGAAGCTAAGCAACAAAGCAATAAGCAGTATCGAGGCGGAGTTTACATATTTTTTGTTGCAATTTCATTTTTGGACGCTCGTGACAGCCCTACAGCACGAATAAACCCGAATATTTTGACGGCGTAATTCCGTATATTTTTATTCTATTTTACGAGCGTATACGCGTTTGGAAATTTCTTTTGGTGTGACTGCCGGAGTTTGTACTCGAGATATTTTTGTTATTCCACTAGATATTGCGACAAATATTTGTCATAACACAAATGATATTGCGAATTGTATTTGGAGTTTTGGTTATTACAGAAAATGTTTACTCTATGGTCGGACTAAAAAATTGGTATCGCTGCATCTCTTCCTTTTACACGGATTTTACTATCTATTGTACGTTTCTTGCAGAAATAACCCATGGTTACTCGCTTACTCGCCGGCGGCCTATAGCCGAGCTACAGAACTATACTAGCTGCTCGCCCACTCGTCTTATAGTTGATAGCTTTACTCGCTACTCGCTCATCGCCGGCGGTGAGACAACTGCCTTATACATACACAGCCTTACTTATAATCGATGATTAAAATTAATACCTTTAAAGTTAATCAACTCCTGAAGAACCGAATAAGTAGCTGTCAGTTTATACAACGTCGTATGCTTAATTAACAAAATGGCGGACCGAATTCGGAACAGCTGATTCCATTTGATACTGATGATAACTTTTTTAAGGACTTTGGAGTAGGCATTACCCCAATTTAGGCCAAATTTTCGTTCTTTTTTTGAATTCATTCAGCAGTGTTACCGTACCTACCTAAATATTTTTTGGTGTTTAAAATGACGATTAGGTAATCACTGCTTAAATAACGTTTATAAGTAAAAAAAAAGATTAATCACTTATTAAGACTTTAAATAATGATTAGTTAATATGTTGTTCAGTGCTTGATTAGTGTTTTTTTATAAGTAAGAGGGACAGTGTTTTGATCAGCTACGCCCAGCTCAGTGGTAGTCTAAATAATCTTAGTTAAGTACTAAATTTGTATTTTTTATTATTTTAAACATAATTACCAAAAATCGAACCCGGAACCCTCTTACAAAGAGGCAATTTTAAATATTAATAATAATAATCTCTTTCATTTTATTAGCAAGCCTATAAAGACAATTATCCTGTAATTGAATCAATTCTGTAAATAAATAAATTACAATAATAAAATATTATGTATCTATGCTCTAAAATCTAAATACACATTCTATTGTAAACTTGTAATTAGTTCGCTCTCCGCAGTTAAGGGTCACCGCACACCGTGCCCGATCGCGGCACGACGTTTTAATCTCGTGAATTTATAACAAGAATACAACAATTAACGGAATTAACGGCCACTCGAAGCCCATTCACGACGGAACGGCTCGTTGAACCGACGAAATATCGTCCCCTATCCCGCTTTTTATTAATGAATTTTTAATAAATTAATTTATTACCTAATTAAAATGTAATTAGTAGTCATTGGGACGAACTAATTTGCATAGGTCCATATGGTCCTATATGTTTATCGATTATAATACGAGGTATCTGTAATCATGATAATAGCAATAAGTTTGATTCTGTCTATGAGAGCTCGGTGGCGCAGTGGTTAGGTCCCAGGTTCGATCTCTGGTCGGGTCAGCCACATCAAAGCAGATCAAGTGTAACACTTTATCTGCTTCGTAACGATTTCATGTCTATTGAGTAAGTGGTCTGTGGACAGTATAGATAACCCAAGTATAGATAGTCCAAGTACCGTTGTTACGATGCGGTCTCTTTTGGCCGCATCTTGTGGTTGGCCGCCTAAGTTTAAAAATGGATAATAAAGTTTAAAAAAAAAACTGTCACTTTTTTTACGGAGATTAGATGGAAAATTGATGATTTTTTTTATATACTATTGATAAGGATTTAAAAATGATCTGATCTATATGAAATATACCCATTACTATTCTCATATAGCTATTTTTTAATTATCCGCTCGCTCCGCAACACCGTAGGCCACTATTGATCCTTACCAAAAATGGAGGTACAGCTCAAAGCACATCATGTGTAACACTTTGGACTTTGAATCGTTATTTTTGTGTCGTAAGAATTGAAATCTTATAGCAAGTGTTACCGTTGATCTCCTGTCGTCCGTACAGTACGGTGGAACACAGAGAAAGGTGTACAGGAGAGTTTTTAAGGTTGAGATTTTCTCAAAAACTACTTGACCTATTGCAAAAATTATTTCACTGTTTGATAGATAAAACTTAAAACTATGTAACTGTAAACAAATGATTAAATTCGGTCTAGTAGTTTTTGAGAAAATTTCAACCTTATTGAGGCCCCCTGTTTATCGCTGTCTTCGACTGTACAATCCCAAATAATATCAAATAAAATATAGGTATACATTTTTACCTACGAATATTTACAAAAATTGAGGATCATCCTATGATAACAATAAAACCACATCGCTTATCTTCGATAATATTTTTTTCTTCTAAAGCAACATTCTTAAGGTGCAAGGTGTAAAGCACCATTTTACAAGCTCCGAACGTCTGATCGAATGTAAACATGGCAGTGTGCGTTGCCCCTAAAAAAAACAAGACAGTTCCTCCTTAAAAGCCTGTACTGCACCTTAAACGGTGCAAAGAAAACAACGGCCGATATACTTGGCTGGCTTTCCGGGTGCAACAAAATACAGATGAATGTTTTAACATTTTTAATTGCCAATCAATCAATCAAATACATATATTTGTCAGAATACACAGAATACGAGATGTTATACAATTTAATAATGACGGCATGGTATTCAGCCTGTTAATTGAATAATTTCATTTTTTATTATTAAAAATTTTATTTTTTTTAATATTAAAAATCTTATATTGTTATTTTTAAATTAAAATAAGAACATTCTTTAAAAACTTCAAAGAAAAAGAAAATTCTTTATCAATAATCTCCAAAATTATCATTTTTTATAAACTATTCTTTGATATTATTATAATATTTTTATCTTTATTATGAGGCGTACAAATGTTATAGTAAGTACCTACATTATACACATTTATGACGGTCACTAAACTCTTTGATACTGTAGAACACATTTCCAAAAAAGCTATTTAAATATTGCCTAAATCTACTCCCGTGATCGTACTGAATATTATCTTAAATTAGTATTTTTTAATATTTTTTTTGCTAATCAGGCCCTAGAGGAACCCTCAGATTGGACCTGCCAAACAAAAAAAAGACCTTATAAGGTTCTCTTGAAAATGGCGGGAAACGACGGTTGCGAAATTATTTGATAATTTTCTTTTTAATGTATACAGGGGCTATTTTGTGTTTAATATCACATTAAATTAATCAGAAAATATTCGCGAATGACAGTATGGTGAAGTTATTGGATTATTTATGCAAGATCTGAAGTTTCATCAGCTTTTATCAAGAGTTCCCGCTACAAGCTCGGGAGTGAACGTGACTGTCGAGCTGCTTCGTCCAGAGTGATGACGCTACGGCGACTCCTCCGGATGAAGACAAGAAGACGCGGCTACCCAGGGTGAAGACGCTACTGCGACTCCCCTTGAGGAAGATTGAAGACTATTGAATATATTGAATTTTCTGTAACATGACATTGGCAAATGACGAACTGTCGAGTCCATTAATAAAATAAATAAATAGACCTTCTAAATTATCATCAATTTTGATATATAAAAAAATTCGCAAGAAATTGCATTATAAATACAGCATAAAGTGATTGCTATAAATCTATCGGAAATCTTTTACCATGTCGCTGCGTCCAATGATCTATTTATGCGAAAAGACAACGTAAGATCTGGGCGTACATCACAATTTTAAAAAGACCTTTTCTGGAAATTACAATGCCACATTCTGCCCCACCATCAACCGCAATGTACAAGATAACGAATAAATGTAAAAATATCTCCGTTTTTTATTAAAATTATTGGTTTAAAAGTCTTGTACATCTAGCGAGTCGAAAAAAACAGCCTAATTATGAAATTCAGAAAATAGTAAGAAATCGAAGCGATTTATTCATTGTTTTTGTTATTATTCTATAGGAGTTGCGAGAGTAGTGGAAAATGATACTGATTATGATTATGCAATATGAAACCTGTAATAAGTCCCCAACAAAATGATAGGCACAGCTTAAATGGTCACGTAGTTTTGTAGGTGGGGCAAAGCTCCATTGAAATGTGGCAATGTCTTTTCAGCTCAATCAAGCTAAGAAATTGGTGATTATGAATATACTTTAACTGCACCATAAACTGTAATCCGTTGAACTTTCAAATCGTATTGTATCACCTTGTAGGTACTAATGTTTAACAGCTTTCAGGGGTGAACTACTAAAATGTATGGCTCAAAATTTTATGAGGCGTTAAAATTGCCTTTATAGCTTAATTCGGTTCATACGTACGTACGGAGCAAATGTTGTTTTTATGAGCATAAGTGCTCTTCACGTATTGTGAGTGCGATAAAAATTCATCTATTTACGATCGTGCGTCCGCATCGTATCTCCATACGTTCGGTATTTTTTATTTCCTGTTCCTACACAGGGTTAACAATATTCTGTATGATTTATTCCACTTTGGTCATTATAGACTTTAAGTAATCAGCCACCTATTCACTAAGTGATACTAACTTAAGCAAGTATAGGTCCAAAAACACTGGCTTAACGCACTGGTGTAACCGGGAGTCACTGGTAGCCGCAGCACAGGGAAACCTATCGCGGACACTAGAATTCCATCTGCACAGTTTTCAGCCTTTCTTTGTGTAATAAATACTTAAGTTCAAATAAGTTGTTACTGCGCTGTACTTAGTTTCTAGTTTTCCAAAATAAATGTTTTGTTTTGTATTGATAAATAAATTAATCTTGAATATGATAGACTTTGGTATTACCTTGGAATGCGTCCACGTAGGTCACACCTAATAAAGTTTAAAATATCTCGAGTCGACTTAGGTCACACTACCTAATGGTTTCCGATCAGTAATGTTAGCCGACTAAAACTTATTTCCATACACACGAGCATCTTCGCGCAGTGTCCCTTGCATGATGCGTCCTAATAATTTATTACTTAAAGGAATCGTAGTGTAATGTTACAATAAACCACGGCAATAATTATCACAAAAAAATCGTACCATTCAAATTAAGTAAAATAACATACAACTAGTGGAGAAAGTCAGTAAAAGTAGGTACATTTCTGGATGTTAAAAAAATCATAGTTGTTACACCTTGTATTTTTGCGCTATACAAAGGGCAATGGACATTTTTGTATGGATTGTTCTTTAGGGTGGTCAGAATAATTATCAGAATGTGTAAACGACATTACTAAAAACCATAATAAAATGTTCATAAGGCCCAAATATTTAAGATTAAATGAAACTGATTATAACAATATTAATTATTGTTTACATTCAAGAAACTCTTATGTATAATTTTTATGTCAATATTATTATTATTATCGTATAGGTACTAAGAGCTCGGCGGCTCAGTGGTTGGGTCAATGGACTTGCGATACGGAGGTCCCAGGTTCGATTCCCAGCCAGGGCAGCCATGTACCAATGAGTTATACTCGGTTTTTTCGACTGAAAATCTTACGTACATTTACCGAGTGATCTCAAAATGGTGAAGGAAAACATCTTGATAAAACCTGCATGCCGTAGAAGAAAAAAAATCTAAGGCATATTGAAATCCGCCAATCCGCACTGGGCCCGCGTGGTGAATCATGGCCCCAGCTCCCTTAATGTAAGGGAAGGTCTGTGTCCGAGCAGCGGGGCAATATAAATAGACTGATGATGATAGGTACTAATTAATTTTTGGTTTAAAAATATCATAAATTAATAAAACTTTTCTTTATTGTTTCAGGTAAAAAACGTTAGTTTCACAACCAGCTTTCTACTCGACGTACACTGTATTCGTAAGTTACCTAACTTGTGGCTTTGTTTTGTCTATGTTGTTTTCTAGGTATGGTTTGAAAAATACTTCTGGGGACAAAGAACTTTACTGTCACCCAATAAACAAATTATATTGCAAATATCGCCATAGACATTGAAACTAATATTAAACCGATATTGATTGATATCAAAGTTAATAATACAATTATCTAACCCAGTGTTTTAATACATTTTTCATGACGCGGCCCCCTTAGAATAAAAAAAAATTTCGCGATCCCCTACATAGTAAAATAGGGGCTAGAAACAGAGGAGGCTTTTTCATATGAGGTTGTTTTAATTCTTGTTGATTTGTGTTAACCTACAATGAGTTCAATCCTTTAACATTTTCTTAATAAAAATATTTTTTAAACTTAATTGTTTTTTTACTTAGGCTTCGAGACCCCCTTATAGAGACTTCAGGGGGTCGCGACCCACACGTTGAAAAACTCTGATTCTAACCTATACAGTTTTTATAACGTTTATATATATATATATATAGTATTATAAATAAATGAACAAATTAATATAAAAGAGCCAAGTGGATTGCTCCAATTAAAACTTTTTCATATAAAATCGCCTTTTGAAATGAAAACAAGTTGTTACGGTTTTCACTCTTGACTGGTCCCTTTGCAAATCGCTCAGTTATAAGTTTGAATGGGAAATTACGCATTAAGGCACTCTTTACTGAGCCATTAGGGAATTCTGAACCTTTACGTAAAATTCTTGGAGTAATTAGTATTGTTCATATTGGAGGACTTTTCAATTGGTTGGGGAAAAGCAATTTGATACTTAACAGCCTTCCATGAGCTAACTAGCGCCGCCAATCTTAAAAAAAATAATATCTTAAAAAAGCTATTTACGAAATGTTTATTACGATAAATACTATTTTTTAAATGCTTATTTATAACGTGATTCAATGTCGGTAAGTTGTAGTTCGCATAATTGCGAAAAACGGCCGTTAACTTAGCTTGTCGCAATTATGCCATGTATTGTATATTGAAAAATAGTATTCATCCTAATAAACATTTTGTAAATAGCTTTTTTAATCAAATTGATTAAATTGGAAGATATTACTTTTTCAAGATTGGCGGCGCTAGTTGGCTCATGGAAGGCTCTTTGGTTTTCGATGACGAAGGGGCTGAGATGAAAATGTCACTAGCGGTCACCCATAAATTATCAATTATCATGCATTAAATACTCTACTACTAATGTAAATAAATAGGTACTTACCTATATTATTTTAGTATTGAACACAGTATGTACAAGCATATACAGTATGCATGCATGTAAGTAGGCTACAAATTTTTCAGCGGCGCCTCGTCGACTTTGTGTCGACACTCATTTGCTAAAAACCTCTGTATAGGCATCTCGTGTAGACACAAGTAAGGCGCAGAGGTGGCGCAGTGCCAATAATTCTTAATGCTTCCAAAGTTTGTGGTTTGTTACAATGCAAATATTCATATTATTTATTTATTGCATTTCTACATAGTGAATATGAATTGCTCCCTCGATGTAAGGGAAAGTCATTGCCCCAGCAGTGGGGACATAAAAGTAGGCTGACGAAGAACATGGCTTTAAATGCTGAAAAGTATTGCAGTATTGTTCAACAACCAAAATAGGTATACTTACCTATCTCTCATTTGTATCTTACTTTTCACAGTTTTAATTATATCTATAGACCCTGATTTTCCCTCTTTAGCATATCGGCGCAAACCGTATATAATTTTCTTCGAATAATTATTTCAATTTCCAACCTACCTCAGATAGGAGGAGGTTATCAATTGACTATTTTACGAATCTGAAAATTTGTGTGAATGTCACAACCTATTTATTTTATTAGAATAGGTACTATTTTTCTTCTAACTTGACACGTCAAGTAATTCCTAACTCTACCTAAACTCGCAGTGATGAATGCACCAAGTTTGTCCACGTCTCGCGGCGGGCGAAAAAAAAAAATCGCAAGCGCCGCCGCGGCGGAAATAAGCGACCCGAGCCCTTCGCTCTGATTGGCAGCCGTGGGGACTTCGAAATTCGAACGCGGCTTTCGGAAATAGAACGTCAGCCAGATTCGAAATCCGTTGAAGAAGCGTTTTTAGAAGACGGTTCCTTTTTATGACGTTCAGGAAACTGGATGATGTTGGATTATCTATGGGACCAAAGTATTTGGTACTCATGGGCAAAACTTTTAGATTATAAAACGAAGCTATTCTTCTAATAAAGATTTGCCCAGAATAAGAGACACGGGAAAAGGGTGTTGATTAGATACAATAATTATCGATTACTGGCTAGCTAGATGATATTTGACTCTTTTGCTATTCTAATAGGTTCTACTTTGTGCCGCACTCTTTCTTCATTAAGACAGGTCTCACAAATTGTGCTGCTTTTAGCCTTTGTAATAGAGCTCTGTTTCGCGAGCAATCTGTAAATGTACACATGAGATCTCTTCAAAAGCCTAGAAAACTTATTGGTACAGTCGAAGACAGAGATAAGTATACAGAGGGCCTCAATATGGTTGAGATTTTCTCAAAAACTACTGGACCGAATTTAATAATTATTTTACAGTTACATAGTTTTAACTTTTATCTAGCTAACATTGAAAGAATTTTTGCAATAGGTCAAGTAGTTTTTGAGAAAATCTCAATCTTAAAAACTCTCCTGTACACCTTTCTCTGTGTTCCACCGTACATGGTCATTGTTCAATTTAACCAGGGCCTCCGAATGTCTAGTATCTCAACCGCAGCGTCTTATCTATAAAGTATTCAGTATCGTCGAAGTGAATCAATCGTGAATTCGTGACACTTATCAAAACATTCAAAATTTATAGGGAATGTCGGTAGCTCATCTTTATATAAGATAGCTAGCAGTTATAATATTCAAATGTAAGTATTCCGAACGTAAAGTCCAAGTTTTATATTCGATTTTACATCGTCACATCGCATAATAAATCCCAAGTGACGATTCAGTGCCACATAAAAACGGATCGGTAGGCTTAAAGCAATCCGAAGCCTACATTTACGATTCAGGGGGCCCTTAAACGCCCTGTAGGTATTTACAACGTGATGGCACTATAAAAAAACACATAATATCGGTAAACGTTTGACGTCCAATCTACTCGCAATAAACTTGGCGATTCTCTTCAAAACACTCCATTCGCGATTTGACACAGGTTTTATTGTTCCAGCTATCGGATTTATTCGTACTGTTTAGCGATAGGCTATTGTGCATTTGAAACTACCCGTAAGAGTTTAGTTTGCACGTATTAGCAAGAAAGGTTATCGTGGTAACCCTAGAATAACTTTTTTTGTAAAATTTATTGCACGTTAGATGCAAAGCGTATTCTGGCAGCGCGATAAAAAAAGGCCATACAAAAACGTCCATTGTCCTTTCTTCATTTTATTTATTTTTGATGCAAATATCGTTATAGCTAACTCGACTGTCAGAAAATCATTTCAGTGTAAAAAGTTATACTATAAGGGAGGAATCCTCGAATAAAAATATACGCCTAATGATATTATAATTAAAAGTTAGACTGTCATATGACGAGCACTTGAATACGCGAAACAAATCGGCTTTACCACCGTTTCAAAGTTTAAATTGCAACGTAGTTAACAGAATTATTCGAACCGTTCCCAACTTCACGCGTAAAAAGCTCGACAAAGACCAAAAAAAGAGTTTACTCGACGAAACCTGTGTATTTTTCAAACAAATCTCCCCGACAAAAGTTGATGCGAAACGGATCTACGGCGTCCGCCTTTTCCTACTATCTGAATTGCAAATCGCAGTGTGATGACGGCGTTATACAAAACTAAAAGTGTCGGGCAAACTTCGGATTAAACTTCCACAGCGTCGCCAGGTACAGAAACAAAAACCTCACTTACAATTATGATAATTCCGTCGCATCTCACCGGATTGAATTTGCATGGACGCTATCCGTGGCTATGTCAACTGAGCTACCTCTCCCGATGAATAATGCAGCCTCGGCACGCCACTTACCTGAGATATTAACATATTTATTAATAAAATAAATAGGAGACGTCCGCTCCGTGCGAGCGCTAGACGACGAATGAGCGATACGGCCGCGCATTGTGATTCTACCTCCAATGTTGACA
Source organism: Tachystola acroxantha (assembly GCA_963506565.1). Classification (NCBI taxonomy): domain Eukaryota; kingdom Metazoa; phylum Arthropoda; class Insecta; order Lepidoptera; family Oecophoridae; genus Tachystola; species Tachystola acroxantha. The sequence goes on from OY735874.1 coordinate 1,757,506, forward strand.
TTGCGGGCAAACTTTGCGAATGGCAGAGCTTATAGTGAATTGTTAACTGTAACGACGTAATGTATGGCATTCATTATATAAATTGAGTTAGGACCGTGCGAACGACGATGTTCATTCCATTAATGTGTACAGAATTAAACGCAAATATTCTATGTAGACGGCAATTGTTTACTTTTGCGCTGAGTTGCGCGAGTTGTTCACGATTTGTTTGGCGTTTTACCGTAATTACTTATTGCTATGTACTCCTGGTACGTACACGTACAGACTGTGAGATGTAGTAGCCGAGCGTGATCGACTGGCGTTGAAATCAAGCTCTTTAGGTTTCTGTGCGCCTGGTACCTACATATTTTTTTATGTAGACAGACAATGGCTTTGTATGTTATTCCTTATCAATTAAATAAAAATAGATACAGACCAGTTCGTCGTAGTCGTAAGTAGTCTTACTTGGCAGCAGATTAATTAACACTTAAATTACGATTGCAACTCTTTGGCGCAGATAATAAAAACTGTTAAAAGTCTAAAGTGTGACATTTGATGTAGTTTCGACTGTATAGTTGTAGATTTTCTGACATCGTCACCATTTTGTGTCAACTTAGATGCCGTCTGTACCTATTTTTATTTTATTTATAAATGAATAACAAACTAAAGCCACTGTTAGTCTACATACAAAATCACAGAGAAAGGTGTAGGTAGGTACAGGAGAGTAAAGGTTGCTATTTTCTCAAAAAGTACTCGACTAATTTTTGAAATTTTCTTACAGTTCCATAGTATGAACTCTAAACTATCTACTAGTAAAAGATTTCTTTAAATCGGTTTAGTAGTTCTTGAGAAAACAACCTTATTGAGGCCCCTGAATACCTACCTCTGTCTCCGAGAGTACCAGGAGCACAAAAACTTAAAGAGCTTGATTCCAGCGTCAGTCGATCACGCTCGATCGCCTGGGGGTCAATAAATTAAGGCCAATACAGTACCCCTGGCTACTGACTACTGTTATTCTATCCCAGCACCCCAATTCACCTGCAATCCACGTATTTAATTTAGCTATATAAATTTACGAGGCAGAAATGCACTTCGTCTCTCGAGTATTCGCTTTTTTACAAGGTTCACCGTTGGGAAATCTGTAATTTTATTTTATTTGGGAAAAACATCAGCAAAAAAATTCACGAAATAAAAGTATCGTAACAAAAAGCCAATATACGTACAATAAACATGATCTAGGTTTACCACAAAAGACATATTTAATAGAGTTTTATGATGGGTGCATTCAGAATTAACAGCCAAACAGCCCAATTTTGTGTCAAATTCCAACGTTTTTGGAAATACGGTATCCAATTAAAGGTGAAGTTACTTATAATGGTGGAATCAGTATCTCAAAAAACGCTGAAATTGTCAAGATATCGCCGTGATATTGTTGGATTTTGTTGATTATTTTGAACACACCCTGCGGATCGCGTTCCGGATCGCGATAAATATTGATGTGTAAGCGTCGCCTTTGACATTGGCTCGTCATTGGCTGGATGGATTGCCTTGATAATAAAAAAACCATGACGTCACGGAGTGCGTTCCAAATCCTAGACACCGCACCGCATTATGCGCCACGAAACACCACGCGCCAAGTTTCTGGACGCGTTCTGAATTATGCATGCATTCGCCGCACATTAAACCGATACGACCGCGGCGGCAGATTAAATATGGACACCCTGTTTAGTCATTCGGTCGTGCTAACTACGAGGTGAGAATGTACAGGGTGTTCCCGTGTTCAGGTGTCGCGGTTTCGGAACGCGTCTTCGAGTCGTAATTTGAATATCGAATCAATGCGATGTAGATTGTAGAATGTGTGTATTTCGGCGGCAAAACAGCAGCCCTCTAGCCATGTGGCAACTTTCATTAGCCAATGCCACTTGGTTAGGTTACGTTAAGTTATTATAGCCTAGTTTAACGTCACTTACCCCAAACCGTGTTTTCATAGTTTCACATTTCGTTACCAATGAGTTATCCTCGGATTTTTCGACGGAAAAACTTACGTACATTTACCGAGTGCTCTCAAAACGGTGAAGGATGAAACCTGCATGCCGTAGAAGAAGAAAAAATCTAAGGTATGTGAAATCCGCACTGGACCCCCGTGGTGGATCATGGCCCCAGCTTCCTCAATGTAAGGGAAGGTCTGTGCCCGAGCAGTGGGGCAATATAAATAGACTGATGATGAAGTGGTGTTTTTCCTGTAAATTTAGTGTATTTGGTTTGATAAACATCTTCTTTTGATAACAATCGAATAAAGTAGCTACCAATAAAACGTGACATTTCGAACCGTACTTGAAAAAAAATTGCAATTTTGAATATTCCAAATTACAATTGGTTTGTGTAAGTTTATGTTCTTCTGACTGTACCTTAAATGATTCAAAATACTTACCCATAATAAGTTTGGGTAGCGTTTTCCTTTTCGTCTTTGAATAGATTCGCCACAGTATAAAATAGAGATAGTAGGATCACTCGATACCATCAAAGTCAAATTGCAAGAAGAGTTATGATAGACACCGTTGACAGAGAGTAAAAGTTTAATTAAAGGAACACTTGTTAAGAAGGCGTATTACAGAATAGATGACTATTTAAACGATGAACATGCATGGTGTGTGTCGCCGGTTCCGCATGAGGGATAAAGTTACTAATAATAGTAATAGTTATGTGCCTATAAACTTAGGTTAAGTACTTGTATTATCATTATTTTAAAAGATGTGCTGCTGAGAGTTTTTTGCCACTTTTTCTCCTCAGCGTTGGCACCTTTTCCTTGCAAAGTATAAATGTAAATTCAAAAAATTAATTGATGTGCAAAAATGTACTCAACGTGCTTACTTGCAATAAAGAAATTTGACTTTGACTTTGATATATGCCTACAGATGCGAAGCCGGTTGTCAACGATTTCAACCCGGCGGTTGACAACGGTTGTTTTCGTTGTCAACCATTGTCAACCATTTTGGATGGCTTGATACGAGTAACAACATACATAAATGGAATCAGTTTTTTCTCCTAGGTAATAGATAGAACCATAAAAGACCTAGCTGCGGGACATGTGCTACTATTCTATTTTTTATTTGACTGGCTTCTACTCTTATTTAAGAGATAATTTCGCCAATGTCAAGTTATTTAGAGTATTCATGTAAATAGAAAATTAAACGAATAAAAAATCAATCCGCCATTCCAAAATGATTGCGGATATCGACCGACATGTACTACTGTTACGTGATACTGTACTGTGGCGCCGTCTAGGCAAACCCAATTGCTGAATCGCTGAAACTTAGATTAGTCTGCATTTTCTCGTCTTTTTGTTAGTTTTCTGCGTCGAAAAGATTCTAATACCCATTCATTTCGGTCTCTTTACATTCGGGCTTTTGTGAAAAGTGTTTTGTATCGGGAAAACTTTTCTAATTTGGACTTATTCAAGCTTTTTTCGATAACTACACAAGTTAATTTAATGGGAAAAGTTTTTTAAAGGCATTCTTGTGTAAAATGAGTGAGCTCTTGAAGTAGGTAATTTACAGAAAAACTTTATTATTAGTGAAATTTTAAGCACGTACGACTAATTTAACACATATATTTGATGTTAGTTATAAACTTAGTTGTTTCGCCAGGCCCCATTGGCAAGAGAAGTGTGGGACGACAAAGAAAAAGATGGGCTGATGATATCGTGGAAGTAGCTGGTAAAGACTGGATGATAACAGCACAAGACAAAGAAAGGTGGAAAGACATGGAGGAGGCTTTTACCCTAACAGGAACCATACTACCTAATAAGGAAAAAACTTACACACTAACATAATTTGAAATGTAATAAGTATATGGGGTAACAAAGTTAAATAAATAAAAAAATAATAAAAAAACTTAGTTTAACCTCCCTTCCCTTAATTCGGGTTTTGTCACGTTCACACTTTGTTAAAAAAAATTAAGTTACAAAGAGACTTAAAGAGCTTTTAGAGCTTTAAACCGAATGGAAATGGAATGACGTTAAGTCGCGTTTATGGCTAACAGGTGACAGGGTATAACGGAAATGGTGTTCAATATCGGTTACCGAACAACTTTTGTATTTGACTATTACAAAAAAAGATTTGACATCATTGTTTAATTTTTTATTGTGTAAAATAGAAGAAAAGATCTAATACTACATAAGTAAGAAACATAGAAAAACTTATCCAAGAAACACTGAAAATTACACATTATTTCCGCAACATTGTAGGGTAAACGCACCTGCAATGCACCCCTCACTAAATCACAGTTTATTTAAACTGAACAGTAGCTGTCTGGAGCAGCCCGCATCTTGCGCGTTTCTCCCCAAGTACTTTCGTTTTATTTCGCAGGTTTCGCAAAACTTTTATAATTTTCACCGAGTGCCTCGTTAAGGCACCTTTGTCGAATTGGGGGGCCGTACCCAACAGTACCTTAAAAACTGTGTTTCGAAGGTAAATAAGACAAGATTGCGTATATTGTCCTACTGCTGGGCAAAGGTCAGAAATAAAAAAATTCTGTCTCATCATCTTATTACGATGCGGTCTCTTTCGGCCGCATCTTGTGTTTGGCTGCCTAAGTTTTTAAATGGTAGGAAGGTTTTAAAAAAGAAAAGCTGTCACTTATATTACGGATTGAGATGAAAAATTGTGAATTTTACTACTTTTACTTTTATTGATAAGGATTTAAAAATAAACTGAACTAAAATAAAATATACCCATTACTATTGTCTTATATCTATTTTTTTAATAAATCGCTCGCTCCGCAACAATCTGAATCATAATAAATATCTTTATTACAAGTAAATAACAGTTCGTATATTTTAGCACGCCAACATAATTTTTTTGGAAGTTACAATTTACAGGGAAAGGTGGAAAGGAGAAAAAGTGGCAAAAAACTTCAGCGGCACATCTTTTAATATAATAACAAAAGGCAATTATTATTAACAATCTGAACTCATGTGGACATCGTATTAAAACAAAATTAAAAATTACAAAAATAACAACTAAAACTGTAAATACTTTTAAAAATAAATTAAGTCAATGAGAGATAAAATGTTATTTATTTTATCATAATGTTATTTAGTTAGTAGGTACTATAATTTACTAAGGTACTATAGTCCGTACGCGTTAAGATAATTGTGAAAAAAAAGCACGTCTATCCACGGTTGACAAATTAGATGACTTAGACAAATGTGCCATAAGAAGGAAAGTAGAAAAAAAAAATTATTGGACTTTCCTTCTTATGGCACATTTGTCTAAGTCAATTTGTCAACCGTGGATAGACGTGCTCTTTTCGTGCGTACGTACTATAGTAAAATAATTTTTTATATTCGATCGAGTAGTTTTAGAGAAAATCTCAAAATTAATGAGGACCCTTGTACACTCTCTGTTTTCTACCCACATAACCCAGAACATGGAATGGAAGCCGATTTTAAAAATAGTAATTTTCCGCAAAATATCTCGAAATATCACAACATTACTGCCTTTTTTCAGATGTCAACCACTGTAGGTAATTACAACTGTCTTTCAAATGCCAAAAATATTTTTATTTTATCGTCTGAAACCAGTTCAAACACAATTATGCAATTAGTACATTTTCGCCGTCACCAAAAATGAGCTGACATTTTTTCATGTCAGCTACTTAACTATTCGTAACTTATGCTTCGAGGATAAATAAAATTTTGTAAAATATTGGTACGTTTACCCGAATCAAGTGTCTTTTTTTGTAAACAAAAACTACGCTACCCTACTAACATTTTAAGCTGTTCTGTGACTATTGTATACTAATTTTCACATTATTAGATCCGATCACTTTATTTTCACAATGATGAACAGGTTCGATCAATCAGTTCCTTCGGTGTTATGCTGGCACTTCGCTTGGCTATTCATAATTGCGTATTTGTCATAGTTGCCATGTTTGGTTGGTATTCTTGACAAAATATTCGTCTTATTTGTATGTACGTCAAGTATTTGACAAATACCACAAACATCCAATAGCGAATACTAATAGCCAAGTGAAGTGCCGCCATTACATCACAACAGGTAATTAGATGATCATATTTGTTTACAAAATAAGACACTAGATTTGGGCTGCGGTATAGACGCCTCATTCTGGACCGAACGTGATTCATTGTAAAAATGTTTATTGAAGAACAAATAGTTTAATTCATTCGTTCATGGACAGTGGCGGCATAGGCCGTACTTTGAGTATTCGGAAAATGACAGTACGGCGTATGACGTAGTATTTTGATGCATTTAAAAAGACACACCGGCATCTCCCGCGGCGTTCGTAGACGGTTTTCTTTGTGGAGCGGTCCCACTGTCATTCTGTGTAGAAAATAGGTATGTGTACTGTCAAAAATAAAGGTTGTAGGTACATTTTTGTCGGTCTTGACACGCACATACTTAGAATCCCCCACGGTTATGACAGTAGTTCCGAATTGTATGAGAATTTTCACTGTCATTTCGTAATTTCTACTGTCCATGAACGTGTTAAAAAGAATTTACACTTCGTATTTATTATTGATTACGTTGAAACTTTATCTGGCTATTGAAAAATCGACCCTACCTGACCTTACTCTGATAAAATAAACATGTATCTAATAATTAAACGAAAGACAACCGAAGTAACTCAGTTGATTCCTGCTCGACTCGTCAAATCAACTTGGCCATATTGTTCTGTTCCATTATTCAGGAATTTAATAACTGTCACATTGATATAATAGCAAACGTCTCTTTTGTAATACCACGTTATTAGTATTGAATATATTATTATGTATAACCACAGTCCAAATCAAGTGTCTTATTTTGCAAACAAATATGGCCGTCTAATTATTTGCTGTGATGTAACATTGAAGGAACTGATTGATTGAATCTGTTCATCATTGTGAAAATAAAGTAATCCGATCTAATAATTTGAAAATAACTATGCCAGGTTAGCTTAAAATGTTAGTAGGGTTGAGTAGTTTTTGTTTACAAAATAAGACACTTGATTTGGGCTGCGGTACTTGTTGCAAATTGTAACACTTGTTGTTCATTGCTATTTTTACGCAAAACTATGTAAACGACCTACATTTCTGGTAAAAATAACCAAGATTTTATATGTAAGTTTCTAATAATATTTCGTTCCAATTTCGAGCAATGGAGAGACAAAATATTAAGGTCTACATATTTTTCCAAGCAAAAGCTAACCACCCATCCATAAAAATCACGTCAATCTCGGAATTATTTATCAAAATAACGACTGATTTCATTTCTATCTAACAATTCCGATGTGATATCAATAATATTTCGAGGCAACTACGTAACAGTCATGAATTCGTGATATTTTCAATGAATCCACAATTCTCGCGCCAATTGCTCGTCGTAACAAATTGCTTCGCTTTTTCTTCATTAATTCAATACGGTGGTAAATGTCATCCGTATAAGGCTGCTTTTCCAGCTATGCTGCGATGCGAAAGCTAAGCTACGAAACTATGTGACCGTTTCCACTAATGCTAAATGATTAAGATGTGCTATGAAGATGCGCCGCGAGGTAGCTGTGCTATGAGATGCATCGATAGGGAAGGCGCCACTCGCGCATCCTCCCTCAGCTTCCATCTATAGTACGCATCCTTCCATATATAATAAAACATAGCTGAACTCATTTCCACCAGTGATATGCTTGGGCAAATGAATATAATTGGTGGAAATCCATAGTAACATCAAAGTCAAATCTCTTTGTTGCAAGTAAGCACGTTGTGTACATTTTTGCACGTCAACCTATTTTGAATTTACATTGCAAGGAAAAGGTGCCAACGCTGAGGAGAAAAGGTGCAAAAAACTTTCAGCAGCACATCTTTTAAAATAATACTAATTCAATTACTTAATAACTAGGTAATTACATAATTCTTCTTATTAATACTAATAGCAATATAATTAACTTCATCCTTCAAACGGAACAGGTGACATACTCCATGTACGGTGGAACACAGAGAAAGGTGTACAGGAGAGTTTTTAAGGTTGAGATTATCTCAAAAACTACTTGACCTATTCACTGTTTGATAGATAAAAGTTTAAACTATGTAACTGTAAAAGAATTATTAAATTCGGTCCAGTAGTTTTTGAGAAAATCTCAACGTTATTGAGGCCCCCTGTATTCGACTATACGCGTAGCATAGCACATCTCTGATGGTGGAAAAGCTTTACAGTGCCGTGCATTAGGCATTCCATAAACAATGTTCGCGTCTGGAAATAGCATGAGTCCAGGTAAATAGAAGGAGTTGTTCGCCCGCGGTCGTACCGTAAGTATCGACTCCCTCTTGTCTCCTCAATAATGCAAGACCGGATCGATGAACTACAATGGAGGCACAGCACTATTCAATATTGCCAATATGACGTTCCATTGTCATCATTTTTTAATATTTAACTATCCTGCTCGCAAGCAGCTTAACAAAACAAGAGAATTCGTAACGGTTATCTATTATAGAATTTTAATTAATGTAATTGAGTGTGAGGCCCGTATTTAATAGTCTGAGCTCAAACCCGCCCTCAGAGCGAATGCAGCTTAAGTTGAAATTAATACCCAATACTCAGCCCCCTTACCTTTAACTCTTATAGCAGTATTACTTTCATAATACTTTGTTACTTCGTACAATGTCGACCTTAATCAGCTTACTTTAAGGTCGTCATTGTACGAAGTAACAAAGTATTATGAAAGTAATACTGCTATAAGAGTTAAAGGTAAGGGGGCTGGTCTGCAACCTCATGGAGCCGTGAAAAAATCAAAATTCTACGTCAACGCAATCAAAGATATGGCCGTTTATGTCGCATTTTCCCGCATATTTGTATGAAAATGCAATAAAACCAAAACCTATGGGGTACTTCCCGTTGACCTAGAATCATGAAAGGCAAGAAGCTAGGTCTTATATATTATAAGTTAAGCTCGCTCTTACAACTGTTCTTTCAAACGTCGTTGACATTTATAAGAGTCAGCTGCTCTATGACTTGGCCTCTATTATTGTGGTGATGTTTTTTAAGAAATTCGTCGACGATATTGGTAAATAATAAATTAATAAATCAATTTGATATCTCCATAAACGTAACCTGGGCTCCAAGCAGGGTGATTTGACCACCTCACATTTTGGAAATAGTCAACTCACCCAAGTGTTGGGTGAAATGACCACTAACGTTTTTGAAAGGTGGCATCTCACCCATAGGTGAGATTTTTAGAGGGTGAGTTGCCACCTAAGCCGTAGAACTCGAGCTAGTTACGTCTCCGTAATAAACTACATCGCATTAGAAGATCATATGGAACAGATTACAAGACCTCCATTGTCGTGGGCGATCCACGGCGGTGGAAGCCAATAATTCCAATTACGGATGCATCGGCCAACGCACTAATAAGTCAAATTGAACAATGCACCCGCCACTAATTGCTTGGGAAGCTCGCTTTGCCCCGTATATCTAATTATAGATTGCTATTGGTCCAATATGTGCATATAAATATTTATATCAAGCTTCGCTACTATACGAATGTTTCGGTAAATAATAGTAGCGAATACACAGACCACTTACCCCATAGACCTGTAACAGGGTCACAATCCACTATACTTGTAACCTATGTACACAAAAACAAGTGATGCATAAAAACCAGGTGAATATTTTTTTTATAATAAAGGACGGCAAGCATATTTGGGTTGAATTTTTAAACATCCTAGTTCCCCATCGGTCGACTAGTCTATACATATAATAAGACTGTAAAAAAGTTGTGTCTGTACATTGGATATTTTTTGAAAAGAATAATTGTAATGTGTTTTAGGATCGATACTGATGCCAAAACACTAATTTTTTTTAAAATTGTCTGTTTGTCTGTGACTTTGTGCAAGTATTACGCCATAACTACTGAAGGGATTTTGATGGGAGTTTCACTAGGAGATAGCTGAAATATCCGGACAACTCATAGGCTATTAGCCATGGCGGTATGTGATGTGGAAACAAGGATCCAGAGAGGAAGATCTGCCTCCTGATCTCCTCCATCCTCTCCATCCTCCTCCTCTACGCAAACGAAGTTGCGGGGTACAGCTAATCCTTAATATTATAAATATTTTTTCATGAGTTTTTCATTAAATTTGACATAAAATTGTACCATCTACTAATTTGAAGACCTTATTCAATTCAAAAGAATCATTTATTCCCTTTATTTGCATTCGTAAAAGTTTTACGTAACATTCATGACCCACTTGTTTAAATCATAAAGCTTTGCACACAACTATTGAGCAGATGTCGTATCCCACACGTCTGTGTGTGGACGCTTTGTCCACACCAACTGTAACAGGCCCGATAAAATACCTCTCATTAAATAAAAGTGGCGCTGAAAATAAATTTACCTTTATGTTTTTATTTTTATTGACTGTTTCATTTTTTAAATGCAAATGCGATTTTTAAAGTGAATAAAATAATAGTTTCGATTTTCTTACTTAAAACTCTACTAGCATAAATAATCTTTAAAAATCTTTTTTTGTATATCTATAAGCTTGTAGGGGTTCTGGGAATTTAATTGATAAACCTTTGTGGCATTTTGACAGCCATCTTTATTTTCTAAGGTCCAATAATTACAAAAATATCTTCGTAAATTCATAACATTTTACTTAAGCGAATAAGTAGGTAAAATTAACTATATCTACCTCTTATTTTATCTGTGGCACATTAAAAAATATACCAACCTCTGAAAAAAAAGCTGATACCCTTTTCAAAAATTACCACAGCAAAAAAAAATTAGGCAACATCGTAGTTGTTTATGATTAAGCAATAATAAATTAAAAACCATTTACAAGCTATACAAGATAAAAGCTTTTAAAAAACAACCCCAACAGAGTTCATATCGCCAACCCATTAGATAGGTGCTTTAGAGAGGGTGTGAGGGTGTGCTGCCCCGTGCCTGGTACTGAAAAACGCCTGTAATAACCTTTTGTTATTTAAAACGAGGAATTAAGAGGTATAAACCTGCGGTGGGATTTCATTTAGGTGCGCCGATTCCGTGCAATAATTGGTACGTTTACCCTAACGATAGTGCTGTGCAAACTCGGGCGTGTCGCGAACTTAGTTCGTTAATAAAGATTTGTATTAATCGTAAAATCATTAGGTTTTTGTATTTTAAAGGAGGTCAAGCGACGGAAGCTCCAATATTTCGGTCATATTATGCGGAACCCCCGATATAACCTGCTGCAATTAATCATCCAGGGCAAAATTTGTGGAAAGAGGAGCGTTGGCAGGAGAAGACACTCTTGGCTGAAGAATTTACGTGATTGGTTCGGCTGTAGCACCGGCTCCTTGTTCCTGGCAGCCGGTCAGAGGGTGAAAATTGCCATGATGTTGTCCAACCTTCGATGAGAAGAGGAACGTTGAGAAGAAGAAGAAGATGACCATAAACGAGTAAACTATAGTTCTTATACATTGATCACCTATAAACAACTAGATACACAAAGGTCTTACTAAAACAATTTAAAAAAAGTCCAAATAATGGTCCTTTGTTAACGTCCAAATAATGCCCAATAAAGCATCTGCTGTCATTCGTACGAGTGTATGGTGGATTATTATCTCTTATTAATTTATAATAACAATATCTATTTATCGGACTGAAGCCAAGAGAAAGCCGAGACAGGTAAAAACGTAAAATTCGTAAAAAAATTTAAACTACGGGACAAGAACAATATAAAAGCAGAAAACAACTGAATAACGTTGAATGTCAATTTTGATATAAAAAAAAAAAAAAAGTATATCTGGCCAGCACAGCCCTTACTTTACTTGTTTAATTGTAATCAATTGTTACTCGTTAGGTCCTTAACCTGAACTAGTAACACCATTATCGTAGTTTTCAATTAAATGTGTAATAAATTCGCATCTCAACAAATCTATATTTTTAAAATTATATTAAAATATGCAATTATATATCTAGCATTATTAACGCGTACCTTTAATGATAAAATGTTATTAGATTACATTATATTTAATAAATTTTAATTTAGTTAAAAGCTAATAGGATTAGTCGAGCGTAAAACGGGTCCTTTTAATTTTACCGTTTTTGCCTAAAAACCCTGAGTAACATTAAATCAGGACATCTTAAAAGCTTCCCGGAAAAATTCCAAACGAGAAACTTTTTAATTTAAGTCTTTAATCGACATAAAGTTATATAGGATGTAACAAAATAACTAATAATAACCAGCAATATAACGAACAACGTAATGATAAGAACTGTTTGCATTTAAAACGTGAATTGTCATTGTATCTCGTTAATTATGTTGATACAAACTCGTGCACTCAAGATGACCTAAGGAGGGCTACTTCCCGGGCCATAGAGGTCGCAAAATACTGGTGCGTGAAAATTTGACAAAACCTAGAAGGCTGCTTTTATCACCTTCACACGTTTAAAAAAAATTATGTTGATAAATGTGTATGTTTAAAAGGTTGACTTTTCCTCAGTTTTGAGAGCATTCGGTAAGGGGTCTTTACCGATAATGCTCTCTACACCTTGAAAGAAAACATCGTTAGAAAACCTACAGTCTTGCAAATGAGGAGTTTTCAAGGTTACATTTAAAAAAGAAAGAAAGTACCGCTAGCCCCGGTAGATGGCACTGACTGGTCGGATGTCAACATTAAATGCGTTATTTCTTGTAACTTGGGCTTTTCGTATTTCATGTCTAGTATTAATATGTACTGTATTGTTTAAATTAAACAGACAAACCAATAAACATAAATTATTCAGCTGACATTTGGATTTTTTTTCATGGTGCTGTGTTTTTTTACGATTTTTATTATTTTATTATTATCAACTTGTTAAATTGTTTTTTTCTCTTAAAACTGTCACTTTGAAAGCGCATCTGAAATTTACATAAATATAAAGCACAATGAAATTATTCACAAAAATATACTATAATATAGATGATGATGAATTAACACACAAAAAAAAGACGTTCGTCATTATTGAGTAAGTATTAAATAATTACGATGCAAAAGTCTACCTGCAATCAATACGTATTCATGTCCTAATTCCATTCTTCTGTAGAACTGAACTTACGAGCAAATAGTTCCAAATCAAACAAAATGCACGTATCGGAAGAGTAGGGTAACTCGGGCAACTATGTGTTGTTAAAAATTCACAAGTCTACGCCGCAGCCCGCGTTTGACATGGAAATGTGCAAGCCTACCCGCCGCGATCCGCCCGCGGTATGCGGAAGCGTTTAGCCAATGAAACAGCGGTAGCAGTAGCGGAGCGATTAGCGGATTTAATCTATACATATAATAAGACTGTAAAAAGTTGTGTCTGCACATTGGATATTCTTTGAAAAGAATAATTGTAATGTGTTTTAGGATCGATACTGATGCCAAAACACCAATTTTTAGAATTTTGTCTGTTTGTCTGTGACTATGTTCAAGTATCACGCTATAACTACTGAAGGGATTTTGACAGGAGCTTCAATAGGAGATAGCTGAAATATCTGGACAGCTCATAGGCTATAAGCCATGGCGGTATGTGATCTGAGCATAGAACTTTTTATACGCAAACTAAGTTGCGGGGTACAGCTAGTCAATGATAAATACGTTTACAGTGACGATAAGCACAGGCGATGGACTTCCAACTGTTTCATAAGGCTTTTACGGTTTTCAAAATCAAATCATACCATGCCATACCGCGTGTGACAGGGACAGTGCTATTGCATTGGTGTAGCGGCGTCTCTGTTCGGCCATGACATGATATGATTTCATAGTTTTGAGACCGGTAATAGGCCGATCTAAAAACAACAACACAGATCTGCACAATCTTGTTCGGAATAGTATTAGTCAAAAAGTATTTGCTTGAATGTGGGTCAATCAAGATCTTCAGTTATAATAAGCAGTATAATATTATGACATATTATGTGCAACCTATATCAGTACACGCATTGTTACGAACGACAGCAGATTAATGGTAGTACGATTTCAACTCTTACGACGCAGATAATAAGAACGATCCAGAGTACTTACACTTGATGTGCTTTGAGCTGTACGTAACTCTCGCATCTTGTATGTTCATAAATCTCTTCATGTTTTTTTTAGTAATTTTGCCTTTTTTTTAGTCTCCATTTTGTCCTCGCTTTTCATTAAAAATCGCTATTTTCGCAGCCTTGTCCGAATTTATTCAAACGTCCCCCTCCCCTTCATGCCACCCCCGCACGCACCTGTCTTCGCATTGATATGCACATTCAATTGTCGGCGCTCGCACGAGGCGGACGCGGCGGGACCGCACTCGCTCGGAACACTGTAAACGTACTATTTTTCAGTGATGCTCGCTTCAATCATCAAAAAAGTCGATTGAACTTTTCGTTTTTGACTACCTAGTTCCTCGCCTTTTTCCGTACAAGGGTTTAGATTCCCGGTAGTTTGATAATCACTTTATCTCAGTAACTAAGGTCAATACCTAAAATAAAATTGTCGCAATAAATAATAAAAATCTTTATTTATCTCACATCAAAGAATGGTAGGTACAAGATACAACTAGCAATAACAATGTATGGTTCCAAGATGCAAGAGTCTGGTGTCTGTGCTAGGTGTAATAGATCGTAGAATTTGGAATTAATTACCTTTGAAAATTGAAATTAATTACTTTACTTGTATGCAAATGTTTCTGTGAATAAGGAAACCTTTAGATCTACATCTTAAAATGAGAATACTTACTTAAAATTACCTAAAACTTGCATTGAACCCATATTTGTAAGACGAAATCGAGTTATTCAAAAATTATTAAACCGAATTATTAATCTTAGAGCGAAGGGAGCTAGTTCCATTTTGAGTGCATATAGTTCCCTATTGCATACACAGATGATACATCCCTAGTCTCACTAGCAACTCAATCGAAATAAGGTAAACGTACCATTCATTTCCCTTCAATTGTCTAGGTATTAACACGTCAGCCCGAGATGTATCAAGATGGTCGAATGACTTGCAGATTTCCCTACGAAGGGTCGAACTTTAAATTAGGGGTGCCGAAAGATAAATGGAAAAAATCCTGTCAATATTTTCTTTAATGTGTGTTTGCCAAAACTCTGTAAACGATAGGTCGGTTTTACGTCGACTCAGCGTACTTTTATCGACCTAAAAGCACTTTTAGTACGCCGTTAAAAGTATTAAGATTTCTTAAATGTAATTATTAAAGTAAATATATTCAAAATGCCGGTTACTGCACGAATAGCATGTTTTGTCGTGATTTTAATTCTATGGCGACTAGGTTTAAGTTTCAGAAGTATTTTTTTAATTAACTTTAGAAAATAAAAGGTTAGTTTAAAAATAATATAATAATAATTTTTGTTATAATACTTTTAATACCTACTTAACTATTTGCATTTTTTATCTTTTGTTTAAATAAAGTCAGATTCATTTTTTATTGCCTAGTTTTAAAAATCTTACATAAGAAACGAATCCATGAAATTAGTTAACAATATTATTAATAAATGTTACCTCAACGTTTTTTTAGGGCTGCCACGAGTTCTTTTAAGTAGCGAAGAAAATTTAATCTCAAAGAGTTCTTATACATTTTAGCATGAATTTATAAGGAAACTCGTTAATTCACACCCAATACATACAAATGAGATGGGTACTTTTTATGCGATTTTAAAAGGAGGAAAGAAGAGCTTATCTCGGTATTAATTCCGTCCAAATTCCGCCTAAATTCCGCCATAATTACGCGTTCAAAGGTAGGCACATCAGAAGGAATCATTACGAGACATTTTCTTCGTATTATTGGAAACGGATTTTAATCTCATTTGACTTTAGGTAGGTTTTCGAATGGTTTCCGAAATTGCTTAGATAAGTCTTGCGACAGGGGTTCTCAACCTGCGGACGATCGGTAGAGAAATAAATTCTAATTCAGAGACAATTTTTATTTAGATTTTGGTTAGTTTGAAAGGTGATTTGATATCGAGATCTAGAAGATTCTAGAAGAAGTATTGTCCGATAGATGGATTGGCGTAACATACCCTTTAAGTGTGTATAATACGATGAAGATTTTCGGTGGGCGTGGTGGCTCAGTTGGTAAGAGCGTGGCACGGAATGACAAGGTCGCAGGTTCAAGTCCTGCCCACGGCAAGAATTTTTTCATCATGTTCTAATTTGTTCACCGAGCATGGATAATCGTAATACAAATTCTGAAGAAGTATTCAGTCGTTTCAAGATCAACAGCTGTTATCTAGATGATGAAGCGATGTGTTTGTGAGCAATTTCCACACGTATGCCCCCTTACCATGAACTCAGCATGAGCAGGATTACTTCAATAATACTTTGTTACTTCGAAAATGACGACCTTAATAAGCTTACTTTAAGGTCGTCATTGTACGAAGTAACAAAGTATTATTGAAGTAATCCTGCTATAAGAGTTCATGGTAGGAGGGCTGATCGATTTGATTGTCCAGGTACTTCAATGATGATATTGTAACTTGTAAGAACATGACCTGATGCTGCAGCCGTGCAACGTCACATGTGCTGTTATTCATAAACCTAGTTAAATCTCACTTCCATTAAATCGTGTTGCTATCCCTTTCCCACATTGTTAAAAAGGTTAGGATAGAAAGGGACAGGGCTTAACGGTGGCGTAACTTTAAATCGCGTTTATGAATTGGCGCCGTAGACAGTAAAATATGTAACTAAACAAAGCTATTTATATAATTCGTAATTAAAAGAAAGTTTCTTCAATAATAAGGCAAGATACGAACAAATAACAGTAATACAAACTAACCCACGTCAAGGTAATAATAAAAAAACATATAAACATAGCTGTATTTCTCAAATAAGTACCGCGAAAATGGCGTAGGTATCGGCAATATATTTTCGTAAATTAGCACAACATAGAGGTCGGGAAAGTTTTGAACCCCTGCTCACGGATAAGCCGCTTTCAAAAGGAACATGCGATCGGATGGTGATTGCGGCCCGCGACCCCGTCTCGCGCCCTGCGGCCCCCAGCCTGCGCCCCTGGCCTGCTAGCAACGCAATCATATTTTAATATCGCGAATGAGGGTGTACCGCGCTAGATTAAATTTAAATGGTATCCCCTGCATCGGTAGTCTTTGAGATGTAATGAGATGCGGCGCGGGGTCTTATTAAACCGGCGAAGGTGTTGATAACGTTGTGCGGAAGTATTTTGTTTCAAAAGCAGCTATTTCTCTTGGGTTATAAACACCATACTAAAAAAGGTTGACGACACCTGGATTTTATTGGGATTCACACACGGATAAAAAAAATTGATCGATAAGTATAATACTTTTATTTAAGTAGTTTAGTTTTATTATATTTGTTTGTAAGATTTCTTGAATACTTTTATTACTAATTTTACTTATACAGGGCAACGGTAAGGGGTCGTATGTATCGATCGATGTTACGAGTATTCTGCGATTTCTCTATATTCGCAATTTATTGACATTTCTTCCATACATTTTGTACCGCTCAAATCAACTATTGGATTTTCATGAAACATTAATAAATTTTTTTCGAAAAGTCGTAGAACAAATGTTACTCAAATACCGATACGTAACATTCCCCCTTTCGGCGTCTCATTACACCATGCATGTTGTATTTAAAGTTCACTTTATGTACAGTCGAAGACAGAGATAAGTATACAGGGGGCGTCAATAAGGTTAAGATTTTCTCAAAAACTACTGAACCGAATTTAATAATTCTTTCACAGTTACATAGTTTTCACTTCTATCTATCAAACAGTGAAAGAATTTTTGCAATAGGTCAAGTAGTTTTTGAGAAAATCTCAATCTTAAAAAGTCTCGTATACCTTTCTCTGTGTTCCACCGTACTTAATTGTAAAAGAATTTGCAAAAGTCCTGTAGTTTTTGAGAAAAACATATTTTTAATGTTTAATTTGTAATACTTACTTATATAATTTCATAAGAATTCAATCCACGCAATACCAGTTTAATAATGTGAAAATCCCATTGAACCTAATTGCGTAATATTGAATAAGCTTCACTTGACTACGTACGATAAGTCGTCATTAAGTCAGGAAATATCTAATTTTCCTCACCGGGCGGTTACTATGAAAACTCCAAGAAAAACTGCCCTCCACTTTTTGAGTAATAAAACCGTGTGGTTTAGAACACGAGCGGTAGCGGGTAAATACGCTCTGTAATTAAGTAGATATAGGTAGCTGTCGTTTTGGTTCTCGATTGTCTGTCATAAAATGTTATATACTTTAACTATCTGTCATTTGCATTTAGATTTGATTTAACCATTAAATTAATTACCACTAATTAGTTATTTGCTTTTGACAAAAAAGCTAATCTTTCACATTTAATATACTTAAATGTAAATGACATTGCCACATTTCAATGGAGCTTTGCCCCACCTACAAAACTACGTGACCATTTAAGCTGTAGGTACCTATCATTTTGTTGTTGACTTATTGCATAATCATAATAAGTATCATTTTCTACTACTCTCGCAACTCCTATAGAAGAATAACAAAACAATGATTTCTTACTATTTTCTGAATTCTTAATTAAGCTATTTTTTTCGAATCGCAACTAGAACAAAACTTTATGTTAAACCAATAATTTTAATAAAAAACTGAGATATTTTTACATTTATTCGTTATCTTGTTATTCATGCGGTTGATGGTGGGGCAGAATCTGGCATTGTCATTTAAACCTATAAAAGAACTAGATTACCGCGCAGTGCAGCGAGACATGTGAAAGGAGCAGGTATCCTTCCCTCTCAATACAGATGAGGAGGGTCCCGCCTCCTCCACGCACCTCGTCGAGCTAAGCTCTTACCTATTCAAAGGATAGGCAATGGGTGAGGGACTCAGTGTCTGCTGGCAATTGATTCACGAATGAAGCTAATTGCCAGCACTGGTTTTCAGCCCTCACCGTCTTACCTAATGAATATTAAATATAAATCGAGGGTACACTAACAAACAAATAAGGTCATGCTTCAGTTATTACATTCAGACAAACTATTTCGAGAATTACAAGTTAATTTGCGACTTGTCCTAACAAATTAAAATCCTAAAATTCATTAGTGATGACTAAAATTGGAATACCAAAGTCTACAAGTGACTGATTTTGTAAATAAATATGATCGACAAATTAAATGTCATGTTGTATTGTAACGTAACTAAAGGAACTGATTGAATTAATCTGTTCATCATTATTATATATATATATATATGTAAACGGATATCACTCACTTATATTGTTGAAGTCGGCAATTAGACCGATAGTTTCTACCGATTTCGACGGTATTTTTCCTTCGAAGTCTGTAAACTGTCGGTCTAATTGTCGACTTCAACAATATACAAGTGAGTGATATCCGTTTATATATAATAAAATTTGTAGTAATAGCTCACTATAGTTTTAATTCTAAAAACTGTTAAGATAAAGATAAATACACTTTATTGCACCAAAATACAGTATTAATTACATTGTAACATTATTATACTGTTATTCATTGTTTAAATAAACAGATCCGTATATCGGATCTTGTTGGTTAATGTCAGGATAATATACAATAATTACAGTAAGTAATAGTCGATTTTGTATTCAAAATAAGACACTTGGATATACACTCACTTATTCCGTGGTTCCACTTGACCCAAAATTCTATGGCTCTACTTTATTTATTTATTGAGCCTTAAATCACATGTTTATTACATAGTAGGTGTTTATACTTAACAATAACATTTTAGTATCAATGTGAATTTACCCCACGGGGTGTAGCCATAATATATATATATATATATACTTAAATAGATAATTACAATCGCTCATTATAAAATATAAACATTACTCATATTTTTTATTATTATTTACAAATCATAACATGTCACATTATATAATCCTGTCAGTCATATCATAACATAATGAAGCAACACTTCAACAATCAAGTAGGACACCAATTACCACCATAATATTCGTTTAGGTCATAAGGACACATATTTGTAGAAGCAGTTGTTTGACACTAGTGAAGAACTTGTCTGGTAGCGACTTAATAGCACTACTTAATATACTTGAAGAAGAAAAACACATCACCCTATTTTTATTTTTTACACTTTACACCGTCTGGACTATCCGCTCTCGCTACCGCCCATGAAGTCGCTAACTCTTATCCCTCGTACCCCACGCTACACCGGCGTGATTAAGGCGCGGCCCCCGTGCTCATATTATTATTGGAGAGCCTTAAGATTTGTTAATTACTGCCAACATTAAAATTAACTACCGTTTCCGTTATAAAAACCTTTCTGAGGTGAGTGGAGTTATTGTTAGAGAAAATACGGGAATATTCCACCACTAGAGGGAAGAAGTCTCAGCTTATTTTATTGAGGAATTAGAACAATTTCCAGTCAAGAGGTTCTATATGTTTTACTCATTGATCTCCTATAAACAACCAGATACACAGTCTGCCTTCTAAAAATATCCGAGCGTAAAGAAGGTCCAAACGGATCAATGGACCCTCATTTGCTTTATTGGACATTATTTGGACGTTAACAATGTACCCTTATTTGGGCGTTATTTAAATTGTTTAAACTAATAATAGAGAGTTTAGACATAAGTTTAAATTAATATTAAATTCAACAATATAAGTGAAGTGAGTGATATCCGTTTATATATAATAATTTGTAGTAATGGCTCACTATAGTTTTAATTCTAAAATATTAAATTCAATTATAAACTCAGACTGTAGCAAAAAGGCAAGTAGGTACACGTTGAAAACGATCGTACAAGTTAAGCAACGTTGGGCGAGATCAGGACTTGGATGGGTGCATAGCGACAGCAACCGGGACCACGTTAAGCCATTGGTCCCTTGCTGTCGCTCGGCAGCAGTCGTTAGGCCACGTCAGAGGCCTATGAGCCTGAATAACTCTGACAACAGGTTTGGTCACTAAACCACACGAGAAGAAGAATAACAAAGTTATTATGTCGACTGTACAAAGATAGGTTTTCCGCAGAATTTCTTTCCCGTCAGACATTTCACTTAAGCCTGACTATCAACAAGCCTAATGTAAAGCCGAGGTCACACCGGCTTCTGACAGAGATAAATGGCTGCCATCGCATCGACTCACACTTCGCTCTACGTGTATGCGCTACGCCTTACACTGTGTGGGTTAATGGGGTAGTAACACATATTTACTTGCAGTTCACGTTACCTTAGTTCCAGTAAGTTTGGAGTGTCAAAATAACTCTAAAAGTTGTCTGGACAAGATCACTTTCAGCAATCAACAATTAGGTATGCACCTATAGTATGACCGTCTAAATCAGTCTTCGCCTGCGCGGTACAGGAATGCGGGGGAAGGCGACAACGGGGACCGAGAGAGGTGCGGGCGGATGATCCACGAGTTTCTGAGATATATCTTGACAGAGGGACAGACAGACAGACGGACAACAAAGTGATCCTATAAGGGTTCCTTTTTTCCTGATAAGGTACGGAACCCTACAAAAACGAAACTAAAATCTACAATCTAATATTGCTTAATTATCAAAACCCTCTTAACGTTATAAATAATGTATGTTATTATCTATACTGAGCATACTTGCATACAATCAGTACATAAATCCTATTGCATACAACCGCTCCACTTAAACTAGATCGCATTAAAGCATAATGTACTAAATTAAGGTTGCATTCGCACGGCGCGGTTTATTCAGCGACCGCAATAGCCGCGGGCGCGGGGCGTCTTCTGAAGACAAATGCACGCCACCGCGACTTGTGGTTACTGTCGCATACAGGTGCGGAATATTCATTGGGTTATGTATTACTAAGACCGAGATTCAGAGACAATCTTGCGAATTATATATATGTAGTTATTTAGTTATTAAAAAATTCATTCATTGCGCGAATAAATACATTGTCTACTTTTATTTTTGCACGTCAATATTTTTTTTAATTTACTTTTTCATAACTTTGTATTAATTGATAAATTAATGAAAATGCACAGCTCTTAGCCCGACGTATTTTATTTGATAGCCATGATAGGTAGGTGGTTCGGACAAAACATGTTGCAGTTACAACTACCCTCAATCTTCATACATAATACTTTGCAAGGAAAAGATGCAAACATAAACTCTCAGCAGCTCATCTTTTAAATAAGAATTACATGTTTTAACATCTAATTAGGTCATAATCATCATGGGTCTATTTTTAATTTTTTTGTATCTCCATTGCTACATACCTTCTAACCACTAAATCGAGGGTGCTCGGGTCATGATCCACCACGCGAGCTTTAGGTACAATTAAATTGTTGGTTATCTGAAAGAAGTCGCTTAAAGCCCTGCCTACACTAGCTAATTTTGTTTTTATATGTAAGCAATGTCTTTTATGTGCAAATAAAGTATATTCTATATTATTATATTATTATCCCAAGTACAAATATATTAATCACTTGGCTATAAGTACATTGAGCCATGGACGTTTTAAAAATCGCCCCGTCCGCATAACCCAGCGTATCTCCGTAAAAGTTTGTTCAGAATATAGGAGAAAAAATGCAATAAATAAAAAAGAACTGCTCAATTTAGATGATTTATAAAGAACCCCCCGACGACGGCTACTCGTGGCGATAATTAAAATGCTAATACTTCGCTACTTTGGCCCGGCTACGTAAACCTCGCGAGTTATGAATTTTTTTCAATTTAAGTCTCGTACAGTCGATCTCACAAACCCTAACCGTTGCAAACTAGGCCATATTACCATCGAAAGTCCTACAACTTAGTATCATTGTAAGTTGTAGTGCCCTGGCAGGGTTCATGTGAGAGTCAAATAATAATGCAACACCATGTATGTACGGACAACAGCAGATCAATGGTAACACTTGCAGTACGATTTTAAATCTTACGATCATTGATCTCATAGGAGAAATAAATAAGAAAAAAAAAGTTGTTTATAGAAACAACTACATACACAGTCTGCCTTCTAAAAATGTCCGAGCGCAAAGAAAGTCCAAACGGATGAATGGCAAATGATCATTTGCTTTATTGGACATTTATTTGGACGTTAACAATGGACCCTTATTTGGACGTTTTTTAAATTGTTTTAGTAAGACCTTTGTTTATCTATTTGTTTATAGGAGATCAATGCTTACGACACATACATTAAAAAATTACAGAATTATTTTTGCTAAAACTTATTTTTTGTCCTGTTGGTTACTAAACGATATTGCTCACTTTTTCCCCGAATTCAATTCAATTCAAATGATTTATTGCAGTCACAAAGACCATATAAGTGTTAGTAAGTACTTAAAACTATGTTAGTGTTTACATGAGGTGTATTACGCAGTATGACATGCGACTTAGGTCCGACTCCGAGACCCCGGGACATGTAAGTGTACCCAGTGGCTCAGAATCGGACTGTCCATTTAATTAACTAATTTAATTAAATCCTCAACTCATTCTTGTCCTCACCTGTACATTCCTCCAACAAGCTACAGATTAAAAAGCCTTTCAATTCGCATTTGAAAACGATCGTGTGTCACTTAACCCGTTCGCTGCGGGCTGTCCCGCGCTGCCAGTTTGGTAACGACGGGCCATATTGCCCTATATGGCACGCCAGATAAGGAAGCCGGTCCCGTGCCATATAAGGCACGCGGCATTTTGTGGCCATACGACGGGGTACAATTGTTGAAGTATAAAAGGCCTTAAATAGAGTGGTCGAGTGGACCTTTTAATGGACTCGTGGCTTAATATAGAATAGGAATGTATGCTTGGTCTATTTTAGGGAGTTTGTTGTTTTAGTAGCAATGGCGCACTTTACTCAAATGTCCAAGCTTGGTTTTTTGTACTATGTATTATTATTATATTTACTGATTAGAAACTTGTTTTTCCTCCCAATTTGTGATCAGGTGAACTTCTTTTGTGGCGTACTAAGTATTGTATTTGTTATATTATGTAAATCAATTGACATTGCTGTGTAGTTTATAAAACAATAAATAAATAAATAAAAATTGTCTATTTTTCATAATAATATCTAATACTAATAATAATCTTGCAAACAGGCAAATAGCAAATAATAGCTATCTCCAACTCTTCATCCACTTAAACTAATAATATGCAAAGGGTTCCGTAAGATCGCAATCAAGAAAGGCAATATCCTTTCGGAGGCGTGAAAGTCCGCAAACCTCTTATTTTCAAGAGAAAACTTCATAGAGCCATAATACGAAAAAATCGTCGAGTTGTCAGTTTGTCCGCGCAAGCGATTAATCATAGCGTTCACCAGAGATATCTACTTGTTGATCTGTGGCTGGATCATACTATGATAATATAATGGTTTGGGATATACGGGCTCGGAATAGTTGACAAGTATCGAAAATTAAATGTTTTTCATTATTATTACAAAATAGACACAAATTCATCGACTGTATTTCATGACTTCGATGTTCATTACAGCGAATATTACCAAAGCGAAAGTTTGTGACCGCGACGTACGTTACAGCGAAAGTATACGATTGCGATGTACTGGACTTCGAAAGTTTATAATCGCGATGTACGGTACAGCGAAAGTATGCGATTTCGATGTACTGGACTTCGAAAGTTTGTAATCGCGATGTACTTTACTGCGATAGATGCGTCTATATGTAGATGTTTTCATATCCTCTTATACCCTCTGACATCACATGCTCACTCACATACTTTGAGTTTATGTAAAATAAAAAACAAGCCAACTTTTGTGACAAGTCAACTGTGAAATCAAAATTGAAATTAGTTTAAAAATTAAGTAACTACAGCCATTTAGAAAAGTTGTGTTAGAAAGAGACAGAAACAGTACACGACGTATTGTACCGCTACCACGGTAGGACGTCATACCACTTGGCTTAACCGCTTAATATCTTCTGTATTAGTTGGGATATCGCAAAACTGATTTCACAGTTCTCTTCAGCAGGAGCATGAGAGTTGATTGTTGCAATAAAAAAAAAGATTCAACTAGCCTATTGTCACAAAGTTTATATAACTCGTACAGTTGAGAGCACAACAAATCATGCATGCATGCATAGGTCTGCTGTGCAATACATGTTTTATACATAGTATCTGCTGACTACCTACTAAAATTGACCTTTAATGATCACATTAGGGCTACTGCTGTTGAGTGCTACAGGCGGTTGGGCTTCGTTCTGCGCAATGCCAGGGACTTTAAAGATACCGGAGCTATTAAGCTGGTCTATTCCGCACTCGTCAGGAGCAAGATTGAGACCGCTTCTATCGTCTGGAGTCCCCATGAAG
Source organism: Tachystola acroxantha (assembly GCA_963506565.1). Taxonomy (NCBI): domain Eukaryota; kingdom Metazoa; phylum Arthropoda; class Insecta; order Lepidoptera; family Oecophoridae; genus Tachystola; species Tachystola acroxantha. The sequence goes on from OY735874.1 coordinate 1,782,719, forward strand.
CGCTTTACAAGCTTCTACTGGAGAAGGTACAGAAAGCGTTTCTCCGCTTTCTGTACAAACGAGTGTGCGGATACTATCCTTTTATGTACCCCACCAAATTTCTGTTAGGTGCTTTGGGATACAATTCCTTAGAGGTGAGGCGCAATGTCGGTCTGATGACTGTCGTCTGCGCTATTCTGCGAGGGGAGAGCGACTGTCCGGAGTTAGTGTCGCGTGTGTGCAGCCTGTCTGTGCCTGACCGGTACCTGCGCGCGCGCGGACACCGGCTGCTGGCGGTGCCCGTGGCGCGCACGGCGGCACACCGCCACTCGCCGCTCGTGGCCGCGTGCGCGTGGATAGAGGAGCTCCTGGCATCGGCACCGCAGTGTGATGTGTTCGCTGACAGGTGGAGGAGTGTTTGGCGGGAGATTGTGGTGTTTTGTGAGGGTATGAATGTGTGAGTGGCTGATTGTCCTAATTTATGTTATAATAATTTGACCTGTGTTGTCCTAAATATTGTATAATAATTTATTGACGTAGATTTACCTAGTGAATAAGAGTGTTTCTGTAATGCTAGTGAATCAAATAAATAAAAATAAATAAAATAAATAAAACATAAGTATGTTTTAAGTGTTATTTTCAATGATTACGACCATGAAGTGATCAAATTTCCTAAGATCACGACCTAGTGTTCCTAAAATCTAGTTTTTAAAAGTTGTTTATTAAAAGTATTGTGCATATTTTTTAACGTCAATATTTTTCAATTTACATGTTTTAAGCCACTTGGCTTGGCGTTACATTGTTGATTTGAAATTAGATAAATATCTTCTTACAGTGGTACAAGACTTAAAAGGCGAATATATATATTTCATTAAAAATTTAAAATATTACTAATTGATACCTGTTTTTACAATCTTCAAGAGTTTTTAGAACATGATTTTGCAAATTAATTTATATGTTGACAATTTAAATTTTGAATTTAATGGATAACAATTACTTAATTATTATATTTATTTGTGTTGAAATTGAATACCTACCTATTGAATTTGGCTGACTGACTGACAAAATTGAATTTTAATTGTTTATCTAATGTTGCGGTGCCCTTACAGGGTTTATGTGAGCACTACATGTACTATAACAACCTGTTACCACATAAAGCAATGAATAAATGAATTATGAATTACTTCCGGCGAAACATTGTCATTGTGCATTTCTGTCGAATATGTTTAAATGTCTAATTCCATCATAGCATAAATAGTGTAGGTACAATAGAGAACCTCATTTTTGAAAATCTATTAAAAGGACATTATTCGCGTACCACATTTAACAGAAAGTCTCCGAGACATGTCAGTGTAGTAAGTATTTTATGGCGTCGGAATAAAGAGGTCCATTCAGATAATTCCATATATGGCCCAAGCGAAGCTCCAACGTGTCACGATAATTGAGATGCGACCTACTGTAATCGTTACGTAGGTATGACTGTATCGCCTAATTTAAAGTGTTTGCGTAATTTTACGTAATGGACGGATATTGTGTTTTGTATTCGGTAAGTTATATAAGAGTCAGTAAATTATATAGTTTTAATTAATTGATTTTGGATTGGCAATCTTTTAATTCTTTAATGTACACAAAGTTGATTACAATACAATACATGGAATAAGATGTACATAAGGCAGATTGGCTATCGGTCCACCGGACCCCGAACAAGAAATAAAACTGTGATATGATAATGTTCATTTTGACATTATCTTATTTTAATATCTTTGTCTCTATTTTATATTGTATATTATTTTTTGTATTGTATTATTGTGGGATTTACACCTGAAATAAAGATTATTATTATTATTATAAGGTGTGCTTAACTCTAGATTAGACTTCTCTACCAGCAAACCAGTGTGTGAGAGAGATGAGATCTGGAGCAATTCTTTTTTTTCGAATTTTTCTATTTTTCGGGTAATCGAGATATTACAAGTGAAGACAACGAGTCGCTTGATATTAAGGATCGGATATATGTTTATAAAATTAGCTATAATTGTGGTCAACCTCTGAGGTCACATCTGATGCAGTGTCGTCGGTTTACATCTATGTCATACACTTCACTTGGCTATTCGTATTTGCGTATTTGTCATAATTACCATGTGTGGTTGGTATGCTTGACAAAATATTCGTCTTATTTACATGTACGTCAAGTATTTGACAAATACGACAAACATCCAATAACGAATACGTATAGCCAGACTGACAATGTCTAAGGAGAGTCCTCCTTAATTCATATTATTATAGAGGTCGCAATTTTGATTATTATCGTTTATTTATATCAATTTAAAAAGGCTATCATAAAGTTTTTGATAGTTGAAGTTTTTAGATTACCTACTAATAAAAGATGTGCTGCTGAGAGTTTTTTTGCCTCTTTTTCTCCTCAGAGTTGGCACTTTTTCCTTGCAAAGTTGTGTAAATGTAAATTCAAAAAAATATATTGACGTGCAAAAAAGTACACAACGTGCTTACTTGCAATAAAGAAAGACTTTTGACTTTGGCATTAATTCTCAAATATCTTATGACATTCCCGTGATCACGACGAATCTAAAGATACCTCATACATCCAAATTACTGAATCCTTTTGGGCAAAGGAACCGATTTGCGTAAAACACTGCCGAAAAAGTATTCATTTTGTAAAAGTTATGCAACAAGCAAAAACAATATGCATTTTAAATCCCTTGTCTAAAATAAACCACAGATATTGTAGAATTGAAAAGTAGCAAATTTAATGCAACTGACAAAGCAAAACAACAAGAAACACAAGTAATAAATTATGCAACCCGTTGCAGTTGCATAAATCATTTTGTTGCGTACAATTGCTTTCGTTTCCGCCATTATTCTGTTGAAGTGACTTATTCTCAATAAATGACATTGCCACATTTCAATGGAGCTTTGCCCCCCAAAACTACGTGACCATTGAAGCTTATCATTTTGTTGGGGACTTATTACAATAAAGATTTTATTCTTTTTTTAGAAAATGGCAACATGATCTAATCTTAATCTTTAAAATAGAGCCTCACCTAAAGGTGAGGTGTATAGAACAATTTTTTTTTTCACGATCATACTCTCATTATTCTAATTATAATTACTGTTTCAGTGAGATATTTAATATTAAATTTATTTTTTAATAAATATATTAATCGATTTCTTCTTGAAGGTCAAATTATTGAATTAATTTGAACTATTTTACCTACAGGTTTCATATTGCATAATCATAATCAGTGGGCAACTCCTACTTGTAGGTTTTTATTATAATTATTAAATTCGATCCAGTAGTTTTTGTGAAAATCTCATCCTTTTGAGGCACAGACCACTTACCACTTACCCCATAAACATGAAATCGGTACATTGACATTGCCACATTTCAATGGAGCTTTTGCATACGTGACCATTGAAGTTCATATCTCATTTTGTTGGGGACTTATTACAGGTTTCATATTGCATAATCATAATCAGTAGGAGTTGCGAGAGTAGTAGAAAATGATAACAAAGACAATGAATAATTCGCTTCGATTTCTTACTATTTTCTGAATTAATTAAGCTGTTTTTTCGACTCGTTTGATGTACTTACAATACTTTATTTTAAACCAATAATTTTAATAAAAACGGAGATATTTTTACATTTATTCGTTATCTTGTTCATCATACGGTTGATGGTGGGGCAGAATCTGGCATTGTCATTTTCCTTTCTATCACAATCTGCAGCTATTAATACTAGACATGTCGTTGAGAGATTGTCGCCAGTGTCTCTGTTTATTTATGTTTTCCTGGTTGAATATGAAAGGTCGTCACTTATCAGGTCATTCAAGAGAACTAGATTTGGTTGACTTAAGGCAGACTGTAAAATTTCTGTCTTGGGGTTCCTCTTCTATCAAAGGATTATCTGACTTTAGAGATCACAATAGTGACGTCATGCGCTCTATTCGCCGTTTCGCATTATGGCAGGCCTGGTGCACTCCGCGCTTTAGGTATAAATCTACAGGTACATCGGGCGGGCGGCCTTGGGCCGCGCCGGCGCGGCTATTCAGTGGGCTGCTGCGCGCCAGATTGATTGCACGTAGCCCGCTATTTTGCGCCCGCGCTGCGACGTATTTAGCCGTCTTTCATTGTATCGGAAGAAAAAAATCGTGACAAGAATTTGGTCTAAATTATTAAAATATTCTTTCATACAATTTAGTACCTACCATAATAATTTATTTTATTTAGGGTGGATTCGACCAAACTTCAATTTATACTGGAGTAACTATCCCAGGGTTATTTTTATTCCCCGATTTTATTCTCCATTAACTTACGAGTAGTTTTACCATGCAATCTAGAGAATAGTTGCAGATAATTGAATGAAATTGAATGAATAATGAACGAATAATTAGATTAGATTTATATAATAAATCGCAAGGCTAGTTCTTGCATCTTAAATATGTAAATATGGGTTTCGGCTCCCGGACTAGATTGTACCTAGCTAAAACCTAAAAGAGTTATGTTTAGTATTGTAGACACCCATTAAAGTGTAAGAAGATAGCATGCCTATGGTCTTTTGTGATCTAATACCGTAGGTATATTTGAAATATCAGTTTGTTTACAAAAGTAGAATAATAGAGTGGTATAATAATATTGTTCATTAAATATTCAGATTATTTATCTTTCACAAGCCGGCAGCCCTAATCGTGTCAGAAGAGTAAAGAGCTACCCGATAGAAAGAGACGCACGTTGTAGGTGAATATAATTGTAGGCACTTCGCGCTGCGCGAGCTGAATTGTACTTTATTGCGTCGCTGCGAGACTCGCGATTTATTTTAACGGTTTTTAGGAGAGACTCTTCTGTACTTGTACTATTATATATTCTGTGATTATGGTAGCACTTCACTTGGCTATTGGATGTTTGTCGTATTTGTCAAATGCTAGACGTACATACAAATAAGACGAATGTTTTGTCAAGCATACCAACCACACATGGTAATTATGACAAATACGCAAATACGAACAGCCAAGTGAAGTGCCACCATTACGTGAATAAAAGTTATTTTTTACAATTTATTTAAATAAAAATACAATTATTCTTACGAAATTAATATGAATGAATTTATCTTTAATTCTGATACAAATACATAATAGTATTAGTAACTTAAGTATGTATTTGTATGTTTTTTTCTTATTAATTTATGGTTTTAGAGCTATCTTTTGATGGGTCAGAACCCATTGGCCCCCTAATATTCGTCCCCCGGATTAAAAGTTGTAGATTCGGCCCCTATATAGGTGCCCATTGGTCCCCCGGCAGGAGACGAGGCAATATTAATTTATTTTTAAGGTAACTCGTCCCATGCTCATTACCAATATATATATGTAACTTACTTACATAATGTTAATAATACATTTAGACTTATAATAACATTTTCTAGGTGAAGTTACCTAACGTTGCACGTACAGATCAAGTGTAACACTTTGGACTTTGGACCGTTCTTATTATCTGCGTCATAAGAGTTGAATTCGTACTGCAAGTGTTACCATTGATCTACTGTCCGTACCTTCACCCAGAAACGCAGGATGCGACAGTCAACAGTCCTACCTGTCGACAATTAAATTCAGGAGGATATGAAATAATTTTTTTTAGGATTATGATAGAAACTATCACTTGGCAATGACAAATCATCATCATCAGTCTATTTATATTGCCCCACTGCTCGGGCACAGACCTTCCCTTACATCGAGGGAGCTCGGGCCATAATCCACCACGCGGGCCCAGTGCGGGTTGGCGGATTTCACATGCTGTAGATTTTTTTTTTCTTCTTCTTCTACGACAAACAGGTTTCATCATGATGTTTTCCTTCACCGTTTTTTTGAGAGCAATCGGTAAATGTACGTAAGTTTTCCGTCGAAAAAACCGAGGATAACTCATTGGTACATGGCTGCCCCAGCTGGGAATCGAACCTGGGACCTCCATATTGCAAGTCCATTGACCCAACCACTGAGCCACCGAGCTCCTCTGGCAATGACAAATAATACATTTTATTTCGGTAACTGTTAACATCGCTGTAATAACTGTCCTTCAAACTATCAAATAAACAACAAACGTACCGCGAGCAATCGTGATGCGACCGGCTTCCGATCCCGGCGACACGTGCGACGGATCACGATCACGACACGCGCTCACGACGCTCGCATTGTCGGCAGTTTTTTCTCGTCGTTATTTATTGTCGGTCGCTGTCGCGCGGTGAAGGGTTAACTATTCGAATTGTTTTTGACCTACACAATCGATAAATAATTTCTGTGATATCTTTGTGTTAAGCTGTATAAATAATTATTTTTATGTAGGTATATTGTATGTATTGTATATTGAAAAATAGTATTCATCCTAATAAACATTTTGTAAATAGCTTTTTTAATAAAATTGATTAATTGGAAGATATTATTTTTTTGGCGCATGGAAGGTCTTAATACGGCGTTACTCACGTGATACCCGATTCCTAAACGCGCACCTAAGTTACGTTTATTAATAGGAACGCCATCTTGACGTCGTTCTCTTATGTGCTTAGTCGCAAACTCGCCCACAAAATATCTGGTCCGTGGGCGAGTTTACCTTTTGTAAAGCATGTGGGCCAGTAAACTGGTAAACTAAACTGGTACACTTTAATGATACTGGGCGAGTTGCTTACGGGCGAAAATTACAATAGTAATGTCGCTCAAATGTTGGTTTCACGTATGTACCTGATTCTATAACTTATGATCGACACACCGTTGCCAAAATGACAAGAACCGTCAAGAATGACAGGAACTGTCAAAAATGACATGTGTAGCTGCGGTCGGTAAATAAGTGGACTGTATATTATTATAGGTAACTGGTATATTAAAAATATGTCAGTTTAGATACGTCCGAAAGTTCTCGTCTTTCCTAATTGAAACTGATGACAGTTTTGACCTTGAAACTTTGACACTTCACCCCCGCGCGGCGACCCCGCGATGGCCCGCCGTCATACCTTCCGTTTTACGGACAACATGTACTGTCAAAAATATACGGAACACTAATAAAATAAATCGATTATCTCCTCGCTTCATTCGAAATTTAAAAAAAAACAATAAGTAGCACCTTTAGCGTTCTCCAGAGACGCACCTCAGAAGCATTCCCAAAGGAATTTATTAAACCAAATAAATTCCTCTCATTGAATAAGTTAACACATTCGGCGAGCACTTGGAAATCTGGAATTATATTTTTTGAAAGGAATGTTCACACATTCGCACCCTCGGATATTAAAGATATACGGGTCCATCGGGCGCGCACAATGAAATAATAAACACTCGCCCGCCTCCCTACTTGCGACGATGAAATGGAATATATTTTAGGGATCCGTACTGTACGCTTGAAACATGATCATGTACCTAGTTAATTCTGTAGGCCAAACTCAAACTCAAAATTTTTATTTGCGAGAATACAGTCATATTATAAAATGGTCATATGATAAAGTTGGTCATAGTATTCAACCTGCATGCAGGTGTGCAAACATATTTATCTAACTAGCTGAAATGCACTATACAAACTCGAGTGATAGTCCCTGTCTTGTGATTCATATATTCCGCAACTTTGTAAAAACAGCTTTCCAACAGCCAATTTGTTAGGCTAATCTTAAATTGAGTCATATTAAGTATTTTTAGATTATCTGGTAGATTATTATACAGAAGCACACACATGTTATATGCATTTACTTTATAAATATATTTCTTACTAGCCACTAAGTCGAATCCTAGGCCCGTATGAATAAATCACTCTTAGCTCAAAAGTCAATCTTGAGAACGACCTCAAGATGGTGTTCCTATTAATAAACGTAACTTAGGTGCGCGTTTAGGAATCGGGTATCACGTGAGTAACGCCGTATTAATAAACATAACTCAGTTCTCAAGGGAACTGTCAAAGTCACACTTGAGAACGTAGGTATTTGCTGATTGCAGGCGAACCGCGACTTGAGAAAGACATCACGTGATACGCCCTCAAGATTGGTTTATTAATAAATGACATACTTGAGGCGGTGATCACGTCTTGAGAGTGTATCAGCTGAATTTGCTCTTGAGGGTTTTACCACTTTTTCTCCTCAGCGTTGACATATTTTCCTTGCAAAGTGGTGTAAATGTAAATTCAAAAAAATATGTTGTCGTGCAAAAATGTACACAAAGTTCTAACTTGCAATAAAGAAATTTGACTTTTGACTTTGGTCGCGGTCCTTCAATAATGCACGGAACCCTCTACTCGCGGTTGTAACTCGCACATGACCTTTTTTCGTTATTATTTTCAAAGCAAATTTTCCGCATCTCACACAGGAAGTGCCCTCGGGGTACGCACCAATACATCTCATAGATATGTTCTATTGACAATCATATAGGCACTTGTATAAATTCGTATTTTCTATATGACGGATTATTTTATTTATTTTATTAATGGACTCGACAGTTCTTCATTTGCCAATGTCATGTTAAAGAAAATTCAACATATAGTCTTCTATATTCCTACAGAGGAGTCGCAGTAGCGTCTTCTTGTCTTCATCCAGAGGAGTCGCCGTAGCGTCATCACTCTGGACGAAGCAGCTCGACAGTCACGTTCACTCCCGAGCTTGTAGCGGGAACTCTTGATAAAAGCTTGAAACTTCAGATCTTGCTCAAATTATCCAATAAATTCACCATACTGTCACTCGCGAACATTTTCTGATTAATTTAACGTGATATTAATCTCAAAATAACCACTGTAGACATCAAAACAAAAATTTTCAAATAATTTTGCAACCGTCGTTTCCCGCCATTTTTAAGAGAACCCACATTTTCTTATAGATATGACGGATTAGAATGAAAGGTTTTCAAAGTGACAGTTAAAAAAAGAAGTATCGAAAGCCCCTGTAGATGGCACTGATTCCTTGTCAAATGTCAAAATGTGTGTGAATTGTATTAATTTATTAATTAACAATTTTCTCACACAGAACACATAATCACGCTCACACAAGGATCACCCTCTCACAGTCGCTCACAAGCATAACACCCACGCTCACACAATGTTACCTGCGTCCGTGTCACCACTTACTGGGGGCAGCTGAAAACCAGCGCTGTGGCCTCATTATGCTGAGCTGACCGCCCTTTCGATACAACACTACACCACCAAATGTTGTTTCTTATATCTTTATTTTATTTTTAATTGTTGTTAAGTGTGTGTTGTATTAAATAAACGTGTTTTCATTTCATTCATTTCATTTTACATTAACTAACAATTTAAACAATATAATTTAATACATACCTACTTTTTTTTTAAATACCTATACATTCCTCTTTAAATGTATTATTGTTTTAGTTTTTTGTGGTACGGACAACATCAGATCAATGGTAACACTTGCAGTACGATTTCAACTCTTACGACGCAGATAATAAGAGCGGTCCAAAGTGTTACTATTGATTGCTGTCGACTGTACAATAATTTCGTTCATAACGTTAAAACAATGGGGGCAATGTCCCATGAGAACTATCACAAACGAATACAATCGTGAACAAAAGTCATTTCTAGCCTTTTCATTTATTGGCAGATATTGATTACTTCCTTTCCAGGTAGAATCTACCTATATTTTTTAATAATTCATGGCTCAACTATTAAGATAATTATTTATAATTTTTTGTGCAATAAAGTATAATATTTATCTTATCTTTGTCGTATATCTCCTGTACACTATTCCCACTGTTAGGCCCGTACCTGGCAACACTTTATCTTTTTTTTAATAACCTATAGGTCGTCTCACAGCTGGGCAAAGATGTCCCCCCTCTTTTTCCACCCTTATCTGACCTGAGCCTCCACCAACCATCCATCCCTCTATATCTAAAGAGATCGTCACTCCACCTTCGCCTATATCTTCTAAAATTGTATAATCTGTCATCGTCTGTACATAGCCAACGCTGGAAGGTGCTAAAAGGCACAAAATGGCATACGCACCACGTACAGGGGCCGGGCAATTAGCACGTGTCCACCATAAACCGGTTGCCATGACAACGCGCGCTCCGAACACTGCGTTAAACAAACTAATTGGCTGGCGCTTTTATCGACGACTATACTATGCATAGAGGTTGTGGATACATTTTGTCATAGATCTAGGTATAAGTAACTAATTGTGATATTTGATAATAGAACAATTTATTTTCTAAAAATATTAATAATTTTTAATTATTTTGTGTTTTTGATTGTCTACATAATATCATGATTAATCACTAGAAACTCTAATCCATCCGATTTATTCTTATTGGACACAAGCAAGCCTATTCATGTTCCAGCCCGACATCATCTCTCTCTCACACACACACACTGGTTTGCTGGTAGAGAGAGAACTCTATCTTAGAGTTAAGCACACTTATGTACGGACAACAGCAGATCAGTGGTAGGTAATGCTTGCAGTGCGATTTTATATCTTACGACGTAGATAATAAGAACGGTCCAAGGTGTTACACTTGATCTGCATTGATATAACATGAATATTGAATTAAATTAAAATTGGCCAAGTAAAATTAATTGTATGGAAAGTTCCATAGAAATTTTTAAATTAATCATATTATGCAGTTGGATTAATATTATTTTATCTTCTTTGCAGGCATGCTGAGATCCACCTACGACCGGTCAGACCACGAACGTAAGTGTTTTCAATAATTAATTAAGTAATTAATTAAATTAATATGTATAAACATTCATTTTCTTGTCACTAAAATAGATTGAGTAACATTATCTATAGCTATTTTATGTGAAAGATAGATCGATATTGTGTTTGATTTTAACACTATTCTAATGTAATTTAATACTAGTATATGGTGTATTATATGGACTTTTTGTCTATAATACTAAACGTTCATAGTTTGGTTCATACTTTTTTCGAGCTTGTGATACGACTTCCACAGTAATAATTCCATAAAATCAATATTTCGTTGGCTTTTTATAACTTTTTATAACAAAATTTAATCAATCACTTTTCAATTCGACTGCACTCAACCCTCCCGCCGCGGATTGAATAAATAAAATATTGGTAAAAAGTATTCGCATAGAAAACCTATGGCGTGACAGCCCTCAGTGATTTCCATTGAACGAACGGCCGTTGATGGGAGCCACTCTCTATCGGAGTGCTACCAAAGAGCATAAAATAATATATGTACTTTTTTAAATATAATTTATGAACTCTACAATTTTACGTCATTTGGCAATTTTTATTTTTAAATATTAGTAGCTTAGGCTACAGTCACATCTGCCGAAAAGATCGTGGACCTAGAAATAAAAAAAAACTACTTAAATGAAATTAACGTAAAAGGGGACTGAAACCTAACTCAATTAAATAACAAGACACTATATTTGCAAATGTCATGAAAATGAATAACAAAATAAAACATTATATCGTATGCATAATCCTTGATAAAGTACGTAACTTCACAAACGCGTATTCTTTCGAGCAATCCAATAAATAGGAACATTGGACAGTTAGGACCTGCACCCCCTATTAGGTACCGTTCTCAAAACGATGAAATCATACCATGCCATAGCGCGCCGAACAGAGACGCCGCTATATCAACGTAACAGTGCTACTGTCCCTGTCATGCACGATATGACATGGTATGTCTTGATCGTTTTGAGAACCGTAATAGACTGACCCCACTGATTAACTTAATCACACAAAAAAACTACTTAAGTATTCAGAAATTGAATTACGCATTATCCATGCTCGGTGAATAAATTGGAGCATGATGAAAAGTTCTTGCCGTGGGCAGGGCTTGAACCTGCGACCTTGTCGTTCCGTGACACGCTCTCACGCTCAGTTGGTAAGAGCGTGTCACAGAATAACAAGGTCGCAGGTTCAAGTCCTGCCCACAGCAAGAATTTTTACATCATGTTCTTACTTAAGTATTATTAATTAAAATTTTCATAAAGGTAAAAAACCTCTAGTAGTAGTAGGCACCTATACCTAAGTATCAGCTATTGATCTCCTAATTAATATAGATAGACATCCCAAAGAGGCTGACTTTCGTGGAACATTCAACTTTATTATTATAGTACCCACGGATGGACGGTCGGACTTCTCGCAAAAAGGCGAAGTTTCCATGCAACTTTCCAGCGCTTTCACTCGCTGCTAACTACTAGAGTAACTTCAGCTTACATACTGAGCTATGGGAGAGGAGTTTTTTCGAGTGATTTTATATTGAACTTGCTTTTTTCGTGATTTCATCCGTTGGAATTATTTGCCAGAGAACAGCGGGGCTAGCACAAGTCTTGTTAGCGATCGACGCAACGAGCTGTCAGACTAATGTCAAACGCCTTGTAATAATGTCACTTTGACAGCTCGTGCTACAAGGGCCCAGGGGCTGAGCCGCGTCGATTTTTACAAGCCGTCAATGTCAGATTTCTAGCGAATATTAGTACAAAAATTTCGATTATTTTGACAGGACAAAAACGGCCAGCCGGCTAGCCCCCGGATGGCTTTGGCTTTCGTTAGCGCTGGAAGAATAGAAAAAAAAGAACATACTTATGGGATTGACATTTGGGTTTTTCGTTAGGAAATGTCAATCGCAGACATTGTTATTTATATTATACTAGTTAACTAAAGTCACTCGGCCACAAAATAAGTAGTTTGTGTCACATTATACTTTTTATGAATCCATAGGTAACTATAGAAAGCCTTTACTGATTTCGTTCATCAATTTTATTAAAGTTTTCTAATACTATGTAGAAGGTTCTTACGGAAAGAAAAAATACGAAAATTGCGCAGAAAATGGCATAATTAAAAAAAAATTAACTTTGTTCGTTTGACTTTTCGTGTTCGTATTGAATATTCATAGCTAAAACAGGACAAACAGAAGGGTCGCTTAGAGTTATCTCATTTCACATGCTGTTGACTGTACACATCAAGTGTAACACTTTGGACCGTTCTTATCATCTGCGTCGTAAGAGTTGCAATCGTACTGCAAGTGTTACCATTGATCTGCTGTTGTTCATAGCTGCAAACGAGGAAGCAGTATTCCAAAATTGCGCGCTATTTACCAGAAACTCATCCGAAACTCGCCGGAAATTCGCCCGAAACTCGCTCGATTCCAACTACACCCTCATTACACAATAACGGGCGAATCGCGTTAGCGATTGTTTACCAGTTAGATAGCGAGTTAGTGATTCCCGAGACAAGTTCCCAGTCTCAGTTCTGGATGCCAAAGTTTCAGGGTAGTTCGAGCGTTAACTCGCTGCGGAATTTCATTTATAAGGCATTTTGATGGGACACTTTGATTTCTAGCACTGAGCATAGTAATGAAAGAAATCATCATCAGTCTATTTATATTGCCCCGCTGCTCGGGCATAGATCCTGATATAAAAGGATATAGTTATCCTGATATAAAAAATGTCGTCAAGACCTCTTGATGGAGTCTCTCGCGTCAACTTGACAGCTAAGTTTTATGACGTCACGCAATCTAGGCCATCGTTTCTTTACAAAAAGCGTAATTTCCTCTGAAAAAATATCATTTCCTTCTACGAGACGAGATAATCTATGTCACAGCCAATTTTATGATAAAAAACTAAATTCCTTTTTTTATCTAACACCATTTGAGTCAAAGGGGTTTTAATAAGTTTTCTTCATTATTTTACCGTTTTCAAGGATGTCAATCTTCTACATTTCATTGGTAAGCAATACGTATATAAGATGACGGTATATCTACTTCCATCTGCTGCGATTCTGGTACACAACTCTGTCTGTCTCCACCGTAGGAACCCTTATATTAGGATTACTTTGTTGTCTGTCTATCTGTCAAGACCTATATCTCAGAAACGCGTAGATTACAAACTCATATTTGCAGATGATGAACTAATCAGATGTATGGACATAAAAGTTTGATAATGGCAAAGATAAATTGGTTTCTAAATCTAGTTTATCTTTTCGTTAGAGCATACGAGTAGTTACGGTTAAGTTGCGTTGCACGGAAGCCTCGGTCCGCGAAGCCGACTCGCACTTGGCCGGTTTTTAAAATGGAAGGGTCTAGGGGGACATACGTCGACCAAATTACACATTCACATCGGCTGATGTTTCCATTATAATTAATTGGCTTGAAATTGAATAAGTATTCTAAATAATTGATTTATAAGCAAAACATTCAAAAGGTATCATAACAATTTAGGATGCTTATCTATTTATCGTCAAAATATCGTCATTATTAAATTAATCAATTATTTAGAATACTTATTCAATTTCAAGCCAATTAATTATAATGGAAACATCAGCCGATGTGAATGAGTCCTAGAGTCAAAAACTGGAGTGGCCTTTGCGCGGAAGAACAATTTGGTATGTTACGTTCTTACGCATGTTCCTTCACGAAATTAATAAAATGTTATTAATAAAAGTAGAAAGCGATACTGAGCGACAAATAAATTATATCGTCATATGTAGTTGAGTTTTCACAAAACGATTGAACGAACACTATTATTGGTATTATGTAGTTCGTTATTTATTTTAGTCTTAGTTTAATTTCTAATGTGGCTATTCGTATTTGCGTATTTGTCATAATTGCGATGTGTGGTTAGTATGCTTGACAAAATATTCGTCTTGTATGTACGTCAAGTGTTTGACAAATACGACAAACATCCAATAGCGAATACGAATAGCCAAGTGAAGTGCCACCATAAAACTCGACACATACCTACAGCTGGGCTTGTAAATATTCGTTTCTCTCCCAACGAAAAGTTATATAGATTTAGTTTTAGATTATTTTGTCAGTAACTTACTCAATACCATATTTGTCATTTTTGTTCAGCGAAAATGTCCATTCTTCGAATAAGTCAAAACATTAAACTTTTGTGACGACGTCTCTACATTGAATGCTCCAAAGAATACGTCCATAAATAAACAGTTACGAACACGCCTGATTTCGCGACAACGACACGTAATTACAGCGTTTTCATTCATTACACAGTTTCTTGTTACAAGATGATAGGGATGACCATGCTCTTCGGCTTTGGTTCCATTCGTATTCGGCCTCTAAATTTTTGTTCTCTGAAAGAACATCGACCACACTTGCCATCATGATCTTAAAAACTTTAATAATACTATAACATAATTATTAGGACAATTTGCACCAAGGCCAAGTATGCCATACATTTTGTAATTTTACCCGGGATCGTATATCAGCCCTCCTAGTACGCTCCAGCGATAGCGATCAGCATAACACGGCGGAGCTCTCAAACTGACATTATTACAAGGCGTTTGACATTGGTTTGACAGCTCCGCGGCAGTTCAGTTATCCTACGAATCTAATAGCGCCTGTTACCCCAAAATTCATCAAGTCGTTTAGGTCTGCAGCGAAATGGTAACTCCTCCAGTAGTCCAGGCAAAGCCAGGCGAGGATTCATATTCTCTTCTTCTTCCTCAGCACACCGCAGCTCACTCCTGTGCATATGCACCAGGAATCATCCATGTGGCCCGATCCCTAGGTTTCCTGGTCCACACCGAGCTAGCAACTCTCTTAATGTCGTCGGATCATCTGGCCGGTGGTCTGTCCACGCTTCTTATACCCATCCAATGTCTCCACATAAGAACGCACTTACTCCATCGACCATCGTTTCGGCGACAGAGGTGACCCGTCCAGGCGAGGATTACCGTTTATCAACTGATGTCTTCTGACAAAATAAGCAACAGCTGCTATAATTTAATTTCAATTTATTATAAGGGTTTCTAATTTATGTGCCTAATATCTGGTCTGTCCTGGTGATAGCCTGCCACATCGCCTCACATGGAGCATTCTCCGGCCACGTTTCGCATCTATTCGTTTTATACCTGACCTGCTACAGGGTTTTTATTTGTATACTTAAGTGTATTGTTAGTTTACTGACGTGATCAAGTGCACCGAAGTGTTCCTACGATCTTAATACATGAGTAAGCAAAACTTCGGATTCGGTTTCCCTCACTTGCCAACCCTAGCCTCGCCTCAGCATACAAAGAGCGCGATTTTGTAACAACCTTCCCAATTTTCCGTATAATACCTATCGCCTTTATTCGAAGCCCTCGATCGTAGATGATTAATAGATCTAATATTATGAAGGTAAATACAGAAGACCTACGCCATCTTGTCTACAATGCGGTGTGATAAAGGAACGGAGTTTGTAGGCGTGAATTGAACATTTGTGTTTTGTAATAATAGCTTGCTTGTAGGTATTTGGTTATTATATAATTTACTTCAATATTCCGCCGGTTCCACATAAAGGTAACAGTTTAGATTGTTAATAATAAGAATAATAATGTCTCGCTCTATGGACCAGACTGACTGACCCACCAACACACCAAACCAATAGCCCCAATTAAGTTGTAATTTCCAATTAATGCAATAGTTTATGCACCTGACGGGGTCTGTCTGGCCTCTACGCGTTGGACCTATGTCTCCGTGCAAGCCTTTCAAGGGACCGGGTTTTCTTAAACCCGTGAAACCGAATAATAATGTAATTACCTAGATATTAGGTAATTTAATTGTTATTTTTCATTTCTTATTTATATTTTTACGTACTTGCAAGAAAAATTTAAATCACATTTACAGTAAAATAAAGACGATTTCGAACAAATTGAGAACTCTCAAAGGAAACTCCTAAATTATACTCTTTTAAAAGTAAATAAAATACCAATAGTCATTTGCTGCTGAGATATTTTAACGAATAACAACGCGAAAAAACTCATTGAGAACACTCTTAGAACGTTTACAAATGAAAAAAAACACTCTAACACAACGGGACTACCTGAATCACTTTACTGTTTAACGAAGGACAATGTCGTTAAGAAAAGAGGCTCGATTTAACGGAAAAACTCCTTTATCTATGTAACGATCGGGCATTATTCGCGAGATGGTACCCCCGAAGTGAATTTGCATTATTTTTTATCGTTTAAGCTGACACTTAAGTCTTGATGTTCCAAATTTCCTTTTGTTGAGACAGAACAATGGCCAATGAGTTTCCGTTCCTCAGTAAAGGTTTGAAAGCATGTTTTTTCTTAGGCGACAGTGTGAATGAAAAATTACTTTGTTGTTCGTCCTTACGTAAGGCTGTTCTGCTGTTAAATGTTGGTCGAGAATTTAATATTAAAGAAGGCTATTTTGAGTGCTCATTGAAACGTGAACTTTTGACCTATTCAACTTTCTGCCTAAAGTTTTTTTTACATGCGAATGATTGAGCATCACGCGATTGAATAGGTTAGTTAATTTTAATAAGGCAGGTTAAATCTAAATCTAAAGTAGGTAAAAACAATTATCAGGATAAAAAGAGTACATTATGAACAACCTCTCATATAAGTTTCATCTCAATCGATTCATGTTTTCATTATTTTTTTCCAAAAAATATAAGTGTTGCAATACTTTTTATTGAGTAGTGTTATGCATGGACAGGATTGAATATTGGAGGTCATTAGAACGCAGTTTATCCATTGATCTCCTATAAACAACTAGATACACAAAGGTCTTACTAAAACAATTTAAAAAACGTCCAAATAAGGGTCCATTGTCAACGTCCAAATAATGTCCAATAAAGCAAATGAGGATCCATTCATCCATTTGGACCTTCTTTGCGGACGTCATTTTTAGAAGGCAGACTGTGTATCTAGTTGTTTATAGGAGATCAATGAGTTTATCGAGTTATTTCTAGCATGTTACAACTGCCAGGTTTTAAATAAAACCTACAAACATCTCACTATAAGAGCTAAAAATTATCAAATAGTTTGCATTTGCAGTCTAAGAGCTGAATAAAATCAGCTCGAACAAAGTCGTAGAAAAATTTGCACCACTCAGCTCGTGGCTGCCTTACAGTTCTTAAGCTCGTCAACGAAAGGATCTCTAATAAAATTAGCATACAAACTGTTCAGTAGTAATCTTGGGCAAATTTTACAACTCAAATAACGACGCTACTGTTTACTGCTGTGCAGAGTCCTCCTTTTTTTACTTGGGGAAATGCTTTTCGCATCTCACCGAGGAGCGAGCGGTGAGTATGTGGGACTCCCGCTATAATACGGTCCTATACCCACTAAAACCCCAAGGTGTTCAATGCATCGCGTTTGGAACGAGGTTGTGGGAACGCAGCGCCTAATACCACAACCTCGTCCGCGGCCGCCCTCGTGGGCCCTTCTCGGGGTCTACCCCTATACCTCCGCTTAAGGCGCCTCGGAACACAGGACGAGACTTACAGCTCTATTACAAAAAAAAAATATTAATTTGATATGCATCTTTGCTGTTCTTTGGAGTTTTTACATTTTAAGGTATTTTTTTTTGCAACGATTTATTTCACTAGAACTTGACCTAATGGTAATTTTCTAAGGTCATTAAGTGACTTGTGACGTACTTAAACCCGTACAAATTTAATATTTATCATGAGTACAACCACAAGTTTTAATTTGTCGAATGAATTCAAGGACATCCTGTGTATACTTTTCTCTGGTTTTGTGTGTACAAAATAAACTCGCTACCCTTATCGGTAATTACCGTTTTCAAGAGAATCTGCAGAAACCAATACTGGCAATCCGTTCCATTCCCTAGCGGTTTCTGGGAGAGTAAGCCAGCGTTAAAACATTAACCTAACAAACTACACTAGTGCAAAAATGTACGGCAGTCGATTTAAGAGCTCAACTTCTAGTCAATTTAGATCCAGCGATATTTCCCCCAAGAGTATATGTCATAAGCTGAAGCGAGTTGTTAAGTTAATAGACAGTTTTATGGTGGCACTTCACTTGGCTATTCGTATTCGCTATTGGGTGTTTGTCGTATTTGTCAAATACTTGACGTACATACAAATAAGACGAATATTTTGTCAAGAATGGTATTCTTGGCAATTATGACAAATACGCAAATACGAATAGCCAAGTTAAGTGGGAATATTAAACAGACAGAATAGCCCCATTATCATATGTGCTCGCACATAAATAAATAGGCAAAACTTGTCAATTTCCTTGGCTATTCTATACACGGCACCTTCAAATGCAATGTAGGTAAGTTGTAGTTCACATAATTGCGAAAAACGGCCGTTTTTGGCACATTTGTGAACTACAACTTACCTACATTGAATCACATTACAAATAAGCATTTAAAAAATGATATTTATGGCAATAAACAATGTGAACATAGCTTTTTTTAATAAAATTGATTATATTGGAAGATATGATTTTTTAAAGATTGGCGGCGCTAGTTGGCTCATGTCAGCGCCTTAAAGATATAAGTTTCTTTTCAAGAAAAATAAACAAATGAAGCGCGTTATTCGAAACTAATGGTGGCACTTCACATGGCTATTCGTATTCGCTACTGGATGTTTGTCGTATTTGCAAATATATGTTTGTACAGTCGTAGACAGAGATAAGTATACAGGGGGCCTCAATAAACTTGAGATCTTCTCAAAAACTACTGGACCGAATTTAATAAATATTCTACAGTTACATAGTTTTCACTTTTATCTATCAAACAGTGAAAGAATAATTACAATAGGTCAAGTAGTTTTTGAGAAAATCTCAACCTTAAAAACTCTCATGTACACCTTTCTCTGTGTTCCATCGTACAAAGCTTTCAATGGTAGGCGAAACTCTGACAAAGATGCTCACATGTCTGACGCCGGCTGTCTTCTGTCACTTGTACCACATCCCTCCCCCCATCACCCAGTGCCTCCCCCTCGCGCATCCGCTCCATTTTTCGCTCGAAGATATTATTATGACCGCCAAAGGAGTCGTTTCCACTGCGCCCACTTATAATTTGCGGGTGTTTGGTATCTGGCAACCCCAAAGGGGTAATGGTATCGCTCTCGATCCGGTTATGACCGGTTTAGTTATGATATTCGATTGGTTCCGATACTGGTTATTTAGGTACCGTTATCTCTTACGGAAGAGAGTTAAATTTTTTTCTACCGAGGGAGAAAAGAGGCAGACTTATATCCGTATTTTAAAATTGACAAAGTAGCTAAACCGCCATAATTGTACATGCTTCTCAATAATGTAATTTATACTGTATTATGGTGCAATAAAGTGTAGGGTTTATCTTATCCAATTCGGTAGCAACCGAATTAGATAATAGATGGTCGAATTGAGTCACTGTCGTTCATATGCTACGTCGTGTAAGAGCGAGAGGGACGCCTCGCTTAGCGGCGACTAATACAGGGTCCTTCAATTCATTGGACAAATTGAAACTGCGGGTTGTACTCATGATAAATATGAAATTGGTTAGGTTTTTTAGTAAATAAAACCGCAAAACAAATTGTACTTAGTACGTCACATGTCACACAATGACCTTAGAAATGTAACATCAAATTCATGTAGGTATCTACAAAACATAAAATATGAGAATTTAATTAACAAAAAAAAACATAAATTCGATGCATTGAGAACCTCATTCTTCTCGGAAGTCGGTTACATGTATAACATCAAATATTTTTATACAGTAAAATCCCATTATGTAGGTACCTATTTATTTACTAACAAAAACATCAAATTGAACTAAAAAATGAAGATTGAAAGAAACCAATGAACTCAGCAACGTCCAAAAAAATACACAAACAAAATGCATTCCTATTTCGATTTAACAGAAAATCTAGAAATTCTAAAATGTAGCTGCAAATTGTCGAAACTCATCTGAATTTCATTCGGAATCCGATCAATCTGTATTGGTAATTTCGGGCAAGTCGCCACTGCACAGGTATACTAACGGGCACTCTACCCGATGGTAATACGACGTAGATTGCAATGGTTTTGTGTAGGTTGCTGTGCTGTCGAATGTACAATTCGTACGAAACTTCGAGCGCAAATAGAAAGTATTTTAAAATATTCTCTCTCGGATAAAGTAATGACATACATAGTAAGTTCATGTCCATTAATTATTCTGATAATTTTGTTGACAGTCGTGTGTCATCCCTAAGTTTTTACTTATATGTTTAATTTTAAAGATTTTATGTAAGAATATATTATTTTATATTAGATACAGTGCGGGAGGCGTAAGCTCAGGTTTGCATTTGTGTGAGTGATACACAAGAGGTGAAGTGCGGTGCGTGCGAGGCAGGGTGGCGTCCCGCTGGGGACGCGTCGCGCCTCAGGCCGAATATCACTCTACACTATCTGTGTGCACTCACACAAATGCAAACCTGAACTTAGCCTCGCGCACTGTACCACATTTCTAACCTTTCTACCACCTTTCTTTATAAGTTAAGTTTTTAATGTTACAGAATTAAATAATGCATTCTAAATAAATAAACTATTCACTCCTTTCTAACCTAATTTCTAAATGCCTACTGTCGCAAGAGCCAAAAGCATTGACTTTCGTTAGCAGAATATGTAGAAAATTGTATAGGATGCCAATTGATACATACAGCCAATGAAACTTTTATCTCAAATAAAGTAAAGTAGGTAATTGACTGATTAAAGCAGTTGTTCCACCGCCGGCGAGTAACTCTCGGCTATTTTCTCGCCGATAAGAGACTACAGTGCGCGAGGCATAAGCTCAGGTTTACATTTGTGTGAGTGATCGCCAAGCTGCTAGCGGTACAAGAGGTGAAGTGCGGTGCGTGCGCGGCAGGGTGTGGCGGGCGGCCCGCTGTGTATAAAATTGTATGCGTAGGACGCGTCGCGCCTCAGGCCGAATATCACTCTACACTATCTGTGTGCACTCACACAAATGCAAACCTGAGCTTACGCCTCGCGCACTGTACATTCCGTGTAAACAGAAGAGATGCATATATTAATAGTTTATCGTCGACTGTTCACACCGCCCGGCGACTACTCGCTCGGCTATTTTGTCGCCGAGCGAGTACACCCAATCGCCTGGCGACACTCGCCCACTAGCTGAGCTACACTGGCGAGTGGGCGAGTGAAGCGAGTAATCGCCCGTCGCTCAGCGACACTCGCTGATAGCCGAGCTACAAAACTATACTCTTCACTCGCTGCTCGCCAACTCGTTTTATAGTTGATAGCTTTACTCGCTCATCGCCGACGGTCGGACAACTGCCTAATGGTGAAATTATTTAAGGGCATATCCACGTAAAAAAAAAAGTTTCCTTGTATCGAAAGGAGAAGCCAGTTTATCTTAACAACTGTACCGAAGTCGTTCTTGTTTCTAACTTCGTTGCTAACTTCGATGAAATAATATTATCATTCGAGTTGGCCCGTTGTAAACCTACCTAAGTATAATTAAAAACAGAACGCCGAATTTGGGTTTGTTCGTAAATTTTGAAGCGGTTCATTTGCGACGAAGTTTGTCGTGTTTTAATTTTGTTCGTCTAAATTAAAAGGCAAATAGGATATTTTGACAAGGTGTCCAAAATTATAATTATGTTTTTCATTATCATTATAAAATAGATAGGGATGCGATGGTACCATTTTTGGGACGTAATTTGATGACCATTACGTAATTTTTTTTAAATAAAAACTAAACTAGAAAGCTAAGATATTAATACTTACTTCAATACATAGCATAGCGCATATGCAAGAAAATATCAAAACATAAATTTAAATTAATCGAAAAACAATTACTTACAGGCATTTAGAAATAATGATTTAGAAATAGACAAAAACACTATGTATGATTTTTATCCGTGTTTCTTCGTATAGCGCAGCCCAAATCGAGTGTCTTATTTTGTAAACAAACATGATCGTCTAATTACCTGTTGTGGATATTGTTGTGTGTACTGAAGGAACTGATTGATCGAACCTGTTCATCTTTGTGAAAATAAAGTAATCTAATAATGTGAAAATAACTATGCAATAATCACAGAACAGCTTAAAATGTTACTAGGGTAACCAACACGCTCCCCCGGGCGTGGTGACACATGATGTGCATGTTTTACCTGGGTTAAAAAAAGGTAGTTTTGTTTACAAAATAAGACACTTGATTTGGGCTTCGTTATAACTTAAAACATTACCTATTATCGCGATCAAAATAAAAGCGAGACAACTGTTTCTACCAAGTTCTGGCGACATTGTAATTAACGACAGAACTGACAGAGTTAATTTTAACTGTTAACTTACATTTTATCACTCGCCTTACAACTGTCCTTGTCTGACACAGCATTAAAAACTTCCATCTCTGTCCTACCCGAAAGTCTCCACTAAAGCAATGAAGGCTAGTAAAGTTTTTACGGCTCTGGGGGTAAAATAGGTAAAAAGTCGGCAAAATGACCCGTTCGGGTAAAAACCGGAAGAATTTTTACGTTGCACTCGCCTTTATTACGTGCGCTCCCGGTAATTGTTTCAATTAACTAAGTAATACGGTAAAACTTGTCATATAACAGTTGCAATGTAATAGAATAAGAAATGAGTAGGTATATCAGTCAGAGAACAAAAGTGGTTGACATTACTCATTTTTATTTATTTATTTTATTAATGGACTCGACAGTTCGTCATTTGCCAATGTCATGTTACAGAAAATTCAATATATTCAATAGTCTTCTATCTTCCTCCAGGGGAGTCGCAGTAGCGTCTTCACCCTGGGTAGCCGCGTCTTCATGTCTTCATACAGAGGAGACGCCGTAGCGTCATCACTCTGGACAAAGCAGCTCGACAGTCACGTTCACTCCCGAGCTTGTAGCGTGAACTCTTGATAAAAGCTTGAAACTTCAGATCTTGCATAAATAATCCAATAACTTCACCGTACTGTCACTCGCGAACATTTTCTGATTAATTTAACGTGATATTAAACACAAAATAGTCCATGTAGACATTAAAAGGAAAATTATCAAATAATTTCGCAACCGTCGTTTCCCGCCATTTTCAAGAAACCCCATTACTCATAGAATCAGCAAACTGAATGAGCATTTTTCTTGAATAACCGTTTTTTAAACTAGATGGCAGCACATGGTTGAAATAAAAACTTAAAAGTGAAATATTGTAGCCCTTCTCAATTTCCTAATATTTAGGGGTAAATATTTGACCGGAGTAGTACACAATAAGTTATAAAATGTACTAAACGTATTTGTAATGTGACTTCAAATCCATTTTGGCCGATGGCATTGGGCCGGGCCATAATAAATTAAAAAAATCAATGACATATTTATTTGACGCATCAACAGAATTCGACGTTAGCCGTAGCTTACGCCATCTATTTGTAATAAAAAAAAGCTGGACAGTTTAATTTTTTTGAAAACGCCCCATTTTCAGTGGGTCAACTTTTTGGATTCAGTGGAGGATTGCTTCGGAAACAATCCTTCTTTCTATTCTACTAGCGTTAACGAAAGTCAAAGCCACTTGGCTAGAGGGTCGGTATAAAAAATAATAGATAAGGCCACCTGGCGTTACACTAATCTTGTTTATATTTATAACCAGTGGGGTGACCGCGACTTCCAATCGTTATCGTAATCGCTTTCAATTTGACACATGGACGCTATACATTGCGGCTATGTTTTTGCAAGTTTTAACAAACGACAACGAAACGCAGCAATGTATAACGTTCAAGTGTCAAAATGAAAACAATAACGAAAACGATTGAAGTCGCGGTCACCCTCCAGTGTTCTAATATGAATAAGCGCTAAGATAATCGATTGAATCACCTTATAAAAAAAATCAAAATTCGTTCTTTCGTCTGGAAGCTACTTTCGACGACGATCTAGGGGTGAGTATTTTAATTTAGATTCACTCCTCTCTCTTTGCGTCAGGGGTTAAAAATCACGTTTATTAATACGGATTTAATAAACATAAAGTTTCAAATCTTACAATTAATCGTTAGACTTACATACTAGTGTGTTAGACGTATATCTGACGTAAGCGAGCTTTCTGAATGCTACTTCTCAACTTTTCCCGCCCCCAACCCCCCATTTCCGAAGGCTCTCGGGCCGATGACTACAAAGTTTCGTACTAATTAAGTGGCGGGCGAAGGCTGCGCTCCGGGCGGGCGGTACTGCCATTTGTTTCGAATATTCCGAGGATATTATTTTATTGGATGACTTGGCAATATTCTTTTTTAATTTTGATGTCAGCTCAGTTCCGGGAACTTCCCCCTATGACGTCTACAGTGACGTCTAAAGGCACGAACATAGTGTCAAAAATGGAACTCTGGGAGAGGTGCCACTAAGTCCCAGTACAAAAAGACTTTTCGGCGTTGGATTGGCCACACGACGATGGAAATACGGCTCGGTTCGAAGCCCGGCGGCAGGAGGAGGCCAGGTCGTCCTGTACATGGCTGGCGAAGGTGACAGCCGAGCTGAAGAAAGTTGGACTCTCATGGGAGGAGGTGACGGAGGCGGCGCAGATCAGGGGAAAGTGGAAGAGTACATCGGCGGCCCTTAGCTCCACCTGGGACCAAATCAAATACCTGCCGTAGCTAGCGGTCGGGCTACGTATCTGTGGTCGGCTACGGCATGGTATCTTTAGGCTGAAACCATTGATCACCTATAAACAACTAGATACGGGTGCGTAATGCAAGTTCGATCTACAATTGTTCGATGAATGTTTGATCGACAGAACGATTAATCGAAGAATTGCAGTTCGAAAGAACTTTTGTGCGACGAACGTTTGTTCGAAAACATGATTTATCGAAGAACTGCTAATAAAACTCATTTATAATAAATAAACAATATCGCACCAAATACGAAGTTGTGACAGTAGGTTAAGGTGCGGCGGGGTGGCCATTGGGCCACCCATAAGCCGCGAACATGGTTCTTAGATAAATCATGTTTTCGAACAAACGTTAGTCGCACAAAAGTTCCTGCCTTCTAAAAATGTCCGAGCGCAAAGAAGGTCCAAACGGATGAATGGACCCTCATTTGCTTTATTGGACATTATTTGGACGTTAACAATGGACCCTTATTTGGAAGTTTTTAAAATTGTTTTAGTAAGACCTTTGCGTATCTAGTTGTTTATAGGAGATCAATGGCTGAAACACATTAAAAAGTAGCGGGAAGTAGGTACGTAGCGTCAGCGGCAAAGGCTCGGCGTTCAATCTGTTATCTTTCATACAGTTTCATACATTACAACTGTTGCCGCTGACGTTGCCTTTCTGCTGCTATTTAATGTGTTCCAGCCTTAATATCCCTACTCTATGCTCTAGACACCCAGGAGGTGTGACGTCATTACCAACTTGCAACGTCGCGCTACCCGTAAATTGGCACAATTAGATTGAACCAAAGTATAAGAATATTATAGAACGCTTCGATGTTTTACTTTACATTGTCGATCGCCTTTTAAAAGAACTCGTCTGACGTCTTTCAAGGCTTTTAGCTTATTTTTCTTCTATTTATTGAATAAGTTAGGGTTATCCTAATTTATTCAATGAATTAAAATAAATTATTAAATAAGTCATAAACGTGACTTAAAGTTAGGTGGTGGTTTAAGAATTTTCGCTGGATTTCGTCATAAAAAAAGTGCTTCATGATAGAATAGAATAGAAAATATGTTTATTGCCATACACCAATTACATAAGCTTACAAAAAATCAATCATGTAGTAAGTTATAATCTAATATAGTTATGCTAAGTGGTGTGGCAAAAGGTGCATGTTTCAGCTGAGCTGACACCGAGGTGTGCAGCGCTGTGACTCGACATGCACCTCTTCCGTGACAGAATATATACCTGATATTCGGTATGATAACGAGCTGGAACTCAGATAGCCTAGTGCTATCTTCCCTTTGAACTATACTAGGTTGGGTGACTGGGTGTGTAGGTGTGTATGATGACAAATTAAGACACCGTTTAGCAGATTTTATCGCTACGATCTTTAACTCCCTACGCTATTCCATGAAGTTTAAATCTCCCTACGCTATGCTGTAGACACCTAGGGTGTGACGTCATTACCGACCTGCAGCGTCGCAAATTGGCACAATTAGAAAGCGCCGTTGTTTTGCGTCCGTCCATCGCCTCTTTAAAATAACAACGTAATTCGAACTTCGATATTTAAGTGACGGTTTATTAAAAAAGTACTCGAGACGAGAGCAGGGGACGAATTTTGGTCGTTATTTTTTAGTACGTGTTTGAGAATTGGAGTAATTATTTTGTTGTAAATGGACTTTTGAATTACAATTATTACATTTCAATAATAATAGATTAGGTATATTGTATTTGTTTATTTTATTATCCTTAAGTGTGATAGATGAGGCATTGTAAGCTGCGTTCAGAATGCAGAGATTTTTGCTTATTATCAACCAATCAGATATCGTAAGATTATATCCTCGGTTTGGCTGATGACTTGTTGACGACGATAATATTGAACCGACATAGGTAGATACATAATTCATAAAACAAAAATCCTTCTTTCGGCTTTTGGGAATTGGTAAATGTAAATTCCAAAAAATTATGATTTTCAAATTACGTATAGGTACCGGAGCCCAAATCAAGTGTCTTATTTTGTAAACAAATATGATCGTCTAATTACCTGTTGTGATGTAAAACTGAAGGAACTGATTGATTGATTTTGTTCATCATTGTGAAAATAAAGTAATCCGATTTAAGTTTTTGATTACAAAATAAGACACTTGATTTGGGTCTCGGTTTAGGTAATATTTTTTTTAAATTAATATTCTTTTTTATTCATAATGCATAAAATATTACAGATTATATGTCCAAATTGTCATATATCTACATTTAATAATTTTAATAATTTTTCATTTATTTTTTGTATTTATTTACTTTAAAAAATATAGTTTTGCTTCTGATTCCGTATACTAAGAAATTATTAAACAAATAATCCACCTTTTCCAAACTCATTTATCACCTCCTCGAGTACCTGAATACATTCCAAAGGTGCCTATTCTGTACACACTCGCCATCCAGCCGAATCGTTCGATACGCGGAGCGATCGCAACGCAAGGAGCGCAATAGTAAATTTCTCACGGGCCATTACACCGGCGGAGCGTTCGAAAATACGTTTCTTTTTTTAAATTTAGTTAATATTTCACGTGGCGCCATCTGTGCGCCGCTCCTTTATACTGTACGGTTTTATTTTTGCGCCTTTACGGCGATATAAATCGCACATATTGAGGCGCTTTGTGTGGGATTGGACGTTTTGTGTGCGCATTGTTTTATTGGTGTTTGTTTAGTTGATAATGAAATTTAAGGCTGAGGGAAGTTGTTTTTATCCGACTGCACAAGGGAAGGGTAATGTTTCGAGCGTATGTATGTCCTTTTTGGCTCCCTGCAGCCTAAACGGTTCGATGGATTTTGATGTAAGTATATGACTGGGACATAGGACTTATTTTATGCCAAACAACAGCTTTAAATGTCCTAATTGTAAGTACCTATTTTTTTATTATTATATAGGAAGATATATTTTTATTAAGATTGGCGGCGCTAGTTGGCTCATGTCAGGCCCTTAATAAAGAACACTTCGGTACACTGGATCACGTCAATATAATATACAATATACTTAAGTATACATTTTGATTAGATTTGAAAAGTTATGTACCACGAAGACAGAGAAAAGTATGCAGGAGGTCTCAATATGGTTGAGATTTTCTCAAAAACTACTGGACTGGTTTCATTTATTTTTTTACATAGTTTTAACTTTTATCTATCTAACAGGAAAACAATTCTTAAAAACTCTCCTGTACATCTTTCTCTGTATTAAACAGTACCAAAGAATTTTATACAAAAGTTAAGCGTTAAAATATCATTAAACATCTAACTAAACATACTAACCATTAGCTAACCGATACGCAGTCAATTGGTTAACTGTAAACTCCCCTCCCGACCGCCCCCACCCCTGTCCACTAACGAGCTCCTTAGAGATCCGCTGCGGTCACTGACGGACTGCGGAACCCGATCGATGGACCGCCTTTAAACTCCGCTAAACTTAGTCAATTTGCGAACGCTTTAAAAATAGGTACTTACGCGTTAATTGCGTAATTCATCATCAGAATCGGGACTTTTGAAAATGGCGGGGAAAATGGCGGTTGCAAAAATATTTGTATATTTTTATTTTATTAAAATGATGAACTAGTGCACGTGACTGTCGAGCTGCTTCGTCCAGAGTGATGACGCTACGGCGACTCCTCTGGATGAAGACAAGAAAACGCGGCTACCCAGGGGGAAGACGCCACCACGTCTCCTCTGGAGAAAGAGAAAACTATGATATCTTGAATATTCTGTGCATTACGTTGGCAAATGACGAACTGTCGAGTCCATTAATAAAATAAATAATAATAAAATACACTTTAGGAATCCTATTGAACCAAATTCGAACCTCAAATGCCTACAATAACACAAACTGTAAACTATGAAAACTAATATTATTGCAGGTCATTGACCCTCCATCTGTGCAGGTCAGTGACCCCAGGATGTTCAATTAGAGGTACGGCGGTAAGCGGCGACACAGGTTTGCAATTAGCTAATTTGTAATTAACAAGCTCTAATTACCTAAACTCCTCTTAAATTATTAATTACTTTTAGTATCAAAGCGATTTGCTAAAGGTTAATTACTGGAGCGGTTCGAGTTTCTTTGTAATAAGTATATTATATTATATTTATTTTCGATTTTTTTTTTCTTAAAGAATTACAATATGATAGAAATTTGTAATTACAATATTTCTGTGATATACAGGGTGTAACGGAATGGGTCTATGAATTCGAAGGGGGGGTGTTCAGTATCGGTAACTGAACAACTTTTGTTCTACGAGTTTTCGATTTTCGCGAATTTATTTTTTGACTTTTTTGCCAAATTAAATATCGCCAACGATCGGGTTTTTATTCTGTGCTTATTTTCGAGCGATGAATTTTATCCGTGCGCTAATTTACGAGGATTTGTTGATGTAACAAATTCGCGGTTTGTGATTGGTGAATTTTCCATGAAAAAGAAATCGTATGAAAAAGGAATGCATTTTTTTAATAAACACTCGGGATAATTTTATTCATAAAGCGATAAAAATCAGTATCTAACAGCAGATCAAGTGATCACTTTGGGCTTTGTACCGTTCTTATTATCTGCGACGTAAGATTTAAAATCGTACTGCCAGTGTTACCATTGATCTGCTGGTGTCCGTACCTTCAAGGTCGACAACGATCCAACAGCCCCTCCGCGGTTTCTAGGCGACGATGACTGCTTACCATCAGGTGACTCGTCTGCCTTTTTCTCATAAAAAAATGTATTTTGTACCCGTAAAATAAAACATAATTTTGTACTTTTACGTGAATTCAAGGTTACCTTATAACAAACCGTTTTCCAAAAGCATTTTACTATAGAAAAGCGAGAAAACTGTTATTTATAGCTTTACGCTGTAGCATTCCGCACAATTAACTTTTACAAGCTCTACGCGGTTTTTTTTGTTTATCGCGCTACGCCGTAGCTGTAGCGCTACGCTCGTAGCATCTTTGTAGCGGGCTAGTGCTCGTTTCGCACTCCATTGCGTTTCTTAGGCTGCGGACAGACTTGCGACAATCATAATAAGTTAGTCGCAGATAGTTTTGAGTATGAGTAGAGTGTGAGCCCGATCTTACAGCTGCCAGTTTTCATACAATTTTGATAGTCTTAAGTGCGAGCT
Organism: Tachystola acroxantha; assembly: GCA_963506565.1. Classification (NCBI taxonomy): domain Eukaryota; kingdom Metazoa; phylum Arthropoda; class Insecta; order Lepidoptera; family Oecophoridae; genus Tachystola; species Tachystola acroxantha. Next base: position 1,813,152 of record OY735874.1, read on the forward strand.
CAAGCTGAGTTGTGCTCAAAACTGTCTATGACTATTGGCCTAAGATTAAACGCGACCTGTTAATACATTAAATAGTACTTAGGTATGGTCTTAAACACAGAAAAAAATAAAAGAGACTGATTAAGGTTAAGATTTTTTTTTAAAATACTAGGCTGATTTTTTAATTATTTTACAATATAATATAATTTGCATTCTGAACTAAGAGTTAAAATTTTCATACCATGTGGTATCCCACATGTATTACGATCTCGAGCCGAGATTCATAGACAGTGTTAAGTGCGACTTGAGTTTGAGATCGGTCATATTTCATACAATTTAGACAATTGTAAGAGCAAGCTCACTATCAGAACTGTCTATTAGGTAATCTCTACCTTTTTAACATAGCATATGAACTGAGGCATATGTACATTACATACAATAAGACCCTAGTGGACCTATGGGTTCTGCCTGAAAATCAGCGCCGCAGCCATGTACCGCGTGGCTGTGGCATTATGCTGAGGCAGCTGACCCCTTCCGGCGCTGCACATCAATGTCAGATTAGTTAAGGAGTTTGTAATATTTGTATTTGTGTATGTGCCTGAATAAATGTATTTTCTTTCTTTCTAATAAACATTCACGCAAATAAACGCTTCGATTTTGACTTTTCGATATTGCGATTAGTCGTCGTGATCGGCCGACTATATAGTCACAAGTGTGCCGTCGGCCTTAGTAAAGGTTTACGATGTGACGTCTAGTTTTACGATGATAAATAGTCATAAAGCGGTACTGGATTAATATAACGTTACTATCATGATACGTCAAGGTGTCACATTTTTACCCGCCTATATGAAAATGAAATGAAAAATGAAAAACACGTTTATTTAATATAACACACACTTAACAACAATTAAAAATAAACTAAAGATATAAGAGACAACATTTGGTGGTGTAGTGTTGTATAAAAAGGGCGGTCAGCTCAGCATAATGGCCTCGGCCACAGCGCTGGTTTTCAGCTGCCCCCAGTAAGTGGTTACACGGACGCAGGTAACATTGTGTGAGCGTGGGTGTTATGCTTGTGAGCGACTGTGAGAGGGTGATCCTTGTGTGAGCGTGATTATGTGTTCTGTGCGTGAACAACTGTGAGGTGTGAGTGCAAGAGTGAACTGCGCATGATCGTGAGCGTGTGTTCTGTGTGTGAAACGGTTTGTAGATGAAAGGGTGTGTTTGCATGTGTGAAACAGGTAACAGAATATATAACTTACGTTCAGTACGCAACCAAGAGTCTGATACCACTCAACATCATTGGGTGGTTTCAGATCTCTGACCATCCATTAAATACATTTTAAATTTTGTTCTAAATCCACTGATAGATTATATACTGTAGTAGGAGGGTAATGTTTTTACTAATGTATTTATTTATTGATGAATAGCCTGCAATGTCCTACTGCTGGGCAAAGGCCTTCCACTCATCTCTATTCTACGCAGAATCAGACCATTCTTAAAAACTATGTAACTGTAAAATAATCATTAAATTCGTTCCAGTAGTTTTTGAGAAAATCTCAACTTTATATGGTACCTATATCCTTTTCTCTGTCTTCATGTGTACCTGGCCCGAGATCGAACCTGAGACCTCCGTATTATAAGACCACTACGCCACCAAACACTTTAAGCTATATATTTTACAAAATAAATATAAAAGGCAGCTGTGTAAGCAAAAAACAGGAATTGTAGCGTGCATACCGGATTAACAGCGTCTCGCGATTGTGAATTTTTAACGCTACTCTTAGCAGCGCCTCATTTTTGTACCGACAACCACTGCAAGCTATAATATTACATAAAATTAACACCATTACAATAAATTAAATGCAGAAAAAGTTGTAGCCGTAAGCAGAAATCAAAAACATAATCATTTAATTTGTTCACCGAGCATGCCTAAAAATTAAATCTGAGTAATATTTTACTTGTAGATAGTTTTGAGTGCACAGTATAAAGAATTATAAAAATAAGTTCTGTAGGTACTTTTTGAGAAAATATACTCTTTTGTATAGGTACTTTTCTATCTTACTAAATCTCTGTATAGCTTCATTGCCACTGGACCACAAGGCTATAGCGGGACCTACTTCCCTTCCGAGCGCAGTTGCTGAAGTTTGCAATGCCAGCTGAATTTTATATGCGCGCAGCTTTGTTTCAGCACAGTTTTGCTAATTATTGTAACAACCAAATCAAGTGTGGTTGTTTTCCAAAGACATTAAGTCCTTGAACAAATTAATTAAGGGCCTTCCATGAGCCAAACCACAGGCATTGACCATCAACTCTATTGTAGCAGCAACTAGAGCCTTGCAAAAAATATATGTGATTTAGCGACATTTCGTCTATATTTTGTGCACATATGTTCTTTCTAGCCTCTGCCAAATCCACATAAAAAAAAATCCGAAGTGACCTTTGTTTCAACACATTTCTTTATTTGAAAGCCTATTTTACAAATATTCAAAATTCGCGAAATAATCGCGAAATGATCGAATGGCAGACACGACCGCGTGTCGTGTCCATGGGTTAATTCGTGCAATACTTTACCGCTTTATTTATTTCCATTTGAAAGTTCAAAAATCTAGATTTAGAATTCCCAATCTAAATCTTTCTTTCTATCAGGACCCCTCCACCGGCGATTGTTTCGCCAATCGTCCGGCTGGCACGGCTCCCGGCGGCGGACGTGGCCAGACTATAGACGACCACACTGCCTACAGAATTACATTTAGAATAGAATTCACAATTTTATACTGCCTATTTTAAACAACGCAAAAATACCAGTGTTATAAGTTTAACATTTGTAAACACACGTTATATCTATAGGGTAACGTTAGCTCCCAAACGGATTATGATCTACTTGTATTTGTTTGAAAGGTGATTCGATCCAAAATGTTCTTAGGTATGAATCTAGAACATCTATTCAGCCGTTTGTACATAATCAGATCTTTTCTAGTTGATGAAGAGATGTGAGCAATTTCCAAAGATCTAATCGATTCGAACTTTGGTGTCCTGTTACTTCAATTGCAAGAACATGGTAACCTTGACTAGATGCTACAGCATCAGATGCCATCAGCAGGATACCGTAGTAGACATCACCAATAGTAGTATTTTACCATAATAACAATTATATTTTTGAGGGTTTTGTTATTTATATAGTACTAGTTCTACCCCACAACTTCGTTTGTGTAGAGGAGGAGGATGGAGGAGATCAGGAGGCAGATCTTCCTCTCTTGTTCCTTGTTTCCACATCACATACCGCCATAGCTTATAGCCTATGAGCTGTCCGGATATTTCAGCTATCTCCTATTGAAACTCCCATCAAAATACCTTGAGTTGTTATGGCTTGATACTTGCACTAAGTCACAGACAAACAGACAAAAATTCTAAAAATTATTTTTTTGGCATCAGTATCGATCCTAATACAATTATTCCTTTCGAAAAATATCCAATGTACTGACTCAACTTTTTTACAGTCTTATTATATGTATAGATATCCCGTAGTTCAGTGTACATAGGCCTCCTTCAACATTTTCCACTTGGTTCTGTCACGTCCTATCCTTCTTAAATTGTGTCCAACCATGAGTTTTCGGTCATCTTCCCATCGAGTTTGTTGACGTCCTCTGTTGCGCTTTCCATCTCCGGGATACCAATCAGTAACGCTTTTGCTCATTTGTCTTGGGAGTCTCGGATCATGACTGTGTCCTGTCCATCTCCATTTCTGTTGGTTCTTTATTATACTGGCCTATAATTGTATATTCACACGGCCCAAATAGATGGAAAGAAATTCCAATCACCTTTCAACTTTTCAGTTCAAAGATCGCGGTCGACCAATCGCAGCCGCCCAATCGCAGCTCTCCTATTGGCTCGCGGCCCAGTTCACTACGTGACCACACTACTTAGTCCGACCTAACTTAGGCTTCACTGGCTAACTCGTCCTTATGCACGGATTCTTTCGGATTTAATTTGTGATGTTTACACAAATAGAAAAACGTTTTTTATTTTATTAATTTTATTAATAGACTCGACAGTTCGTCATTTGCTAATGTCATGTTACAGAATATTCAAAATATCATATCTTCTCTTCATCCAGAGGAGTCGCCGTAGCGTCGTCACCCTGGGTATTCGCGTCTTCTTGTCTTCATCCAGAGGAGCCGCCGTAGCGTCATGTCTGGACGAAGCAGCTCGACAGTTACGTTCACTCCCGAGCTCGTAGTGGGACTCTTGACTATAGCGCCAAACTTCAGATCCTGCATGAATGCTCCAATAACTTCACCATACGGTCATTCGCGAACATTTTCTGATTAATTTAACGTGATATTAAACACAAAACACCCACTCTAGACATTAAACTTGAAATCATCAAATAATTTCGCAATTTTCTAAAGCCCGAAAGGCCTCTCCATAGAGTGTGCCGATTTTTTTCCTTTATTATCTATGTTGTTATTCATAAACCTAGTTAAACCTAACTTCCCTTAAATCGTGTTGCTATCCCTTTCACACTTTGGTAAAAAAGGTTAAGATAGAAAGGGACAGGAAAGATTAGCTGTGGTTTCTCTCTCTCTCTGGTCGGTCCCTCATATCTGAGGATCGTGGTCAGCATCAGGTTTGCATCTGGAGCGGATGATTTGTCTCCACCAGTTCCTGTCCAGCGCATCTCTTACGATCGTGTAGAATTTGGAGGACGAAGACTCTTTCACTTGATCGGTCCATCTTGTTGGTGAACGACCCCGCGATCTTTTGCCTTCGGTGTTCCCAACCACGATCAATTTCTCAAAATTTTCGTCCCCTCTGCGTGCGCATTGTGTGGCAAGAATATGAAAGAACGCGCTGTTGGCATATAGTAGACAGCCGGGTTTTTATCTGCAACTGGGTCAGGATCGATGCATTAGTGCGTTTCGCAGTCCAAGGTATTCTTAACATTCTTCTCCAGCACCACATCTCGAAAGCATCGATCCTTTGTCTTTCTCGGGCCAGGATTGTCCACGTCTCTACTCCATACAGGAAGATAGGGAACACCAGGGCTCGTATCAATCTGACCTTGGTTTTGATACCAATTTCTGTGGTTTAGCCACAGCTAATCTTTTCTTTCCGTGTGAACAATCTGCCTTAACCCGTTCGCCGCGGCGTGCTGCCAAGACTCGCGAATCACGTGCGCTTACATAACCCTTCAACTGCCGTAATTTAAACTGCTATATATTAGGTTTGTTTTTAACACTCGCTCGGTGGCGGTGCCAAAGGGGATGAAATAACGTTAACCCACTTCATTGGCTGGCGAAACTGGCGAATGTAAGTTACGATTTAAAAAGGGTCAAATACGATCTGCTATAAATCGATCATCATCATCATCAGTCTATTTATATTGCCCCACTGCTCGGGGACAGACATTCCCTTACCACTCGGGCCATGATCCACCACGCGGATTACACATGCTTCATATTTTTTTTTGCTATACACCGATGAATGCGGAGAATTATGAATGTGAACGAATGTCGTGTACGGTGGAACGAAGAAAGGTGTACATGAGAGTTTTTAAGGTTGAGATTTACTCAAAAACTACTTGACCTATTGCAAAAATTATTTCACTGTTCGATAGATAAAAGTTAAAACTATGTAACTGTAAAGAATTATTAAATTCGGTCCAGTAGTTTTTGAGAAAATCTCAACCTTATTGAGGCCTCCTGTATACTACTGACTGTACATGGTTGACCTGACCGGGGATCGAACCTGGGACCTCCGTATCGAAAGTCCGAGACTCAACCACTGCACCACCAAGTTAAGAATACCAGGGCGAGATAAATTTACATGTAGCTGTTAGCGAGCCATACAAACCCATTAAAAAGATCTAGGTTCTACTGGAGGCAGAAACAAAGCGCTCTGATTCGATTTAGCAGAACGAACGGATCTTCTTTGATGTGACGAATCAAAGGCAGCGATCCGACTGTAATACACTTAGTCGGGCCATTTCAGCCGCCTCCCGCCCCTCGCTCCGGAGGGTTCCCGATGCACTCGTAGCTCCAATAAGATTTTCATTAAGCGCTCAAAAGTTTTTAATGAGGAAGGATTCTGTGCTCACCCTTTGCTAGTGTTTTGAGTGATACTCTAATTGATTGGGCGCCCATGAGCGCAAAATTGCATCGCGACACGCAGTGGCGTAGCTAGGTGACCAGGGACCCGGGGCCAAAAAAAAACTTAGGGCCCAAACAACCAATTCAAAATTTAAATACATTTATTGCAAATAAGAAAATTATAGAACATAAATTCGTTCTTCATTTTTAGGGTTCCATACCTTAAGCAAGAGGAAAGGAACCCTTATAGGATCACTTTGTTGTCCGTCTGTCTGTCTGTCAAGAATTTTTCTCAGAAACGCGTGGACAGATCAAGTTGAAAATTATACCAAATACTTAGGTATGTGATCTCATAGTTCGCGAGGTAAGTTCGATTCGAGGTTGACTTGACTGGCCATCAGGGGCCCCCTGAGCTTGGGGGCCCCGGGGCAACACGTCTAACCTAGATATGTTATCGACATGGACGCATCTCTTTAATACGCACCCCTGTCCCCCGCTTCGTGTCTATACGCTCATCGTTGACAGAATTTATCGCTTGCTTTGTACTGCTTTCATGTCTGTTTGGGTAAGTGGTCTGTGCCCTATTTAATAAACGACATGTTTTGTAGATTTCAAACTATAACCATTTGAAACTTCTTACATAGTTCTTAGAATTAATACACTGGAAGTAATTTTAAGCCAATTTCGCTTGTCAACCAAGCCTTCTTGAACCATACCACTAACCAACCGATTACACCTGTCATCGACCAATTTAAAAGCGCTTCAGCAAAACAAATCGATGTACGGAAATTGCTTGTAAGTAGCCGTGTTATGCTGCTAATGTTTTGAAGCGAAAGTGCGCTAGATAAATCAAGATTAGATTTCCACGCTGAGAGCAGCTACTCTCAGGCGCTGATAAACTCAAGCTACATTCAGCCTTTCTGCATGTTGAGTTTAAGCTGTCAGCGAGCAAGCTTATACCAATGTTCTTTATTGCTAGTAAGCACGTTGTGTACATTTTTGCACGTCAACATATTTTAGAATTTACATTTACACCACATAGCAAGGAAAAGGTGCCAACGCTGAGGAGAAAAAGTAGCAAAAAACTATCAGCAGCACATCTTTTAAAATAATAATAACACAATTACTTAATAACTAGGTATTACACAACTATTACTATTGTTAGTGTCCTACACTTTATCCCTCATGCGGATCGGCGACACACACCATGCATGTTCATCGTTTAATTAAATAGTCATCCAACCTGTAATACGCTTTCTTAACAAGTGTTCCTTTAATGAAATTTGATGAGCTATCTATGCTATTCACATCAAAAAGTCACAACTTTCTCCACTCTACAAGTATATTCTTCAGATTGGCGCTATATTCAACATGTAAACAGCGCTAGATTCAGCATGTAGCTACCAGAGCAGCATAAAAATGCACACATGCACGCTTATCCCAATGCTTGACAACTATGTCATTTTCATTATTCTTCACTCTGGTATGTCCTTCAGATTAGCGCTATATTCAGCCTACAGTATAGAAACATGACCATAACTGATAGCAAGCAAACTAATGCTTGACATATCTATGTCATTTCCGTCAAAAGACCAATTTTCTTCACTCCACTCTTATATTCTTCACAGTAGCGCTATATTCAGCCTGTAAAAATCGCTAGATTCAGCCTGTGGCTACCAGGGCAGCATAGAAACATGACATCAGTTAGCGAGCGCGCTTCCAATGCCATTTTCATTTTTCTTCACTCTCCTCGTATATTCTTCAGATTATCGCTATATTCAGCCTGTAAACTGCGCTAGATTCAGCCTGTAGCTACCAGAGCAGCATAGAAACATGACATCATTTAGCGAGCGCCCTTGTCCCAATGCCAATTTAATTTTTCTTCACTCTCCTCGTATATTCTTCAGATTATCGCTATATTCAGCCTGTAAACAGCGCTAGATTCAGCCTGTAAGTACCAGGGCAGCATAGAAACAGGGCCACATCAGATAGCGAGCGCGTGGCGGTAGCTTTCGCCACGCCACTTGATTGATGGCTTCATTGTGGCGGCGCTAAGATTACGCGCCAGTTTGCGCTACCTTCCGTACACTTCAGGGCACATCAAGTGTAACACTTTGGACTTTAAACCGTTCTTATTAGAGTTGAAATCGTACTGCAAGTGTTACCATTGATCTAGTGTTGTCCAAATAAATAATAATTAAAGTTTAATAACACCTGTATTAATATGTGGAGGGAAACTTAATACCTATGATGAAGTTGCAATTCTTGAGAGATTACGCAGTTGAAAAAAAATATTTCCCTTCCCTTTCTTCTGAACTGGGACTCTTGAATCTAGCTTAAAACTGCAGATACTGTTTATTATTCGAATAATGCTATTCGCATAATTGATATTAGCGAACATTTTCTGATTAATAACGTCATATTATTTAAACACAAAATAACCGCTGGATAATAAAATTGAATTATCAATTAATTAAACAACTGTCACGTTCCTTTTTCGAAATTCAGAAAATGTTGATAAAGATTGAAAAAATTTCACAATATAAAATTTTATACAAAATCAAAACATCCATTCGTTTTAATAAGCACATCAATCTTCAATTAGCAACAAACTAGAAATACCAAAAGAAAGGAAGAGCTCGGTGGCTCAGTGGTTGGGTCAATGGACTTGCGATACGGAGGTCCCAGGTTCGATACGCAGCAAGGGCAGCCATGTAGGTACCAATGAGGTATCCTCGGTTTTTTCGACTGAAAAACTTACGTACATTCACCGAGTGCTCTCAAAACGGTGAAGGAAAACATCGTGAAGAAATCCGCCCGCGTGGTGGATCATGGCCCCAGCTCCCTCGATGTAAGTGAAGGTCTGTACCCGATCAGTGGGGCAATATAAATAGACTGATGATGATGAAATATCAAAAAATCAATTTATAAAGTGTAAAAGAAATCAGATACTCAGCTTTAGCCAAGGCTAGGCAGGGTGGGGGAGGATCGTAGCCACCCCGGCTTTAGGGGGCTACACCCCCTTCGGAAGTTAACCTAGGCGGGTATAGGCCGGCTATTTCCTGTAGACCGGATAGCTGACATGCTATGGTTAATGTACGACTACACAGAATATAGCTTAAGGTTTCTTGTACTTTTTGTCGGATTAGAGACAGTTCATATCGATTTTTAAACTTTGGAGGACGAGAATCTTTACTCTATCTAATACCATTGAATGATGGGTGGAGTGATACATTTATTTTATTTATTTTATTAATGGACTCGAACGTTCGTCATTTGCCAATGTCATTTTACAGAAAATTCAATATATTCATTAGTCTTCTATCTTCCTCCAGGGGGTCGCAGTAGCGTCTTCACTCTGGACGAAGCAGCTTGACAGTCACGTTCACTCCCAAGCTTGTAGCGGGAACTCTTGATAAAAGCTTGAAACTTCAGATCTTGCATAAATAATCCAATAACTTCACCGTACTGTCTGTCATTCGCGAACATTTTCTGATTAATTTAACGTGATAATAGTCCCTGTAGACATTAAAAGAAAAATTATCAAATAATTTCGCAACCGTCGTTTCCCGCCATTTTCAAGAGAACCGGAGTGATACATAGATAAAAGCATACAGTATAGTATACAGGGAGTCCTTGAATTCATTCGACAAAATTAAGTGAATGGTTAGGCTCGTGACATTTACTTTTAAATAATTTTGCACAGCGTTTAAGTAAATTAAACAATTAGGAGGAAAATATAAAAATAAAATGTACAATAAATTCAACTATCCAAAAAAAATATTAATTAGATGTTCATTGTTACTGTGCTTTGGAATTTTTAAATTGTGAGTAATTTTAATATCTTGGAATGAATTTTTTCGCTCGAATTTGACTTGTGACGTAGTTTTACAATTTTTTTGGCAGTTTTGATTTACTACAAAACCTTACCAATTTAATATTCATCATGAGTACAGCCCCCAGTTTCAATTTGTCGAATGAATTCAAAGACACCCTGTATATAATATACCTACACAACAAAGTTCTAACATCACAATTCATTGTATTTTCACAATGTAGCTCGGAGTCAGTAATGCAGGAGGCGGCATTCGCTATCTCTTTTAATACTTGGGGCCGAGCCGCGGGATCTACATTAATTATTTAGCATTACGGACTGCCGACGTAGCGACCGGACTTAGTTCCCGTTAGGACATTGGGTCCAATGTTGGCGCAAATGCTTGTGAAGAAAAAAATTCGCTTGTCTTGCATGTGTTAAAGAAAAATAAGTTAGTTTCATTCTTTATACATAATGCTGATTACTTACTTACGTTAAAAATATGAAAGTATACAGAGGATCTCAATAAAGTTGAGTTCGGTTTATCATTTATTTCTCATAATATACATGAGAATACATAACTTAATATGAAGATAAAATTGTAACATTAATTAATAACTTGTAACATTAGTTTGAAGTAAACAAATACAAGTTTGATAAAATATAATAAAATAGAACTATGAGCACTAAAAGTGGCTTGGTAGAGTTATTTCGAAGAACTACTTGACCGAATGTAATAATTATTTTACTACAATAGCTAGATATAATACCTACTACTATAATAACTAGGTATATACTATATTAATTAGATAGTTTAGTTTTAGAGTACACACAATACATACAGAAATAAAAATACACACCATCATGTACGGTGGAACACAGAGAAAGGTGTACAGGAGAGTTTATAAGGTTGAGATTTTCTTAGAAACTACTTGACCTATTGCAAAAATTATTTCACAGTTTGATAGATAAAAGTTAAAACTATGTAACTATAAAAGAATTATTAAATTCGGTCCAGTAGTTTTAAGAAAATCTCAACCTTATTGAGGCCCCCTGTATACTCTGTCTTCGACTATACAATTTGGGCGGCCTAAGAATATTGCACACACCCAAATGTTTGCCCCAACATTTGTCCACATAACGGTGACTGCACAATTGCACACAAATACGTCGCTCGCACCGCAGAGCCGTCTGCCGGCGCTAAGTGGGAACCCTCGCAGCGTTCGCCGGCGAATTAAACTGTCCTCTATAATCGGTTTAGTAAGTGCCACCGGTAATTATGTATTTCACTTGTATTACGGACAAAGTAATAGTGATTCTCTGTTTCTATTTGGCTTAGAATACTATTTTAAGCTTATAAAGCGTTAATCTTTATAAAATAGTGCATCATCATCAGTCTATTTATATTGCCCCACTGCTCGGGCACAGACCTTCCCTTACATCGAGGGAGCTGGGGCCATGATCCACCACGCGGGCCCAGTGCGGATTGGCGGATTTAATAAGTCTCAGATTTTTTTCTTCTTCTAAGGCATGCGGTTTTTCTTCACCGTTTTGAGAGCACTCGGTAAATGTACGTAAGTTTTTCCGTCAAAATAAACCGAGGATAACTCATTGGTACATGGCTGCCCTGGCTGGGAAACGAAGCTGGGACCTCCGTATCGTAAGTCCATTGACCCGGGCCGGCAATTTTAAAAATATTATATCATCCAATATACTTAAGAGCCTTCCATGAGCCAACTAACTAACCTTTTTTAAATAGCTTTTTTAATAAAATTGATTAAATTGGAAGATATTATTTTTTCAAGATTAGCGGCGCTAGTTGGCTCATGGAAGGCCCTTAATCAATTTTATTAAAAAGCTATGTAGCAAATCTTTTCAATTTCGGCACTATTTGTGTTGTCGAATAAGCATAGTGTAAGCATCATATATGTATGTAATTAGTAATTATAAATTGACATGTAACGCACGTTTGGTTTAACTGTAAGTGTGGTTATGAAAAGAAAAAAAAAAACTATTTATTTTATTTTCCGGTCCCATGGGTACTAATGGCCATTTACAAGTCACTAAATAGCGCAGCAATAAACCTAACCACCCATAAAAATCAGCTGAAAAGTCCCTCCCTGAAACAATAAGAGACAATAATTGCCAGTCCTTTAAATTGCCATCAATTCCGCTGCATTGCAATTATTGTCACTAAAGGCTCTTTCTGAATACAACGTAGTGATGGGAATGAGTCCAACATCGAGTCTCGGTCTTTGGTCTTGGACAATCGTGCTTACACTGTCGTGTATCAATTCTGCTTTAAACATATAAATTAAATTATTGTTATAAAATTAACACAGGCTAAACACTTCAATACAATTTCAGGAAAAATATAGGAGGTACCTATGTACCTAATTGATATTATCAGTTCCTTTTACGGTTTAATCCCAACTGGTGATGTAAGAATTTTTATCTACCCAAAAATCGAAAACGAAACTTCATTTTCCTAATCACAGGATTCACAGGCCACCCTTTCCACCACTGTCAAAATTATATGAAATCTGAGGCCGAGATTAATTGTCAGTTTTTTGATTGAGATCGATCTTACAATTGTTAGATTTCATTCAATTTTAACAGTTGTAAAAGCGAGCTATACAGACAGTTTTGACTGCAAACTCACTGTCAAAATTGTATGAAATCTGACAGTTGTAAAACCAAACTCAAACCGCACATAAATGAGTGATAAGTGAGTGAGTATAAACTCAAAACTGTCTATGACTATCGGCTTAAGGCACTCAAAATTGTTCCTGCATTTTGATCGTAGGCCGAATACATCTTTGAGTGTGAGTTTAGTGTGAGCTTGTGGAATAAATTGTCGCTGAATCTTGGCCTTAGACATTTAAGTATTAAAATAGTAGATAGACTCAACCATACTCATACTCATTTATTCGGCCTTTGGTACAAAACGGAACATTTGCTAACGTCACGAGACCAAGAGCTTTGGTCTTTGGCAACAGACATCACTACTCCGTCCGATGCTCCTGACTACTTTGGGGACTTGCGGGGGTTTGGGGCGGAGTCTCCGCGCCTTAATTGGAGCGCCAGCGACGTCCTCGCGAAGTAATTAAGCAAACACTATTGGAAATGGAATTAAATTTTGTATATCGCCCGAGCTGACGCTTGCAACAATATCGCGAATGGAACTTGACTGTGAAACGTTTTGGTGTCATTATGACGATTGTTGTTTTTCTTTTCAGTTTTAATGTAACACCAAGCTTATTCTGTGGGTAAGTGGCATAGAGTTATACCCTCCACACACAGCCGCGATCTACGATCAGTTAAAACGCATGCCCCGACTCATTTTCTGGGCATTTTAACGTCCGGTAGGTAGCGATCTGAGGCCTGCGATCTACGTCCAGTAGGTAACGACGGCAGAAAATGAGGCGGGTCAACTGATCGCAGATCGCGGCTGTGTGTGTCTGAGCTTTACATGTGTTTGCGCACCTAGAGTGCCTACCCACTCACCCTCATGCATGCAGGGTGCAGTGCAGGCGGCGGCAGCTCTGGCTTTCCATGCGGTGGGCTCCACCAGGTGCGGCGATTGTCTCCAAATATATAGTCACACCACAACACAGTTATTGCCCCAATTTAATCACCAAACCGAGTAATTAGTTACCGAATATTATTTAACCGACCGAAACCGCCGAATAGCCGAGAAAAAGTGTCTGCCGAATGCCAGTAATGTCAGTGAGTTTATGGCCTCGACGTACGCCGTGAAGGTGCATGAGAAAGGAGGTGGCATGCACCTAGATGCGCCTGAACAACATGTACACACGAAGACAGAGATAAAATACAGGGGGGCTCAATTAGGCAGTTCTCCCACCGCCAGCGAGTAAGCGAGTAAATACCGGCTAGTTTATCGCCCAAGAAACGTACAAAAGATACTACATTCCGTGTAAACAAACACACAGCCGGCGAGTACTCGCTCGGCTATTTTGTCGCCGAGCGAGTACATCCCATCGCTCGGCTCACTCGCTGTAATCGCCCGTCGCTCAGCGACACTCGCTGATAGCCGAGCTACACAATTATACTCGCCACTCGCATTATTGCATTACAGTATCGTTATCAATCGTGTGAGAACATTTGCCATAAACCCCCACAAGAGAGGCCACAACACCGTCGACGAGACCCTGCCGGGGCAATAATAACCTTGAGGCCCAACTCTCCCTAAACCAAGATGGGGAGCAAGCAGACCTTCGTTGTTCGTCGTCGCCACTCGCTGCTCGCCCACTCGCTTTACTCGCTACTCGCTCATCGCCGGCGGTGTCCGACCGCCTAAGGTTTATATTTTCTCAAAAACTGTAGGTAGTATACCTAAAAGTACGTAAAGAATTTTCAAAAATACTTTTTGAAAATTATTTTTGAGAAAAATGAAAACTGTCCTATACAATATAGGTACTTACGCCATTCTCTATGTTAGACATGGCCGGAGTTCGAACTCAGATCTCCGCAATGGAAAGTTGTTTATAATAAGTATAATAATTCCCGCTATTTCTGGATTTTGTACCAACAAACTGGCTCGGACCGTGTTCTGCCAACTTCGCAACAATCCAAACTTCCGACTGTTGACATTTTAAGGCTAGCGAAATCCGTAACTCAACTATACTTCCTACTAGTTTCAAAGTTAAAACTTCGAGTAACCGGTGCCAAATAACAGACGTATCGTTTTACGAAAGTAATTCGACGCACAAAAGATGGCCGTGACCTCCGGGGGTAGCACGAGTTGCGTTAGCGATCGACGCAACGCCGCGGAGCTGTCAAACGCCTTGTAATAATGTCACTTTGACAGCTCCGCGGCGTTGCGTCGATCGCTAACGCCGACTCGTGCTACAAGGGCTGGACGTTATGATGGCACTTCACTTGGCTATTCCTATTCGCTATTAGATGTTTGTCGTATTTGTCAAATACTTGACGTACATACAAATAAGACGAATATTTTGTCAAGAACACCAGCCACACATGGCAATTATGACAAATACGCAAATACGAATAGCCAAGTGAAGTGCAACCTTAAAGTTGAATTCACAATCACAACTTTACTGTCACGCCACAATTTTTACGCCAGCCAATCAGAGGACGGCATTGCCATTTTGACGCCTATGTTATGGATTATCAGCGTTTTTTGAGATTCGCTACATTCACAATCACCGCGATACCGACTACCGCGATATAGCGACACAATTTTGCAATAAATCATGAAACTGTATTTACGTTTTATGCAAAAAAGGATTGTTTATTTCTGAAAAAAAAATCAATTGGCAAAGTGCATTCACAATCATATATTAAACGCCTTAATTGTTGCGTTTCTTGGGCGGCTGGCGTAAAATCCGTTGATCTGGATTGAAAATTGCGCGATGTTGTATTTCATTGGTTGAACACTAAATTGTGCCATCAAATATTCAAGTTTTTAGCGACTATATTCACTGTGAACCTAACGTTAAAGTTCCAAGTTCTTTACACCTTCGAACACAATACGGCGACGTGATTGGTCGGTTTGATCGCTACTCGATTGTTTTTCTTTAATGGCGTCGAGTTCGAATTTTGAATTGAGAATTCGTTTTTCGCACGCATCTGTGGGTTTTCCATTAATTTTATTGCCCTATTTTGGTGAATTAGGTTTGGTTTACTGCCTTTAACTTTTCTTGTTCCCTTTAATATTGTTTTATGTACTTCAAGCATTGTTCTCCTATAAACAACTAGATACACAAAGGTCTTACTAAAACAATTTAAAAAACGTCCAAATAAGGGTTCATTGTTAACGTCCAAATAATGTCTAATAAAGCAAATGACCATTCATCCGTTTGGACCTTCTTTGCGCTCGGACATTTTTAGAAGGCAGACTGTGTATCTAGTTATTTATAGGAGGTCAATGACTTCAAGGCCTTTAGTGTTGCTATTGTTTAGAATAGCAATACTCCAAAGAGCATGTTTTATTGTAAAATTCTATTTCCAACTCGTAGTAGGCAGGTAACAAGTATTGAAAAGTGAATTATTTTCGTTAATTTTACAAAATATACATAAATTTGTCAAATATGGAAACAGAATTAAAAGTTGAAAAATAACATAGTTATAGGCATTTGAAAATGTGAAGTGACGTCACTTCTATCTAATTACATACAAAGTCCGTAGGTACGGTGGAACACAGAGAAAGGTGTACAGGAGAGATTTTAAGGTTGAGATTTTCTCAAAAACTACTTGACCTATTGCAAAAATTCTTTAGATAAAAAAAAGCTCATCAACCGTATTGAGGCCTCCTGTATACTTATCTCTGTCTTCGACTGTACGAAAAAAGGGTATTAGTTTACTATCGAGTACCTACTTAAATAAATCTCATAGCATAAAAATAAAATTCCCACACCGTGTTAAAATTTTTAAAACATTTCCCGAATTTTTCCGGGAAAATTCAAATTCCTATTTTTACACTAGAAATATTCCGGATACCTCTATTTTGCGCTAAAAAGCGTGAGTATTACCCTGCGAGCGCGCCGCAGCGGTCTGTAGCAAAATTAGTAAAGTTTACTCCGTCATTATTGGCGCCGGCTGACAAAGGACCCCGGGCTTTGTCAACGCGTAATTACGCCACGCCGCGAATATTGCGCACTGACAGTTGACCCTCTTGTTTTTCAACTATATTTACCTGAGAATGCAGTCTCGATTTCTCGTATAGGCACAATAAATGAGTAATATGAGTGATTTACGTCATATCTTCTCGTCTTCAATACCACAATGCCTGAAAACTAAGGTCTTCAACCAGTGCGTCCTGCCAGTGCCTACGGAGCCTAAACGTGGACATAGACGGTGAGACTGGCCCACAAGTACAAAGTCGCTCAGCGAGCTATGGAAAGAGCTATGCTTGGCAATTCTCTGTTAGATAGAATAAGAAACGAGTGTATCCATTACCAGAAGACAAAAGTGGTTGACATTGCTCATAGAATCAGTAAACTGAAGTGGCAGTGGGCTGACAGATGTGTGTCGTAGAACTGATATTCTATGGGGTAGATGAGTTCTCTAATGAAGATCACGAAACCCTAATGTGAGACGCTCCCTGACCAGATGAAGGAATGAGATTCGCAAGGTGTCTGGCAGGGACTAGATGCAATAAGTCGATAATCGTATGGACACTCCATGACTCATAATTTGTCTCTATTTTCCAACTTTAACATCACAGCGACAAAAGCCAATGGGCGTTTTTGGAGCCTTTTGAAATTTTCGCAGCCAGAAACCAAATATGGTTCATTAGGTACATATTGGCAAAGTAAATAAAACATATTATGGCAGCTCATCTGTAACCTCAGTCCGGGCCGAGATATTCGACTTTAACTTTTTACTTCCGTTGAACTCAAATATCTCGGCCCCGGTGGAGGGTAGAGACGTCGAATCAACATTTTTACATTCACTATGAAGTCGTCTACAAGAAAATGTTGTTCCGGGATTTTTACCTTCAGTCAGAGCAGAGATATTTAACTTTAAGTAAATGTCAAATGTGAGAGAGGGGGAGGATATGCTCATTTTATGGTGCACCGGCCATCTACTATAACTTTTGTTATAATTCATCCCGACTGGGCCACTAGAACTCCGGTTCTTTTTAGATGGCCTTTGCATCATCTAAAATGAGCACATCCTCCCCCCCTCTCACGTTTGTCATTTACTTAAAGTTAAATATCTCTGCCCTGACTGAAGGTAAAAATCCCGGAAGGTAAGAATCCTCTCACATCTGGTGTATCCTCTTCACCACACCCCCTCTCAAGTTTTATGACTTTACTTAAACTTAAATATTTATACTCTGACTGAAAGTAAGAATCCCGGACTTCACGATGAACGTAAAAATGTTGCGTCTATGTTTCCCCACTCATCCGGGGCCGAGATATTTGAGTTTAAGTAAAGGAAAAATTAAAATCGAATATCTCGCAAATTCCCATGGTTTTAAAGACCCTACTGTCGTCGAAAGGCCACGACTCGGCTGTTATAAATAAATACTTTCTCTCTCATGTTACTTTAGTTTGTCATTTTATTTCAACTCTAATATGAGACTGAAAATATTTTAAATAAAGGTTCATTTTTTCCCTATTGAGGTAAGGAACCCCCACCCCCAAAACAGTAAAACTTTTTCCGGCTCCCCTAAAACATCCAATAAAGGATCCAAACGATCTCAGTCGTTTATCAGCATCGCCTAGCTAGGATACATAATTAATTATGCTACTATCACGAACCCCTAACATTTAAAGAAAAGTATACAGAAGCGTTAAACACGTTGGATATAAACACACGCTGACTCATATAACTATATCCAGAGTCCGACATACACAAAAATAAACTCTTAACTCCCAAGCACACCCCTAAACATAATAAAATATACCTAGACACTGAAACACGTTTGAATACGCCACCTTAATACAAAAACAACCAGATAAACATAATTACAGTCTCGCACACAAATTACACCCTGATATATACATACATTACGATACAAAAACCCTGTTTAACGCAGAAAGAAGCAAACACACAAAACACAACTAGAAACAAAAACGCACCCATCTACACACAAACATACCTTTACGAACAACACAAAACACAGGCAACTGCATTTGTAACACACAAAATACAGTCATCTTTATGCATAAGCACACAGCCAAACAAAAATACTCTTCAGCGTACAAAATACAATATGCAAATACACACAAATACGCCCCACAAAACACCTACAATCAACAACGCACTCCTCAAATACAAACATACCTTTACGCAAAAAAAAATACATAGACAAACGAAAACTGTGATTTTTTCGTGTCCTAACATAAAAAAATGCTCCCAAATACTCACAACACACTCTATGGTACTTACATTCAGATTCAAAATACACTACCATACTCAGACGCGCAAAATTAATTAGTACGATATCTAGGGGAATTTTTGTGTGTAAGAGAGTTTTTATGTACCGGTATTTTTGTGTTATTTAGGGTGTGTTTTGCTCATCCGAGTGTAATTTGTGATTTACGGTATCTTTTTAAATATTACATCGCGACTGGGATTCGAACCAGAGACCTTGCCATTCTTTTTCAACTAATGTTGAGCTAATGCTCAGTTGAAAACCGTGACTCGAACCAGATCGACGATATTAGGAATAGTATCTTTTTGTATTTGGATCTCGTTTGGCGTGAGTTTGGGAGTGTTTTAATATGTAGGAGTGTTTATATGTGCAAAAATATCCTCTAACACATACAAACACACATAAGTGCAAAAAGTAAATACGCCGCAACAATCGATGTACGGTCGATAGCACATCAAGCGTATCACACTGGCACCATACGCAGGAGTTATACGATATATTTTGCAATGGTTTCTTTTAACAAGACACTGGGCTTGTTACGGCGTATGTTATACATCTGTGTATTTTTTTCAAAAGGTCTTAACTTTTGTGTACAGTCGACGGCACATCAACCTATAAAAAACCAAACTTTGCAAACTACGTATAACCCCTGCGTAGCGTGCCAATGTGATACGCTTTATGTGCTGTCGACCGTACATCGATCACCTAGCCAGAGGATGCTGAGGAACCATTTAGTGTAGTTCAGTTCGTCAAGTTTACACGGGGAGAATCCGGACACCGGACACAAGTTACAACAAGGAGGATAATTATTATGGGAAATGAAATAAATATGTTTTTTTTTTACGGGGGGAGGAGGAAAAAATAAATTAACATCAAAGGGGAAGTGTATTATAGATGGCAGATGCGACGCCTTATGAAATAAAATACATTTCAATTTATTTTTAGGTGAGGGGGAGGATATTGTTCAATGTACATGTTGAACCGAATTTCCGCTTTGGTTGACCGCAAAAAAAAAGTCTATGGGGAGTGTATTGAACATGGCGGATGCGACATCTTAAGGAATAATAGGAAACACAATTTCTTTTTGGTATGGACGGGGGGGGGGGGGGGGGGGGGGGGGTATAATGCACATGGTACACCGGATTTCCGCTTTTGAAGACCGGAAACCAATAAATTGTCGCAAAGGGGGAGTATATTGTAGATGGCAGTTGCGACATTCTCCTCTATTTTGGCAAAAGTTAAACTCTATTATCTCGGCCCGGACTGCGGTTAGAACCCCGGGAACAACTTTTTTTCTCTTTTTGTATGGTCTCCTACACAGTAGATATGAAACTGATTCTGGCCGCGCGAAAAAAAAAAGGCACCACCCTCCATACGAATGTGCCCATTGGCTTTTAAGGGTTTCTTAATAATCACGTAACGTGACCATCTCCCGATTCAAAGTTCGAGCCAATAGGGGTCACACGACCGCCCGAAAATTAACCCTTGCTTAACTTTGGCAACTCAACTTAACCCCAGGTCCACTTTTAGTGCAGGCGAAGTCGTGTCAAAACTCGCCAGTCCGCAATTTTGCTAGCCACAAATTACGCGTCTTTGAGTCCGAAGTAAGGCGGAAACAGCCGAAGTCGCTTCGTTAGAGGTCAGATTGGGGCCATTGTAGTTCCAACTTAATCGCCTTCGGACAATGGCCGGTGACGCGATGTAATCGTCGCTAAATAGTCGCAGTTAAATCGCTTGAAATCGCACCATTTTAATTGCAACTACAGATGCAATGCTACGATAGGATTCAAATAGTCCTTTGGCCGTATCTTTATTAAAACAATAGATATTTAAAGCAGATACAATACCTATCTATCTAGTTTTAAAAATAACATTTTATCTGCCGTTATTTATGTCTGTTAAATAAAACATGTCAAATATTTGATGTACTTAGGTAAATTAACATTATTTAAATTGTTTATAACAAATAAAACACTAAACGAATATTTAATTTAATGTTTAGGTACATATGTTTATTGTGCTTACAAATATCTAACCTTGCTTTTTATTTAACAAGGAATACTCTCATACTCATACTCATTTTATTTTAACCTAAGGTACACAGGGAACACTTTGTTACGTCATACATTGTATAATATTGTAATCATACATTTTAATAATGTATGATTACATGGCTCGATAGACAAAGAGGCAGAAGGGCAAAAGCAGACCCACTGTATTGTGTCAGTGGTCACTAATTAAACTACTTACAATCATTAATATTTCTAATTCTTTAAAAACTACTGAATACTAAGTCTCAAATTGTTAAATAATTCCGAATAATTCCCAGATTGTATCTCTATCTCTAATCGTAACGATAGTACGGATGCGTTGTTGTTTTTCCAATACAATACTAAAACATGTTGAAGTCGTTCAAATGAGCCGTTCCGAATGCCAAATTAAATATCGCCAACGATCGGTTTTTATTCTGTCATTATTTTCGAGCGATGAATTTTATCCGTGCGCTAATTTACGAGAATTTGTTGATGTAACAAATTCGCGGTTTATGATTGGTGAATTTTCCATGAAAAAGAAATCGTATAAAAAGGAACGCCTATTTTGAATAAACACTCGGGATAATTTGATTCATAAAGCGATAAAAATTAGTAGCTAACAGCAGATCAAGTGATCACTTTGAGTGTGTGAGTACAAACAAAGTAATTCGAGAGAAAATGAAAAAATGGTAAATTTTTTTTAAACATTTATTTTACTTTGTCTTATAGTACCTACATTTTAAGTTTATTTCGTGAAAATATAATAAAGTATACAGTTATGCATATAGGTACCTACTAACCGTTTTCAAATTATTTTTGGATAGTTTGGTACAAGTACAATTGACCAATTAGATCGATATTATACCTTTTTTTTACCCAGGTAAAACATGCAAATCATGTTGCACCACGCCCGGGGGAGCGTGTTGTTTATGTCGGGCTCACCGCCCTGAAGGGGCAGCATACCGACTAAACGTCCTGGGGTGTTCCACCTCGTGCCATTTCGATATTATACCTACCTACCTACATACTTATGTTTAGAACAATAATAATGAATAGGTACTCATGTGTTTCAATTTATAGACACCACCACCATACTAAACCGAGAACCGACTGACCGAAATAAAACTCTTACATTACCGTACTTTTATATACAACTACGATTTCACATCACAGTTACACAGCAATGTACTTAGGACAACCGAAAAAGTTACTCAAAAGTTGGGTTGTGTTCGAGTAGTATTTTGTTCCCCTATTCGCCCTCCCCGTAAGGCTCTGGTGTCGCACAGGCGGAGCGGGAAGCGATTCGTTCGGCGGAGCGTTTACCATTTTAAAACCGTCTCTCTGGACAATGTATACTGTAGAAATAGGTACTAGGATTTGCATGCTGACTTTAGAATAGTTTTTGTTTAGTATATAAGTTTAAATTATGTTGCATTGCCCTGACAGGGTTCATGTTGAGTACTGACCTTTTACGTAACACCTGGAATTAACCACATGATCGCAATAAAACATTTTGATTTTGTATTTCATAGTCATTATTCCGTAACAAAGTCGACGTGTAAGAAAATTGACACATTGAATAGTGATGGTTCCACTTTACTCAATTTTGGGCAGTATCGTGCCTCTATTTTGACGCTGGACTCCGCAGCTCGAATAACACTGCAGTGAAACAGTCACACATGTTTTTCAATCAAGGGTGCTTTTTTTAATAAAATACATGAAACTTTTGGCCCAAACTAGAATTCCGTGATATGGATACGGAGACATATAAAGAAACAACTACAAATTACACCAAGACTGAAAAAGTTGCTATAATTTAAGTATAAGAACCTTCCCGATTAGGACTCGAACCCAGAACCCCTTGGACAGAATTCTGTCCTGCCGTACTGAGTTAGGAGGGCGTTCTTCTTTCCCAACTGTCATTCCCTGAATTCTGATTCATACTCAATTACTCATACACATTTATCAGGCCTTTGGTACACTATGGAACACTTGCATCACTTTTACACAACTAGATTTCTGGGCCTATAAAAGGATAGCTCCGCTGCACGCTCCGCTTACCGCTCCGCTTACACCAAGCCCCGCCCTGTGTGGGGGTACGCGATAACCGCTTTTTATACGCATAATGCCGGGATCTCGCGCTAAGCTGATAGAATTGTGGCGGAATCAGCAGCCCTTTTGAACTTCTATTAAATTGTAACACTCGCGAGTTCGCGCCAGTGGAATAGCGGCTTTATTGAAATTGTTGGAGATTATTTTTTTTACGTCTTTTTCGGGGGGCGGGGGAATTGGTTAGAGGGGAAGGGAATTGATTGTCTCAGGCTTTGAGTAAATAAGTAATCCAGAGAGACCATCTGAAACTGTAATAGCGATCCATTAGGTACCATACTTATTGGTTAGTATATGAATGATGTAAATGGATTTTACCTGGGAAAAAAGGGATGATGTAACATGTCACATAATATTGGTCACATAATGGATAAATACCTAAATAAAAATATCCGTAGGTCACATAACATTAGGTGATCAGATCATTGAAATAAATAAACAACTTTTTTGTTTACGGCCCATCATTATTGATTTTATACGGGTTTAAAACTAATTAATTTGTTAAGTAATTAAGTGCAAATGATGCATAGAGCTATCAAACGTTCCCAAAATAGAATTGCTCCTTATTATGATAGTGAGCTGTCAATTACGCGACTAAACGATAGCATTATAGCGTATGTTTGTTAACAATTCCGCTGAGCACACAGCGGCTGGTACACGCTTTTATAATACCTTTATCGAGCGGCCATAGTGTTGTAGAGGTTTTTTTTTGAAAAATTCTTCCCAGAGCGAAAGGCAACGCCAACTATACAGCCTGGTCTGATGTTAATAGAACGTCAGGATTCTTATAAATACATACATATATACGAAGATATCCTAACCTAAATCTACGCACAATCCTCCCAAACCCCTAAACGAAATAACTCAACGATCCATGCAATCATCGAGTTATGCAAGGAAACCTTGCTAAGAGCACAAATTTCACACACACGACTTCTTTCGAGCACTACAATTAATAGAAACGTTCGCAGACATCTCCTGATTAACTTAACGTGATCTTTAATCACTAAATACCACGGAAACTATTTAGAATTAAAACTATAGTGAGCCATTACTACAAATTATTATATATAAACGGATATCACTCACTTATATTGTTAAAGTCGGCAATTGGACCGACAGTTTCGACCGATTTCGACGGTCTTTTTCAAGGTGAGCGCGCCACGCCCGCGTCGCCGTTGACGTTTCTTCGCGCACTATTTAATTAGAATTTTCACATTATTTCCTTAGGTACTTATGTAAATTTCCATGCGTCCGTTCCCATAAACCACATCTATTTGAGTAAATCGTGTTTGGTTTGCAAGGTAAATAGAGAATGATCCCGTACGGGGGTATATCGGTAACAAGTGACAAATCCCTCGATATATTCACGTTGCTACTGAGCTAGAGTCCAATTGGTCACTTCAATTCGGTATCGGTCACTTCCGGAGAATAACGCTAAAGAGAAAAAGAAATAAAAAAATAAAAGAAAAAGAAAAAAGAAGAAAAAAAAGCGAAAAAAAAAAAGAGAAAGCGGTCTCAATCGTTTCGGCTGAATGCCAATTATGAACTAACAGATGCATCAATAAAATTTCCAAAAGCGTAGTTACATTTGACAGGTTGCTAATCCATGTTATAAATAAACCATCTTCGTATAAGTTACATATTTAAACCACGTTTATTAATACGACAGTCCTTAAAACATGGCGTTGCGTAATTTTTTAAACTTTCATTCATACTAATTAGGTATGTTTCCGCACAAAACTTTGCGACTTTTGCCTCGTATAAGTAAACGCGACTTAAGATTAAGCAGTGGTTTGAGTCCGGGTTTAAATTTTATAAGGATTTCGCCTCACAAAATCAACGCTACCGTCAAATCAAGCCGATTAAATGTTTCACCGCTACGAGATATGTATAGCTAATAATAGAACAAGCATTTCGTCGTGCAAACTTTTCCAGCAACTGAGAAAACCAGCAGAAATAATTTCAAAAGACAATAAACCCGACTGCAAAAAAACTGTCCCCTTTTGATTAATTTTTATACCCTATGACACTCCCGTAATCAAGACGAATCTAACTATACCTCATACACCAAAATCCATCAAGCCGTTTCGGCTACAGGATGGCAGAAAGGAATGGACATACATACATACCTGTGGGAGCTGGCTGATGGGAGCCTGGTGATCTGTATCACAGGTATTCTGTCTAGTTCAGACACCAGACTCTAACACTAAAGAATGTAATCTACCTACCAACTAATTTATTACTACCAATTAATTGGTCACGGTTTCATTGTAAAAGTTTTCCCATCTCTATTGGTTTGGTTAGTATCGCACAGTGGGCACCGTCCGTATATATTAGTGGTCGACTATAATTTATTTGGCCGAGTAAATAGGATTAGCAGCGGGCGGCACAGTGGGTCATTTTTTGCGGGGCTGGACAAAGCGCAGAGACGGCGGGTGGCCGACGCGAGCTTTTACAAATTTTGTCCGCGGACTCCCGTGCTATCGATTCGCGTTTTCTTGTTGTGGGTATTAGGGAAATCTATCATGTCACAATATAATGGTATTTTGTGGTAGAAAATTTCGTAATATTAC
This sequence comes from Tachystola acroxantha, assembly GCA_963506565.1. Lineage (NCBI taxonomy): Eukaryota > Metazoa > Arthropoda > Insecta > Lepidoptera > Oecophoridae > Tachystola > Tachystola acroxantha. The sequence continues at coordinate 1,838,624 of OY735874.1, forward strand.
AGAGTAACTGCGATTGTAGTATTCTGGCGTGTGTTTTTAGGGGCCTTCCATGAGCCAACTAGCGCCGCCAATCTTAGAAAAATAATATCTTCCAATTTAATCAATTTTATTAAAAAAGCTATGTACATAACGTTTATTACGATAAATACTATTTTTTAAATGCTTATTTATAACGTGATTCAATGTGGGTAAGTTGTAGTTCGCATAATTGCGAAAAACGGCCGTTTTTGGCACATTTGTGAACTACAACTTAGTTTGTCGCAATTATGCCATGTATTTTATATTAAAAATAGTGTTCATCCTAATAAAGAATTATTTAATAATTTGTAAGATATATTTTTTTTAATTATTATTAGTTGGCTCATGGCAGGCCCTTAATGGTTAAAGTTTCGCTGCGTCCTCTTTTGAATTTATTATAGAGTGCATGGAATTAGTAAGACGTGACGTCACATGAGAAAGAGAGTAATAAGAAAGTTTAACACCAAAACCAAGCCTTAAAAATCGTCTGCCAACAAACTTATTCCTCGCCAAATTTAATAGCAATTTCCTGTCTTCATTATAAACAAAACACCTCTCGGAAACCTATAAAAATCAAAACCTTTTTAAACCCAACTCTAAATGGACGAGTACCATAAAACGGAACCTATAAATTAATACTCTTGAAAACACAGAAACGTCATTAAAAATTACGAGAAAAACTTATAGGCTGAAATTCAGGGCGAGGTGACAGGTGCCTGTAAAAGCTTAAAGATTATATTACCGTAAAGTAATCCGCGGAGTTTATCTGAGCTTCCGGGCAAATAAAAATACTTATCACGTAAAACTGGAGGCTCCGGCAAACCGGGGGCCACCTCGGCCGGGCAATAGTGATGTGCTATGGTAGATGCACTGGGGTTTTGGTACGATAAAGATAATTTTATAGAAGTCATCAAATCAAATATACTTTATTTGCACACAAGAGGAATGCATCGGTTACTTACTTATAAAACCAAAATTATCATAATATAATTAATATAAAATGCAACTTAGGTCCGACTCTGAGACCCCGGGACATGTAAGTGCACCCAGTGTCTCCGAATGGGACTGTCCATGGTATCCGCAATGCCTTTCAGGATGCTGTCAGGGCTGCCGCGAACCCGGCGCATCAGGGACGCGACTCTTGCGTATGATGGCATGGAATCCGTCGACACAAGCTTCCGCAAACATCCCTGACGCGCTGCAGCATCGCCACAACCCCAACTTACATAATTACAGAGACGTTTAAGTACATATAATACATACAGTTACATATAAAACCAAATATAGCTAGTGTGTGTGCGCACCTAGAGTGCCTACCCACTCACCCTCATGCGAGCAGGGTGCAGTGCAGGCGGCGGCAGCTCTGGCTTTCAATGTGCGGTATTGTAGTAGATGCTGCGATTGACTTCAGATGCGCGCCCAACACAATTCACAACACACTCAGTTATTGCCCCAATTTAACCACCGAACCGATATTAGTTTCCGAATAATTACTTCACTTCACTTCACTTTTTAAATTATGGCTTCTACCGTGGCTGGCACAGTAATTTTGCCAGTGTCGAGTAGGTGATGACCAACGAATTGAGAAAATGCAAGGTTAAACGAAATAAACCAAAAAAAAATGTTAAGTCATCCAATAAAACATATAGAATTACATCACCGACCGATACCGCCGAATAGCCGAGATTAAGTGTCGAATTGACAGGGTGTCATAATTATTTATGGTCTTTATGGCCGTGACGTCCGCCGTGAAGGTGCATGAGGAAGGAGGTGGCATGCACCTAGATGCGCCTGAACATAGTGTACAGACAGGTAAAAATACCAACTTCTACAGAACTTGGTACGAAATTGCTTCCCATCCCTACACTGTAGGCGCGTGACAAAATGTCGTGGCCAATCAGTGCTTGTCACAGCACAACAGAGAGCCGCGACGATTGGGTTTGTCGTGCGACTCGCGACCGACACGACACTCTGCCTGGTAAGACAATCCGACATCGCGCCGGGAATAATCCGGAAAGATATAAAGAATTTAACCGGTAAAAGTTAGGTAACTTATTTCTATAACTTGCTACTTCTAGGGACTAACAGGTGCCAACAAGTTCCGCCAATTTTAAAAAAAAAATATCTTCCAATTGTAAAAAAAAATGTTATGAAGCAAATCTTTATTACGATAAACACTATTTTTTAAATGTTTATTATGAATGTGAATAGGTGATAAGTGCGAGTGTTCCATAGCAGCACACTGGACGAAAGTGCTAGTGGCGTAGGTTTTAATGGACTAAGCTATTTTATATTTATTTATTGTGACGAACGAATTGTATTTTTTATTGTATCGAGGACATTTTTATTTTAAAACATATAATAAGCAATACTAACTATACAGGGTGTAACGTAAAGGGTATAAGAAGCCGAAGGGAGGGTGTTCAGTGTCGGTATCTGAACAACTTTTGTTCTACAACTTTTTGATTTTCGCGAATTAATTTTTTGTCTTTTCATACATTTCGTACCGGTAGCTGATCGATTTGTATGAGATATTAATTTATTTTTATTTTTTATTCGAAAAGTTGTAGAACAAAAGTTGTTCAGTTACCGATACTGAACGGTTCCCTTCGGCTTCATATACCCTTTACGTTACGCCCTGTATATGGACCACCTGTTGTTCGAAATAAATAAAGATTATTATTATGTATCTCTCCAGGTTTCACGGGTTTAAGAAAACCCGGTCCTTTGAAAGGCTTGCACGGAGACATAGGTCCAACGCGTAGAGGCCCCTTAGAGAACTTTAATTTGAAGGGATATGTGATGCACTTAGCGGGACCCGTCTCTCTCTCTCTCTCTTATTATTATTACTATCATGATTCAATTTCGATAAGTTATACATGGTGGCCTTGAATTCATTCGACAAAATTGAAAGGATGGTTAGGCTTGTGACATACCTACATTAATTCTGCACAGCGTTTAAGTAAATTAAACAATTTGGGGAATAATAAAAAAAACGTTTACAGGGTGGAACTATCAATATATTTTACACGGTCCTGAAGATAAGATCCTAAGTCTAGCCAAAGCATTAGCCAATGATTTTCAGCGAAAACGATTTTGAAATTGAATCCTCAAAGCACAGTGCCAATCTACGAATTGCTGAGCCAAGGGAATCGTACGACATAAAATGTACAAAGACTATTTATTGTACAGGGCCGCCGTTAGGACTGGGGGGGGGGGGGGGGGGGGGGGGGTCGGGAGTTAAAAAAAAATAAACAAGATAGACTCTACTACTGTTGTAACCTATAAGCTTTCCAGTGTCGGGAAAAACTTTTCTCCCATTTTCTGTCATAAGATTCTCTCCCGTGATTATAAACTCAAACTCAAAAATTTTAATACAGTCATAATATAAAATGGACTTATGGTAAAATTGGTCATAGTATTCAACCTGCATGCAGATGTGCAAACATAATTATGTAGTCAGAATTTAAATTACGCATTATCCATGCTCGGAAAACTGACTACGGATCTGGCTGAAATCTGATGACTAAGCTATCAGCACCGCGATCAGCTAAAATGCAGACATCATATCACGCCCACTCAATTTCACCCCCAAGAAGGGGGTCGATTAAGACTGAAAAGCTCTATTTACAATCTGCCACAAAAGGTGCATAAAGGACGGAGAAAGCGTGATAACATTATCCGAGTGAAAAATGTATCGAACGGCGCTCCGCGTACAAGTGTCGAATCTCAGGGGGGCCACAACCGAATAAATAAAGCCCGGGAGCGCCCGCGAACTTGCAAAAAATGCCCATTTACCCCCGATGCGGGCGCGAATATAAAATATTGATCACAACGGAAATTTATGAAAACATAAAAACGCGAAGGTGCGAACGCAGCGCCCCCTGATGGAATACCCTTGTACTGTCTCCTGGCTTCGCGCTACGTTTCAGAGGGATTAACGTCGTATTTGAGAACCATAAAATTATGCTTAGCTATTTCAAGATTTCACTCTTTGCCTCTGGAAGTGGGAAATTCAATTTAAAAGGGAGCTTTTACTCACGTCATCGGAGTTCATAATGGCGCTTCGGTCAGAGAACATTTTGCAAATGAAATTCCGAGGGTTGCTTGTCCGTTGGGGATGCCCTGCGAACGGTTATTACCCATTTTTTATATGAAAACCCCATTTTAATCCATACACCGTCGAGCCGTAACTCACGCCTTTTATTTAGTCACTTAGATTACGCTTAACAAGGCCCCGGCTCTTTTCCTCGGCCCTAAATGAGGCAATTCATAATTGAATTTTATGCTTGAAAAATAGCGCTGCGGCTGCATTTGGCTGCTAGGTTCGGTTGAATTTTTCCGGACAATCCGTAATTTTCAGCGGGGACCAACAATAAATTATTCAACTTTATTCGTTGGATTATGCGGATATTTTTTATCAGAGAATAAATTCGCAAATTCTTCGTCAGCATTTGGATATCAATTGGTCGATCTATCAATTACAATTTATTGATGGACTGCGTGCAGAATTCACCTACAAGTACCACCCTCTTAGCTATTTCTGCCGTCAAAAATAAGGCATTAGCTGTGTGAAGGAAAAGTAAGGGACTCGATAGGTGTGATATGTCGTGGTCCCCAAATCTAAGCCTAAGTCTAAACCTAAACGCAACTGTCAATGTCACTCATATTATGACAAATAGAATAAAATACCCCTGGAGGAAGATAGAAGACTGTTATGGTTCTCTTGAAAATGGCGGGAAACGACGGTTGCGAAATTATTTGATAATTTTCCGGTTGAGATTTTCTCAAAAACTACTGGACCGAATTTAATAATTCTTTTATAGTATACCTACATATTTTTAACTTTTATCTATCAAACAGTGAAAGAATTTTTGCAATAGGTCTACTTGACCTAATTGATAAAAATTTTAACACGGTGTGGGAATTTTTTTTTTATGTTATGAGATTTATTTAAGTAGGTACTCAATAGTCAACTAATACCCTTTTTTCGTACAGTCGAAGACAGAGATAAGTATACAGGAGGCCTCAATACGACTTAGCTTTTATCTATCAAACAGTGAAAGAATTTTTGCAATAGCTCAAGTAGTTTTTGAGGAAATCTCAACCTTAAAAACTCTCCTGTACACCTTTCTCTGTGTTCCACCGTACCTACCTACTGAAATCCGTATCGGTATCGGAATCCGATCAGTACCTTACCTCTATTAGGTACATCGGATCGAGAGATTCCACACTTCACACATGGACTGGTAATAGCTTTAGCGTGTTATTGCTAATCTGGATTAGTCGCTTCAGGCTGTGTACCTACATCAAGTACTAGATCCAGAGTTTATGCTAAACACACTTAGGGAACAGTGATTTGTCGCCCCACATATTATTGTTACATCGTAATACTAATTAATTTAAAAAATATGCGACATAAAAGGCCATATATTTTGACTGCGCTAACTTAGAAGATTTTTTCACAACTGCAAGGAATTTGGTTTCATTCGACTTGAAATTAAATGTTTTATTGTTGTTCACAAAAAATAGCATAAGACAATGTTCCTGGCTCCCAAACTAGGATTCCCTGTGCTGTGGGAACTAATGGGAAGCCAGGTCTTTCGTCCTTAAGACTATTGCAGTGGCCTCCCTATCCATATTGTCATCCGGCTTACCGCCCGTAGCATGCCGAATTGATATACGCGTTCCGAAAAAGATTTAAAAAACGACAGATGGATAACCGAGTGATATACCTACTTTAGGCTCTTGAAAATGGCGGGAAACGACGGTTGCGAAATTATTTGATAATTTTCCTTTTAATGTCTACAGGGACTATTTTGTGTTTAATATCACGTTAAATTAATCAGAAAATGTTCGCGAGTGACAGTATGGTGATTTTGTTGGATAATTTGAGCAAGATCTGGGGTTTCAAGCTTTTATCAAGAGTTCCCGATACAAACTCGGGAGTGAACGTGACTGTCGAGCTGCTTCGTCCAGAGTGATGACGCTACGGCGTCTCCTCTGGATGAAGACATGAAGACGCGGCTGCCCAGGGTGAAGACGCTACTGTGACTCCCCTGGAGGAAGACAGAAGGCTATTGAATATATTGAATTTTTGTAACATGACATTGGCAAATGACGAACTGTCGAGTCCATTAATAAAATAAATAAAAATACCTACTTTTGTTTTTGAGGTATGGAACCATAAATTTTATTTTTAATGTACATGACATGTAAAAATTTAAATGATCTGTATTTGTAAAAAGGAATTAAGATAAAAAAAAACAGTTGTAATTTAAAAAATAAGATAACTTTTTTTCCTGAATTATTTTTTCCCTAATTATTAATTTCCTATCGTGACAACTAACTTTCAACCCAATGCTCATCATTATTAAGATCTTCGATCCCATGGAATACACTCCCTAGTTATTGATCAACTTTCTCGTTTTCGGATTTTTGTTTCCGACGTGTAACAATAATTTTGGTGACGTCACCGCCATTTCAACGGCACACGAAAACTTAGCAAGTAAATAAATTATTTGCCTAACTGCTAATGAGTTTGAGACCTAGAATTAATAGCTTAAAGTTTAATATAAGTTACGTTGTTGGCGGCGAGGCGCAGAAATATTAATTTATAGGCCTTCCGAACGACGTGAAGTGAAAGACTGTGGAGCGTATTCATAAACGTGATTTAAAGTTACACTGCCGTTTAGGCTCCTGTCTCTTTCTATCTCAACCTTTTATTAACGAAGTGCGAATGGGATAGCAACACGATTTCATGTTTTAAGTTTAACTAGGTTTGAATAACAGCATATGTCTAAAACTCTATCTACTCTATGGATGCAAAGTAGGTAGGGGTAACCAAATCGATCACTATAAGCATGGTGACCAAAATGGTAACAAAACAAAAGACATTGCCGCATTTCAATGGAGCTTTGCACCACCTACAAAACTACGTGACCATTTAAGCTTTTATCATTTTGTTGGGGACTTATTACATAATCATAATCATTGCATAATCATAATCTTAATCAGTATCATTTTCACTACTCTCGCAACTCCTATAAAAGACTAACAAAAACAATGAATAATTCGCCTCGATTTCTTACTATTTTCTGAATTCTTAATTAAGCAGTTTTTTTCGACTCGCTAGATGTACCTACAAAACTTTATTTTAAACCAATAATTATAATAAAAAATGGAGATATTTTTACATTTATTCGTTATCTTGTACATCATGCGGTTGATGGTGGGGCAGAATCTGGTATTGTCATTTAAAGCAATGCAACCAAAGAGTTCGAGACTAGTTATTGTAGTATTTTTATTTTATTTTTCCGCAACTGGCAACATTGAATCCGTGTCCGATGCAACTGCGCTTTGCTGTCAACTTGATGGATGACGTCATTAACGTTACCACGTGATCGAATCAAAATGGCTCCCATTGGGGCTTCATTAACAATACAAACGTGTTCAAGCTACCAAGTATTACGAGTGTTTTAGGGAAATCGACGAAAATGTTTACTGATAACGGTACCTACCGACCGCGAAGTTCTATTTAGATATTTATTTTATTAATGGACTCAACGTTCGTCATTTGCCAATGTCATGTTACAGAATATTCAAAATATCATATCGTCTTCTCTTCATCCAGAGTAGTTGCCGTAGCGTCGTCACCCTTGGTAGCCGCGTCTTCTTGTCTTCATCCAGAGGAGTCGCCGTAGCGTCATCACTCTGGACGAAACAGCTCGACAGTCACGTTCACTCCCGAGCTTGTAACGGGACTCTTGACTATAGCGCCAAACTTCTGCATGAATCCTCCAATAACTTCACCATACTGTCATTCGCGAACATATTCTGATTAATTTAACGTGATATTAAACACAAAATAACCAAATTAAAATAAAAATTATCAAATCATTTTGCAACCGATGTTTCCCGCTATTTTCAAAAGCCTCAGTTCTATCGTAGCATCGTTTTCATTTAGACAACGTGATACATTGCTGCATTGTATTTGCAAGTTTTATTAAACGAAAAAAAAACGTGGTAATGTAAAGCGTTCATGTGTCAAATACGAAAGCAATTGAACTTCGCGGATATTCAACTCAAATAATAATTTACGTGTTAGAAATACATATATTGAATTATGGGTGATAAAAGATCCATCTTTCCTAATGTTAAAGCTTGGCGCTCACAGCTGTCATATGACGTAGTCTCATACATTTCGCCGAGCACGAAAAACAAATGGATTGGCCCAGTCAATCCCAAAAAGTAGGGACGAATGCCATCAATCCTTTACGCGTATGCATCAAATATGTACACATAAGCACACAAGACGCCGCGAAACGAATAGCAACATGACACATACTCGATATAACCCTCATAAAAAGCTGTGATAAAATATGGAGAGTAACGGATAGTGGGAAAAAAACTATTACTCGGGTTAGAAATGGATTCGGGGTCATCTCTTTGTGTCATCTCCCATATCGAAGGGCCATCGTTCGTCACTGTTACATTTGGACCCGTTAGCGGAAGATGGATGGGCCGAGGTGGGACCCTTTCGGGACCTCGCGGGCCTCGTGTTTGAGTAACGCCCGGTCCGTTTACATTTGTAAATGGGTTCTAAACTCGAGTGTTCGCTTGACCGGCCTCTGCCGGGTTTTGTATTCTTTTTCGGAACGTCAAAATTCGTTGAACTCTGTCGTTTTTATTTTATTTTTTAACTCTACATAGATAGTATAGCTAATTCTGTAGCAGGCCACTAAATCGAATCCTAATCATAAACGCTGTCACTGTCGTTCATATGCTACATCGCATAAGAGCGAGCGGGACACCTCGCTTAGAGGCGACTAACATTAGCGTGCGTATTCTATAAATAGCACCATTGACAATAGCAGGGAAATAACAAAAATCATGTCTCCAAGTGAAATTTTCAAGCTCAAATAAGCTTCTTGAGAATGTCCAAACGAAACTGACTGAAGTAAACCTAATAATAGTTTTTGCAACGAAATCATATTTTTACAGCGAACGCGGGATGCCTCGTTTATTAACGGCTAATATTAGCACAGAGAAAGGTGTACAGGAGAGCTTTTAAGGTTGAGATTTTCTCAAAAACTACTTGACCTAATGCATAAATTCTTTCACTGTTTCATTCATAGATAAAGTTAAAACTTTGTAACTGTAAAAGAATTATTAAATTCGGTCCATTAGTATTTGAGAAAATCTCAACCTTGTATACTTATCTCTGTCTTCGACGGTACGTAATCTGGAATCGCTACTAATTGTACTTACAGTTAATATTAGTAGCCAGGGTTTTGCGTCCATTCCCAAATGAACCCTAAAATATTTCACCGGTTCTCGTTTTAGCTACTATTACATCGATAATCCAATCCAAGAACCTATTTTCGTAAAGATAAAGAATAACAAAGATTTCCTTTCGTTTGCGGATATTTCTGTTTTGTTTGTTTTGCCTCGCTCCTACATCTGCTTATCCCCGAAATTCGCCGAACGATTCGGCAAACATCTTCGGGCGAACCGAAGCCGAACGCGTTTATTTTTTTATACCTACCCACAGGTCAAGCCCACTCCAGCCCTTTGTGCCCAAATAGATATAGCACTGTGTGCATTAGTGAGGGTTGCTTTCCTTACAGTTTTTTTTCCTTAAACATGAGCGGCCCCTTCGGGCGAAGGTTCTTCCGGTAGGGTTCGGGGATCCCCGATTAAATGCATGTCATTTTGATTTATACGTGCAATTATTACACATCACACGAATGATACTCGCGGTTTGTTTGGCAGTGTTGCCAGAAGAAATGATATCATTTATTTCTATTTTTTCTTATGAGAAAGACTACAGACTAGCAGATGAGCCACCTGCACCTGGGGGTAGCACGCAACTAATCGACGCAACGCCGCGGAGCTGTCACCTTGTAATAATGACACTTTGACAGCTCCGCGGCGTTGCGTCGATCGCTACCGCTGACTCGTGCTACAAGGGCTGATTGTACCTAATCGGTTTTCTAGAAACACCTGGTACACCCGAATCTTGCTTTTTCGCTGCCAACCTTTGTAATACAGAGCTTTATTCACTTTTTTCTTGTAGAATCGCATATCTCTATATATTTTATACTTAGGTAAGTGATCGGTTTTAGATTGACAGAAATCCAAAACTAAGTATCCTACTGTACTTTAGAAATTCATCTTCTTAGTCACAATCATTTAACTTTATTTATTGTAGATAGTTCTTATCAAGCGTTTTCAAAGGTAAATAAGAGTTACTTACGCGGTGTTCTACCTGTGACTGGTAGAGGCCAGTCACATCTGGAATACCGCGTCCAAGTAGGTACATTTTTAGAATTTTATTTTTAAAGTATTTTATTTTTCAATTTTTTATATCATTTTTGTTTGTTTGTGTAAATATGTTATTGATTTGTTATACATATAAATAAATATCTCTAGAGTTACTCCAGTTTTATTTGAACTGTATGTTACGCTAACATTATGCAAGACTATGGTGTATAAATTCAAAATATGACCAAAGCAAATAGCATTACCGTGCGTGAGCTGTTCTGTTTGCCTCAAAACAAACATTTGTGTAGTGTCTAATTAATTACTACTGTATCAACTTAATTGTGTTTCACTAAATGGCCAAATATTTTGTTAGGCCTCGGCCAAGCCAAATAAAAATAAACTGATTTATTTATAAGGAGATTACAAATCTAGAAAGGTATTCAGGGCTTTTAGGAATAAATTTTACTGGCTTGTGTTTATATAAATACGAATTTAGACGAAGAAACGTAACTTTATCCAACAATTTGATCATAATCATGCTAATCCACCGAGTTACAAACACGCGGAAGTATGGAACGACAAAGTTAGCCTCAATTAATCAAATCGCAAACCAAACGAAGCAATTAAAACCAAAAACGCGACATGACAGCGCGCGCACCTGTCAACGTCACGTCAAATCCCACCGCGACGCCATTTTGTTTTAAAATGCAAATAACCTCAAATCGAGGGTGTAACCCGATCCGTCCCGGCGACGCACGACGCTAGACGCAGATTTATTTCATACGCGATATGATTTCACCGCAATTGAGTGCCCTCATCGGCCACCTAACCCTCGTAAGATAACCGTTGCACCGTCAGCGTCGATCGTTATTTTTTACCAGAAGGGTTCACGGCCAATTACGCAAAGAAAATGCACGTTTTTTCGCGCGGTATAATAGCAGGCTTGTCTACGGGCGCGTGAATGGGCCACTCAGTCGGTGTCGAATGCCTCTCGAGATTCAAGATGGCGGCGGTGCATCAAGGAGTGACAAATGCGCATCGCACGCCGCCGTCATTATTTGTAGCTTTTCGAAAGAAAGCCGCTAATTAGCCTGCGATAATGGCGAATCGAATTACGCAAGAAAAAATTCAGACATCAGACAAGACGGCTTTTTCAGGCTTCGCAAGCATTACAAAATTGCGTTAAAATACATGCTGTTATGGTCCGGGCAAGTGACGTTTGTGGAATACTGTAATTTCGCCATCAGCTTTGCATTTCAAATTACACTGCCCCGACATAATCAGATAGTTCGATACGCAGCCGCAGTATTCCGATAAAATTACGCGTTGGTATTTTCGTATTCATCGTGTATACGAGTACCTATGTTTACGATAAAAGCTGTTAAATGTTACAGTTTTGGTTATAACATCTCTTGGACTATTTGGAGGAGATTCTGTACCAACCTCCATGGCTATTACCGAAAACAATAGATAACCACAGCTCCACTTAAACGGTTTTGCTTTGAATAGAGTAAGTATCCTTTGTCTATCCTATTTTCCTCCAAAACCCGGTGAGTAGGGATGAAGCAAATCGACTGCAACGATACGCAGAGGGATTATTGCCGGATAGTTATCCGCGTAAGAAACGTCCATCAGGAGCGTAATTTGGATATATGCGAATCCCCTTTGGTCGGCGCGTAATCGCGTAAGCTCAATGACCCGCGAGGGGTGTACGCCGAGGGACTGAGGGGTGGAGGGTGCGAGGGCATCATCAATCTCTATCAGAACATCGCCGACGGCGGGCTCACGCTTCCGCTGAAAAAAGCGGCGACGAAAAATATGACCGCTTCCGTGTGGACACGTGACGCGTGTCTCCCTCCCGTTGAATAAATTCCCGCAAACATACGTCCCGCTTTTTAGCAGCCAGTGCGAACCGAAAGATCCCACTTTTTGCGACCCAAGAAACGAGCGTCATAATAATACCACTTGAGAAATGATCCGCTCCGTCGCCACTAGACCGATAATAAAACGTGATGTATCCGCGACATTAATATCTCCCTTTGATTACGCCCAGCAAATTACATTGTTATAGAAGCAATTACACAAAACATTAATTTACCGTCTCGAATCTCGTTTGTGAATCGTTCATTAGCGGAAAGGGGGAATCGGTCCGATACCAAAAGGAAACTTTTGACAAAAGTTAAGACGTAAACGGCAAATGAATCCGCATTATTCCATCCCCCGCGCGGAGACGAGCCGCGACTCGCGCCATTCTTCAGATAAGACAATTAAATAACTATCTCGGCCCATTTATCTGTTGGAGTTCGTTTTGTTTGTTTCTATTAAGCGTAATTAATGCTTCCGCAGACGAGTAAAGGTTAATGAAGCCGGGTCGTGGACGCTATCGGACATCTGACGGGCTCAGCGCGAATCAAATGTCGACGTCCGGCCTCCCATTGTCGTGGGCGCCTAATAAACATTCCTCGCCGTCCGCCGCAGTCTTCTAGCAACGCTTGCTCCGTGGGACGCGAAACAAAGGCCGACTGCAGCGCCCTCACAACACGACGAGGTATTCAGACAATGTCACGGTCTATACAACGCCGTTCCTCATTCCCGCTCTTTGCACCTCGTCTAATATCGAAAGGAATTTCCCAATTTCGGCAGCCCTTATCGACGAGCCCGATGACACCTATGAATCTTAGTCGCACTCCGGATCCCTTCCCCTTGAAATCCATCTGCGGGAATCAGTCACCAGCGTAACTGCATTCTTCGGCAGACAGCTAATTTGGCCCCCCATTTACGTGTAAGTCGAGCATCTATCACGGCGGCGTCTCGGCATTTCTTCCAATTTACCGAGTACTACTCCTTTATCGGAAGATTCAATGAATGATAACGAGCCTAATAAATACGGAGTCGGCTCCCCAAATGGCTGTAATTAATTTAATGGATTTAGACAAAGAAATATGTACAATGAGATAGTGAGATTAATGGTGCACCTTCGTTGTTTTGACCATTAGCGGAAGGTGGATCGGAGGATATTCAGTTACGTCGGTCCGTGCAACCGGCTGGCAACCCGGCGCGGCGAGCCCGCGGGCCGGCCCGCTGTCAGCCACTTCGTTTTTTCTTCTATTTACTCGTAAACACTAATGAAGGCGCACCGAGCAAGCTTTCTAACGAGCTGTAACGTTGCACTTTCCGCTTATTATCTTCTCTGTAATCTACCACCCATTCGTTCAAACCATCTCGACCTTTTTAAACTTTCAAGAAAAAACGCTTGCACGTTTTGGCTGCACTGACTTTGCAAGGTCCGTTCTATGCAGATTTGTGAGTGTTTCCGTTGTTTACTCTACGGATGTTACACTAGACAATGCATTAACATAACGGCCTATAAAAACGGTACGAGCTCCGAGGAAGGGTATGGTCCGGTCCGGTGTATCTGAAATCAGCGCAACATAAATTAGTGGACAGGTCGCGTGACGGACCGACTTAGCCGACATCGTCTCCTTATCGTCCGGAAACCACCCGACTCCGTATATCCTTCAACCAAGAAAAAACCGCCTCAAAAGTCACTTGTGGAAAGTCGACAATCGCGTATCACGACACACGTGAACGCTGCGTCTCCATTCTGAGTTTCGACTCTATTTATAGTAGCAGACGGTCCGATTCGGAGCGTGGACAATGGGAATAGTAGCAACAAATAAGGTAACATTGCCAGTATGTCAACATAAATAAAGCTGAGTGTCCTTTAACGAACCAGACGCTGATGTCGGGACACTAATACACGTCGCGCACGGCATTGGCGACCCTGCTCCGCTAGACTTAGAACATAGAATGGTGTTTGTGATTTCAGGGGTAGTAAATGAGGGCTTGCGTTTAGTAGTGGTGCTATTAGTGCGACCGTTCACCGTAAATTCATATCTCAAAGAGTACCACTATAAGACAAGGGGAGTGATAAAGTATTGTACGAGTAACATAAAAATAAGTGAGTGTGGCCTCAGACTTACAGCGATGAAAAAAGGAGTTTGAATACGCAATAATTTGAACGTGTGAAGGAGATAAGTGGGTTTCGTAGCGTTGACCATTCCTTCCTCTACTTTGTAATCTCGGTACACAATGAAATAAGGACATTACCTACCTATATCTTAATGAATTCACAAAAATCCGTATGATTATCAAAACTCCAAGGTAGCGCGCGGAAGACAAAATATTTTAGGGATTAGCATTAGACAGAGATCCAAAAACAATTTTGGTCTTACAACTGTTAAACATCTATGGAATTTGACGTTTGTAAGAGCGAGCTCACTCTAAGCTTGCGCTCAAAACGGTCTATTAATCTCGGCCTCAGCATAGCGGGTTGGCATTCTCCATTAATCCCACTTTTTCATGACTGTATAACATTCTATAGTACTGCGACAAACCGGGACTGCGACAACACCGAACTGCGCCAGCACAAGAACTGTCAAGAACTGCCAAAACTGTCTAAAACTGACAAGAACTGTCAAAAACTAAAAGCCGAATGTAGAAGCACGTGACATCTTATTTTTTATTATTGTCAGACTTTATCACTCCAGGGGGGTGACCGCGACTTCTATCGTTATGGTTATCGTTTTCATTTTGACACTTGAACGATATACATTGCTGCGTTTCGTTGTCGTTTGTTAAAACTTGCAAGAACATAGCAGCAATGTATAGCGTCCATGTGTCAAATTGAAAGCGATAACGATAACGATTGGAAGTCGCGGTCACCCCACAGGACTCATGTTACTCGACGAGACATTTATTTACGGTGAACACCCGGTTTATTGGTGGTGGTTCTATAGTGATACGGGTGGACTGCCTTTGTCTGGCCAATCTTATCAGTGGCAGGCGGCCACGTCTTGACATGATACATTGGCCGCCCTATACATACATGGGCTATTTACATCCGACTAGGGTTTGTATCGGCAAAGGCTGAGCCTTTGAGCAATTAGGCTGGCTATAAGACTTCGGTCTTCTAATGTTGGATCGTCAAAATCAAAGTCAAATTTCTTTATTGCAAGTAAGCACGTTGTGTACATTTTTGCACGTCAACATATTTTTGAATTTACATTTACACCACTTTGCAAGGAAAAGGTGCCAACGCTGAGGAGAAAAAGTGGCAAAAACTCTCAGCACTAATGACTAGGTATTACACAACTATTACTATTATTAGTAATATATTTTTTTTTAATAATTTCTGCTTGTTCAAATATATAGAATATTTATTTTGCAATAACTAGTAATTTTATTATTATCTGTTGGGGCGTCAATACTCTTTTGACATTAATGACTGGCTGACGAAGACCATCGACTAACGACTGACAGGGACAATGACAGTGACTAAACAACTGGACAAAAATAGAGACGATTTTACAAGACGACCGAACATACGTGGTCCTTCTATTTGAGCAACTTTAAACCAACCTATGGACGTGAACAGACCGAAAACGCGTAGCCAGACCGCGGCCGACACGCCGCAGTCCGTGCTAAGCAAATTCGACCCGCCGCCGCCGCCCCGACATGAGATCGCCGACTCGACTCTCCCTGGCGGTTCCGGAGTATCGACGGGACAGACATCTAGGGCTCCATCACCCACACCATCCCGCACCTCAAGTGCATCGACGGTTCGGCGCCAGCAGCTGCTCGACCTGCAGCTGGAGGCCGCCAAACGAATAGCGCAGGTCGAGCGAGACACAGCCGATAGACAGGCACGAGCTGACCGCGAGGCTGCCGAGCGACAGGCGCGTATTGAAGTAGACCTAATTCGACAAGAACTTGACATACAGGCCGCCGCTATAGAGGAAGAAGACCGTCGCAGTAGGTGCTCGCGAGCGTCGTCAGTCGCCGACTTGCGACCAAACTACGGTTTCGACGCCACCGATACGCGTAGAGGAATACAAGGTGTGACAACATACTATGCTCCGCGCCAGACGCCCGCCGTGAGTAACAATGCCGCTGCCGCCCGACCGTGCTGCAGCGCGCCCGCACCGACTGTGCCCACGCGCACAAGCGACATGAATAAATTCCTAGCGCGCCAGACTTCGACTAGAGACCTTCCTCAATTCTCTGGGAATCCAGAGGAATGGCCGCTCTTTTATAGTCAGTACCAATCGACGACGAAGCTATGTTCGTACAGCAATGCCGAAAACATCGCGCGCCTGACCAAATGTTTAAAAGGCCGCGCACTCGACGCCGTATCTGCTCTGCTTATGAACGCGACAGACCTATACCTCATTATAGACACTCTTAAATTGAGATTTGGCCAGCCAGAGTACCTGATTGACATCATGTTGGCCAAAATACGTGACACAAAACGCGTACATCAAGATGACATCAACAGCTTGATTGACTTCGCTACACTAGTGCAGAATGTCGTCGCGACGATGAAGGCGACAGGTGAGGTGGGTCACCTCACAGACCCCACTCTGCTACGTGAGATTGTAAGTAGACTGCCAGCTACTTTGAAATATCAGTGGAGCTTTCATCGTGTTAACTTGCAGACTGTGACTCTAGACGACCTGTCACAGT
The DNA here is from genome assembly GCA_963506565.1 of Tachystola acroxantha. NCBI lineage: Eukaryota > Metazoa > Arthropoda > Insecta > Lepidoptera > Oecophoridae > Tachystola > Tachystola acroxantha. The sequence goes on from OY735874.1 coordinate 1,855,433, forward strand.
GGCTCATGATGATTGCGAGGGCTGCAACACACATATCTCCACTGCCGTCAAACAACAAAACAAGCCAACAGCCAACTCAACAGCCCGGCCAACAACGACGACACGTTTTAGCGACCGTTGGCGCAGTAGCTGCGTTACCAAGACAGTGCACGAAATGCAAGGGTGACCATGACATAGAAAAATGCCCGGACTTCAAGAGCATGTCTGTAAATGACCGATGGCAATTTGTGTCTCAGCTCAAGCTATGTTTCTCTTGTCTGTTGACGAAACACCAGCTGAAGGCCTGTAAGAAGCTTAAGAAATGTACAGAGCCCGGCTGTGACAGGACTCACCATCCGCTGCTGCATGCCGCTCCTCTCAGTGACCTGCAGAAGAAAGACAATGAACCCGATTACTCCTATTCCGTGCGTCCTTACAACGTCGCAAATGTTAACTGCTGTACAGGATCGAGCGCGACCATACTGCTCAAAGTCGCTCCAGTTACCATCTTTGGACCTAAAGGAGAAGTCGAGACCCTGGCTCTACTTGATGAAGGTGCCGCTGTAACGCTGATCGATGCCTCACTCGCCGAGCGCGTCGGTATCACGGGCCCGAGCGTTCCGTTACATCTGCGAGGCGCCACCGGAGGACTTACGACTACAGAGACTGATTCTAAAATAGTGTCTTTCAGTGTTCGTGGTCATACTAGTGATGAAATATTTAAGTTAGATAGCGTTCGATCTGTATCTAATTTATGTTTACCTGTACATACTATGAATTTGGACGACCTTGTACAAAAGTTTCCGTATCTGACAGACTACGCTGACAACTTTGACGTACGTAACTTTGACAAACGACCATTACTATTGATTGGCTCTGACAACATTGACTTAATAGTGACAAGACAAGTCTATTTTGGACCAAAAAATAGTCCGATTGTTTCTTTAACCTCCTTGGGTTACATAATCCACGGGAAACTTTCGACTGCGACTCCGACTAACGTAAGTATCAATCATTTATGTTGTGACGACTTAACTAATCTTCTCAAACAGTCTTTTTCTACTGAAGCCTTTGGTACGAAGCCTTACTCCGACACTCCTCGTTCTCGGGAGGATTTGAGGGCGCTTGAGATCATGGAGCAGACTACGAAGCTGGTCGACGGTCGGTGGGAGACGGGCCTGCTGTGGAAGCAACCTGACATGGAGCTTCCCGACAGCTACCCACAGGCCAAAAGTAGGCTGACTGGAATCCAGACGAAGGTACGTAAGCTACCTGATTTCGGCGTACAGTATGCGAGTAAGATAAGGGCGAACGTGGAAAAAGGGTACATGTCTAAGCTTACTCTGACTGAAGCAAGCGAGAAGACCAAGAAGACGTGGTACCTACCACATTTTGCGGTTTTCAACCCTAACAAGCCCAACAAGTTGCGCCTGGTGTTCGACTCCTCTGCGAAGTCGGAGGGCAAATCATTAAACGACTTTTTATTGACAGGTCCCGACTTTCTGACTTCGCTTCCAGGCGTACTCCTGGGCTTCCGGTGCCGCAAGGTGGCGATCATCGGCGACATTCAGGAGATGTTCCACAGAGTCCTTATGCGGCCCGACGACAGACACGCGCAGCGATTCTTGTGGGACGACGACGTGTACATTATGAACGTAATGACCTTTGGCGCCGTGTGCTCGCCTTCGTGTGCGCAGTACGTAAAGAATCTGAATGCTGGTAGATTCGAAGCTACACACCCGCAAGCAGTTAAGGCGATTGTAGATCACCATTATGTTGACGATTTCATCTACTCTGTGGACACGGAGGACGAAGCTAAGCAGTTGGTTGATGACGTCATTATGATCCACGCTGCTGGCGGATTTAACATGACCAATTTTATGTCCAGCTCTAAGAAGATTCTGAGACACTTACCTGTGGAGAAGCTCGCAGCCAGTGGTGTGAAGTTTCTCTCGGAAGTCGAAGACGAACAGGTGGAACGTGTGCTCGGTGTCAACTGGGATCCGGAGAGTGACAGCTTCACGTTTTTGCTGAAGCTTTTTAAAGTCGACGACGACATTAAGTCAGGTAAGAAGAGGCCGACAAAGCGCGAGGTCTTGAGGGTTGTCATGTCAGTCTTTGACCCTCTAGGCTTTCTACTCTTCTTGACTGTCAATGCCCGCATCCTTCTCCAGGAAGTTTGGAAGAGCCAAATTGGCTGGGACGACGAGATTGAGACTACGCATTTTGATCGATGGCGTATATGGCTTGACGAGCTACTGAAAGCTCGCACTATCAAAGTGCCGCGCTGGCTATTGACAGATGTATGCGTAGGACAAGGCCCCTTTGAAATTCACGTGTTTTGTGATGCTAGCACTAGGGCTTTTGCAAGCGTTGCGTACCTGCGAGCCATGACGACAAACGGTGAGTGGCATGTAGCTCTACTCATGGCACGCGCAAGGGTCGCACCTCTTAAGACTTTGAGTGTTCCCAGACTTGAACTTCAGGCCGCGTTGATGGGTGCGCGCATGGGACAGACACTCAAGCGCTACGTAGACTATCCCGCCAAGCGACTTTGCCTATGGACAGACTCCAAGACGGTTCTATCTTGGCTCAGGTCGGACTCAGGACGCTTTAAACCTTTTGTCGCACACAGAGTCAGTGAGGTATCGGAACTGACTGACATCTCTGACTGGAGGTGGGTTCCGACGCACCTCAACCCAGCGGACGACGCCACGCGTGACTCGTGCCTCGAGAGCAGCGAAAGATGGCTGACAGGACCCAATTTTCTACGCGGCCCTGAGTACCTATGGCCTGTCGAATCAGAGCCTCTTCCTTTAGACACAGACGACAAGGAAGTTAAACATGTGTGTCTAATTTCTACGACTATTTCTCAGACTTTACCTGATGACAGCCGGTTCTCACAGTACTGGAGGCTGATTCGCAGTACTGCCTGGGTTCTACGCTTCATCAACAATGTGAAGAACAAAGACAGAAGACGACAAGGAGAACTCACAAGTGACGAGATAAGTGCTTCAGAGCTTTTCTGGTTTAGAAAGAGCCAGCTTAGGAACTATGCTGAGGAGGTTAGTGCACTCAAGAGGGACAAGTGTGTACAAAACGACAGCTCTCTTCGGCAGCTCACGCCGTTTCTCGACGAAAATGGACTGCTACGTGTTGGTGGGCGCATAGACAATGCGACCGTTGGTGACAAACACCAAATCATACTGCACCCAAAGGACAAGTTTACACGCCTCTTGATGCACCAGTACCACAAGGACGTAGCACACACTGGAAGAGAGCTCGTGTGGAACAATTTGCGCAAGCGGTTCTGGATCGTTAATGGACGAAATGCTGTAAAGTCAGTGTGGCACGACTGCCAGGTGTGCAAGAACCGACGTGCAAAGCCTTCGCCTCCACTGATGGGTCAGTTACCGGCCATGAGGCTGACGCCTAACAACCGTGCCTTCACATACACCGGCCTAGACTATTTCGGCCCAATTACAGTCAAGGTAGGTCGCCGACATGAAAAGCGGTACGGCGCACTTTTCACTTGCCTGACAGTTAGGGCGATCCATGTGGAAGTCGCTCATGACCTGACGACTAGCAGTGCGCTGATGGCGGTGCGACGCTTTATCGCACGACGAGGGTGCCCGATGGAGATCTGGACCGACAACGGAACTTCATTCAGAGGCGCCGACAGAGAACTGAGGGAGTCGATCGCGGCCATCGACAGAGACGAGCTGCTTATGTTTGGTAGTACTCGGAACCTGCAGTGGAACTTCATAGCCCCGAATGCACCACACATGGGAGGCTGCTGGGAGCGTCTAGTTCGCTCAGTGAAGACTGCTCTGAAGTTTACACTCAAAGACCGGGCCCCGAGTGACCAAACGCTTCAAACTCTACTGGCTGAGACTGAGTTTATGATTAATAACCGACCTTTGACTTACGTGCCGATTGATCATACAGATCATCTGCCCTTGACTCCTAACGACTTTTTATTTGCGAAAACCGACTTCGTTGACCACCCATTTGGCTCCTATGACAACGGTGACTTACTAAGACGGACTTGGCGTGAGTCACAGAGACTTGCTGACTTGACTTGGGCCAGGTGGGTCAAGGAGTACCTGCCGTCCTTGACCAGGAGGGACAAGTGGTACCGCAACGTGACGCCACTAGCTGTTGGCGACGTCGTCGTCATAGCCGACAGCCAGTTGCCGCGGAACCTCTGGCCGAAGGGTACCGTGACCCGGGTGTACCCTGGCAAGGATGGCCAGGTACGCGTAGTGGACGTGCAGACTGGACTGACAGGACTGTACAGACGACCGGTGACCAAACTCTGTAGACTGGACGTCCGGCCCCCAGCTTGAGTATTGGCTTCCAATACTGGAGGTGGGGATGTTGGGGCGTCAATACTCTTTTGACATTAATGACTGGCTGACGAAGACCATCGACTAACGACTGACAGGGACAATGACAGTGACTAAACAACTGGACAAAAATAGAGACGATTTTACAAGACGACCGAACATTATCTTTCCGAAATTCGTCTGCCGTCAACATTTAGTATGTAATATAAAGTAAATAGATTTAAAAGGGAATCTAATCTGACCGGGAACTCGCAGCTATTAAGGCCAGACTTTCATCAGCAATTTACAAGTACACGCGAATTTGAATACGGAGGTTAATCAATCAAATTTAATAGAACGAATCCGGTACATTAAGAGATAAGCCCAAATATCGGGGCCGGCTCCGGCGAACCGTGGGCCATTGATTAAAATATACGCGTAATGTTATATAAGGATGGTTTCAGGCCCATGCGGGTTTGTTCGCAAAACCGCTACGTGGGCCTCGTAGTCCAATATGAGTACCTACGCAACCTTTTTTTTTCCTATAATGAGGGGTTTTCAAAGTGACAGTTGTAAGAAAAAAAATACGTTTTAAGTTGATAATAGATGGCGTTGCACCGAAGTGCGATATCATCGTAAAAACCACAGCACCATAAAAAAATTCAATGTCAGCTGAATAATTTATTTTTATTGGTTTGTTTGTGTAATTTAAACAATACAGTACAAATTAATACTAGGTATGAAATACGAAAAGCTCAAGTTACAAGCAATAACAACGCATTTAATGTTGACATCAGACCGGTCAGTGCCATCTACCGGGGCTAGCGGTACTTTCTTTCTTTTTTAAATGTAACTTTGAAAACCCCTCATTGTGCAATAAGACATTGTTTCTTGGCAATTTTGATTCCCGTGCTGTTCCATTATTTAATTAATAACGGTCTTCAATCTTTGATTGCATTGACTTAGAAGTTTGACTTCACAGCTGCAATATATTGCATTACTTATTGCTGAGTATTTAAACGTCTTGACAGACAGACGAACAACGAACCCCTTTAATCTTTTTTTCCATTTGAGGCACGGGACCCTAAAACAAATCAAAATCTTTTTATATTTTGATTTTTGTTTAGTTACTAGATTTGCCTGCGCCTTTCTCAAATTGGCACTTAAACTATCATTACCAACCATTGATCTCCTATAGACAACTAGATACACAAAGGTCTTACTAAAACAATTTAAAAAACGTCCAAATAAGGGTCCATTGTTGTCGTCCAAATAATGTCCAATAAAGCAAATGAACCATCATTTGCTTTATTAGAAGACCATTCATCCGTTTGGACCTTCTTTGCGCTCGGACATTTTTAGAAGGCAGACTGTGTATCTAGTTGTTTATAGGAGATCAATGTTACCAACACGTCTTTTACTTCCGCATGAGAAAGTAAAGAGGAGACCTCAATAGCCTAAAACCAGCCTTACTCAGTCCGTTTCTGTAACCGAGAGATAGCGGAATCCTAACCAGAAGCGAATTTCGTTAATGCCTTCGAATTTTTCGATAATGCCTCGTGAAAGATATCGAGAATATTCAGAGGAAATTGCTTGGGAAATACGTGTCAGACCACAGATGAACTAATTGACTCTCGATCTTCGGTAGTGGTCTAAATGTTTGGTAGGAAAGCATGAACGAATAAACCACCTATAAGTACAGTCGACAGCAATTCAATGGTAACACTTTTTACTTTTGACAGTTCTTATTATTTGCGTCGTAAGTCTAATATTGCGTTATTATATATAATAAGTCGCTTAACTTTTACGATCAGTCACAGTATTTGCAAACGTCTGAAGACCTTTTTTCAAACACGTTTTGTTTCCACAAAAAATAGTTTTTTATCACATTTGTTTCAAACCCTTTTATGACTAGGTTCTATTCAAATGGCAAAACACTGCCAACTGCGTTAGCTGCCAACTAGGTCGGCTTCACGTCTTGACTCTGGAACTCGCGGCATTTATAAAAGTAGAAAAAGCATTTATACCCGCACATGTCGTAGTCAGGCGTACACTGACAGGCATATATCTCTTGCAGGTAGTTTCATAACTCGCGACGTTGATGTATGAGGAGGTACTACGCGTGAGGCACCGATAGACTAGGTCAGGAGCCGGCCGGAGGTTTCTGCATCAAAAGATCACCCAAATGTTCCTGAAGGACGTTGACCTTGGTACCAAGTGTTTTTTATTTATTAATTGACTCCACAGTTCGTCATTTGCCAATGTCATGTTACAGAATATTCATAAGATATCATAGTCTTTTCTCTTTCTCCAGAGGAGTCGCCGTAGCGTCGTCACCCTGGGTAGCCGCGTCTTCTTGTCTTCATCCAGAGGAGTCGCCGTAGCGTCATAACTCTGGACGAAGCAGCTCCACAGTCACGTTCACTCCCGAGCTCGCAGTAGGACTCTTGGCTCTAGCTGGAAACTGCAGATCTTGCATAGATTATCAGAAAAATGCTAGATTTAATTTTTCAATTACGATTAATTTTGAAGTCGCAGTAACTCTTGGAGCTTGAAAGAATATATGAAAAAAAATCAATTCAATTTATTTATTTATTATATTGATTGATTCGTTGGTTTGTAGGTAATCATACCATTCTGATCCTAAAACTAAATTAAGTAAGTATATTGTATTTCAATTACTTCGGCATTCAAAATGTTCCAAATGAAACATAGTTAAGATATGTTTGTTTGTATATTGTTATATTTATATATATCTCGTATTAGTATTATGTCCATTTTATAGTTAAATTTTAGTTCATAGTTGTAATCTACTGTTTATGTATGACTTATATTTATAACAATGTATTTATTTCTTTATACTATTTATTAATGATAAATAAAATTGTTTTACTTTACTTACTTTACTTTACTAAGATTCGGAGCATTTTTATGTACGAAATGTTCCAATTCCTTAAAAAAATACATTCCTTCCATGTATAATAATCATACCATTCTGATCCTAAAACTAAAGTAAGTACCTATATTGTATTTCAATTACTTCGACATTCAAAATGAAACATAACTGATTTGGACCATTTGTATGTTCTAAAAGTTGCAATTCTATTAAAAATGCATTCTTTCCATGATTAACTTTTACTTACATCGCAACATTTCCATCCTTATACTCAATAAAGGATGCATTTTGCCTGTCGCCTCCAAGTCTATCCAGCGTACATTTGGGCAATCTCGTCGGAGACGCTGGCAACACGTGCCCACAATCTTAAACTCGTTAAGCGAAACATTCCCCGAGCAATTTAGAATTTACCACAATCTTGATTCGAACGGATTGGGAACAACCTGGGAATATTCATTTAAACGATTTGCAACACATAAATAATCTTTAACATCGTTGGCAACATTTTAACAAGGGCTTTTGAAAATATCGAGAAACGACGGTTGCGAAATTATTTGATAATTTTCAGTTTAATGTCTACAGTGGTTGTTTTGTGTTTAATATCACATTAAATCAGAAAATGTTCGCGAATGACATAATGGTGAAATTATTGGAGGATTCGTGCAGGATCTGAAGTTTGGCGCTATAGTCAAAAGTCCCACTACGAGCTCGGGAGTGAACGCGACTGTTGAGCTGCTTCATCCAGAGTGATGACGCTACGGCGACTCCTCTGGGTGAAGACAAGACGATATGATATTTTTAATATTCTGTAACAGACATTGGCAAATGACGAACTGTCGAGTTCATTATTAAGATAAAAGATAAGATAAATATTCTTTATTGCAAAAAAATAAAAAGTATTACACAAAAGAAATAGGCTAATACAGTTAGTATTACAATTGGCGGTCTTATCGCTCAAAGCGATCTCTTCCAGACAACCTTTGGGTAGAGAATTCGGCGTATGAATAATATTATTAATAATAAAAACATTTTAACCATCATTAATAAAAAATCTGATGATTGCATCTCGACAAGAATTTAACATTGTTTTTACATAACAGATGTTATCATCCCTTAAGCAAGACTGATAACAGAATAGAGCTAATTCGAACCACTAAGTCGAATCTTAATCCTAAACGCAACTGTCACTGTCGTTCATATGCTATGTCTCGTAAGAGCGAGCGGGACACCTCGGGACTAATATAGCGTGCGTATTCTATAAATAGCACTATTAAAAACAGCAGGGAAATATCAAAATTCATGTCTCATGTGAAATTTTCTAGCTCAAATAAGCTTCTTGGAATGTCCAAACGAAACTGACTGAACTAAGTAAACCTACTAATAGTTTTAGCAACGAACACATATTTTTACAGCGGACTCCAGACGTTGACTTTACTACTCGCGTTTCCCTATCCATATGTATTGATCCAAACTCCTGCAGCTGAATAACAATCAGCCAGAGACCATCCAGGAACCCGGGGACCATATTCCGGATCATGTATTTTTATATTCTTCCAGCCATCTGGCATTTCGTCCGGTATTCCCTGGTTTTGGGGCAGATTTCCCATCGCAGGGGAAGAAGTTACTTATTTTGAGATAAAGGGTGCGTGTTTCGGTTCATTTGCGGCCCGGGGTCTGATCAAACGTGATTTCTTATTGAGCAAGGGATGGGAACAGACGCCGCTTAGGGGATCTAATGCGTCCTAATTTTTAACCGAATTTAAAACGGACCCCGTATCAATATGTTGCTAAATATATTCCAATGCGTATGGTGGAACACAGAGATAGGTGTACAGGAGAGATTTTAGGGTTGAGATTTTGAGTTTGAGTTGAGAAAGCTACGTTCACATTGTTTATTGCTATAAATATTATTTTTTAAATGCTTATTTGTAACGTGATGCACTGTAGGTAAGTTGTAGTTCACATAATTGCGAAAAACGGCCGTTTCTGGCACATTTGTGAACTACAACTTACCTACTTTGTATCACGTTACAAATAAGCATTTAAAAAATAATATTTATAGCAATAAACAATGTGAACGTAGCTTTTTTAATAAAATTGATTATATTGGAAGATATGATTTTTTTCAGATTGGCAGCGCTAGTTGGCTCATGTCAGCGCCTTAAGGTGCAAAATTTTGCTTTTCAAAAACTTTATTCGATATAATTTCTACAAGTAAGTAGGTACGAGTACTATGATGAAAATAAAAGAAGCTTACACGATAGCGCCCAACTTTTATCCGAACTGGAAACTCGAATAGTTGCGTTCCTGGAATCAGATAAAGCGGAACTCTTCAAAGAGATCCGTAGCATCAAAATCGAAGGCCCACAAAAGCCCGACCCGTTCCCCGATCGCAAACTTTGAATACACCTCTTTCGACTATCGAAAAGTTCCCGATAATGGATTTGTTCGAGGACTCAATTGTTCCACGATGAATGGGTACTAATTAAAACGAAGTCACGACGACGCCGGACCAAGTTCCACGATTGTTCCCCAACTATAAATCGCGGAGCTCTCTCTCATATAAATATTGTGCGGGGTACGCGGGGCCAACTTTGGTGCTAAATTTAAAATTGGTTCAGGAATCAGTTTATGGGAGTGTGTGGCGGTTCCATAAATGTCCTTTTACTTGGTTGCCCAAAGTTCTTGTCGTGTAGTCTAATTAATATATGTAGGACTACAAAGCATGCTAGCCGCCTTGAGACACTTAGGTACCTATATCAAGTAGGTATTAGGGCAAAGAATATTGAAATAAACTATAATAGCAATACAATTATAACTTCATAGCAACTAGAATCGATATGTAAAGGAAGCCATACCTCTGTTTTGTTCGATTGTATCACTATATTTTATATTCATTTTCACTTTTACCCACACAAAAAAATCTCAATTCTGAATGTTCCGTGACTATTGTTAAGTGGATTATATCCTTTTTTTTAGAGAAATAAATATCTTAAACCGTAATAAATGCTAGGTATTGAATTTCTTTAACTTCATTCCTCCTCAGAATTGGTCAACTGAATACAGACCTCTCCCAAGGCGCGTCGTTGAACCAGATCCGGGCCCCGCATTCAGTCAATGCCAGCCAGTTATTTAACCAAAATTCTTTCGCAGCAATCTCTGTAGACTCACAAAACCCAATTTCAAGTAAAGTAAAACAGAAAAAGGAGTTTGCTCCGGTACGCAACGACAAATCCCAGGGCGACGTTCAAACGCGCGTTCCCTTTTTAAAGTTGAGACGATTTCCGTAACGAGTGTCGAATTCTCGTGCCCCCGGGCACGAAGACGAAGTGTCCCCTGGAGGTGCCCCTGTAATTACCTACCATTACAGACAAAAGACGACTCGCCCGATTACCATAATTCCCAGGGCCGGAGAGAGGATATAAATGGGCCACATTTTGTAGTAGCAAGCGGAGTGACGTGTGTATTAATGAGAGTACTTGTCCTCTTAAATTGGGCGGGGGATTTAGTTTTTCAATGGCGGTACCTAGCGGCGGGATGGATTGGCCAGTGCGACGGGCGCGGCGCGGCCATTTGTCGGGGGCCCGATGGGGGATGGATGGACGTCTTTAGCCATCTCATATTTTCCTAATTTTATTTGTTGTAAAATAATAAGTATCGCCACTAAATCAATGCATGTAAACAGCCAAACGTTTACATGCATTGATTTAGTGGCGATACTTATTATTTTACAACAAATAAAATTAGGAAAATATGAAATAAGTTAGAGATGATTGAGCTTTCTAGTTCTCACACAGATTCCCTGTGTTGTGGGGCTAGTCTCTTCAAATGTGTACTATTTATTGAATGATTTAATTTACTTTGAAATGGAGATACCAATAAAATTATATGAAAATACTTACGTGATTATAGAGTTTTGTGCTTAACATTACGGTTTTATGGCATTCGATTTGTTAAAGATAAATTAAGTGTCTGAAAGACGATTTTTGAACTATTCTTAGAATTTAATTTCTTTTTCTTCGTTCAAAGCTGAAAAGTAAATTGACTTTTGAGGAACTTATTGCTGCCAAACTGTTTTATATTTCGTTTGATAGTTACCAGGCTCCTTTTATTTCGACGGAACATTAATTAATCTCCAATAGGGACCGAAAGAATCGTCTCAAAGGCAAAGGCCACCGCAAAGCCCAGCCAACGCCAATAATATCGAGAACTCGGCCATTTTCTTTCGCGTCGAACGAAAAAAACAACATAAAAACCCTTTTAAAATTAATTGAGTTTTCTTGCGGCTACATCGGCCGGTACAATAAATTAATTAACGCTCGAAGGAATCCTTAAAATTTGTCGAGGATCAAAAGTTGGGTGAAGCGTCGGAGATTGTCGGGGGTACGAGATAATACTTCGATTTTCCATTAGGTTATATTAGCGATGGGAGAGGCTCGCCGCGCCCCGAGCCCGCTACCAATAGCCGATCTAATATATTTTCTTTATACACCCGGAGCCCGTTCTGCATATAACATAGTCGCCGTAACATAGAGCCGACAGTTCTGCATATATCATAAAATTCAGAATTTGAATTACGCATTATCCATGCTCGGTGAATAAATTAGAACATGATGAAAAAAGTTCTTGCCGTGAACGTGTACGGCAAGAATTTTTTCATCATGTTCTAATTTATCATAAAATTATTCATCAATCAATTTATTTGCTGAAAGTAGGTATTACAATGGTCTTAAAGTAAATACATGTGTCAAAATAGAAATATCAAAAGAAAGGAAGAGCTCGGTGGCTTAATGGTTGGGTCAATGGACTTGCGATACGGCGGTCCCAGGTTCGATTCCCAGCCAGGGCAGCCATGTACCAATGAGTTATCCTCGGTTTTTTTCGACGGAAAAACTTACGTACATTTACCGAGTGCTCTCAAAACGGTGAAGGATGAAACCTGCATGCCGTAGAAGAAAAAATCTAAGGCATGTGGAATCCGCCAATCCGCACTGGGCCCGCGTGGTGGATCATGGCCCGAGCTCCCTCGGTGTAAGGGAAGGTCTGTGCCCGAGCAGTGGGGACATATAAATAGAATGGAGATGATGATGAAAATCGAGCATACGCTAATCTTGCGCTGAAGTGTCTGTATCTGCCCGAGTGGGTACAGTCGAAGACAGAGATAAGTATACATGGGTCCTCAATAAGGTTGAGATTTTCTCAAAAACTACTGGACCGGAATTAAAAATTATTTTACAGTTACGCAGTAACTTTTATCTATCAAACAGCGAAAGAATTTTTTGAGAAAATCTCAACCTTAAAAACTCTCCTGTACACCTTTCTCTGTGTTCCACCGTACCAACGACATTCGGACCGTTTCTAAGGCAGAAATCAATGGTCAGTCTCCTGGCTTTAATAGCCGCTGTCGGTCTAATATATTTCCTTTATAACGAACTACCGAAACACGCGATCGTTTGATCCATTTGCATGGGCCGATTCACGCCGATCTATTTGTTTACGGACCATTACGGACAATATTCGCCCCTAATTTAATTCCAACTTGTGAATTCTCGTACTTAGTTGGATTTAATTAAATTTTTTCCCCACTCGTAATGCTGAAAGCCGATTATTTATTTATTTATTTTATTCTTCATACACAAATTTATGTACAGTCATGAGTAATAACATAGAAACATCCTTAAAATTCAAATTCATGTAACAACTTTAAATCGCAAAAATAAGTATGCTAAACTGTGGCCAATAATTATGTAAACGCTAAATTGTATCAAAATAAAGTACACACCCCTTGTACAACATTTGCTTGGTGGGGTGTGTATTTTATTTACTCATGACTGTACAGGCATATAATATATTTAGATTAATTTTGTTAAAGCTTTTAAAGTTTCACCATTTTCCAGATTTATTAGGAAGACATAGATAAGTATACAGGGGGCCTCAATAAGGTTAAGTTTTTCTCATAAACCACTGGTCCGAATTTAATAATTCTTTTACAGTTACATAGTTTTAACTATTATCTATCAAACAGTGAAATAATTTTTGCAATAGGTCATGTAGTTTTTGAGATATTTTCAACCTTAAAAACTCTCCTGTACACCTTTCTCTGTGTTCCACCGTACCTACCTACCTACAACATTTTCTGTCTTCCATACAAAGTTTAATTTAAAGTATGGAAACATTAAACACTTTTGAGTCATAGACACTTTTGAGTCTCGCTCTTACATTTGCCCAATTATTTAGCCTTTAGACAGAGCAAGTCAAACTGAGCTCGCGCTCAAAATTGTCCCTGAATCTCGACATTATTCTTGTTGATTATTATTAATTAGACATTAATCTTGTCTTGACCTAAGACTATTCGATATTCGAACATAACTTTAACTGCGGAGATTAGTGGAACGCATTAAACTAAATTTCGTTTAATTATTTAAGATTCTTCACTTAAATTTCGGTTTATTTATTTTTTTAAGGTTCTTCACTTAAATTTCTGTTAAATTATTTAAGGTTCTTCAGAAGTATCAGAAGTAACAGATTAGTGGCATGTACCTACAGTCGCCAGCACATCAAATGTAAACACACGACCGCAGCCCAAATCAAGTGTCTTATTTTGTAAACAAACATGATCGTCTTATTACTTGTTGTGATGTAACACTGAAGGAACTGATTGATCGAACCTGTTGATCATTGTGAAAATTAAATAATCACATCTAATAACGTGAAAATAACTAAGAAATAATCACAGACCAGCAGTTAGTAAGGTAGGGTAGTTTTTGTTTACAAAATAAGACACTAGATTTGGGCTTCGACTTTATCCCACGTTAAATACGGCTTAGATTGCACTGTTTTGCGTAGGTCGATATTTTCTGTACTAAGCCGATCCCATTAAATTAATGTTGGCTTGTCCTGTAATTGTACAAAGCGACAAGAGACGCCCACGCCCATTCTCTGCTCGGCGAATAAAAATTTTATTCCTATTTTTGTCCAGTCTTTTATTACGTACTTACCTATTAATTGACAATGTTTTTTTGTAATTCTATTGATGATTTATTTGTTTGTTTCTATCAAAAAACCTGCGTGTAGAATGTAGAGTCAATGGTGTCCCTTCATTTGATAAAAAACATATTACAAACCATTCATTTCACAAACAACGTTTGGCAAAATCATGATTCATAAGTTCATCTTTGTACAAAGTAATGGTTCTATAAATAATTCATTTGACAAAACAATTACGAGACAAAGTTTCTTTCTTCAAAACATCACTTAACAAATTATTCACTTATTATATACGTTAATAGATAAAACAACGCAAGGCATAAAAACCTTTGACAAAATGCACTGTTTGGTAATTGTAATTTGTTTTTTTATCAAATGAAGGGACACCCCGACAACTCTCTAACCAGATCCGACACGGATGTTTAGGTTCAGAAGGCTCTGGCTTGGAGCGAAGCGCAGCTTCGCTCCAAGCCAGAGACCTCGATGTTAGGTTTTTTTTTTGTATTCAAAAAGCAAGTTCATTTATTAACAATTATACATAAATTTGTAATTTGTTTTTTTATCAAATGAAGGGACACCCCGACCAACTCTCTAACCAGATCCGACACGGATGTTTAGGTTCAGAAGGCTCTGGCTTGGAGCGAAGCAGAGACTTCGATGTTAGGTTTTTTTTTTGTATTCAAAAAGCAAGTTTATTTATTAACAATTATACATAAATTTGTAATTTGTTTTTTATCAAATGAAGGGACACCCCGACCAACTCTCTAACCAGATCCGACACGGATGTTTAGGTTCAGAAGGCTCTGGCTTGGAGCGAAGCGCAGCTTCGCTCCAAGCCAGAGACTTCGATGTTAGGTTTTTTTTTTTTGCATTCAAAAAGCAAGTTCATTTATTAACAATTATACATATAAAATACCCACTTATTTACCCAATATTTTGTCTAATGGCGACCTTGCAAAAGGAATACTTTGGTCATTTAATCAATTGCAAAATGACGGTTTAGCATTCACAACATTTGCTATGTTAAATATTTATAAAATGGATTTTTGTCAAATGATCACTTTTAAAACGATCACTTTAGTAAATGATAAGTTTGTCAAATGATTACTTTTTCAAAAATAATTTGTAAAATGATCATTTGTCATACGTTTTTTGTCAAACATTAGTGAACCAGAGTCAATAGATGTTTAATAGGTACCTTACCTAAATGTTAAATTACGGCCACAGCAAGAATCTGGATCTTTATTTAGTGTCTTATTTTGTAAAAAAAGTTTTAAGATTTGGAATGATTAATACATGTTCATTCAATGTTTCGAACAATAGACGGTCATATGTGTTTACAAAATAACACCTTTACTTGCTGTTTACTTAGATGCCATGCATACCTGTTTGAATCGATTCCTGGATTCGCACGCTTTTAACAGTCCCTTAGCCGGCTATCGGCTGGCAACGCCCTAGCCTATTACCGTGTTCTAACCATGCTCTAACAGTCCGTTTCCTTTGTCCACAGGTTGTCTGCTAGAAGTGCGTCCCGCGCCCGATGTGCCACCTCGCAACCCGACCATGTCTCGCCTGAACGGGCGCATCACCGGCAACCCAGCCGACCTGGCTGACTTCGAGCCATCGTGCCTCGTGCGCACGCCGTCAGGCAACTTCTATGTGCCTTCAGGTGCGAATAGTTTCAACTAGAAATAGTTTCGGCTGGAACAAATTGCCACAACACCCGATCTAGTTCATGTCCCTCGTGCGAATACCTTCGGGGAACTTCTATGTGCCTTCAGGTGCGAATAATTCCAACTAGAAATAGTTTCGACTGGAATAAATTGCCACAACACCCGATCTAGGTCCTGTCCCTCGTGTGCATACTGACGCAGACTGGCTCACTACGAGCTTTAGTCCCTCGTGTAACATCCCTTTACACGCGAATAGTTTTAACTGGCAATAGTTCTGACTGGAAAAAAACCGCTGACTTCTAGCCCTCTTGCCTTCTGAGTTTAGTTTCAACTAGTTATAGTTTCGGCTAGAATTACCTTCAACTACAAGAAATCTCTATAGTCAAGAACCAGTATTTGTCCCAAATTTACATTCAGTTACACATACAGAAACCCCTTCTTTTCACGCCCTGTTTATTCAGTTAATGACACCTTGGTCTTTTAACCTCTAAAAAATCTGTAGGTACATTGAATAAGAAATTCGTTACATTAATAATATTATTTCTAAATAATACAGACTTGCCGATGGCACTTAAATCTTTAGCCTGGTTCAGCAAAAAAATACATTTCGAAATGTTTCACATCGGTTTGATTGAAAGCTCTTAATGTAGAAATTTCAGGTAGCAGCCTAAAGTTTCCAAGCAGTGTGATCCGATCAATATGTAGGCATTTAGATATAACTTTCATGAAACTCGATATACAAAAGGCAAAAGTTTTAATTACCGACGCATAAGTTGAAGATTTATAGGTAGTACTCTTAAAAATCATGATGTTAAGTCGCCAGGTCGGATGTTCATAATATTTATAGAAGGAGGAAATATAGATGGATCTATATAATTAATACTTTGTGTCGTTACTTGATGGAACCTTACTATATTGTGAGATACTTTTACTAATCAACCACCATAAATGTCTCACAATTAGACTTAATACCGCAGCCCAAATAAAGTGTCTTATATGTAAACAAATATGATCGTCTAATTACCTGTTGTGATGTAACTGAAGGGACTGAGTGATCGAACCTGTTCATCATTGTGAAAATAAAGTAATCCGATCTAATAATGTGAAAATAACTATGCAATAATCACAAAATAGCTTAAAATGTTAGTAGCGTAGGGTAGTTTTTGTTTACAAAATAAGACACTTGATTTTGCTTCGGTTTAAGCATACACGTAGCGTAAATCGGTTCATAACAACGACTGGCCTCTTGCAAGTATATTGACTGACGGCTCCATAGCTGAAACAGATTATCAGCCGCCCAATATTCCGCAAAGTAACAATACCAAACTTATTATTCCAGGGGACATACAAAAGAATCCGTCTATGGACTACAAGTCGAATTCGTCGTGCAGTAGTCCAGGGAAGCAGGACAAGAGCACCCTGGAGAGGATGGACCGCAACGAGAGGTCTCACCCGGCCTTCGGCGCGCCCGTCCCGGTGCTTCCTGTGAGGAACAACCTACGCGCCTCCCACTTCCCCCCGGCAGCCTCCCGGTTCCACTTCAGAAAAGGCCTATCCTCTAGATGTTCATGGAAATGTACTGCCATAGTGTTCATAATACTCTTCGTTCTTCTCTTAGCCATTGCTTCTTATATGTCAGGTAAGAATGATTATTGTTTTTACCTTATTCTTAATTTTTATAGTTCGCCAATCAATGTGTTCTTATCAAATTCGGCCAACAATAGCGGATAAGCATAGCTATGTTCCGATTTGAATAGTAAGAGAATCAGTGCAGTTATTGACGCACGAAGTATTGCAAGCATCTCAATCCTCACAGCAATTGCAACTCATCTGGATTCTTCAGAAAATTTCGCCTGATTGTACCTAATCATCGATGAGATAGATAACGCAGACATAAACTCCTTCTTGCCTTGAATATTCATACATAGTACATATCGGGCAAAGTAGGACGCCATCAAAGTACTCCCTAAAGTTTACTTGCTTGTATTGATTGTAATTTTCTTGTTCACAGCCTCATATTTCGTCAACTGGTCATATCAGAACGCAAAAGCGTGTACAGTACTAGTTGGCGAATCAACGGAAATGTTTCCAGCGTCAAAAGCGACGACCCTGGAAGCCAATAACAAATCCTTAGCGAGCAGACCCCACCAAAGCTCGCCGTCCACCGGATCAGGTAAAGGAGATCACTCCCGCCTTCGTAGAAGCGTAGAAGGGCATGCTTCTGTCACACCTTATATTTCTTCCACGAATACTTCCGCTGTAGATATGCATGAACTAATCACTACGCCTTCTGTGAACACTGTTAGCTTAGTGCATGGTGTGACGTCGGAAAGCGGAGCCAGCGAAGAGGAGGGTGCTAACCAAGCTTCTGTGTCCAGCGGTGTCGATAATCAATCGGTGAATAATGGTGATCTAACAACTAGTGCTAAGCTTGACACATCATCGCATAATAACGAACTTGTGGAGGAAATTACTGATAAATATCCCGTTATCACTTCTACCGAGGATACTGTAACCACAACTTCTGTAACCACTACTGAAACTGTAATACCACCTAATAATAATACTCAAAATAATGAATCTCTCATGGAACAGCCACCTGAAATAATAACTACTGAAAAAAGTATTGTAAAAAGGTTAGATAAAGATGACATTGCATATGAACCGGAAGACATGCAAGGCGATGCATTCCCATCAATTTATTCCTATGGTATACAAAAGCTTCATTATCTAAAGCTACTAACCAGACTGAATGAAGTCAACGAAGAACTCCATATTTTCTCAAACGATTCAGTTGAAACGGGAGATAACATAAAGAAATTACGATACGACAGTGAAAATACATCGCATAAAATTGCAGAAGTCCCAATCACTACGAAATTAACTACTGATGTACCTTTAACAACAACAGAAACTCAAGTAACAAGTAAACCCACAACTGAAAGAATTGTTACTACAAATAAGTTTTCCGCACCGACTGAGCATGTCTTGACTACACCAGCACCGAGTGTCACTAACTCTAACACTGTAAATAATACGAGTACCACCACCGTAGTCCTCGAAGATGCTACTGTAAATATCGCTGAAACAAAAACCTCAGAGGTAACACCTAACGCTAAACACGTGATGATTAACCTGACTATCTCCGCCGACGATAATGAAAACTCGTCTTATAAACCGCTTTATTCGTTAACAGTGAAAGTACCGACTGTTGGTGATTCTAATGAGATTCCAACTGTAAAAATAACTCCACTAGACATTGAGCCTACTCAGCCTACGAATTTTAATAGGCCCATAGCTACAGAAGGTACAACTAGAGAGAAAGCAGTCGTTACGGAGTCCAATTGGGGAGGAAGTTGTGAATGTGCTTGTCCAGTTTGCGAAGGCGGAAACTCCCCAGACGATTTCTATGATGATTATGGAAATGCAACTGATAAACCTACAGATAGGACAGAACAATCAACTCTAAATAACAACAGAACAGAATCTACAAGCTCCACAGAATCTTATTCAACCACAGATTTAGGTACAGAATCTTCGGAGACTTTAGAAACAAGTGAAAGTTACTTTACTGATTCGACTGAGTCAACGACCGATATAACAACCGAATCAGAAACAGAAGGATTACCAACAACTGAGTCTTCTTGCGTATGTCCAAAGGTTATGCCTCCACCCATTCTTATATTGGAAGGTGAGGTCACTGAATTTGAATTCGATGAATAACTTACTAACGATCATCAAAAATCATCGGTTAGGGTTTCTTTACAAACATGAACTATTTGTGTATAACAAACTAACCAGCATGTTGATAAAAATGGGATATGGGATAAATTTTGTTGGTGTAGTGCTATGGTTTTCAAATGCATGTGCTTTTTTGTAATTAATGCACCTAAATTAGTAATTTAGTTTCACTGTAGTTTATAGTTTGTAGCTAGCTGTAGAAATAGATTATTATTTCATTTCAGGCATACTTAGTTTAGATCCTTCATCACATTGTCGCATGTAGTATTCTGGCAGTAATGTACCTAAGGAATGAGCTTCACAATCTCTAAACTAATAATATCGATAGTAATGTCCGTTCGTATGTTTCATAGGTGCGCGAACCTTTCCAGCACAGTCTTTCCCACCCGATGGGACGACGTTCAAACAAATTACTTTAGGTGAAAAATTATCAAAAGAAATCCCTCCATATAGTTACTGGAACATGCAATTCTATCAGTCAGAAGCCTCGTATGTTAAATTCGACTACATGATCCCACGAGGCGCTTCGATAGGAGTTTACGCGAGGCGAAACGCTTTACCGACACACACGCAGTACCATTTCCTGGAAGTTCTGAGCGGATTTAAGGCGAGAACTACCAGAGCTTCTCACGTAAGTATTATCAGTGAGTCTTCGTCATCTCCAGCAAGTAATAAATTCAGCTTTCTATAAAGTAACTTCGAATTTACAGCCATCAGTAAAGAAGGAAGTAACGCATTATATGGAGCAAGGCCACTGGTTCCTGTCTCTCTACAACGACGATGGCGACCCTCAAGAGATCTCATTTATAGCGATAGTCGCTGAGGATATGACGCATAACTGCCCGAATGGTTGCTCAGGGAAAGGCGAGTGTCTGATGGGGCATTGTCAATGTCAACCTGGCTTTGGAGGAGATGATTGCAGCGAAAGTAAGTGGTTCTCCAAATCGACAAACGTTCTCTATCGAAATAGAACCTAATGAAACTGTAAATTGTTTTCCAGGTGTATGTCCAGTCTTATGCAGCCAACGAGGCGAGTACATTAACGGTGAATGTCAATGTAATCCAGGCTGGAAAGGCAAGGAATGCTCCTTACGACACGATGAATGCGAAGTCCCAGATTGCAACGGACATGGCCACTGTGTCAACGGAAAGTGCTCCTGCGTCCGAGGATACAAAGGCAAATTCTGTGCAGACATCGATTGCCCCCATCCGACTTGCTCGAGCCACGGATTCTGCATCGAAGGCGCTTGCGTTTGCAAGAAGGGCTGGAAGGGACTCGATTGTGCAACCATGGATAAGGATGCTCTTCAATGTCTGCCGGACTGCACTGGACACGGGACCTTTGATGTCGATACACAGACTTGCACTTGTCATGCTCGGTGGTCAGGCGATGATTGTTCCAAAGGTAAACTTGGCAGCTTCATAACAATTTCATTAACATTTACTTCTTGATACTCAAACTGTTGTTTTATTACAGAGGTGTGTGACCTTGATTGTGGTCCTCATGGAAGATGCGTCGGAGAATCTTGTTCCTGCGACCCTGGCTGGACAGGAGAGTTCTGCACGTCGAAACTTTGCGACGCCCGATGCAGCGACCACGGTCAATGCAAGAACGGCACCTGTCTCTGCGTTTCCGGTTGGAATGGACGACATTGCACGTTGGAGGGATGTCCTCGCGGCTGCGCTGGTCACGGCCAATGCAGGGTTGCGAATGATGGTCATTGGGAGTGCAAATGCTTCGATGGATGGGATGGTCCTGACTGTACCACTCTAAAGGAGCAGAATTGTGATGATGCCAAAGATAATGATAAAGGTAAGGATCGCATAGGAAGCTGAGGACAACCCCCATCCCGATTTAAATCGTTCACAAGCACTAATGTTAAACCTTCTGTTTAGATGGTCTCGTCGACTGCGAAGACCCAGAATGTTGCCAAAGCGCAGCATGCAAAGGAAGCCAGCTTTGCGTCTCGTCTCCCAAGCCCACAGATATCTTGCTCCGGAAGCAGCCTCCAGCCATCACGGCATCTTTCTTCGAAAGGATGAAATTCCTTATCGATGAGGGTAGTCTCCAAAACTACGCTAAGCAGGAAACGTTTAATGAAAGGTAAGGCATTTTGTGTTTGATGTTATTTGTTCAAATGAAATGTTAATTTAGAATCAGTCAACATTAAGTTGACTGATTCGGCGATTAAACGCCATGTGAGAGTCTATAACAATAGTATGATGATATTATCTGTTATTATAAGATACGCAATGTTGTGCCCCAGTCGATCCTAATGTTTTATTTTCATAAAAGTGTTCCAATATGTTATCCTTTCCTTCTGTTATACCAAAACTAACTTTATTTATTTTCAAATTATCCGTCAGATACTCTTTGAGGTTCTGATTTAACAGTTGCATGCTTTTTAATTTATATATCTTTAAGTACAGTCGAAGACAGAGATAAGTATACAGGGGGCCTCAATAAGGTTGAGATTTTCTCAAAAACTACTAGACCGAATTTAATAATTCTTTTACAGTTACATAGATATAACTTTTATCTATCAAACAGTGGAATAAGAGAAAATCTCAACCTTAAAACTCTCTGGTACACCTTTCTCTGTGTTCCACCGTACTTACCTATATTTATGTTTGATGTTACTAACAAATATCGGATTTTCCTCTTCTAAATTAATATTGTATCCAATGATGATACTCATTCATTCTTTTCTCTCGCCTTCCTAACGCTGCGCAGTATGTTTTGGAATCACTTCAACACGAGGTAAGATATCGACAACCGATGTAGGATTGTGTGTGTCATATTTATCTACCTTAGTACCATCATGTGTATTTATCAATTAAGTATCAAATATTTATTAATTGGCAATATGTTCATATTTATTATCTTATTAGAAAATTGGAAATGCATGTTGTGTCACTTTATCGTAACTAGTTCGTATACATTGTGTCCTGTGAGTTTTGTGTTGGCTTTTTATTTGTAATGATAATTATCATGATTCTTTAAACATATGAATCATTTATTTAGGTAGAACTTTATAAATCACTTTATTAATCATTAGTAGATGATGTACCTAATCCATTCGGAAGTAATAACGAAACGATACTCAAGGTTTCTAAAAGTAGATTTAGATTACTTTAGTAAACTACGTAGAACCGTAGGTACTTAGGTTCCATAAGTACTTTTTCCAATTAGTCTACACCCCATTGAAGAAAACAAAATCCAAAATGAGTTACAATGAATCATGGACGAACCGTCCAAGTAATCAATAAATAAAACTGAATATAAGCTTCAAAAAATATACCAAGCACGACTCATTAAAAACTCTATTTCGGAATTGGTTATAAAAGCGTTTATTCCCACTAGTCTAGTTGGCCAGTTCAGTTGACTGAACTAAGAGACGCACAGACCACTTACCATAGACATGAAATCGGTACAAATTTGCAAGCGAAAAATTCTGTCAACGATGAGCGCATAGAGACGAAGCGTACATGGGTGCCGTATTAAAGAAATGCGTCCATGTCGATAATATATCTATGTTACACGTGTCGCGAAACCATTTTTGCGGTCATGTGCGGGCAGACACGGGCGCCTTCCTGTTACAGGTCTATGGGGTAAGTGGTCTGATAAAAGACGTTACTTCCCAAAAAAACTCAGGAACAACAATTAGCAAAATTAAAAGCATGGTCAGTTTCATTACCTTGTACATCATTACCATCCTTAGAATAATCTCCCAATTTCCAGCCGATCAGCAGTGATCAGAGGTCGTGTGGTCACCTCCCTTGGCTCCGGATTGGTCGGAGTCAGGGTCTCGACGTCCACGCCATTGGAAGGGTTCACCCTGACACGGGATGATGGTTGGTTCGATCTCTTGGTCAATGGAGGAGGCGCAGTCACTTTACACTTTGGCAGAGCACCTTTCAAGAGGTCTTCTCAAGTTGTATTCGTGCCTTGGAATGAGGTAAGCTTTATTTATATCTTCACTTCTTTTGTGGTAGTAGTTCTGATAGCTCTAAAAATACTGCCTCCCTTTCCTACACCAAAGTTATGAAAAGGATGGCATTAGTTTTGGAACTGTCAAAGTTAGTTTAAGATTAAAAACCTCATGACATGTCAACTTAAAGTACAAGATGACTTTTCGTTGTTCATTGTGCAAATGTGTTTATAATACGAGTCGCGCATTACTGCGCTGTATTGCCTTGTCTTCTTGTCTTTTTATTAATGGACTCGACAGTTCGTCATTTGCCAATGTCATGTTACAGAAAATTCAATGTATAATAGTCTTCTATCTTCCTCCAGGGGAGTCGCCGTAGCGTCTTCACCCTGGGTAGCCGCGTCTTCTTGTCTTCATCCACAGGAGACGCCGTAGCGTCAATCACTGTGGACGAAGCAGCTCGACAGTCACGTTCACTCCCGAGCTCATAGTGGGAATCTTGACCATGGCGCCAAACTACAGATCCTGCTTGAATTCTCCAATAACTTCACCATACTGTCATTCGCGAACATTTTCTGATTAATTTAACGTGATATTAAACACAAAACACCCACTGTAGACATTAAACTGAAAATTATCAAATAATTTCGCAACCGTCGTTTCCCGCCATTTTCAAGAGAGCCTAGGGCTATCTAACCAAATCTAGTTAGATAATTAATCACCTATACCGCAGCCCAAATCAATCTTATTTTGTAAACAAATATTATCGTCTAATTACCTGTTGTGATGTAACACTAAAGGAACTGATTGGTTGAACCTGTTCATCGTTGTGAAAATAAAATGATTCGATCTAATAATGTGAAAATAACCACAATAATCATAGAAAAGCTTAAAATGTTAGTAGTTATTGTTTACACAATAAGACACTTGATTTGAGCTTCGGTATATATTTGCTTTTGTAATAATGATAAGCATGTGAAGCAATCTTCACGTGCGTGACAGTAATTCATATTGAAGTCGAAAATTAAACCTGTCCTAGTGAAAGTATCGCTATGGGAATAGGTAAACTGTGTGTTTAAGCCGTCTAGACCGGACATCTTCCATATTAAATCACATACTCAACTATAATCGTAAGTGTTCGTAGGTAGGTACATAACATAAAAATGCACTTAATAACGTTGTCCAATGTCCATGTCTCGTTTTATAATTTCCCATAACACGTGAACATTCAGAGGGAACATTAGCCACTTGATGCAGTCGTTTATAACTCAAACGGGCTGGAGCAATTTGCATTTTTTTTCGCGAAACATGCAAACACACGATTAAAGAGTCATTATAATTTTTAACTCTTAATATTTTCCCATTTATTAAATGCGCCTCTGCATTCCCGTCAAATTCGGAAGCGTTTATAATAATGGAACTAAATCATGCCCGTGCAAATGCTTCATAATCATTACCCACAGTCGCAAACGCTATCAGTTTTATCTTCATGATTTTCATTCAACAAACCAGCAGTTATATAAGGAAATGTCCGTTATTTCATCCAAAATAGAGTTATTTATTAACTGGATGATAATTTACGACCTCGCCATTTCAGGTTGTGATAATTGATGGAGTGGAAATGACGACAGCAGAGGAGAAAGGTGGTATGGGACCTCCCCAAGCTTGCCTGGCGCACGACTACGATGCCATGAAGCCTGTAGTCCTTGCCACATGGAAGCATGGTTTCCAGGGTGCTTGTCCTGATAAGAGCGCTATCTTAGCCGAATCCCAGGTATTTACAGTGACTGAAATTCCTATGAAACCCATTAGGAATATGAAAACAGGGACTAATTAGTCATTAATTCTTTCAGGTTGTCCAAGAAAGCCTACAAATCCCAGGAACCGGCCTAAATCTGGTGTACCATAGCTCTCGAGCTGCAGGATACCTCTCCACCATTCAACTCCAATTGACTCCTGAAAAAGTACCACCAACTCTGGCCCTCATCCATCTCAGAATCACCATTGAAGGAATACTCTTCGAGAAGACCTTTGAAGCAGATCCAGTCATCAAATTCACGTATCCATGGAATCGACTCAATGTCTACAGGCAGAGGGTTTATGGAGTCACCACGGCGTTGGTGAAAGTTGGTTACCAGTACACAGATTGTAAGGATATCATTTGGAATGTACAGACGACGAAATTGAGCGGCCACGATATGAGTATTTCTGATGTTGGTGGATGGAATTTGGATATTCATCACAGATATAACTTCCATGAAGGTGAGCCCATTGTCTAGTAAAAGGGATTTCGCGTATTATGAGCTGGTTTAGACCAGCATAAGTGATATTATGGATCGTTTTCGTTAAATCCATTCGCCAGGATATAGTGAGACTTTTTCTCTCATTAGATCCAGTTTTGAAGGCATGTATGAGTCTGGAATGTAGGTATCATTGGGACACTGCCATCAGCACTTACGAAGAACCTTATCCACGCGTTTAAGGATTGGATTACCTAATTAACTTGAAGGGGCTCGTAGTCCAGTTGCGAGTACACGTTGAAAACGATCGTACAAGTTAAGCAACGTTGGGCAAGGCCTGACCTGGATGGGTGACCGCTAGTGACAGTTTCATCTGAGCCCCTTCGTGCCTCGGAAAGCACGTTAAGCAGTTGGTCCCGGTTGTTGTCGCTTGACAACAGTCGTTAGGCCACGTCAAAGGCCTACGGGTGGCCTGAATAACTTTGACAAATAGGTTTGGTCACTAAACCATACGAGAAGCGATTTTCAATGTCATATTTCTTACTTTCCAGGTATACTCCAAAAAGGTGACGGAACGAACATCTACCTCAAGCACAAGCCTCGGCTTATCATCACAACCATGGGAGACGGTCGTCAACGAGCTCTGGAATGCGGGTCTGAATGCGCAGGATCTGCCAGCAGACAGAGGCTCCTGGCACCCGTGGCTTTGGCGGCGGCACCAGATGGATCCATCTTTGTCGGAGACTTCAATCTCGTCAGGAAGATCAGTACAGATGGGACGGTGCGGACAGTGGTCAAGTTGAAGTGAGTAACTCTGCATGACTTCGACTAGATATTCCTACAAATAATTTGCCGTATATAAAGGACGCTATATGCGACTAGCCTAATAAAGATTAATCCCTGTAAAACATACATGATTTGTTTAATCAATACTTAATGGCATATAAGTACAGACTTTATGCTTATACCTGCTTTGAATTGGCCTTGAACAATGTCGATCTGGAACCCATGATATTAAGGATAGGTATTAATCATAATGAGTTTGCCAGATGATTAAATACAAATCATCAAATTAAATGAATAATCAAATCTAATATTACCATTCTCTTTTTTCAGCGCCACTCGAGTCTCCTACCGCTACCACATGGCTTTATCGCCTCTTGATGGCACTCTCTACATCTCGGACCCAGAATCCCACCAAATAATCAGGGTGCGCAACACTGAGGACTACAGCGACCCTGAACATAACTGGGAGACCATCGTCGGCTCTGGAGAGAGATGTCTGCCAGGAGACGAGGCTCATTGCGGAGACGGTGCTCTTGCTAGAGACGCAAAACTGGCATATCCTAAAGGAGTTGCTGTTTCCATTGATAATGTTTTGTACTTCGCTGATGGCACTAACATTCGGATGGTAGACCGTGATGGTATTATAACAACAGTGATCGGCAACCATATGCATAGAGCACATTGGAAACCAATACCATGCGAAGGAACACTAAGCGTCGAAGAGGTTCATCTAAGATGGCCAACGGAACTCGCCATCAACCCACTGGACAACAGTTTACACATCATCGATGATCACATGATTCTACAAATGGCTCCTGATGGCAGAGTCAAAGTTATTGCTGGCAGACCACTTCATTGTCCATCACCTTTGACAGGATACGACATGGAACTTGCAACTTATGCTACCTTGGTCATGCCACAAAGCATTGCTTTTGGTGCAGCTGGTGATTTGTATGTAGCTGAAAGTGACTCTCAGAGAATTAACAGAGTTCGCCTAATAACTACTGACGGTAAGATTTCTTTATATGCTGGCGCTGAATCAAAGTGCAATTGTCTGGAAAGAGGCTGCGACTGCTTCGAGGCGGATCATTTCTTGGCTTCCAACTCCAAATTCAACACGATTTCCGCTGTTATTGTCAGCCCAGATGGCATAGTTCACATCGCAGACCAAGCCAACTACAGAATCCGTTCAGTCATGGCCAGCATTCCTGATGCGAGTGGAGCGAGAGAATACGAGATATACTCCCCGGACACACAAGAGATTTACATCTTCAACAGGTTTGGCCAACACATCATGACAAAGAATATCCTGACAGGGGAGAATAACTACGTTTTCACATACACTGTGAACACAAGTAATGGCAAACTCAGCACAGTCACTGATGCAGCTGGCAACAAAGTCTTCCTTTTGAGAGATTATTCCAGCATGGTCAATTCGATAGAAAACACCAAAGGTCAGAAATGTAGACTGAAAATGTCGCGAATGAAGATGCTGCAAGAGCTGAGAACTCCTGACAATTTCAACATGACCTTTGATTATCATGGCACTACTGGTTTACTCAAGGCTAAGTATGACAGTACTGGAAGGAGCTACATTTACAAGTATGACGAATTTGGTAGATTAACATCCGCTGTGACCCCGACAGGAAGAATCATAAATCTGACATTCGACCTCAGCCTTAAAGGCGCTACAGTTCTCGTAAGCGAAAATAACAGGAAACCTGTCTCGATACTCATAAAGGGATCTTCTGTAAAGACTAAAGTTGGAGAAGCAGAAAAGAAGACCATCATTTCGACTGACGGCAGCATCTCTTCAAGTATGCCATGGGGACATATTATATCCACTGACACAGTTCCTTACACAATCTTATCAGAAATCGATCCGATTTTGGGAGAAAGCTACCCGGTACCAGCTAAACAGAGAACTGAAGTCGGCGGTGACTTGGCGAATAGATTCGAGTGGCGATACTTCTTACGAAGACTGCAGTCGAACAAAGGAAAGAGTAGCAAAGCTGTCGCACAAATAGGTCGTAAATTACGAGTTAATGGTGAAAATCTTTTAACTCTTGAATATGATAGAGACTCTTCAACGGTAGCGGTATTCATGGATGATAAAGTAGAACTCCTAAACGTCACGTATGATAGAACAGCAAGACCTGTCAAGTGGGGACCAAGGAACGGTATCTTTGCTGAAGTAGAATTGGAATATGACAGATTCAACAGATTGACTAGATGGAGCTGGGGAGACCTGAATGAAACCTATGGGTTTGACAGAGCCGGAAGACTACATGAAATTCGTTACGGAGATGGCTCATCATTGGCCTATTCATTCAGAGATATGTTCACGAGTCTACCTTTGAAAGTAACTACGCCTAGAGGTAGCGACTACCTTCTCGACTACGATGATTCTGGTGCACTCCAGAATCTGACTACACCTAGAGGTCATATTCACACGTTTGCTCTCATGACATCTTTGGGCTATTTCAAGTATCAATACTTCTCGCCAATGAATAGACATCCTTACGAAATTCTTTACAATGACGACGGCCATATCCTAGCGAAAATCTTCCCTCATCAATCTGGTAAGATTCTGTACGCTTATGACAGCACTGGCAAACTTGAAACCATTTTAGCTGGTGCTTCCGCCATACGCTATGTCTACCACGATAATACTCATTTGGTGAAGAATGTCGAGATCACTGACCCTGATTACGAACTTAAGCAGGACTACAAGTACCACGCCGGCATTCTCAAAGACGAGAAGATGAAATTCAATTCGAAGAGTGGCCTTAACAACGCGCATTTCAAATATCAATACGACGGCAACGCTAGGCTTTCCACGATCGATGTCAACGTCAACAGCAAGGAAATGCCTCAATTGAGATTAAAATACAACCAGAACTTGGGCATTCTTGAAGGAGTCAGCGATTTGAGGATCTATAGGAATACGTTCAACCGCTCAGTGATGCAAGACACGAGCAAGCAATACTTCACTATCACCGACTACGACGACCACGGCAGAATAAAGACGGTCCTAATGAACATCAAATCCTTCGACGTGTTCCGTTTAGAACTGGAATACGATGTAAGGAACCGAATTAAGGCGAAGAAAATGATGATCGGCGACACTTCTTCGAACGAACGAATCAGCTACAACTACGACGGACATTTGATGGAAGTTGTTGGGTCTGAAGACGATTGGAAGTATGTTTACGATGAAAATGGTAACGTTATTGGAGTGATCGAACATGGAGAGAAGAGATACCTAGGCTACGACATTGGCGATCGAGTAGTGCAGTATGGAGACATCGAATTCAGCAGTTACGACGGTCGTGGCTTCGTTATTAGACGAGGGGAACAGAAATACAGATATAACTCGAGAGGACAATTCGTTCATGCCTTCGAAAGGGACAAGTTCCAGACGTGGTATTATTACGATGACAGGAACCGAGTTGTCGCCTGGAAAGATGATAAGAATAACGTAACTCAGTTCTTCTATACAAACCCGCAGACTCCAAATCTGATCACTCATATGCACTACCCGAAAACCGAGAAGACTGTTCGATTCCTCTACGACCAAAAAGATTTCCTCACATGCATAGAGACAGAAGACCAACGTTTCTACGTAGCTACAGACCACAATGGTTCACCTCTTGTAGTATTTGACGTAAACGGGGAGATTATAAAGGAAATCAAACGCAGTCCTTTCGGCAAGATAGTTAAAGACAGCAACCCTGGCTTCTACGTTCCCGTAGATTTCCATGGAGGCATCTTCGATTATAATACCAATCTTGTTTACTTGGAGAATAGATTGTATGATCCTGTTGTTGGGCAATGGATGACGCCGAGTTGGGAGCATCTCGCAACGAAACTGAGCCTTCCTACAGACATTTTCATCTACAGATTTAAGAATAATGACCCCATTAACAAGAACCAGTACGTCCCATACATGACCAGCCTGGGCAGTTGGTTACAGCTCTATGGTTATGATCTGAATAAGATGATGGGATCGAAATATATCACCGACATGATCTTCCAACCGATGACATCTGTGACAGCTCCTCAATTGGCTCCTGATTTCGGTGTTATGTCTGGTCTTCAGTGCATCATTGAAAAGGTGGGTTTACCATTATTTAATTATGTTCTGATTACTTGTGCATTTTCTGGTCGGTCCCATTTATAATGTTCGCATCTCTCTTTCCAGGTCAACGATAAGTTATCCGATATAGACTTCGTACCAACACCTCTTCTCAAAATGGAACCAATCACTCGAAATCTTCTGCCAAGAGTCTCGTACAAGCGCGGTGTGTTCGGCGAAGGAGTGCTCATCTCAAGGGTTGACGGTAAAGCCTTCATCAGCGTCGCAGACGGAGCCAACAGCGTGGTAGAAGACGTTATCACAACAGTTTTCAATAACTCATACTTCCTCGATGTACACTTCAGCATTCACGATCAAGATGTCTTCTATTTTGTGAAGGACAACTCGCTTAAGATTAGGGATGACATGGAAGAACTGAGGAGGTTGTCTGGGAAGTTCAATGTGTCGCAGGATGAGACAAACGATCAAGGATCGGAGGTAATTATTTGAAGACATTTTTTGCGGTTAGCAATGATATTTGAACAACTTGATCTCAAACTTAGTTATGTACAAGTTACTTTATTTTTGGCATTGACGCTAAAATATGCGACATTACAACCCGATGGAAGGCGTTAGCATCCGTCATATACAATTTTTTAAACTAGTACTGTTGCTATCGTTTCACATTCTTGTAAATTGTTTCCAAACAACGCTGGTAGCTATAAGTTTTTCAAACAAGAAACTCTGTTCTTAAATTCTTAAGGCAATAAAAACCTTATTATTATTATTGACCATCCGTCTAAAGTAGAATCTAGCGTCTAATAGATCAGAAAGTCTTTCTTTGATAACATTCATGTCATCATCATCATCCTGTATCGCCTCTTCCAAGGCTTCATCTCAACACGATTGTCAGCCATTTGCATCCAGTGTCTGGCATCTTATCCGCTCAGCAAGTTATCCCTCCATGTGGTCGGTTCGGAAGTATCTATTGACTGGTCTACCCCATCGATGCTACAACATTCTTCTATTAACCATCCGGAATCTAGCGTCTAAAGTAGATCCTTGAACTTAAAGATCTCTCCTACATCATCAGAAAAGAGAGGATAAGTTGATCTTTTAAACTAACAAATCGTTCTTACTTTCCAGGTCCGAGTCCACGCGGTAGGAAAAGGCTCAGCCCAAGCAGTCATAGTCCTTCGCTACGGAGTAGACCCAGCTCAGGAGAGAATCAAACTCCTGAAGCATGCCCACAAACGCGCTGCGGCCAGAGCCTGGGAGCGAGAAAAAGCTTTAGTCGCAGCCGGCTGGGAGGGAAGAGGCTCCTGGACGGAGGAAGAAAAGGAGGAGCTAATATCTCACGGGATAGTCGACGGGTGGGCGGCCAGGGACGTCCACTCAGTCTCTAAATACCCCCAGTTAGCTGACGACCCAGCTAACATAGTCTTCGTACGCGACGGCAGAAGGAAACGAAGAAAGAGTGGCCGCGCGCGCCACCGCTCGTGACTTCTCTAAACGTGCCATTCGACGCCATATTGGAATCCAAATTTAAAATGGCGTCAACAAAATGGCGGATTTTAAATTCGGATACTCAGTACGGTTTTAGTTCTTACAATTTTTATTGAACGGTAACGATCTTGTGATTGGATTGGAGTTAGTTATGTGTAGTGAATGGACTGTTTAAGAAAGGTTTAGGATTGGTTTTAAACGGACGGACGGACAAGCTATGTTAGGCAATAGTATGACAAGTTTTTTTCGTACTTAGACTTATGGAATATCCCTGTTTTAGCGTTTTGCTTTGATCCTCTCATTCGACTGAAAAGAATCTCTTGACAACTCACAACAGGGTACCGAGTCGTAACTAAAAAATGAAATTAAATAATAAAAGAATATAATAATCGACAAATTGAGCATAATAATGAATTGATAATACTCAAATTACGATCACAATTATTTTAACATTTTTTGATACTTATTTTATTTTTACAACCATATTTTACAAATCGTTTTATACGTAAATAACATCACTTAGAATAATTTTCACTGTACCATGTATTCCTATCACATATTATTAGCCAAATATTTCGTTCTATCCATACCTTTAGGTATTTGTAAATAATATTTTTATTCTTGTAGTCGTTCCTTTTAATGTTAGGCCTAAGGTCTTTTTTTACTTCGCAATACTATTACTATTTAAGCAATAATTTTATATTTTTTTATAATAATCCTAGCGCGTCTGACTCTTCAAATTGAATGACCCTAATTTTTTGCTAGCATCAGTTAACTTTAGAACTATGTCGCATTAAATTTGCAGAGCTCAGATTGAACCCATAGTATCGTTTCCCACTAGGCATTCACACGCGTACGGAGCGACAGAGTTCTATTGTAGCAACACAGTAATACCCCAGTAGCATGGCCTCAAGCTAAAATAGACAAATAAAAAATAATTAAAAGTAAACTAATTAAACTACAGAAAACGATAATACGTACATTCTGCATGTGTTGTGCAATAATCAAACAGTAGCATTTAAACCGTTTAGGGTCAAACTTCTTGCTGACTTATTTAGCCGTTTTCTTAGACTGATCGAACTTATTTTGTATTTCATTTGATGTTAACGTTAACTGCGGTAGAAACCCCATTATCCATATTCGGTGCATGTGCACTTGATAAAGTCATCACGTGACTTATTCGCTAAATAACTTTGTCTATAGCTGGCACTGTTATGCAACTAAAAGCAATACAAAAATATCTATTGCATGATTTTTAAACTCTGTACTTATGTATGCATATTATATTACCTATAATAATTTAATTTTAAGTGTAAAAGTTAAGTTACAGCACTTTTATGTCATAATTAGCAGTATTACGTAGCCGAAGTTACCGTACTATCTGGAATAGTTGAAGGTGGCGCTAGTAGTAAATAAAAATACATAACATTGGTTGAATTTGTACGCAGTGAAACGTTAACAAATATCTTGTGATTTTAATAGCTTTTCCAAAACCAATAAGTCAGCGGGAAGCTAAAATTGTAATTTAAATTAAAGGTAGGTTTATAGTATTTATGTCCATACATGTGTCTCATTTAAATTGTGGTGTCTAATTCGTGTTAGAGGTACTAACTTAATGCTAGGTGACTGAGTGACTGATGATATGATGCAGATATTTTTTACAAAAAAAAATATAGTGGTGTCGATCGTTATGTTGTTGCAGGAGATCCTGTTTAAGTAGCATGGCTCTTTTTTATTTGAATCTCCTTGAGGATAAAAATCTCTATTCATTACTGTCGTGATAAATGATAATAAGTGGGATTATACGTGGCCTCTATGTATAACCTAGACGACAACGGCCACTGACATTCATATGCTACATAGTGTAAGAGTGAGCGGGATCGTATCACTGGCATCATTGCACGTTAATTTTATCGCAGACGATTAATATTAGCGTGACATTCTCTATAATCGCTACACAATTGTTTACTTATCTATTTCTAAATAATTTCATAAAATTTTGATCTCCTAAGTGAATGAAAGTTGAAACTTTTTCAAACTGAGATCTCCTTTTAACAAAATGGTTAAACAAAATTAATAACTTTGTAATGAAACGTTAAATAATGCTATTGAAAGTCTCATAGCTGTTGAAATTAATTATCTCCATTGATATTAAAATAAATACTCGTCTGCAAAATACAGCATTTAAATATTGATCTCCTGTTTTAAATGAATGGCTCCTTGTTTTTTTTTTAAATGTAGTTTTGACCATAGACATAAATAGGGTTGCCTGCAACGAGATAACCGATCTAGCGGGAAAAATCAATGCTCCCGGGGTTAGCACAGTTGTGGTGCAACCCTCAAGGTGGTGATATTTTTGCAAAATGTGACTAAACGAAGCAATACATTGTAATGTAATACGTCTTATCCTTATTTAGATACAGTAAGGTGTATTTTTATTTAAAAAATATTATCTATTGTGACGTAGTTTATTATTTCGCGGTGATATTACTAGAGCAGTATAGGTATAGTTATCTTTTTTATAATTGTATAAAGAATTCTAATTTGTAAATAGGTACTTAAAAAGTTGAGGAGTGTAATCTGTAAAAATATTGTACATATCTTTATGCTTGAATTATTTATAATGTAAACCGGTAAGGATTTTAGAATACTGAGGAAATATGTAATTATGTCAAACAGTACGGCGGCAATAGAGGCTGTAGTATTTAAAGGCTTATAAATTGATTATCCTACCGAATTTAATCGGCTATCCCTAATGTAAACACCAATTTATCCCTACGAATAGTTCGGTAGGATAATAGGGTGCTTAATTTGATCATTGACCCTCTTTTTTATACAAATTTCATTCATGTTAAACTTTTAATACTAATCTCCTATGCATAAAATTTACTACCTTACCCAATTAAAGTTAAATTCCGGGTTTAATCTCGGATCGCTGGAAAGACTAAAATTTTAGTAGCAAATTAGTGCGTAGGAGTATTAGTGTCATAAGTCATACTATAAAGAAATTGTATGAAAGATGAAATCTGAGTGATAGCCTTAAATATTCTGTTGAAAGTTGAAGTCTACAAATGATGATTCATTATGGACAATGGAATATTTATTGCTATAAAAATATATTAAGTACTGAAAATATGTTTTGACGATAGCCGATTCTGATTTGTGTTTTCTAAAGTTAGTAGTGAGTAAAAATTCCAAATCATAATCGGTTAAATTTTCAGTTAATACAGGGGGTCTAAAAAGACCGTATTTCGCAATCCCTCTTCTGATTCGGATGACAATTCATTTTCCGAAATAACACGACATATACGAGGGAAGTTAAAACGCTGTTCTGGTCGTACTGTCAAACATTCTACACGTACAATCTGTGGGTCAACCACACCAAAAAATCATACAATGTCCTGCGTGTACAATATAACAATGCGTTCAGGGTGCTGATGGGGCTGTCGCGATGCTGCAGCGCATCAGGGATGTTTGCGGAAGCCGGCGTGGACGGATTCCATGCCATCATACGCAAGAGTCGCGTCCCTGATGCGCCGGGTTCGCGGCAGCCCTAACAGCATCCTGAAGGGCGTTGCGGATACCATGAACAGTCCGATTCTGAGACACTGGGTACACTTACATGTCCCGGGGTCGCAGAGTCGGACCTAAGCCGCATGTCATAGCGTGTAATACACCTCGTGTAAACACTAACATAGTTTTAAGTATTTACTAACACTTAATGGTCTTTGTGACTGCAATAAATCATTTGAATTTGATTCAATTTCGAATCCGAAGAGGAATTGCGCAATACGGCCTTTTAAACCCCCAGATATCCTATACAAAACAGAATATGTAACACCCTGTGTTTATAAGCAAAAAGATCGCATAGATCGCCATAGAGCTACCAATTACCATAGCTTCTAGACTCGGAAAGCTTCCACAGACTCACGAAAAGCATTTACAATGTAGAACTGACTTCCTCGTGCTGCATTTACTTTGTACTATTGTAGATATGAGGAGTAGACCCCATTTATGCGGTATATGTATACAGTATTGACACTCTGTGTTAAGTAGTCACTGCAAATGGGAATGCATTTATTTAAAAATAATTTTCTTGTTAGATTCTAGGCCTGGTTACTAACTGTCGTCAGTAATCTAGAAAACATGCCCAGTGCGACTCAAAATTTAATATTGCATTGGTCTAGGTAACCAATATGTCAGGATTGTATGTTATATAACCTATAACAAAATGAGAACCAAATTCGTTCAGCCAAGGGATAAAATTCAAAGACACTGATTTGTGTAACTAATTCGATTAAATAGTTTCAGTTATTTAATTGTAACGTGTATTCCATAGTAAAAGTTTTTTATTACATGGAAAAGAACTAAGTTTAAACTTTAGTTCACTAGTAGAGTAGACGCACTATCATCTGAGTCGTGAGGCCATAAATCATTGTATCTATCTCGCTCGCACTTACAGGCCTAAGAAGCAGCATAGTGATGAGCGTAAGAATAGAGGTGCCCAACGACTCAGTTGATAATGTGTCTAGTATATAGTAACTAAAGTCTTGTATAGTATACTTTAAAAAAATATGGAATTGAATTTTTGGTTAACAAAATGTTAACCGAAAAGCAATTTTTTTCTTTTGGCTTTTGTTTCTTTGGCTACATGGGTTTGGACATTTTTATAATTGGACATTATTATGATTGGACTATTGTTGCATTGGATATTAGTTGTGCAAATCACGCGTGTCACTACTGTACACCGTATACTGTGAATAATACTCTGAATGTGTATAGATAGCCTACTCATAGTCGGATGTGTGCGTGCTAGGCCGATGTAAGCATGTACAATAATAATTATAGAAAGTATTCTATTGGAATATGTAATAAAAAATATTAAAATATAACAAGTTGGTTTGATTTTTAAGCCGAATTAAACGGCCACATCTGTCGTAGAACCCCCCAATTGTGGATCTGACAGTGACATCACACCTATTCCCATTTCTATAATCCATTGCTTGGTTGTCGTGACAAGAATTTGAAACCCAGTAATGGACTATAGAAATGAGAATGGACTTGTTATGTCACTGTCAGTTCCACAATTAGACCGCTGATGGAGTAGAGTTCTCGAATGGAGGCCACGAACGGGTAAACATACTGTGGGATTCTCCCCGACCAGATGGAGAGGTGACCTGCGCAAGTTTGGCAGAGGCTGGATGTTATGAATGAATGAATGAATAATCTTTATTTCAGACAAGTCTATAATATGTTAGTAACAATTAGCCGTGAATCGTGTTGATTGGGGCGTCTGGAGAGACCTGCGTCCAGCACTGGATTGATACAGGTTGAGGATAATGACCATTAAGCCTTCGTATTCGCGTATTTTCAGTTTTTCTACGAAGGCTACGGCATTAACTACTAAAATTAAACGTCTGAAAAATATATATAGCAATCTTGGGGTGTCTATTTAGAGACTGATGAATACCGATACACGATTGGACGAACTTCGCTCGATAGAAAATTTCTAAACCAAAATAGTTATTCATCCAAAATATATATCAAAACTATCAATACGAGAGCTTGTTCTAAAAAAATCTTAGCTTATTTTTATTTATCTGCCAAAATTAATCCAAAATTCATAAAAATACGAATATCGAGGCACTGCGCCGTGCTCTTCACTCCGCCGCTGCGGGGCATCTGTGTCTCACTCTTGCTTTTAACCATATAGCCGAAGGTGAAACGCTACCGCCTTTCTGCATACACTCATGCAGAACACCTTGGTTGATAACTTTTGCTGTGACATTTTTAATCATTTAATTTCAACGTCATCACTACTCCTATAGTACTGGAATGATTATAATTCTTTTTAAAGTCGAAATTTTGAACAATTTGAACAATATTATAACGGCAGTAGAACAGTCGCCGCGACGGAGTGACTGTGACGTCACTGAGGCACTGACAGAATACCACCCGTGCGTGCGCGCGCGCAGCAACATGCTGAGTCAGCGCCCTTTCATTACTGCGACACACAGACAGTATGTACCTAAAACACTTCATGTTACTTTCCTTAGTGTAGTATACCTATCTGTTCTCCATGTTTATACCTTCTTTTGTGTATGTATTGTAGTGTGTTGCAGAAACGAATAAATGTTTATCTATCTATCTATCTTGTTTTCGTTTGAATAAAAATCTCGGTTCAAACTATAAAAATAATTTATTTTCAATATATTACAACCAGGTGCGTACATACAACTAGTGATATGTCTTTCGATATAATATCTTACATGAGATTATTAAAATACACAAGATCTTATAAAAAAGGTGTTACTTAAAAATAATCAAAAACGGTATCATACAAATTACTCGGAATAAAATGTATGAAAATTCCCCCAAAAAATAACGGATATCGAAAAGCCAAAGAACAAAGGTCGTTCAGTTACTGATAATGAAGTACTATTACCTTTTATCTACAGGATGTAACGTAAAGGGTATATGAAGCCGAAGGGAAAGTGTTCAGTATCGGTAACTGAACAACTTTTGTATTACGACTTTTCGATTTTAGCGAATTTATTTTTTGACTTTTCATACATATCGTTCCGGTCAGCTGATCGATTTGTACAGTCGACCACAGAGAAGAATACAGGGGGCCTTAATAAGGTTAAGATTTTCTCAAAAACGACTGGACCGAATTTAATAATTTATTTTACAGTTACATAGTTTTAACTTTTATCTATCAAATAGTGAAAGAATTTGTGCAATAGGTCAAGTAGTTTTTAGAAAATCTCAACCTTAAAAACTCTCCTGTACACCTTTCTCTGTGTTCCACCGTACGAGACATTATTTTTTATTTTTTATTCGAAAAGTCGTAGAACAAAAGTTGTTCAGTTACCGATACTGAACACCCTCCCTTCGGCTTCATATAGCCTTTGCGTTACACCCTGTATAAAACACCTTTTAAAAGACTTTACATATTCTCATAACCACCTAATATAAGTAAATAATAATTTAGACTCATGCAAACAACATTTCAACGATACATACATACAAACTTAATTAATACTTTTACGTAATACGATATAACAATACATAAATGCATTTTTACATAATTTAATTACAAACATCTCATGTACGATATAAATACTTATAAATTCAATACTTAAGTCATTGATCTCCTATAAACAACTAGAATACACAGTCTGCCTTCTAAAAATGTCCGAGCGCAAAGAAGGTCCAAACGGATGAATGGATCCTCATTTGCTCTATTGGACATTATTTGGACGTTTTTTAAATTGTTGTAGTAAGCCCTTTGTGTATCTAGTTGTTTATAGGAGATCAATGACCTAAGTACATAGATTAAAATAAAGTCATTGATTAAAATTGTCTAGAAAAGATTTACTTACGTACGTAAATTGCACTTAAAACCTCAATGGCTCATAGCGATAAATGCAACATAAAATGAATCTTTACACCATGCTTTAAGGAACTTCGCAATAAAAAATAGACGGTTCATCAACTGTCAAATGACATTGCCACATTTCAATGGAGCTTTGCCCCACCTACAAAACTACGTGACCATTGAAGCTTGTTGGGGACTAATTACAGGTTTCATATTGCATAATCATAATCAGGAGTTGCGAGAGTAGTAGAAAATGATAACAAAAACAATGAATAATTCGCTTCGATTTCTTACTATCTGAACTCATAATTAAGCTGTTTTTTCGACTCGTTTAATGTACAAAACTTTATTTTAAACCAATAATTTTAATAAAAATCGGGAATATTTTTACATTCATTCAACTTGTTCATTGTATAGTGGGGCAGAATCTGGCATTGTCATTAAGCCATCGTTTCAGAAGTATTTATTGCTAAGAGCCACAGTGACTAAAATGACAATGCCAGATTCTGCCCCACCATCAACCGCAAAATGTACAAGATAACGAATAAATGTAAAAATATGTCCGTTTTTTATTAAAATTATTGGTTTAAAATAAAGTTTTGTACAAGTTGCGATTCGAAAAAAACAGCTTAATTAGGAATTCAGAAAATAGTAAGAAATCGAAGCGATTTATTCATTGTTTTTGTTATTCTTCTATAGGAGTTGCGAGAGTAGTAGAAAATGATACTGATTATGATATATGAAACCTGTAATAATTCCCAACAAAATGATAGGTACAGCTTAAATTGTCAGGTAGTTTTGTAGGTGGGGCAAAGCTCCATTGAAATGTGGCAATGTCTTTTATCCCGTCTTGCACCAAATGATTACCCAAGAGTTAAAGATTTAACTACGGGACACCAATTCACATTAATGAATTGGGTGCTTATAAGGCGTCGTCGCTCGACAGACGGTCTACCGTACATGGAATCGAACCGAGGCCTCAGTATTAACAGAAGCTACTGGGCTACAGCTACACCGATTAAAACTAATACCTAATATTATAAATAATGAATAGAAACAAACTATTAGCGTTGTGTATATGGCCATAATTAAAACTATTCTTCTATCACTTTAAAGCCTCTCACAGTAGTTAATTAAATATACATTCATTGGGGTATTGCAACAGTGCTTTCATATAAGGAGTTGCTGTAGTAAAGTCGCTCGCTAGCGAATACGGTATATCACAGGCAAAGGTATATGTACGGTGGAACACAGAGAATTATATAATATATTATTTATATAATATCAGAAGTCGGATTTTACATGGACTGGGAAATAAAACAAGAATAAAATTACAGGGAGCAAGGTGAGACTGTGGTGCAAAAGGGACAGATTCGATCCCCACCTCTGAACGAGTCATGGCCGCTCCTAGCATTTAGCTGTTGGAATGGTTGATGAGAAAACTAGTACTAATTTGAAAACATTATAATTTTCTTTAAAATATAAAGGTAAGCTAAACAATTATGAAACTAAATACATACATTAAATGACATTGCCAGATTCTGCCACCATCAACCGCATGATGTACAAGATAACGAATAAATGTAAAAATATCTCCGTTTTTCATTAAAATTATTGGTTTAAAATAAAGTTTTGTACAAGTTGCGATTCGAAAAAAACAGCCTAATTAAGAATTTAGAAAATAGTAAGCAATCGAAACGATTTATTCATTGTTTTTGTTATTCTTCTATAGGAGTTGCGAGAGTAGTAGAAAATGATACTGATTATGATTATGCAATATGAAACCTGTAATAAGTCCCCAACAAAATGATAGGTACAGTTTAAGTGGTCACGTAGTTTTGTAGGTGGGGCAAAGCTCCATTGAAATGTGGCAATGACTTTTGCAAGCGAAAAATCCTCCTATTACAGGTCTATGGGGTACGTGGTCTGTGACTTTCACCTGTGTTAGACCGTGCCTAATTTATTTTGAATTTCTTGCGAGGAATTACTAATTTAATCCATTGCATTTGATAAACCTACCTTTTGTCATCTATTCCCGAAACTCCTCTATAGGTCCCGTGATCCTGTCATTTTTCTCGTCCCATTTCGCCATCAGGTCCTGGTGTATGGTGTCGACGGTCCATTGCTGCGTCTGCTTGTCGGTGTCGCAGCGGTTTATGTACAAAGCACGCGATGTAATGTCAAAGTCGAGACAGTTTTTCGTGCTGTGGACTATCTGTTTTGTGTCCTGGAAATAAGGTTTATTTCAGATTAGGACAGGGTTGTAAGGTTTGGTCAGTCGAGAAGTTGATTGTATCTGTCACCGTAAAAAAGATATTGTAAATTAACGGGCTTATTGGTCATAGTAGACTTAGGTCACACCTTGGAATGTTTCCACGTACGTCACACCTAATAAAGTTTAAGGATCGGTTGAACTATCTGTAATGCTAAGCCATTAAGATAGTTCAACCGTCCTATTGTACATAGTTATATATAGTTTTTAGTTTTGTTTATATTTTTTATAAAGTTTAAAATATCACGAGTTGACTTTGGTCACGCCCATACTTTTAGATTATAGTTTACCGTTCACCCGGTCCAGGACCCATAACCTATACCAGATATTCCTTAACACTATAAAATCATTTTTTACCCTGCTGCACAGCAAGGAAGGGTTAAAAGAAATCAAAAGAAGGGTTCAATTGAATTTAATTTATTTATTGTAATTTAAAATTGATTATTATTTGATTTTTTAATTAAATTAATTAATTTATTGTAATTTATATGGAATTTTATTGGAATGAGAAAATGGACAATAAAATGTAAAATTATTATGTAGGTATATTAAGTTGTAGTGCCCTTGCAGGGTTCGTCTGAGAGTCCTTAAAATGTAACACCATGTATGTACCACATGAACCAATAAAATGATTTGATTTGAAAGTACCAGGACACTATGAGACGCCTAGAGTTATTAGCATGCTGTCCATCGTATGATTTGATGTGAGCTCACCATGTGGTACCTCCACTGCTGGTTGCCGCCGCCGAGGTGGCACGAGTACCACAGCACCGGCTTGCGCGGCGCGGAGTCCGGCAGGTCCCAGCACATGGTCCCACGCGATTGGGACCTGCGATAAAAAAAAACAAGTTCGGACGTTTGAGAAGCCACTGCGGCCGTTGGAATGAAAGAAAATGCATTTATTCAGACAACAAATTATTTAAATCTAAATTGTACAATTGGTTATTAGATCGCTGTTACTATACCGTTACCGAATATTTAAATTCCTCTCACTGACATTTTTACTACATGACATTTACATTAATTAATTTTATTTCTTCTGACATTTTTATTGCTTATGTAACTGAAAAACTTTGCATGCCCGTATACAAGTAGAATACTGTACTGGACAATGCAATTTACCATCCTGAGATTTCATGTATTCTGGCAAATAAATTTGATTTAAAAAAAAAACACCATACAAACACATAAATTAAAAATAAACACATGCACATGAAGCTATGCAATGGTGTGACCGCGACTTCCATCGTTATCGTAATCGCTTGCTATTAGATATGTACTTATAATAAGGAAATCGTCAAAAACATACAACTCACTTGACATCCTTATGCCACGAGAATATGAACCTCTGCTCCGCGTCGCC
This sequence comes from Tachystola acroxantha, assembly GCA_963506565.1. NCBI lineage: Eukaryota > Metazoa > Arthropoda > Insecta > Lepidoptera > Oecophoridae > Tachystola > Tachystola acroxantha. The sequence goes on from OY735874.1 coordinate 1,898,595, forward strand.
GGAGTCCGCGCACGGAGCCAACTTCAGCTCGCTCATCGGCGGCCCCTTGTGCCCGTCCACGCATAGTTTGCCATCGTGTACCGGACGCACCTAACATACAAGTCAATGTCAAAACTAAATATAATGGGTTCTCTTGAAAATGGCGGGAAACGACGGTTGCAAAATTATTTGATAATTTTCCTTTTAATGTCTACAGGGACTATTTTGTGTTTAATATCACGTTAAATTAATCAGAAAATGTTCGCGAATGATACGGTACGGTGAAGTTATTGGATAATTTGAGCAAGATCTGAAGTTTCAAGCTTTTATCAAGAGTTCCCGCTACAAGCTCGGGAGTGAGCGTGACTATCGAGCTGCTTCGTCCAGAGTGATGACGCTACGGCGTCTCCTCTGGATGAAGACATGAAGACGCGACTACCCAGGGTGAAGACGCTACTGCCTGGAGGAAGATAGAAGACTATTGAATATGTTGAATTTTCTGTAACATGACATTGGCAAATGACGAACAGTCGAGTCCATTAATAAAATAAATAAATATAATGGGTTCTCTTGAAAATGACGGGCAACGACGGTTGCAAAATTATTTGTAAATTTTTATTATGATGTCTACAGTGGTTATTTTGTGTTCGCGAATAACAGTATGGTGAATTTATTGGATAATTTGAGCAAGATCTGAAGTTTCAAGCTTTTATCAAGATTCCCGCTACAAGCTCGGGAGTCCGTGTAAGTGAAATCCTGAGTGAAAATATTGTACATTTAGTTTTCTTTGAATTAAGTACCAAGTTATTTAAAGCGAACCAGTTCATAACTTGTGAAAGAGCGTTATTTATTTCGTCAAGCTCTTGGGCCTTCCTCTTAACCTTGAAAATAAGTGATGTGTTATCGGCAAACAACACAATATCTGATAGGTGCTCCACGAAATAAGGTAGGTCATTTATGTAAACGAAAAACAAAAACAGATCCAATATTGACCCTTGAGGTGCTCCCATCTTTACCAGTGATCCTGGGGACTTTAATCCATTTATCTATACTTTTTGCACTCTATTTTCTAAGTAAGATTCCATTAAGTCGAGTGACTTGTCATTTATGCCATAATGTTTCAGTTTTAGCAGCAAGGTAGCATGGTCGACGCAATCGAATGCTTTTGATAAATCGCAAAAAATACCAATAGAGTCTTCCCATGCGTTAAATATATGTGTATATACGTTATATTGCAAAAATTCTTTCACTGTTTGATAGATAAAAGTTAAAACTATGTAACTGTAAAAGAATTATTAAATTCCGTCCAGTAGTTTTTGACAAAATCTCAACCTTAATGAGGCCCCCTGTATACTTATCTGTCTTTGACTTTACATTTACCGAGTGCTCTCAAAACGGTGAAGGAAAATATTGTGATGAAACCTGCATGCCGTAGAAGAAGAAAAAATCAAAGACATGTGAAATCCGCCAATCCGGGGCCGCGTGGTGGATCATGCCCCAGTTCCCTCGATGTAAGGGAAGGTCTGTGACCGAGCAGTGGGGCAATATAAATAGACTGATGATGATGATTACTTACCTGTCCCTCTGCGTAAGGTTTAGGTTCCATCGTAGGGTACTTTTGCGTAAGATCGAATGCTACCTGAAAAGGAAAGGTTACATTTCCATCAATAATAATAAGAATAAAAAAACCGTCCAAGTGCGAGTCTGCCTCGCGCCCCGAGGCTTCCGTGCAACGCAACTTAACCCCGTAACTTTGCTCTAACGAAAAGATACAACTAGATTTAGAGACCAACTTATCTTTGCCATTATCAAAATATTATGTCCATACATCGACATACTCCTGATTAGTTGATCATCCACAAATATAAGTTTGTAATAACAAACAAAAAATATTTTTGGGGAAATGTAATTTCAAATTTACAGTTTTCGGATTTTTTTTGCTTTACTTGTGCTGTAAGACCTAGCTTCTTGCCAAATTTCATGATTCTAGGTCAACAGGAAGTACCCTATAGGTTTTGAGTTTTTTTTGCGTTTTCATACAAATATGCACCAAAATTAGACATAAACGGCCATATCTTTTGATTGCGTTAACGTAGAAGCTTGATTTTTTTCACAGATGGGAAAACACAGGTTGCAGACCTGAGTATTTGGTATTAATTTCAACTTGATACGTCCACGCGTTTCTGAGATATAGGTCTTGACAGACAGTCGGACGGACGGCCGCAATGAAAAGATATGGCCGTTTATGTCGAATTTTGGCGCATATTTGAATGAAAACGCAAAAAAAAACTCAAAACCTATAGGGTAGGTACTTCCCGACGTCCGCGTCGCCGGTGACGTTTCTTCAACAACATAAGTGAGTGATATCCGTTTATATAAAGGGTGTAACGGAAAGGGTAAATGAAGCCAAAGGGAGGGTGTTCCGTTTCGGTAACTGAACAACTTTTGTTCTAAGACTTTTCGAATAAAAAATAATTAATCCCATACAAAACAAATAGCTGGCCAGTACCTAAGATTAGCGAGATGACCGAGATTAGGAACGGCCTGAAAAGCAGCGTATCGCTGAGGTCCTCTTCATCTGTACCAAACAGTGTTACGCTATTTTTATATGTAAGACAATCATGTACGGTGGAACACAGAGAAAGGTGTACAGGAGAGTTTTTAAGGTTGAGATTATCTCAAAAACTACTTGACCTATTGCAAAAATTCTTTCACTGTTTGATAGATAAAAGTGAAAACTACGTAACTGTAAAACAATTACTAAAATCGGTCCAGTAGTTTTTGAGAAAATCGCAACCTTATTGAGGCCCCCTGTATACTTATCTCTGTCGTCGACTGTACCTACCTACAACATTGTACCTACCTACATACAATCGCGAAAACCGAAAAGTCGTAGATCAAAAGTGTTCAGTTACCGATACTGAACACCCTCCCTTCGGCTTCATATACCCTTTCCGTTACACCCTGTATATAAACGGATATCATTCCCTTATATTGTTGAAGTCGGCAGTTAGATTGACAGTTTTGACCGATTTCGACGGTCTTTTTCAAGGTGACCCCCCACGCCCGCGTCGCCAGTGACTGGTTTCTTCAAAAATATAGTGAGTGATATCCCTTTATATATAATAATTGGTAGTAATGTATATAGTTTTAATTCTAAATAGAGTAACCTGCGTCATGAACCACTTGAAAGGCTTGCATTGCAGCCTCTCCCTGAGCGCCCGTTGGTCTGTGAGGTCGCCGGCCTCTATGCGCCTGTAGTGCGGCCGGCGCGAGTATAGGAACTCTGCGTACTCGTCCATCCACACCTCGGCTACACGACGGTAGTTCTGACAACATAGAGGTGTAATTGCAGTGACAGGCTGGTGGGACAAAAAGGTTGGTGGGACAGAAAGGTTGGTGGAATAGTGAGGGTGGTGGAATAGTGAAGGTGGTGGAATAGTGAGAGATTGGTTGGTGGGATAGTGAGAGGTTGGTGCAATTGTGAGAGATTGGTTGGTGAGATAGTGAGAGGTTGGTAGAATAACAAGGTTGGTGGAATAGTGAGAGGTTGCTGGAATTGTGAGAGGATGTTGGTGGAATTGTGAGAGGTTGGTAGATAAATGAGACATGGGGGGAATAATAAGAGGTTGGTGGGGGGAAAATAGAGGTTGGTGGGGGAAAATAGAGGTCGGTGCGGGGAAAAGAGTGGTAGGTGGGGGAAAATAGAGGTTGGTGGAACAGTGAAAGGTCGGTTGATGGGATAGTGACAGGTCGATGGAATAGTGAGAGGTTGGTGGAACAGTGAGAGTATTGAGAGAGTAGTGAGTAGTTGTGTATACTTAGGCTGGTGAGCGAGAGCACAGACTATCGACATATGTGAATTATAACAAAACAACTACTTTTTTGGCATAAAATGATTCAAAATCAGACTAGTTTTGTTTGTTTTAACGCTTTATTGTACAACACAGACAGATACATAAATAACATACAGAAGAAACAAATTGGTACAAAGGGCGAGCTTATCTCAAAAGAGATTTCTACCAGCAAACCCGCGAAAGAGAGAGCAGTGTCACAAAGTGGTAGTCGTCGTGATGAAGTCTAAAAAAAAAGTTACCTCATCAAACCATTTAGGCTACTGAGGTCACAAGAAATCGACATACAAACACTCGAAATACATTACCCTCCTTCTTTCCGCAGTCGAGTAATATAATATATTACCTTGCCTACGAAGTCCCCGTGGTTAGGGTTTGGGAACGGCGCGAACTTGCGGTATATGTGTCCCACGCGAGAACACGGCGCATCGATCATACGCCCGCCGCACTGCCAGATCTGACGGGGTAACAGTTATTAATGGACTCCACGGTTCGTCATTTTTAGGGTAATATAAGTTTGTAAAAAGAAATAATATTTTTGGGCAGATGCAACTTCAAATGACATTGCCACATTTCAATGGAGCTTTGCCCGACCTACAAAACTACGTGTCCATTTAAGCTGTACCTATCATTTTGTTGGAGACTTATTACAGGTTTTATTAGCATAATCACAATCAGTAGGAGTTGCGAGAGTAGTAGAAAATGATAACAAAAACAATGAATAATTCGCTTCGGTTTCATACTATTTTCTGAATTCTAAATTAAGCTTTTTTTATCGACTCGCAACTTGTACAAAACTTTATTTGAAACCAAAAATTTTAATAAAAAACTGAGATATTTTTACATTTATTCGTTATCTTGTACATCTTGCGGTTGATGGTGGGGCAGAATCTGGCATTGTCATTTACAGTTTTCGGATATTCTCCTTTACTTGTGCTATAAGACCTAGCTTCTTGCCAAATTTCATGATTCTAGGTCAACGGGAAGTACCCTATAGGTTTTGGTTTTCATGCATTTTCATACAAATATGCGGGAAAATGCGACATAAACGGCCATATCTTTTGATTGCGTTGACGTAGAAGTTTGATTTTTTTCACGGCTGCATGAGGTTGCACACCTGAGTATTTGGTATAATTTCAACTTGATCCGTCCACGCGTTTCTGAGATATAGGTCTTGACAGACGGACAACAAAGTGATCCTATAAGGGTTCCTATTGAGGCACGGAACCCTAAAAACGTACCATTATAAAAGTACAAGTCTTAGTAAATACATGCAGGGGTTCTCTTGAAAATGGCGGGAAACGACGGTTGCGAAATTATTTAATAATTTTCCTTTTAATGTCTACAGGAGCTATTTTGTGTTTAATATCACGTTAAATTAATCAGAAAATGTTCGCGAATGACAGTACGGTGAAGTTATTGGATTATTTATGCAAGATCTGAAGTTTGAAGCTTTTATCAAGAGTTCCCGCTACAAGCTCGGGAATGAACGTGACAGTCGAGCTGCTTCGTCCAGAGTGATGACGCTACGGCGTCTCCTCTGGATAAAGACATGAAGACGCAGCTACCCAGGGTGAAGACGCTACTGCGACTCCCCTGGAGGAAGATAGAAGACTATTGAATATATTGAATTTTCTGTAACATGACATTGGCAAATGACGAACTGTCGAGTCCATTAATAAAATAAATAAATAAAATACTTGCAGGGGTTCTCTTGAAAATGTCGGGAAGCGACGGTTGCTAAATTAATTGATAATTTTAATGTCTACAGTCATTAATCTCCTATAAACAACTAGATACACAGTCTGCCTTCTAAAAATGTCCGAGCGCAAAGAAGGTCCAAACGGATGAATGGAAATTGCTTTATTGGACATTATTTGGACGTTAACAATGGACCCTTATTTGGACGTTTTTTTAAATTGTTTTAGTAAGACCTTTGTGTATCAAGTTGTTTATAGGAGATCAATGTCTACAGTGGTTATTTTGTGTTTAATATCACGTTAAATTAATCAGAAAATGTTCGCGAATGACAGTATGGTGAAATTATTGTATAATTCATGTCAGATATGAAGCTTCAAGCAATTATCAAGTACCACTACGAGCACGGTAGTGAACGTGACTGTCGACCTGCTTCGTCCAGAGTGACGACGACTCCTCTGGAGAAAGAGAAGACAATGATATCTTGAATATTCTGTACATGACATTAGCAAATGACGAAGTGTCGAGTCCATTAATAAAAATAAATAAATGTAGCACTAAATGTGTGACTATAAATGGATCAGATGAATTATTATAGGATCATTTACAATAGGTAAACATAAATCGGTATTATATAATAATAATATAATAATAATATTTATTTTCACAAAATGAATGGTTACAATGTGCTTAATATGTAACATAGTGCAAGTATAACAGAGTCAGCATTATAATTAGCACGATTTTAGATGTTACCTTGAAGCTCAGCTCGTACTGCTCGCCGCCCCATATGTCCAGGCCTGGGTCGTAGCCGCCCAGCTCCCAGAAGTAGGAGCGGGCGATCGCGAATAGGCCGCCAGCCATCACGGGGCTCCTGGCGAAGACAAATGACGTTGCCACATTTCAATGGAGCTTTGCCCCACCTTTGGTCATTGAACCATTGAAGCTCATATATCATTTTGTTGGGGACTTATTACAGGTTTCATATTACATAATCATAATCAGTAGGAGTTGTGAGAGTAGTAGAAAATGATAACAAAGACAATGAATATATATATATTCGCTTCGGTTTCTTACTATTTTCTGAATTCTTAATTAATTAAGCTGTTTTTTCGACTCGCATGTTGTACAAAACTTTATTTTAAACCAATAATTTTAATAAAAGACGGAGATATTTTTACATTTATTCGTTATCTTGTTCATCATGGGGGTGATGGTGAGGCAGAATCTGGCATTGTCATTTCCACTGTCGCTTCCATTTGCATTGTCGCTTCCGACCGCAAGGCCCCAACAGAATATCAGCGCTACACCCTCGGGTATAGCACACGCTGAGTTGGGACCTTTTTGGCGCTGCAGTACTACTTGTGCTACCTACTATTTTACCTCATGGTTGTAACTAAATTTAGTTTCCCTTTTTAAATATTATATTGTAAGTGTATGCATAGGTGTGCTGTTTGTCTGTCAAATAAACGATTATTCTTCTTCTTATTATTATTTATTTATAAGCATTTTAGCATAGTGACTAATAAACGAAACATATTATACAGATTACAGGGTGTCCTTGAATTCATTCGATAAATTGAAACTGGTGGTTGTACTCATGATAAATATTGAATTGGGAAGGTTTTCTAATAAATCAAAACTGCAAAAAAAATTGAACTAAGTACGTCACAGTCACACAATGACCTTAGAAATGAATGAAATCGTTGCCAAAAATTAAAAATACCTTAAAATGTAAAAACTCCAAAGCACAGTAATGGTGTAAATGAAATTCGGTTTCGGCTTCGGCCCTAAAACCTAGTTTCGGTTGCTATAGCAACTTACAGCAACTACTAACTCAAACACAGTGATCATTCACTCAAACATGCAAGTCCTACTCACTCGAAAGGCTCTGGCATGTTGGCTTCATCCTTAGGCAGCACAGGCAGCCGCTTGTAGAAAAACTCCCAGTCAAACGCGCCCCTCGCCCCCTCGTCTTGGGCGCGATACTCAAACGAATCGTACGCTACCACGTCAATAAACGGACACACCACCACCTTGTGATTCAGTGCTATAGGCTCTGAAATAACATTAAATTAAATTTATTTTATAGCGACTTCCATTTTACTAGCGTTAGATCTAGTGAACTTTCGGTTTCGGCCTAGTTTCGGCCAAATAACGGGTTTACACTTAGTTTCGGTTTCGGCAGTCGTACAGTCGACAGCAGATTAATGGTAACACTTGCAATACGATTTCAAGTCTTACGGCGCAAATAACAAGTACTGTCAAAAGTAAAAAGTGTTACCATTGATTTGCTGTCGACTGTACAAGCTATAAACGTTGGGCGAGGTCAGGACCTGGATGGGTGACCGCTAGTGACACTTTCATCTGAGCCCCTTCGTGCCTCGAAAAACACGTTAAGCAGTTGGTGCCGGTTGTTGTCGCTTGACAACCACGTCAAAGGCCTACGTGCGGCCTGAATAACTTTGACAAATAGGTTTGGTCACTAAACCACACGAGAAAAAAAATTATGCTTCGATACACCGATTTTGACGACCACGCTCACTTTAGGAGACCGCTACGGGTCGGCAAGCGAACAACGCTCACTTTAGGAGTTTGCTACGGAGTGCCAGACGACCCAGTCACTTTAGGAAACCAGGTCGCCAGGCGGATCACACTCACTTTTGGAGACCGTCACGGGTCAACAGACGGACCACCCTCAAAACAAAAATAGCTAGTCGCTAGGCGGATCACATTCACTTTAGGAGATCGCTACGGGGCGCCAGGCGGACTACACTTTAGGAGATCACTACGGATCAAGATTCATTAATTTTCCTTGCAAAGTGGTGTAAATGTAAATTCAAAAAATATATTGACGTGCAAAAATGTACTCAACGTGCTTACTTGCAATAAAGAAATTTGACTTTGACTTTGAGGCGGGCCATTCTCACTTTAGGAGACTGCTACGGGTCAACAGACGGACCACCCTCACTTTAGGAGACCGATACGGGTCAACATACGGACCACCCTCACTTTACAAGATCGCTACGGATTGCCAGACGAACTACGCTCACTTTAGAAAGACCCGTAGCGGTCTCCTAAAGTGAATATGGTTCGCTCTTCAATTTCCTAAATACAGATAAATCATCAAATACATACACAGACCTAGCAGTGGCGGCAGCCAGTTGACGTTGGCCTCTGTATGTGAATCTAGGAATATAAGTACGTCGCCCGTGGCTCGCCGCGCGCCCGCCAGACGCGCAGTGATCAGACCGCTGCGCGTCGCTAAGCGAACCACGCTCACTTTAGGCATATTCGCCGCTAAGTAGTCATCTAGCTTTTGTTTTAGGAACTCTGAAACAAAATAATTATTTCAATACAATATAACTTTTTGGAAAACTTTTATACAACATTTATTTTTATTATTAATGGACTGGACAGATCGTCATTTGCCAATGTCATGTACAGAATATTCAAGATATCATTGTATTCTCTTTCTCCAGAAGAGTCGCCGTGGCGTCATCACCCTGGAAATCTGCGTCGTCATCCAGAGGAGTCGCCGCAGCGTCATCACTCTGGACGAAGCAGCTCGACAGTCACGTTCACTCCCGAGCTCGTAGCGAGAACGCTTGAAACTTTAGATTATGCATGAATTATTCAAAAACTTCACCACACTGTCATTCTCGAACATTTTCTGATTAATTTAACGTGATATTAAACACATAATAACCACTGTAGACATTAAAATAAAATTTATCAAATAATTTTGCAACTGTCGTTTCCCGCCATTTTAAAGTGTACTTAGTATGAAGTCTTACCTTTGGTACTAGCATCATCGACTAGAAAAATCTCCTTAATTAAATGCTCAGGTGATCTGTACAGCACGCTAAATGCAGTCCTAAGCAAAGTACTCCAGTGTTCATTATGGAACGGCACCACAACACTGACCGTTGGCAACGATTCTATGTACAATATCTTCTTACACCCGGGATGCCTTATGTCCGGTAAGGAACGGTTTAGTGGTATCTTGTCACTTAGAGCTCCGTTGAAGCCGTTAACAGCATATAACTTCTCTTCTAGAGCTGCCTCTGCTTTTGACAGATGTGCTGGTTTACCGTGCTCTCCGATACCTTAAATGACATTTAAGTTATAGGAATACACGTTGAAAAATGATTCTTATTGTATATTAATAAGATTGTTTTAATAAATAAATAAAAAAGTAAAGATGTGCCGCTGAGAGTTTTTTTGCCACTTTTTCTCCTCGGCTTTGGAAGGAACAGCAAACTGTATTCAAAAAAAATGTTGGATTGCAAAATATACACAATGATTCTAATTTTATAAATCATTATATTAAGAGCCTTCATAGAGCCAACTAGCGCCGCCAATCTTTAAAAAATTATATCATCCAATATGATCAATTTTATTAAAAAAACTATTTACAAAATGTTTATTACGATAAATACTATTTTTCAATATACAATACATGGCATAATTGCGACAAGCTAAGTTGTAGTTCACAAATGTGCCAAAAACGGCTTTTTCGCAATTATGCGAACTACAACTTACCGACATTGAATCACGTTATAAATAAGCATTTAAAAAATAGTATTTATCGTAATAAACATTTCGTAAATAGCTTTTTTAATAAAATTGATTATATTGGAAGATATCATTTTTTTAAGATTAGCGGCGCTAGTTGGCTCTATGAAGGCCCTTAAGAAAAGAATTAAAATAAATAAACACATTATTATTTTTTAATGCCATAAGAATGTGGGGTTTTCAAAGTGACAGTTGTAAGAAAAAAAAAAGATTTTTAAGTTGATAATAGATGGCGTTGCACCGAAGTGCGATATCATCGTAAAAAACAGCATCACGAAAAAAAAATTCAATGTCGGCTGAATAATTTATTTTTATTGGTTTGTTTGTTTTATTTAAACAATACAGTACAAATTAATACTAGGTATGAAATACGAAAAGCCCAAGTTACAAGCAATAACAACGCATTTAATGTTGACATCAGACCAGTCAGTGCTATCTACCGGCGCTAGCGGTACTTTCTTTCTTTTTAAAATGTAACCTTGAAAACCCTCATTACAGACCATCCTGAGATTAGTTTTAGGTTTTTTTATATAATTAGCTTTTATTAGACAATTTAAGTATGATCCTACTACTAGCTATAATATTTAAAATATATATATATATAGCTATAATATTTATAATATTATAAATATATAGGAGGATCCGCCATCATTTTGGAATGGCGGATTGATTTTTTATTTGTTTAATTTTCTATTTACATGAATACTCTAAAAAACTTGACATTGGCGAAATTATCTCTTGAATAAGAGTAGAAGCCATTCAAATAAAAATAGAATAGAATAAAATATACCTACCCACACGTTGGATTTCGTATTCTATCTGATTATAGTCGTGCCAGTCTATTTTCTGAAAAAAAAACATTGAAAACTGTTATCATAAAAATATTAAATAGTAGTAGGCAGGTTTTATTTTATTATAAATTCTTGCCATTTCTTTTAATGTTTTTTTTATTACTGTTTATTACAAAATCCACAGCACTTAAAAAACACAAATGAGCTAAACCGACTGCCAATTACGGATTTACAATTTTTAAATAAGACATAATAACTACAAATACGTCTCATGTACGAGACCACTACAAATTTTGACAAACTTTTGATATTTTGTACCTATGTAATAGATTCGAGTTGCGGAGAAAAGATAAAACTAGATTTAGAGACCAACTTATCTTTGCCATTATCAAAATATTATGTCCATAGACATACTCATGATTAGTTGATCGTCTGCAAATATAAGTTTGTAATAAGAAAAAAAATATATGTAATTTCAAATTTATAGTTTTCGGATTTCTTCCTTCACTTTTGCTATAAGACCTAGCTTCTTGTCAAATTTCACGAATCTAGGTCAACGGGAAGTACCCTATAGGTTTTGGTTTTCATGCATTTTCATACAAATATGCGAGAAAATGCGACATAAACAGCGATATCTTTTGATTGCTTTGACGTAGAAGGTTAATTTTTTCACGGCTGCATGAAGCTGCAGACCCGAGTATTTGGTATTAATTTCAACTTGATCCGTCCACGCGTTTCTGAGATATAGCTTGATCGACGGACAGACAGACAGACGGATAACAAAGTGATCCGCTAAGGGTTCTTTATTTAGCTTTTGAGGCAGGGAACCCTAAAAATACTACTAACCTTTACGCTAACAGGAACAAAGTAATCTTGTTTCTCACTGAAAAACATATCCTTTATTGGATTCATAGGATGGACGTTGCTATGCTTGGAACTGTCATTGCTGGAGCCATTTGCCTTCAATTTGTCTAAGTTTCTCAATGTGTATAATAATACGAGGATCACGGTAATAGCGACGAGGTTACGAAGCCTCAGGAGCCTAAGCAGAGATCTTCTTAGCTTCAACATTTGTGATTATAGACCTAAAAAGATAAAAGAGAATTTATTCAAAAATATAATTTAATTATACAATATCTGTGATATGCCCACGGCAAGAATTTTTTCATCATGTTCTAAATTATTCACTGAGCATGGATAATGCGTAATTCAAATTCTGAATATCTGTGATAAATAAACGTAGTGTGGGACGCCCTCCGACCAGATTGATGACCTTCGCAAGATGGCTGGCAGGGACTGGATGCAGAGGGCCGAGAATCAGGTTGAGTGGCGTGCTTTGGGAGAGGCCTACGTCCAGCAGTGGACTGATACGGGCTGATGATGATGATGATAAATAAGTAGTATCTAAGGAATCATTTTATTTTGCTTATACATATACTTTCAATTTTATTATATTGTCTGACATAGGTGCTTACTATAATTATGTCAATTAAGTTAGTATCATATTTTGTCATTGTGTCTTGAGCTTTCAATTATACAATAACTTAATAATGTAATACAGGGTGTCCCGCTGATTGATGTTATATTCATCTACAGATAAACGATATATCGTCTGTCCATGGGACATATTTGTGTACTCAATGTTATGAATACTAAATTACCTGAATAATATTGTAATTAGTCAAGTAGTTTCTGCTGTTGCCATTGATTTGATGTTAAGTGGACCATGAGTGTATGTAAATGAGTTATTGTTGCTCGAAACAAGCCACATACATGAAAATTACTTATACAGTACAGGCCGCGTCATGTAAAAAGAACGCTGGAAGAAAGTGGAGGGGGTGTATTTGCGCATGGGTAAAGTAAAGGTCGACTGACGAACCAATAGCGCAACGGCAAGCATGCAGCGCGTGACCCGCCCTCCGCCGCCCGCAACTCATACCACCAAATAGATCGATAAATCGCCTAATGCGCAGCTTGACCGCCAGCGTTCTTTTTACATGACGCGACCTGTACCTATGGTTTCTAAGGCTAAGTTATTACTTAGATTAATCATTATATAATATAAACAGATATCAATCACTTATATTGTTGAAGCAGGCTAATCACCAGACGAAATTGGTCAAAACTGCCGGTCTAAATGCCGGCTTCAACAATATAAGTGAGTGATATCCGTTTATATCTCACTAATCCCATCCCATACCACTCCACTTCCCACTAATCCCATCCCACTAATATATAAACGCGAAAGTTTGTTTGGAAGTTTGTTGCTGTTTCACGCAAAAACTAATGAATGGATTTTAAAGAAACTTTACAATAATATAGCTCGTAAATCAGAATAACACATAGGCTATAATTTATAAAGATCCTGCGCAGACGAAGTCGCGGGCAGAAGCTAGTTTATAATAATTTGTAGTAATGGCTCACTATAGCCTTAATTCTCATTTTAGTTAGATTCAGATAAAACTGATAGCTATGGATGTAGTTTTTACTGGCAACTAGTGATTCCCATTCCAATTTGGGAATTTTAGCCCCACAGAGTCTTTGGGTATTATGTTTAGAGACATTTATTCTCATTAAAAACATATGTTTCACTGACATGAGAACTTATTTCTATTCAGTGAATGTCCTGGTTGAGAGAGACAAGCAAGGTTTGAGCATGTTATGTGTGCAGCAGCCTCACGCGAGAATAATATTAATAATATAAATAAAAACATCTGTCAACTATAAACAAAATAAGTAAGCACTTTTATTCACTATAGCGAGCCTTTATTGTGTGTGTTTCTTTTAGGAGTTTAACCTGCATATTTTACGGTATATAGGCACGAGTAGTAGGCATAAACATCACAAATAAATTGAAATTTTATTGGAAAATTGAGTAAACAGACCGATAAGAAACAAAGTCTCACCTGTGTTCACGATAAATCACAACAAATACGAACCCAATAGTTCTCAATGTTTGTGTAATCTAATAGGAAACAAATACAACAGCACAATCGATGTTTTGATGTTCTGCATTCACGGAAAAAACAAGTTTTTAAATAAAAACACACACGAACATCCATACATCGCTTGCAGCCGGGCAAATATAAAGCGACCAATAACGATTAACGATGATGGATATTCCAAACCATTGTATCATGAAACAAATATATAAAAACCCGTTGGTAAGTAAGGGACACTAGATATCTGACAGCCGCAATGATACCTCTCTATTTTGGCCGCATAATAAAACTTGTTTTAAATTATTTTATGGCTCTGGGTACTAGGCTTTCAAGAAGCCTGCCAAATAAAAGGTGCTTTCACATTACACGATGTCGTGTCGCTACGAATCAATCAACCAATGTTCGCTACGCTGTTTTGGAACGCGACCATTCTCCCTTCTGACAACCGACAACTGTTTGTTTTTGATTGGCTGAAAATTTTCGAGAAAAAAGCCCGATCATCGACGTTCGATTCGTATTTTCGGTGCATATGTTCAGTGAAATTAATGAAAATATCCGCGAATTAAGTGCTTGAAATACAGAGCAAGGTAAGAACTAAATTATGTCACTTATAATTCATTGATAAATTATAAAATATGGGAACCATTTCTCTAAATTGAGGATATCCGCCATCCGGTGCTTAGAAGGCTTTTGGTTCTCATGCTTCCAATATTTTTAATTAAATTAACTCTAAACTCGTGGCAGAGGGTTTCGTCGTAGTTTTACTCATTTCACGCATATTTTATGTCTCATTTTCATTTATTCATAAGTTGTAAGCATTCGATTCATCCGATTATCTGAAACATCTCTGGTTGCAGATGGCTCTATTTAGTCGTAGAGTATGTTTATTGAGTGCCTTGCTGGTTCTGGCTGGCACAGCGACGTGGACGAAGGCCGACGATAAAGACTCCGAGGACGAAGTCACTGTGGAGGTTAGTCCTTAGTAAATTTATTGTAATTAGGTCATTAACCTATACCTATACATATTATTGTAATCCTATTAGATTTTATTTATTCCTGCATTTACCCTTAGCTATAAACTTAAATGAGGTGTATCGAAGACAAAAGTGTTAGAAAATGTTCGGATTTGATAAATAAAGCGAAGTTTCACAGAAAACTAGCAGACCAGAGGCCGCCTCAGGTGGGTAATGTTAGGTTATGTTTTACAATTGTTGCAAGAGCTCGGTCAGTGAGGTCCCAAAGGGGTCCCAAATATTTGGGTTAAGGTATAATGAAACGACCAAAGACTGAAGACAGCAAGAATGATATAATAATCCACAATTAATAATTATAAAAATCTTCATTTAAAGTGTGGTTTTCTAGCTCTAAGGTAACAATTAAACATGAGAGGGCACAGAGAGAAAAAATGCTTGCCCCTTCATTAAAAAAGAACTATTCATTCCCTTTTATTAACACTGATGGGAAACCATTTGGAAAAAACTCCAATAAGTGTTTTATTCACTTTAATTTGGAAAAATGAGTTCAGTAAGTGTTCAAAAGCCCATTGTCACATATTCTTGTTTACTCTAGCTAAAACTATGTGTCTGTTAGGCCCACATGCACCAAAAGATAACCAGGAGGAACTTCATCTGTGAAAACTATACATTTTAGTCAACCTCAGGTTAAGCGCTAACCCTCATTGACGCAAGTGGCTCTTATTGTGTCACTAAACAGTGCAAATTCACTGACTGTTAATTAAAAGACTGGAATGGAATTACCTATGCCTTTCAATTTAAATTTATCTTTTAGTACTGTGACAATACTTTGGCCTCCTTTCTACTGATAGTATCTCAAGCAATCAGATAAGAAATGTGTTATATTACCTATAAGATGTAAATAAATATGTGTTTAACCTAGATCATAGTTAGACTTTCTAAATAGCATCCTAGATACATTACTCAAAAGATTTGAAACACTTATGTTGAAACGCATATTTTCTTCAGACTCGCGAACGCACCCGCGCGAAAAGACATTGCCACATTTCAATGGAGCTTTGCCCCACCTACAAAACTACATGACCATTTAAGCTGTACCTATCATTTTGTTGGGGACTTATTACAGGTTTCATATATCATAATCAGTATCATTTTCTACTACTCTCGCAACTCTTATAGAAGAATAACAAAAACAATCTTCGATCAAACTTCGATTTCTTACTATTTTCTGAATTCGTAATTAGGCTGTTTTTTTCGACTCGCTAGATGTACGTACAAAACTTTGTTTTAAACCAATAATTTTAATAAAAAACGGAGATATTTTTACATTTATTCGTTATCTTGTACATCTTGCAGTTGATGGTGGGGCAGAATCTGGCATTGTCATTTAGCGTACGCCCTTTAAAAAATAAATCATATTTAGGGCTACATTTTTTTTTTAAATTAAATTCTTCCCAGGGGGAAAGGCAAGGTCAACTACAGCCTAATCTGATGTATAAACTGTCTGTTTTCAATAAATACATACATACGAAGATAACCTAAACCGACACACAGCCCTGCCATACCCCTAAACTAAATAACTCAACAATCCATGATCCTTGAGTCATGCAAGGAATCCTTGCTAAGAGCACAAAACTTCACAAACACGACTTCTTTCGGACACTCGCAACTAATGGAAACGTTTGCCCGACATGTTTAGTGATTATTAATCACTAAACACCACGGTAACTAGATTATAATAAATATTTTATTTAATATTTTTAAAAAATTTAAAATTTATATTGTTTAAAAATTATAGTTTTTTATAAATAATTTTATTAATAATAAAAAATTTAATGGATATTTAATTTATTATAAAAAAATATTTTTAAATGTATTTAATTAGAATTTTCACAAAAAAGTAGCTATGTAATGGCGTTTGGTGCGCATGGAAACTCTTTAGGGCGTTAGTTTACGTAGCATTTTTTTATCTATAAGCCCCATGGTTGTCAACAGACAGTGGAAGAGGAGGAGCTGTACCAAAGCCCTACCGTGGACCCGAAGGCGGTGCATCTAGCAGAGCACTTCGACAACGTCAACTCGTTCAACAAGAAATGGACCCGGTCCGAAGCCAAGAAGAAGGGTGTCGACGAGAACATTGCCAAGTATGATGGCAAGTGGGAGGTGAGTGCTCTCTCTTCTCTATAAATGTATAGACCATGCACTCATATAGACCACACACTCTCTCTCATAGACCACACTCTCTCTCATACACCGCACACACTCACATGGATCACACCACCCTCTCAAAGTCAAAAGTCAAAGTCAAATTTCTTTATTGCAAGTAAGCACGTTGTGTACATTTTTGCACGTCAAAATATTTTTGAATTTACATTTACACCACTTTGCAAGGAAAAGGTGCCAACGCTGAGGAGAAAAAGTGGCAAAAAACTCTCAGCAGAACATCTTTTAAAATAATATAATAATAATACACAATTACTTAATAACTAGGTATTACACAACTATTACTATTGTTAGTATTACTCTCATACGGTACACACTCATACTCGAATAGGTCACTTAACTAAACACAACCGCACACATAGACACCCTCACCCTTACACACACATTCTCATGCCACGCACACACATACATACTTTTATACAGGGTGTAACGTAAAGGGTATATGAAGCCAAAGTGAGGGTGTTCAGTATCGGTAACTGAACAACTTTTGTTCGAGTAGTCGTAGATTCGAATAAAAAATTAAATTAATGTCTCATACGAATCGATCAGCTGACCGCGAAATGTATGAAAAATCGAAATATAAATTCGCTACAATCGAAAAGTATTTATGATTGACTAAAAAATATTACCAATTTATTTATTTTATATAATAGCTGCCAGTGATCATCCGTCTTATTGCGGCCGGACTCGACACAAACAGGTCGATCTCGGGTTTACTATTTATCATGCGCAGCACAACTCCCAATTCCAATTGAATTCAAGGACACCATGTATATCAGTAGCTACACAGAACAAGAAACATGCTAAGCTCCAATGACATTCCATTCACTCCTACCACATAACATGACCAAGTATTTAGCTATCCACTTGTTTCCAGATCGAAGCCCCAACCAAGAAGATCCTGAAAGACGACCTTGGTCTCGTATTGAAGACTGAGGCGAAACACGCTGCCATCTCAGCGCTGCTGGACCGGCCTTTCGAATTCAACGATAGACCTCTGGTCGTGCAGTATGAAGTCACTATGCAAGTAAGTAAACTACGAATCATCAAAGCACATCATATAAATAGACTGATGATGATGATAAAGTTGAAATTATTGTGTTTGTTTTGTAAGTACCCACTAACATTAGCTTGTAAGTCATTTTATGTACTAATAACTATGGACCCTGCCCGAAATACTTTTATCTGCCTAAAGAACCTCATCATCATCATCATCAGTCTATTTATATCGCCCCACTGCTCGGGCACAGACCTTCCCTTACATCGAGGGAGCTCGGGCCATAATCCACCACGCGGGCCCAGTGCGGGTTGGCGGATTTCACATGCTTTAGAGTTTTTTTTTTCTTCTACGACATGCAGGTTTCATCACGATGTTTTCCTTCACCGTTTTGAGAGCACTCGGTAAATGTACGTAAGTTTTTCCGTCGAAAAAACCGAGGATAACTCATTGGTACATGGCTGCCCTAGCTGGGAATCGAACCTGGGACCTCTATATTGCAAGTCCATTGACCCAACCACTGAGCCACCGAGCTCTCTAAAGAACCTACCTACACTAAAATATGCATACCGTCTTACATTTACAAGTCAAGTTATACGCGTACTTACATTAGTATAAACGTTATTTACCTAGTTCAGTTCAGGCGTCTCCGACAAACTCTTAATTTTAGGGGCTGAAAATGATCTATACAGCCTCCATAGCAAGGATCACATATTACTAGGACTACAGTTGCCCTTTAAAAGTATTAATTTTAATAATAAATAAACGAAAACCAGTGCCAAGATATGTTATTGAAAACGTCTCGTAATGTTAAAAGGTTTACATTTCATTGGGGTATCGCTAATTGGCTTATCAGGCGGTCAGTCACGCTTTTCTTTCTTCGAAAGTTGAGGCCAGCCTTGCGTCATCTTATTGGATTTTATTTCCTACGCTAACACGCTCAATTGCGCCGACAGATAATCCGTGTCAAAAAAACGGCCGAGTTGGCTGTCGGACTCGAATCTAGCTTTATATTATGACTTTTATTTTATGTAAGTACTAAATGTGTACCATCAGCAACAGTTCCACCTGCTCACTTTTCAAATGTTATTCTTTGCACCCGCGCGCGGGCCTCGTCCGGCTAGACTACCTAACCTATTGAGCAATCAGGGACAGTTTTTTATGTTACTAAAATAATTGTTTTGTTTGTGTAAACTCTTATTGAAAAAATGTAGTAGTCCAATGATAAAAACATATGTGCCAAAAATTCTTTTGTTTTTAACTGTCGTAAATCACATAGCCGGTTTGCTATTGATTGATGAAAAAAGGACGAGCTGTAGGGCCGCCGGTAACTGCAAATGAATTGCAACCTAAAGGTGATCAGGCGAAACTGTTGCTACTGTTGCAGGCGGTACTTGTTTAGGGTTTTCGTCAACTAAACGCCTTCCGTGCGCGCCCCTTTGTAACCTCGCGCCTCTAGGCACGTACCTAGTTTGCCTTTAGGATAATCCGCTACTGGCAGACTAGAATGACATGCCATGAGAAAGAAATCTTTAAAATTACGAAACTATTGACAAGCAGTGTACTGTGAATAGTTTCAAACTCAATATCAAAATTTGCTACTGGATTACTGGACAAACACATGTTCCCTGCCGAAATCTTTGTAAACAAAGATGGCATCTGACGCAGGCGCGAGTTATTTATAAACAACCTGACACAGCACTTCCGAAACATTCTGGATTGCAGCCAGATCAAGTCCACGGAATCAGGCGATGCCTTTGTGATGTTTTTAAACAGGTGACTTAACACAAACAAAGGAAGTGCTCAATGTGGTTTCGTAACCAAAAGTGCTCAAATCAATCACGTCGGGGTCACCAGTTTGGCTACTTTAAATGATAAAGACTAATTTAAAAGTTAAAATATTTATTAATTTGCAAAGCAAGTCAACAACAAGAATGACATAACTCAATTAGTTCTTTTTAATAAAACGTAAACAGCCTTATGTCCGGCCAAGGAGGTCTGTACCGTTGTCTAGAATTGTCCAAATAGTTGTTAATTATAGGTATTATTTATTAGAGCTCGGTGGCTCAGTGGTTGGGTCAATGGACTTGCAATACGGAGGTCACAGGTTCGATTCCCAGCCAGGGCAGCCATGTACCAATGAGTTATGCTCGGTTTTTTCGACGGAAAAACTTGCGTACATTTACCGAGTGCTCTCAAAACGGTGAAGGAAATCATCGTGATGTAACCTGCATGCCATAGAAGAATAAAAATCTAAGGCATATGAAATCCGCCAATCCGCATTGGGCCCTCGTGGTGGATCAAGTCAAAAAAAAGTCAAAGTCAAATTTCTTTATTGCAAGTAAGCACGTTGAGTACATTTTTGCACGTCAATATATTTTTTGGAATTTACATTTACACCACTTTGCAAGGAAAAGGTGCCAACGCTGAGGAGAAAAAGTGGCAAAAAACTCTCAGCAACACATCTTTTAAAACAATGATCATGGCCCCAGTTCCCTCGATGTAAGGGAAGGTCTGCGCCCGAGCAGTGGGGCAATATAAATAGACTGATGATGATAGGTATTTATTTGTTACTCGATTTCACATTACGATCTAGCCTAAATACAATAAAGAATAATAAGTAATTTGATTTTAACCGAAATTTCTATAAATAGACACTTATATACAGACCTTGAATTCGTTCGACAAAATTAAATGGTTAGGCTTGTGACATACATTAATTCTGCACTACGTTTAAGTAAATTAAACAATTTGGGGAAAATATATTAATTTGATGTGCATCATTACTGTGCTTTGCAGTTTTTTTTTTACTTTTTAAGATATTATTATTTTTTTGCAACCATTTCTTACACTGGAATTTGACATAATGGTCATTTCTATTTTTTTTGTTAAGCCACGTCAGAAGCCTGAATAACTCTGACAAATATGTTTGGTTACTAAACCACAATTCAATAGCCTGTAATGTCCCAGTGCTGGGCAAAAGCGTCCCCCCAACTCATCTCTATTCTGCGCAGACTCAGACCAACGTCTCATAAAAACGTCAAGTTCGTCTCGCCATCGTTTGCGGGGACGACCACGTGGCCTTTTCGCGTTGTTTGGGGTCCATTCGGTGGCGATTTTTGCCCACAGGTCGCTCGGCATCCGACAAACATGGCCCGTCCAGTCCCACTTCAGCTTGGCTGCCTTTTGTGCTACATCCGCGACTTGTGTTCGGGAGCGCAGCGCGGAGTTTCGAACGTGATCAATCAGCTTAACTCCCAGTATGCTGCGCTCCATGGCGCGTCGGCAAACCTTTAGTTTGAACTTTTGTGCTAAACCACACGAGAAAAGAAAATATTTACTTTATTAATGGACTCGACAGTTCGTCATTTGCCAATGTCACGTTACAGAAAATTCAATATATAATAGTCTTCTATCTTCCTCCAGAGGAGTCGCAGCAGCGTCTTCACCCTGGGTAGCCGCGTCTTCATGTCTTCATCCAGAGGAGACGCCGTAGCGTCATCACTCTGGACGAAGCAGCTTGACAATCACGTTCACTCCCGAGCTTGTAGCGGGAACTCTTGATAAAAGCTTGAAACTTCAAATGCTCAAATTATGCAATAAATTCACCATACTGTCATTCGCGAACATTTTCTGATTAACTTAACCTGATATTAAACACTAAAATATAGCCACTGTAGACATATACCAAAAATTCAAATTCAAATATATTTATTTGTAGAAACGGGTTACAGTGATCTTGGTAATGTTATAGGTTTCTCCGAATCTTGCCCATCTAGAGCATACAAACATTTCATTGAGAATCGTAATGTCATAGCTATAAAAGATGCATGTAAATTAAAAAATAGAAATAAAATTTATAAATTATCAAATAATTTTGCAAATCTTCCACAGGAGGGCCAGAACTGCGGCGGCGCGTACATCAAGCTCCTCTCCCGCGGCACCAACACCAAATCCGACCTTCGTAAGTTCCACGACCAGACGCCCTACACCATCATGTTCGGGCCGGACAAGTGCGGGAACGACAACAAGCTGCACTTCATCTTCAGGCACAAGAATCCTAAGAACGGCACATTTGAGGAGAAACATTGCAAGAAACCTAAGTAAGTCGATATTATAAAGTAATAATAATTATCAAGACAAACAAGGTCTAAATAACCACTTATCCAATAGACCACTTATCCAATAGACCACTTATCCAATAGACCACTTATCCAATAGACCACTTATCCAATAGACCACTTATCCAATAGACCACTTATCCAATAGACCACTTATCCAATAGACCACTTATCCAATAGACATGAAATCGGTACAAATGACAATGCCTGATCCTGCCCCACCATCAACCGCATGATGAACAAGATAACGAATAAATTATTAACACTTTATTGTATACACACTGGATATTTACATTGTAACATAGATAGGAAAAGACATATACAAAGGGCGTAACTTATCTCTATCAGAGATTTCTAATTAAATTTAGAGATTTTAAATGTAAAAATATCTCCGTTTTTTTATTAAAATTATTGGTTTAAAATAAAGTTTTATACAAGTTGCGAGTCGAAAAAAACAGCTTAATTAAGTATTCAGAAAATAGTATGAAATCGAAAGCGAATCATTCATGGTTTTTGTTATCATTTTCTACTACTCTCGCAACTCCTACTGATTGTGATTATGCTATATAAAACCTGTAATAAGTCCCCAACAAAATGATAGGTAAGCTTCAATGGTCTCGTAGTTTTGTAGGTGGGGCAAAGCTCCATTGAAATGTGGCAATGTCATTTTATTACCCCCTTTATTATTATTTTTTATGAAAATATAGCTAAAATTAGCGGACCCATATTTTTTCTTTTATTACAATATCGACGTTTTCATTATTTAAAAATTAAGTTAAGATCGTGAAAATTAAAAAGGGCGTAAGTGACGATGACGTCACATTACTGAAATAGTGTCGTTCCAAAATCGGTGAATACTAGGCTTGCAACGAATATTCGGCAACTATTCGGTATTCGGCCTATTCGGCCACTTTTGTCCTATTCCGCCGAATACCGAATACCTAGGCACTATTCGGCCGAATACCGAATACCTAATATTTTTTGTAGTTGGATAAATGCTGAATACAAAACGATTGACTATTGTATTACAAAATGTTTTATTGATTTTCTTTCGCATTAGCATCGATCCAGTCTGATGTAGTCGCCTTATTGCCCACTCCACCACGTGAAATTTTTGTCTTGCACAAATTACACACGACATTTTTGGGATCATTTTCATCGTCGTCAAAATATATAGGTGACTTTAGAGGCCATGATGGATTAGGCACAAAACTTCAATTTTTAACTATTTAATTCAATTTTTAACTACCCGACGAAAGACAGATAATATTTACGTTACGCAATGAGATTAAGCATGTAAAAATCAAAAGACGTGTCGCGACAGGCGACAGGGGCGGTGTAAGAAGAAACTACGCTCTCGACAGGAGAGGACACAAACGGCGCCAAGCCGGCCGAATATTTTTGCCGAATATTCGGCTATTCGGCCAGGGAACATGCCGAATATTCGGTATTCGGCCAATGGCCGAATATACTATTCGTTGCAAGTCTAGTGAATACCCATGTTTCGGACGTTTTCGGTATTTGTAAGTGTGGTCATTGCCATTTTTCTTGTGGGCTCGGCAAATATGATTCTGACTACCAAGAAAGCATTGAAAAGGTATTACAAACAAAAATACAATGTATTACTTGGCTCTATGGGTTAGATTCCCTTTGCCTACTACGTCAGAGCCACAGTACTTCCGGAATGTCTAATTTTACAGAAACTCTTTTTTTTCTCTGAATTTATCTACGAAAAAATTCTACGTATTTAGTGAGACAGAATCTTGAAATGGTATTTTTCTTTTAGCCTGTTAATAAATTTTGTAGAGATATTTTAGGCCCCGACGCAGCGCAAAGAGGGTGTTGTAAAGTCTTTGTCTGTGTGTCGTGCTGAGATATAGGTCTTGCTTGACAGACAGACGGACAACAAAGTGATCCTATAAGGGTTCCTTTTTTCCTCTTGAGGTTCGGAACCCTAACAGTTAATTTGGCAATTAATGTGGCAATAAATGGTTTTTTAATAAGTACACAGAATATAATTACTGCACATAGATTGCGGTCCGGACATATTCCATCATAATCTTTTGCATTCCTAATGCGCAAAGTTGAATCTCCCAACTGCGACGATTGTGGGACCAAGGAAGACTTGCAACATATTTTGATGGAATGTGTCCGGTACGCGACTAAAAGAGAGCATGTTATCAATAGTTTAGGTTTATGCAAATTAGATGTAGGTATACTCCACGGCATTTTAGCTGAGCCAACTTCAGGCCCAGCTAAAATGCTGTTCTCGATCTTTTTTAAAATTTAAGTTAATTTAGAATAGGTACGATGGGATTGGCATCGTCACTTTATGTGTACAAAAATCCCTAAACAATTATAGATTTTAAAAAAATGGTTTTATTATTATTATTAAGTAAATCCTAAGATTTACCAACTTACAATATTGTTGAAAATCCGAACTGCTCTGTGAGCATCGTTCGTTTCGAACTTCTACCATCATTTGTTTGGTAAATTTTAGAATTAACACGGTACAGTGCGCGAGGCGTAAGCTCAGGTTCGCATTTGTGTGAGTGCACACATATAGTGTAGAGTGATATTCGGCCTGAGGCGCGACGCGTCCTACGCATACTTTATACACAGCGGACCGCCACCCTGCCGCGCACGCACCGCACTTCACCTCTTGTACCGCTAGCAGCTTGGCGATCTCTCACACAAATGTAAACCTGAGCTTACGCCTCGCGCACTGTAAATATAGAAAAAGCAATCTGATATAACTTAACCGACCTGCCTAACCATTAAGTCAATCGGTTCTGGCACTCGCCGGCCGCGGAACACTCACCTATTTTTTTTTTAACGAAATTGAAAACTAGAACACGAATAGGAAGGGAAATTAAACTAGGTATAACAGCATACCATACCTCCTCTTAACTTGTTACAGCCAACGCCTCGACGACTTCTACAAAGACAAGGAGCCCCATCTCTACACCCTGATCATCAGACCAGACAACACGTTCACCATCAACATCGACAACAAGGAAGTCAACTCGGGCTCGCTGCTAGAAGATTTCACTCCACCCGTCAACCCACCAGAAGAAATCGATGACCCAGAAGACGCGAAACCAGAAGACTGGGATGAGAGGGAGAAGGTAAAATGTGTTTATGTAGGAGTAAATAGATTAGTATGTCAAGTGACTCTGCTAGAAGACTTTCTCCACCCGTCAAACCACCAGAAGACATCGATGACCCAGAAGACGCGAAACCAGAAGACTGGGATGAGAGGGAGAAGGTAAGATGGGAGTGAATAGGTTAATATGTCAATTGACTCTGCTAGAAAACTTTACTCCACCCGTCAACCCACCAGAAGAGATTGATGAACCAGAAGATTGGGATAAGAGGGAGAAGGTAATATGTGATTTATGTAGGAGTAAATAGGTTAGTACCTATGTCAATTGACTCTGCTATAAGACTTCACTGCAACCGTCAACCCACCAGAAGAGATCGATGACCCAGAAGACGCCAAACCAGAAGACTGGAATGGGAGTCTTTGTCCCGCCCTACAGCCTAAACGGCTTAAAGAATTTTGACATATGAGGTGTCGTTAGATTCGTCTTGATTGTAGGATTGACATAGGCTAGAAAAAATTGACATTTCCTTTATTTATAGCCCACTGCTCGGGCACAGACCTTCCCTTACATCGATGGAGCTCGATTTGATGGATTCTAGATTTTTGATTTGATGAATTCTAGATTTTTGATTTGATGGATTCTAGATTTTTGATTTGATGGGTTCTACATTTTCGATTTGATGGATTCTACATTTTCGATTTGATGGATTCTACATTTTTGATTTGTTGGATTCTAGATTTTCGATTTGATGGATTCTAGATTTTTGATTTTGATGGATTCTACATTTTCGATTTGATGGATTCTAGATTTTTGTTTGGATGGATTCTAGATTTTTGATTTGATGGAGTCTAGATTTTTGATTTGATGGATTCTAGATCCAGAATCCTTACAAAGTGTTTTTGTTTTCCAGATCGTGGACCCTAGCGCGTCAAAGCCCGAGGATTGGGACGAGGATGCGCCCGCGCAGATCATTGACCCCAACGCGGTGAAGCCCGACGGCTGGCTGGACGACGAACCAGAGATGGTGGCAGGTCAGTTTATGTACTTACTTTTAGGGTACCTCGAGAGAAAAAGGAACCCTTATAAGATCCACCATCAACCGCAACTTGTACAAGAAAACAAATAAATGGAAAAATATCTCCGTTTTTTATTAAAATTATTGGTTTAAAATAAAGTTTTGTACAAGTTACGATTCGAAAAAAACAGCCTTATTAAGATGTCAGAAAATAGTAAGAAATCGAAGCGATTTATTCATTGTTTTTGTTATTCGTCTATAGGAGTTGCGAGAGTAGTAGAAAATGATACTGATTATGATTATGCAATATGAAACCTGTAATAAGTCCCCAACAAAATGATAGGTACAGATTAAATGGTCACGTAGTTTTGTAGGTGGGGCAAATCTCCATTGATATGTGGCAATGTCTTTTAATCTAAGTAAAAACAATTCTTAAGATTAAGAGGAAGAGTGTTTTAGTCCGTCTGATTAACTAGAGTCTAGCTAGACGGACTGCATTTCAACAGCACTCCGTTTAATTGAACGGATAGCCTTTTGGCTCTAGACTCTTTGAAGCCGTTCGATTAAACATCCATTTCAACTGTGACAATGTATCCTATGATGCATGTCTTCAGACCCCGAAGCCGTGAAGCCGTCGGACTGGGACGACGAGATGGACGGAGAGTGGGAGGCGCCCCTGATCGACAACCCGCGCTGCAGCGCCGCGCCCGGCTGCGGCGAGTGGAAGGCACCCAACATACCCAACCCAGCGTTTAAGGTAAAGGTTATTCGTCCGGACAGATGGGAGGACGTAATCAGCCGTTTTCTTTTAGAATCCACCTTTATGAGCCTTCCATGAGCAAACTAGCGCCGCCAATCTTAAAAAAAATAATATCTTCCAATATAATCAATTTTATTAAAAAAAAGCTATTTAAAAAATGTTTATTACGATAAATACTATTTTTTAAATGCTTATTTATAACGTGATTCAATTTCGGTAAGTTGTAGTTCGCAAAATTGCGAAAAACGGACGTTTTTGGCACATTTGTGAACTACAACTTAGCTTGTCGCAATTATGCCATGTATTGTATATATTGAAAAATAGTATTCATCCTAATAAACATTTCGTAAATAGCTTTATGAATAAAATTTATTAAATTAGAAGATATTATTTTTTCAAGATTGGCGGCGCTAGTTGGCCCATGGAAGGCCCTTACGACTAGATGGCAGCACGAGTATGAAGAAAAAAGTGAAAAAATATAGTATTTTCCAGTTTCCCAATATTTAGGAGACATTATTTGACACAATAAGTTAAAAAATGTACTAAACTTATTTATCTTAACTAACTGTACCCCGCAACTTCAAGGAGCTTCGCAAGGAGGAGGATGGAGGAGATCAGGTGGCAGATCTCCCTCTCTCGATCCTTGTTTCCACATCACATACCGCCATGGCTTATAGCCTATGAGCTATCCGGATATTTCAGCTATCTCCTAGTGAAACTCCCATCAAAATCCCTTCAGTAGTTGTGGCGTGATACTTGCATAAAGTCACATGATGTGGAAACAAGGATACAGAGAGGAAGATCTGCCTCCTGATCTCCTCCATCCTCCTCCTCTACGCAAACGAAGTTACGGGGTACAGCTAGTTAATGTAATATATAAAAAAATGTTGACTGGTTCAATTTGAAGTTGGTAGTGAAGTCATGTTGAATTATTAATTATCTAATCTTATTTTTGAACTTGACTATTTATAATCTATATTCCATCCCCTACAGGGCATATGGCGCGCCCCGCTGATCACGAACCCCAACTACAAGGGCAAGTGGACGCCGCGCCGCATCCCCAACCCCGACTACTTCAAGGACAACCACCCCTTCCGCATGACCGCCATTGTGAGTACCCTCATCACATTAAGGTGCAACGCTAGGCCCACTTCTGCAGCATAAACTCGAAGAACTCGCCAGTTTTTACCTTTTTTAAACCAGATGCTTTAATCGTTAAGTTCTACTGAATATTATACAAATTCAATCTTAAGGCCCTTCCTTGTGCCAACTAGCGCCGCCAATCTTGAAAAAATAATATCTTCCAATTTAATCAATTTTATTAAAAAAGCTATTTACAAAATGTTTATTAGGATGAATACTATTTTTTCAATATACAATACATGGCATAATTGCGACAAGCTAAGTTGTAGTTCACAAATGTGCCAAAAACGACCGTTTTTCGTAATTATGCGAACTACAACTTACCGAAATTGAATCACGTTATAAATAAGCATTTAAAAAATAGTATTTATCGTAATAAAC
This sequence comes from Tachystola acroxantha, assembly GCA_963506565.1. Lineage (NCBI taxonomy): Eukaryota > Metazoa > Arthropoda > Insecta > Lepidoptera > Oecophoridae > Tachystola > Tachystola acroxantha. Next base: position 1,927,158 of record OY735874.1, read on the forward strand.
ATTTTGTACATAGCTTTTAATAAAATTGATTATATTGGAAGATTTTATTTTTTTAAGATTGGCGGAGCTAGTTGGCTCATTGAAGGCTCGAAATACGTCTTTAACAAGCAAATACAAAAATCCCGACTACAAAAAAACTCTCCCCTTTTGATTAATTTTTTATACCCTATGACACTCCCGTAAACAAGACGAATCTAACGATACCTCATACACCCCAAAAACATTACCCTCTTTCTGGGGCAGCCGGGTAAAAAGGATTTAAATCGTTCCAGTACAGACAACAGCAGATCTATGGTAACACTTGCTGTACGATTTTAAATCTTACGACGCTAATAATAAGACAGTCCAAAATGTTACACTTGATCTGCTGTTAGCTCTACTATCGGAGTTGTGACGTATTTAAGGTTGAATTTGTATGATAAATGCATTAATCTCCTATAAACAACTAGATACACAGTCTGCCTTCTAAATATGTCCGAGCGCAAAGAAGGTCCAAACGGATGAATGGTCATTTGCTTTATTGGACATTATTTGGACGTTAACAATGGACCCTTATTTGGACGTTTTTTAATTGTTTTAGTAAGACCTTTGTGTATCTAGTTGTTTATAGGAGATCAATTGATCAATGCTATGATACGTACGTTAGAGTAGAATTTCATAATAAATGCATCTGGATTAAAAAAAAATAACATTTTTACATTGCCACATTTCAATGGAGCTTTGCCCCACCTACAAAACTACGTGACCATTTAAGCTGTACCTATCATTTTGTTGGGAATAATTACAGGTTTCATATTGCATAATCAGTATCATTTTCTACTACTCTCGCAACTCCTATAGAAGAATAACAAAAACAATGAATAAATAGCTTCGATTTCTTACTATTTTCGGAATTCTTAATTAAGCTATTTTTTTCGACTTGTACAAAACTTTATTTTAACCAATGATTTTAATAAAAAACGGAGATATTTTTACATTTATTCGTTCTCTTGTACAACTTGCGGTTGATGGTGGGGCAGAATCTGGCATTGTCATTTATCAAATAATTTTGTATGCAGATCGGCTTGTTAAACATTTCCCTATAAAACAAATGTTTTCCATATGTTTTAGCACGCCGTCGGCTTCGAGCTGTGGTCGATGTCGCCAATGCTGCTGTTCGACAACCTGGTAGTGACTGACAACCCACAGGTGGCCGCGTACTGGGCCGAGCAGACGTTCGCGATCAAACGGGCAAAGATATCCAGCGAGGCGGTAAGAAACACTTTACAGGGAAAAAAAAAATTTGGAAACCTTTATATCGTCCCACTGCTGGACACAAAGGTCTCCCTTGGGAGGAGGAAGGGATGGATGGAAGAGGAGGGTCCTCTTCCATCCATCCCTGTCCTGAGCCTCGTCCATCCCTGTATCTAACGACATATTCTCTCCACCTACGCCGAGGTCTGCCCCGACGCCGGCGACCGTCCGATGGCACCACAGACCACTTACCCCATAGACCTGTAACAGGAGGGCGCCCGTTTCTGCCCGCACATGAGCGCAAAATTGCTTCGCGACACGTGTAACCTTGAGATATCGAAACGGGTTTAATATGGCGCCCCCGCTTCGTCTAATTGCGCCTGTCGCTTGACATAATTCTTCGCTTGCAAATTTGTACCGATTTCATGTGGTCTGTGGATGGCACCCATTCTGTGACAGTCCGGGCCCATCGGTCCGGCTGCATGCGGCACACGTGGCCCGCCCAGTTCCACTTCAATGTAGCTGCTATGCGGGCCACGTCTGCTACGCCAGTAATCGATCGCAGGGTTGTGTGACAATGGAACAATGACACATTTAAAAAAAAAACGGCCGAGTGCGAGCCAGACTCGCGCACCGAGGCTTCCGTTCAAATAACTTAGTTAACACCGTAACTTTGCTGTAACTAAAAGATGAATTAGAAACTGCAAATATAAGTTTGTAAAAAGAAAAAATATATTTTGAGAGGTTATTTCAAATTTAAAGTTCTCGGATTTTTTCCTTTGCTTGTGCTATAAGACCTAGCTTCTTGCCAAATTTCATGATTCTAGGTCAACGGGAAGTACCCTATAGGTTTTGGTTTTCTAAAATGTGACATCAAGCGCCATATCTTTTGATTGCGTTGACGTAGAAGTTTGATTTATTCACGGCTGCATGAGGTTGCAGACCCGAGTATTTGGTATTAATTTCAACTTGATCTCTCGACACGTTTCTGAGATATAGGTCTTGACAGACAGACGGACAACAAAGTGATCCTATAAAGGTTCCTTTTGAGGCACGGAACCCTAAAAATTAAAATCAAAGCTCTATTTGATGTAGCTTTTCTAATAAAACTTATGATTTTAGAACATAATACTATTTTTACTAAGGTTGGGGGCGCCACTTATCTATAACCGCAGCCCAAATCAAGTGTCTTGTTTTGTAAACAAATATGATCGTCTAATTACCTGTTGTGATGTAACACTGAAGGAACTGATTGATAGAACCTGTTCATCATTGTGAAAATAAAGTGATCCGATCTAATCATTTGAAAATAACTATACAATAATCACAGAACGGCTTAAAATGTTAGTTTATTTACAAAATAATACACTTGATTTGGGCAGCGGTATATATTATTACTTATATATAATATTGCTTTTAAAAACCACACGAAAATTGAAGAAGCTGGCCTAATAATATGATTGTGTATAGCAAACACTGTGGGGCCGAATGTCTCGCGCGTTGAACCACAAGCCTGGTTGGTGGGCCGCGTACGCTGCGTACGTAGCGGTGCCCATAACGGCGTACGTGGCGTATTTGGTGCGCCACATCGGACAGGTAGCGGCGGGTTACGTATTTACGTATTCGCGCTAATTGAGTCACTACGTATTCGTGATAATTGAGTCGCTAGTCGCTACGTATTCGTGATAATTGAGTCGCTACGTATTCGTGATAATTGAGTCACTACGTATTCGTGATAATTAAGAAGCTACGTATTCGTGCTAATTGAGTGATTATCTATTTGTAATACAATAGGTGGCGTATTTGGTGCGCCACGTAGGATAGATAGCGTTATTGCTTGAAAAGATAACAATTTATGCTATTTTAAATAGTTTTGTATGATAATTCTGCTGACCATATAATTAAATTAAAAAATACTATTATTGCGCTGATAATGGTACAAAAAAAATCTCTAAAACATTGGATAGTGCAATCTATGTAACTTATTTTTATTTTATTAGGGAAATATACACAATAAACAGTTATTTAGTTTCGCTATGGGTCGAATATCTCGCGCATTGAACTACAAGCCCGGCTGGTGGGCTGCGTACGTAGCGGTACCCATAACGGCGTACGTGGCGTATTTAGTGCGCCACATCGGACAGGTAGCGGCGGGTTACGTATTTACGTATTCGCGCTAATTGAGTCGCTACGTATTCATGCTAATTGAGTGGCGTATTTGGTGGGTGACTTCGTGGTGTGTTTTTGCGTATTTTGTATAAAAAGTTACAATTTGTGCTAATTTAAATATGCTAGAACCCCATTTATTCGAATAGAACAAGGGTGTAGCCGTGTGTTACGTATTGGGTGATCAGTTTGGTAGTCCCTACGTATTCGTGCTAATTGAGTGGCGTATTTTGTGCGCCACATAAGGTAGATAGTGTCTTCTTGCGTATTTTGTGAAAAAGATACAACTTGTGCTAATTTAAATATGCCAGAATCAAAGGGTCAACTTAAGATCAACAGGGATACTTAAATACTTATTTTAACTTAGGATCAACATGAGCCAACTAGCGCCGCCAATCTTAAAAAAATAGTATCTTCCAATATAATCAATTTGATTAAAAAAGCTATGTAGCAAATCTTTATCACGATAAATACTATTTTTTAAATGCTTAATATTAACACGATTAAATTTCGGTAATTTGTAATTCGCATAATTGCGAAAAACAGCCGTTTTTGGCATATTTGTGAACTACTACTTAGCTTGTTGCAATTATGCCATGCATTGTATATTGAAATATATATAATATTTGACGATAATATTTTTTTAAGATTGGTGGCTCATGTAAGGCCCTTGTTTTATTCGTTTAATTTTCTTTTTACTTGAATACTCTAAATAACTTGACATTGTCGAAATCTATACATATAATAAGACTGTAAAAAAGTTGTGTCTGTACATTGGATATTTTTTGAAAAGAATAATTGTAATGTGTTTTAGGATCGATACTGATGCCAAAACACTAATTTTTAGAATTTTTGTCTGTGACTTTGTGCAAGTATCACGCCATAACTACTGAAGGGATTTTGATGGGAGTTTCACTAGGAGATAGCTGAAATATCCGGACAGCTCATACTCATAGGCTATAAGCCATGGCGGTATGTGATGTGGAAACAAGGATCCAGAGAGGAAGATCTGCCTTCTGATCTCCTCCATCCTCCTCCTCTACGCAAACGAAGTTAGTTATCTCATAAGAGTAGAAGCCATTCAAATAAAAATAAAATATAATATTATTAGATTATTATTTATTTATATTATAAGTAGTATATGGTAATTAATAATGTTAGTAGTTGCTAGTTGTGTGCCTGTAGCTCGCTACTTACCCGCAGGACTCGGTGATCGATCGCTCGCTCAAGTTCGCGAGCGACAACCCTTGGGTGTACGCGGTCGTCATCGTCGGCGTGTTCCTCGTAGTGGGACTGGTGGCATACCTGTGCTGCGGACCCAAATCGGTACGTTCATTTACTTATTTTATTACCGGACTCAACAGTTCGTCATTTGCCAATGTCATGTACAGTATATTCAAGATTTTTTTTATTACTGTTTATTACAAAATCCTCAGCAATTAATACTACTTAAAAATACAAATGAGCTAAACCGACTGCCAATTCATCATCATCAGTCTATTTATATTGCCCCACTGATCGGGCACAGACCTTCCCTTACATCGAGGGAGCTGGGGCCATGATCCACCACGCGGGCTCACTGCGGATTGGCGGATTTCACATGCCTTAGAATTTGTTTTTCTGCTACGGCGTGCAGGTTTCATCACGATGTTTTCCTTCACCGTTTTGAGATCACTCGAGCACTTTGACTGCCAATTACGGATTTACAATTTTTAAATAAGGCAATACATACCTAAAGCTTAGAGCACGACCTAAATAAAGTATCATGGTGTGGTGTTTATGCGGTGTAGTGTGGGTGTGTAGTGTGGATAGTGTAAGTGTTGATGCGTAGGTGTATTTATGTGTTAATAGCATTAGTCTTCTCTTTCTCCAGAGGAGTCGCCGTAGCGTCATCACTCTGGACGACTCGACAGTCACGTTCACACCCGAGCTCGTAGAGATCTTGCATGATTTATCCAATGACTTCACCATACTGACATTCGCGAACATATTCTGATTAATTTAAGGTGATTTTAAAGACAAAATAATCACTGTAGACATTAAAATAATTTCGCAACCGTCGTTTCCTGCCATTTTCAAGAGAACCAGGTATCAATAAAGTCCAAAGCACAGTGACGATGCACATCAAATCTAAAAAAAATCATAGTTTAATTTATTGTAAATAGATTTATTTTTATTTTTCCCCAAATTGTTTAATTTACAAACGCTGTGCAGAATTAATGTATGTCACAAGCCTAACCATCCATTTAATTTTGTCGAAAGAATTCAAGGCCACACTGTAACTTACTTTAATAATAATATACACAGGACTCCGAAACTGACTACAAGAAGACTGATGCGGTCGCCGAAGACGACCCTCATGATGAGGAGGAGGACGAGCGCGAGGAGGAGCGCGAGGAGGCTGAGCAGCAGCAGGACAGGCCCAGGAAGGCGGACCTGGAGGGACCGGAGGAGGAGGAACCGGAGGTGACAGAGGTAGGAGACGGTGGAACACAGAACAAAAATAAAACGTTTGCAGAAAAACTATCCCCTTTTGATTAATTTTTTATACCCTATGACACTCGCGTAATCAAGATGAATCTAACGATACCTCATACACCAAAATCCATCAAGCCGTTTAGGCTACAGGATGGCAGTAAGGACATACATACACCAGCCCCCCTATTACCGTTCTCAACACGATGAAATCATACCATGTCATGGCGCGCCAAACAGAGACGCCGCTACACCGATGCAATAGCACTGTCCCTTTCACGGCCGCTATGACATGGTATGATTCGATCGTTTTGAGAACCGTAATAGCCCTACTGAAAAACATTGCTCTCCTTCTGGGGCAGTCATTGCTTTCATCATCAGCTCGTATTAGTCCACTGGTGGCCTATACCGCAGCCCAAATCAAGTGTCTTATTTTGTAAACAAATATAATAGTCTAATTACCTGTTGTGATGTAACACTGAAGGAACTGATTGATCGAACCTGTTCATCATTGTGAAAATAAAGTGATCCGATCTAATAATGTGAAAATAACTATGCAATAATCACAGAACAGCTTAAAATGTTAGTAGGGGTTTTTGTTTACAAAATAAGACACTTGATTTGAAACTATAATGAGCCATTACTTCAAATTATTATATATAAACGGATATCACTCACTTGTTTTGTTTGAAGTCTGAAACTGTCGGTCTAATTGCCGACTTCAACAATATAAGTGAGTGATATCCGTCTATATATAATAACACTTGATTTGGTTTAGGTAGGCCTCTCCCAAAGCACGCCTCTCAACTTCATTGATTCATTCATAATTCATTGCCTTATGTGGTGGTGTTAAGGTTTGTTATAGCGCTCACATAAACCCTGAAAGGGCACTGCAACATTACATTTTATAATAATTCAATTCAGTCTTAAATGTCAGCTTACAAAAATACATAGTCAATTTATAATAGATATTCTCGGCCTTTTGCATCCAGTCTCTGCCAGCCACCTTGCGAAGGTCATCCCTCCATCTGATCTTTGCTTTACTCATCCCCAATCATTGTTGCAGACCCCTCCCCCAGTCGACACGGAGGCCGCCGGCGACGGCCAGCGGAAACGGAAGCCGCGCAAGGAGTAAGTGAGAGGGCGCGCGGGAATGAGACAGGTATATGTTATTAGTTCAATTCTATGCGACAACGCGTCGACGGTAGATTTTCTTTAGAAACAAATTCTTCAATCAGAATCGACTTTATGCTTAGAGCATTCAGAATGGAGATGTTATTTTATTTGTAAATTGCTTTTACCTTTAAGGGCCTTACATGAGCCAACGCCGTCAATCTTAAAAAAACAATATCTTCCAATTTATCAGCATTATTAAAAAAGCTATGTACACAATGTTTATTAGGATAAACACTATTTTCAATATACAATACATGGCATAATTGCGAAGTAGTTGTTCTCAAATATGTCACAAACTGCCGTTTTTCGCAATTATGCGAACTACAACTTACCGAAATTAAAGCACGTTATAAATAAGCATTTAAAAAATAGTATTTATCGTAATAAACATTTTGTACATAGCTTTTTTAATAAAATTGATTAAATTGGAAGATATTTTTTTTAAATTGGCTCATGTAAGTCCCTAGTACTTTGTGTCACTGCCTGTAAAGTTGGATTATAATTTGACTGCAAACTTCCATGGTTTCTTAGGAACTGAAAGAAATGCTATTAAATGACTTATGAATTATGACTTACTTATACCAATGCCGCCGACCGAGTCGATATTTTTTACAAATATCAAAATATGAATTCTAATCTTATGAATTACCTATTTCTTGATATCAATTTACACTTTATTGCCAAACATTGGCAAACCTCTATCTCTCGCGTTTTAGTACTTTATCTATATACGAACAAGAACAATCTGTCTCAAATGATAAACGAAGCAAAGGCACCTCCGTTCTAAATGCGCTAAGATTTCATGTCAAAAAAAAGTTTAAAGTAGAAAGTATTTGTATCAATCATTCGCAACAATATAATTTATTATAATGGAGTTATTAACTACCCTGACTTACCTTATTTTAGCCTAAAAACCATTGATCTCCTATAAACAACTAGATACACAGTCTGCCTTCTAAAAATGTCCGAGCGCAAAGAAGGTCCAAACAGATGAATGGACCCTTATTTGCTTTATTGGACGTTAACAATGGATCCTTATTTGGACTTTTTTTTAAATTGTTTTAGTAAGACCTTTGTGTATCTAGTTGTTTATAGGAGATCAATGCTAAAAACGCACTCTTTATGGAAAAAGTTGGTCCGGTACGATATCTTTTACCTAATCAAGGCTAACTTAGATTAGATTAACAGCGAAAATAAATGTAAAAACGAACTTAAACATTTATTATGCAATTTGGGGCCAAGCAGAAGGATTTATAGCAGACGGTCGACTTTTCCCAAGTGGTAGGTAAATGTCGGATCAGACCGACATAAACCGGTGACAGGCGTAATAAATAACGTCTCCAGAATAGTTAAGTCATTGAATTGTATCTCTTTGTGTATGATCTATACGAATATTTTAATTCATATTTTCGACATTTTCTGATTGTTGTATTAGAAATAAACTTGTAATACAACTGTGTAACAAAATTGTACAAGTATTTATGTAACAATATTGTAATTGTATCCAAAACCCGATTGCTTACGTCATGCGAGTTTGCGAGTTGATCTTATATGGGTGTGAATTTGATTAGCATCGGGCATTGACCTAAGAAGTATTTTTGGATGAAACTAGACTAGATAGTTTCCAAGCGTTTCTTCGAAACAAAACAGGTTATTATAAATGCCAGACTATTCTCATTCTATGTAAGTTATGCTACTACAGGAAAATAACAGTTTCCCGTGGGAAACTTGACAGTTGCGACAACTTTGATTTTTATACCTATTTAATATTTTATTCACAAAATAACTTCTTTCATTGCATTTCTTCTTCACTACCAAAGATTTCTATTTTCTCACTACTTTTTTTTTTACTCTTACCTCTAAAAAACGCGTGAACAAAATGTGTGCGGAACCAAAAGGTGTTTTGTTTTTAATTTTTTAAGCGTACGATATACTTAGTAGCAATTGTAAGATATTTTCTTTATTATTTCGTCCTGAGAAGTTTTCTGTAGGCAGCCTTTTTGTACTGAAAATACTATCAATAAATTGTGCAACCCCAATTTGCAATATAAGATAACTCTAGAGTTAGCGACTTAATCCGAGCAGAATATATGGAGCTTTCTAGGGTTAAGTACTTAATCCAAGGTTATCTCGATATTGCAAGTGACCATTAGTCATTTGTAAAGGTTTTATACCGTATTTACACACTCGCGCGAATAACGAGCCGAATCACACGCACGAGTATGTGAGTCCGGTCGCTGTTCGCCTCGCAAATCGCATGTTAATAAGAGATAATGCCATAGAGTCTGTTCGGAAACAAACAGGCGTGGGATGGATGGTTTTACCTCCGGATGTAATATTAACAGTTATTAATATTATAAATATTGTATGGATACAATTTCGCTTTGGAACCTAATCTGTAAAGAAATTGTAATAACTGAATAAATGAATTGAATTAAATCACGGCAAATACACAGATAGCGAAGTACAATTAACGTACAATAGTCCATGTAACAACTTAAAAGTGATGCCAAATAAGTGTTTAACGTTAGTTTCCACTTTAGCTGCGTCGGTTCTCTTTCCGAACATACTCTCTTACGGTATGCGGCTTCGCGTCATGCTCCCACTTCACTTGGCTATTCGTATTTGCGTATTTGTTATACTGACCATGTGTGGTTGGTATGTGTGACAAAATATTCGTCTTATTTGCCTATTCGACACACGATATGTTGACAAACATATCATATTTGATGCTCCCACTTCACTTAGCTATTCGTAATTGTCATAACTGCCATATTTTATTGGGTTGGTATGCTTGACAAAATATTCGTCTTGTATGTACACGTCAAGTATTTGACAAATACGACAAACATCTAATAGCGAATACGAATAGCCAAGTGAAGTGTGCATCACTCGCGCCCACGAATGTTTCGTCGAACATTTCGTCGAGTGTGTAAATGCGGTATTACGAAATTGATAGACTTTATAAGTTCCATATATATTTTAGGAGTCTATCTCATGGATCATTGAAATATTTGTCATAAGACCTAGCTGCCTATACCTTTAAATATTTTATTAATTTATATAAAGATTAATTGCATTTTATTTTGACTTCACTGCAACTACTATGATATAATAGAATAGTGCTATACATATATAAATGTAGATAGATACGTTATTCCATATGTGTGTGCTAATAATATATTTAAATTGAATGGGTCATGCTCCTAATATTGTATTTAGGGAGATTCCTCTATTTTCATCTTTCATACTTCAAAAGCCGAACTCACGTTTTTACTACCAAATAAAATCAAAGATTTTTTTTCCGTTAGCGTAAACCCTAAGTAAGTGATGATGAAGCCGATAATTGAAGCACGATGGTCATATAGGCTCATTTACATAAACGCGGTTTAAAATTAAACATCGGTATTAATAAAAATCGTATTTTTAAATCGCAATTCTATCTATTGGTCATTGAACCATGAAGTAATAGTGATTCTGTCATGCCTTTTCTAAAGACGGTTCTAAAAGTAGTGCCATCCTTTGCATGCCTTTCGTATAAGAATGGGCATTTTTAGAACTACGTGCATTTTATAGACTCGTCAGATTTAAAAAAAATACTTCAGAATCGCTACCGTTATATCACTAAAGACAAAACTTCTAAACTATGTTTTAGTTACTAAATGAAATCGCAATTATCCGCAGTACTGTGTGGATAAGATTAGATATTATTAAAAATATGAATTTGTATGAAATAGAGAAATCCACGAATGCTCTTTATTGTACGTCACATATACACGTATCCTATATTATTTAAATGTAAGTGCTTTTGTAAGTGCAATAATAATATAACTATATATTTAGCAACTCAAGTTAGGTAGCATGACCTATACAGTCTCGAAACTGATAGTGGGTTATCGCTAATAATAATTACTGTACTATGTCAGTTCAAATAGAACATTTTTTTATAAACCAGTTTTAGGCCCGTATTAATAGTCTGAACTCAATTCAGCTGTTACACTCTCAAGACGTGATCACCATCTCAAGTATATCATTTATTAATAAACCAATCTTGAGGGCGTATCACGTGATGTCTTTCTCAAGTCGCGGTTCGTCTGCAATCAGCAAATACGTTCTCAAGTGTGAGTTTGGCAGTTCTCTTGAGAACTGAGTTTTGTTTATTAATACGGCGTTACTCACGTGATACCCGATTCCTAAACGCGCACCTAAGTTACGTTTATTAATAGGAACACTGTTATTATTAGACCTCTATCTATGGTCATTAGAATAGTAATCAAAATTGTATTTTTATAAGAAAATACGCTGTCCTTCTAAATTTTAAAAATTGTGTCAACCTGACTTCCAGAATAAATTCCACCAAGAAATAACTTGCTTTTAACTTTTATCTTAAATTATACAACAAACACTATCTTGAGATCGTTCTCAAGATTGACTTTTGAGCTGAGAGTGATTTATTAATACGGGCCTTAGACCTTATTGAAACTCTGTAAATTGAGTAGTAACATAAATTAAAAATAAACCTTCATTGAGACCAGTTCCATGTCCCCAAAAATACATACATACCTCTGATGTAAGTTGGGGATGTTTTAAATCTATATTTCCAATAAATACAGTCTTTACCCAGAATTCAAACTTTCCCCGTCCTAATTTATATAAACTTCAACAAAACTCAATCAAAATTCGTTACTTTGTAAACATTAATTGGCCCACATTGGAAAGTTGAAGGATTGTTCTATTTGAACTGGCCTTATCTTATATAGATATGTGGATGCATTTTATTTTATCTGTTAAGTGCGATTTGTGTGATAGAACGAGTTCGATGGACTGTATAATTGAATAAACTGAACTATTTCTAACCTTTTCGTTTCATTTATACCCTGATAAAGATACCCAAGTATTAACATCGCCGGCTACTGACATCTAAGTTTTTATTTATTTATTTTATTAATGGACTCCACAGTTCGTCATTTGCCAATCTGTTACAGAAAATTCAATATATAATGGTCTTCTATCTTCCTCCAGAGGAGTCGCAATAGCGTCTTCAACCTGGGTAGCCGCGTCTTCCTGTCTTCATTCAGAGGAGACGCCGTAGCGTCATCACTCTGGCCGAAGCAGCTCGACAGTCACGTTCACTCCCGAGCTTGTAGCGGGACTCTTGATAAAAGCTTGAAACTTCAGATCTTGCTCAAATTATCCGATAAATTCATGATACTGTTATTCGCGAACATTTTCTGAGTAACTTAACGTGATCATCATCATCATCAGCCCGTATCAGTCCACTGCTGGACGTAGGCCTCTCCCAAAGCGCGCCAATCAACCCTACTCTCGGCCCTCTGCATCCAGTCCCTGCCAGCCACCTTGCGAAGGTCATCCCTCCATCTGGTCGGGGGGCGTCCCACACTACGTACTTAACGTGATATTAAACACAAAATAACCACTGCAGACATTATAAGAAAAATTATCAAATAATTTTGCAACCGTCGTTTCCCGCCATTTTCAAGAGAACCCTTTTAAGTTTTTAATACAGAATATTGATCGTAAACCCAAGCCCAAATCAAGTGTTTTTGTAAACAAAAACTACTAACATTTTAAGCTTTTCTGTGATTATTTCATAGTTATTTTCACATTATTAGATCAGACCACTTTATTTTCACAATGATGAACAGACAGGTTCAACCAATCAGTTCCTTCAGTGTTGCATCACAACAGGTAATTAGACGATCATATTGTTAACAAAATAAGACACTTGATTTGGGCTTCAGTTTATATTCGTCCGTTCTGATTTAAGAAAATAATAATTTACCTATTTTTATGGAATTTCAAATTCATAATATACAAGCTGATTAGAAATTCGATACATTCCTTGAAAGTGGTGATACTAGAGGTGGTTTGCAGCAAATTAGGCCCTATTAACGAGGGGTCGAAAATGAGGAAAAAAATTCAAACCTCGTGATTTACCTATGACGTTTTATTTTTGAGTTAAGGGGATTTTTTTAAGGTAATCTCTACCTTATCAGCTTTCAGAAAAGTATTATTTCAATGCTCAGAGTGGAGCAGTTATTAACATAATTTTTTTTGGTGAACAAGTAAATAAAATTAAAACTACCATAACTCAGAAATAACTCATTTTCGACCCCTCGTTAATAGGGCCTAATTTATTACAAACCACCTCTAGTATCACCCCTTTCAAGGAATGTATCGAATATCCAATCACCCTGTATGTATTAACTTATTTTTTTGTTATGAAAGAAACAGATTGAATTGCAACCCGAAGATGAATCCGCCATCATTTTGGAATGGCGGATTGATTTTTTATTCGTTTAATTTTCTATACATGAATATTCTAAATAACTTGGCATTGGCGAAATTATCTCTTGAATAAGAGTACAAGCCATTCAAATAAAGACAAAATAGAATAGAATTGCAACCCTTATGGAAAAAATCTTTGACTTTGAAACGAATTTGGGCATTGTCTTTCTTCTAAAAAATATCATCTTTTGTAAACCTCAAGGTTAAGCAATGTTTTACACATTATTCATATTTCTCGCGTATGTTTTATATCTATACCTCGGTCTTCATAGTAAATCTGATTTTGGTAGAGTAAACGGAGCACAACATATCCATTATTCCGGACATTATCATGTCCAGAACATTACTGGTCCCCAAGCGCTATGAATACTAATTACTTATCGGCCATTATAGTACATGAGCCCACGTCCGGTTTTTTAAAGTCCCACTTTCCATTTCCTTTATTCGCGTCAACCTTGAACCTATGTAAAAGCCTTCCCACGACTGGTTCGTGATTATTAGATTACATCACATTCAATGACAACATCAGGATTGTTATGGTGATATTTTATTCGGATTCAAAAAAAATATTCTCAGTTTAACTGTTTGTCCTGCCGCAGAATAAGGCAAAACTACTTGACCCATATATTTTCACATTGTTAGCTTTGCCAGTAGACCGTTAAAACCTTTTTATCTCTTTATTTGCTGCCAATATCTGAGAAATCTATCAGTTCTACGATAGCGACACTTTTCCCTCATTATTTTACTGGACAATTAAATACCGAATTTAATATTGCATTTAACGAAAAGTTCGCAATGAATATAATAAAAATAGAAAATAATTATTGCTGCACTGCAGATTAATTTATATTTTTGTGTGTGTAGTATTAGGTACTTGTTCGAAATATTTTTTTTTATTTCTCTCTCTTTTTATATCGAAACAGCCACTTGATTATTATTTCTAATATATTTTTTATATGTAACTATCACCACCTTAATGTTATGTCAATTTAAAACTAAACTTCAACAATCAATAACAATATAACGACTTGCGGGAACTCTGTAAATGGAAGTGCACAATAACAGGTCACGGTCTCCTGTAGTAGCGAGTTTGATTCATCTTCCGATTACTATGTATGGAGAGGCCGTGCGTGCGATAAGTCGATAACCTATAGAGGCCGCTTGCACCAACGGCGAAGAGTTAACTAAGTCGGAGTTAGTATTATAATGCAACTAAATATTAGATATAAATCAACTTCAAGCTCGGGTATCGACTTAGTGCAAGTGACGCCTTAAAAGTGATCGTACAGTTGATTATATCGTGTGAGTGCGCGCGCTTATCAATCTGTCAACATTACAAGGAAACCCCGTATTATAGTTAAAATTAAATTAAGTCCAGCCAACTCATTCGTGCAAGTGACTCTCTAAGAATTTTATTTCGTGGTATTATTATTATTCCTACTTGACATTAAATGAGAACATACCATTTAATTAAAATAAAATAAGCGCGCTAGGACATCTGTCAAGCATTATCAGGTAACAAAAGGGAAATGGAAAAATAATCCTTATTTCCATGATCCAAAGCGTATCTTAAACGCAATCAAAAGCTGTTCTCTTCTCCGAGCCGGCCTGTGTGAATCCTAAATCAGAAGTAACGTTTAGGCATTTGTCCGACCGCCGGCGATGAGCGAGTAGCTATCAACTATAGAACGAGTGGGCGAGCAGCGAGTGGCGAGTATAGTTTTGTAGCTCGGCTATCAGCGAGTGTCGCTGAGCGACGGGCGATTACTCGCTTCACTCACCCACTCGCCAGTGTAGCACAGCTAGTGTCGCCGAGCGATGGGATGTACCTACTCGCTCAACGACAAAATAGCCCCACCGAGTACTCGCCGGCGGCGGTGTGAACAGTATATATGCATCTCTTTTGTTTACACGGAATTTAGTATCTTTTGTACGTTTCTTGGGCGAGAAAATAGCCGGGATTTACTCGCTTACTCGCCGGCTGTAGGACAACTGCCTTAAGGGCCTTCATAGAGCCAACTAGCGCCGCCAATCTTAAAAAAATAATATCTTCCAATATAATCAATTTTATTAAAAAAGCTATTTACAAAATGTTTATTACGATAAATACTATTTTTTTAAATGCTTATTTATAACGTGATTCAATGTCGGTAAGTTGTAGTTCGCATAATTGCGAAAAACGGCCGTTTTTGGCACATTTGTGAACTACAACTTAGCTTGTCGCAATTATGCCATGTATATTGAAAAATAGTATTTATCGTAATAAACATTTTGTAAATAGCTTTTTTAATAAAATTGGTTATATTGGAAGATATTATTTTTTTTTAATTGGCGGCGCTAGTTGGCTCTATGAAGGCTCTTAAGTCGTAACTCTAGTTCGTGCAAGTTGCTCCGTAAAAGTCGGCTGTTTGATTTGATTTTATTAGTCGTGTGTCCGCGCTCGCGACATGTTGTTCACAGAGTAATATAAGTATGAGGAAAATGTTATTGTTATTGTGCGTGGCTTTGGTTACGGGCGCGAGGGCCGGCAAGCCCAACATTGTTCTCATCATTGCGGACGATTTGGTAAGTACATCTTTACAATATAATAATATTAAATACTTATATGTACACACGAATACAGAAATAAGTGTACTGGAGAGTTTTAAGGTTGAGATTATCTCCAAAACTATTTAACTTATTGTAAAAATTCTTTCACTGTTAGATAGATAAAAGTTGTAACTATGTAACTGTAAAATTATTAAATTTGATCCAATAGTTTTTGAGAAAATCTTAACCTTGTTGAGGCCTTCTGTATACTTTATATACCTAATATAATTTGTTATTTTAAAGTTATTTGGCGATGTTTTTAACAAGGGCCAAGTGCGGTCTTTAAACATTGTTTTATTTATTTACTTCTAGGAAAATTTACAACATTTTATAACATTAGGTTAGATAACTTAAAAAGGCTATCATGAAATGCGAGCAATAGCAAATTCAGAAAATAAGTTTTAAGAGTTATACATAGTCTCATAAACAATTTAATTTTTAAGTTCAGAGATTCAACATTTTAGGAATTTAACTATTTACTATTCATAATTTTGAGAATTCAACGATTTTTACGAATTGTGTAATTATCTATATGTTTTTTTTTTGCTAACTACAACTTTGAACTTACTTCTTCGCATTACGTGTGCTATATTGTATCAAAGAAATTCAAATATATTTATTTGTATATATTCAAGATTTTGATTGCATATTACAAGTTTCTCCAAATCTTGAATAAAAATGTCCCATTCATTAATTCTCCAGGGTTGGAACGATGTAGGGTTCCACGGGCTGAATAACATACCCACGCCCAATATCGACGCTCTGGCCGCGTCGGGGGTGGTACTACAGAACCACTACGTGGCACCAATATGCACGCCCTCGCGAGCCGCGCTCATGACAGGCAAATATCCTATACACACAGGTAAGGCATTTATACAGGGTGTGGTTTTGATCAACGCCGAGCGACTCAGGGGTCATAATATACATGTCGTGGTCCGATCGTTAAATTGAGCATTTCATGAAATCGTCAATCATTTCATGAAATGGTGGCATTTCACGAAATCGTCAAGTTATGCTGGGCATATCGTTTAAACGTCAACGTTCGTCGATTTGTCCAACCACGTTTGGTCAGATCATTAAAAGTTTTTTTGGTAAATTGCGGTCGGTTTTTGCGTGACTGTCATAAAATTCACACGGTTTCGTATAGTAACACTTCTCCAAGTTTCCTACACACTTTCTTGTCTATTATTATTCACTTTTCGACAGAATGAATCCGCATTATTTAATTACGCACACAACATTAACAATGACAAAGCGCGCTCTCAGCGCCTCTAGCGGTAGTTATGGCTATTTTTCTACGATATGGTCAATTATGATTGGTCATATCATGAAACAGCCTTGCGTTTGTTGGCCATATCGTCAAACGCTTTCTATTCATTGATCTGGTCAAGCTATTTCATGATGAAATAGACATTTGACGATTTCGTGAAATGTCACATTTCATGAAATGATCAACGATTTCATGAAATGCTCAATTTAACGATATGACCACGACATACACGATACTTAATTTTTCATCTCAGTACTTCCGGAATGCCTAATTTTACAGAAGACATTTTTGTTCTCGGAATTTATTACCGGAAAATTTCGGAAAAAAAATCTACGTATTCAGAGAGACAAAATCTTGAAATGGTATTTTTTTCTTTTAGGATGGTAATAATTTTTAGACCTTGTCATTTATACGATCAAATAACAATGCCAGATTCTGCCCCACCATCAACCGCAAGTTGTACAAGATAACGAATAAATGTAAAAATCTCTCCGTTTTTTAATCAAATTATTACAAGTTGCGATTCGAAAAAAACAGCTTAATTTAAAATTCAGAAAATAGTAAGAAATCGAAGCGATTTATTCATTGTTTTTGTTATTCTTCTATAGGAGTTGCAAGAGTAGTAGAAAATGATACTGATTATGATTATGCAATATGAAACCTGTAATAAGCACCCAACAAAATGATAGGTACAGCTTAAATGTTCACGTAGTTTTGTAGCTGGGGCTCCATTGAAAAGTGGCAATGTCTTTGTATACAAAATAAGACACTTGATTTGGTATTCGGTTATACAAACATAAAATCTTGTATAAAAACAAATAAATTATGTAAAATTCCAATTAATATGTCAGGTATGCAGCACGGAGTTCTATACGGGCAAGATACGCGCGGTCTGCCTCTCAGCGAGAGACTGTTGCCGCAATACTTGAAGGCGCTGGGCTACAAGACGCATCTCGTCGGCAAGTGGCACTTGGGCAGCTACAAGAAGGAGTACTTACCTTTGAACAGAGGGTGAGAATATTTATAATATTCAAAATACCCTGTGTTTTAGATCAGCGTCGACGACAGACACAATAGACATGAAATCGGTACAAATTTTCAAGCGAAAATTCTGACGAAGCAAGACCACTATTGCGGCGGTTGGGGGTTTTTAGGCCAGCCCAAGCACACCAGCAGATAGGGTAGGTAGGGGTTCAAATAAAAAGATGAGGTAGGTTCACCAGTTTATTGAAGCCGTTATATCACACTTCCTCCATACGCCCTAGGTCTAGACTAGAACACAATCACTGGCCTTGAGTCTTCGAGCATCGGCAGCTCAGAACTTGCAGATCCGTGTCCAGGTGGGTAGATTTAGGCTGGAACTCCAGCCAGTCAGCATGCAGTAAATGTAGGCCAAGGTGAGCTCGTGCCGTGGATCCCCAGCGGGAAAATCCTTAAAACACTCATAGTAGAATATCAGTTTAATTAAAATGTGCGCGCACAGCTTGATGAAATGATGAGCGCATAGAGACGAAGCGGGGAAATGGGGTGCCGTATTAAAGAGATGCGTCCATGTCGATAATATCCCTAGGTTACACCTGGCGCGAAGCAATGTTGCGCTCATGTGCCAGACACTGGCGCCCTCCTGTTACAGGTCTATGGGGTAGTGGTCTGTGGCGAAGCCCAACTTAGGTAGTTAAACCTCACTTCCATTAAATCGTGTTGCTATCCCTTACACACGTTTTTTTTTATTTTCAAAAAACTAAAAACCCGACATTACAATAGTATCCCCTTTTGATTATTTTTTATACCCTATGACACTCCCGTAATCAAGACGAATTTAATGATACCTCGTATACCAAAATCCATGAAGCCGGCTACAGGAGCAGGAAGGAATGGACATACATACATACACCCGAAAAACATTACCCTCCTTCTGGGGCGTATTAAGATAATATTTAATTACACAGATTCGACAGCCACGTTGGGTTCTGGACGGGCAAGATCGACATGTATGATCACACCAACATGGAGAAAGGCTCGTGGGGATTCGACTTCAGGCGAGGTAAGTACTCCCCATTACTGGGGTTGTCTCCACCGATCCCGGGATCCCTTTAGATTGGAAACGGACCCCGGCAGTTTGTCTCCACCTATACCGGGATCGGTTTCCAACACAAAAAACAATTAATGTTTTACCCACCGATCCCGATTAATTGGTTTATTTATATACACATACCTAGGTTTTTTTGGGTTGCTACTGAACGCCCTGTCATAGCTCTATGAAACGCTTGCCTGGCTCATAATATATAAATGGTGTTAAACTTAGACTATATATAAGTATGAAACTTGAATAAATAAATAAATATAAATATAAAAAATACAAATACATTTATTTGCCAAAAACATTATTACAATTTACACCAGTATAAAATATAAGTCCTCATAATTGCTCGTCAAAAAGCTCCTTCACTGAATACAGTGTTCGATTTCATAGAGCCAACTAGCGCCGCCAATCTTAATAAAATAATATTCCAATATAATCAATTTTATTAAAAAAGCTATTAAAAAATGTTTATTGCGATAAATACTATTTTTCAATATATATAATATGGCATAATTGCGACCAGCTAAGTTGTAGTTCACAAATGTGCCAAAAATGGCCGTTTTTCGCAATTATGCGAACTACAACTTACCGACATTGAATCACGTTATAAATAAGCATTTAAAAAATAGTATTTATCGTAATAAACATTTCGTAAATAGCTTTTTTAATAAAATTGATTATATTATTATTATTTGGTATCACGGTGTTGGTACACGCCCAAGGGTCACTGCGACCTCAAAGGTCTATTGTGGCCGCGCACCGAGTTCTTATATCTCGCTCCCAAGGCCAACGTCCCTCAGGAACCGTACAATGCACTTGGGTGAGAGAGTTTTGATATCCTCGGGTGGCACCATGTGTCCACCCAAGGCTCGGCTTCTGCTGTGAATGAGCGCTTCACACTCACAGAGGACATGCATGGGGGTTTCCTCGGCTTCGCAGCAGAATCTACAGGCAGTGGTGTCAGACAGGCCCATTCTGTTCAGATGTTTATTCAGCCTGCAGTGTCCAGTTAAGGCTCGTATAAGTATCCTCAACTCCATTCGTGGTAATTTCATCGCGTGCGATGAAAAGTTTTGCGAGTAACCAGTGGCAAGTGTTTTTGCGTGCCTCTGGCCAGCCATGGCATTCCAGGTGTTCCTGCTTTGCTCCACGGCCCAAGCTTTCAGCACGCCCCTCGAGGCGCTTCTGGGAATGCCGAGTATAGGCTCCGGGCCTATAGCGGGACCCTCAGCGCCTCGTCTTGCCATCTCGTCTGCTGCTTCGTTGCCCGCAATGCCGCTGTGCCCAGGCACCCACCCAAGCGTAACAGTGTTGTTATTGCCTAGTGAATTTAATGCCTGGATACAGTCCAAGGTTAGCTTGGAATCAACTTCTTCAGCTTTCAGTGCTTTAAGTGCTGCCTGACTGTCTGAGAGAATTATAATGTTTTTGTTTGTGTACTGGCGGTGCAGGTTTTCATGTACACAATCAATGATAGCGTACATTTCCGCCTGGTAGACCGTGGCATGTGGTCCCAGATTGGTGAATTTCTGGAATGGAGGTGTGCTCCCACATACACCGGCGCCTGCACGACCATCTTTCTTGGAGCCGTCAGTGAACCATGTTACGTCTCCAGTCCTAAAGGACGTGGGTACCGCTTCCTTCCATTCATCCCTCTGCGGTAGGATGACCTTAAATAGCATGTTAAAGCTATAGGACTTGACCATTGCATCCGTTGGCATTGCCATGATCGGATTTGCCGTGAGGTTACCGTATAAACGCCTCCTGATTGATTATATTGGAAGATATTATTTTTTAAAGATTGGCGGCGCTAGTTGGATCTTTGAAGGTCTTTAATAAATGCTTCGTTAGTGAAGATTACGTGAATAACGAATACTCGTGAATAAAGAATTATTAAGGACGTTTGACTACCAACTCACGAACTCGCGTCTCCGAGACGTCAAGCGAGGTTACTATTTGTCTCCGAGACGTCAAACGAGGCTATATTTTGATCTGCAAAGAAGCATGACAGAAAAGACTTAAGAAATTACCTTAATGTCATAAAAATAAGAGCGAGGCTATTATTCTTACTGAGAAAACCTTGACTTTATTGATTCCAGTTTTTTACAATTTCAGGGTTCCAATCCGCCTACGACTTATTCGGTCAATACGCTACAGATATTTACACAAATGAATCTATTACGGTAAGTAACAAGCATAAATATTTCAAAAAACAAAAAATGGTATGGTGTTACGCATGCAGTTATACTTTCGCGCATCTACATCAGGGGCTGAGAGGCAGGTAGTAGCGTCCTTCTTGTAACAGTACTTGTCTAACGGGGCACGGGCGATTTCTCTACACCGTAGCACCCCGCACACCCCCGCGCCGCAACCCTTGGCGTCTGAAAGGCCCAAGGGCTGCGTCAGCCAGTCACGCTTTGACCACCGCATCGCGACGCATGCGCAATCTAGTTCATAGTACCTTTGTTCTAAGCTAGCAACCTACGCCCTGACCGAAATAAACCTTATGCTCTACCGACTGTGTTTTCCTATAAGAAAGGACCGTACATCGCGCAACCTCACGCAGGCTTACCTCTCGCGGTGCACGTAGCGACACCTACTTATAGAGCTCGTTACAATGGTTAATTTTGGTTAATTTTTATACCCTATGACACTCCCGTAATCAAGACGAATCTAACGATACCTCATACTGCATACACCAATATCCATCAAGCCGTTTAGGCTACAGGATGGCAGGAAGGAATGAACATACAAACATACATACACCCGAAAAACATTGACCTCATTCTGGGGCAGTCGGGTAAAAGTAAAATCAGTTAATTAAAACATAATATACAATTTTTGGACTGGCTGCAAAAGGCCGAGAATCGGGTTGAGTGGTGCTTTGGGAGAGGCCTACGTCCAGCAGTGGACTGATGATGATGATTCAATTTTTGCCCTTGATTTTAATGTCTATTTCGTAATGATAAATGGAGATAAACTTTCATCACGACCGGGATTCGAACCCGGGACCTCGCCTTCTCCATTTATCGTTTAGATTCTCGTTTCGCATAGCGCATATTATTATGCAAGAAAATATCAAAACATATGAAAAAGGAACGCGTCATCAATTAAAAACATGATTTCTAACTGCAATGTTAGACATGGATTTGAGTAATTGCACAATTACTGGATAGATGTCGCTACCGTACCTAAGACGAGAATATGGAGACAAAATTCACGACCTTGGTACGAAATCACGGTGGCTCTGTTGGAATAGAGCGTGCCACGGAATGGCGAGGTCCCGGGTTCGAATCACAGTCGTGATGAAAGTTTTTCTCCATTTATCATTTAGATTTTCGTTTCGCATAGCGCATATGCAAGAAAATATCAAAACAAAAGAAAATATCCCGTCAAATACCTAACTGGAATCCTATCTACAGGTTATCAACGCCCACGACAAGGAGTCCCCTCTATTCCTGATGATAGCTCACTCGGCCGTGCACTCCGGAAACCCGTCGGAGTTCATCCGCGCGCCCGACCAGTTGGTCAACGCGTTTGGACACATTGAAGACGCGCAAAGGCGCAAGTTTGCAGGTAAGTTTGACGCCCCATGGAACACGAACAATAGATTACCAACTCAACTTTTTAGTTGGTGGCCTTGGATTGCTCTGAAGAAACTAGCGCCATCTGTCAAACGTATCCCCGTAACTTTATGTTAGCAACTCAGCAGTATTGCCAACTATAATTTTGGGATTTAGATCAAATTTTACGCCAGAGTACTAAATTAAGTGCAGGGGGGTGACCGCGACTTCAATCGTTTTCGTTATCATTTTCATTTTGACACTTGAACGATATACATTGCTGCGTTTCGTTGTCATTTGTTAGAAAAGAAAGAAAGAAAAGGCATTTATTCTGACAACACACCACACAAACACAAAAACTATAATTATACATGTATACTTAAAACTAGTGTTGGTGTGCAGCGCCGGAATAGGCATGCTGCCTCAGCATAATGTCACAGTCGATAACCTGTGTTAAAACTTGCAAAAACATAGCAGCAATGTATAGCGTCCATGTGTCAAAATGAAAGCGATAACGATAAGGATGGGAAGTCGCGGTCGCCCCACAGATTCATTATTTAGCAACATTATTTCGTAAGCACAATTTTTTTTTCTTGTAACAAGCTCTCTTCACGTTAGAAAATCCGTTACTTGTTTGAAGAGGAATTTTATCGTTTCCACCTAATAGAAATACGCTAGATTTGATATATAATCCGCAAAAATTGGGAACACCTAACAATCGGCCACCAACTAAAAGTCGGCCGTGTGATAGCTCCCTAACTGCGGGACTAGCATGAGCCGCATTAGCGATCGACGCAACGCCGCGGAGCTGTCAAACGCCTTGTAATAATGTCACTTTGACAGCTCCGCGGCTGCGTTGCGTCGATCGCTAATGGCGCAATTTCTTTAGTCGATATCTCGGTCGATATACAGCATACGGGGACTCGCAAGCGAGATAACGACCAATGAAAGTTACAAAGTCGATACGCGTTCGTTACACCGCCTGTGCGGGTCGAAAGTCGAAGACAGCTTGACCATATTTAGTAGATTTCTACTCTTTTGGTAGATTTTGAGGAATTTGTAACAGTGTCTAGTAAAAAAAAGGTGGTAGATTTTAGTAGATATCTTATTCTTTTAGTTTATTGTGTGTTTCTCCGCCACACCCCGCATGCAGGCCTCGACTAATGAAAACGCTTCCCCGAATGCGGGCCCTATGGCATGCGGTCCAGAAATCTCTCGCACCCCGAATACTGGCTCTATCGGACTAATGAAATTGCGCCATAACGCTGACTCATGCTACAAGGGCTGTAAGATTGATACGCGGCGGGCGGCTACTTAAAACAGTCGTTAATTATTTTATTTATCTGTTTTTATAATTAGGTACTTACATTATAATCAATAAATGAAAGTTAATTAGGCAGCTGCCAACATTAATTAATTATATACAAAGCGTTTAAATGCGTAAGTGACTGTCATTAAATAATCGCGCTTTGACGATAAAACCGTCCTATGATAACACCGAGTAGGTACCTAACATAGCGCTCCCAACGTTACTTAAGTTTCACGATCGTTTTTAAGGATCCGTAAAACGTTTTATGCTTGAAACCGCCTTTTTAATTTACATCTAAAGACATTGAACGTGTCCGGCACGTACCGTGACAGACAAAATATTCTTCTTCCGTACCGGACCGCGCAGACGCGAACAGACGCCATGTATAGAATAATAAAGGATTTTGTCTGCCAAGGCACGTGCCAGACTCGCTCAATGTCTGTATATGTACGTAATACGTACGTACGTAGAAACGTACTGTAGATAATATTATTATTTGTTCTTTTATTTTTTTGATTGATTTTCATTTTATTCTTCTGGCATTTCTAGCTCTACCTCTATATTTAATAATCTTAATTTCCCTGAATAGTTGGTTGCCTGGAAGAAATCGCTTTTGGAGATAAGGCCGCCGCAATTGTACATTATGTTTTGTATTTTTGTTTCTGCAATTATTGTGTCTTTTATGTAGAATAAAGTGTGATGTATATTACAATAAACCTACCTATGACAAATGTACTGACTTAGCTTTTAAGAAAATTGTTACTAACACAAATGGACGTAGTTGTCTGAATAAATAAATATTATTAATAATAATATCATCAAGTCTTAACGTGCAGGTGTATTGTCCAAACTGGACGAGTCTGTCGGTCGCGTGGTGGCGTCGCTTCAGTCGCGTGGTATGCTCGAGAACTCGGTGCTGCTGTTCAGCACGGACAACGGCGGCGTGCCGGCCGGCTTCAACGACAACGCAGGTTCCAACTACCCACTGAGAGGGGTTAGTGTTGACAGTTTTTTTTTATTGACTAAACCCGCTTTTGGCCCTGATCTCACCTGATGTTGCGTGACGATGAGGCCGATGATGAAGCACGCGGGTCCAGTAAATGCCTATTCACTCTTGCCTTAAAGATCCCAAGGTTATATGTGTCTGGAAACACCGCCGCCGGCAGGGCAAAGCTCCATTGAAATGTGGCAATGTCTTTTGTACCGATTTCATGTCTATTGAATAAGCGATCTGTGCACTTATGTAATATCGCCTCTTTGTACATCTATTCTGTTTTCGCGGTTTCAATATTCTCCAAAATATTATTTTCCAGACCAAAAACACTTTATGGGAAGGCGGTGTCCGCGGCTCAGCAGTACTCTGGAGCCCACTGCTGGAGAAAAAGCCTCGTGTGGCCACACAGAGGGTGCACCTGGTGGACTGGCTGCCCACACTGCTGAGTATAGCCGGCGGGGACGGCGGGTGAGTTATTATTTATTTTAGAACACAATGAAAAAATTCTTGCCGTGGCCAGGACTTGAACCTGCGACCTTGTCATTCCACGGCAAGAATTTTTTCATCATGTTCTAATTTATTCACCTAGCATGGATAATGCGTAATTCAAATTCTATTATTTATTTATTGAGTTTATTAAGAAACTCGACAGTTCGTCATTTGTCAATGTCAGAATATTTAAGATTTCACAGTCTTCTCTTTCTCCCGAGGAGTCGCCGTAGCATCGTCACCCTGGGTAGCCGCGTCTTTTTGTCTTCATCCAGAGGAGACGCCGTAGCGTCGTCACTCTGGACGAAGCGGCTCGACAGTCACGTTCACTCCCGAGTAACCACTGTATACTGTATATCTTTTATAGACATTAAAATTATAAAATATTATAGCAACCGTAGGCCCCCATGAAGTTAAGAATAAGATATAACTTCATATTTTCAATTTTTCCTAAAGTGTATGGCCATTTTACGAATGGTAAAGATAAGTTGGTCCCCAAATCTAGTCAATTATTTCGTTAGAGCAAAGTCTGTCTGTCAAAGAGACGATATCGTTAGATACAGGGATGGGTGGCTGGAAGAGGCTCAGGACAGGGATGGATGGAAGAGGAGGGGGGAGACCTTTGCCCAGCAGTGGGACAATATATAGGTTAACACAAAAAAAAGTCTGTCTGTCAAGACCTATATCTCAGAAACGCGTGGACGTATGAAGTTGAAATTAATACCAAATATTCAAGTCTGCAACCTCATGCAGCCGTAAAAATCAACCTTCTACGTTAACACAATCAAAAGATATGTCGAATGTCCGTATATGCCGAATTATGGCGCATATATTGTTTGTTTAACACTTTATTGCACAACACAGACAAATACATAGATAACATCCAGAAGAAACAAATTGGTACAAAGGGCGAGCTTATCTCAAAAGAGATTTCTACCAGCAATATATGTATGAAAACGCAAAAAAATCAAAACCTAGGCTACTTCCCGTTGACCTAGAATCCTGAAATTTAGCAAGAAGCTAGGTCTTACAGCACAAGTAAAGGAAAAAATCCGAAAACTGTAAAATTGAAATTACATCCCCCCAAAAATATTTTTTTGGCATTCCAAAAATATCGATGTATTTTGATAATGGCAAAAATAGGTTAGTCTCAAAATCTAGTTTATCTTTTCGTTAGAGCAAAGTTACGGGGTTAAGCTGCGTTGCACGGAAGCCTCGGGGCGCGAGTCCGACTCGCGCTTGGCCGGTTTTTATTATTATTATTAAACGCAGATGTGTACTGCCTATATTGCGAGCCTTAATAATAATGTCATCAGTTCGCTGCAAGGTATCGACGGTGTGGACCAGTGGCGCGCGCTGTCACACGATGAGCCGTCCCAGAGGATCTCGGTGCTCCACAATATTGACGACATCGAGGGGAGCGCCGCCATCACCGTAGACCAATGGAAACTTGTCAAAGGTACGCAGTTATATAAACCAGCCAAACTGTTCCAGCTAAATATTCATCATCATCAGCTCGTATCAGTCCACTGCTGGACGTAGGCCTCTCCCAAAGCACGCCACTCAACCCGATTCTTGGCCTTTTGCATCCAGTCTCTGGCAGCCACCTTGCGTTGTGAAATATTATGTTCTAATTCTCAAGAAATCGTAAAAACATACATAGATATACCGAAATCCAAATCAAGTGTCTTATTTTATAAACAAAAACTACTAACATTTAAAGCTTTTCTGTGATTATTGCATAGTTGTTTTCACATTATTAGATCGGATCACTTTATTTTCACAATGATGAACAGGTTCGATCAATCAGTTCCTTCAGTGTTATATCACAATTGGACGATCATATTTGTTTAAAATAATACACTTGATTTGTGCTTCGGTACATAGGTCTGGGACGCCCCCATATCAGGTGGAGTAATGACTTGCGCAAGGCTGACAGGATCTGGGGGGTGACCGCGACTTCAATCGTTATGGTTATCGTTTTCATTTTGACACTTGAACGATATACATTGCTGCGTTTCGTTGTCGTTTGTTAAAACTTGCAAGAACATAGCAGCAATGTATAGCGTCCATGTGTCAAATTGAAAGCGATAACGATTGGAAGTCGCGGTCCACAGAGTGTTGAGTGGCATACATTTGGAGAGGTGTGCATTTGTAGATCCCATAATACCCCTCAACGAAATACACAACCAACGATCCATGTTCACCCCTGAGTCATACCAGGAGACCTTAACTCCGAAACTTCACGTCTCAGGATAATAAATAAATATTTTTTTATGTAGTTACTAGAAAGTTACCAAAAAAACTCTCAATGTCTATTCCAGGTACAACATATAAAGGTGTATGGGACGGTTGGTACGGGCCTGACGGTCGCGAAGGTCGATACGACTCGGAGCTGGTGTACAACGGGCCGGCGGGGGCGGCCGTCGCAGCGCTGGGACTCATGCCGGATGCACAAACGTGGCAGGAAAATAGGTGAGAATTATCTCACAATAACCAATGATTATTAACAATAACCAATGATCCGTTTTATTTTAGAACCCATTCTTAAAAATATATGGCAGCAGAACAAAACAAAGACTAAAGTGAAATATTATAGCCCTTCAAATCAAATCAAGTATATTTTAGAATTAAAACTATAGTGAGCCATTACTACAAATTATTATATATAAACGGATATCACTCACTTTTATTGTTGAAGTCGGCAATTAGACCGACATTTTCAACCGATTTCGACGGTCTTTATCAAGGTGAGCGCGCCACGCCCGCGTCGCCGGTGACGTTTCTTCGCGCACTCTACGCGAAGGCGAGGCCGTAGGCCGAGCCCCGCGTAGGGCGAAGCCCGAAGCGTCCCCATTACCGAGCCGAAACCACTATCTTCCTTCCAAGTAACTTTTGCGAGGCCACAGGCCGAGCTCCGCGTAGGGCGAAGCCCGAAGCGTCCCCACTCTAGCAAATGAGCAAGATGCCAATGCTTTTCAAATTATGACCAAAGTTGTGAAAGTACACAGTTACCAACGCGTTTGATTTAAAAAAGACTTTTTAAAAGTTTTTGGCAACTGGGCATTTAAGAGTGTTGATTGCGTTAAAAAACACAATACCTAGTTACCTGCTTCATATGACGAAACTCTTCTCGAAACAACTCTCCTTTATATCGTTTTGAAGAAGAGTTGCTCGATTCAAAAAGTCGATGGGTTTACACACGAATTAAAGCACAACACACTTAAATGCATGTTCGTTAGTTGCGGCGCCTAAAACACGAAAAAAAAGCAGTATCGATCACCATGCAACACCTAGTTAAATAAGTATAATCCTTTACAGACCTGAATGTAGTCACAATCACAAGTCGCAGTATGAATGAACTTGAAGGAAAAAGCAAATGTCAATCCTATACATTTTTCTATTCTTATTTCTTATCTTTCCGAATTTTTACCTTGATGACTTTTTATACTCTTTTTTCCAGATTAGCGTCAACAGTAAAATGCGACAACAGTACCCCAGAGATCGAATGTCGGCCGCTGGTCGCGCCTTGTCTCTTCAACATCGAAGAGGATCCTTGCGAGAGGAGGAACTTGGCTGAACAGTGCGTAGTTATTATAATTAGATAAAAGAGTATTGTGGATTTAATTAATAAACGAAGAGATCGTCTAATTACCTGTTGTGGTATAACACTGAAGGAACTGATTAATCGAATCTGTTCGTCATCGTGAGAATAAAGTGATCCGATTTGTGAAAATCATCATCATCATCAGTCTATTTATATTGCCCCACTGCTCTGCACAGACCTTCCCTTACATCGAGGAAGCTCGGACCATGATCCACCACGCGGGCCCACTGCGGATTGGCGGATTTCGCATGCCTTAGATTTTTTTCTTCTAAGGCATGCAGGTTTCATCACGATGTTTTCCTTCACCGGGTTTGAGAGCACTCGGTAAATGTACATAAGATTTTCCGTCGAATAAACCGAGGATAACTCATTGGTACATGGCTGCCCTGGCTGGGAATCGAACCTGGGACCTCCGTATCGCAAGTCCATTGACCCAACCACCGAGCTCTGTGTGAAAATAATCTTGAGATATTCACAGAAGTTATTTACATACTAAGAACAAGTGTGCTACCTTATTTTACCTCAATTCCTTTAAAGTGTGCTTTTGTCTCTTTCAAATTGGATAATAAACATTTAAATTTAAACCGTGGATTAACTTTAAATCACGTTCATGACTAGCCGGGAAACTTGCAATAAAATTCTTCAAATTGTATACAGATTAAATTATTTTTGAGGTTGAAGCCAGTGTTTAGTTAGACCGACAGTTTTGACCGATTTCGACGGTCTTGTTCAAGGTTCCGTTGCGCACTGTCGGTCAAACCACCGGCTGCCTCCAAATAAGAGACTTTAATATCTATACAATTATCGTAATTTGAGGTAATGGGTCACTATAGTTTTAATTCTAAAAAACATGTTTCTGATTCTAGTCGAATACTTCCTTTTTACCCGACTGCCTCAGAAGGAGGGTAACGTTTTTCGGGTGTATGTATGTATGTATGTCCATTCTAATGTCAATCCTAACGGCTTGATGTATTTTGGTGTGTGAGGTATCGTTAGATTCGTGATTACGGGGGTATAAAAAAAATCAAAAGGGGATATTTTTTTTCAGTCGTTTTTTTTTTTAAATTATGCTTGTTTTTTATTGTTGTCTTTGTTTTTTCCAGAGAACCAGAGACATTACAAAGGCTACTGGAAGAGCTATCCAAATATAACGACACGGCGGTACCTCCTAGCAACAGGCCCATAGACCCCCACGGGGACCCAAAGTTCTGGGGGAGGGTCTTCGTCAACTTTGGCGACTACGAAAGACCACACGACGAACCCTGTGCGTGACGTCATAATGTATTATAGTTTTAAAGGTTAGTAAATAAGTGTTACGAAATTATATGTGGTTTTATTTGGCGTATTCGAACTTCAACGACAATAGCCTATTTTGTATAGGAGTAGCAGTTGTATACCAACTAACTCATTTCGCCGGATGGAGAACAACTCTCTACGAATACCGTTACTCTTAATTACGAAAATGAAACACGGGGTGAAACACATGCCTAATAATAATCGTTTATTTCAGGCACTAAGTCCCATATAAAATAAAAGTACAATAATTAAATTAAAATTAAATGTTGCTTAAAACTACTATTTTGATTCAATACCACAGGTAGCATTTACTGGTTGATATTTAAACCTATAGTAGCGGCACTCAATGCCCACGTGCCAAAAATGTTCTGATAAAAACTTATATTCGGTTTTCTTTAAAATAGTCACTTTAAAAGACGCGAAAGGAGTCTTCTTATACGGTGTTAGAAGCTCAACCTTTGTCGCAGAGTCGCCACTTTATTATTTATTATTATTATTAATGGACTCGACAGTTCGTCATTTGCCAATGTCATGTTACAGAAAATTCAATGTATAATAAATAGTCTTCTATCTTCCTCCAGGGGAGTCGCCGTAGCGTCATCACCCTGGGTAGCCGCGTTTTCTTGTCTTCATCCACAGGAGACGCCGTAGCGTCAATCACTGTGGACGAAGCAGCTCGACAGTCACGTTCACTCCCGAGCTCGTAGTGGGAATCTTGACCATGGCGCCAAACTTCAGATCCTGCTTGAATTCTTCAATAACTTCACCATACTGTCATTCGCGAACATTTTCTGATTAATTTAACGTGATATTAAACACAAAACACCCACTGTAGACATTAAACTGAAAATTATTAAATAATTTCGCAACCGTCGTTTCCCGCCATTTTCAAAAAGCCCGACTCGCCACTTTCTTCAATAAAATCTAAGTTTTATTTTTATTTTAATGAAGTCAAATTGTGAACAAAAGAAATGAAAGAGTAATTTCATATTTTAATTATTAAAAAAATTATTAAATACACTGATAATTATAGATAAGATTAATACTGAAAAATCATCTTGAATCTTATAATTACCTACTGAAATTAAAGATGAATAATTTATTATTACCCGACTGCGCAAGAAGGAGTTATGTTTTTCGAGTGTATGTTACCCTCCGCTACTAACATTTTAAGCTGTTCTGTGACTATTGCATAGATATTTTCACATTATTAGATCGGATTACTTTATTTTCACAATGATGAACAGGTTCGATCAATCAGTTCCTTCAGTGTTATATCACAACAGGTAATTAGACGATCATATTTGTTTACATATCTTGATTTGGGCTGCGGTATATGTAAGTATATATGTATGTCTAATTCTTTGGCACGCCTTGCAGTCTAAACGGTTTAATGGTGTCGTTAGATTCGTCTTGATTGTAGAAGTGACATAGGCTATAATTTAATCAAAGCGGCTTAAATGACAATGCCAGATTCTGCCCCACCATCAACCGCTAGATGTACAAGATATCGAATAAATGTAAAAATATCTCCGTTTTTTATTAAAATTACTGGTTTAAAATAAAGTTTTGTACAAGGTGCGATTCGAAAAAAAACAGCTTAATTAGGAATTCAGAAAAATAGTAAGAAATCGAAGCGATTTATTCATTATTTTTGTTATTCGTCTATAGGAGTTGCGAGAGTAGTAGAAAATGATACTGTAGGTGGGGCAAAGCTCCATTGAAATGTGGCAATGTCTTTTTTGGCAGTCGGGCTATTTTTCCTAAATTAATTTTTACTGATATAACAACATACATATTTTTTTAGTAAAATTGACTTGTTAAATTCTTCGGTAACATAAGAAGAAACATGAAGCAAAAACAATTTAAATTAATTTTAGACTTATCTAAGTGAATTATAATGAAGAGAGTTTCAAAAACCAATGTGAAAACGAAGCTTCACTTATTACTTACGCTTAATCTTAGCGCTCTTAGTTCTAATACCACATTTAGGCTCCTTCCCACTTGCCTTCCTTTTAGCAGTCTTAACCTTAAAATCTCCGCTCAACGGTAAATCATCAAACTGATTCAACGCTTCTCTGTATTGCTTTAAAGTCGAATTTTCGTCGATAATAGCTTCTGAGGGTAGTTTAGCAGTGGTTTGTGAATTATTCTGAATATTTTCTTTTTCTATATTACTCAGTACTTCTCCTATGGGGTCTGTTTGGCTTTGTGGTACCGTCTCTGATACTAAGCGTTCCAGTATGTCTTCGTCGGTATGGAAATAGATGTTTTGTAGTTTTTTCAGCTTCTCTGGGATTATATTTATTGGGAATTTGTCACTGGAAATAAAATTCAAATATATATGAAAATTAAAAGGAAAAAATGTTTATTCTTAACAGTACATTTACATATATCAAAGATTATGATGGGAACCAGTACCAGATTATATTAACTGTATGGTTGTATATATATATATATATATATATATATATATATATATATATATATGTATGTCGCAGCCAACTGGTTGAAATAGACGCTTGATTGAACAGCTAGCACGTTGATTAAACGATGCTATATTTCAATCAGTTGACTGCAACATATATACTTCACAATAAATTCGATGTAGGTATATAATAAATTAATTCGATGTAGATATATAATAAATAAATTATATTTGATGATTGTAACCTAAAAAAAAATCGACCACGTCTTTCCGCGTAACGGTAGAGAACTATACTTGGTCAGAATTTGAATTACGCATTATCCATGCTCGGTGAATAAATTAGAACATGATGAAAAAATTCTTGCCGTGGGCAGGACTTGAACCTGCGACCTTGTCATTCCGTGACACGTGTCATTCTAAACTATACTTACCTACATAGTTTTAGGCTATTCATTCTTTTTTTAAATCTATCATCCTAAATACTAATATTATTAATAATAGCATAAATACTATTTTTCAATATAAGTACATATGTTATCATAATTGCAACAAGCTATATGGCAAAAACAGTCATTTTTGCAATTATACAAGCTATAACTTACCGAAATTAAATCACGTTGATAATAAGCATTTAAAAAAAGTATTTATCGTATTAAAGATTTCCTTCATACCTTTTTAAATAAAATTTATTAAGGCGCTGACATGAGCCAACTAGCGCCGCCAATCTTAAAAGAATCATATCTTCCAATATAATCAATTTTATTAAAAAAAGCTACGTTCACATTGTTTATTGCTATAAATATTATTTTTTAAATGCTTATTTGTAACGTGATTCAATGTAGGTAAGTTGTAGTTCACAAATGTGCCAGAAACGGCCGTTTTTCGCAATTATGTGAACTACAACTTACCTACAAAATAAGACACTTGATTTGGGCTGCGGAAAATAACTCACTCGTTTTGCGGCTGGCTATCTATAACCCCGGAGTCATATAGACTGCTCATCAGCTTGCTAACAGTGTGCTTCGAGAGCCCGAACTGCCACTCAAGTGTACTAGGTGATAGTGTGTTCGTACGCGAACTATAGTCCAGTATGCGACGCAGGATAGCACAGCTCTGTGGAGGAAAGTTAAGAAATTATTCTGCTCGAAGGATCAGGAATCATCTGGAACGAAGGATTAGAAAATCTGGCTTTCGAGCTATATTAATCCTCGCTACACACGCCACGCTATATTAATCCTTTTAATTTCAGTGTTAGTATAATTATCGTATACCACTATCTATACCAGGGTTTCTTAACGTGGGGTCCATGGACCCCTTAGGGGTCCGTAGCATGTGTGTCAGGGGTCTGCAGTAGGTCAGTCAGTCTAAAAATATTGCCTTGCCTTGTCGAAGACTGTCCCACAACATAACGTGCTCATTGAGGCCAAACAGCAGCTACCTTCTCATTAACGTAGTAAGTGTAATAAAAGTGCCAATAAAAGACTTTTTTTATTTCCAAAAATATTTATGGCTGGGGTCCGTGGAATAGTTTAAATTGTGAAAGTGGTCCGTGACTGCAAAAAGGTTAAGAAACCCTGATCTATACGAATGAGTCCTTCTTTTCGGATTTTCTGGTCCCTCGAGCCAGATTGTCTGGTCCTTCGTTCCGGACTTTCTGGTCCTTCGAGCCAGATTTTCTGGTCCTTCGAGCCAGATTTTCTGGTCCCGAAGGCTGTTTTTGAAACCCCCGATGCAATGCAAACGGGGTATTTAATATCAAACCTTTGTCTGTCTATACGGATCCAGGGTCTGATGATGCCCAGAAAGATAGCCTCGAGATCTTACGTTTTTGTGTAGTTTTTTTTTAATTCGGGTCCTTATGTAATACCTGTCGTTTTCTTTCGCCCGTGATCTGGGCTAAGCGTGTGTCTGTGGGCGTGCGGCGCGGGTCCGCAGCGGCGCAGCGCACGCAGCAGTGGGCGGGAGCACGTGTCACGCCGTAGCACGCCGCGTGCTGCTGGGTCTGACAGTACCTTTATAAACATTTCACGAAATATAGTCTTTATCTAGGTTCTCCAGAAAATTGCGGGAAACGACGGTTGCAAAATTATTTGATAATTTTTATTATGATGTCTACAGTGGATATTTTGTGTTTAATACCACGTTAAGTTAATCAGAAAATGTTCGCGAATGACAAGTATGGTGATTTTATGGATAATTTGAGCAAGTTTCAAGCTTTTATCAAGAGTTCCCGCTACAAGCTCGGGAGTGAACGTGACTATCGAGCTGCTTTGTCCAGAGTGATGACGCTACGGCGTCTCCTCTGGATGAAGACATGAAGACTATTATATTGAATTTTCTGTAACATGTTACAGTTCGTCATTTGCCAATGTCATGACATTGGCAAATGACGAACTGTCGGGTCCAATAATAAAATAAATAAATAGTATTTATCTACTAAAACGTAAACTGAAGTGGGCTGGTCACATCTGTCGTAGAACCGATAACCGATGGGGTAGACGAGTTCTCGAATGGAGGCCACGAACGGGTAAACGTAGTGTGGGACGCCCTCCGACCAGATGGAGGGATGACCTTCGCAAGATGGCTGGCAGGGACTGGATGCAGAGGGCCGAGAGTAGGGTTGAGTGGCGCTTTGGGAGAGGACTGATACGGGCTGATGATGATGAGTCTTTATCTAAGAGTCACTTGCCTATGCACTTATTCACACTTACTAACGACACGAGAGGAAGAATAAAAATGAAAAAGGTTTCACCTGCAAGTGATCAGTACTGGCTGTGCGCCCGCGCAGTCGTAGTTGTTGCAGGCGCATTGCAGCGACGGCGGAGAGACTGAGTCGCCGCGCTCAACGTCTACATCCACTAAAACGACGCTTTTGGTTAGTTTAATTCATTCATAACAAGCAGTATTCAGTAACTAACAGATGGTTGTGTTTAAAGATATTTTATTTCTCATTAAAAACATACGTTTCATTGACATGAGAACTTATTTCTAATTTAATTTAATGTGTTGTTAGTGGGTGGGATTCTTTTAAGTGGACATTAGTATTGATTTTTTAAAAGTAGGTAGGTAAATTAATGTAGGTATTATTGTGGATA
This sequence comes from Tachystola acroxantha, assembly GCA_963506565.1. Classification (NCBI taxonomy): domain Eukaryota; kingdom Metazoa; phylum Arthropoda; class Insecta; order Lepidoptera; family Oecophoridae; genus Tachystola; species Tachystola acroxantha. The sequence goes on from OY735874.1 coordinate 1,963,240, forward strand.
GGATATTACAGAAGGAAAAAATGGTTACATAATTAATTAGATAAAACGGGAATTACCGTGTTAAACATTTATTATTGATGTCTCGATATTTCGTCTACTCGCGACAATGCTGTCGAAATATCGAGACACCAATAATAAATGTTTATCACGGTAATTCCCGTTTTATCTAATTAATTATACAAACCGTGTAAGTTTAAAAAGTGATAGACGGTTACAGAAATAGACAAGCCTATTGTATCAGTTACACAACCGTCGCGATTGTATATATGATATGAATCATATATGATATCGCTGTAACCGACAGCTCTATTGTGTAACTAACATAATAGGCCTGTCTATTTCTGCAACCGTCAAATCTATTGTGTCAGCTACACAATAAAATATAAGGCATTTATTTAAAATATGTACAATAATACAAACTTATAAAATAATAGCCATAAAAACTAATCAAATACACTATAAACTCTAATAATAATAATAAAACCCTAATTAAAATCACACCGACATACCAGTTCCATCTTCACGTTCAATCCCTCGCACTCTTCGTCTTGTACCCCTTATTCTAGTCGAAACAGCCCTAATTATTGATATTTGAGTCTTGCCTCTGAGCCAGCCAAGCACTTGGGGATAGTTTCTAGACCATTTTATATACAGGCGTGGGCTCAAATATAGACCAATTGTGTACCCACACAATAGGCCTGCAGGATACAGCGATAGACCTATTGCGTACCTAGTAAGTACCTATGCATGTTCTTACCGGCCATAGCTTCCTCCGATTGAGTCATCATGGGCATATTTTGAGAAGCCTGAAATTATAATAAGTAGATAGATGGACTAAGTATTACATTTGGTCATTTTCATTGTCAAGTAAAAGAGTAATAACGCCTTTTTTAGAATTAAAACTATAGTGAGCCATTACTACAATTTATTATATATAAACGGATATCACTCACGTATATTGTTGAAGTCGGCAATTTGACAGACAGTTTCGACCGATTTCGCGAAGAATGTCACGGGCGACGCTGGCGCGGCGCGCTCATCTTGAAAAAGACCGTCGAAATCGGTCGAAACTGTCGGTCTAATTGCCGACTTCAACAATATAAGTGAGTGATATCCGTTTATATATAATAATTTGTAGTAATAACGACTATAATTAAAGTCAAAGATAGATAGATAAATCAATTTTTTTATAATAATTGATTAATAAATGACTTTTAAAAACTAATTTATGGAAGTATACTCACGATAGCTTCCCTACTGTCGCCCAGGTCCGGGTTGACATATGACCTGACAGTGAACTTGTGGAACGGCGTTTGCACGGAGCCCAGGTTGGCCGCGTGGGCGTACGTGTGTCCCAGCGGGTCCTCGCAGCCGGCCGCGGCGCTGTACCCGGGCGCCTGGTACTCGGGCGGGGCCTCTAGGGGGGCGAGAGAGTTATAGGGCTTTCTAAACTATACTAAGTCACTTATATTACCCGAGCGTGCAAGATGATGCACATGGTGCAACACACGTACATGTTGCAACACACGCACATGGTGCAACACACGCTCATGGTGAAACTGACGGTTTGGTAATAAAGTTGACGCTGCGCTGGTTTAACTGATGTTCGGGAGGTGAATATAATGATTAATAGCTTTTTCTCATTGGAACTCTTATCCTGCGATAAGAAGTACGTACATGGTGTAACACATGCATATTAGGGTGCAACTTACTCACATGGTGACTCACGCTAGTAGAGTACGCTAGTGTAGTGGCACGTATGGTGCAACTGATGCTTCGTTAGTTATGCATATGGTGCGACACGCGCATGGTGCAACACACTCAGATCGTGCAACTTTCGCAAGTGGTGCAACACACACATGGTGCAACACACACACGGTGCAACTCACGGTCGTTGTAGTACAGGCGCAGGCTGAGCTCGCAGGCGGGCGGCAGGTGGCGCGGACACGACTCCAGCAGCACCATGCACGTTCGTAACAGCTGCAAGGTCTGCTGCTGAGCGCTCTGCAGGGTGCATGTCGGCGGCGCAGACACCGGACCTGACTTGGACCTGCAAACAATATTATTGTACTTAAAAGGTTTTATTGAATGGAAACGGGTTGAGGTTTTCTTAGACACACTGAGCGATTCAAATTCTTTGACAACTGTATTCAATTGCTTGGTCATCAGCTCGTAAGGGTCCACTTAGGTGTCATAAAATATGCTTGAATCGGGTGAGTTAATCAGTCTAAATATACTTTTTAACCTTAGTTGACCTATTGTTTGACAAGAGTTAACTCGGACTTAACTCCTGGTTGGCTTTGGTGAGGGAAATTTGAGATTTGACAGAGGGTTTCTCGATATTAGATAATTTTGTTATTTATTTATTTATTCAATATATAACTGACTGGTTTACAGATATCACCAAAGCACCGAGTCAGTGAATACAATATAATAATAATTCTTAAAATAATTAATTATACAATAAAATTAGTGTAAATTAGATAGTTATATCCCGTCGGTTCATTGCCCTGTTTCTCTGTGCGTGCATCCAGCCATAACCTAGTTTGTATTCTGCACCTTATATTATAAATTATTACATTATGTATGACAAAACCAAGTGTTCCCTAGAGCTCTTAAGGCTGAATAAATGAAGTAGGTATTAAAGGTGGCCCTAGGATCTTTAACCTAGGTATAGCTAGATTGTAAGTGTGAGTGTGCCCAGGGCGTCGCCAGCCGATGGCCCAGAGGGGGGCAAGCCGGTATAAATTACAGCTGTGTGTGAGAACAGGCGACGACGCGGCCGCGTGGACGGAATAGGAGAGACAGGAGCACTCTCCTCTCCCCGCTCGCTCTCGCCTCATCGCTTTCCAGTACCTGACTAAGGACTTTGCATTGGGCTGGATATTTTTTCTAATCTCTAGGGGGGGCAGCTGCCCCTACCTGCCCCCCCTTGGCGACGCCCTTGTGCCCACCTGAGTGTGAGCGTCGCTCCCGCCGCCCCGTACACGTACTCAAACACGTAGTACTCTAGCAGGTCGCGCGCCTCGCACCCGCTGCCCTCGTAGAAACATAGCACCAGCTGATGCAACTAAACACAAAGACATATACCACCACGAGTTTATTTATTTATTTTATTAATGGACTCGACAGTTCGTCATTTGCTAATGTCATGCCACAGAACATTCAAAATATCATTGTCTTCTCTTTCTCCAGAGGAGTCGTTCGGAGCGGCGTCATCACCCTGGAAATCCGCGTCTTCTTGTCTTCATCCAGAGGAGTCGCCGTAGCGTCGTCACTCAGCTCGACAGTCACGTTCACTCCCGAGCTCGTGATAATTGCTTAAAACTTCAGATCTTGCATGAACTATCCAATAAATTCACCATACTGTCATTCGCGAACATTTTCCGATGAATTTAACGTGATATTAAACACAAAATAACCCCTCTAGACATTTGTACACCGACAGGCAGGATTTGGTCCCTTCGGCCGTCTACGAAACCGGAGTTTCGAAACTGGCTTCGATCGAGGCTTTTGTAGTACTTGTACGTAACTGGCTTCGATCAAGTATTTTTTTTTACTTGTACGTAATTAGTTTCGATCGAGGCTTTTGCTGTGCTTGTAGGAAACCGACTGCGATTACTTCATAAAGTAATTTGTGGGTAACTGATTCTGATGACTTTATATGTACCTATACTATATTTACCTACATTGGTGCTACATTTTTTTTATTTTCTTAAACTTTAACACCGTTGTATGTAAACATTCATCTGCCGCTACGGGCCGGACAGCAGACGACACGTAGCCCAACCGCATGTCGCGCCTACACAGCATCTGATGTTGCCACAGACCACTTACCCAATACTCCCAATAGATATGAAATCGGTACAAATTTGCAAGCGAAACATTCGCGGGGGACAGGGGTGCCGCATTATAGAGATGCGTCCATATCGATAATATCTCTAGGTAACACGTGCCGCGAAGCAATTTTGCGCTCAAGTGCGGGCAGACACGGGCGCCCTCCTGTTACATGTCTATGGGGTAATGGTCTGTGGCTGTCTGCTGAGGAATGGTACCTTCATACTCACATATTTCTTATCAATAGCATCAAAAGCTTGTGTGATTGCCTGGCTGAGGAACTGAGAGACGTCGTCTTGGCATTTATTCTTCAACGACCTTATCTTCAGGCCGTTGAACGACTGCAACACGTAGCTATCTTCAGGCAGAGCGTTGCGGAGGTAAGTGATGGTGCTAACAGCTACTACTGTTAGCTGCTTCATGAACATTAACGAGCTGGTGTAGTTCTCTGTTATTTGCAGAGGAAAGATTTTGCACCACTCTTTTGTGGCTGTAGTCTGTAAAGGATGTTTTATTGTTATTTATAGTAAACTCGTTATTATTTTAAAAGATGCGCTCAACATTCATCAATTTCTTATGATTTCTTATACAGGGTAGGTAGGTATAGTAAGCCGAAGGGAGGGTGTTCAGTGTCGGTAACTAACTGAACAACTTTTGTTTTACGATTTTTCAATGTTCGCGAATTTATTTTAATTAGGTAAGTAAGCTTATGACTTTTGATATATTTTGAAAGTTAGCTGCTTGATTTGTATGAGACATTTAATTTTTTAACCAATTTTTATATTTATAATAAGTGGGTGGTTGGTGGTTACGCTACCAATCATATTTCGTGAAAGTAGACACATTAAAAAAATTTACTTACGTCAGCCGTTGCCCTGATTTGCATAGCGGTCATTTTGGCGGTAAATATATTTCAATTATTATACCCACACGAAACTTAAAATAAATTAATAGGAAACAACTTTACTTTAAAAACTTTTGTTTTAATTGTCGTGTGCTTGAAAACATTTTCATTTCCCGCGCTAATTCACGCATGCGCAACGCAGCCATGTTGCCGTTATTTTTTTTTGGCTTTGACAACTGACAGTTTTTGCTAATACTACGAGACAATGGAAATATTGTTTTTTTTTTATTCCGTGATGGAAATGATTATTCTTGATGATGGAGGTGAAAGTAGATATGGCTAGATCAAAAGGCATTAATATGTCGTGTCTCCGTATGTGAGTAGGCTATGTATATGCCTATAAATTCGCAATTAAGCGCGTTGTTTTGTATTAAGGGCCTTCCATGAGCCAACTACCGCCGCCAATCTTTGAAAAATAATATCTTCCAATTTAATAAATTTTCATAAAAAAAAGCTATGTACATAATGTTTATTACGATAAATACTATTTTTTAAATGCTTATTCATAATGTGATTCAATGTCGGAAAGTTGTACTTCGCATAATTGCGAAAAACGGCCGTTTTTGGCACATTTGAGAACTACAACTTAGCTTGTCGCAATTATGCCATGTATATTAAAAAATAGTATTTATCCTAATAAAGATTGTGTGTAAGATTGCGGTTGGTCCTTGCCTGCTACGTGGAAGCCCGTACTCAGGGCCGTATCCGATGTTAGGAGTGTGAGTGAATGCGGAGTAGACGCAGTGAGTACATACTGCGTGACAGGACCTAACGTGAGTGGCGGTAACTCCCCGACAAGTGAGATCGATCAACGAATCCAGCTACAGCCATCGAACGCACCGTCGTCGTCGACGGGACAAGTTATCTCGGAGCGCGCACAGAGGGCGCTCATCCGCAGTGCGCGAAGAAACGTCAACGGCGACGCGGGCGTGGCGCGCTCACCTTGAAAAAGACCGTCGAAATCGGTCGAAACTGTCGGTCTAATTGCCGACTTTAACAATATAAGTGAGTGATATCCGTTTATATATAATAAAGATTGTGTACATAGTTTTTTTAATATAAATTAATAATTTGTAAGATATTATATTTTTAAGATTGGCGGCGCTAGTTAGCTAATGGAAGGCCCTTATTTTTGCAACTGAATTAAGTAGGTAATGCAACCTCTTTTCTCCAATAAATTTATGTTCTCATTTTAAATTTGAGAACAAATGACATAATTATGACAAATCTGTAAATAAATAATTTTGAAACGTTTATGCGGAAAGTTCAGAGGAATTTTTGGAATAAATCGAAATGCTATGTCCTGAACTGTTAGTTCAGAACGAACCGCTCGAAAAAGAAGAGGAGGGAAAAGTATGCCGGAAGAAACACAGGAAAATGTCTGCTGAAGGCAGCGGCAGCTTAGAGTTGGGTAGCTATAGAAATCCGAAAACATGGAAGAAATCTATAACGAACTTCTTTCGAAATCAACTTCGTTCGACGAGATCTAATGATGTAAGTTTGTAGTTAGTGAATTTGAGTCCAAAACAATATACTTAGATTGATGGAATTACAAAAGTACCTACCACCTATAGCACGTTAGTTCCTACCTTGTCACCAACAAATACCTTGTTTAAACAAATCTTTCTTTTAGCAGATATCCAACTTAGGATACTTACCTTACCTACTCAAATTCGTTGGTATACTTACCTTACCCAGTAGCATTTTTTACAGCCGGCTAGTATCCGTGACCGTTTCTTATTTCAAATTTTATTAGTGTTTTCAATTCAAAACGTTCCTTTACTACGTTGATGACACGATTCTATTCTAGATTTTGAAGAAATCGCTTCACTCGCTTAAAAACTTGTTTTTAGGGGGATCCAGCTTCTGGTATTGAAGAAAGCTTCGAAGAGAAACCAATAAGCCCAGAACAGAAATGGCAGTCCTTAGGAAAAATGTTCCGTCGCCAGAGTCTAGCGGATCACTGGAACAAGTCACCGAACCAGCAAGCCGAGACCTCGTCCCAAAGCAAGCGCCTTGGCGTTAAGAAAGTTCTGTCAAGTTACTTTGGTAAAATCCAAAGGCCTTCGCTACCTCCACCAGAGGAGAATTGAAATTGTTTTAGTTTTGACATTAATTCTAAATAAAAGCTGCTTTCATACGTCTAATTTTCATTTTTGCATTGAAATAAATTTTATTAGTTGCATTACTTATCGAGTATTTAAATTGAATTTGGCAGCAATACGGCTCGTGGTGAAATAAAAGACCAAATTAATATCAAAACTTAAAAGAAAATGTGTCTGAGGCTGTTTATTTGTCTAAACTCCTTTGCCTTGCTTTTTATTATTTACCTATGCAGACGAGCGGTTTTTTGGTGAAATCCTGGATCGCGACTGGTCTTGAAATTCTTGAAATGCGCGGAAAAAGTGTATTCATAACTAGACAAATTTAAAATACCCATTGACTGTAATGCCACAATTTCAGCGTTATATTAATCAGGGGCCGCCATTGCCAATGTCTCACTGCAATCAAGAAATACACTTGCGCTTAATGCCTAATGTCACCCTAATAATTAGAGGTGACGTTTTGACTCTTTTAAATAACGCTCTTTTAAATTAAGAATTCTGACTCTTAATTTACAGGTTTACTGATCTACCACTAATAATAATAATTCGATACCGCTTTGATTTTTATATAATATAAAACGACGTGACGCTGGCAAAAATGTTCATAACGGACGATTGCCACTGCCATTAAGGCAAAAAAAAAAAAAAAATAACGCTCGTTAGGACACCCCTCGGTTTTTGACAGATCAGCCGATTGGAAAAAAAATTGCGCGAGTGACATTTCCGCTTGGAACCAAGAAATCGCGGACTCTTTTAGCTTTTTTGTGCTAAAGTTGTTTAATTTTACTATTTTCATTTGATATTACTAATGCATTATTACGTTAAGTTTACGTTTGGGACATTGTATACAGTTATTAGTTCATGTGCACTTGTGTATGGGTGAATACGCCCTTGAAAACTGTGGCACAAAAAATCTGAGGTCTGCATAGCAACAGCATTTCGATCCATTTAATTCCTATTGTAGAGGATATTGGGTGATTTCGCTGCTCGGGTGCCTTTATTGAGGTAAGTCTGATGTTCTATTATGGCTGCGTAATGTGTAGTTTGCGCAAAATTGTCCGAAACGCCTGTCGGATTCTGCCTTTGTGTTCCGTCCATATGAATAGGTAATATATAGGTATGTATGTACAGTTGAAGAAATATGTGCAGTGCACGCACTATGCAAGTAGGCATCCTATTACGCTATGTAGCTTTACTGGTTTGTCTATAATAATAATATTGGAAATTACTATATCATTATTTGAATTACAATATGTACCTTAATATCTTTGTAAAAAGTTTTTAAGAACTTAGTTAACTTTCAAATTAAAGTTAAAAGTTTCAATTTTTTTTAACTTATACAAACTAAAATCTTTTCTTTTTTATCAACTCATCTATTTAATATTTCAATTATAATAATTAGTGGCTCATTTTGGAGTCAAAAAACCTGGCCACCAGCCGGCAACCCTGCTGCGCCTACTTCAGCAAGCTGGGATGGCTGAGCTGAGAGCACAGGGGAAATGCGCAAAAATTCCCACCTTTGTGGAGTTGGTGCAGAGTGGGGTGCACTCTAAGAATAAGAAACCCTGACCACAAAGTTCTATCATATTCATAATGGTTTTCATTTTATCATGTGGATGATTTGATCATATCTCTTTCGCTGTCTGTGACAATCACACTCATAAACATGCCCTCGCACATAACCTCACACACACCTATACTGCAGCCCAAATCAAGTGTCTTATTTTGTAAACAAATATGATCGTCTAATTACCTGTTGTGATGTAATACTGAAGGAACTGATTGATCGAACCTGTTCGTCATTGTGCAAATAAAGTGATCCGATCTAATAATGTGAAAAAATCTATGCAATAATCACAGAAATGTTAGTAAGGTAGGGTAGTTTTTGTTTACAAAATAAGATACTTGATTTGGACTTCGGTATATGTACGTACGCCCATGAGCTGTATAACCGGGAATTACTGGTTCTCAAGAAACAAGTTAGACCTAGTTTGAGAATGAGGGACTATCGTAGTTATTTAAGTACAGAGGGTACATTATTTGTTTCAAATAAAGAATTTATTATTATTCTCTTTATTTCTTTTATCTCTTATTTAATATATCCAAAACATTTCAATATAAAAACAAATAGAAAAATATATAAATATAAAAAATAGCCACCCATCGGCAGCGGGATGCATGCTTATTCTTATTATTATTGTACTTTACTGTGTTTCTTTATCGATTATTTGTTACCAGAATATTGTAGTAATGTATCACCTCCATTTGTCAAAATAAAATCATTTACAAATACTAACTTTACAAGCCGTGTGTGAGTTAAGAATTACTAAAAGTCTTTGTGCAAGCCTTAAATGTGGATACTTAATTTACAATTGAAATTTTTTCTACAATGGAATGAATAATCAACTCATGTAAACACCTACATAAGGAAAAACATGGCTATTGTAGCCATAGTTTCCTCCCTACCTACATACGACAGTACTTAGGAGATAATTCCAAATACATTTACATACCTATTACTACAAAACTGATATGAAAATATGTCCAACCGAAATATTACTATGACTCTAGCTAGGCTAGTTACTGTTCTCCTTTGCTTCTAGTTGACTGATTAATTTCAATTTCAATTTATTTAATTGCATACACATGTCAGAATGTACATTAATACATTAGGTCTTAAAACTATGACATATGCATGCACCCTGTAGGGCACAGCAACATGGAATGACAGAGGCAGACAGATTAAGGATTGTAATTCAAATTCAAACGATTTATTTCAGTCACAAAGACCATATAAGTGTTAGTAAGTACTTAAAACTATGTTAGTTGTGTATTACGTGTTATGACATGCGACTTAGGTCCGACTCTGCGACCCCGGGACATGTAAGTGTACCCAGTGTCTCAGAATCGGACTGTCCATAGTATCCGCAACGCCCTTCAGGATGCTGTTAGGGATGCCGCGAACCCGGCGCATCAGGGACGCGACTCTTTTCCGTATGATGGCATGGAATCCGTCCACACCAGCTTCCGCAAACATCCCTGACGCGCTGCAGTAATGTAACACAAAATCAGGTCATTGTTTTCCTTTGTTTCCAGATGATTGGAGTGCAGGTATGGAGGCTTGAGGGTCAAGAAGGAAACACATCTGATAGCTAGGTATTGTAAGTGTCCACTGGTGCTTTTGTTAGGGTAAGATGATCACGCGAAGATGGTTCCACCCCTCGCTGACAGGCGTGGACGCCGAGAAGTTGCTCATGGACTGCGGCCGCGACGGGTTCTTCCTAGCGAGGCCCAGCATGAGCAACAAGGGAGACTTCACGCTGTCCGTACGCCGCGGCAACGAAGTCACACACATCAAGATCCAAAACAACGGTGAGTTCCTCGATCTATATGGCGGAGAAAAGTTCGCCACACTCTCCGAACTCGTCCAATACTACATGGAAAACCAAGGACATCTACGGGAAAAGAATGGCAACGTCATCAAACTTAAAACACCCCTCAACTGCGCTGACCCGACCACCGAGCGCTGGTACCACGGACAACTCACAGCGAAGGATGCAGAGAAAATTATGCTGGACAACGGTAAGAACGGATCCTTTCTCGTCCGCGAATCGCAGCGGCAACCGGGGGACTTCGTGCTGTCTGTACGCACGCGAGATCGCGTGACGCACGTCATTATACGCCGCCAGAACAATAAGTACGACGTGGGTGGCGGACAGCAATTCAGCGACCTCGTCAGTCTCATAGAACATTACCGCAACTTCCCCATGGTCGAGACCACGGGCGAAGTCCTGCGACTCATCCAACCTTTCAACGCCACTCGCATACAAGTCCGCCATTTCCACACTAGAGTGAAACAACTCCAGAAAGAAAATGAAGGACCCATCGAGAGCATGGCGTATAAGCAGGGCTTCTGGGAGGAGTTCGAAACGTTGCAGATGATGGAGAATTTGCAGTTGTTCGATAGAATGGAGGGGTCGAAACCGGAGAACATACGGAAAAACCGGTACAAGAATATAATTCCGTTCGACCACACGCGCGTCGTGCTGAGAGACATTCCGCCTGATCATTCGCCCGGTGCCGATTACATCAACGCGAACTACATTCGATGCGACAACATCGATTGCTGCTCCGACTCCCAGGATTCCAATGGCAGCAACGAGAACGGGTCCCCGCAAGCCCGGAGCGGCACGCCGTCCAAAGGCAAAGACAAGTCGTCTCCGAATCACACCAGCGTGGTCATCACGGAAGAAAGGCCAAGGGACAGTTTGAAGAGCCACGGGAACGGCACGCATAAACCCGTTCCATCTTTTGAGCCGAGCGTCCTTCGTTCAAATCCAAATTATGTCAATACCACGATCCCTAAATCTGGAGAGGACACTGAAAACAGCGACGCCGACCACGTTTACAACAAGACTTACATCGCAACGCAAGGCTGCCTCTCGTCGACTATCTATCAATTCTGGTCCATGATCTGGCAGGAGGACGTGCGCATCATCATCATGACGACGAAGGAAATGGAACGCGGGAAAGTAAAATGCGAGCGTTACTGGCCCGATCTGCGCAAAACAGAGGTCCTGCAAGACAAGTATACCATCGTGAACGAGTCAGAGTCTTCGACCCAGGATTATACGTTGAGACGATTTCTGGTGACGAAAAAAGACGAGCCTAATGTTAAAAGAACTATTTACCATTTCCATTTTACGGCTTGGCCTGACCATGGGGTGCCTTCAGAGCCGGGGCGGGTGCTGAACATATTGTTGGACGTCAACTACCGGTTGCAGCAAATCATGACGGGGCAGAATCCTCCGGCGCAGGCGGTGGTGTGCGTGCACTGCTCCGCTGGCATCGGCCGGACCGGGACGTTTATAGTCATAGACATGATATTGGACCAAATAAGGAAGGAGGGATTCGACTGCGAGATAGACATACATCGCACGGTGCAGATGGTTCGCGACCAGCGATCTGGAATGGTGCAGAACGAAGCCCAGTACAAGTTCATTTACATGGCTGTACTGGAGTTCGTCGAAACTGAGAAGCAGAGAGTGGGCTTCGGCCCGGAGCCGGCTCAGGACTCGCCGCGCGTCAGGTCGCATCCCGTTCCTTTTTTATGAATCGCGACCGCGCCAGCCGAGCGAGAAAGTTTTTGTCGAAAGCTTTATTCTGTGGAAATGTAGGGGATTTGTAGATTTTAAACGTGTTAGACTGTGGTCCCACTGCAGGCAACCTTTCGTTAATTAGGTTTAGATCTTCCAAAACTTTCCAATGAGAAGAATTCGTAAAAAGAATCATTCTCCGGAGTATATTTTAGATTATTTTAGTTATTGACTGTAGAGCAAAATTATTTTAACATCGAAGGGTTGCCTGCGATGGATGCCTCAATTCCTTGAGTTGTTGTAACTCGCTAAGGGTAAATTTTTAATCTATTCTCTTGTGATTCATTCAACACTACATTATCTTTTGGTTAACATACATTTGATAATTGCGCAATATGAATCACTGTCGTTCAATATAAAAGTCTTGGAAGGCACTTATAAATAAGAACGATTTAAATAATTTATTATGTTTATGCAAGAAAACCACTTACCTAACCGTATTTTAACTGAATTAAGTTACGGTTTAGACAGTTTTTATAGGAGCCCTACGTTATTCTTAAGAATTTAATACACACAGTTGTATTAGAGTAAGATTTTATTTTATACATATGTACCTCATATTGGGCCGATTCTAGGTTGCGCTTTTTTAAGAACTAAATTACATGGACCTGACTAGAAGTGTGATCTCTTTCTTATCTTCGGTGAGAGAAAAGGATGGCAGTATTTGTATAGTTCACACATGTCAGAATATATAGGCCCCATTTAGAATTTATTTACTGTTTAATAAATTACAAAACTTTTTGAAATCAATTTAATATAGTTAGATATTGACTTTGCCTATTGAAATGAATTACGAAACCATTACTTATCATTCAATGAGAAGAATTATCTAAAAATGGCAGTGACAAATAATAATTTTATATAAAATATAAGTTTTCCTGTCGGAATAAGCCTGAAAAACAATTTCGTTCTATGAAGTGTTTAATTGTTGTAAAATATATTATTACTCTATGTAGTGTATAGATTATTTTAATTTAATGAGGCACTAATAGTCAAAAATAATGTTTTGTATATTTTTTTCAAACAAATCAATAAGTGTAATTCTTTTAATTTTCCAACACTACCCAATGGTAGGTTTTATGAAATTGAAAGAAAAAATATAATATTGTTGAAACAATGAAATTTAGTGAATGTTGGTAGTTTATTGACTAAATTTATAATTTTTAATATATTTTAAATACAACGGCGACCTGATATTTTTCAACTTTTTGCTTTAAACTTCGTACTACACGCAAGTCAGGAGATTGGCTTCAGTTGTGATCTCGAATTGGATTTTGAATTAAACAGTACACATTTTTTATATTTTATTTATGTATTCAATGAGAGGGTTTCAAAGTGACAGTTGTAAGAGAAAAAAAAAGTTGATAATAGATGGCGTTGCACCGAAGTGCGATGTCATCGTAAAAAAAACCCAGCACCATGAAAAAAAAATCAATGTCAGCTGAACAATTTATTATTATTGGTTTGTTTGTGTAATTTAAACAATACAGTACAAATTAATACTAGGTATGAAATACGAAAAGCCCAAGTTACAAGCAATAACGCGTTGTTATTGCTTGGCTTTTCGTATTTCATACCTAGTGTTAATTTGTACTGTATTGTTTAAATTACTAACAACGCATTTAATGTTGACATCAGACCAGTGAGTGCCATCTACCGGGGCTATCGGTACTTTCTTTCTTTTTTTAAATGTAACCTTGAAAACCCCTCATTGATATTCTTTTTATTATATAAAAATAATAATAGAAACTGTATACTATGTTCTTCATATATGTAATTGATGTATTAAAATAATGGGACAAAATGCGGATTAGAGTTTGTAAAATTACTTTAAAGGCGACAGAATAAGCCATCTACACAAAGCCATTGCAATCTATGCCGTATTTATTACCGTCGCGCAGAATGTATACGTGGTTACAATTGATGTGCTGTCGACTTTACTTGTTTATGTCATAATCTAATTTAGTTGAGGCAAAATGTCTGAAATATTGAATTGATAGTAGCTGTATTTGGGCCTCTATAGGTACAGTAGGAAACAGAACACTATACAGGGGTCTCTAAGGTTGAGATTTTCTCAAGAACTACTTGATCAATTGTAAAAATTATTTTACTAGTTGGTTCATTATTTTACCAACTATGTAAATGTAAAGAAATTTCCAAAAATTGTCAAGTTCTTTTTGAGATAATCACAACCATAAAAACTGTACACCTTTCTCTATGAGACCGTACTTACACAAATTGCAATAGAAAACCTAATATTTCAAGAATAATTTTAATATAGTCTGATGGAAAAAAAACGGATTAGTGACCTTTGCCTCTACTAAATTGGTTCAAATGATACATTACTTCGCACTTATTGATATTTTGATTATTTAAAATATCGGTATTTTTGTTGGGAGCAATTCTGCTGTTTTCTAATTTTAAGCTAACTTTAACAGTTTTAAAAGTGTCCTATCGTTTTTATAACTTTGGTATATAAAAGAGGCATCATTTTTAGACCTGTTGGATTTAGGTTAGTTTTATGCTACTGCTCCTTTGGTGTTATGTTGGCTGCGTCTAATGCGCTATTATAAGGGGTTTTCAAAGTGACATTTCAAAGGAAATTAACTAGCTTTTCAAGTTGATAATAGATGGCGTGGCAGAAGTGAATAAAAAATACACCAGACCATGAATGAAATATTGTTAATATCAGCTGAATTAGAAATTGATGAAAAAATTCATGCCGTGGGCAGGACTTGAACCTGCGACCTTGTTGACAAGTCACAACAAGAACAATAACACAGTGTGGACAAGGTCGCAGGTTCAAGTCCTGCCCACGGCAAGAATTTTTTCATCATGTTCTAATTTATTCATCGAGCATGGATAATGCGTAATTCAAATTATCAGCTGAATAATTTAATTTTAAGTTTTGAGTAATTTTAAACAACAAAATACAGTTTAATAATTTTAATAGGTACCACACAAAAATAGACATTCAATTAATAAACAAGGTTAGCCCGTGCATTGATGCTCTTTAATTTTGAGGTGCGAAGTCGAGTAATCAGTGCCATCTACCCGAGCTATCGGTACTATTTTTGTTTCTTAAATGTGACCTTGAAAACCTGTCATCATGGCATTAAACATGAAACTTGTGGCCAAATCTGTGGCACACATGAAGACATACAAAAATATACAGGAAGCATCAATAAGGTTGAGAATTTCACAAACTCTAGACGGAATTTAATGATTCTTTTACAGTTACATGCTTAGTTTTATTTAACTTTTATCTATCTAACAGTGAAAGAATTATGCAATAGGTCAAGTAGTTTTTGAGATAATCTCAACCTTAAAAACTCTCCTGTGCACCTTTCTTTGTGTTGGCCGTTCTACTCCGTCAAAACCCTTTAATGTATCGAAAAACCGCCACCCAGGATCCGGCTAACTAATGTCTAACGTCATTAATAATGCCATTAGTAAAGTACTACGCTAAAGTTGGCCACATTTACGTAATGTATTAATTATTACGATAATGGAGCAGTAGCAAAAAAACGAGTCCCAGCAAATATTTTTTTCCATTACTGTTTTGTTACGAATTTGAGTTTTCTCCTACAAAATCCATCTCTGATAGTTTTTATTCTTCTATTATAAGAATCGAAAGGTTTTTGATTTTTTTATTCTTGTTGATTGTAAAAAATGAGGTGCTTACTCGTACGTGGAGTGTTTGGTTATCTGTGGCGCGGACGAATGGTGCGATATTTTTTTATGAAATTTATTTTCTGTTTCTATGCTTAGGTGATATTGTAATTATGTATAAGCTGGTTGATTCAAGCAGTGGATTTTATGTATTAACAAGCAAACTTATTAGGAAACATCTAAATTATCTAATGACGTCGTTGACTCTCTGTTCGGTTTAAAAGTCTAATACATGGTCATTCAAATAGACAGCCTTTTGCCGTGTTGACCCCTTTTTGACGTTGCGTTGTGGCGCGGCTGTGGTACAGTCGAAGACAGAGATAAGTATACAGGGGGCCTCAATAAGGTTGAGATTTTCTCAGAAACTACTGGATCGAATTTAATAATTCTACATGGTTTCAACTTTTATCTATCTAACAGTGTAAGAATTCTTGCAATAGGTCAAGTAGTTTTTGAGATAATCTCAACCTTAAAAACTCTACTGTACACCTTTCTTTGACTTCGGCTCAAGTAACTTAAGTACAATTTCAATATAATATAATCAGAGTCAAAATTGTTGGCGGATCTGAATATAGTCACAAGTGGCGTCCCAAGGGTATCAGAGGGGGAGAAGTGACGTAGCCGGAGGGCGAAGTGACTATGTTCAGATACGTCATAAAGATTTGCGCTTACTATATGAGAAGGGACCTTATTAAACTTTATAGCACGCACAGTTTTGGCGCGTTTACAGCTGATACCGGTCTCTTCCAGACAACCTATTGAATGTTTCCACTGCTTGAATGACGCCTAGCTATTTTACGTTGTTGGCATTTTATTTATACTGTATTCCAATTTGAAAGCAGAGCTTAAATAATTGCATGGAGAAAATAGAGAGAATTTTTTATGTTATCTGCTAAAGATATATGTTGTGTTAAATAATATAATAATGAATAAAATGTGATATTGTATATGTTTTGTCTTTGATTTTGAATGAACAGTAAATGGTAACACAATTATGCTGTTATTCATAAAGCCTAGTTAAACCCCACTTCCTATAAATCGTGTTGCTATCCCTTTCACACTTCGTTAAAAAAGGTTAAGATAGAAAGGGACAGGACGCCTAAACGGTGGCGTAACTTTAAATCACGTTTATGAATAACAGCCTTAGATTACGATTTCAACTCTTACAACGCAGACAATAAAAACGATTCAAATCAAAGTGTTACACTTGATGTGTTTTTGACTGTAATATTATAGATTTTATTTACCATTTCGCAGCCATTTTGGGTCAACTTAGCTGTCGTGGTCTGTACCTACCCACATATAACATTGGAAAATCCTGTGTATGCCATTAGAAGGAATAAATGGGATGGGATTGAAGCGTATAAAATTAAGCCTGTTTTTTCTATAAATACTTATTTATTTTATTCTTATTATATGTATACAGATTTAAAAATTGGCAGTATAATATTGTGGTGAACTAAAACTTTCAAATTAATAAGTTATAAGCTAACATAAAAACTTAAAGATACAAGTTTTATTATCATAGGGAAGAAGAGATAGCGTCTTTGTTAGCGGAGGATTCTGCCAATATCACAGACTACACGAGATATACTACGAGTAGATTGTCACCAAATTAGAAACAAATTATTTTTAATTCTGCTTCGACTCGTGTCATCTTATACACAAATTTTTATACCCAATAATGGGTTTTCAAAGTGACAGAAAAGTAGTACCGATAGCTCGGGTAGATGGCACTGATTCCTCGGTATGAAGTCAAAATTATAAAGCTTCAATGCACGGACTACCCCATATTTTTTATGGTATCTATGTCGTGGTCAGATCGTTAAATTGAGCATTTCATGAAATCGTCAGTCATTTCATGAAATGGTGGCATTTCATGAAATCGTCAAGTTGTGCTGGGCATATCGTTTAAACGTCAACGTTCGTCGATTTGTCCAACGACGTTTGGTCAGATCATTAATGTAGGGTGCCCATTAAGGATGTAAGGAATAATAATTCAAAATATACTTATTACGAACTTATTTATTGTTCTAGTCAGTACCAAATTAAAAAAATATATATGTTACAAAATTCTTACAAGCATTTCAAACCAATTGTCCACTGGAATTAAATATACGAAATATTCATATTGAACACATTAAAAGGACAATAAATATGTTTTTATTAAATTTTTTATTATTATTATTATTATATTTATTACCTAATAAAATAAGTACAAAATTGTATTATAATATTATAGAACGTTAAAACGTTTCGTTTCACATACGGTATACCTTTATGAAATTCCGTTAGTATTTCAAAATATTTCTCCATCGTAATTATACGAATAGTAGGATCATCAATGCATTTCTTCTTGTATATTAAAAACTTGTAATTCCAGTTTTTCCATGATGTAATATTTTGTAATCCAGTAAATTATAGTCCGTCGACTTTCGTTGCCTGGTCACCCTACTTTCCTTTATTTGTTGTATAACCTAAAAATGAAAATTATTTATAAATTTCTAGGATTCAATTATTAAAAGTAAATAAGTACATTTTAGATACTTAGATGAGATTTTAAAAGGATATAAACTAAATATTGTCATTTAAATAGGTACTAACCTGTGAAATGTATTCCCAAGATTTTGTTTGTAAATTGAGGTTGGTTTTGCGTGACTGTCATAAAATTCACACCGTTTCGTATAGTAACACTTATTCAAGTTTCCAACACACTTTCTTATATAATTTGCACATTTTTATTCTCTTTCACACAAACATAAACAATGACAAAGCGCGCTCTCAGCGCCTCTAGCGGTAGTTTTTGCCATTTTTCTACGATATGGTCAATTGTGTTTGGTCATATCATGAAATAGCCGTGCGTTTGTTGGACATATCGTAAAACGTTTTCTATTCATTGATCTGGCCAAGCTATTTCATGAAATGACCAATAGACATTTGACGATTTCGTGAAATGCCGCCATTTCATGAAATGGTCGACTATTTCATGAAATGTTCAATTTAACGATATGACCACGACATCTACATTGATCTCCTATAATAGGCCAGTCATTCTGGCGAGCGTTTGTATGGAGACCCCAACAATAACTCCTCTATCGATGAAACTTTTTTGTATACTTAATAGCATATTTATAAGAACAATTGTCAGAGAATCCAATAATATTTCGAGGCGGAAGTTACTTATTTTAATTGAAATTCAACATTATACCGTATCTTTTTCTGGAACAATGTTATGGTCATAATTCTTTTTCTATAAATTGTATTTTATTAGTGTGCTTCTGTACATTCATAAGTAAAACTACTTTTTAATTCGAAAGTGTAGGTATTTTAATAAAATGTCTTTTTTGGCCGTAGTTTCCATAGGATAATTGCTCCGCCGGGTTTCTGTTTTTAATATGCCTTCAAATTATTATTTCTAGTATAAGTACGAAAATCCAACAAAAAAATCCAAATGAAACAATTCATTATACAGAATTTGCCTTTTAACTATCTCTGGAAAATTACTCTATCAGATATTTTTTACAATTGTAATGAGATACCCACAAATAACCTGATTTCAAAAGAATCCAACAAAATATCCAGGCGGAACACCATTATTTCGAAATACCTATCAAGCGCAGGCCAGCGCGGGGCCCGAGGCGGGCGAGGGGCGTCGAAAACCGGTCGAGCGGCGGGCGAGTTTCTTCAAGTAGGTTAATAGGTACAGCTAACAGAAGATCAACACTTTGGACTAAGTACCGTTCTTATTATCTGCGTCGTAAGAGTTGAAATCGTGCGAATGCGAGCGAGTATTACCATTGATCTGCTGTTGTCCGTACTATACGTATGTATGTATGTATGTATGTATGTAGGAGGTTGATCTAAACATCGCAATTTAATTATTATTATCGTCATCGTTTCGAAACATACGAACGCAGTAAATGTAATATGCGTATTGCCTTGTATAAGTTGAGTATATAGTGTGTGTTTTCTTCGCGACACGGGGTCTAGGATAAACTAACCCAGAGATTCCTTTAGAGTGTCTTTAACTTAATTGGGCGCTTAGTGTTTTTTTATGTTACTTCCAGCTTTAAGAAACGCCCCTGTTGTGAATCTGTACTAGATTATTTGTAATTTTGTCGAAATCTAGTCGCGTTCATGTCTCACGCTGGTGCATGAGATAGTGTTTGATAATTTCGCCACGCCAAACAGCGGGCGTATTGGTCGAGTGGCTGGAGCGGTCGCCTCCCGTGCACGCGGTTCCGGGTTCGATTCTTAGCTAAATATATGTTTTTTTTTGTTTCGTGTTTTATTTTGTATTTTATTTTTTATTGTGTTTCGAATTTGGTTAGTATTTTATCAAACATTTTGTTGTAATTATCTTTGAATTTTATTTGAGCATAAACTCTGAACTCATTTATACCGAAGTAGGTGTATTAGGAGAGCTGGGAATCTGTCTGTACTAGATTACTTGCAATTTTGTCGAAATCTAGACGGAGCGGTCCGTTCATGTCTCACGCTGGTGCATGAGATATGCTTGGTAATTTCGCCGGGCTAAACAGCGAACGAATCGGTCTAGTGGCTGGAGCGGTCGCCTCCCGTGCACGCGGTTCCGGGTTCGATCCTTAGCTAAATATATTTTTTTTTAGTTTTTTTTTATATATATGTTTTGTTTTGTATTTTGTTTCGTGTTTTATTTTGTATTTTTAACCGACTTCCAAAAAAAGGAGGAGGTTATCAATTCGTCGAATTGAAAAAATAATTGTGTTTGGAATTTGGTTAGTATATTAGGCAGATCACCCTCACTTGTAGATTTTTGTGGTTGCAGTTGCGATTACATATTATTAGTAGGTGAATATCTCACGCTCATCGTACAAGTGTAGAATTTAAATTTGCTTAGCTGTAGTCGTCAGTATGACGTAAGTAATAAGACCTATGCCGCACGCAAATATACCCGTAGTCGATGTGCGAGCGAGTTGAAAAATAACAAGCTGTCTTTGTTACTCGAGGGGGTGAGGGGGGTCCGATCGCATGTAGCACGGCGCACCGTTCCGCTGAATCACTTATTGACTGATAATCTATTTTGATTCTAATAATATCACAATACAGTAGGGTTTTATATAACAGATAATTATAATTTTAAGAAATAATTTGATACACGCACACCAAACGAGATCCCACGGCGAAAAAAAAGTGTTTTGCCATTGTCCGTACTAACCTTGACATATGTTGTCGTACTTATGCGTTGATGATACGGGCTAGATTACGTTTTGTGTTTGTTGGCGTAGGTACTATCGTCTCGGTCGAGCTTACTTAAACATTCCACGTAGTAGGTACCTAGTAAGTACACATAAAAACACATCAAATTGTAACACTTTGGGCCGCTCCAATCTATATATCTATCTGCGTCGTTAGAGTTGAAATCGTACTGAAAGTGTTACTATTGATCTGCTTTTGTCCGTACTAACCTTGACTTGACATGTTGCGCTTATGCGCCGATGATACGGGCTAGATTACAATGGTTTTGTGTATGTTGGCGTAGGTACTGTTGTGTCGGTTGAGCTTACTTAAAACATTCCAAAATCAGATCAAGTGTAACACTTTGAACCGTTCTTATTATCTGCGTCGTAAGAGTTGAAATAGTACTTCAAGTGTTACCATTTGTTTTGCTATGTCCGTACTAACCTTGAAATGTTGTCGTACTTATGCGCCGATGATACGGGCTAGATTAGAATGGTTTTGTGCATGTTGGCGTAGGTCGGTCGAGCTTTCACCACTCGGTAACGAGTTAACCTAAAATAAACCTTATTCGTATAACTGTAGGTAGAGTACAGAATCCTATCTCCAAAATATTTGTTCACGTTACCGATGCGATAGATATTTTCTACTTGTATAGGAATAAGGTTTATTATAAATTGACTTTGAAGAACAGTTCGACTAAGATCGTAAGTATGTTCATAATGATAAGAAAAATCGAACTTAGCTTTTTTCTCAACTCTAATTTTTCGTCGATTTCTAGAAAACGCTTGTCCGCATGGATCTTTACTGGACTTTAGTAAAGAGTTAATCTACAATTAACCTTATTTGTATATGAGTAGACAACAGAATCCCATCTCCAAATATCTCCTCCGCTCCGTCCAATTTCTCGTCCGCGTTCCCGCTGTTCTGTACGTGTAATAGGAATAAGGTTGTTAATCGGCCGCAGTAGCGATCCGCGCGCAGTAGCGCATGCACCGCCGCGTTGATTAGAAATATTTGAATACAACTCTATTTGATATTTTGTGCTTCGCCTGCATTTTTTATTGGAAAACTTGAAAAGCAGTTTTAATAAGATAGTCTGTTCATAATGACAAGAAAAATCGGGCTGAGCATTTTTGGAAACCCCCATTTTTCGTCAATTTCTGGATAACGCTTTTCGGTCTGGATTTTTTATTGGAAATTCATAACTACTTTCGAAAGTAATATTTTAAATACATAATTAAATAGAAATTGGAGTGAGTAATTATCCCTTGGAAATTACGGCAAAAAAACACATTTTATTAAAATATCTATATTTCCATATGGAAATATGGTTGGATATTCTGTCAACACATGCCTATAGGTAACTAGAACTTGTAAAAAAAGAATTTTGGATAGAGCAATTTTCCTGTAATTGATACCACGTAATTTAAGTTTGACCTTGAAAATACCTAACTTCCGTTTCTACAAATTATTGGATTCTATGTCAATTCCAATCTACATATGGTACTCTATCACTGTGCCAAATTTCATAGATAGATGAGTTACTGCTAGGGTCAACTCCTTTAATGACTGGCCTATAAACAACTAGATACATAAAGGTCTTAATTAAACAATTTTTAAAATGTCAAAATAAGGGTCCATTGTTAATGTATGATCCAATAAAGCAAATGATTCCTTCATCCGTTTGGACCTTCTTTGCGCTCGGTCATTTTTAGAAGGCAGACTGTGTATCTAGTTGTTTATAGGATATCAATGGGTATCTATTAAAAATACTAAATAGGTTACAAAAACTAAACAAAATATATATTATTCAGCTGATTTGAATGAATGAATATTTGTTTCATGGTCCGTATGCATTTTTTACTATCACTCGTGACTTCGCGCAACGCCATCTATCTAACGCCAACTTAAATAGCTATTTTTATCTCTTTTAAATGACACTTTGAAATCCCCTCATTATCGTAAGGAGGGTACAGTGCGCGAGGCGTAAGCTTAGGTTTGCATTTGTGTGAGTGCACACAAAAAAACATATGGCGCGACAGGGTGGCGTCCCCACCCTGCCGCGCACGCACCGCACTTCACGTCTTGTACCGCTATCACTCACACAAATGTAAACCTGAGCTTAGGTACGCCTCGCGCACTGTGATATTATTCGGATGAATGTATGTTTGTTCTTTATTGTCTTGATGGATTTCGACGTATTAGGTGTCGCATTGATCACAGGATAGCATGCTGCGAGGGAGATTGTTTCTTATGGCTCATATAGTCCAATTACTTTGATTAGTTTTCTACAGTTCATCTTCTGTGGTACCATATTCCTTATTCTGTGACCGGACTGAGTTAGGATAGCTAAACCGAAGCCCAAATCAAGTGTCTTATTTTGTAAACAAAAACTACCCTACTAACATTTTAAGCTATTCAGTTATGCATAGTTATTTGCACATTATTAGATCTGATCACTTTATTTTCACAATGATGAACAGGTTCGATCAAACAGTTCCTTCAGTGTTACATCACAACAGGTAATTATACCGCAGCACAAATCAAGTGTCTTATTTATTTTGTAAACAAATATGATAGTCTAATTACCTGTTGTGATGCAACACTGAAGAAACTGATTGATCTAACCTGTTCATCATTGTGAAAATAATATAATCTTATCTAATAATGTGCAAATAACTATACAATAATCACAACAAAATATGTTTACAAAATAAGACACTTGATTTGGGCTGTCGTTTAGACGATCAATTTGTTTACAAAATAAGACACTTGATTTGGGCTGCGGTTTAGACGATCGTATTTGTTTACAAAATAAGACACTTGATTTGGGCTGCGGTGTTTTATGCCAAAAAGCAATTAGCAGTTTGTGTAACTGACAGTGACAGCAAGCCCATTCCCATTTCTAGAATCCATTACTGGCTTTCATTAGTAACATTATAACTCCTGTCTCAGCAACAGAGCAATGGATTATAGAAATGGGAATGGGTTAGCTGAGTTTATTTTTTAAATTTATGTTCTTAGGAATACAGCAGATGTATTTATATTTCAAAACTCCGGGCTTTCCATGCCACCTCTGTGTGATTTCACTAAATGTCCATCTCAGCTATTGTTCTTCCTCATTCTCCACTTGAATTTCTTCAATACCATCACTTTCCGTCACTAAGGCTCGCTCCAGGATTACACGGCCTTCCTTGTATCTGAAATAATAAAGAAACATTTCATCAAAGAATCTACCTATATGAGTATAAATCAACCGACAGTCCAATTTGCAGGGGATGCTTAGAGGCTGAGGAAACACCGGCCCACATGCTGTTGCAGTGCGAGGGTCAGGCAGAATCTTGAAGACTGGCGTTCTGGAGGGAGCTAGGCTGGCTCAACTAGTGGGGTTTTGTGTTTCACGCACAATGGCTGCCACTCATGCAGCCAAGTGTGGAAAATAGCCCGCGTCAAGAAGAACTGCTGTCTGCATAACTTACCGTTGATTCTCCTCCGTAGCGAACTCGTAGACCCAGCCAAGCTTGGTGCTGCAGTTCTTGCAGCACACGTCGCGCACCATGTGGCGGCCCGTCAGCATCACACGGTCCTGCACCTCGGAGTACGTGAGATTCACCACTTTGTGGAACAGGAACGCGCGACCTGGACATGACAAAATTGTTTTCATATGTACCTATGTATTGTAGGTATATGTTACCAGCCAAACCCGATTTCAGGACGAACTGAATTCTTCCTATACGCGATAGGATTAAAAAGTACAGCCTAGGCCGAGCTAGGTCGTCTGAAGCCCGATTTAGGATCAACCAGTTATACCTAGTCCAAAATAGTTGATCAGAATAAGAATACATACCCTCCAGGATAAACTGGTATGGCCTATACACTGTTGCGTCCAGGGAGGCCATTGGTGGACACAAGGGTGCTTGATGGACTTCCTTTGGTGAGTCTGGCATGGTCAACAATGGAAAGGCCTCGTAATGGAAAATTATTTGGCAATATGTATGGAATGTTGTATTTACCTGTTGCCCCAGTGAATCTGGTGCTGATGAGCTCCGTACGGTTGGTCAGGTTCACATCGCACGCGGCACAGGAGAACAGGCGAGTCCCACCGATGTGGTCCAGGAATATTTTACCCATTTTCTACAATTTCTTTGTTTTCAAAACACTACGCAATCATCTGGGAAATAAAAAATTGGTGTCGGTGTTGCCAACTATCGCTTTAAAATTTCGTTAACTGCACTCAAAAATCACTTCATGAAATTGCGGTCATTTATAAGTGCCACAAAATGAGCATTTTAAATTGCAAACGTAGGATTTACTTAGATTTTCCTCTCCTGTTAGAAAATTGTTAGACGAGGACATTTTATTAGTTCAAACTTAACCCAATACGCTAGAACTAACAGGAAATTCATGTAGTTGGCAACTTGCTTGCAATGTTTTTTTAAAGTTTAAGGTAAAACTAACTAAAAGAATACAGCTTGTATGACTTATTTTGTCTTCTTTATTCTGGCTATTAATAAATATTAATCTACAAGCCTTGTATTACCTTTGGCAGCGTATTAGCAGGCTTTCTACATGAAATCTTAAAGAACAATAGCACAAGATTCGTATTGTTTGCACGTAAAACACTGTTGAAAAGTTTCTAACTGTTTTTCAAGTTACAAATAATTAAAATGTCGGCATACCCGTAGACTGAGGGCATACCCTACTAAAATGTTCTTTGTCCGATAAATGACTATTCTACTTCTATCCTTGAGAAACGGCAATTTTGCTATTGACAGCAACTGTTTATCAGTTGCCGAGCAACATCGTTTATTTCACATGAAATTAGATTTTTATATAAAAAGTAAACACAGACACTTCTTGATTTATTTTTACAAAATTAAAATACCTAAATATAAATACTAACTTAGGTCATTAACATGGAGGGTATAAAAGATGAGGCCATTCACAGCACAGCACTTAAATTAGCAGAAGAAATAAAACACCTTTCGATATACAAATCTTTCTACAGTGATGTTCAGGCGAGTACCTATCGAAATACATTAAATTATATAACATCGACCACGAACCGCTCGTAGTTTCAACTCCTCGTTCCTCCTCCGGAGTACCTATCCTTCACGTCACGAGTCGCGTCACGACGACATAATAATTAATATGTTGATGTTAATTAATAAACATACATATTAAACTGACGCCTATTTCTCGTAAACAAAGACGATGGACCATTTGGCAAAGCACTTTCGCTTCCTCCACAGTCCAATCTTTTCATGCACGCTCGTCAGTTTGTAGTAGGTATGTAGTAGGTAGACCTTCATCATCATCAGTCTATTTTTATATCCCCACTGCTCGAGCATAAACTTTCTCTTACATCGAGGGATCTAGGGCCACATGATGCACGCAGGCCCATTGAGGACATACCTATTAGATATTTTTCTACGACATGCAGATTTCATCACGATGTTTTCCTTCACCGTTTTAAAAGCATTCGATAAATGTACTGTCCCGTGCGTAGGTACCATAAGTTTTACTTTCGAAAAAAAAAACCGAGGAAAACCCATTGGTAAGTACAGATCGTGTACAGATAGATGGCTGTCCTGGCCGGGGATCGAATCCTGGGACCTCCTATCGTAACTCCAGTGACCCAACTACTGCACGCTACCGATCTCTCAGTTCTCAAATTACTGTTAGTAGACCGCACTTGGCCCTTTCTTGAGGTTTATCTTAAATTCTCTTTAATAGAAGCTGGTATCTTCGCCGAACGTAAAAAAGGAAGATTTCAAACAGACGTTGCAACAGGCCATGAAAGAGAAAGGGCTGGACACTAAACTCCGGAACACAGTCTTCCATTGGGTACGATCACAGACCAAGCAAAATGTGAGTAAATGATTGTATCTAAATATACCTACCTATCTACTACTAGGGTATTACGTACCTAGCGGGGTACGCTGGCTCCAGTGACCTGAGGCGGATCTTGGCGTCCGCAATGAGAAGACGCCAGTCGTACCGGTCCTGCACCGACTGCCGGCACGTGTGAGCCTGCAATCGGTGCAGATCCTAAGTATCGTATATTCGTTCGACGTTTGTTTAAACTAGGCAAGAATATACTTGCCTGATTTTCAAGCCTGAACGCGGCCAAGGAACTATTGCAGATACAACTGACTCTTTAGTTAGAATAGTCTATAGAGACTGAAATGGTATGTCAAATTGTTTAGTTTCAATTTTCAAAAACCGTAACCATACCGTTTCTTGTTTCAGAAACTGGACCCCCTTACGTCGTTGCAGAAAGCGAGCGCGCAGTGGGAGAAGCGGATCCACAAGTCGCTCAACTCCATGTGCTCGGACCTGGAGACTTCCCTCGCCAAGATACGGCCTCAGAGCGAGCAGGAGGAACTAGGAGACAAATGGAACGAACTTAGCACTTACAGTTTAGGTGCGTTTTTATGGGTGGATTCAGAACCTCCAATTAAAATCTATTAAGCCGTTTAGGCGTACGCAGCCGGGCAAAAATCCTGGAATTGCCACACAATATTAGCGTCAAATCGTGGCATACAGTCCGATGACTGGTGAAAAGAAAACGCGTTTCGCTAACAGCCGAAAACAAAGAAAAGCGTAGATACAAAGACTCGTAAGGTTGAGGATATTTTTTCCAATTGTCTTTCACACGGCTCACTATTTAGATAATATTTAAAATCGGTGCAGCAGTTTTTGATAAAATCTTAACCCTATAAGGCCTCGCATAGTTTTTGTTTTCATCCACTCTTCTTCTTAACGTGTTGCTTGGTGGCTGACCTGGGGGGTGACCGCGACTTAAATCGTTTTCGTTATCGTTTTCATTTTGACATTTGAATGATATATATTGCTGCGTTTCGTTGTCATTTGTTAAAACTTGCAAAAACATAGCAGCGATGTATAGCGTCCATGTGTCAAATTGAAAGCGATAACGATAACGATTGGAAGTCACGGTCACCCCCCTGTTGTCAGAGTTGTTCAGATGACTCGTAGTAGGCCTCTAACATGGCCTAAGGTAGCGACCGCGAAGGTCTATCGTCTTCGTTATATTTTCTTATTTATGATAAGTATAAAGGTAGTGATGCAGATACTAATTTCGTTTCAGATTTATCAAAATACAGACCAGTTTACGCACCAAAAGATTTTTTAGAAGTTTTATTGACGCTATCAGGCTATGTACCTTTTACACGAGAGTAAGTTGCCAATCTAATAACTTACTAAATTTGCTTGTTTACCTAGGTACCTATTTTTTAGTAATTAAGACTATTTTTTTTTGATCTTTAACTTTCAGAGATGAGCCAAAATGGGAGTTTGCACATTTACCACTTCAAGTAAAAACGTTGGATCAATTGGTAAGTACATTTTATCCGGCTAGAAGGACCATACCTTAGCATATCCGGAAGGAGCAAGTCTCTTTGTTTGGCGACAGATGTCGAAGCTACTTATTTTATTTGAACACACAACCATTTTATCCCTATTAATTTAAAGCGATTTCGTCAATTCAACGCCTTAATTTATCACCAAATCACTTTCCAGCGTAAAGTCTACACGGAATGGTCAAACGGCGAGTCCCTGCTAGGGGTGAACCCAAGCATGCCGAGCGCTATCCCAGGATTCTCGACCCTGGAAGCGGAGCGCATAGGTCTGGGCGAGCGCGTGGCAACCCTGGGCTACGCTCCCGTCATCCAGGAGTACCTCAAGAAGGGCAGTCCTCAGTGCCTTAGAGCGAAGCTTTGGTCACAGGTGTTGGGAGCTGAGATTAAACAACAGGTAAGTGGTTAGGGACGGCAAATAAGCTGGCCACCTGATGGTATGGATATCGTTTGCCTATAGGATAGCTCCCGAAGAGTTGAATAGAATAAAAGTGTATTCAGACACACGATGTTGTGGTATTAGGCGCTGCGTTCCCACAACCTCGTTCCAAACGCGATACGTTGAACACCTTGGTGTTTTAGTGGGTATAGGAGCGTATTATGGCGGGAGTCCCACATACTCACCCTCCTCATTGGCGCGGTGAGATGCGAAAAGCATTTCCCTAAGTAAAAAAAAAGGTTGGTGTAATTTAACCCAATTCGGTTGAATTACACCAACTGTTTCCAAAATGACAGTAGTCATAAGTTAGTACTTACATAAAATTTAATATTAAAATTATTTAATTTACTTATAGCAAGGTAATTTAATTTTTATATTCACTTGTTTTTTAAAAACATGTCTTTTTAAGGAATAATTTGGTCGGCCATGCGCCAAAAATGAATCAATTCAAAATACACTATTTTTCCAACTTCCAGCAAACGAGCTATTTCTCCAGCCTAAAGAAGAGCGTGCTAGAAGTGGACCTGATGATAGACAAGCTGATATTCAAGGACGTGCAACTCACTGCGTCCAACGACGACCAGTACTTTGTATTCGAAGATCTATTGTACCAGGTAATTTAACAAAATAAGCAACATAATAATATTATAGATAAATAACTTTTATAATCGGTAAGTTGTTTAAAACCCACACTTTTTTTAACCTACGAGTTCAATGCCAATTACCCAGGGTAGTAGTGTCTTGCGTTGGCAATATGCAGTATCAGGCAATATGATTGGCTGCCATGAAAATACGAGTTTAGACTCAAAAGCCGTTTTTTCGCGGCAACTTTTCAACTATCGTTGGCACCTTTTCCTTGCATAGTCCTAAATGTAAATTCAAAAAATATGTTGGCGTGCAAAAATGTACACAACATGCTTACTTGCAATAAAGAAAGACTGACTTTTGATGGTACTGAGTTTGACCGCCTATAAAATTGCCCTCCAGGTGATGCTGTGTTTCTCCCGCGACTGCGAAGTGCTGCAAGCGCTTCAGGGAAGCATCGGCAGCCCGTTGTCGGTCACCATCCGCGGCAAGCAGACCTCGGCCGACAGCGTCACAGTGTTCCCGCCCAGCGGCGTCATACCATTCCATGGGTTCACTATGTACGGTGAGTTAAGGGGGAATGTCTCTGGACTTAATTGCTTGATACAGGTTGTGTTGTTGGCAAGCCATATAAAATAAATCACGTCCTTTTCTGTAATTTCAGTATACAAAACTATGTCGGTCGGTACGGTATACTTACGCAGAACACTTTGTTAATTTTTTTAAAACCAGACGCATAAAATGTGAAGTTTTATTGCCGTTAGGTACTTGAAAATTAGATCTGTAGCGAAGGATCTACCCAGGCTCCTGCTACAGGCTACATGGGGAACTATAGGCCTAGCGTTAGCCCCTAAGTTAGCCACATCTGCATTCAGAACCTTGTGAACTTTATTAAGCACTTTACCATGAAGGAAAGAACGGCTGGAGCCACTATTGAGTAACCTGTCTTATAATTCCAGCGACCCCATTCTGCTATCTCTACGACGATCCAGTGCAACTTTATTACACGTTCCGAGCGTTTTATATTCGGTATTGGCATCGGCTGCACTTCATATCCACGCATCCACAGGTAAACCGCTTTTTTATGGCGTCTGTTAATACTTCAAGTAGCCATGTATGCGCGTGAACACTTGAGCGAGTTCACGAGGAGGAGCGACAACCAGAGATACAATTTTCGACACCCAAACCGTCTCCATGGTGAATTTCATACATTGACGAAGGCCACGCGCACCATACGCCGCATGTATACAATCGGTTGCCCAGCGACGTCACGGACTGCGCTGGTATAAACAGTTTCAAATTCAAACTGAAAAAATGGCTGAAAAACGTTGAGCGGTCGTTCTACAGTTACAACGAATTTATAAATGTAACTAAATATTAATGAATGAAATACAAATAAAGAATTAATGTATGTCGCAATCCTAACCATCCATTTAATTTTGTCGAATGAATTCAAGAACATCCTGTATTACATAAAATACCGAAAATTTGGCCGATTGTGAATGGAATTTTGTAATAATGATTCCATTTCTCTATTTCAGGGTATAGTGTCATTATGTTTGTTGTACGAGAGACTATTGGAAGCGAACGAGCCATTGCTTTGGATACACTTTAGAAATATCAACATCAATCCGTAAGTCTAATACCTATTATGACCACAATATTAAGTATTAACATGGTTCCCATTTGTTTTACAACTTTAAAAACTGCCAATAAACTGTAAGCAATTTTAGTGTTAATTCCCCTTCTTAAAAATCAATGCTTATTTTATATAATTTGTTTCTTAAATAAAGATGAATACGTCGATGATGTAATTTATCGCGACAATTTTGTCGTTTCGCACAACAATAGCGATAAAAAGCTGGCAATATGTCCTCTCATGGGTCGGATGCTAAAAATGTGGCGCAAATTTTTTTGTTTTCTCCATTACGAATCACCGTAACGCAGACAGTCCATCCCCCAATTCTATTAAGATGTTTGGATCGAACGATTACTAACCAGTAAAAACTGACCCGGGGGGTGACCGCGACTTCAATCGTTTTCATTTTGATACTTAAACGATATACATTGCTGCGTTTCATTGTCTGTTATACGAATGTATAGCGTCCATGTGTCAAATTGAAAGCGATTACGATAACGATTGAAGTCGCACCCCACCGATCTAGTTAGCTTTGTTATGCTAGCTTATAATGATTACTTAATAAATCGTTCGACTCTTTTCGATCCAAATATATTCTTGGTTGAATGTATGAGCATTGAAAATTCTTCTTCTTTTGTGGATTAGTGACCAAAACCAAACCTATTGTCAGAGTTATTCAGGCCGGCCGTAGGCCTCTGACGTGGCCTAACGACTGCTGCCGAGCGCACGGAGGGGCTTAGATTTTTTTAAATAATAGTATGTAAAAGAACATTATTTTTTCCAGAATCCGTGTGGTATTTAAGTGGTTAATGCGAGCGTTCAGCGGGCATCTACCGCCGGACCAATTACTGTTACTCTGGGATGCCATACTCGGCTACGATTGCCTGGAGATTCTACCATTATTAGCGCTGGCAATACTGAGTTTTAGAAAGGAGAACATATTCCAAGTCAATACTTTGCAGAATGTCGATGCGGTTTTGGCGGATTTATCGACTATTTCGGTTATACCGCTGTTGCAATTAGCACTTATGAAGGCTTAGGGTAATGTTGAAGCTGAAATTACGCGACCGAAGTACGGCAGCTGATTTCGCGCCTAAGCGTTTTGTGTAACGAAGATTAGTATGGCCTTTTGTCCATTTGCATTTGATCCAATATGTTGTACGAGTGGCACCGCAAAGCTAATGATACTCGGGCGCGGATAAATCAAACTCTTTCCGATACTATGGAACCGCGCGAACACATTGAGTGAACGCGCGGATGGTGACAATGTATGCGCCCACTCCCGCGCGATTGATGTGTTTGGAACCTTAGCTGCGATTCTATCTTGGCGGCCAAGTTCAACTAAAAAGAACTAGGTACCACGTTCCATTCACTCGGACTATTGGTGTATAAGACGTCAGTTTATTCAGTTGTCTGCATCTGAACTGCCCGGAAATTGCGCGGTTTTTAAAAAGGTGATGGTAGAGGCCCTATTCGAGTCATTTAAAAGCATTGTTCATAACTATTAACTCAACCTTACCTATAAGTTTCGGCTGTAATTATTTGAAATTGTCAGAAATGATCTCAGTAAATATAAGAAACTCTCTTCATTCATGTGTAAACCGCATCTAATCTAGACTATGTAGATCGTCGTTGCAACTAGGTTGATATTTTTACACTATTGGCATCATCGATTTTCTATACCTCCATATAATATATATTTTATATGGCCTTGAACTCATTCGACAAAATTAAGTGGATGCATGGTTTAGGCTTGTGACATACATTAATTATTCAAAGCGTTAATATGTAAATTAAACAATTGAGGGGAATTTACTTACAATAAATTCAACTATCAAAAAATTATTAATTTGATATGCATCGTTACTGTGCTTTGGAGATTTTCTATTTTAAGAGCCATCCATGAGCCAACTAGCGCCGCCAATCTTAAAAAAATAATATCTTCCATTATAATCAATTTTATTAAAAAAGCTATTTACAAATGTTTATTACGATAAATACTATTTTTTAAATGCTTATTTATAACGTGATTCAATTTCGGTAAGTTGTAGTTCGCATAATTGCGAAAACGGCCGTTTTTGGCACATTTGTGAACTACAACTTAAATAGCTTGTCGCAATTATGCCATGTATTGTATATTGAAAAAACAGTATTCATCCTAATAAAGATAGTGTACATAGCTTTTTTAATAAAATTGTTTAAATTGGAAGATATTATTTTGTCAAGATTGGCGGCGCTAGTTGGCTCATATCAGGCCCGTATTAATAAATCACTCTCAGCTCAAGAAGGTCCTTAAGGTGGTTTTAATTTAATGCAATGATTTCTTTCAATGGAATTTGACCTAATGGTAATTATTATGATTTCTAAGGTGTTTATTGTCGACGTATCTACTTAGTTCAATTGTTTTTTTGCAGTTTTGATTTACTAAAAAAACCTTACCAATTTAATATTTATCATGAGTACAGTACAACTCCCAATTTCAATTGGTCGAATGAATTTGAATTCACCCCGAAATATAATATCGGACACCCTGTAGTATCGGATTTTATATTTTCGCTGTTCTCCAAAGATACCTACATAATTGATTTAATTGCGTTTATTTATATTGTATAAAATTATATTATTGTTGTATGCTTTCGTTTTGTACAGCGTTTTATAGTCGTTTTATTCTTTTTGTAGATAAGTTTTTAAATTATAAAATAAAGTATAAATCTGTTAAATGCTGGTATTATTATTATTTTCTTGTGCCGTTATGAATTATCATATACCTCTCATTAGAGAGGTTTTCAAAGTGACAGTTGTAAGAAAATAGATGACGTTGCACCGAAGTGCGATATCAACGTAAAAAACAGCACCGTGAATAAAATTTCAATGTCAGCTGAATAATGTATTATTATTGGTTTGTTTGTGTAATTTAAACAACACAGTACAAATTAATACTAGGTATGAAATACGAAAAGCCCAAGTTACAAGCAATAGCAACGCATTTAATGTTGACATCAGACCAGTCAGTGCCATCTACCGGGGCTAGCGGTACTTTCTTTTTAAATGTAACCTTGAAAACTCTTCTTGAAAACAAAGAAAAGGTTCTCTTGAAAATGGCGGGAAACGACGGTTGCGAAATTATTTGATAATTTTCAGTTTAATGTCTACAGTGGGTGTTTTGTGTTTAATATCACGTTAAATTAATCAGAAAATGTTCGCGAATGACAGTATGGTGAATTTATTGGATAATTTGAGCAAGATCTGAAGTTTCAAGCTTTTATCAAGAGTTCCCGCTACAAGCTCGGGAGTGAACGTGACTGTCGAGCTGCTTCGTCCAGAGTGATGACGCTACGGCGACTCCTCTGGATGAAGAAGCGGCTACCCAGGGTAAAGACGCTACTGCGACTCCTCTGGAGGAAGATAGAAGACTATAATTTATATTGAATTTTCTGTAACATGACATTGGCAAATGACGAACTGTCGAGTCCATTAATAAAATAAATAAATAATACAAAGAAAGGATATTTGATAATCGTACAGCGATCATTCCAAATTAAACTCAAATGATGTCCAAATACTTTTATATTTTCCTACAAACTACACACCAATTCCCTTCTTCATAAAAACTGTCTTCCACCACTAACTCCGTTAACTCTTTACACAAATCACTTAGTTCATTATCCTCAAACACATGATAAAACCTTAATAACGTCTCCGACTTATCGCACTCATTTTCGTTCTTAGTTCTCAGTTTCCAAGGAACTAAGAGATCGCTGTGTTTGAACTGAGTTCTGTTTTCGTGAACTGGTAGGGTCAAACCACTATCTGTTATTGATATAAGTGATTGGTTGGTCTGCGTTTTGTTTTTGCAAATGTAGTTGGAGTTT
Source organism: Tachystola acroxantha (assembly GCA_963506565.1). Taxonomy (NCBI): domain Eukaryota; kingdom Metazoa; phylum Arthropoda; class Insecta; order Lepidoptera; family Oecophoridae; genus Tachystola; species Tachystola acroxantha. The sequence goes on from OY735874.1 coordinate 1,998,048, forward strand.
TTCTGGTCTTTCGCCCACACTGTGATGAGGGCTCGGCCGTTTGGTCGCAGGAGACGGGATATTGTTGATATTGCTTGGAGTCTTCTGGCCTGGAATTAAGGGACAAATTGAATAATACAGTCATATTTAAGGGCCTTCCATGGGCCAACTAGCGCCGCCAATCTTGAAAAACTAATATCATCCAATTTAATCAATTTTATTAAAAAAGCTATTTACAAAATGTTTATTAGGATGAATACTATTACCTTTACGTTACAGCCTGTATAAGATTAGTTTATTAATAAATGACATACATGAGATGGTGATCACGTCTTGATAGTATCATCTGAATTTGCTCTTGAGGGCGGGTTTGAGCTCAGTAAACGTCTGAGATCGGATTTTTGCGCTCCGCCCCGACACGCTGCGGCCCGCCATAATGTGCGCAAATCATTAAGAGTGTAGCTGAATTCGCTCTTGGGTTTGAGCTCAGACTATTAATACGGGCCTATGACTTCGAAAAGAAGGAACCTTTTTCTTGAAAAAGTGATGGCTTATATATTCATTCTAGATCTTGGCAAATGTAGAAGGTGTCCATATCTAGTAGGCCTCCCGTTGCGTTGTACCTTGCTACTGAAGTGGTGTATTACAGCGATGCATATGACTACATCAGCGCAGCGGTCTTTCAGCCCGGTATGAAGCAGGTCCAACCGCACGCAGTCTGCGCGCGCGCAGCTCAAGGCCTTCACGTGGTGTTGGCATTCAGACAGCAGTCCGGCGCTGCGCTCGCCTGCTATCTGAGATGAGAGTTTGATGCAATAAATAGCAATTCACAGTTAATTGTTTATTTTATTAATGGACTCGACAGTTCGTCATTTGCCAATGTCATGTTACAGAAAATTCAATGTATAATAGTCTTCTATCTTCCTCCAGGGGAGTCGCCGTAGCGTCATCACCCTGGGTAGCCGCGTCTTCATGTCTTCATACAGAGGAGACGCCGTAGCGTCAATCACTGTGGACGAAGCAGCTCGACAGTCACGTTCACTCCCGAGCTCGTAGTGGGAATCTTGACCATGGCGCCAAACTTCAGATCCTGCTTGAATTCTCCAATAATTTCACCATACTGTCATTCGCGAACATTTTCTGATTAATTTAACGTGATATTAAACACAAAACACCCACGCAGACATTAAACTGAAAATTATCAAATAATTTCGCAACCGTCGTTTCCCGCCATTTTCAAAAAGCCCACAGTTAATTGTAGTTATTGTTCTCTTTTTTAGGGTTCCGTGCCTCAATAGGAACCCTTATAGGATCACTTTGTTGTCCGTCTGTTTGTCAAGACCTATATCTCAGAAACGCGTGGACGGATCAAGTTGAAATTAATACCAAATACTCAGGTCTGCTTTTTATCCTCAGCGTTGGCACCTTTTCCTTGCAAAGCGGTGTAAATGTAAATTCAAAAATATGTTGACGTGCAAAAATGTACACAACGTGCTTACTTGCAATAAAGAAATGACAATGCCAGTCTGCCCCACCATCAACCGCAAGTTGTACAAGATAACGAATAAATGTAAAAATATCTCCGTTTTTTATTAAAATTATTGGTTTAAAATAAAATGTTGTACAAGTTGCGATTCGTAAAAAACAGATTAATTAAGAATTCAGAAAATAGTAAGAAATCGAAGCGATTTATTCATTGTTTTTGTTATTCTTCTATAGGAGTTGCGAGAGTACTAGAAAATTATACTGATTATGATTATGCAATATGAAATAAGTCCCCAACAAAATGATAGAAATGTGGCAATGTCTTTTGAATTTAATAATTTCCCAGTACAATTTCTATCTAACAGTAGGTATAAAAATATGAAATGAATATTGAATATTGTCTCAATAGCAGGACAACTCTATCAAGGGTGGGCCTTGGATGAACAATGTCCTTTGACTTCTCTTTTTCTACGCATCGTCCTTTCGTCGACCAACCTGCATGATATCGCGGTTATCTATAACGTTCTTCCCGTTCCCGCATCCCAGGTCCAGCACGATATCGCCTGCGGTCGCCTGACGCATGAAACGCACGACGCGAGGCCACGGCGTGTGACGAGTGCTACTGAAGTGGCCGGCAATACGATCGTATACCTGACACAAATAGACAATGTTAGGGTCATTTAGGCCGATCACAGACCACTTACTCCATAGACCTGTAACAGGAGGGCACCCGTGTCTGCCATCACATCAGCGCAACATTGTTTCACGACACGTGTAACCTAGAGATATCGATTCCATTCCGCATCTCTTTAACACGGAATTTTTAGCTTGCAAAAGACATTGCCACATTTCAATGGAGCTTTGCCCCACCTACAAAACCACGAGACCATTGAAGCTGTACCTATCATTTTGTTGGGGACTTATTACAGGTTTCATATTGCATAATCATAATCAGTATCATTTTCTACTACTCTCGCAACTCCTATAGAAGAATAACAAAAACAATGAATAAATCGCTTCGATTTCTTATTATTTTCTGAATTCTTAATTAGGCTGTTTTTTTGAATCGCAACTTGTACAAAACTTAATTTAAAACAAATAATTTTATTAAAAAACCGAGATATTTTTACATTGATTCGTTATCTTGTACAACTTGCGGTTGATGGTGGGGCAGAATCTGGCATTGTCATTTGTACCGATTTCATATCTATTGGGTAAGTGGTCTGTGAGGCCGATAGTTATAAGGACGGTACTCACCTGACGGTCACCGAGAGCATTCGTTTTCGCAACTAGCATTTGTTGCGCAAAAATTATTACAAAATAGACACAAAAAGAGCTCGGTGGCTCAGTGGTTGGGTCAATGGACTTGCGATACGCAGTTCCCAGGTTCGATTCTCAGCCAGGGCAGCCTCTATCAATGAGTTATCCTCGGTACTTTCGACGGAAAAACTTACGTACATTTACCGAGTGCTCTCAAAACGGCGAAGAAAAACATCGTGATGAAAATTGCACGCTGGAGGCAAAAATCTAAGGCATGTGAAATCCGCCAATCCGCACTGAGCCCGCGTGGTGTATCATGGCTCCCTACGGTGGGGCAATATAAATAGACTGATGATATGAAATGGCAGTGGGCTCGTCACATCTGTCGTAGAACCGATGAGGTAGACGAGTTCTCGAATGGAGGCCACGACCAGGTAAAAGCGTGGGACGCCCCCCGACCAGATGGAGGGATGACCTTCGCAAGGTGACTGGCAGGGACTACATAAACTACACCTTACCTGATGCACGTGTAATTCCTCCAATCTCGACGCAGCATCATCCCGTATCTCACTCCCCACTCTATCACACAGGGTGGTAAAGCTGCATTCGCAATGCCCGCGCCGCGTCCACCGGAACGTCAGCGAGATCCTGGTGAGACGTGGCGTGGTGGCAGCGGTCACCACTCGCACGGGACGACCGTCTATAGTACGGCTCTCAATGATAGGGTCGTGGGTTCGAGGTTGGATGCCGTGTTGCCAATCGTATCTAGAACAAAGGTCCTTCTTTTAGGCACTCTCTTGAAGCTTTATCAGTATTTTTGATTGTACAATTTTTCTCGTTGCCAATACTTCTCTTGCAAACATTCCTCCTGCCAACACTCCTCCTGCCAACACACCTCTTTACCAACACTCCTCTTGCCAACACTCCCCTTGCCAACACTCCTCTTTACCAACACTCCTCTTGCCGGCTCTCCTCTTGCCGACACTCCTCTTACCAACACTCCTCTTTCCAACACTCCTCTTTCCAACACTCCTCTTACCAACACTCATCTTATCAACATCCCTCTTGCCAACACTCCTCTTTACTAACACTTCTCTTACCAGTACTGCTCTTGCCAACACTCCTCTTGCCAACACTCCTCTTGCCAACACTTCTCTTACCAATACTGCTCTTGCCAAACACTCCTCTTGCCAACACCTTTCGCCAATACTGCTCTTACTAACACTCCTCTTACCAATACTTGCCTTGCCAACACTCGTCTTACCAACACTCCTCTTGCCGTGCAATATTAGCTGCAGTAAGATTATTGGCACTTCTAAAGCTTAGGGTGTACTAACTCAGTATTACAAGTACCTGGCCTCCCCCGTCATGACCAGTAGCGACCTCTGAGGCACCAGCACAGGCGCGTGCCGGCCGCTGTGGTGCCTCCAGTCCATCACCACGGCGGCGCACAGCGAGAGGGACAAGATCACTGGGCCGAAGGGACTGTGCTTGTCTACGTGAGACGGTATGCCTGGAAGCATATTGATTTAGGTCTCATCTATTATTAATATACTAATGTTGAATAAGCAGAAATTACTTCAGAAAAAAAAAAAACGACTGCAAATGACAATGCCAGATTCTGCCCCACCATCAACCGCAAGTTGTACAAGATAACGAATAAATGTAAAAGTATCTCCGTTTTTTATTAAAATTATTGGTTTTTAAATTAAACACACAAGTTTGTACATACAAGTTGCGAGTCGAAAAAAACAGGTTAATTAAGAATTCAGAAAATAGTAAGAAATCAAAGCGAATTATTCATTGTTTTTGTTATTCTTCTATAGGAGTTGCGAGAGTAGTAGAAAATGATACTGATTATGATTATGCAATATGAAACCTGTAATAAGTCCCCAACAAAATGATAGGTACAGCTTAAATGGTCACGTAGTTTTGTAGGTGGGGCAAAGCTTCATTGAAATGTGGCAATGTCATTTTAGGCTATTTGGAACGTACCTTGTCCAGGACTATATTTATTAACAGTCAACTGATCAGGCTCTCCGACATCAATACCATATTCTCGTAATCTCTTCCACAAAACACTGCATTCCTCAGGTATTTTCTCATCCAACGGAGTGTTGACATCCACATCATTGCTACCATATCTGAACTCAAAGCCGTAATGCTTGACTTGACGGTTCTTTAATACGCTGGAGTCTTCAGTCCAGTCGAAGATGGAGATGAATCGTTGTTCTTCTTCCGGAGTAATGAAGTCGTTTAGCAGAAGAAGGCCGGTAGGGTTCTCCTCTGGGTATATGGTTTCTAAGTTGGGTACTGAAAGTTATAAGATAATGAAAATTTAATTATTCAGTAGCCAAAGTACTATCGCGGCATTACGTGACCAAAAGGCTGGTATCTACTTCGCACAGTGAGTTAGCCTCGCTATACAGCGGGGCAACGCGGCCAGCATTTTGGGCATGCTGCCAATATTGGGGGACCTTGGGCAAGTTTTTTTATCTCTAATTTTTTATATAAGTATATTTTTATTTGTACATAGATTAGATTAGATTTATTTATCACAAATTATAATGTCATTTACATATGTACTTATTTACTAATCTAAAAGTCATCCATAATTTGATCGTCAGTCTGGTTGAAATTTAAATTAAAACAATTAAATAAAAATATGCATTAATAATAATCCATATTTTCATTTAGTTTAGTTTTTAATGTATTTAATTAATAACCTGTAATTTTTAGATTTTTCCAAATAAACTCTAACTTTCTATTCAGTTATAATTTGAGAATATATTTTTTTGTAATTGTACTTATTTTTTATACAGGGTTTAGGTATCGTTTAAACTAACATAATATCTGGCTAAGCTACAATGCTGTGAATATTAACACTAATTTTAATCATGGCAAGTTTTATTAAGTGAATTATAACTTCGTCAAAATATTGCTTATTACAAGAAATTTCAACTAGAATCCTTACAAATTTAAAAACCTTATAGGTACTTGGATTTATAGTCATTTAGGTTTACTAAATTCTTAAATTAAAATATTTTCATGACCATGAGGATCATAGCTATAAACGCAACATAAAGTTAGGCAGTAGTTTACTCCACAGTTTAAGGATTTCGCTATACAAAGGTGGTTCAGCACCTGTCGACTTTAGCCACTGTTTAGGTATTTTCATCATTATGAGCCTCTAGTCTGATTATCAGTCAGTAGGGACTTAAAGCTTAAAAAAAATAAAACATGTTCTTTACCATTCTCCACGTAACTCATAAAAAGAGTTGTATCCTTGAATTTTCTTTTCCCATTGTATGATTTATAAAATATCACAGCGTCCCCTGTTCTAGAGAAGACCAGGAATGAATGCGACTCTCCATTCTCTGCAATGTATTCTGGAAGAGGGATATCCAGGGATGTCACAAGAGTTTGTATAGACTCCTTTACTAGGCCTGTGGCTTGACCCACATTGCATAGAATAATATTCTGAAACAAATGAAGTGTTAAAAGCCGCACCGAGGACGCGTGGTGGCCTTAAGTTCGGTTATTATATTAAATCAATCCCAACAGTGGAAAAAAGAGAATAATAGTAAGTAAAACATAACCTCACCTGTCCGGGCACATCAGTGCAAATTATTCCTTTAGAACTCTTTATGCGTGCAGAAAACCTCTTCCTCTTGCGTTCTATTTTCTTTTCTTCTTCCATTTTCTGGATATTTGTACTGTTTTCGCAACTTTTTTCGTAAAATGTGCGAGTACGAAAGTTGTGCCACTTGTGTGTAAACAATGTCAAAGTGACAACTGACTGACATTAGCTTGCTTGTTTACTTGTCCGCGGCTGTATGGGCAATAGAAATGAAATAGATCCCATTGCTTTTTTCTTCAAGAGATGAAGATAAGTATGGAAATCATCATCATTGATTGATATATTTTGCAAATTATTTGAAAAAACTTAAAATTGTGAATTTGTGTAAATTTTTTACAAATTTAAAGTAGATACGTCGTCTAACAATATGGGCGCTACAACCGTAAGTAACTTCTCGTGTACCAAATACTTCAACTTGTGTTTTTCCTGTATAACCTTACGACTGTATTTCCAGGAACTTTCAAAAGGGAAAAAGAAGCGACACGTAATCTGTATGGCTTCTGACTTCTTCTACCCTAATACTGGAGGCGTGGAAGAGCATATCTACAACCTCGCACAGTGCCTAATCAAACGCGGTCATAAAGTTGTAGTCATCACTCATTCGTACGGCGACAGAATCGGTATAAGATATTTGACTGCCGGACTGAAAGTATACTACTTACCTATTAGAGTATTCTACGCGCAATGTGCTCTCCCAACCATGATATGCAACATAGCACTTGTACGATACATTCTAATAAGAGAATGCATTGAAATTGTACACGGGCATTCTGCATTCAGTGTTTTAGGTCATGAAGTGTCAATTATAGGCAAATTATTAGGCTTAAAAAGTGTATTCACCGATCACAGCTTATTTGGATTCGCTGATATGTCAGCAGTGTTAACTAATAAATATTTACAGATGTGTTTATGTGAATGCGACCACTGTATATGTGTTTCGCACACCGGAAAAGAAAATACAGTCTTGAGAGCTAAAGTAAAAGCACATAAAGTGTCTGTTATTCCGAATGCAGTAGACGCTTACAGCTTCACTCCGGATCCGAGCCAAAGAGACCCAAATTGTATAACAATTGTTATCGTATCTAGATTGGTTTACAGAAAAGGTGTTGATCTAATGGCCGCTGTGATAGCCGACATGTGTCCTCGGTATCCGAACATAAAGTTCATAGTTGGAGGTGACGGACCAAAAATGTGGCTCCTACAAGAAGTTAGAGAAAGAAAAGGGTTTCAACATTGTGTTACATTACTGGGAAGTCTAAAGCATTCCGAAGTGCGAAATGTATTAGTCAAAGGAGACATTTTCTTGAATACATCGTTAACCGAAGCATATTGTATGGCTATAGTCGAAGCTGCTTCCTGTGGCTTAAAAGTTGTATCAACCAGAGTTGGTGGAATCCCTGAAGTATTGCCTGAAAGTATGATTTACTTGACGGAGCCAAATGTGGATAGTTTAGTTGACGGCATTGAACAAGCAGTAAGGGATTTAGATAGAGGGAAGATATTGTGCCCGTTTGAGTGTAATAAAATGATCAGAAACATGTATAGTTGGATGGATATAACTAGAAGGACAGAGAAAGTGTACGACAGGATTTCGTTGAACAAAAATAAGAGTTTAGGACAACAATTACGTAGCTATCTCACTAGTGGAGTGTGGCCTTTCCTTCTAGTCATAAGTCTAATGTATTTACTTATACAACTTGCTGAGAAAATACATAAAAGAAGGCATATAGATATAGCTAAAGATTTAAAAGTATAGGAGTTTTATAGCCATAAAATCAAAGATATATTTTGGAATGATGTTATATTTATGATAATACTAATGATCAAAATAATAAAAAAGATGGCTTCTAGAACTTATTCCATAGCCATTTTGGATGTTACAAAATATAAAATAAATTTTCAATAAATAACATTTCTAGTAGAAATAATATTCTACTCGATCAAGATATTCTAAACATAATAACATTTTCTATTAATTAATTATTTTACTATTATAAGGTTGTGTTCATACACTGAGACTGATGTTTATATACCTTTATACTTTAGTTCAGGTTTTATATTTCCAGGCTCTGCTTGTTACTTCATGCTCTGTGGACAAAACAATTATATTGTTACGTTATATGGTAGTTGATATTTTGTTTCCTTTCAAAGTTTATAGATTCCAACGATACCCAAGTGGCCCGCCGGAGGTAGCACGCGCAGCTAACGCCGCGAAGTCGTGAAACGCCTTGTGGTCAGGCGTCAGTCAGTTTCAAAGAGGTTTTACAGTATGAATAAGATTAATCTAGTAATTAACTGACACTTTAGCAGCTCGCGGCGGGTGTCCTGGCCGCACTTGCGCCTGTTTGAGTTGCAGCACGATGGAGCGCAGGCGCGCCACGTCTCGCCCGCGCCGTGGTCCGAAGTCGCACAGCTCGGCCACGCGCGCCCACTCGTTGCCCTCCTCGGTGCCGCTCTCGGAGCCTCGGGCTAGCGCACGTTCGGCGTTCCTGCCACGATAACACGTACATAAAACTAGGCTGTATGCGAACTTAGGTCCTTTTGCCTAGAAATTAAAAAAAAACGCAACAATAGAAAATGAAATGGCGGATCGGACTTTCCCTTTAAATTTCGCTAGATTCTTCGCTGAATCTCAGCCAAAACCCGCGTTTTCACGTCAGCCAATCAGCAGACGGCATTGCCATGATTTCACACCAAAATATTGTGACAATTTCAGCGTATTTTTGAGATTCTGAATCCACTCTATTATTTAGGTTTGGTAAGATATTTGTTAAACGATAAGATTTAAAGCTAGTGTATAACAAATATCTTATAAAGGCCATCAATGTCGTCACGGGTCACGCAGAAATAAATGAGCAACAATAACAATAATGCATGAAAATTGGTATTGCCTGAAAAATATAAAAACCATTGTTAAAAACCTTGTTAATGATGGATGACCATAATATTAGTATGTCAACAATCATCCCCACGGTCACCAGGCACCAGACGGGCCTATTGTGTAACTGATAGTGACTTAATCCATTGCTCGGTTACTGTGACAATCATTATAATGTTACTCATGAAACCCAGCAATGTACGGTGGAACACAGAGAAAGGTGTACAGGAGAGTTTTTAAGGTTTGTAAGGTAAGGTTTCTCAAAAACTCCTTGACCTATTGCAAAAATTCTTTCACTGTTTAATTAGATAAAGGTTAAAACTATGTAACTGTATAATAATTATTAAATTCGGTCCAGTAGTGTTCGAGAAAATCTCGACCTTATTGAGGCCCCCTGTATACTTATCTCTGTTTTCGACTGTACTATAAAATGGAAATCAGTTCCTGTCACGCTCAAATACACAATTAGACAGTTTTGAGTAGGAATGAAGTTTGAGTTCAGTCTTACAACTGTCAGTTTTCATACAATTTTGACAGTCGTAAGAGCGAGCTCACGCTGAGTTCGGGTTCAAAACTGTTACGTATGAGTATCGGGTATATATATAGGTCGAAATTCATATAAGGTTTTGTTTGAGCACACAAGCTTAGCTTACATCTCGTTCTTACAATGGTCAAAAGTCTATGAAATTTGACAATTTGTAAGAGTAAAACTTTGAATCTCGGCCTAAATGTCCGAAATAGAAACTTCGGTCGGACACAAACCACACCAGAAACCAACAGATGTTAGTAATTCCGTCTCCTTAGATAGCATCATTCGTACTCACTTAGCAGACTCCCTGACAGCATTGGAAAGAAAAATTATCTAATTAGTAGATTAAAGTTAGTACATCTAACACATTGATCTCCTATAAACAACTAGATACACAAAGGTCTTACTAAAACAATTTAAAAAACGTCCAAATAATGTCCAATAAAGCAAATGAGGGACCTTCTTTGCGCTCGGACATTTTTAGAAGGCAGACTGTGTATCTAGTTGTTTATAGGAGATCAATGATCTAACAGCAGATCAAGTGTAACACTTTGGACTGTCTTATTATCTGCGTCGTAAGATTTAATATCGTACTGCAAGTGTTACCATTGATCTGCTGTTGTCCTTACTACATGTTAAAGATTTCTACATTCTACAAAGATCCATGCAGGGACAACTCTTACTCAGGAATTGATAAGAATCTTTCAAATGGTGTCATCGTAATGGACATCTTATGGCTTTGATTTCAAATTGTAAATGTAAAACATTGACAAGGCCTCTTTACAGCCGCAATTAGATCATTTTGTTATATCCCATGGTGTAACATACATAGTTTGTTACAAACGGTTTGTTTGTTTTATTCCAAATTTGAGGTTATGTTTTTCTTAACTTTCCTTTTTTTCAACTTTTATGGCCTGGATGTCGATTATTCACATTAATTTAGCCTATTTATGTAATTGATACTCAATCGACATGTCGTTTCCCTATTTGTTTTTTAAATTATATTTTTTCTAATGGCAACTTTTTGGTTTACCTGTTGCAAGCTTCACGTTTTTCTTGGCTTTTTTCGTGTGGAACTTGTCAAGTCGCCATCATTATATGGCAATAAAATTAATAATTTAAGCCAAATGGGCTATTTTACTTTAAAATAGATTGAAAATCTCAATCTCAAACCCCAATGGAGCGGGCATATCAATAAACTGGAATGAAAGGAAATATGACTAATCGGATTTAAATTGTGATACATAGTAAAAGAATCACCAAGAGGAAAATTGGCTTTATTTAGCTTAAAGCACAAGTATGGAAATAAATTACATTGACAATCATAAGTCAAATATAAACAACATAGACAATATCATGAAACCTCCACATTCACCCCGTCCTATCAAAGTCCTGAAGGTAGCCAGGTAATTTCCGGACTCTTGAGGAGCGACGTAATTCAGTTTCGTCAGATCTTGAAGATGGAACTGGAGCTCTTGATATTTGACGCAATTCAGATTCATCAGACGTCGCTGGTGGAGTAGGAGCTCTGTCTGATGTTTGATCTCCATCATGGTCAGGCGGTTCATCAGATTCAAAGTTATCCTTTGAAGGCAGTGGAGCCAGCTGGCGATTGGATACAGTGGACTCTCGCCCGTCTGTATGTCTGATGAAAGAATAGGAGGGATTACTTTGTAAAAGGTCGACTTCCTCCACAATTGGGTCGAATTTTGAATTCCGGACATTTCTCTTCATAAGGACTGGCCCCGGTGACATCAACCAAGTGGGTACGGATTCTCCGCTCGGGCTCCGTCGAGGGTGGTTGAATAGTCTCTCATGGGGCGTGGCAATTGTAGTTGTGCATAACAGTGAGCGAATGGAATGCAATGCTGTTGGTAAAGCTTTTTCCCAGTCTCCGACATCTAACCCATTCGAGCGTAGGTACAGTTGAATAGCCTTCCACAGAGTTCCATTTAAACGCTCAACTTGTCCATTGCCTTGTGGGTTATATGGTGTTGTCCGACTACATGCGATCCCCGAAGTAACAAGGAATTGGTTGAGTTCTCTGGACATAAAAGAGGTTCCGCGATCCGAATGAACATACAAGGGGGTGCCAAATGTGTAGAAAATCTCCTTCAAACATTTAATAACGGTTTCCGATGTCATATCTTTGCAGGGAAATGCAAAAGGAAATCGACTGTATTCATCTATAACAGTGAGAATATATTTATTTTCCGATTTAGATGGTAAAGGACCCTTAAAGTCCATATTTATGCGTTCGAAAGGGGCAATCGCTTTTATCAGTCTGCCCTCTGATTTTAAGAAGCGAGGTTTTATTTCAGCACATGCGGGACATGCCGCAGTCATCTGTCGAATCTCGCTGATAGTATAAGGTAAATTTTTCGATCTCACCCAATGTGCCATTCTAGTAACTCCTGGGTGGCAGAGTGTGTCATGTAATGTCTTCAGTTTGTCTGTGTTCATAAATGCACATACTCTAGAGAGGGCATCTGCAGCCACGTTTCGTGGTCCAGGGCGATAAATGATGTCGTACTTGAAACAAGACAATTCTAGTCGCCATCTCTCTATTTTTTCATTTTTGATTTTGCTATTGTGTATTTGGTTAAACATGAAAGACACAGACTGCTGATCGGTGAGCAATATAAAATGTCTTCCGATTAGATAATGGCGCCATTTTCGTAATGCTTCGACTATGGCACTTGCTTCCTTTTCGATAGAAGAATGTCGGCGTTCAGAATCGGATAAGGTTCTCGAGAAAAAGGCCACTGGACGACTGTTCTGTGAGAGTTTAGCTGCAATGCTATGCTCTGATGCATCTGTCTCCACTGTAAAAGTAGCGTCATCATCGATAGCAACTAATGTTGCTTTAGTAATTTCAGTTTTTAAACGATTAAAGCAAGTGATAGCTTCTTGGTTAAGTGGAAAGTTTGTTGCATTAATCAGTGGACGTGCTAGTTCTGAAAAATTGCAAACCCATTTAGAATAATGAGCGAAAAGACCCATAGCCCGTTTCAGCGCAGCCGTATTTTCGGGGACAGGCATCTCTGTAAGCGGTTTCAGGCGTTCTTGGTCAGGTTTGATTGAGTTGGATTCGATAGTATATCCGAGTAAATTTATATTATTGGTATTGAATACAGATTTGTCCATATTGAGAGTAAGTTTATACTTTTTAGCAGCCGTCATAAATTTCTCTAAATTTTCGTCATGTTCTGCTTGGTCAGATCCGCAAATTGTTAAGTCATCTAAATATGCATAGGTGCCTTTTAAATGTTCTTCATCGATAACGAAATTGAGCGCTCTTTGAAAAGCGGCCACTCCGTTGGTTACGCCGAACGGTATTCTTGTAAATTGGTAAAGCTTACCGTTACCTTCAAATGCAGTATAAATTTTCTCGCTTTGTAATATTGGCACCTGATGATACGCGCTTTTAAGATCGATCTGACTGAAAATTTTGTATTTAGCCACTTTAGAGACAATTCCTTCAATATTTGGTAGAGGAAACGCGTCTAGCTGCGTATATTTGTTTATTGTTCTAGAATAATCAATGACCATTCTCTTACGATGTGTTCCTCCACCTGTAATCATTACTTGAGCACGCCACGGTGAAATACTAGGTTCTATTTCTCCATCCTGTAAGAGTTTACTAATTTCTGAAGTAATAAACTCTTCGTCTTGCTGGCTATGCCGTCTAGAGCGGACTGCGACTGGAATCACATTTGAAGACAAATTTGAAAATAAGGTCGCAGGTGGTAATGAAGCTTGCATCACATTACAAATTCTGAGTGGATCCTTTTGACCTCCGAATCGTAGTTCAATTTGAGAATGATTTTTAAGTACATCGTGACCGATAATGACATCTGCGCAAAGATTGTTGACAATGAGCAAAGGTTGTTGGTTATATTGATGTTGGTTCAGCTTGATAGTTGCGAAACAGATTCCTTCGACAAAAGATACGTGATTTAGAGATGCTAATGTAATTGTTTTCTTGTACGGATTTATCTTTAGTTTCATCGCTTGAACAAGGTTGTTATCTATAAAACTGACAGAGCTGCCGGTGTCGACAAGAGCATCTGCCTTGAATTCGTTGACAGTTATAGGAATTGTAGCCTTTGTAAGGCTGCTGGGAGCAGCAGCAGAAAATGCGGGACCGTGATCTTCTGGTAATGCAGCACTAGCTAACGGCGGCTGAGATCCACTCCTGCATACGTTGGCGAAGTGACCTTTCTTATTGCACATCTGACAGTTAGCGTTGAATGCAGGGCACTTGATTCTTTGGTGTATTGGTCCGCCGCAAAAGAAGCATTTCTTTCGTTGTGACGTAGATGTTGTTGGATATGGGGTTGCGGCTAGATTTTGATCATTTTGCAAAGTTTGCGAAGGTGTTTGTTGTTTAGGTTCATATATAGGCGTAGTAGCGTTAAGTGAAAAGGAATTATTAGTGAAAGCTTGTGTGTTTTTCTCCGCATTCTCTAGTGATACAGCAAGGTTGATAGCTTCGTCAAGATTTATTGTAAGGTTTTCCAAGAGTCTTTGTCTTATCTTTTGTGATGTGATACCAGCTATGAAAGCTCCTCTAATGGATTCGCTTTCATGCTGCTCTGCCGTCACTGCTGTAAAATTGCATTCATGAGCCATAAGCTTCAAAGCTTGGAAATACTCTTTTACGCCTTCTTCTGGTTTTTGCTTACGTGTAGTCAATTCATGTCTGGCCAAAATCTCGTTTTTTTGTTTCACGTAAATGTTATTCAGTATTCCCATGGCATCATCATACGTCTTACATTCCTTTATATAAGAGAAGACAGTCGGCGATAGGTGATTGACGAGCAGTTTTAATTTCATTGAATCGGATACATAACCAACAGAAAGTTCTTCAGAAAGAAAATTTTTGAAGGTAAATTCCCAATGCGACCATTTCAAATCGGCCGCCATTGCATTGGGCTCGATTTCAAAACGGTCCGGTCGTAGGTACCTTGTATGAGACATGGCGATAGTTGGAGATTGCGGAAAGCTTGAAGTAGTAGGTGTATCGTTATTATTAGACATTTTTAAGCTAAATAAATTGATACATAGTAAAAGAATCACCAAGAGGAAAATTGGCTTTATTTAGCTTAAAGCACAAGTATGGAAATAAATTACATTGACAATCATAAGTCAAATATAAACAACATAGACAATATCATGAAACCTCCACAAATTGATAAAAAAAAGGCAATAAGGTTAGTAGACACGTTTTGTATTTTTATTCGATATTTCGATTTATTTTCCAATTGGAACTCTCTTCTGATAACTTGTGATGTTTTCAGCCTTTTTTTTATATATCTAGTTAAATTTTTCAAGACGAGTTCGGATGTCTTATGGATTTCCACGCCACCTTCTGGATGGAATCCTAGACGGAAGACCGCAGATCGCCGTATTTTTCGGTCGGATTGATTCGTCGACACAATTTCGTAGTCGGTTTTGAAAAGGGATGCAAGTCTAGACTTTCCACTACGGGACGTACGTCGCCTCCGTCCTATATGACGTGAGCACCTCGGAGACATCAAGGTCAGCCCGTTCTCATTATTTTCCACGCAAAAATTTGGAATCTGGCACTCACCGAGTCACCTTTAGTGACCGAGCCACATGTTTTTGATCGGAGACATTTTTGAACGTTTAATATCAGTGAATTAGTATTATTAACTAACACCTTTAACCTTTAATATAACTTTAAATTTAATTTATTGATAAGAAATTATTTGTCAAATTTAGCTTTTCTCGATTGTACCAGTAAGTACATTTATGTGTAACATAAATCCGAGCGGTTAGTTTCTAATTAAATATTAGGTATTTCCTTTATAAAACACTTCAATTAAACGCAGTTTATTGTAACTTTTAAATTTCATAAAATATATGATATTACATTACATCCTGAGTCATTGGTTTTACTTTTTTTCTTTTTCTTTGAGAATGTCTGGATTCTCTGGCGCCCGATTTAGTACTAAGGTCAGTGCTATTTATTAAATATATAATTTTCCAAATTTAATTTTCATTTTACAGCACCGATACCTTAATTTTTTAACTTTTATTTTACTCGGTTCTGGCTATCTCTTAGAGGAAGCTCCAGTAACCCGTTGTATTTTATTTTATGGATGGTAAGACCATAATGGGATTATCCAAACATAAAATAAATATTACAATGGGTCGGTTTTTTGCCCTGTTTCTCTGTTCGTACATCCAGCCGTAACCTAGTTTGTATTCTGTACCTTATATTATTGTAAATTATTACATTATTTATGACACAACCAAGTGTTCCCTAGAGCTCCTAAGGTTGAATAAATGAAGCATTGAATTGTAGATGTAATTTAAAATATAAAACACAAACCAGATTCACTATTAGATAATTTAATACCATAAAAGGAAGACTTTTCAGACACATTGGGAGATGGAAGATCATGCTGAAGAGAGCCCCAGATACCGCTGGAAGGACGAGGTCGAGAAGGACCTGGGGCCTTACCATGCAGTCTTATAGCAGGATTACTTCAATAATACTTTATTTCATACCATGACAACCTTAAAGTAAGCATAATAAGGATGTAATGTCTTGCTATGATTACATAGCAAGAGCCCATACGCCTTATCAATAAAAATCTATAATAAATTACCATAAAAATTTAAAAACGAAAGTAATAATAAACTGTTCATAAAAGCTTTAAAGCAAATGTTAATAAACGAGTGTTACTATTCAGTACAGAAATACTTAGACGATGATTTCAAATAGTCCAATGTCGAGCTGCCTTCCCATATTGCTGCCCGACGGGGGCCACGTGTATTGTGAAATGTAACTGTGTTATGTACCTAATATGTGTGTGATATGCAATAAATGAGTTATGAATGGTACGAAATAACAAAGTATTATTGAAGTAATTCTGCTATAAGACTTCATGGTAAGGGCCCTGCAATGACAACAGGCCTGCAAGGTATATTCGATTCGTAGGCTAACTACAGTTCGGGTCGCTGCACCAGCGGAATAAGTAAATAAAGGAGATGCTAAATTGACGAGCACAAGTGTCAGAATGGATAACTTTGAGATAAAGCATGAGCATACCTATTAGCCGCCTTGGTCTTGGAAATCTGTTCCTCGTGTGTCTTGTACCAGTCCTCGAGCTCCTTCTTGGCTACTTTAAGCATTTCCTCCTTCTTCCGTTCCTCTTCAGCATCTGCAGGAAATGAGAATACAATATATGTAGTCATAGGAACGTCTTTGTAATATTGAACTTGACATTGGAATAATTCTTCACCATAGACAAGAATAATAACATAAGTAGCTGGTCTCCTACCTTTTTCTTCCAATCTCTGTTTCTGTTCCTCTCTCCATATCCTGATCTTCTCTGGCTCCTCTCTCTCCTGTCGGAACACGGACACCATTGGCTCATCGTCCATCAGGCCATTGGCGTCGAATGATGATGCACTGGGAACTTCTGAACATGGGAAGAAACATATTAGGATTTGAGTTATTTGTGTAGCAAGGAACACTTACACTATTGAACAAAAGCTAACTGATTAAAAACACCGGAAAGTGATTCATTTTTAGTGTAATAAGTAATAAAAAATATGAATTAGAGATAAGGGTAAGACTACCAAAAATATTTTGATCTGTGGATAATCTAAAACAGCACAAAATATTTAGATAGAAACAGGTAATTATGTAGAGACGTCAGTGGCGCAGTGGTGGGGTCATTGGTCTTACGATACAGAGGTTCTAGGTTCGATCCCCAGCCGGTCCGCAATGTAATGCACCAATGAGATTTCCTCGGTTTTTCGAAGGAAAAACTTACGCACATTTACCGAATGCTCCCAAATCGGTGAAGGAAAACATGGTGATGAAACCTGCATGCCGTAAAATTTTTTAAGCATCTGTAATCCGCCAATCATTAAGGGAAGGTCTGTCGGGCACAGACCTTCCCTTAATGATTGGCGGATTACAGCAGTGGGGACATGAAAATAGGCTGATGATGATGTATGGATGACACAGGACGGTAATATGAGCTACATTGCAATGGTTTTATGCTCTCGTAAGTTTGATCAAGAGAAATTGAAAACATTTTACAAATACCTTACCAACTTTTATCTAAGTATTGGTCCCTAACATTATTAAAATTGATTCACAACAAATGAACGAAGCCAATACATACCAACAAAGTCATCCAGGCCGTTGGTGGATGAAGACATTGGGGGCGGAGCACCAGTTTCCAAGTCATCTTCAAGGCCTGCCAACTGGTTCTGTTCGCGCGCAAGGAACTCCGCAGCGGGGTCAACGTCAGGTTGGACGAAATTATCACCGAAATCATCCATTGCGGTACAAAATATAAATAAATTTCAGAGAATACAAAGAAATGGGAAGAATATGCAGGAAATAGCACGACTTTTTTAAAATGAATGTTGCCGACAGAAAAAATAAAAATGCTCGCATCGCATTGGCAAAATGATGCGTTTACACGCGCGTAGCGGTTTTAAAAACGCCAATGAAATGAAAAGGCGCCTTATTTATACGCGTAGAAAGAAAACAAAGAAAAGAAAAATTAGTCTTGCTCGTCTATGTCAAGTTGTTGCTGTTTTTGTTTTTAGGTTATATTTTACAGCTGAAGAATTTTCGTAGATTAAATATTGCTACAAAATAAAACAAACCATGAATTTGTGCATAAGAACAAGGTTCTTGAAATCCAATCTCATAAGTAGCCTTTACCGTTTGTCGACAACTCCTGAAATCATCGAACATGACGACCAGGCTCTGATTGATGATTCCGACGAAGCCAGGTCAAAGGAGGCGGAGATCGATAAGAAACGGAATAAATCTGGCTTGACCCAAGCTCATTACAACCTCGTGAACGGGCGGCGACCTTACGACGAGCCTAGAAGTCTAGCTCATCTCACTGTGAAGTACAATAGGAAACTTTATGGAAAATATGGGATGGCCAGTGGAATTAATCCAAGTGAGTTTTGTGTAGCGGCTTTGGCAAATCTGCACTTGCAGTTTAGTTGTAGTTTTATTTGGAAAGAAGAGTGCACAAATGTTCAAAATCCTATGCAGTCACTCAGGCTGCCAATATACAAATAAACAGTGAAGTAAATTTATCAATATAGAGATGGTGCATTTTCGATAAGGGCACAAAAATCTTTATGGCAAAAGCTCGCTCTCGCCAAAGCCTTCTCCGTATCCTCGGATCTAGTTAAATGTCTCTAGTTAAACTTGAGCTGATAATCCATACTCTTATGTTGTTACCCATAAACCTAGTTAAACCTATTTTCTCTTACACCATGTTATTGTCCCTTTCACACTTCGTTAGAAATGTTAAGGTACACAAGGCATAACTAAATGGTCGGATAACCTTAAATGACGTTTATGGCTACAAGCTATAAAGTACACCTGAATATCCCTGAGACAGATTGCGGCAAGAATAGAAGTTATAAAAGTATCTAGGTCTCTCCACTCTCCATCCTTGTGTGTAATATATACACAAAGACAGAGTTTTCTCTCAGGTGGTACTAAGAGGCATTTTAACATTTTTAACCTAACTTTCCAGGTCTATGTTGGCCAACAAAAGTAGAAATCCAAGAGAAGCAAGAGTATGAAGCAGTAGCATATCCGTTCACTATCCGAGAGATGATGGAAGATGCGGCGCAGAAGAGAAGAGAGGAACAGCAGAAGATTGAGCTGAGAGAGAAGGATGTGGCAGCAAAGCTTGCGAGGCTCGATCAGTGGAAGAAGGAGCTTACTGATAGGATTAATAAGAAAGAAGCTGAGGCTCAAAAGGCGAAGGTTAGTTTTCAATTCAATTTATTTAATTGCATACACATGTCAGAATGTACATTAATACATCATTAGGTCTTAAAATATGACATATGCACCCTGTAGGGCACAGCAACATGGAATGACAGAGGCAGACATATCGGCAATAAGTAATTAAGTTTTTTATTTTATATTAAATTAAATGTAAACTGTAGTACTTAACTAAGTAAGTAGTAGGTAACGATGAACAGGATCAAAATCGGTATAAAATTATTACAGGCACTACAATTTTAACTAAAATATAAAATGTTTTTTTATTTGTATTTAAAGAATTAGCATTTTACTCATTTTTGAACATGAGGGAAAATTTCTTTGAGACCTTGTCATGCCATGAGAAAGGTTCAAGTCCTGCCCATGGCAAGAAATTTTTCATCATGTTTAAAATTGTTTGCCAAGCATGATTCAGATACAACCTCCTAGACTTCAATAAGGCAATGTTTAGTATGACAGACACACAACCACTCCGAGGACACCATATGAAATTAGACTGCACTACATTCAGCACCAATGTCGCTCATCACTTCCTGAGCAACAGAGTGGTTCAGGCCTGGAACTCACTTCCAGACGACGTTGTCTCTGCCATCTCAGTTAACACATTCAAAAACACATTGGACAGTTATTTTAAAACCATTAACAAGAATAATACCACTAAGTGATAGACTTTACAAACAAACAGACAGCGATGAGCTGCCTGTTCATAATTAAATAATAAACGCTAGAGACGCTGTAGGTAGAGACGCTGGGTCCGTGGGGGCCGGGGGCCATGGAAATTTATAAAGACCTGTCGGGGCGGCTCGTGGAGTCCACACGTGACCAAAATGCTGGCCTGTATTTCGCCCAAAGGATCAGCCTGGCGATCCAGAGGGGAAATGCCGCCAGCATTTTGGGCACGTTGCCGGACAACAGGGATCGGTTGAACTATCTGTAATGCTAAGCCATTCAGATAGTTCAACCGACCTATTGTACATATAGTTTTTAGTTTAGTTTATATATATATTTTTTAGGTTAATATTATAATAGTTACTTAGAATTTTTATTATTGTTATCTGAATAATAATAATTATTTTAATTATCATTTCAACTTCTAGGATAAGAAAGAACGTCTAGTAGAAGAAGTAAGAAGACACTTTGGCTTTACTCTGGACCCTCGCGACGAGAGATTCCAAGAGATGTTAGTGAAGAGGGAGAAAGAACAGAAGAAACTGGATAAGAAAGCTCGTATGGAGGCGAAGGAGAAGATGATGATCGCTAAACTGCAGCAGAAAAGTGTTGAGTTGACGGAGAAGAGTTGAATTGGTTAGTTTGTTTTATGCTGGTAGTAGTAATAAATATTATTTGTAATGTTTATTGCTTATTATTTATTAAGGGCCTTCATAGAGCCAACTAGCGCCGCCAATCTTAAAAAAATAATGTCTTACAATATAATCAACTTTATAAAAGCTATTTACAAAAAATACAAAATGTATTACGATAAATACTATTTTTCAATATACAATACATGGCATAATTGCGACAAGCTAAGTTGTAGTTCACAAATGTGCCAAAAACGGCCGTTTTTCGCAATTATTCGAACTACAACTTACCGAAATTGAATCACGTTATAAATAAGCATTTAAAAAATAGTATTTATCGTAATAAACATTTCGTAAATAGCTTTTTTATTAAAATTTATTATATTGGAAGATATTATTTGTTTAAGATTGGATTTGTTATAGTTGGCTCAATGAAGGCTCGTCCCTACTTGAAATGAAACCTGAATAATTACAACAAAAAAACTCTTTATTCTTCATCCATAAACAAAAGTATCCATATAAAAGCCGTCACGAGCTGTCATCATCCGAGGAGTACAGCGCCTCGCGCGGGTTGATGGCCAGCGCTGAGCGCTGCGTATCCACCAGGGTCTCTGAGGAGCCGGAGACGGTGCTGCTGCAGGGACTGCTCTTGTGGGAGCTCGTCTGTAAGAACACCAACCATATTTCAAACATCAATAGAACATGTAGTTACAATGCAAGAAATAGATAAACTTGCATTTCCCGGAGTTAGTAGGTAGGTAATCCTTTATCGGGCATTGTATACTTCGTTCCAAAGCGTCTTATCATCATCATCATCATCAGTCTACTTATATTGCCCCACTGCTCGGGCACAGACCTTCCCTTACATCGAGGGAGCTCGGGCCATAATCCACCACGCGGGCCCAGTGCGGGTTGGCGGATTTCACATGCCTTAGATTTTTTTTTTTTTTTTTCTACGGCATGCAGGTTTCATCACGATGTTTTCCTTCACCGTTTTGAGAGCACTCGGTAGATGTACGTAAGTTTTTCCGTCGAAAAAAACCGAGGATAACTCATTGGTACATGGCTGCCCTAGCTGGGAATCGAACCTGGGACCTCCATATTGCAAGTCCATTGACCCAACCACTGAGCCACCGAGCTCTCGTCTTATTATCTGAACAAAAAGGACTGATTGGAGTTATCAAGTAATTATAATACAATATAATTAAATGGGCCCGTGGTCCTCTGACACAAAAAAAATAGTCCATGAAATCTCGACCAGGCTGATCCACGCCTCCGGCGACCTGAGGGCTGGCGCTTACCTCTCGCAAAGGCTTAGCCTGGCCATACAGAGAGGTGATGCAGCCAGCGTCCTCGGCACGATGCCCTGTGGAGGGGAGCTGCACGACGACGTGTACCTTAATTATTTTAAATTTTATGAATAAATGTAATTAAAAAAAAAATTAATACACTTGATCTGACACTTTGGACCGTTCTTCTTATCTGCGTCGTAAGATTTAAAATCGTACTGCACGTGTTACCATTGACCTGCTGTTCCCTAGTTCCATTGCATAACCCACCTTTGTGTACTTGGCGAAAGACATGACATCATCGATAATATTATGTTCGACTTGAGCGATCTTCGTGTCTCCCATTTGCCGCTCAATCATATGCGGTATCTGAAACAATATTAGAAAATATATGAAAAACCTTACATGTGCCTATAACATTTGAAGAGTTCCCTCGATTTATCCATGATCCCACCATCAGATCCTGACCTGATGACTATGGGACACCTGGGAGGTATACCCATTCAAACAAAAAAAGAATTTTCGAAATCGGTCCAAGCGTCTTCGAGTAATCAGGTAACATACATAAAAAAAATAAAGATTTCAACGAATTGATAACCTCCTCCTTTTTTTGGAAGTCGGTTAAAAATTATACTCGTAAGTATCCAGGATTACGGACAGAACAGCGGACTAGTCACTGGACTCGTACCGCGCAAGCCAATGGATAAATTCATAAAGTGCAGCTGAATGTCCCTGTGACAGATTGCGGCAAGAAAAGAAGCTTAAAAAAAAAGTTCCAGGATTTAGTACTTTGATGATAGATTCCACTTTCCCTGACTAGATTTCTTGTCTATGGGGTAAGTGGTCTGTGGTTCTTACCGTTTCTCTGTTTGTGCATCCAGACATAACCCAGTTTGTATTGTGTACCTATTCCTAAATTACTAACGTATGACATAACCAAGTGTTCCCTAGAGCTCCTAAGGTTGAATAAATGAAGTATTGAATTGCTATCATCTATATTACTCATTTATGCAATCATTCATCATCAGCCCGTATCAGTCCACTGCTGGACGTAGGCCTCTTCGAAAGCGCGCCACTCAACCCTACTCTCGGCCCTCTGCATCCAGTGCTTGCCAGCCATCCTCCATCTGATCGGGGGGCGTCCCACACTACGCTTACCCGTTCGTGGCCTCCATTCGAGAACTCGTCTACCCCATCGGTTCTCGACAGATGTGACCAGCCCACAGCCACTTCAGTTTACTGATTCTATGAGCAATGTCAACCACTTTTGTGTTCTGGTGGATATATTCGTTTCTTATTCTATCTAACAGAGAAATGCCAAGCATAGCTCTTTCCATAGCTCGCTGAGCGACTTTGAACTTGTGGGCCAGTCTCACCGTCAATGTCCACGTTTCAGCTCCGTAGGTCATCACTGGCAGGACGCACTGGTTGAAGACCTTCGTTTTCAGGCATTGTGGTATTCATGTATGCATTCGTTTCTACTAGAATCTAGCTACCAAGTAACAAACCAATGTCGTATATTACCGTATTATCTCTCAGCTGCAGATCTCCTAGCAAATGTGCCGATTTCGTAGTCTTCTTCATCTTGACGTTCTCAAACACCTTCAAGTGCGTACTCTGGGCCTTCTTAGCGATGTTGATACGAAGGTCGTTCTGTTCGTAATCCTCTATCTCTGTTACTCCTCTCGTCTCTGCTGCCTCTTCTGCTTTCTCTTTCGCTTCGCTTTCCTCGTGCAAGCATTGGCTGTAATAAAGTTGTAAAAGTTAAGGCGAGGCCATGGGGTCATTTGAGCCTAGTGAGGGGGTGAGGTGCGGGGCGAGGGAGGGGCGAGAGAGGGATGACGCGCATTGATCGGGGTCATTACTCGCGCAGGTACACAGAGTAAGCGTAACCAGTGTCCTCACTGTGACGTCACAGCTCGCTACCCATAATAATACCTATACATAATGTCCCACGGATAGACGATATACCGAAGTCCACTTGTCGGTGACAACATTATCGACCCATTTAATGCCAAATAGGGATATCCCAAGTCTGACAGCTTCGGAGTTACTTATTTCAATTTTCGCGATTGTCGGAAAATATTTCTTTCAAATCTTGAACTTTTGTCTATACTATATGTTGTCGCACATTATGTCAACTCGGAACCGTATCATCATCACCTTCACCTATCGCCGCCGACCAGGCTTCAACTTCTACACTGGCCCTAACACGGGCTGTGTTCGTGACAATCCCATACCACACCCACTAATATTATAAATGCGCAAGTTTGGATGGATGGATGGATGTTGCTGAATGAAACTTTACAATAATATAGCTCATATTATACATCAAAATAACACATAGGCTATAATTTATAATCCTGCGCAGACGAAGTGGTGGGCAGAAGCTAGTTGACAATAAAGTAAAGCAATTTGTACTTTTAAACGTATTTATTTATACGGAAGGTCATAAGCAGACATACGTTAAACCGACCGTCCGGAGTGGGTTCAGTGCAGTAAAATTCGCGTCTACAGGTTATATATTTTAATTATTTTTTAAGTTATTTATATTGACGTAACGTAGCGTAGTGATGTAGTATGACGTAGTAGAATAAAATACTATGTTAATACTAATCTGACGGAAAAAAAGACCTGGAATAATAGGAATGTCAATTAGGTAATATTGTTGTAATAAAAGTGAAAAATAGGAATAATCAAATTATTTGCTAGGGGAATATATTTTGAAAGTACTTTCACGCGATTTAATAAAAAATTGAGCATAAATTCTTATAAAATACAAAATTTATTAAAATTTTAATAACCATAGAGGTTACATAACAACAAATCTGTTTTTGACTTTAAGTGACAAACTGTCAAGTGTATCAATAAAACTAAATAAATGACGAATTTTGTAACGTGATGTTAGGTAAGTATTATTATTGGTGTCAGGTGTGACGTCAGTGATGGTGAAATCTGGCCCGTGTTATCACTGCGTAGGGTAAAACATGACACACATTATGTGCTGTTGACTGTACTTTTAAAAGTAGGCACAGTGTATATTGCATCAGTCTATAACTACGTAGCTATTGAAATTTGGCCCATATGATCACTGTGCTTAGAGTAAAATGTGGCAAACTTTATGTGATGTTCACTGTACATAGTTTTACAAGTAGCAACTACGTACAAACTATTTTAAGTTCGATTGCTGTTTGTTCGTTTGCTCTGTGGGACAAATCACCGTCAATAGTCATTTGTTTTGGCCTGTTCCACTTTGGTCAATTTGGAAGTTACTGATCAGCCCCTATTACCGTTCTCAAAACTAAATTATACCATGTCATGGCGTGCCAAACAGAGACGCCGCTATACCAATGCAATAGAACTGTCCCTTTCACGGCCGCTATGACATGGTATGATTTGATCGTTTTGAGAACCGTAATGTTATAGCCCCACTGTAATGTTAGCCGACTTGTCTTCATCTGCAATTATCAGGCCACTGCTCGCTCCCAATATACGACACTGGTGTTCGTGTCGCGTGTAATATGATAACTTCAAAAACATGGTTCGCGAAAAATCTATTGTGTTAAGGAATATCTGTTTTAGGTTATGAGTCCTTTTTATATTCAAAACGATGCACAATCATTCCGTGATTAGTAAACTAATAATCTTAAAGTATAGGTGTGACCAAATTCGACTCGTATTATTTTAAATTTTATTACGTTATGACGATCGTGGGAGCATTCCAAGATTTCCAAGGTAAAGACCAAAGTGGAACATTTGGCAAAAATCGATACAGGTCCGACCTCGACAGCGCCCAGCGGCGCACTGAAGCTCGTAGCGCCGTGCATTTGTATTTATACAAATTGTGTTTTTTCTTAAATTTTGCCTGGTATAAAAAAACGTTAGAAACAACAGATTTTTAATTTATCAAGCTCCTCTATTTATAATAACCTACATTTTGATATATATTTTGTATGAATAACTGTTTTAGTTTAGACACACTACTCAGTGAAAAGACAGGAAAGGGGTATGTTTGTGATTTTTTTCTATCGAGCGAAGTTTGTCCAATCGTGTTTCGGGAGCCAACAGTCCCTAAATAGATACCCCAAGATTGATATATATTTTTTTCAGGCCTTTAATTTCAGTAGTTAGTGCCGTAGCCTTCATCGAAAAACTTAAAAACGTCCCAACACCTCGCCTTAAACTTCTTTATTGCAAGTAAGCACGTTGCGTACATTTTTGCACGTCAACATATTTTTGAATTTACATTTACACCACTTTGCAAGGAAAAGTTGCCAACACTGAGGAGAAAAAGTGGCAAAAAACTCTCAGCAGCACATCTTTTAAAATAATAATAATACATCTTTTAAAATAATAATAATACATCTTTTAAAATAATAATAATACATCTTTTAAAATAATAATAATACAATTACTTAACTAGGTAGTATTGTTTTGGTTTGTTCAAAAACACCCTCTACAGGATAAGGGTCTGACAATAGATTTGGTCACTAGACCACACGAGAAAAAGAAGAAGACCTATTTTCTAGTTGATGAAGAGACGACGGAACTTCAACATTTGAAAGGTGTCCAGTTACAAGGCTTCGGCAAGGTCATCTAATTCTGTTCTACATGATATGATATATGTATAACAATTTATAAAAAACCGATAACGAGTTCATTAAATACGCAATTCTTTCTTTATTTGTGAGAGAGAGAATTGATGTACACAGGCGTGCTTATTCCATACACGCCCACTTATGACTGTCGTTTTTAGGGATCCGTGCCTCCAGAGGAAAAAAGGAACCGTTTTTAGGTAGCTACCTATTATATCTTCGTACTCATACGAAATGTCCAATTTTGCAATAACGAAACTTACCCGTGACACTGATTGTTCTTGATGAAAGCGTAAATGTCCTTGAAAGCCTGCTGTATGTATGACAGCGTGTTCTGGTCGATGGGCACAGAGCTCGTGGAGCCAGAGCTGCTGGAGAGGCCGCAGGACCGCGAGCTGGCCTGCAACGACTGCTCGGAACCTGGCGGAGAGTCGACCAGTTATCAGAGATACTTACGATAGAAGTTTGCGTTGCCAAAGGTTTGTTTTTGCCAACAAAGGTGGACGTTTGTTGGGTTTGTTTAGAAACATGGCAGGATAGCCCGTATCAGTCCACTGCTGGACGTAGGCCTCTCCCAAAGCACGCCACTCAATCCTACTCTCGACCCTCTGCATCCATTCACGTCACTGCCAGCCATCTTGCGAAGGTCATCCCTCCATCTGGTTGGGGGGCGTCCTTTTTACATGAATAGGTACTCTAAAAAACTTGACATTGGCGAAAATTAAAAGTATAATAAATATTAAAAAAAACTGTCCCCACCTGACGAGGTAGCCCCGTTGGCCCACAATCGTATCTGCTGCTGTTTGAGCTTTTTCATCTGGTCCACCAGCTGTAGGTTCAGCTCTTCCAGCTGCTGGCGATGGGATATTTCCTCCTGCAGTTGTTCCTCCAGGGTCTCCGTATAGTCCCTGATGGGGTCACAAGGTTTCGTATTAGGAAAAATATAATATGATGATGACATCATCAGCAGCCTATTTCAATGTTCGCACTATTAGGGCACAGGCCTTCCCTTACATCGAAGGGTCATGAATATGATCCACCACGCGGGCCCAGTACGGATTGGCGGATTACACAAAAGCTTGGAAAAAAACTTCGGCATACAGTCCTCAAGATGGTTTCCTTATTCGCTGTCCTGACAGCAATCGGTAAAAATACCTACGTTTTTATGCGAAAAGAACAATTACGACCAAACCTCTTCGTATAATGGAAAGCACATCAAGACTTTGGACCGTTTTTTATTGTGTGTGTCGTACATTGATCTCCTATAAACAACTAGATACACAAAGGACTTACTAAAACAATTTAAAAAACGGCCAAACAATGTCCAATAAAGCAAATGAGGGTTTCATTCATCCGTTTGGACCTTTGGCCTCGGACATTTTTAGAAGGCAGACTGTGTATCTAGTTGTTTATAGGAGATCAATGGTGTCATAGGAGTTGTACCTAATCGTGCTCAAAGACTCTCGAATGCTCGAAGACCCGAATAAGAACCACTCATTTTTCCTACTTGACACCGGTCAAGCATCATTACTATTAGTAAGTTAGTATAATATGTACGTACCTTTCTTTCTTCACTAAATTGGTCTTGGTGACGTATTTGCTGGCTACAGTCCTCATGTTCGACGGCATTCTGTCTTTTATCACTCCGTTCCTGTCACAAACAGTTAACTTAGATGGCGTCATCATTCATCAACGTATTCATTTAAATTCCATTTTTTAAGGCATTATGCCATTTGACTATAAAAATGACAATGCCAGATTCTGCCCCACCATCAACCGCAAGTTGTACAAGATAACGAATAAATGTAAAAATATCTCCGTTTTTTTATTAAAATTATTGGTTAAAAATAAGTTTTGTACAAGTTGCGATTCGAAAAAAACCAGCTTAATTAAGAATTCAGAGAATAGTAATCGAAGCGATTTATTCATTGTTTTTGTTATTCTTCTATAGGAGTTGTGAGAGTATTAGAAAATGATACTGATTATGATTATGCAATATGAAACCTGTAATAAGTCCCCAACAAAGTAAGCTTAAATGGTCACGTAGTTTTATAGGTGGGGCAAAGGTCCATTGAATTGTGGCAATGTCTTTTAATCAAAGGTCCTTAAATTTTTGACAGTCGCACCCAAAATAATTTCTACTTGTTACTCTGATTTTATATACACATGTCCTTGAACTCATTCGAAACTGGGAGTTGTATGTACTCGTGATAAATATTAAATTGGCCTGACATGAGCCAACTAGCGTGCCAAACTTAAAAAAAATATCTTATTTTAGTATTTTTAAGGTTTTTGGCCCTTAAGGTTTTTTTTAGTAAATCAAATCTGCAAAAAAATTAACTAAGTAACCTAACAAGTGACATAAATGACTAAGTCATAAGTTACATCCACTTAATTTTGTCGAATTATTTCAAGACCACCTGTATAAAGTAATCATTCCAGCTCATTCGTTCATTGGTTTCGTTCACCTTGAGCGCCAGCTTAGCATTTAGCCACCTGAATGTGGATTTAAGTGGCTTAATAACCTCAAAAACCCTGAAAATACCGCTATATTTGGCGTGAAACCGTGATAACATATACGCGCTGTCTGGCGTTTAGCTACTTACTTGGTCGCAACGGATTTCACTGATCTTCCGTCGCTGGAACTCCCGCTGACATTTCCGAGCCATGAATACTGAAACAACAACATTTAATTGAGTTTTCTTAGATTTCCATAGTCCGCGCTCGAAGCTACCTATAGATCTAACTGTTGAAAGAATTTTTACTATCGGTCAAGTAGTTGTAGGCACTGAGAAAATCTCAAACTTAATGAGACCCCCCCAGTAAGTTTATTTTTCTCTTTTTTAGGGTTCCGAACCTCAAGAGGAAAAAAGGAACCCTTACCTATAGCATAACTTTGCTGTCCTGTCTGTCCGTCCGTCTGTCTAGACAGACAGACGTCAAGACCTGTAATCTCAGAAACGCGTGGACGTATCAAGTTGAAATTAACACCAAATATACCTACAGCATATTCCTAAACTGAACCGAATCGCTATTTGCTACAATGACGTTTGACGTCATTGTAGCAAATTGTCAGTTTAGGAACCTATATAATATATAAGAGGTTTGCAACCTCATGCAGCCGTGAAAAAATCAAACTTCTACGTCAACGCAATCAAAATATATGGCCGTTTGTCGCATTTTCCCGCATATTTGTATGAAAATGCTATGGAAAGAAAACCTATAGGGTACTTCCCGTTGACCTAGAATCATTAACTTTGGCAAGAAACTAGGTCTTATAAAAAACCGAAAACTGTAAATTACACAACTAAAAAAAAAGAAAAATTCTTATTACAAACTTATATTTGCAGTTGACCAAATAATTACGAGTATGTCGATGTATTGGCATAATATTTTGGGATCGGCAAAGATAAGTTGGTTCTTAAATAGAGTTCATCTTTTCGTTAGAGCAAAATTACGGGGATAAGTTGCGTTGTACGGAACCCTCGGTGCGCGAGTCCGACAGCCGAACACTGCTATAGACCAAGGAGATCTAAAGTCCTGTAAAAAGACGGCGATGGGGTTCGCTGATGCGAGATACGATGGCTGTTTAGAATTAGATTGTGGTAGATCCATCCATGTGGTTGTGGTCCATCGTCTCTGCCTATACCACTGCGGGAAACAGGCCAGTTTGGAGATTATAAGTTACACAGGTGATGGAACCCTTGATGTCTGTCCCGTCGATACTCCGGAACCGCCGGGGAGAGTCGAGGAGAGTAGAGCGGCGGCGGCGGCGTGTCGAATTTACCTAGCACGGACAGCGGCGTGTCGGCCGCGGTCTGGCTACGCGTTTTCGGTCTGTTTGCGTCCATAGGTTGATTAAAATTGGCTAAAATAGAAGGACCACGTATGTTCGGTCGTCTTGTAAAATTGACTCTATTTTCGTCTTGTTGTTTAGTCACTGTCATTGTCCCTGTCAGTCGTTAGTCGATGGTCTTCGTCAGCCAGTCATTAATGTCAAAAGAGTATGGACGCCCCAACAACAGGGATTCCGATTGCAGGTATATTCAGGGGGTTCTCTTGAAAATGGCGGGAAACGACGGTTGCAAAATTATTTGATAATTTTAGTTTTATTGTCTACAGTGGTTATTTTTAGATTAATATCACGTTAAATTAATCAGAAAATGTTCTCGAGTGACAGTATGGTGAATTTGTTGGATAATTTGAGCAAGATCTGGGGTTTCAAGCTTTTATCAAGAGTTCCCGCTACAAGCTCGGGAGTGAACGTGACTGTCGAGCTGCTTCGTCCAGAGTGATGACGCTACGGCGTCTCCTCTGGATGAAGACAAGAAGACGCGTCTACCCAGGGTGATGGTGAAGACGCTACTGCGACTCCCCTGGAGGGGAGGAAGATAGAAGACTATTATATATTGAATTTTCTGTAACATGACATTGGCAAATGACGAACTGTCGAGTCCATTAATAAAATAAATAAATAAAATAAAAGGTATATTCAGCAACTAACCTGTCCCATCCCTCTCTCGTTCTGTCTGAGCGCGACCCTCACTTTGGACAACGACTCCAGGGTGACGTCAGCGTTGTGCCTCATGTCCACAACGACGAGCGTCGTGTTGGATTGCAGCATGCGTTGCACGGATGACGCGGCTTGCTCAGTTAGGCCACAGTTCTGGACGTCTAAAGCTGGAAAATTCAGAATTCGTTGGCTAAGACGTGGTTGCGATTGAATTTCCAGGCTCTTAGCGATAAACGCAATTTAAACAAATTAGGCATAGCCTGTTTCTCTGAAGTAAATACCAGGTATAGTAGTAATAGAGGTACCATGATCTGGGTTGGGAAGTTTGTCGTGACAATAAGGCGCGTATTTATGAACGCGATTCTGTCCCTTTTTAACGAAGTGTGACAGCAACACTATTTACCTAAGGGAAGTGAGGTTTGAATAACAGCACGAGTAGTTGCGCAAATTTTGGCGTAGGTTTTCTGCACACATTGAACTTCCTGTTTTAAGGTTACCATTTCGTCTGTTAACAGTGAGAATTTGTTGAGAGTTGGAGAAGATTTGTATAAGTTTTTCCCTTGACTTCTTCCGTTATCTTTTCGATTTTATTTGTTGCCCAGCAGAAATACATACTTCAACCTTTCATCTTGCTTCTAATTTCCTCTATCATTGAACCGAAATTGCAATAGTTTTACATGTACACGTACTTACTTATATTAGTTGATCCACCTTTGCTCTTTCTTTTATCATCAGTTTGTTTTATGGCTTAGGGACTTACGTTATCTTAAAGCTGCGTCCGATGTGACGTGTTACCGTGTTACGAAACACCATAACATGTTTTGGTAACCGAAAGTAAGTTGTTACGCCACGCCCCTAAATCGGGTGATACGGTGTTTTGTAACACGTTGCAGCGGACTTGGCTTTAGACATACGGACGCACAGCTACCTTTGATCCACAAGTCATCTGCGAGCACGTCGATCAGTTTCTCCACGCCGTGGTCGCCGAGCAGCGGGTTGGCGCACACGGTGATGCGCCGCAGCCCCGCCATCGTGTCCAAGTCGGGCAGGCGATAGCGCAACGTGTGCACCCAGTTCTCGCTGTAGCGGTGGATCTTTTGGTACTGGAATTGCAGGGTATTTGTGTCATAGTTCCGGTGATCCCCAATTTCTCTTTTCAATAAAATGCGAGATAGCAGCCTGACTCAATTTATCTGCCATGCATCTACTGAATTTTGGGTCCTGGGCAAAACTATGTAGGTAGGCTTAGCGTACCATTGATATTGTGTACTGTCGATGCAGCGTACCCTCGATGTGGTGTACCTACTGTCGATGCAGCGTACCATCGATGTGGTGTACTGTCGATGCAGCGTACCATCGATGTGGTGTACTGTCGATGCAGCGTACCATCGATATAGTGTACTGTCGATGCAGTGACCCGTCGATATGGTGTACTGTCGATGCAGTGACCCGTCGATATGGTGTACTGTCGATGCAGTGACCCGTCGATGTGGTGTACTGTCGATGCAGTGACCCGTCGATATGGTGTACTGTCGATGCAGTGACCCGTCGATGTGGTGTACTGTCGATGCAGTGACCCGTCGATATGGTGTACTGTCGATGCAGCGTACCACCGATATAGTGTACTGTCGATGCAGTGACCCGTCGATGTGGTGTACTGTCGATGCAGCGACCCGTCGATATGGTGTACTGTCGATGCAGTGACCCGTCGATGTGGTGTACTGTCGATGCAGTGACCCGTCGATATGGTGTACTGTCGATGCAGCGTACCACCGATATAGTGTACTGTCGATGCAGTGACCCGTCGATGTGGTGTACTGTCGATGCAGTGACCCGTCGATATGGTGTACTGTCGATGCAGTGACCCGTCGACGTGGTGTACTGTCGATGCAGTGACCCGTCGATGTGGTGTACTGTCGATGCAGTGACCCGTCGATATGGTGTACTGTCGATGCAGTGACCCGTCGACGTGGTGTACTGTCGATGCAGTGACCCGTCGATATGGTGTACTGTCGATGCAGTGACCCGTCGATGTGGTGTACTGTCGATGCAGTGACCCGTCGATGTGGTGTAGGTACTGTCGATGCAGTGACCCGTCGATATGGTGTACTATCGATGTAGCGTACCATCGATATTGTGTACTGTCGATGCAGCGTACCCTCGATGTGGTGTACTGTCGATGTAGCGTAGGTACCATCGATATTGTGTACTGTCGATGCAGCGTACCCTCGATGTGGTGTACTGTCGATGCAGCGTACCATCGATATAGTGTACTGTCGATGCAGCGTACCCTCGATGTGGTGTACTGTCGATGCAGCGTACCATCGATATAGTGTACTGTCGATGCAGCGTACCATCGATATAGTGTACTGTCGATGCAGCGTACCCTCGATGTGATGTACTGTCGATGCAGCGTACCATCGATATAGTGTACTGTCGATGCAGCGTACCCTCGATGTGGTGTACTGTCGATGCAGCGTACCATCGATATAGTGTACTGTCGATGCAGCGTACCATCGATATAGTGTACTGTCGATGCAGCGTACCCTCGATGTGGTGTACTGTCGATGCAGCGTACCATCGATATAGTGTACTGTCGATGCAGCGTACCATCGATATAGTGTACTGTCGATGCAGCGTACCATCGATATAGTGTACTGTCGATGCAGTGACCCGTCTATTGAACGTTTTCGATACAGCGACCAATGTAGTGACTGTCTATGTCATGAACTAGACCCACACCGATCAGATACCTATGATAAAACAGAGTCGAACTGTTACGTACCACCTAGGCGCGTATTCATAAACGTGATTTAAAGTTACGCCACCGTTTAGGCGTCCCTTTCTATCTTAACCTTTTTTAACGAAGTGTGAAAGGGATAGCAACACGATTTAAGCAAAGTGAGGTTTAACTAGGTTTATGAATAACAGCATATGTGTTTCGATTCAACAAATATTCGAACCAATAGCATTTGATTCCACGAATATTCGAGTCAGTACTGATCAATAGCATGAATTTCGATCCCATCGTGGTATTTTGCGCCAATTTCTGATTTGTAAAAGTTACCTTAACCAACTCAGCGATATATCCAGCCCCGAGCGGCGTCAGCTCGCAGCCGGACAGGTCGAGTGTGAGGATGTTGGGGAGACATCGCACGGCCTTGCAGACGGCCATGCAGCCCGCGTCGCCGACCAGACAACGAGGGAGGTATAGGTGTTGTAGAGAACTGTTTGCTAGGACCGCCTGGAAGTTGCAGCGAAGTATTTAGATAGCAAACTTATTGACGGATCTGAATGTAGTCACGAGTCGCAGTACAAATTCTTGGGTATCGCAGGGGGGAGGTGAAGTAGCAGGCGTAAATATTCAAAGGGGGTAAGACGGAAAACGGGGCAAGTTAGAAAATCATCAATAATCCCTAATTTTGGACATATTATCGATTTGTGGTAACATCGTCGAGATCGCTATTTAGTCCCGCCTTACCTTAGCCAGTGACAGATGGTTAGAGAAAGCGATTGATCCAAAGCGGCTTTTGTCAGTCGGGTTTTTGTTTTTTAATTTAAGTTCTGCTTGTTTGAATACGGTATTTCGTGCGGCTTAGTGACCCGATGTGGATCTCGGCTGAAAAGCCGCCAGTCGTGCCGGTCCTGTACCGACAGCCGCTCGTGTGTGCCTGCAGTCGGTGCAGGTGCTTCTCGACCTCGTCCTTCCAGCGGTACCGAGGACGCCCGACCGGTCAAAGTCAAGTCAAATTTCTTTATTGCAAGTAAGCACGTTGTGTACATTTTTGCACGTCAACATATTTTTGAATTTACATTTACACCACTTTGCAAGGAAAAGGTGCCAACGCTGAGGAGAAAAAGTGGCAAAAAACTCTCAGCAGCACATCTTTACTTAATAACTAGGTATAACACAACTATGACTATTATTAGTAATCTACACTTTATCCCTCATGCGGAACCGGCGACACACAATGCATGTTCATCGTTTAAATAGCTTATATGTTTTATAGTCGTTTAAATAGCCGGTGGATAATATCTTGTCCCAGATACGCTAATTTGGCAGCACGATCTTCTCCAACTTCATACATGTTTCCCTTTCAATACTCACCTCGCATAACGGGTTTAGGTAAGGTATCTTCAGCGGCACTCCCTCCAGCAGTAACGATGCCAGTAGAGTCGTGTTTGAAAGAAGCTGGGCCGCAGCTTCGACCAGGTTGGTTAGCATGAAGTTTGTGAGGATCACTGCTCGCTTGTTCACCGTCTTCGCTAACCTTTCGCAGTCTATGTGTTCTAATACTGTTGAGATCAGTGAGATGTAAGATTACTATTGGGCCTATACCTAAGTCATTTTTTCGAGTGTAGGTACTTCATCATAATCATTATCAGCCCGTATCAGTCCACTGCTGGACATAGGTCTCTCACAAAGCACGGCACTCAACCCGATTCCCGACCTCGACCTTGCGAAGGTCGAGGTCGGGAGCGTCCCACGTTACGTTTACCCGTTAGTATCAACAACTCGAGAACTCGTCTACCCTGTATATCGGTGCTAAGATAAGATTAAAAAAACTTATTAGTATTATGACCAATACGTTCAACATTTGATCATCATCAGCCCATATCAATCCACTGCTGGGCGCAGGCCTCTCCTAAAGCACGCCACTCAACCCGATTCTCGGCCTTTTGCTCCAGTCTCTGCCAGCCACCTTGCGAAAGTCATCCCTCCATCTGGTCGGGCGGCGTCCCACGCTAGTTTACCCGTTCTCGTGGCCTCTAATCGAGAACTCGTCTACCCTATCGGTTCTACGACAGATGTGACCAGCCCACTGTCACTTCAGTTTGCTGATTCTATGAGCAATGTCAACTACTTTTGTCTTCTGGCGGATATACTCGTTTCTTATTCTATCTATCAGAGAAATGCCAAGCACAGCTCTTTCCATAGTTCGCTGAGCGACTTTGTACTTGTGGGCCAGTCTCGCCGTCAATGTCCACGTTTTGGTTCCGTAGGTAATCACTGGCAGGACGCACTGGTTGAAGACCTTAGTTTTCACGTCATTTGTTCAGAAATAAATAACTAAAAACTTTCACTTCACTTTTTAAAATATGGCTTCTACCGTGGCTGGCACAGTAATTTTGCCAGTGTCGAGTACTTAGGTGATGACCAACGAATTGAGAAACTGCACGGTTAAACGAAATAAACCAAAAATAAAACATACTTACCAGTTTTAACCGGCTGTCGACATTTAACAGAGACAGAATGTAAACTCAAATCGCAGGCCAATGCATTGAGGATCGGCGGCCAATCCTGATATTTGATTCGGTCCACGCAAAAATCCAGTACTTTCCCGTTTCCAATAGGAATGACATTAGCTAGAGGCGTCAAATTCTGCAGCTTACAGCATTTCAAGTAGCATTGGTGGAAGATCCGACTGCTCTTAGGTTCAACACCTTTGCCGACCATAGTTTAAAAAATTCTAGTAAAATTCTAAATCCATCCGATTGTCGCTAAAACGCGCTTCGCTTTTGATTGCGTATAATTATTTTGGATAATAAATTATGATTTTGGTTGAATAATTGCTCAAAAATGTTTAGTGACGGATGGTTTGAAATTAGAAGTGATTTGACAATGACGTATTCATAATTCACAAATATTTAATAAACTTTTTGGTATTTAATAAAACCCATTGCACCTACTCACAGCACCTACTACAGAAACTCACGTCTTTGTAGTAACATTTAAATCTCTAATGGCAGCCACACACGCTACGGCCTACCGGAGAGGTATATTATATGTACGGACAACAGCAGATCAGTAGTAACGCACTACGATTTTAAATCTTACGACGCAGATAATAAGAACGGTCAGATAATAATTGTTACACTTGATCTGCTGTTAGCTGTACCTGCACAGGTATACCTGCGCATTTAGACCGGAGCGATGGGAACAGACCTTTTTTTTCTTGCTTATCTGCCATCAGTCCATATGGACTTTTATCAGACGTGCAGGTAGTATGTAGGTAGGTGCTACATTCAGCAATGCAGCTCCCCTCATGTGTTACTGCTCGGTGGGACAAGCGAGAAATTTGTTCAGTTTTAGTATTTTTGGACATCTTGAAGTGTCTAGCAATAGTAGCAATTCAACAGCAAGTTGGTTTGGATGTTTTCCGAGCCGTTCCTTGTATCGCTCTATCTTGTTGCTAATTTCCTGCCTGACTGTTGGAAAGTTCAGGGAACAGACCTGTATAGCTTTTTAACGTGCGCAGGCGACCGACGCTAGATCGAAAATCTATTCTTTTAAACGGTACGGTGTTAGAGATTCGCGGAGCTGGCAAACTAATGTCAAACGTCTTGTAATGTCACTTTGACAGCTCCGCGGCGTTGCGCCGATCGCTAACGCTGACTCGTGCTACAAGGGCTGATGAGATCTTCGGCTTACCGTATCGTCCCATACACGCTACGACAAGCTGTTGCCTATGTACACCGGTACAGGTATACCTCTTCGCTATACCGTAGTGTGTGCGGCTGCCATTACAGAGACGACGTAATTTAATTCCGTCGCCCGCTATTCACTCTTCGCCACGTGGCGAACATCATCGCCGTCTTTTTAGACCAGTTTAGATTTTACTTGGTATCATCAGGGGTCCCATGAGTAATAAGGTATGGGTATACCTCATCATACCTATAATAATAAAACAGTTGGTCGATTTTCAAACTTTTATTTAAAAAAATATTTGTTATTTCGTTAAACAATTGCTAACTTATTCTAGAGACCATTAAATAACAATACTTATAAGTAATATAAGTACCCTTTCTCCGAAATCACATTAGGATGTTAGATAGGTGTCACCTGCCAAAAAACTGTCATCTCTAAGTATGTTGAAAACTAGTTTTCGATTTACAGTAACTTCTCATTGACATTACCTCAGGGGGGTGACCGCGACCTCAATCGTTATGGTTATCGTTTTCATTTTGACACTTGAACGATATACATTGCTGCGTTTCGTTGTTGTTTGTTAAAACTTGCAAAAACATAACAGCAATGTATAGCGTCCATGTGTCAAATTGAAAGCGATAACGGTAACGATTGGAAGTCGCGGTCACCCCACAGGTTATTGCCAATATCGTTCAAGTTTCAATACTTACAACAACAATTTTTGTGGGGCGACAGCTCTCGTTCCCGTTTAAATATAATCTTATTTCAAATAGGGTTTGGTAACTATCTATTATTAGGGTTCGTTTACATCTACAGACATTGAGCGTATCAGACACGTAAAGATATGAACCGCTGATACAAAATATGTATGTCCGCGTCTGCGTAACGGTAGATATAAATATACAAACCGAGGCCCAAATCAAGTGTCTTATTTTGTAAACAAAAACTACCCTCCATTTTAAGCTATTCCGTGGTCATTGCATAGTTATTTATACAGTATTAGATCTTTTACAATGATTAACAAATTCAATCAATCAGTTCCTTCAGTTTGCTCAGACGATCATATTTGTTTACAAAGTAAGACACTTGATTTTGGCTTCAGTATACGTTAATACACTCTGTATACAGAGTGTGAAAGGGTATATGTCGAATAAAAAATAAAAATAAATTAATGTCTCATACAAATCGATCAGCTGATCGGGACGAAATATATGAAAAGGCAAAAAATAAATTAATAGAAACGTCGTAGAACAAAAGTTGTTCAGTTACCGATACTGAACACCCTCCCTTCGGCTTCATATACCCTTTACGTTACACCCTGTAG
This sequence comes from Tachystola acroxantha, assembly GCA_963506565.1. NCBI lineage: Eukaryota > Metazoa > Arthropoda > Insecta > Lepidoptera > Oecophoridae > Tachystola > Tachystola acroxantha. Next base: position 2,037,088 of record OY735874.1, read on the forward strand.
ATAGTTTTGTCTGTAACGGCACGTGCCTGTCACGCTCAATGTCGGTAGATATAAACGGAGCTAATTTGACGGTGCACGAATCAACAAAATTGACATTCATTGCTCGAAATGGGTTTGCTTTCATCGTATCACTGCGAAAGACATTGCTACATTTCAATGGAGCTTTGCCCCACCTACAAAACTACGTGACCATTTAAGCTGTACCCATCATTTTGTTGGGGACTTATTACAGGTTTCATATTGCATAATCATAATCAGAATCATTTTCTACTACTCTCGCAACTCCTATAGAAGAATAACAAAAACAATGAATAAATCGCTTCGATTTCTTACTATTTTCTGAATTTCTTAATTAAGCTGTTTTTTTCGAATCGCAACTTGTACAAAACTTTTTTAAACTAATAATTTTAATAAAAAACGAAGATATTTTTACATTTATTCGCTATCTTGTACAACTTGCGGTTGATGGTGTGGCAGAATCTGGCATTGTCATTTCATCGTCTTCGTTAACAACAAAGTAGATTGAGGAATGCAAAGAATGACAATTAAGTTCATTTACTGATACGATAAATATTGATTATTATTATATTATTAAGGCCACATTAAGTTTATTTTAAAACACCAATTTAATCTTAAATTCTACAAGTGATTTTGAATTCGTGCAACAATTTTTGACAGGTACTTATGTAAGGAATGGTAACATCTCATAATAAAGAAAAATGTTTACTTTAATTAACATTACACGAATTTAAAATCACCCCTGTATAAATAAGAGAGCCTTAGTAAATAATACGAATACCATACTTAGCTACTTTTGACCGAAGTCCGTGAATTAAGAGCCTTCCATGAGCCAACTAGCGCCGCCAATCTTAGAAACATAATATCTTCCAATATAATAAATTTTATTAAAAAAGCTATTACAAAATATTTATTACGATAAATACTATTTTTTAAATGCTTATTTATAACGTGATTCAATTTCGGTAAGTTGTAGTTCGCATAATTGCGAAAAACGGCCGTTTTTGGCACATTTGTGAACTACAACTTAGCTTGTCGCAATTATGCCATGTTTTGTATTATTGAAAAATAGTATTCATCCTAATAAACATTTTGTAACTAGCTTTTTTAATAAAATTGATTAAATTGGAAGATATTATTTTTTCAAGATTGGCGGCGCTAGTTGGCTCATGGAAGGCCCTTAAGCATTAAGTTTTAGAATATTTCCATAAATATTTGCACGCCGTCCTTAATTTTGTACGCAGAAGGGAGGGACGCGAGTGAAAAACATTTAATTTTCGGTACTTGTCATGTCAATTGTCAATTACCGAAAATTAAATGTTTTTATTTATTAGTACAAAATAGACTCATGATCAATACTGTGAAATCAAAATTAGTTGAAAAATGGCATTTAGAAAATTTGCGTTAGAAAGAGACGGAAACAGCACACGATGTATTGTAGCTGTAACGTCATACTGAGGTAGCGCCCATACAAACTTCTCCACAACTTGACTTAACCGTAATAAAGATTTTGTAGCTTTTTTAATAAAATTGATTAAATTGGAAGATATTATTTTTTTAAGATTGGCGGCGCTAGTTGGCTCATGGAAGGCCCATAATATTTTCGGTATTAATTGAGATATCGAAAAACTGATTTCACAGTTCTCTTCAGCAGGAGCAGGAGAGTTGATTGAATACAGAAATTGAGTCAAATACCCTTTCCTACAGAACCTAATGGCATTCTACATTTATTCCTAATACATATATCTCGTTATTAGTCCGCTAATGTGACATACGTATTGTGCGTCCCCCGGTCCGCCTCGGGCTGGTCGTCCGTATCCCGCGGCGACCACTCGCTCTCGGGGTCAGAGAACAGGTTGCGGTCAGAGAGAGAGTCATCGTCCATTGCATCCATGTCTAGGTCATCTGAAACCAACAGACAACGATTGAATTAGTGTTGCAACGACGACGGGTAAACGTAGTGTGGGACGCCGCCCGCCCAGATGGAGGGATGGCCTTCGCAAGATGGCTGGCAGAGACTGGATGCAAAAGGCCGAGAATCGGGTTGAGTGGCCTGCTTTGGGAGAGACCTACGTCCAGCAGTGGACTGATGATGATGACGACGTTGTAAAGGACGACTGCCCTGCGTCACTGTCAGTCCCGATGTGTATGCACGCGTCACTAGTGACTACTAAAGCCTCGCTCACCGTCCATGCCGTATCCGATGAGCTCCGCCGCCCACTCTGCGACTGCACCGCGTCACTGGCCGCCCTATGGGTATGCACGCGTCACTAGTGACAACTGAAACCTCGCTCACCGTCCATGCCGTCTCCGATGAGTTCTGCCGCCCACTCGATGTTGAACTCGAGGCGCTGGTTGAACTCATGCTCACCCGGCGACTGCCCCGCGTCACTGTTCGCCCTATGGGTATGCACGTGTCACTAGTGACTACTGAAGCATCGCTCACCGTCCATGCCGTCTCCGATGAGCTCTGCCGCCCACTCGGTGTCGTACTCGAGGCGCTGGTTGAGAACACACTCACCCGGCGACTGCATCGCGTCACTGTCAGTCCCTATGGGTATGCACGCGTCACTAGTAACTACTGAAGCCTCGCTCACCGTCCATGCCGTCTCCGATGAGCTCCGCCGCCCACTCGGCTTCTGAACCGCGTCAATGTCAGTCCCTATGGGTATGCACGCGTCACTAGTGACTACTGAAGCCTCGCTCACCGTCCATGCCGTCTCCGATGAGCTCCGCCGCCCACTCGGTGTCGTACTCGAGGCGCTGGTTGAGCTCACGCTCACCCGGCGACTGCATCGCGTCAATGTCAGTCCCCATGGGTATGCACGTGTCACTAGTGACTACTGAAGCCTCGCTCACCGTCCATGTCGTCTCCGATGAGCTCCGCCGCCCACTCGGTGTCGTACTCGAGGCGCTGGTTGAGATCACGCTCACCGGGTGACTGCACCGCGTCCGTGTCAGCGTCGGTCACGTCGTATATCTCAGTCATTTTCATCTGGAGAGAGATTTGGGTTTTTAATAACAAAAATAATACCAAAAAAAGGTAGGGTAGAAGATATCGCTAGTGCACCGCGCATCATGATCTTCCCCGAGTGATGTTCATTGTAGAATTAGGTTATTTTATTGTGTAATTATTATTGTAGAATAATTTTATTGTAGAATTAGGTAAATGTATGGATTTGATGTCATAGGTACAGTGCGCGAGGCGTAAGCTCAGGTTTACATTTGTGTGAGTGATCGCCAAGCTGCTAGCGGTACAAGAGGTGAAGTGCGGTGCGTGCGCGGCAGGGTGGCGTCCCGCTGTGTATAAAGTATGCGTAGGACGCGTCGCGCCTCAGGCCGAATATCACTCTACACTATCTGTGTGCACTCACACAAATGCAAAGCTGAGCTTACGCCTCGCGCACTGTATATATGCGCACACCTCGATAAAAAGTTATAAGTACGTTGCATTTCGGGCAAAAATCGGGCATCCCTAAAAATTCAGAGTGACGTCACGAATCTCGCGAACATGGCTGCCTAGCGTTATTGACGTGTGGGAAAAAACGGCGAAATAGTTGAATTTCAATTTCATTTTTTACAGTCATCTTCTACTTTTATGTAATAAAAGTGATGTATTTGGGATCCTAATGAGAAATACTATATGAAATAAATATTGTTTTATTGAATTTCGATATGAGTTAACTAGCATATTGGCAACGGAAACGTCCCAGGACAAAGCGTCGTCCTGGTGAAAACAGACTGGGAGAGCCGACCCCAAACGACATGAAAAGTAGCAAGGGCAAAGAAGAACGCTTTCTTTCTTGCCCTGCACGGGATCGGCGGGACTTTAGCTCCGCTACTGCCCGCTGAAGGCGCAACAAAACAAAATCCCACCAATCCGTAGCTTCTTCGCAGTGAAAAGGTATTACGTAAATGATAAATGGAGAGAAATTTTCATCACGACCGGGATTCGAACCAGGGTCCTCGTCTATCCGTGACACGCTCTACTCCGACAGAGCCACCGTGATATCGTACCCAGGTTGTGAATTTTGTCTCAATATTCTCGTCTTAGAGACGGTAGCGACATCTATCCAGTAATTGTGCAATTACACAAATTCATGTCTTACATTGCAGTTAGTAACCATGTTTTTAATTGATGACGTGTTCCTTTTTCATATGTTTTGATATTTTTTTGCGTATGCGCTATGCGAAATGAAAATCTAAATTTTTGTCCATTTATCATTTAGATTTTCGTATGGCATAGCGTATTATGCAAGAAAATATCAAAATGTATTACGTAGTCGCTATTGAGCTAATTTACTTTGGCAACTCATGGTTAGGGTCTGTACCCTATTGGTACAGTGGATAATCTACTTATAATTCGTTTAAGATATTTGGATTTTGGATAGAAAAGAATCGAGCGTAACCACAGGGTCTCGATTCTTTTCTATCCAAAATCCAAATATCTTAAACGAACAGAAAGTAGATTATCCACTGTAGCAATAGAGTAGGTAACAATGTCTTAATTAAGTATTAAAGTACGTAATACTGATGTCATGTGGCGTTACAATAACAAATTAGTCGGAACGCAATGCGCCCGTAGTAAACAGCGGGCTATCGACAAAGAGCCCGCTATCGGCGACATGCAAACAACTGGTAAATGCACGAGAGGCTACGTCTTGTTATTGTCATTATTATACGTATGGGGGCGAAGTTCGATAGTTTACAAATTATTGTACGGTGGAACACAGAGAAAGGTGCACAGGAAAAAAAAAATTTAAAATTTAAACTGTTTATTTCATTGTAAAAGGGTTACAAAAAATTATAGCACTTTCCGGGCTCTAATCTCATTTGTGAGAGATTATATGAGCCGGAAGAGGTCGCCAGTGGCGCCATTTTACTTAATATTGACTTAATTAAATTTAAATTTAGCACTTACTTGATATGTAATCATGGTAAGTTTACATATATTAAATTTGTGGGCTTTGTAGCACATTTATTTGTATGAAAAAGATAAGCAGGCAAATTGAAACTACGATTCGAGGAGAGTTTTTAAGGTTGAGATATTCTCAAAAACTATCTAATCTATCTAATCCACTCATTAACATTCGAGTCACTGTCTGTACTCAATAAGCCAGTCCATCTAGCCCACAGACCACTTACCCCATAGACATGAAATCGGTACAAAGCAAGCGAAAAATTCTGTCACGCTATAGGCGCAATTAGACGAAGCGGGGGGGCAGGGGCGCCATATTAAACCCGTTTCGATATCTCAAGGCAATTTTGCGCTCATGTGCAGGCAGAAACGGGCGCCCTGTTACAGGTCTATGGGGTAAGTGGTCTGTGTTCTAGCCAGACAAATAAAAATGATTAGTCGCCACGCATAATTTATATAAACAGTGAATTAAGCGGCTATATGTGTGGAATCGCCCTTATGTTCCACGAAGGGAAATTTGCAATAGGAAACGAATTTAATTACAAATGCAACCACGGCCTAATTGTTTTGGTAGTTTGTAACAAACGTTAAATGTGGGATTTCCGTTTGCAAATTGATTGAGTAATCAAGTTTCTCAATTGTTCCATGATTTTATACCGAGTATAGAATAAGTAGGATTTATAGGTGTTTGCAACATAAAATCTCTTTTACATAAGTATATATTCTTTTTGGTTCAAATTTTTAGCTTTTTTAGTCTATATTCTGTTTGTTGTCATTCTTCTTTTGTTTTCTTTTATTATTACATCGATTTTTTATGTTGTATTGTCTGTAATTTTTGTTTCCTTTTTTAGTTCTAATTTAAGTTTGTTTGTATCTGTTAAGTTTTGTTTGTATCTGTTAAGTTTTTTTGATTACTTTGTCTGACCATTATTTGGCTGATGGCTTTTGGCCGAGCCACAATAAATAAAAAAAAATACATCGATTTTATTACTTTACAGTATTTTCTTCATTAATTACATGAATTACCGCTGAACGCCCACATTAACCAGCCCTACTAGCTCACAACACCCAGCAGCGTATCAAACAATAGGTGCAAGTTGTGTTATGGGTGAAAGCAGGTTAGGTGTGAAAAGAAAGACCCGGTCGTCGTCGTTCGACCGTTCTTATTACCTGCGTCGTAAGAGTTGATATCGTACTGCAAATGTTACTTTTGATTTACGGAATATATAAATCACAAGACAGGGACTATCACTTGAATTTGTATAGTGCAGTGCAGTAAAGTTGTATAGTGTATTTAGTTAAAGTGTGTTTAGTTCAGCTGGCTACATAATAGGCTAGTTGACTAAATTTTTATTTTTTGCATCAATCAACTCTCAAGCTCCTGCTGAAGAGAACTGTGAAATCAGTTTTTCGATATCTCAATTAATACCGAAGATATTAAGCGGTTAATTGGGGGGATGCTCCATCTCTTTTTAGCAAAACGGCCTTTAGTATGAAGTATGTATGGCGCTACCACGGTATGACGTCACAGCCACAATACGTCGTGTACTGTTTCTGTCTCTTTCTAATATAACTTTTTTAAATGCCTGTAGTTACTTCATTTTTTAACTAATTTGAATTTTGATTTCACAGTTGATCATGAATTTGTGTCTATTTTGTAATAATAATGAAAAACATTTAATTTTCGATACTTGTCAACTAGCCTATTATAGTTTGCATACCTGCATGCAGGTTGAATGACCAATTTTATTTTTATTTTATTATGGTATGGAAAACCAACAGCTTATAAACTACTACATTTTCATTTTAATAACATGTCTTCACTTATACAGGGTGTAACGTAAATGGTATATGAAGCCGAAGGGAGGGTGTTTAGTATCGGTAACTGAACAACTTTTGTTCGATTTTCGCGAATTTATTTTTTGACTTTTCATACATTTCGTGCCGGTCAGCTGATCGATTAGTATGAGTCATTAATTTGTTTCTATTTTTTATTCGAAAAGTCGTAGAAAAAAAATTGTTCAGTTACCGATACTGAACACCCTCCCTTCGGCTTCATATACCCTTTACGTTACACCCTGTAGATACTAATTAATTAAATAAGACGCAAATAATGAGATAAAAGATAGAAACTATCTTTTCATTTCAAAAACATAACACCATTTTATATTATGACTGTATTCTTGCAAATAAAATTTTTGAGTTTGATAGGGTTGTTACCCCTACAACTACAGCCCTTCTAAAGAGATCGTCGACCTTTCTCTAATCTTGGGATCCGATAAACTTTATTGTCCCCTTCACCTTCCATTCTATTTTTAACCAAACGTAACTTGGATGTCACCTTATTATCGGTGTCAAGATAATATTACGCTAAAGGCGTTTCAATGACGACTCGTGTCTAATTCGGCATGTAAAGTAAAATGACATTGCCACATTTCAATGGAGCTTTGCACCTTCAAAACTACGTGACCATTGAAGCTGTACCTATCATTTTGTTGGGGACTTATTACAGGTTTCATATTGCATAATCATAATCAGTAGAAGTTGCGAGAGTAGTAGAAAATGATAATAAAGACAATGAATAATTCGCTTCGATTTCTTACTATTTTCTAAATTCTTAATTAAGCTGTTTTTTCGACTCGTTTGATGTACTAAACTTTATTTTAAACCAATAATTTTAATAAAAAAAACGGAGGTATTTTTACATTTATTCGTTATCTTGTTCATAATACGGTTGATGGTGGGGCAGAATCTGGCATTGTCATTTAGAATGGCAACACAGCGAATTCTTCTGTTAATTTACATGGTAACATAGAGAAGAAAATACATGTATACATATACAACTTATATTTATCAGAGATATTTTTCCAGCTGTTTCCACAGTGTTGACCGTTAATATATGTATATTTTGTAAAAAAAAATGTTTATGTAAATATTACATACTAGCTGTACCCCGCAACTTCGTTTGCGTATAGGAGGAGGATGGAGAGGATGGAGGAGATCAGGAGGCAGATCTTCCTCTCTGAATCCTTGTTTCCACATCACATACCGCCATGGCTTATAGCCTATGAGCTGTCCGGATATTTCAGCTATCTCCTAGTGAAACTCCCATCAAAATCCCTTCAGTAGTTATGGCGTGATACTTGCACAAAGTCACAGACAAAAATTCTAAAAATTAGTGTTTTGACATCAGTATCGATCCTAAAACACATCACAGTTATTATTTTCAAAAAATATCCAATGTACAGACACAACTTTTTTACAATCTTGTTATATGTAGGTATAGATATAGTTTTTATGCATTATGCCATGCTCGGCGAACAAATTAAATGATGAATTTCCTATTGTTTGGAAAATTAGGTGAAAATAAAATCATTTTTGGAAAATAATATAATTCCTTTCCGTACACCGTAATCCGTTTCCAAAATTAATTTAATTTATTTCTTGTACCCGCGGGATCGGTGGGTAATAACATTAATTGGTTTTTGTGTTGGAAACGGATCCCGGTATCGGTGGAGACAAACTGCCGGGATCCGTTTCCAATCCAAACGGATCCCGGGATCGGTGGAGGTAACCCCATAATTTCTAGCCGTGGGCTAGAAATTATTCATCATTTAGGACTTGAACCTGCGATCTGCGCTGCGCAAGATCGAAGGTTCACGGAATAACAAGCTCGCAGATTCAAGTCTTGCCCACGAATAAAAAAAATCATCATTTAATATGTAAATATTTGTTAATTCTCACCTTATTATCACTATCGAGATAGTAGTATGCAAGGAGAGCCTCGTTGTGTGACGTCACGCTCAGGATGTGTTCAAACGTGTCTGTGTCGGACACAGCGTCATTGTAGGACACGCGGAATTCGCTCGCTCGCCTGGTGGACAAGAAAATAGTATATTTAATTGTTGTAAAATTAATATTAAAAGTAAAAAATCAAGTCATTTCTATGTGGAATTTATTACGGAAGTCTAAATGACAATGCCAGATTCTGCCCCACCATCAACCGCAAGTTGTACAAGATAACGAATAAATGTAAAAATATCTCGCCATTTATTCATTGTTTTTGTTATTCTTCTATAGGAGTTGCGAGAGTAGTAGAAAATGATACTGATTATGATTATGCAATATGAAACCTGTAATAAGTCCCCAACAAAATGATAGGTACAGCTTAAATGGTCACGTAGTTTTGTAGGTGGGGCAAAGCTCCAATGAAATGTGGCAATGTCTTTTAAACAGAGCGTAAACTCTTCTAAAAAAAAAAATTTTTGATTAAAAAAGTTACCATAGAGGTATTACAACATCTACCCTTAATCAAAATTCTCTAAATACACAGTAAATCAAAAAATACAGGAATATAACTTAAATATAAATTAACAAAGAAAGTTAAAAAATATATATAATTAAAAGTTATTCTAAATTATGTCCGTACTGTGTAGACATCGTTAACCTGTGAACTATCATCCCTAGCCTATTCCATTTCTCTTAACATTTAAACACAGCGTAAACTCTTCTAAAAATATAATTTTGATTAAAAAGTAGTCACCATAGAGATATTACAACATTAATAAAAAAAAATACATCCAACTAATAAGCTATCTCGAAAAGGGACGACTTCACTCTCTGCTGCAATCCTGGTACACAACTTTCGATCTATCTCCACATTCATCAATCTCTCAAAAACTACTGAACCGATTTTAATAATTCTTATACAGTTGCAGTTTTAAATTTTATCTATCTAACAGTGACAGAATTATTGTCATAGGTCAAATAGTTTTTGAGAAAATCTCAATTTTAAAAATTCTCCTCTAGTACACCTTTCTCTGTGTTCCACCATACATGTAGGTAGGTACGCTGGTCAGATTGTAGTAGACCGCATTAGTGGACGTAAGTCCTCATCCGGTCTATAGATGATTAGACTATATTAAACTCATAATTGAGTTATTATTTATTAAAGTAATAAACACAATGAGAAGTTACAAACAAATATGGCTATAAACAAACTTAGAAATATGATTTAAGGGGCGGCGAGCTGTCAAACTCGAGCGCGAGACAGAAGATGTCCCGCAGCGGCGGAGTGAAGAGCACGGCACAGTGACTCCATATTTGTACTTTTATTGATTTTGGATGAATTTTGGCAGGGAAATTAAAATACGCCAATAAAAATCAGATTTTTTAAAACAAGCTCTCGTAATTATAATACCCTACATTTTGATATATATTTCGTATGAATAACTATTTCGGTTTAGACATAATTATAATTTTAAATGACATGGAAGGGGTATGTTTGCGATTTTTTTCTATCGAGCGAAGTTTGTCCAATCGTGTATTGGTATTCATCAGTCCCTAAATATACACCTTAAGAGCGTTCCATGAGCCAACTAGCGCCGCCAATCTTAAAAAAATAATATCTTCCAATATAATCAATTTTATTAAAAAAGCTACGTTCACATTGTTTATTGCTATAAATATTATTTTTTAAATGCTTATTTGTAACGTGATGCAATGTAGGTAAGTTGTAGTTCACATAATTGCGAAAAACGGCCGTTTCTGGTACGTTCGAGGTACGCTCGTTAGTTTGTAATAGACCGCATTTGGCCTTTCGTATTTCAGTCGACGTAAGTCCTCATTCGGTCTATAGATGATTAGACTATATTAAACTCATAATTGAGTTATTATTTATTAAAGAAATAAACACAATGAGAAGTTACAAACAAATATATTATTATATATTAACAAAATTAGAAATATGATTTAAAACTACTTCCCTCTGGGTAAGGTCCCTAGAAATGCCGTTAGGCATAAACCTCATTTCCTTAAACCGTGTTTTTGTCACTTCGTTAAAAACGTTAAGGTTGAAAGGGATGCCTAAACGGTGGAATAACTTTAAATCACGTTTATGGCTACGCGCCGAAGTATAAGTATAGTGTAAATGTAAATTCAAAAATATGTCGACGTGCAGAAATGTACACAACGTGCTTACTTGCAATAAAGAAATTTGACTTGAAGAAATTTGACTTGTATTTAGAGACTTTAAAAAATTCCAATTCATTATTACGGCCAAATAGCCTATCCAAGGGTTCCAAGGTCACCCTGTGCACTGGGTGACACGCGCCTAGGTCGCTAACCGGCAGCCTATCGCGACCCCACAGTGACGTCAATCAACATCTGCGCACTGTCGCTGTTATCTACCCAGCGAGCACGGACGCAATACTGTATCAACGAGGGCATTCACTTTCTTCTAATTCCACGCACTTGGCCACAGCTGGGCAATTGGGCAGTTAAAAAACCGGTCGGACTCGCGCACCAAAGCTCAAAGTCAAATTTCTTTATTGCAAGTAAGCACTTTGTGTATATTCTTGCACGTCAACATTTATTTTGAATTTACATTTACACCACTTTGCAAGGAAAAGGTGCCAACGCTGAGGAGAAAAAGTGGCAAAAAACTCTCAGCAGCACATCTTTTAAAATAACATAATAATACACAATTACTTAATAACTAGGTATTACACAACTATTACTATTGTTAGTAATCTAGACTTTATCCCTCATGCGGAACCGGCGACACACACCATGCATGTTCATCGTTTAAATAGGCTTCCGTGCAAACAACTTAACCCCGTAACTTTGCTCTAACGAAAAGATAAACTAGATTTAGAAACCAACTTATCTTTGCCATTATCAAAATATTATGTCCATGCATCGACATACTCCTGAATTCCTGATTAGTTGATCATCATAAGTTTGTAATAACAAAAAAAAATCTTTTTGAAGGTATGTAATTTCAAATTTACAGTTTTCGGATTTTTTTCCTTTCCTTGTGATGTAAGACCTAGCTTCTTGCCTTTCATGATTGTAGGTCAACGGAAAGTACCCTATAGGTTTTGGTTTTCTTGCATTTTCATACAAATATGCGAGATAATGAGACATACACAGCGATATCTTTTGATTGCGTTGATGTTTTCACGGCTGCCTGAGGTTGCTACCCTAATTTCAACTTGATACGTCCATCTGTTTCTGATATAGGTCTTGACAGTCGGACAACAAAGTGATCCTATAAGGGTTCCTTTTTTCCTTTTGAGGCACGGAACCCTAGAAAGAAACCGAGGCATAAACCGTTGTATAACTTTGGAAGTCGCGTTTATTGCTAACAGCGAATAATATCGTATTAATTTCGATTGTCCAGTGAGTGAGCACAGTAGGTAAACAGCTGTTGTGATAAGGGCCCTGTGACAAAGGACCAATCGAATCCTTATCACACTGGCCCATTTTCCCATTGTATTCGTTCACAGGAATTTTGTTTGTGAAACGTATCGGTGTTTGATATGATTATAAAATGTATTCACAATGCTATATAATTCGGTAATGCGCAGTATTGTGAATTCGGACGAGATATTAATACGGATTTTGCGAATTTGGCATAACATGTTGATCCTTTGAGATTGATAATGTGTGTCAGTGGAGTCAATAATATTCCTATATTGTTCTTCTTTTTCTTTATTTTCTCGTGTGGTTTAGTGACCAAACCTATTTGTCAAAGTTATTCAGGCCGCCCGTAGACCTTTGACGTGGCCTAACGACTGCTGTCAAGCGACAACCGACCGGGACCAACTGCTTAACGTGCGCCCCGCGGCACGAAGGGGCTCAGATCTAAAAGTGTCACTAGCGGTCACCCATCCAGGTCCTGACCTTTTTTTTATCGAGGGGAAAATCCTCATGGATACCTCTTTGCCACGGGGAGGCGAAGAGGTCTGCAACCTTATGCAACAGTGAAAAAATCATCCTTCTAAAAGATATGGCCGTTTATGTCGAATTTTGGCGCATATTTATTTATTTATTTTATTAATGGACTCGACAGTTCGTCATTTGCCAATGTCATGTTACAGAAAATTCAATGTATAATAGTCTTCTATCTTCCTCCAGGGGAGTCGCCGTAGCGTCATCACCCTGGGTAGCCGCGTCTTCTTGTCTTCATCCAGAGGAGACGCCGTAGCGTCAATCACTGTGGACGAAGCAGCTCGACAGTCACGTTCACTCCCGAGCTTGTAGCGGGAACTCTTGATAAAAGCTTGAAACTTCAGATCTTGCATAAATAATCCAAGAACTTCACCGTACTGTCATTCGTGAACATTTTCTGATTAATTTAACGTGATATTAAACACAAAATAGTCCCTGTAGACGTTAAAAGGAATATTATCAAATAATTTCGCAACCGTCGTTTCCCGCCATTTTCAAGAGAACCCATTGGCGCATATTTATATGAAAAAGCAAAACCTCAAAACCTATAGGGTACTTCCCGTTGACCTAGAATCCACATCCCTCCAAAAAAAATTTTTTTTATCTTTTCGTTAGAGCAAAGTTACGGGGTTAGTAAATTGAGTTGAACGGATCCGCCTTTGCCGGTATTTTTTTTACCGAAGTGTAAAAGATTCAAGCGAAAGATTTTATTATTTTATGGATTCATTAAATACAATCAGAATATTTTATCTCATTAAATCTAATAGCTAATAGACTAATCAATAATTGACTAGCTAGGTACCTACCTATTAAAGTTAATTAAAAAGATAAACGAAATCTGTGAGTCGTACTTAGAACCGGGGTCAAAGAATTTTAGGAAATCGATTTAGCGGTTTTCTAGTAACAGACAAAGTTGTTATTTGTGCCAATTTATTTCCTTCGTATTTCAAATTGTCTCATTAAAACTTTACTGTAATGCCTTTGTGCAATTGTTTAGCTTAATGGTTTCACTTCACTTGGCTATTCGTATTCGCTATTGGATGTTTGTCGTATTTGTCAAATACTTGACGTACATACAAATAAGACGAATATTTTGTCAAGAATACCAACCACACATGGCAATTATGACAAATACGCAAATACGAATAGTCAAAGTCTTTCTTTATTGCAAGTAAGCACGTTGAGTACATTTTTGCACGTCAATATATTTTTTGAATTTACATTTACACCACTTTGCAAGGAAAAGGTGCCAACACCGAGGAGAAAAAGTGGCAAAAAACTCTCAGCAACACATCTTTTAAAACAATGATAATACAATGATTACTTAATAACTATACAGTACGTAACTATTACTATTGTTAGCAAGTTTATCCCTCATGCGGAACCGGCGACACACACCATGCATGTTCATCGTTTAATAAATAGCCAAGTGAACTGCCAGCGTGACATATAAATATAGAAATGGGTAGGTACTCTAGGTACTAAGTCAAAGCTCGTGTCAATACCTATGACGTCATTCGGTGGACATTTACCTCTATACGAATACGGATACAGATAATGTTTACAGTTGCAATAAAGTAGATAAAGGAGCAAGTTTAATTGGACACTTGAAGGTCAGTAAGATTAGACCGATTCCTAATCACTCATTTAGTTATTAGCTACAAGTAAATGCAAGAGATTGTTCTAAGACTCGGATTATGGCGATGCAAATCGTCATTAAAAGCAGATAATATAAAAGACAATATAGGTAGAGACAAATCACTTCCATCTTCTGCGATCCTGGTAAACAACTTTCGCTTTCACCTACTCAGTCTCCATTTTGACTGCTTCCAGGTACATATGTTTGTTGTTCAACGCCATTGATATCCTACAAAGAACTAGATACAAAGTCTGCCTTCTAAAAATGTCCGAGCGCAAAGAAGGTCCAAACGGATGAATGGACCATTTGCTTCATTGGACATTATTTCGACGTTAACAATGGACCCTTATTTGGAGGCTTTTAAATTGTTTTAGTAGGACCTTTGTGTATCTAGTTGTTCATAGGAGATCAATGTTCAACGCCGATTATTCTAGAATTTTTGGATATTCTAATGTCTAGCCTTAATCTATCATCTAACTGCACCCATCTCCTGCTCATCTGGTATCCCTCTTCCCATGCACGGCCAGCTTATAGGCAGAAACGAAACACTTCGATCTGCTGCGATCCTGGTACACAACTTTCGCTTTCACCTACACAAAATTACACATTGACAGCTTCCCCTGTTTATTGTTCTACGCAGATTGTTCCAGAACCTTTGAATATTCGCGAACATTCCAATGTCTAATTTCCTTTACCTATCTTGTAATTGCAACCACCTACTGCCCATCTGGTACCCGTCGTCGCTCTTCCCGTCCCCGGCCAGCTTGTAGGCAAAAACTAAACACCATCCATCTTCTGCGATCCTGGTACACAAATATCGCTTCCACCTAAGTTTCCATTTCGACCGCTTCCAGAGGTGTTTACTATTCAACACCGACTGTTCTAGAACGATTGGATATTCTCGGAAATTTCTAATACTTCGCTGGCTCAGTGACCCAATGGTTCTTATCTAACATTAAAGAACGCCACTTCAGTCTGTCTCGCGCCAGCTGGACGACTGAAGCCTCTAATGTCTAATTTCCTATAACTATCCATCTAATTGCACCCACGTCCTGATCATCTGGTATCCCTCGTCCCGTCCAGGGCAGGCAAAGACGAAACACTTCCATCTTCTGCGATCCTGGTACACAAATATCGCTTCCACCTACACAGTTTCCATTTCGACCGCTTCCAGAGGTGTTTACTACTCAACACCGATTATTCTAGAACTTTTGGATATCCTAACGTCTAATTTCCATAATCTATCATCTAATTGCACCCACCTCCTGCCGATCTGGTACCCGTCGTCCCCCTTCCCGTCTCCGGCGAGCTTGTAGTATATCCTGGCGGCCTGCGACCGGTCGTGCGCGGTGTACACGAAGCCGTGAAGCTGCTGCAGTAGGTTCAGACTCAGGCGCCATAAGGACTTGCTCATCTTAGGTGTACAGGTCACGAACCTGATGAGAGACAGGCGATAATGGTCTTAAATTACAAAACTAAATAGAAAGTTTAATTCTTTTTGGCATAAAGTGCATATAGGTTGTATAGTCTATCCCAATTCAATTGTTCATGGAGGTAAGCAAACCACTATAGCCGTCAACGTCGTGCTTGCAGCGCCCACGGGGTACAGGCAATGGTTTTAGAGGGGATGCGGGCGGTGTGGCGGGAGCGGGGAAGCTAGCTTCACACCGCCCGCAGCCCCTCCGAGACCGTATTCCCTCGTCCCCGCCAACCCCTATACCCCGTTGGCGTTGAAAGCACGACGTTGACAAACTATAACCGCAGTTACTTATTTACTAATCCATTGCTTTAGCCAGCTTTGACCTGAACTGACTCAAATGAGTCACTTCAGAGTGAAAATATCGAAATTTCAAATTACTAATACATTGTTTTTGGTGACTTAACGCCATGTTTGCTTATTTACATCCATGGAAAATTGGATTGGGACGAACTATATACCAAAGTGTCCAGTGTCTTATTTTGTAAACAAAAACTACCCTACCCTACTAACATTTTAAGCTGTTCTGTGATTATTACATAGTTATTTTCAAATTATTAGATCGGATCACTTTATTTTCACAATGATGAACAGGTTCGATGAATCAGTTCCTTCAGTGTTACATCACAACAGGTAATTAGACGATCATATTTTTTTACAAAATAAGACACTTGTTTTGGGCTGCGGTTAAGGGTTCCCACACAGCACAAGCGGGCAGATCACGAATAAACGCGTTGTCGCAAACTAAACCTTGGGCCCTTTCTTGAAAAATCAAAAGCCTGAATGAAATTCTGTAATTTTTTGACGATTCTGCTAAGATATTCAGCTCGAATCTGTGGGGTGACCGCGAATTCCAATCGTTATCGTTTTCAATTTGACACATGGACGCTATACATTGCTGCCATGTTTTTGCAAGTTTTAACAAACGACAACGAAACGCAGCAATGTATATCGTTCAAGTGTCAAAATGAAAATGATAACCATAACGATTGAAGTCGCGGTCACCCCTCGGATCGGATTTGTAATACACAACAAATACACAACATAAATAATTAGTAGGTATATTCTACATAATATAACCACATTTATCATTCATGGACAAGCTTATGGATTAAATATTCAAAAGATATGTTTATTGGCGTATTATACAATGTCATATAAAGATTTGTGACCGATTTCTCGAATCAGGAATGCTTTCACTTCGAAAGCACGATTCAAAGTGCAGAGATATCATTCTGTTAAATGGGTATTAAGTTGACGTACAATGTTGATTTTTCCACGGCTGCATGAGGTTGCAGACCTGAGTATTTAGTATTAATTTCAACTTGATCTGTCCACGCGTTTCTGAGATGATGTCTTGACAGACAGACGGACAACAAAGTGATTCTATAAGGGTTCCTTTGAGGTACAAAACCCTAAAAAATGTAACGTGATGTAAATATAACAATGAGGACTTAAACTGTTATTAGTTAAGACACAAATTATTCTGTTATTTTTAACTGTATTTTACTGTCAAAACAGCAGTTAATAGATGTTTAATCCATTACAATAAACAGGAAATAGTAACATTTCACAAAGAAGCCATTATCGGTTCAACTGCGCTGCGATAGCGATATCACTACTGTCGAGGTCGAACCAATGTTGCCTCATTGTGTTTCTATCGGCGATACACTAGAACAATAGATTATGCTATTTTATTGGCCTATTTTGAGCGATTCACTGATTTATTATACGTAGGTATTATGTTATATGTTATTTATGGATTTCATAGCGGTTTGTGGTGTAGTATAGTGAGTAAACTTATTTTCTGAATTGCTTAAGTGGCTCAGTCCGACCCGAAGAACCAAACATGTTCTTATATTATTAAAATATGTGTTGCTCAAAGTTTTTACTACTTTTCTATCTCTAAAGGTGCTCCCTCACCGGGAGCATTTGCGTGTAATGTAACGTTACAGATTCGAGCATTACATCAGTGAGGGAGAAAAACAGCGTCAGTCAGGGAGGTAGTATTGTAATGTAATGCTCAAAGTTACATTACACGCGAATGCTCCCGGTGATCCCTCACCTTAATATTATCCCTCAACTTAATATTTTATGTTTTTTTTCGGTTCAAGTCCTGCCCACGGCTAGAAATTTCTCATCATTTTTTGTTTGCCGAGCATGGCATGACAGAATTTGTCTTATTATTAAGGTGCATACCTTAGCTATATACCTAATTCGTTATTTTATATATGTTGTCTGTACATTATGTATTTAAGTGTGCTGTATAGTGTCAAATAAATGTCTATTCATTCATTCTATATTTAAAAAATACATACGTTTAAAAGAAAGTCACAAAAACATAACTTCGCAACTTCAAGAAGTTGTGACGACCACCTATCGAGATGACGCCCTATATCTAAGTAAATATTTTAAATTGACGCATTATCAAACGTCAGCAAACGTAATACGTGCAAAAATTACAAACAAAAGCGTTTTTTGCGAGAAAACCTTGACACAGTAACGTACGATACTGTTATGCAAACTGTTAGATAATGAAACGACAATTTAGATAACTTTAATGTATAACAATGGAGTTTGCGTACATAAGAGCAGAAAAAAATGGTCGTTTAGATTTAATTTTGCGTCAGAACTTCTAAAGTTACGTGAATAAAACATATTAAAGTTACCTAAAATGGAATGTTTACAAAATATACAGATATGAGTATGATTATCAAATGAGTAAAGTTTAAAAACACAAAGGAAAAAGTCTTCCTTTATGATAAAAACCATCACCTATTTCTTATATATTTTATTTTACCATATCCAATTACTAAGCAAGTCCTAATTTACTTCTAAAGACGTAACTCACATATCACATTGACCCTCCATTCACCCACCAATACACCTACTCTATATTACACATGATGTACCTAACTCGAGAAATGGAACTACGACTATCCGAGTCAAGTAGTAATAAGGTTTTTGTATCGTACGTAACTCGTAACATGAGATAGGAACACATTTGCTTCAAAGCACAATCTAACTCCAAGACACTAATCCACCACCAATATAATACACAAGACATCCTACAGTCTACACTATACGTATGAAGTATGAACCTATCTACCCTAGAAATGGAGCTATGACCAACCTAGTGATAAGGTTGCTGTATCGAATATATTTGCTTCTAAGCACGATCACATTCCACAAGACACTGGATCCACCACCAATTACAATACATAAGACATCCTACACAACACATAATGTACCTATCTACCCGAGAAATAGACCTTTGACTAACATAGTCATAAGGTTGTTGTGTCGAACATATTTGCTTCTAAGCACGATCACATTCCACAAGACACTGGATCCTCCACCAATTACAATACACAAGACATTCTACACAACACATGTCCCTATCTACCCGAGAAATGGATCTATGACCAACCTAGTTGTTGTATCGAATATATTAGCTTCAAAGCACAATCACATTCCACAAGACACTGGATCCACCACCAATTGTACACAAGACATCCTACACAACACGTAATGTACCTATCTACCCTAGAAATGGAGCTATGACTAACCTAGTCATAAGGTTGCTGTGTCGTACACATTTGCTTCTAAGCATGATCACATTCCCAGCGACTTTGTACTGCACTGCATGCCTTTCTACTCTACCACCGACATAACTAAAAAAGCGATTGCATTAGTCAAACTAAAGGTACGATTGCGAGACGGGCGCCAGACTGTAAACCTCTGCTGCAACAATGCAAGGATGCTGCCAGGGGCGCCGGCTTTTACAAAACCTCATGGGTGCTAAAGTTGATGGCATTCAAGAAGAGTTTTGAAGTTTCGTTTTGCCCGCTTCGCGCATCGAAAAACGAACATTTTGATAAAGGATACCCGTCAGTACAGGTCGCGTCATGTAAAAAGAGCGCTGGCGGTCAAGCTGCGCATTAGGCGATTTATCGATCTATTTGGTGGTATGAGGTGCGGGCGGCGGAGGGCGGGTCACGCGCTGCATGCTTGCCGTTGCGCTATTGGTTCGTCAGTCGACCTTTGCTTTACCCATGCGCAAACACCCCCCCTCCACTTTCTTCCAGCGTTCTTTTTACATGACGCGACCTGTAACTGGCATCCGTTGCCAGCATCATTAATGAAAAAAAACGCCCATCACTAAAAGGCGATCTGTTTCTTGATGTCCATTCTCAGGGGCCCACTGTTTATTTCTCATGGGTGCTCGAGCACCCACGGAGTCGGCACCCCTGAATGCTGCAATTCTTTTGAGCAGTGCGGTTTACTGTTGCAGTTTACAGTCTGCCGTCCGTCTCGGAATTGCACCTTTAGGGTCACTTGCACCAACCTCGTGTTAAATCACAAAACCCTACTTAACTTTTGGGATATAAGACGGGTGGCCTTTACTTTAGTTCAAGGTTGGCGCAACGATTTAAGATATTTATTCTATAAAAGGATAATCAACTTAGCGTAGATACATACAAGGTTCTAAACATGTGACAATATGCACAGACGACGGAAGTTAGCTAAGATATCTGGTACTATATTATCTTTAAAGCTTATTCGCAATGAAAACAAAGCCACAATATCATAGTCGCATTTTTACGACAGTCAATCAGAGAACGTCAATCCACTTATTTATTGACCGGACGTAAAAACTGCGCCAATAAAATGCAGAATATTCTGTATTCTTCATGCAGCTTGAAACGAAACGCTTTATACCGCGGATCAAATCAAGTGTCTTCTTTTGTAAACAAAAACTACCCTACACTTCTGTGATTATTGCATATTTATTTTCACATTATTAGATCGGATCACTTTATTTTCACAATGATGAACAGGTTCGATCAATCAGATCCTTCAGTGCTACATCACAACAGGTAATTAGACGATCATATTTGTTTACCAAATAAGACACTTCATTTGAGCTGCGGTATACGTATGTATAGGTAAGTATTATTAACTTTTTAGGGTAGCTAATTTATTAAGAAAACAGTGTTTTTAAAGATTTTTCGAGTTGATAATGGTAAAAAAATCAGAGAGTGATTTACAGTCATTATAATACAATGGAAACGGACAAAGAGATGCTAACTGTTACTGCTATGTAATACATTATAATTATTTATGTATTTATTACACATGGCAACACCATTAGTGGACGAAAATTTCGTAATAATAAGACCGTGACATAGTTTATTGACTCGAATGATAATACCAACTTAGAATGGCGAAATGAGAACAAACCCGATAATTTATTGACGTAAAACACATAAAAATCATGTTTACGCTAACAAAAACCGAGATTTTTAAACCTATATAATATTAAAGAATAATAAAAGCTAAGATTACGGATATCAATCTCAAGAAAATTCAGAACGAAAGACTAATTTCACATTTGATCCGACCCGAAGGACCAAGTTCTATGTTAATTTAAGGGCCTTCCACGAGCCAACTAGCGCCGCCAATCTTAAAAAAATAATATCTTCCAATATAATCAATTTTATTAAAAAAGCTATGTACAAAATGTTTATTACGATAAATAAGTACTATTTGTTAAATGCTTATTTATAACGTGATTCAATGTCGGTAAGTTGTAGTTCGCATAATTGCGAAAAACGGCCGTTTTTGGCACATTTGTGGACTACAACTTAGCTTGTCGCAATTATGTCATGTATTGAATATTGAAAAATAGTATTCATCCTAATAAAGATAGTGTACATAGCTTTTTTAATAAAATTCATTAAATTGAAAGATATTATTTTTTCAAATTGGCGGCGCTAGTTGGCACATGGAAGGCCCTTAAGACCAACAAATAAGACATTAACAGTCATACTGTTAGGTATTCTGTGAGAAGTGATAACCTCACAAGTTGATTCTAAATGGAATTTTAATTAGTTTTGAATATTATGTAAAAAAAAAGGTATTTACATACATTACCTATCAGAATAATTGCTTATAGGTTATTCAACTATAGTAAGTACAGTTAGATAATGAATAGAAATAATTAATGTAAAAAATATCGTATGAAATTATTTTAAATACTCACTTGGTAAATGTAGCATACAATATATCGATGGGCACTCGATAGGGCAGAGTGAGAAGGGAGATATATCTCATCGCTCTCTGTCTCATCACCCAGTTGACGAGTCCATTGTTGGCGGAGTCTATGGCGTTTTGGAATATCGTCATCACAGTATCGGGAAGATTGTCGACTAGCGCATCCTGAAACGAAACGAATCATTACTTGGTTTAAAGGTCACATTCGATTGCGCCGACAACAGCAGCACGCTCATCTAAGTAACCTCGTACACTTGCACGCGCGCTTTCTGAAGGCTACCGCTTCCAGAGGGAGGTGCTGCACTAACTAGAGACTGATGAATAGAGACTGATGAATAGAGACTGATGAATAGAGACTGATGAATAGAGACTGATGAATAGAGACTGATGAATAGAGACTGATGAATAGAGACTGATGAATAGAGACTGATGAATAGAGACTGATGAATAGAGACTGATGAATAGAGCCTGATGAATAGAGACTGATGAATAGAGACTGATGAATAGAGACTGATGAATAGAGACTGATGAATAGAGACTGATGAATAGAGACTGATGAATAGAGACTGACGAATAGAGACTGATACACAATAGGACAAGCTTCGCTCGATAGAAAAAAATCGCAAACATACCCCTTCCATGTCTTTTCAAATGAAAATTATATCTAAACCGAAATAGTTATTCTAACAAAATATATATAGGGTACTATAAATACGAGAGCTGGTTTTAAAAAAAAACGATTTTTGTTGGTGTATTTTTATTTCCCTGCCAAAATTCATCCAAAATTCATAAAAATACGAATATTGAGGCACTGCGCCGTGCTCGTCACTCCATATAAACCAAAAAAGGGAAACTTAAGATAGAAGTCCAGAACTTACCTGTCTATGAGTTTTGCACTCCTCACAATCAGGATCGTAATCATACGTAGTGTCATCTAGCACATCTTGCAATTGGAACGTGGATTGCACAGCGAGACACCTGGTGCAGGATATCATGTTGTTCCTCTGGAGAAACCTCAGAGCGTCGTCGAAGCCCTGCTTGCACATGCTGCTGAGGACTTCAGGCTTCGGAGGGAAGAGGATCCGAGCGAAACGGTTCATGTTCTGCTTTGAGAGTTCTATGCTTGTGTTTGCTACGTTTACCTGTTACGAGAAAGATAAATTATATTTACTTATTTTGCAAATGCAATTTGGATGTGAGAGAGGGGTTGTGATTCTCGCTCCGGGTCCTACCTTTTTTTTTACCCAGGTAAAACATGCAAATCATGTATCACCACGCCCGGGGAGCGTGTTGGTTATGTCGGGCTCACCGCCCTGAAGGGGCAGCATACCGACTAAACGTCCTGGGGTGTTCCACCTCGTGACATTCTTGCCGAGCCACGGGAAACTGTGATGCATCCGCGCCCCGACTGGCGCCCCGAGCACTCCCCACTGTGGGCTGTACTAGCCCACAATGTATAATCCATTCATCCCTCACCTTCCTCCTCCCCGTCCGGGCCTCGAGCCACTCGGGCGCCGTGCGGTTCGCGCACTGCGTCCGTGGGCCCGGGCCCTTACTTAGGCGGCGGCACCTCGTACACTCCGGTACGCTTGGCATCGCCTCGTACCACCCTATGGCGCGGATTTCAATTAGAATTGGTGCAAAGGTTAGCCATAGCTATACAGCGCGGTAACGCCGCAAGCGTTATGGGTACCTTTGCACCGGGTATAACAAGGGGCGGGTTATTTGACTGACGAAGGTTTAACGGATATTTTAGTTTTAAGTTTGCCATTGTATTGTATTTTATATGACAATAAACTTTGGCAGTCATTTGGATGTTAAATTAAATGATGGAAATTTGACGACGACTTGTCTTGAATTTTTTCACCATGTCCTAATTTATTCACCGAGCATGGATAATGCGTAATTCAAATTTTTAACTAGGTTTATGAGTAACAGCATAAAATTGTAACTTGGAATGTAATTTGACTGTGGTTGTCGTAAGAGAAACCGACTACGATTACACATTTAATAATCACATAATGCGAATAATGACTGCAGACACTAGCGATTATTGCGTAGTCGGTTTATACTAGGACATACTCTGAGCTCAGTATTCAAAGTTATATTTTAAAGATAACATAAGAGAAGAAGAATTTATGAATGAACATCCATTACGTATCTATACCGCAGCCCAAATCAAGTCTCTTATTTTGTAAACAAATATGATCGTCTGATTACCTGTTGTGATGTAACACTGAAGGAACTGATTGATCGAACCCGTTCATCTATGCGAAAATAAATTGATCCGATCTAATAATGTGAAAATAGCTATGCAATTATCACAGAACAGCTTAAAATGTTAGCAGTGTTTACAAAATGAGACATTTGATTTGGGCTACGGTTTACGTACAAACGATAACGAAAAACGTGGAACGGTTGTGTCCAGGCACAACAATCATTGCAACAATGTAACATTTGCGTATTTTCCAGTAGTACTTATCTAAATTATATAGTAAACAAAATAAAAAACCATCCGCTGGTCATGATTACCTACATACATAACGAGAATAATCACGAGACAGATTACCTAAGTACTAAATTGTTCGGAGAAAAATATACGACGTAAGAGTATCTAGATTTTTGTTTGTTTGCATGCACATACATTAAGATAAATGACCGTTGGTATCAAGTATAGATGGCATAACGTAATGTAGCAGATTCGGGTCATCAAGTACTCATAATATTATTTATTTATTTTATTAATGGACTCGACAGTTCGTCATTTGCCAATGTCATGTTACAGAAAATTCAATGTATAATAGTGTTATATCTTCCTCCAGGGGAGTCGCCGTAGCGTCATCACCCTGGGTAGCCGCGTCTTCATGTCTTCATCCACAGGAGACGCCGTAGCGTCAATCACTGTGGACGAAGCAGCTCGACAGTCACGTTCACTCCCGAGCTCGTAGTGGGAACCTTGACCATGGCGCCAAACTTCAGATCCTGCTTGAATTCTCCAATAACTTCACCATACTGTCATTCGCGAACATTTTCTGATTAATTTAACGTGATATTAAACACAAAACACTCACTGTAGACATTAAACTGAAAATTATTAAATAATTTCGCAACCGTCGTTTCCCGCCATTTTCAAAAAGCCCGTACTCATAATAGAAATTGTGAAGCAAGATATACAGCAGCGCTTCCCAAACTGTGCGTCGCCCTGGGGTGCCACGGCATTACCCCAGGGGCGTCGCGAGGCGATCTACATAGATTGGTCTGGAATTTGCAATTGTCTGCAAATTCCAAACTTCTACCCCCGGTTTAAGAAGCTATGCTCAGAAAAGCAAGCACATCCTTCTCATTAACAGCCAGCAAAGTAAAATATTTCTATTCATTCTCGTTCTTACGCTTATTTCTCATATTCTAATGAAAATTATATAGGTTATTTGGAGTTTTTCTGATAACTTGTTAGAGCTCGTCTAAGCCGAAATGCCGCGCCCCTCTACTTAATTACTTGATTTAGATGTATGAGTGCAAATATTAATAACGACACTTCATCTGTGTGGAAGCGTTTACTGTTCCGTAAACTATGATCTGTATGCGTACACCTCGGTCGACTAGTCGCGTGATAAATCTGACAACGCTCTCTGTATGGAGGATACGATAGTGGGGCGCGTCATTTCGGCTTAGACGAGCTCTACTAGGTTTGAACTATAACTTTGGTAGGTACTTTTAAGCCAGAGGGCAAAAAAATGGCAATGGGTGTCACAGTAAAAATAAGTTTGGGAAGCCCTGATATACAGAAATGGATACCGCACCAAGCCAGGATGCCTTTGAAGGAGGTGCGTTCGATTCCCACAGGGTTTTTATCTGATTATTTCATAACTAAATTAAAGTGTGATAAAATCTTAATTCTTCGGGACAGGTTTTAATTTATAACTGGCATGTAGGTACTGATGAGGCATACCGCTGTTAAATGGTACTTTATTTTATACTCTTTACAAAAATCGGCATTTGAAGCGATTCCAGGGTGTGACATACCTACTAATTTTAATCGTCACTATCGAAGACCCCTCACTCTTACGCGTTGAAGCATATGAGTGACAGAGACAGAGTTAGTTAGGTTCAGGGTTAGACTTAGTGGCCACCACATCTGGTATTTGGGTAAAATGAGGCTGTTATCTGGAATAACTTACGTGAAATAGCTGCGAGCTCAAATCCCTCGGACATATATCGCTTTCCCCGCAGAACGGACTGACTGTGATGGTGTTCTCGTCTAGGACTGGTAGGTTGTCGCTGAACCCGCCGTCCATGTACCGGATGCCGTGGAACCGGGGCGGCAACATGCCCGAGAATACTGGGACGAAGCATGATGCGAGGAGGGCCTGCAATGGAATGGGGTGATAAAGGGGAGAGTAGTTTACCATGAGCTGCCAGCGTAAAGTCCTTTACTAGCGGCTACGTAAACCACGGCTGCGACGTCCGTAATAGGTCAGATTTGTATTGCACCTCTAGAGGTGGAGGACTTACTGTTCACTACAGTAAGTCCCACAAGCGAGAGAACTTACTTTGGCAACTTATGGTAATGGTATAGAAGGCATATTTGTGTAAAGCCGGAGCTAGACATGTGAGCATCTTTGCGAAGTTTAACTACCATTGAAAGCTTTGTACAGAATCTATAACTGCGACGTCATAAAAAGCCGTCAATGAACATCGAATTTGAGCATTTGAGCAAATATTTGCGCTCATGTCTGGCGCCAATAGTACCTAGTCGTGGCAGAAGCACCTACATCTCTGAGGGCCAAATGGTTCTAGTAGCATAGAAATAAAAAGTCAAAGTCACTTAGCTAGGCCATCTCAAGTTAGAGCGGTTCGCAACGTGACTGCAAGTTACGATTTAGGCTTGACACGTAGCACAACCACACCACAACAGCAACCATGCGGCAGCTACAATACGGCGGCGATAATTTGTATGAAAATGAATTGTTCAATTCATTTTTTGACGCTGCGATGTGGTGCGGCTGTGGTGTGAATAGACGCTTAAAGCCTTACCTGTAATAAGTCTTCTCTCGTCGGAAACTCTGATACTATAACGTTCTTGCCATCATATACCCTGGTCAGAGATATGTGCAGCTTCCCGCTGACGATCTTATGGACGTCATGAGGCAGGTACTTCTCCATACCCTCGAGGAGGACATTCTGGATGTTGAACGAAGGGCTGAATGGGCCGAGGGAGCCCGCCCTCGCTTCGCTCACTACCCTCAAGACATCGCTGGTGATTTCACCTACAAAGTTGAGGAAATCGTAAGTCACAGTATAGTCTTGATGATCATTTATAGAAATGTACAGTAGTAAACAATGGTAGCGATTCGTGCGTTCTCTAACTTTAAGATAACTTTTCTAACGATCCCAGCGCAATTCTGCTAAAATATTAGGATCGAACGATTATGACTATCCAGTGTAAGCTGGCCCAGACCCCATTAACATCGTCATGCTAGCTTTATACTGGTTATGTAATCGTTGGACTCTGTTCCACCCAAATATCTTGGCATAATGGTGGCACTTCATTTGGCTATTCGTATTTGCGTATTTGTCATAATTGCCACGGGTGGTTGCTATGCTTGACAAAATATTCGTCTTATTTGTATGTACAGTCGACAGCAGATCAATGGTAACACTTGCAGTACGATTTCAAGTCTTACCATGCAGATAATAAGAACGGTCCAAAGTTCAAAGTGTTATCATTGATCTGCTGTCGACTGTACGTCAAGTATTTTATGCTCCCACTTCACTATTCGTATTCGCTATTGGATGTTTGTCGTCTTTGTCAAATACTTGACAAATAAGACGAATATTTTGTCAAGAACACCAACCACACATGGCAATTATGACGAATACGCAAATGAGAATAGCGAAGTGAACTGCCACCATAATAGAGTTGATTATTGATCAAAATATTTACGAGTATCTACATGTCACATTGTCCTTATATTATTCGATCTGAACTTTAGTTTATTATTATTTACCGACCTTTGAACCTTGACCGTGACCTTTGAGGTCGCAGTGACCGTTGTACCAACACCGTGATATCAAATAATACCCTTGGACATACTTTCAATGAACTTGACTGGATTTGACTTCATACTTCCTTACTGCAAGCAATTCATTTTTAATACCTACATAAGCAACAATGACTACGATATGCGTCATATCAGACTTTACGAAGATTAAGCTTTGTATTGTTTTAAGTTTCTTGATTTATTGGTAGTATTATAACAACTCTATTATTATAGGTATTTGTCATCAATGCAATAAATAAATTGCTCCAAATCAATGTGCATTATGAAATGTTTTGAAATAGGTAGGTATTGAAATGAGACCATCCGCCTACGGACCCCGTGTCAACGTCATCGGCAAACGAGTGGCAAAACTGAAAGTCTGTCGCCAAAACGATGGTCGATGGAGTAAGTGCGTTCTAATGTTGAGACCCCGGATGGGTAGAAGAAGCGTGGGCAGTCCGGCCAGATGGTCCGACGACATAAAGAGGGTTGCTGGCTCGGTGTGGACCAGATAAACCATGGGATCGGGCCACATGGAGGATTCATGGCATAGAACCGTCGAAATCGGTGGAAACTGTCGGTCAACTACGCATACTAACGGTACCTAGCCTCTACATTTTGGTCCTCCTAAGTGATCTCATAAAAAATAGGCACAATTTTGAATCGGAGGAGGAGATGCGGCTTAGGGAAGGTACCAGGAGAATGGATCTACAGAACGTGATCCGCCCGCGATTGAGGATAGTGACGCATTGCTCAAGACATCAGGCAGTGACTCTTTTCAACAGGATGCCTCAGGAATTTAAATCTATTCACTGTCTAAATACTTTCAAGACCAAATTAAAGGACTTTCTGTTGGAAAGGTGTTGTTACTCTATTGACGAATTTTAAATCTTTTTTGTTGTTGACATTCGTAGTAGTTTTAGTTCTTGACATGCCTAATAATTAAATTGATTGAATTTTTAGTTTAGTATAAGTATTATATTGATTATTTATTTACTAATTATAAAATTCGCATACAATGTAATTGTTACTGAATAAATGAAATGAAATGTCTAATTGCAGACTTCAACAATATAGTGAGTGATATACGTTTATATATAATAATTTGTAGTAATAACGGCTCAGTATAGTTTTAATTCTTAAATTATTTAACATTTATATTACAATGTCTAAATAATCATCTCTTTCATCAAGTTAACAATTTCAATGTTATCAAGTAAAGAGAATATTTTAATGACTATGTTTATCCTATCCACTGATAAGTATATAACCCGACTTTGTTTACATGATTGTTTATGTACTGACCCTGTGACATCTGATTCACGATATGGTTATTGTGTAACTAATGACGGCAAGAAAATGAAGTCAATTTTGAAGTACATTGCTGGGTGTCTATAGAAAAAATTATAATATTACTAATCAGACTAAGCAATGGATTGTTGTTTTTAAATTCTTCCCAGAGGGAAAGGCAAGGCCCACTAAGGCTTACAGCCTGGTCTGATGTGAATAGAATGTCTGAATTCTTATAAATACATACATATATACGAAGATAACCTAACCTAAATCTACGCACAACCCTCCCAAACCCCTAAACGAAAAAACTCAACGATCCACGCCATCTTTGAGTCTTTGCAAGGAATTGATAAGAACACAAAACTTCACAAACACGATTTCTTTCGAGTACTCCAATTAATAGAAACGTTCGCGGACATCTCCTGATTAACTTAACGCGATCATTAATCACTTAATACCTCCGAAACTATTTAATTACAATTTTCACAAAAAAAGTAGCTAATTGCGTTTCGCGCGCTTCTCAAGGAACACTAAGCAATGGTCTTCGAAATAGGTTTTATTTCCATGTGCCTGTAAGATACCTAATAAGTATGCTTAGCGTGAAGTTACATTGATATGTGTTTACTTTGAATTTCGATGAACAGCAGAAATTAATCTAAATCATTAGCACGAGTAACCGTCAACTGTGCAAATTGTTATCGCAGCATGCATTGAACCTGATCAAAAGGTTACTGCAAATTAAGATAATACGATGTACCTACCTACCTGTATAAAGAAAATATTCATTTATCTTTGTTCCATTTTATGTATCGGGCGAAATTAATGCCTTATTTATTTATTTTATTTAGTTATTTTACTTAAAATTTATTTATTTATATAAATTACACTCCACAGCATAACAGTACTGAGACTAAAGCACTGTGAAATTACATAATATTAGGACACAATTTTGTTTTTACAAGGATTTATACTAGTATAAATTAGATTAGCATAAATACTAACAAAAATGAGTAGAACCACAGGGTAGGGAAACCTAAAAAATATGTGAAGTTCTCGTCATTCATTCATTCAAAATGGAAAACCAACGGCACATTAAACATGCCTTGTGGCATTTTCTTCCAGCTTACCTTAAGGCATGTAGAGATTATTATAGGTACCTTTATTAATAATACACACAGCCCCCTTGCCTCATGGCAAGGGGGCTGTGTCTGGCTCCCGCTCTCTTATATATTTTTTTTAATTCTAGGTTTTTTCGAGGCTTTTGTCACTTGGTGACCATGCCAGCCTCATTGGAACTCAACAAATAGGCCCATCAGACCCCCCATGAATGAAGAAGGAATGAGGATCCCCATGAGGAAGGGGCTCCCTGGACGCAAAGGAGTATCTGACGAACCTATATTTCTGCACCGCCTGTGTAGAGATTGGGTTGGATAAGATTACATTAATGCCTCCGTTTCTTAATTCCAACCCGGCTATGTACATGTCTCTGTTGGCTTTATTCCGGTCACACTCCAGCACAAAATGTAAAAGGTCCTCTGCTGTGTTACAAGTACTGCAATCTGCTGTCTCAATCACATGCATCACTTTAAAAAAATTATTGACTGGAATATGACCGGCTCTCACACCGCACTCTTATAGCAAAAAAAATGAAAAGATTCACTGTTACATAATTTAATACCATAAAAGGAAGACTTTTCAGCCACATTGGGAGATAGAAGAAGATCATGCTGAAGAGAGCCCCAGATACCGCTGGAAGGACGAGGTCGAGAAGGACCTGGGGCCTTACCATGCAGTCTTATAGCAGGATTACTTCAATAATACTTTATTTTGTACCATGACAACCTTAAAGGAAGCTTATTAAGGATATCATGGTACATAATAACAAAGTAATATTGAAGTAATCCTGCTATAAGAGTTCATGGTAAGGGGGCAGACCTTATACTATGAACTACCTATCTACCTATTTTTTTTTAAATTTATGTTAAATGTTAATGTAAATAAGCAATAATTTAGGTATTTATTATTATTATTCATTTGATAGACAGGCAGCATAATGCTGGTGTCTATATCACGTGTTGGTAAGTTCAGTCTATATTGTCTAATGTTCATACGATTCACTACACATATTGCTTATTTATATAATGTTTGATTTTAACCACATGTCGAGGCGATTTTTAAAAGAGTTCACTGATGGTGCAGATACTACATCATCAGACAATTTGTTCCATTTAGAACAGAATTAGGAAATTAATCATGCTTAAAGTTAACCCTCTACGACAGAAAAGGACAGACCATTGTGGGAGAAGAAAGTTAACGGCCATGGGAGAATAAACAGAGATTTTCACTCTCAGGTCCATTTGCAATTAAATGAGAGTGTTGGGTGGGTTAAGTCGCTAAAATGAAAATTGGGTTCTATTTTAATTTTAATCACCTATTTTATTGTAATTTGATCTTAATTTAAATATTCGTAAAAAAAAAGATAAATAAATAAATAAAAGATCTAAGAATTTGTTTGTCACATAATCCAGGCATAAATTAATAACTAATGTTATTAATTTTTTAAGTTACAAAACAACAACAGCTGTACTGTTAATTGTTAGTTACAATTTAACAATGTAGGTTTAGATCTATTTTTTTTTTGGTACATTTTCATGAATCACAAAAATAAATTGAATATGAGTGCGTGCACACACACCCTTATTTTACAGACATTCTAACACAATGTAAAAACAAATGCGTGAATAAATAATGTGAGTCTAAATCTCAAGTTGTCTTTCTTTTATTGCAAGTGGGCTTTAGATGATATTGCAGTAATTAAAAACAAATAGTTTAGACTCACCTATAGGCAGATCACACAATAAACAACACGACGACAGCGCGCCAAAGGATGCCCCAGAGATTTTACCCAACAACAAGTGCGGGGCATACTTCTTGAAGCACACAGCCACCCCTACATGGTAAATACCTAAGAAACCACAGCCCGCGAACGACAAATTCATTATAAATCACATCAAACAACCACAACACACTCGAGGTACACTTTTCTCGGTGCACAGACACCGAATGCGTCGACAAGCACACTGTTTCACTAAAATAACACAGTAGTAATGTGGAGATTAGATAACGATAGACACAAATCAAGATTGTTGCTTGTATTATTTCGCGTAATCCAAAGAGTCACAGTGCGACGGTGGGCAGTCGTGAAAACGGAACTCCACTCACGTGTGCGCACAACTGGCACAAAACAGAAACAATAATTATCCGTTTAATTCGTGTTAATTACTACTAGATCCACATGCCCTCACTCAGCTGATCAAACAAAACCAAACAACAAAAACGAACGCGTTACAATCATGTTACAATACAAACGTCAACTTGACAGCAGTGTTGGTGTTTGATTTTGTTCATTCGGACAGGCGAAGAGACCTACCTAGTTATACAGCCTTATTGTGTAATCAACTCGATGAGACGGTCACCTCCGGCATTCATGATTCACAACCAGTCACAATGAGGTGAAAAGTAGGCAATGGACATAGACATATTTATTAATAATAGTACATTACATTACGGTTTTGTCTCGTGTTCATTTTTCAATGATACACATTTCCCCAACGAGAGAAATGTGAATCTAGACATAGGAAATGTACAGTTTGTTGCGCCACAATACATCACAAAAATGTGAACTCTGATTCCGAGAGAGATCAATGAAAGTCACAGAATCCAATTTGGATTGTGTGTGTAGAAATATTTTGTAGTTTGTGTTATGGAACGTAACTCACTGAAGACGGGCTGACTGAATTGGCTAGATAGATCCCTTTGCCTTTAATTTCATTTCAATCAATCTCATCATTATTATTTCGTGTTTTGATTTGACGTTGTATTGTGAAGTGAAATTTGAGTGAAACGTTAGCGCAAGCAATTCTTTTCTTTTCTCTCACCAATTCTTCAGAAAAATGACTCGACATGCAAGAAATTGTACAGCCGGAGCTGTCTACACTTACCATGAAAAGAAAAAAGATGCTGCGGCGTCTGGCTACGGCACCCAAAGCGAGCGAGTTGGCAAAGACTCCGTGAAGAGTTTCGATTGCTGCAGCCTCACCTTACAGCCCTGCAGATACCCTGTCGTCACTAAAGAAGGCTATTTGTTCGACAAAGAAGCTATTCTCGAGTACGTTATAACGAAAAAGAACGAGTACACACGTAAATTAAAACAATACGAGAAGCAACTGAAAAAAGACGATGTCGAGAAGAAGGAGCTCGCTACAGCCGAAAAAGAGGCCAATTTAATTAAATTCATGAATAGAGAGAAGAATATATCGAGCAGCAGTACTAAGACTTCAGAAAGCGGTCCGTCTACCTCAACTTCTGTTTCGAATTTAGCAAACGGTAAAGACAAGAAGTTGCCGAGCTTCTGGGTACCGTCTCAGCTTCCTGACGCTAAAGTCTCGAAGGTAGAGAAGCCAGATCCTACTGTGTACTGCCCAATAAGTGGCAGACCATTGAAGATGAAGGATCTTATTGAAGTTAAGTGGACGTTAGTTAATGACCCAGACGATAAGAAGTCTTTAATAGCCAAGGAAAATAGATACATGTGTCCGATAACTCATGATATCCTCGGCAATGCTGTTCCATGTGCAATAATCAGGTGGAGTATTAGTATATTCTTTCTTATTTCCAATTTATAATATTAAAGGCTGGCATGGTCACCAAGTGACAAAAGCCTCAAAAAAACCTAGATTAAAAAAAAAATATATTAAAAACAATAACATACTTACTATCAACCAATCTATTGAAAATTCAGTTTATAGCTTTTGGACGAAATATTGTGGTTACTGTACACACCCACGCTCACCGTGAACACAGGGATGTGATGAGAATCAGCGCTGTTCTCAGTAACCTCAGTGGCTGGGCACAGCATTTCAGCTGATAATTATTTTAAGTTAGTTCAAAGTGTATAAATAAGATTGTCACATGTGTAATAAATAATTTTCATTTTATTATTTTTTAATTAAGAACAGGCAGCTCATCACTGATATGTCCATTTCAGTGTTTGTAAAGTCTTATCATTTAGTGGTACTCTGTCCCATATTTTCTTGAATGAATCAACTGATCCAATCATTTATTTATAATCTGTCCTACTGCTGGCTAATGGTCTACTCTTCCTTCAATAAACTCTACCATAAGCCCTTGGCATCAATATATTCTAAATTAAGTACTCTCTACCATTTTTTCTTTTACACATAAACATTTCCAGGACCACTGGCCACATAGTGACCATGGAATGTGTGGAGAAGATCATAAAGAAGGACTGGCTCCACCCCCTCACCGGAGACAAGCTGAAGGAAAAGGACATCATTCCTCTGCAGCGAGGAGGCACAGGATATGCCCTCACTAATCAGAACTTGGAGGGCAAAAATGAGAGGCCTGTGTTACAGGCTTAGACTAGTGTTTAGAAATATGATAATTTATACTAAGAAATTATATATTATCAGTAAGATTTTATGGCGCACAAATGAATAAAATTTACAATTCTGTTGGGTTCTGGAACTACTTCCTCAAGATATACCCTTCATGAATAAAAATTGGTTTTAGATCTTTGTCAACTTGCAATTGAGCTGTATTATTAATGGCTTTGAACTCATAACATGACAGATTTAAACTTGCCGTTGTAAATAGATCTATTAAAATTAAGATTTTAAATAAAACAATGAATGAAATCATAAAAATACTCTGTATTATTCTAATTTGTTCAATTAATTATCCAAATGTATATAATTATTATTTCTATATTCAAACTACTATTCTATACTTAACCTATCATGAGCTATGAAATGAGAATAGATCAAAATCAACAGAATTATTTCTAATTTCAGTTCCGGGGTATGCTAGGCATTCATTACCCAGAGACTCGAATAAGTTTAATACTGAATGTCCCTGACCACTTGAGTTCAAATCACTCTGACATACATCAATGATAACATTAGTTTTGTCGCCTTGCAGCAATCCACAGTGATCCTTCAAATGTGTCATTGGTTCAAGCAAACTATCCCTTTTAGTATGAGTAAAAGTTTCAAAGTAATCAGTTTTCTCTTTCATAAGTTCTAACGGTGGTCCAATCATTATATTCTTATTTTTGTGCATCGGTGTCTGTTCAAATAAATTGTGTGACCTCTGTTTCACATGTGCTAAGGCTTCATATATTCCATTTCTTTTATCCTTTGAATGTAAAAACGTATGTTCCAGCAAACTAGATTCAGACTTGACTCTTATAGGCGGTTGCTCAAATAGACTTTTATCATCAAAGTGCATAAAAGATGGTTCAATCAGACTACTTGATTTAGCCTCTATGAATGTTGGTTCACTTAATCTATTGACTTTTGAAGATGGTTCAAACAAATCACTCGGTTTATGTTCAAAGTGCATCATTGGTTCAAGCAAACTGTTAGCCTGTGTAGGCTGAACCAAGCTGCTCGACTTCGTCTCAAATAAGCCATTTGATTCAAGACGATTTTCATTCATTAAAGACGATTCTAACAAACTGTTGGCTTTTGTCTGCATTAAAGTTGGTTCAATTAAACTATTGGATTTTGTAGGAGTATCAAATAAACTGCTTGCTTTATCTTTTATGTGTATTAGAGAAGGTTCAATGGCTTCATTACTTTTAATAGGCGTCAATGTCGATTGGAATAGGACATTAGCTTGGTAATTCTCGTGAGAGTGTGTATCATCAGGTGCTGTGGAAGGCGTCCAGTCTTTAGGATTATCAAAATTTATTTCACCGCTTATATTCAAATCACTTGGTTTTGTCATCTCATTAATTCTAAAGAGTTCCAAATTATCAGAATCCGATTGCATTATGATATCGTGCGGCATTTCATTTTGCTGGTCCAATGATAGGGGCCGCAAAATTTGTACTTCGTAACTCGAAAGAGCTTTGGGATCAATTTGGAACTTTCTGACTAAAGCCGACTGTTTGATAGGTGATGAGCGAATATCAAAATGTGTGCTATGAAATTCTATATGTCTAGGTTTAATGCTTTGGTCTTCGACTGAGGTATCCTCGATTACTGATTGGTCCACTTCATTGGCTCCATCGCTCTCGATTATAGTTACGTCATTATTTTCAGAATTTATTGCACTTTCCTCGGCATTGCTAACGGTGACTTCATCTTCCGTTTCTAATTCGATGTGTTGTTCGTTGCTTTCTGAAGTTAGTCTCATTCTCTTTACTTTTGGAGATTTTTGTTGCTTTATCTTCCATATTCTCTTGCTGACTGTAGACCATTTGTCAACCGAGTTGATCCGAGCACAGTCTTCTGTCTCGGCCTCATTGTTGGCTATTTCCTCGTTGTGTTTCGATAGCCACATCTGAGACGGCTTGCTGACGTCTGAATTGAACTGCTTAGGAGCTGGGTTGTGGATGCAGCGGCCATCTTTGTCTTTGACGCAATTGAGAGCTTCTACGTTCAGATTGTATTTGCCAGGTGTCATGCCGAATAATCTGTGAAAAAATTACAGATTATTCTTTTTGTGCGAATTCAGCATCTGTATTGGTAACTGAGAGTGATAGATGAAGCCTATTTTGAAGACCATTGCTTGTTTACTGTATAAGGGACTAGTTATTTGAAAATTTTTCATTTTATGAAAACTTTCAAATAATTTTGCAAAATAGTCGCTTATACAGTAAACAAGCAATGGTATTCATCTATCACATCTTCATCTAATAATGAGGGGGTTTCAAAGTGAAGTTGTAAGAAAAAAAACCAAGCTTTTAAAGTTGATAATAGATGGCGTTGCACCGAAGTGCGATATCATCGTAAAAAAAAAACAGCATCATGAAAAAAATTTCAATATCAGCTTAATAATTTAAACAATACAGTACTAATTAATACTAGGTATGAAATACGAAAAGCCTAAGTTACAAGCAATAACAACGCATTTAATGTTGACATCAGACCAGTCGGTGCCATCTACCGGGGCTAGCGGTACTTTCTATCTTTTTTAAATGTAACCTTGAAAACCCCTCATTAAATCAATTAGAAAATGTTGTAAATGCAAATTCCAAAAAAAAAAAATTACGTGCAAAAATGTACACAATGCTTACTTGCAATAAAGAGATTTGATTTTGAATGACTATGAACTACGTACCTTCCAATATCATCATTAACAGTACAAAGTTTTCCTTCACAACCGTCTATTTTCTTCAGCAAGCACGGCAGCAGACTCTTCAGTTTCTCAACGAGTTGCTCCAACTGCTGCACGAACATGTTTGCCTGGTCGTCTCCGGAGCCACCCTTGATGATGGCCAGGAGACAGTGGAAGAGGTTGGAGTGACTCTTGGCCGGGATGTGAGTGGGGTACGTCTCGTAGTGACGTTGTAGACGGTAGAGGCTGC
This sequence comes from Tachystola acroxantha, assembly GCA_963506565.1. Lineage (NCBI taxonomy): Eukaryota > Metazoa > Arthropoda > Insecta > Lepidoptera > Oecophoridae > Tachystola > Tachystola acroxantha. The sequence continues at coordinate 2,074,660 of OY735874.1, forward strand.
TGAATTCCTGGGAAGGATTTAATGGTGTCTAAGTAAATAATTAATAGCATTGTCATCTACATTTTTATTCAATACAATTTTTAATTATTAATAATTCAATGTATCTACCAAAACCCACATAAGATCGATAAATCTAAAAAGTAGTAGAGTGACGTCACGAATCTCGCGAACATGGCCGACTAGCGTTTTTGACGTGGGAAAAAACGGTGAAATATTTTATTTTTAATTGCATTTTTTACAGTCATCTTCTACTTTTATGTAATATAAGTGATATATTTGGGATCCTAATGTGAAATACTACTCATATAGAGTCTGTGCGGAAAGAGAATGGGCGTAGGATTTGAGGGCTCATCTGCGCTTAATTACCGTTTTTGTCACGTTGGGTCATTGTAGGTCGACTGTAATATCTTGATATTTTGAGATTTTTAAAAACTGAACTGAGGCTGTGTTAGAATATTAATTAATGTTTTCTGATTAAGGGAAATAAATAGTTTAGGTGTTAGTTCCATTTTACGCCACGCCTATTCTCTTTCCGCACAGACTCTATGAAATAAATATTGTTTTATTGAATGTCGATATGCGTCAACTAGCCTATTGAACTATTTCTCGAAACAATTTGTTTAAGCCTTTCCAATCGACGTTTCTAACGGCTACTATGAACATAAATCATGCAATTGCCAAAACGCCTTTCTGAGAGACTTACAGTTGAGCACTGGAAGCATGTGGCGACATGGCCGGCCCTCTTCCGCGGCCTGGGGCTCTCCTCCTGGGCGATCTGCTTGGGCTGCTTCTGCTTCACCGTGCGACCGCTGCGAGTCACCGTAGGCTACAATACAACGTTGTATTCAGTACCATACCATGTGATAAGTTGACAACGCTAAAGTTACCGCTTAACTGGAATATCCACTCTAAACTCACCTCAGGAGGAGACTGGTGCTCTTCTAACTCTTCTCTCTTCTCCTCTCTTAACTTCTCTCTGTGCTTTCTCATTTCGCATTTCTTCTTGAATTCAATTTTGTTCTTTCCCACGACTGTCAGATCTCTTGGTGACACTATCCTACAAAATGAATTACGATATGTAAAATAGGCAGTTATACCGCAGCCCAAATCAAGGGTCTTATTTTGTAAACAAATATGATCGTCTAATTACCTGTTGTGATGTAACACTGAAGGAACTGATTGATCGAACCTGTTCATCATTGTGAAAATAAAGTGATACGAGGTCTCTTGAAAATTGCGGGAAACGACGGTTGCAAAATTATTTGATAATTTTTGTTATAATGTCTACAGCGGCTATTTTGTGTTTAATATCACGTTAAGTTAAATGTTCGCGAATGACAGTATGGTGAATTTATTGGATAATTTGAGCAAGATCTGAAGTTTCAAGCTTTTATCAAGAGTTCCTGCTACAAGCTCGGGAGTGAACGTGACTGTCGAGCTGCTTCGTCCAGAGTGATGACGCTACGGCGTCTCCTCTGGATGAAGCGGCTACCCAGGGTGAAGCCGCTACTGTGACTCCTCTGAAGGAAGATTATTACACTATTATATATTGAATTTTCTGTAACATGACACTGGTAAATGACGAACTGTTGAGTCCATTAATAAAATAAATAATACAGGTATTGTTACGTTTATGTCATTACAGAAACTTACTTGTAGATGAACTGAGTATTTGTGGCGGCATCATAAGCTGGTACGTTGCAAATTTTCTCCGGATCATCGCCGAACATTTTCAGTGCCTTGGTGACAATCTTCATTTCGACATCGCTCAATTGGTTGAGACTGAAATGTAAGGATGACATAAATATATTCAGTTCGTATTGGAATCTAAAGGCAATGTAAAATATTTAATTTTCGATATTTATCAAATACCCTTATCATCAGTCTATTTATATTGCCCTACTTCTCGGGCACAGACCTTCCCTTACACCGAGGGAGCTGGGGCCATGATCCGCCACACGGGCCCAGTGCGGATTGGCGGATTCCACATGCCTTAGATTTTTCTTCTTCTACGGTATGCAGGTTACATCACGATGTTTTTCCTTCACCGGTTTGAGAGCCCTCGGTAAATGTACGTAAGTTTTTCCGTGGATAAAACCGAGGATAACTCATTGGTACATGGCTGCCCTGGCTGGGATTCGAACCTGGGACCTCCGCACGTCCATTGACCCAATCACTGTGCCACCGAGCTCTCAAATACTCTAGTAACACAGTATATTATTTACCTGTACATGACCAGTATCGAAAATGAAATGATTTAAATAGATGAACTGTGAAAGCAACGTTGGAATTAGTTGAAAAATAAATTAATTATAGACATTTATAAAGGTTTGGTTAGTAGAATAGAAACAGTTCACAATGTACTATGGCAGTGACATCCACACATAAGTACTACCATAAAGCTTTTTTTTTCTATTTATTTGGGTTAACAGTTTTCACAATAAAATATTAATTATAAGTAAGTTATACACATAACATTATTGTGCCACACTGTTACCACGGGTTACTTCACAATATAAGAGTGACGGCGCACAGTAGTACGCTTCTATAGGTACTTACAGTTGTGTACTGAATACCATTTTGCTAAAAAGAGATTTAAAAAAAGCTGTTTGCATCTCTCCATCACTCGATTTCTAGGTTTTTTTTTCGAGGCTTTTGTCACTCGGTGACCATGCCAGCCTCATTGGGACTCAACAAATAGGCCCATCAGACCCCCCTACGACCAGGAAGGGGCTCCCTGGACGCAAAGGAGTATCTGAGAAACCTATATTATATCTGCACCTTATATTCTATATTAATTGAGATATCGAAAAACGCATTTCAGATTTCTCTTCCTTCCGCATGTTTATGTGAGTTGATTCATGCAATAAAAAGCCCTTTTATGTTGTCTCTGCCAGGGCAGGCAGAGATACCATAATAGGACTCTCATATAGGAGACGGTGAGTATACGTATTATATTATTATGTACAAACAATATATATATTATTGTTTATTTACCTGTGGTATGTCTCACCGAGCTTGAGCAATTGCACTGAAGTATGTCTATTTGGGTTCTGAGGTTTGATTGGTGCTCTGGAACAAATAATAAAGTCAAGGTATATGAGTTAGAGGAGTAAAAGAAACGATAAAAACGTACTTGTATGTATTCGTTAATATAACAATTAGTACTATCGTACCTTTACATTACTTGTTATTTCTGTGAGGCCGTGAGCTTATGTTATATCACAATAACAGTGTAGGTACACACACATTCATGTGCAACGTTTCGTTACTTTGAACTAGATGGTGCACCTATTACTCAGTACCGACATATGGTTTGGTACAGCTCTAATATGAGTAAATACATAAACATACAATATATCCTACATACATAGTCTATCTATACTGACCCCTACATAGGTGTCGATGATGACCTGCTGGTCCATGTGAACGGGAAAAGGGGGTCTATGAGAGATAAACGGGGTCCATGAGTGTCCAATCCCATATACTTGAACTTTGACAATAAAAATTGGGGAACTCTGATCTACATTCTTCATGTAAGCTCATTAGAGGTAGACTACACTTTAAAGATTTCCGGAATCATCACCGCTGCCGATTCTACTGTAATTATTATTATTTTTATATATTATTATGGACAGGCAACTCATCGCTGATATGTCCATTTCACAGTGGTATTATTCTTGTTAATGGTTCTAAAATAGCTGTCCAATTTGTTTTTGAATGCGTTAACTGACACGGCAGAGACAACGTCGTCCGGGAGTGAGTTCCAGGCTTGAACAACTCCGTTACTCAGGAAGTGACGAGCGACATTGGTGCTGAAGGTGAATTTATCATAATGAAAACCAAATTCAAGTACTTACTTCACTTTTGGTTTAATCTTTGGCAATATTATTCTAGATGTCCTGTTGATCCGCTGTTTAACTGGAATTGCTCCAACCCTCACTATCTTCCGTTCCACTTCCAGTCTAGGCACAGTAGTAATTGTAGGCAATACATTCGTAGTAACTGTGTTGGCTGGTTTTACTATCGGATTATTGACCGGAGGAATATATTCTTTTTTTATCGGTATAGGCTCGCTTTTAGGCAAAAGGAAACTGGCAAGCTTCAAATTGTTCCCAACAATGCCTGGTGCATGCCTTTTCAGTATTCTAGGCTTGGAATTAGTAAGGATACTACTCTCCAAATTGCCGCTATTTTCATAAAAGTTTTTCAGGTTATTTGTGACTGGTTTCGTTGCATCTTGGTTTGGTTGAGCTATAATATACGATCCCGGCTGAAAATATAAACGTTTATCACAATCCTATCTTTTTCAACAAGATATAAACCGTAAAATTGGTGTAATTGTACGATATATAAGTACCTGAGTGACGCTGGGACTCTGAATCAAATAAATAGGCGTGTACTCGCAAGAGTTCACGATAATGTTTTCTGGTTTTCCCTCCATGGTATCTAAATTAAATTTGTAGACGATGACTTAATAGTTTTTCGTACATTACCATCGATTATTCGATATTTTTTGATGAAATAAACAAACTTCCTATTTCCCCAATAGGCACGCACGACATTAGGATTAACGTTCAGAAATTTACGATTATGTACACGGTTTTTAAGCTAGAGAAATGTTTTAGAACGATAGTTAAATACCGTGAAAGAAAGGACAGAGATGCAGTAATGAATTTGTAGAGCATTGTCTTCTATTCACTTGCATGTTCCACCCATTCCCCACGGCTTCCCTTGGCGCTCAAGCTGTGTCACAAAAACGCATCCGTTTATATTCTTTATGGTTTAATGTTGCCATATCAGAGTTATCTTTTTCTACATTTTATTTACAAAAAATTTATACGTTGTTTTGTTTGTGTATCAAGCAAATTGTTAAAGTTAAAGCTAAATTCACAATCACAGCCTGAAACCATATTTTCAGTCCACAATTTTCATTTTAGTGGACGGCATTGTCAACTTCTCATGGCAATATTGTGGCGTATTCGGCGATTTTGAGCTTCTGAAACCACCTTAAACTGGATTAATTTTAAAAGCTGGCAATTTCATTATTTTCCACAAATTTCTACCATAGACAAAACTAACCTATTCTTTTCATTTCGCCAAGCTTTGGAAGACAAGGTGATTATCGTGAAATATCCTTATAAAATCGCAATAATTGTGTAAAATCCTGTGAAAATTGATATTGTCGCCTAACGACATTATTTTTCAGCAAGAAGTATGAAAGAGAAGTTCATTCCTTGCGAAAATGATGATAGTTCCGTAGTCCACGTGTGTTGAAGGTTGTTAGTGATACAAAATAATGTTTTGCAGCCACAATGACGAACTCCAAGGGTTACCGGCGCGGTACGAGGGACCTGTTCGCGCGGAGGTTCCGCACACATGGCACCATCCCGCTCTCCACGTATATGAAAGTGTACAAAGTCGGTGACATCGTCGACATCAGAGTACGTATGCTTATCTTCATTTGAGCGTGAACTAGTTAGCTAGAGGCTTATTCTGGTCGACTGTCATCATTGCTTGTTACGGTTTGCCGCATTCTGCGTGGCGAGTCTTGATAGTCCTGAATTGGTGGGTCAACTGGCGGTCTTTCCTAGGAACATCATGGGGCCGCGGCGGTGTGAGCTACGTAGAAGTCGACGCTTCTCCATGCGTTGACACTGCTCAATGCGCCACTGGCAACGGTACCGGAGTGTGATGATTAGAGGTGTAAAAGTAACGAAAAAGCGTACCCGTGAGCTTATGTTATATCACAATAACATTAATTTATAATTTACTTAATAAACAAATATCATTCTTTGTAATATAAGTTTTTAAATTCACTAAATAAGCACACTTTAGCGCATGTATGCGTAAAACATACGATCAGCAAATGTTTGAATAGACGCAACTTGCGTGAACTGAAACAGTGTAGGTGCCCAATACTACGAGAAATGCGAGTAATAAACTGCATCTGTGTGTAACACTTCGTACTAAATGGTGCACCCATTACTCAGTACCGAATACATACGGTTTGCTACAGCTCTAGAGATGATTCATGATGGGCGTCCAGTGTTATTACTAAATAATTAACAGTTACTATCAAGAATCAGCAATGTCAGAGACCTAGGCGTCATCCATGATAGCAAACTGATATTCGACGTTCACATCGACTCAATAATAAGTAGAGCGAGCAAGGCACTTGGCTTTATCAGACGAGTAGGTAAACCTTTCCGTAAAATCAAAACGTTGAAAGTTCTCTATTGTACGTACGTCCGGAGTCATTTGGAGTACGCTTCCCAGGTTTGGAACCCGCATTACCATGTCTATATCAACAGACTAGAGCGTGTGCAGAAGAGATTTCTTCGTTATCTTGGATTCAAATTTTCGTTACCAAATGCAGCCTATGAAGTGCTTTGCAAACGGCAACACCTGCTTCCCCTTAAGATGCGTAGGGATACTGCCGACATATGTTACCTTTTGAACATTGGTAATGGTGGTGTGGACTGCTCAGAGCTACTGAGTAAATAAGGGCTAGTGGCACCACGACTCAATGCACGCCATCACCGGTTGCTGAGCACTCCACATGCCAACACGAAGTACAGACACAACGCCTTCCTATTGAGAGCGAGTGAACTCTTTAATGAACTATGTGACGATGAGTGTGTAGACCTTTTCCGCACGAGCGCCGCATCCATGCGTCGCTTGCTGACCGTGAGATTTGTGGGTTCTGTGCCGGATTGAGTGGCGACGAGTGACCGTGCGGTGTTTTTGTGTGGCTTTGTTTGATAAGCACTGCACTGGATATTAGTTTCTTAGTTTTCTAGTGCTATCTTTTATATCACTATTTGCGTCTTATTTAATTAATTACAAATATATATAGCTCGACTACCACTGACTGACTCACTGACTGACTCACTGACTGACTCACTGATTGACATGCCCGTTTAGTCTGAAGGAGTTCCCGGAGGTGAAAGTGATGTAGGGGGGAGTTGTATAGTTTAGTGATTGGACCAGAGGAAAACTATAGGGAAGTGAAAAAAACAAGATGGCGGCGGGTCACGTGATGCCATCTCCGCCATTTTCCAACCGATTTCGTTCAAATTTGGAACACGCGTCACATGGTCGACCTACTTTGTGATGAAATTGAAAAACAAAAGAAAAACAAAATGGCGGCGGAAATATAGCCGATTGAAAATTTGGACATTTCAGACCAAACTTTGACGAATTAGCTGGCCTAGCACGAGCGCATGAGGAATATCCAACCAATTCCACTTCGTAGCATATATGATGTAGTATACCAGAAAATTGTCATTTTTGGGAAAAACAAAATGGCGGACGAGCAGTAAACCATAATATTATCTCCATAAATTTTCCTATACGAAACGAAAGGATTACTGGCGTGCGGTAAATATCTATCAGTAACTATAGCGAGGCCGAAGGCCGAGCACCCTCCCGCGAGGCCGAAGGCCGAGCTCCGCGTAGGGCGAAGCCCGAAGCGATAGAACACTGCGAGGCCGTAGGCCGAGCTCCGCGTAGGGCGAAGCCCGAAGCGTCCCCTTGCCAAGCAGAAACAACTCCCCACCTTCCAAGTAACTTTTGCGAGGCCGAAGGCCGAGCCGGCCTGCGAGGCCATAGGCCGAGCTCCGCGTAGGGCGAAGCCCGAAGCGTCCCCTTGCCAAGCAGAAAAAAACTACCTACCTTCCAAGTAACTTTTGCGAGGCCGAAGGCCGAGCTCCGCGTAGGGCGAAGCCCGAAGCGATAGAACACCGCGAGGCCGTAGGCCGAGCTCCGCGTAGGGCGAAGCCCGAAGCGTCCCCTTGCCAAGCAGAAACAACTCCCCACCTTCCAAGTAACTTTTGCGAGGCCGAAGGCCGAGCTCCGCGTAGGGCGAAGCCCGAAGCGTCCCCTTGCCAAGCAGAAACAACTCCCCACCTTCCAAGTAATTTTTGCGAGGCCGGAGGCCGAGCCGGCCTGCGAGGCCATAGGCCGAGCTCCGCGTAGGGCGAAGCCCGAAGCGTCCCCTTGCCAAGCAGAAAAAAACTACCTACCTTCCAAGTAACTTTTGCGAGGCCGAAGGCCGAGCCGGGCTGCGAGGCCATAGGCCGAGCTCCGCGTAGGGCGAAGCCCGGAGCGTCCCCACGCTACTACTACGATAATGTTTATTTAGTTGCGGCGCCTACAACACGAAAACAAAGCAGTCTCGCGGGCCGCGCGCGGCCCGCGCACCATGCAACACCTAGTTAGTATCTATAAGTGAAGACCTATAATTGGCTTCTTGCTTTTATTTAAATGAAAATGTAGTAGTTTATAAGCTGTTGGTTTTCCATGTCTTAATAAAATAAAATAAATAGTAAACCTGACCTTATGTGCATAATACAATTATGTAATGACCATAGGCGTAGGCCTCTTGCGCTCTACTGAATGCAAAAAGCCTAAAATCTGGTTGATTATTACTTTTTTTACATACAGTCCCTGGCAGTCACTTTGTGCAGGCCATACGTGTTTATCATGTGGTCTTCATTCTAGAACTCATCTATCCCATCGGTTATCGGTTCTACAACAAATGTGACCAGGCTCTGAATAAAAGACTTTAAACTGGCCAACAAAAGCTCTGTTTTAATTTCCGAACACCTTCCCCAGGGCAACGGAGCAGTCCAGAAAGGCATGCCACACAAAGTGTACCACGGCAAGACTGGCCGCGTATACAACGTGACAGCGCACGCGCTCGGCGTCATAGTGAACAAGCGGGTGCGCGGACGCATCATCCCCAAGAGGATCAACATCCGCGTCGAGCATGTCCGCCACTCCAAGTGCAGGGAGGACTTCTTGATGCGAGTCAAGGAGAATGAGAGGTAAGTGAGGTTTAAATATTCTTTATTTACATAAATTATTTACAGTGTCGGTCTTGTTTAGGTAGGTACCATATGAAAGGATCAGTGGGAATATGTCACAAAATGAACAAACAATATGAGAGATGGTAATATTCATTCAAACATATTTTGTATCTTCTTCTTCAATGGCAATCTGCACTCTGCACTCTCGACAACGCCGCACGGAACAGAGACCTGGTACTCTTGCCATACCATTGGCGTAAGTTCTTGAGACATGATATTCTCCTTCTACCTGGCCTTCTGCCCTGGATCTTTCCCTGAAGAATCAGTTGTAGAAGATCGTACTTTTTATTCCTCATTATGTGACCTAGATACTGGAGTTTACGTTTTTTAATGGTCTTAAGAATCTCCACATCCTTGCCCATTCTCTGGAGCACTGTCTCATTTCGGACTCGCTGTACCCACGAGATCTTCTATAATATTCTAATAATTCTTCTACAATATTCTTGTATAATAATATACAAAGATAACCTAACCTAAACCTACACACAACCCTCCCAAACACCTAAACGAAAAAACTCAACTATCCACGCCATTTTTGAGTCTTTGCAAGGAATCCTTGATAAGAACACAAAACTTCACAAACACAACTTCTTTCGAGCACTCCAATTAATAGAAACGTTCGCAAACATCTCCTGATTAACTTGACGTGATCTTTGATCACTAAATACCACGGAAACTATTTAATTAGAATTTTTACAAAAATGTAGCCTAATGTCGTTTCGCGCGCTTTTCAAAGAATCCTCAGAAGCTGTTGTTCTGACATTCCTTGAAAGTAAAATTTAGTGCCGTAAAACACTGTATGCGGTCTACATCCGCGCCGCGAAATCTAACCACACTCGCGTTTCGCGACTTTCGCGGCGCGAGTGTAGAGCGCCCATGATATGTGTAATTGTGTGTTGACAAATAAAGACTCTTTGAAACTGAAAAAAAAATGTAATTTCAGGTTACTAAAGGAAGCCAAGGCTGCTGGTAAGGTGGTGAAGCTCAAACGTCAGCCCGCACCACCCAAGAGTGCGCACATCGTCAACGGATCCGTGGCCCCAGTACTGCTCGCGCCCATACCGTACGAGTTTGTAGCGTAAACTGGAATATACTGTTTAATTAAGTACTATGTTTGTTTTATTATACAACATCCAATAAGATTCCGAATAGTAGAGTGCGTTCCCCACAGACCACTTACCCAATAGACATGAAATAGGTACAAATGAAATTGCCACATTTCAATGGAGCTTTGCCCCACCTTTGGTTACCTACATGACCATTGAAGCTCATATATCATTTTGTTGGGGACTTGTTACAGGTTTCATATTGCATAATCATAATCAGTAGGAGTTGCGAGAGTAGTAGAAAATGATAACAAAGACAATAAATAATTCGCTTCGATTTCTTACTATTTTCTGAATTCTTAAGCTGTTTTTTTTTGACTCTCTTGATGTACAAAATTTTATTTTAAACCAACAATTTTAACAAAAAACATTTTTACATTTATTCGTTATCTTGTACATCATGCGGTTGATGGCAGGGCAGAATCTGGCATTGTCATTTGCAAGCGAAAAATTCTGTCAACGATGAGCGCATAGAGACGAAGCGGGGGACAGGGGTGCCGTATTAAAGAGATGCGTCCATGTCGATATCTCTAGGTTATGTGTCGCGAAGCAATTTTGCGCTAATGTGCGGGCACATACGGGCACCCTCCTGTTACAGGTCTATGGGGTAAGTGGTCTGTGGCGTTCCCACTATGTTGTAACGATAGATAGTCGTATATCGTGGCTTGTATATTTTTACCCAACTGCCCCAGAAGGAGGGTTATGTTTTTCGGATATCCATTCCATCATGTAGCCTAAACGGCTTAATTCTGTCTTAGGAATTCTTAGTCAGAAAACCCGACTTTTACTACTTATTACAATTATAATGTTTGCAACTTTACTGCTTAGAATTCGATAAAGTTCTAAGCATGGTGACTACTCATTGAAGGCATGATAAAAACAAACCGAAGAAAGATCACAACTTTTTATTTTGAAATGAAATATATTTACAATTGAATGATTTCTAAAATTAATAATTCAATGATTGGAATAAAACAATATTTTCAATAATTTCTTACGCCGTTTCAACTTTAACAAATGCGGCATATTTCTTTTAATAATTATAATTTCTGTAACACTGTCTATCGTAGTGACTATCTTAAATAATTAATTTATTATAAATTACTATAATTACTGGAGAAACTTAACAGCTAGCGTCCCTTGACTGATAGAACAGGATGTAGCCCGTTTCGGACGACTTTTGTATATCAGACGTTAGGCCGTAGAAGTCTTCTATAGCTGATGCATCTATTTTCTGTAATGAGAAGAAAAAGATATGAACTAGAGGTTACGTTACATAATGGACAATGTGGACTGGAAAACGCTGAAATTACCACAATACTAAGTGCGCAAGAAGGACGATTGTTTTTCGACGGCTTAAGAGCCTTCATAGAGCCAACTAGCGCCGCCAATCTTGAAAAAATAATATCTTCCAATTTAATAAATTTTATTAAAAAAGCTATTTACAAAATGTTTATTACGATAAATACTATTTTTTATTTTTATTTTATTTATTTTATTAATGGACTCGACAGTTCGTCATTTGCCAATGTCATGTTATAGAAAATTCAATATATAATAGTCTTCTATCTTCCTCCAGGGGATTCGCAGTAGCGTCTTCACCCTGGGCAGCCACGTCTTCTTGTCTTCATCCAGAGGAGACGCCGTAGCGTCATCACTCTGGACGAAGCAGCTCGACAGTCACGTTCACTCCCGAGCTTGTAGCGGGAACTCTTGATAAAAGCTTGAAACACCAGATCTTGCTCAAATTATCCAACAAATTCACTATACTGTCACTCGCGAACATTTTCTGATTAATTTAACGTGATATTAATCTCAAAATAACCACTGTAGACAATAAAACAAAAATTATCAAATAATTTTGCAACCGCCGTTTCCCGCCATTTTCAAGAGAACCTACTATTTTTTAAATGCTTATTTATAACGTGATTCAATTTCGGTAAGTTGTAGTTCGCATAATTGCGAAAAACGGCCGTTTTTGGCACATTTGTGAACTACAACTTAGCTTGTCGCAATTATGCCATGTATTGTATATTGAAAAATAGTATTCATCTTAATAAACATTTTGTAAATAGCTTTTCTAATAAAATTGATTAAATTGGAAGATATTATTTTTTCAAGATTGGCGGCGCTAGTTGGCTCATATCAGGCCGTAGAGAAAGAAGCCTAGTCTACCTTAATGGATTTTTTAATATGGATTTGTAGCGTTTCCTTATAGAAATGTGTGATATTGACATTGATCTCCTATAAACAACTATACCGCAGCCCAAATCAAGCGTCTTATTTTGTAAACAAATATGATCGTCTAATTACCTGTTGTGATGTAACACTGAAGGAACTGATTGATCGAACCTGTTCATCATTGTGAAAATAAAGTGATCCGATCTCATAATGTGAAAATAACTGTGCAATAGTTACAGAACAACTTCAAATGTTAGTAAGGTAGAGTAGTTTTTGTTTACAAAATAAGACACTTGATTTGGGTTGAGGTATAGATACACAGTTTACCTTCTAAAAATGTCCGAGCGCAAAGAAGGCCCAAACGATGCTTTATTGGACATTATTTGGACGTTAACAATGGACCCTTATTTGGACGTTTTTTAAATTGTTTTTGTAAGACCTTTGTGTATCTAGTTGTTTATAGGATATTGACATTTTGGAGTTTGTCGTCGTCCCGCAGAATCAGTGGCTCCAGACCTGGGGGGGTGACCGCGACTTCAATCGTTATGGTTATCGTTTTCATTTTGACACTTGAACGATATACATTGCTGCGTTTCGTTGTCGTAGCAGCAATGTATAGCGTCCATGTGTCAATTTAAAGCGATAACGATTGGAAGTCGCGGTCACCCAACGCGCGACCCATCCTCCAGGCCTTGGAGGATGGGTCGCGCTCTGGTCGTCCCACACCAGGTGCTGCGACCTATCTTTCGGCGGCCAGAGGCTCGTGAGCGTGCTAAGAGGGGCAAATACAGGTGTCTCGGCGCCCAATATGACTTCGTCTCCTTTGGGGTCGAGACACTTGGTCCGTGGGGCCCGAGTGCACACGCGCTCCACAAGGAGCTCAGTAAGCGCCTGAGGGAGGCGACGGGTGACCCTCGTGCTGGCGGCTTTCTCGCGCAGAGACTGAGCCTAGCCATCCAGCGCGGGAATGCCGCCAGTATGATGGGCACCCTCCCAAGAGGGCCGAATTTTTTAAATTGTTTTTAGGTAAAGGTATATATTTTAGGTAGTTTTATTTATTTTATTATGACATGGAAAACCAGCAGCTTATAAACTACTACATTTTCATTTAAATAAAAGCAAGAAGCCAATTATAGGTCTTCACTTATAGATACTAACTAGGTGTTGCATGGTGCGCGGGCCGCGCGCGGCCCGCGAGACTGCTTTGTTTTCGTGTTGTAGGCGCCGCAACTAAATAAATATTATCCGGATTGTTCGCTGTGCAAATAATTCGTGCAAGCCATCCACTGATTATATCAAGCACCGCCCGAAAGTTTCAAGTTCAAAACTCTGTGAAAAACATTTATTCGAAAAGAGTTTGCTCATTTAAAGGAGGTTATTTTTTTATTTTTAAAGCAAGCAACGCTCGAAATGCCCGTATGCCAGAAACTTAAAGAAAGTTTTCAAAAGCCAAACGTTGCTAGCTGTACCCAATTTGCATAACTTTGTTCATAATTCGAAAGGCAGGGGCATTTTTCTTGCCGAACAGAAACAACTCCCCACCCTCTAAGTAACTTTTGCGAGGCCGTAGGCCGAGCTCCGCGTAGGGCGAAGCCCGAAGCGTCCCCTTACCGAGCAGAAACAACTTCCCACCTTCCAAGTAAATTTTGCGAGGCCGAAGGCCGAGCTCCGCGTAGGGCGAAGCCCGAAGCGTCTCCTTACCGAGCAGAAACAACTCCCCGCCTTCCAAGTAAATTTTGCGAGGCCGAAGGCCGAGCTCCGCGTAGGGCAAAGCCCGAAGCGTCCCCTTACCGAGCAGAAACCACTCTCTTCCTTCCAAGTAACTTTTGCCCCCCGGCGAGGCCGAAGGCCGAGCTCCGCGTAGGGCGAAGCCCGAAGCGTCCCCTTGCCGAACAGAAACAACTCCCCACCCTCCAAGTAACTTTTGCGAGGCCGTAGGCCGAGCTCCGCGTAGGGCGAAGCCCGAAGCGTCCCCTTACCGAGCAGAAACAACCCGCCTTCCAAGTAACTTTTGCCCCCCGGCGAGGCCGAAGGCCGAGCTCCGCGTAGGGCGAAGCCCGAAGCGTCCCCTTGCCGAACAGAAACAACTCTCCACCCTCCAAGTAACTTTTGCGAGGCCGTAGGCCGAGCTCCGCTTAGGGCGAAGCCCGAAGCGTCCCCTTACCGAGCAGAAACAACTCCCCGCCTTCCAAGTAAATTTTGCGAGGCCGAAGGCCGAGCTCCGCGTAGGGCGAAGCCCGAAGCGTCCCCTTACCGAGCAGAAACCACTCTCTTCCTTCCAAGTAACTTTTGCCCCCCGGCGAGGCCGAAGGCCGAGCTCCGCGTAGGGCGAAGCCCGAAGCGTCCCCTTGCCGAACAGAAACAACTCCCCACCCTCCAAGTAACTTTTGCGAGGCCGTAGGCCGAGCTCCGCGTAGGGCGAAGCCCGAAGCGTCTCCTTACCGAGCAGAAACAATTCCCCACCTTCCGAGTAAATTTTGCGAGGCCGCAGGCCGAGCCGGACCGCGAGGCCGTAGGCCGAGCTCCGCGTAGGGCAAAGCCCGAAGCGTCTCCTTACCGAGCAGAAACAACTCCCCACCTTCGAAGTAACATTTGCGTGGCCGTAGGCCGAGCTCCGCGTAGGGCGAAGCCCGAAGCGTCCCTTACCGAGCAGAAATAACTCTCTTCCTTCCAAGTAACTTTTGCCCCCCGGCGAGGCCGAAGGCCGAGCTCCGCGTAGGGCGAAGCCCGAAGCGTCCCCTTGCCGAACAGAAACAACTCCCCACCCTCCAAGTAACTTTTGCGAGGCCGTAGGCCGAGCTCCGCGTAGGGCGAAGCCCGAAGCGTCCCCTTACCGAGCAGAAACAACCCGCCTTCCAAGTAACTTTTGCGAGGCCGTAGGCCGAGCTCCGCGTAGGGCGAAGCCCGAAGCGTCTCCTTACCGAGCAGAAACAATTCCCCACCTTCCGAGTAAATTTTGCGAGGCCGCAGGCCGAGCCGGACCGCGAGGCCGTAGGCCGAGCTCCGCGTAGGGCAAAGCCCGAAGCGTCTCCTTACCGAGCAGAAACAACTCCCCACCTTCGAAGTAACATTTGCGTGGCCGTAGGCCGAGCTCCGCGTAGGGCGAAGCCCGAAGCGTCCCTTACCGAGCAGAAATAACTCCCCACCTTCCAAGTAACTTTTGCGAGGCCGAAGGCCGAGCTCCGCGTAGGGCGAAGCCCGAAGCGTCCCCTTACCGAGCAGAAACCACTCTTTTCCTTCCAAGTAACTTTTGCCCCCCGGCGAGGCCGAAGGCCGAGCTCCGCGTAGAGCGAAGCCCGAAGCGTCCCCTTGCCGAACAGAAACAATTCCCCACCCTCCAAGTAACTTTTGCGAGGCCGTAGGCCGAGCTCCGCTTAGGGCGAAGCCCGAAGCGTCCCCTTGCCGAACATAAACAACTCTCCACCCTCCAAGTAACATTTTTGTTCGTAATTCGAAAGGCAGGGGCATTTTTCAGCCTTTGGTAGCGTGGGGACGCTCCGGGCTTCGCCCTACGCGGAGCTCGGCCTATGTCCTCGCAATAGTTACTTGGAAAGAAGAGAGTGGTTTCTGGTCGGTAAGGGGACGCTTCGGGCTTCGCCCTACGCGGAGCTCGGCCTACGGCCTCGCAAAAGTTACTTGGATGGTGGGGAGTTGTTTCTGTTTGGTAAGGGGACGCTTCGGGCTTCGCCCTACGCGGAGCTCGGCCTACGGCCTCGCAAAAGTTACTTGGAGGGTGGGGAGTTGTTTCTGTTCGGCAAGGGAACGCTTCGGGCTTCGCCCTACGCGGAGCTCGGCCTTCGCCCTACGCGGAGCTCGGCCTTCGGCCTCGCCGGGGAGCAAAAGTTACTTGGAGGGTGGGGAGTTGTTTCTGTTCGGCAAGGGGACGCTTCGGGCTTCGCCCTACGCGGAGCTCGGCCTACGGCCTCGCAAAAGTTACTTGAAAAGTGGGGAGTTGTTACTGTTCGGCAAGGGGACGCTTTGGGCTTCGCCCTACGCGGAGGTCGGCCTTCGGCCTCGCAAAATTTACTTGGAAGGTGGGGAGTTGTTTCTGCTCGGTAAGGGGACGCTTCGGGCTTCGCCCTACGCGGAGTTCGGCCTACGGCCTCGCAAAAGTTACTTGGAGGGTGGGGAGTTGTTTCTGTTCGGCAAGGGAACGCTTCGGGCTTCGCCCTACGCGGAGCTCGGCCTTCGGCCTCGCCGGGGGGCAAAAGTTACTTGAAAAGTGGGGAGTTGTACTGTTCGGCAAGGGGACGCTTCGGGCTTCGCCCTACGCGGAGCTCGGCCTTCGGCCTCGCAAAATTTACTTGGAAGGTGGGGAGTTGTTTCTGCTCGGTAAGGGGACGCTTCGGGCTTCGCCCTGCGCGGAGCTCGGCCTTCGGCCTCGCAAAATTTACTTGGAGGGTGGGGAGTTGTTTCTGTTCGGCAAGGGGACGCTTCGGGCTTCGCCCTACGCGGAGCTCGCCCTTCGGCCTCGCTGGGGGGTGCTCGGCCTTCGGCCTCGCTATAGTTACTGTTAGATATTTACCGCACGCTAGTAATCATTTCGTTTCGTATAGGAAAATGTATGGGGAAACTGTAACTTTTTGGAGAAGTCAATATTCTGGCCGCCATTTTGTATTTTAAAATATGTTAAACTTTGTAATTAATGTACAGGATAGCATCTAACATGTGGCATTTAAACCGTTACGATAGCCCAAAATTTCTTTAACAAAGTGAGCGCCCAAACATGACTCTGACCAAAACTTTCATGCCCCATAACTTCCAGTGTTGCCAGGCGATTGAGATGAAAATGGTCAAATGTCATTTGGGTGAGGTGCCTTCATCGAACTGCATACCCAAATTTGGTTAAAAAGCGCTATTTCTATTTTCCCCATTTTTGGGTTCTGGAGGGTAAATTACCCTAAAAGTTGGGAAACTTTTTTTTTATTGCAACACTATTCATCGAGACCTACAATTGTCTCATACAAGACATTCCACTAAAATGTTGCCATTCACCCGAAAAATGAGATTGAAAATCTTGCCAAATTGTAATGAAAATGTTATGGTTGACAGCTCGTCCGCCATTTTGTTTTTCCAAAAATTTACAATTTTCTGGTATACTACATCATATGTGCTCCGAAGTGGAATTGGTTGGATATTCCTCATGCGCTCGTGCTAGGCCAGCTAATTCGTCAAAGTTTGGTCTGAAATGTCCAAATTTTCAATCGGCTATATTTCCGCCGCCATTTTGTTTTTCTTTTGTTTTTCAATTTCATCACAAAGTAGGCGGTCCATGTGACACGCGTTCCAAATTTGAACGAAATCGGTTGGAAAATGGCGGAGATGGCATCACGTGACCCGCCGCCATCTTGTTTTTTTCACTTCCCTATAGTTTTCCTCTGGTCCAATCACTAAACTATACAACTCCCCCCTACATCACTTTGACCTCCGGGGACTCCTTCAGACTAAACAGGCGTGTCAATCAGTGAGTCAGTCAGTCAGTGAGTGAGTGAGTGGTAATCGAGCTATATATATTATTAACTAGGTGTTGCATGGTGCGCGGGCCGCGCGCGGCCCGCGAGACTGCTTTGTTTTCGTGTTGTAGGCGCCGCAATTAAATAAACATTATCGTAGTAGTAGCGTGGGGACGCTCCGGGCTTCGCCCTACGCGGAGCTCGGCCTATGGCCTCGCAGCCCGGCTCGGCCTTCGGCCTCGCAAAAGTTACTTGGAAGGTAGGTAGTTTTTTTCTGCTTGGCAAGGGGACGCTTCGGGCTTCGCCCTACGCGGAGCTCGGCCTATGGCCTCGCAGGCCGGCTCGGCCTCCGGCCTCGCAAAAATTACTTGGAAGGTGGGGAGTTGTTTCTGCTTGGCAAGGGGACGCTTCGGGCTTCGCCCTACGCGGAGCTCGGCCTATGGCCTCGCAGGCCGGCTCGGCCTTCGGCCTCGCAAAAGTTACTTGGAAGGTGGGGAGATGTTTCTGCTTGGAAAGGGGACGCTTCGGGCTTCGCCCTACGCGGAGCTCGGCCTACGGCCTCGCGGTGTTCTATCGCTTCGGGCTTCGCCCTACGCGGAGCTCGGCCTTCGGCCTCGCGAGAGGGTGCTCGGCCTTCGGCCTCGCTATAGTTACTGATAGATATTTACCGCACGCCAGTAATCCTTTCGTTTCGTATAGGAAAATTTATGGAGAAAATATTATGGTTTACTGCTCGTCCGCCATTTTGTTTTTCCCAAAAATGGCAATTTTCTGGTATACTACATCATATATGCTACGAAGTGGAATTGGTTGGATATTACTCATGCGCTCGTGCTAGGCCAGCTAATTCGTCAAAGTTTGGTCTGAAATGTCCAAATTTTCAATCGGCTATATTTCCGCCGCCATTTTGTTTTTCTTTTGTTTTTCAATTTCATCACAAAGTAGGTCGACCATGTGACGCGTGTTCCAAATTTGAACGAAATCGGTTGGAAAATGGCGGAGATGGCATCACGTGACCCGCCGCCATCTTGTTTTTTTCACTTCCCTATAGTTTTCCTCTGGTCCAATCACTAAACTATACAACTCCCCCCTACATCACTTTCACCTCCGGGAACTCCTTCAGACTAAACGGGCATGTCAATCAGTGAGTCAGTCAGTCAGTCAGTGGTAGTCGAGCTATATATTATATTAGTAACTAGTAGGTGCGTGGGTGCGCGGGCCGCGAGCGGCCCGCGGGGCTTTCTTTTCCCTGTAGGTTTGGAGGCGGCGCGACTAACTAATTTTTTTTTGGGTTGTTTCTTTTGCAATTTGGTGTGCGTGCAATGTAATTTGTCTTGCCACTTGTAAATCAAGCGACGCCCGAAAGGTATAAATTCAAAACGTTATGAAATGGACATGTTTCGATAATAGTTTGATTTAAAGTTGTTAAACTCATTATAAATATAGAGCATGCAATACCCCAAATGACCGTAGGCCTGGCACTAAATAAAGACGTACTTCAAAAGACAAGTGTTATCATCTTTATATAGATTTCAAAAATTCATTCTTATTCGGAGCGTATACGCATTTTCCTTTTAGCTTTTGCTGGCGTGGGGACGCTCCGGGCTTCGCCCTCCGCGGAGCTCGGCCTATGGCCTCGCATTAGGCTCGGTCTTCGACCTCGCCAAGGTTATTTAGGCGACACAGATGGTCGTATTGTATCCGCTTGGCAAGGGGGACGCTTCGGGCTTCGCCCTACGCGGAGCTCGGCCTACGGCCTCGCGGGTGGGACGCTACGGGCTTCGCCCTACGCGGAGCTCGGCCTACGGCCTCGCGGGAGGGTCGCTTCGGGCTTCGCCCTACGCGTAGCTCGGCCTACGGCCTCGCGGGAGGGTCGCTTCGGGCTTCGCCCTACGCGGAGCTCGGCCTGCGGCCTCGCGGGTGGTTGTTGGTGGTTGTTCGGGTGGTTGCTAAGGGGGACGCTTCGGGCTTCGCCCTACGCGGAGCTCGGCCTGCGGCCTTGCGGGTGGGACGCTTCGGGCTTCGCCCTACGCGGAGCTCGGCCTACGGCCTCGCGGGTCGGTCGCTTCGGGCTTCGCCCTACGCGGAGCTCGGCCTGCGGCCTCGCGGGTGGATGCTCGGCCTTCGGCCTCGTTATAATTGTCGATGGACATCGATTATTGGAAGCATTGACCACGGTTTTATATAGACCTGCAGTATTCATTCGTTATGTATAGGAAAATGTATGGGGAAATTTTCGATACTTTCAAATATCAAAATTTTGGCGGCCATCTTGGATTTTGAAATACTTTAGACGTTTATGAGTAAGTACAGGATAGTACCTAACAGATGGCATATATTTTATTGCTCTAGCGCAACATTTCTTTAACAAAGTTGGCGCCCAAACGGGGCTCTGACCACAACTTTCAAGTCGCATAACTTCCAGTGTTGCCAGCGGATTTCGACGAAAATTGTCAAATATCATTTGGGTGAGCTACCCTCATCGAACTGCATACCCATAATTCCCCAAAACTCCTTATTTCCATTTGTCACCTTTTTTTGTCCTGTGGGGTAAATTACCCGAATTTCGGGGAAATTTCTTTTTTATAGCAACACTACGCCCCGAAAGCTACAACTGACCCATACATAGCGATTCTCTAAAGTGGCGCCATCTGGGAGAAATATCGCTTTGAAAATTCCATTTTTTTGTACTTTTTACACTTTTACCTCCACTCTCTCCGCCATTTTGATTTTCCCACTTTTCGGATTTTTCTGGTTATCTGGACTATATTGCCCGACAAACTGCATTTAAACTTTTTCGCTAGCTAAAACTTGGTAGAACAAACTAACTCAATTTATCTGACCATTCCCAAAATTTTTAAAAATTCGCCAATCCCAGTGTTGCCAGCGGATATCGATGAAAATACCCAAATGTCATTTGGGTGGACCAATCTCACCAGACTGCATACCCAGAATTTCCCTAAAGACCTTATTTCCATTTGTCACATTTTTAGACCCTGTGGGGTAAATTACCCGACTTTTTGGGGAAATTCTTTTTCCTGGCAACACTACGTCCTGAGACCTACATCCGGCCCATACAAGCCGAAGCTCTGCGGAGTTGGCATCTGGGAGTAATATCGATTTGAAAATTCCCAACTTTTCAACTTTTTACAATTTTGTCTCCCATCTCGCCGCCATTTTGTTTTTTAAAAAATTTCCTTATTTTTCTTTTTATCTAGACTAAATTTCCCAACAAACTGCATTTAAACCGTTCCGCTAGCTCAAACTTGGTTCAACAAAGTTGCCCTCCAAAGTTGGCAACTCCCGAAAATTTTAAAAAATTCGCCAATCTCAGTGTTGCCAGCGGATTTCGATGAAAATACCCAAATGTCATTTGGGTGGGCCAATCTCATCGGACTGCATACCCAGAATTTTCGTAAAGTCCCTATTTCCATTTGTCACTTTTTTGGACCCTGTGGGGTAAATTACCCCGATTTCTGGGAAATTTTTTTTTCCTGGCAACACTACTCCCCGAGACCTACAACCGCCCCATACAAGCCGAAGCTCTGCGGTGTTGCCATCTGGGAGTAAAATCGCTTTGCCCACTCGTGATTTCCCTCCCTTTTTTTCAATCGCTCACAACTCGTCGGCAATTTTTTTTTTTTTACCCCCCATTTTTTTGGGTAAAGTAGAGGATTTACCCATTCCAACGACATATTGCACCCCTCCCTACGGCTCACCCAACTCGATTTACCAGTACCCTACTTTTAGGTCTTTTTGGTCCCCCCCACTTTTTTTCTTATAACTCGGCCGCCATTTTGTTTTTTTGAAAACCAAAAAAAAAAATTTTTATTAGATGCTATTCTTTACATGTGTTTCAAATTTTGTCCAAATCGGACCGCGCATCTCAGAGTTCACCATAGTGACCCCAAGATAAACACCCCCCAGGGGGACCGCTATATTTTTCCGCACATCACATCCCCAAAATCTATACAACCAACCCCCAACCCAACCCCCACCCCCTCCAGGTTCCTCAAAACACGTGTCAGTCAGTGAGTCAGTGGTAATGCAGCTATATATATTATTAACTAGTAGGTGCGTGGGTGCGCGGGCCGCGAGCGGCCCGCGGGGCTTTCTTTTTCCTGTAGGTTTGGAGGCGGCGCAACTAACTAAATTATTTCTCTGGGTTTGTTCATTGTGCAATTTGGTGTGCGTGCAATGTAATTTGTCTTGCCACTTGTAAATCAAGCGACGCCCGAAAGGTATAAATTCAAAACGTTATGAAATGGACATGTTTCGACAATAGTTTGATTTAAAGTTGTTAACTGATTATAAATATAGAGCATGCAATACCCCAAATTCCCGAAGGCATGACACTAAATAAAGACGTAATTCAAAAGACAAGTGTTATCATCTTTATATAGATTTCAAAAATTCATTCTGATTCGAAACGCATACGCATCTTCCTTTTAGCTTTTGCTGGCGTGGGGACGCTCCGGGCTTCGCCCTCCGCGGAGCTCGGCCTATGGCCTCGCATTGGGCTCGGTCTTCGACCTCGCCAAGGTTATTTAGGCGACACAGATGATCGTATTGTATCCGCTTGGCAAGGGGGACGCTTCGGGCTTCGCCCTACGCGGAGCTCGGCCTACGGCCTCGCGGGTGGGACGCTTCGGGCTTCGCCCTACGCGGAGCACGGCCTACGGCCTCGCGGGGGGTCGCTTCGGGCTTCGCCCTACGCGGAGCTCGGCCTACGGCCTCGCGGGGGGTCGCTTCGGGCTTCGCCCTACGCGGAGCTCGGCCTACGGCCTCGCGGGGGGTCGCTTCGGGCTTCGCCCTACGCGGAGCTCGGCCTACGGCCTCGCGGGGGGGTCGCTTCGGGCTTCGCCCTACGCGGAGCTCGGCCTACGGCCTCGCGGGGGGGACGCTTCGGGCTTCGCCCTACGCGGAGCTCGGCCTACGGCCTCGCGGGTGGGACGCTTCGGGCTTCGCCCTACGCGGAGCTCGGCCTGCGGCCTCGCGGATGGGTGCTCGGCCTTCGGCCTCGTGATAATTGTCGATGGACATCGATTATTGGAAGCATTGACCACGGTTTTATATAGACCTGCAGTACTCATTCGTTTTGTATAGGAAAATGTATGGGGGAATTTTCGATACTTCCAAATATCAAAATTTTGGCGGCCATCTTGGATTTTGAAATACTTTAGACTTTTATGAGTAAGTACAGGACAGTACCTAACAGATGGCATATATTTTATTGCTCTAGCGCAACATTTCTTTAACAAAGTTGGCGCCCAAACTGGGCTCTGATCACAACTTTCAAGTCGCATAAGTTCCAGTGTTGCCGTGCGATTTCGACGAAAATTGTCAAATATCATTTGGGTGAGCTACCCTCATCGAACTGCATACTCAGAATTTCCGTAAAGTCCTTATTTCCATTTGTCACCTTTTTGGGACCTGTGGGGTAAATTACCCGAATTTCTGGGAAAATTCTTTTTCGTGGCAACACTACGTCTAGAGACCCACAACCGCCCCATACAAATCGATTCTCTAAAGTGGCACCATCTGTGAGAAATATTGCGTTGAAAATTCCTTTTTTTGGTACTTTTTACACTTTTACCTCCACTCTCTCCGCCATTTTGATTTTCCCACTTTTCGGATTTTTCTGGCTATCTGGACTATATTACCCGACAAACTGCATTTATACTTTTTCTCTAGCTAAAACTTGGTAGAACAAACAAACTCAATTTATCAGACCATTCCCAAAAATTTCAAAGCGTCGCCAATCCCAGTGTTGCCAGCGGATTTCGATGAAAATACCCAAATGTCATTTGGGTGGCCAAAGCTCACCAAACTGCATACTCAGAATTTCCCTAAAGTCCTTATTTCCATTTGTCACCTTTTTGGGTCCTGTGGGGTAAATTACCCCGATTTCTGGGAAATTTCTTTTTCACGGCAATACTACGTCCCGAGACCTACATCCGGCCCATACAAACCGTAGCTCTGCGGCGTTGGCATCTGGGAGTAATATCGCTTTGAAAATTCCCAATTTTTCTACTTTTTGCCAGTTGTTCAGCCATCACGCCGCCATTTTGTTTTTTTCCCACTTTTCGGATTTTTCTGGCTATCTCGACTATATTGCCCAACAAACTGCATTTATACTTTTTCCCTAGCTAAAACTTGGTAGAACAAACAAACTCAATTTATCTGACCATACCCCAAAATTTTAAAAAAATCGCCAATCTCAGTGTTGCCAGCGGATTTCGATGAAAATACCCAAATGTCATTTGGGTGGGCCAACCTCATCAGACTGCATACCCAGAATTTTCATAAAGTCCCTATTTCCATTTGCCACATTTTTTGACCCTGTGGGGTAAATTACCCCGATTTCTGGGAAATTTTTTTTTCCTGGCAACACTACTCCCCGAGACCTACAACCGCCCCATACAAGCCGAAGCTCTACGGTGTTGCCATCTGGGAGTAATATCGCTTTGCCCACTCGTGATTTCCCTCCCTTTTTTTCAATCGCTCACAACTCGTCGGCCATTTTGTTTTTTTTAACCCCCCATTTTTTTGGGTAAAGTAGAGGATTTACCCATTCCAACGACATATTGCACCCCTCCCTACTGCTCACCCAACTCGATTTACCAGTACCCTACTTTTGGGTCTTTTTGGTCCCCCCCACTTTTTTTCTTATAACTCGGCCGCCATTTTGTTTTTTTCAAAATTAAAAAAAAAATCTTTTATTATATTTAATTTTTTACATTTGTTTCAAATTTTATCCAAATCGGACTGCGCATCACAGAGTTCACCATAGTGACCCCAATATAAACAACCCCCAGGGGGACCGCTATATTTTTCCGCCCATCTCATCCCCAAAATCTATACAACCAACCCCCCACCCCACCCCAACCCCCTCCAGGTTCCTCAAAACACGTATCAGTCAGTCAGTGGTATTGTAGCTATATATATTATTAACTAGTAGGTGCGTGGGTGCGCGGGCCGCGAGCGGCCCGCGGGGCTTCCTTTTTAATGTAGGTTTGGAGGCGGCGCAACTAACAAATTTTTTTTTGGGTTGTTTCTTTTGCAATTTGGTGTGGTGAAATGCCTTTTATCCTGCCACTTTAAAATCAAGCGACGCCCGAAAGGTATAAATTCAAAACGTTATGAAATGGACATGTTTCGATAAGCGTTTGATTTAAAGTTGTTAACTGATTATAAATATAGAGCATGCAATACCCCAAATGCCCGAAGGCCTGGCACTAAATAAAAACGTAATTCAAAAGACAAGTGTTATCATCTTTATATAGATTTCAAAAATTCATTCTGATTCGGAGCGCATACGCATCTTCCTTTTCGCTTTTGCTGGCGTGGGGACGCTCCGGGCTTCGCCCTCCGCGGAGCTCGGCCTATGGCCTCGCATTGGGCTCGGTCTTCGACCTCGCCAAGGTTATTTAGGCGACACAGATGATCGTATTGTATCCGCTTGGCAAGGGGGACGCTTCGGGCTTCGCCCTACGCGGAGCTCGGCCTACGGCCTCGCGGGGGGTCGCTTCGGGCTTCGCCCTACGCGGAGCTCGGCCTACGGCCTCGCGGGTAGGACGCTTCGGGCTTCGCCCTACGCGGAGCTCGGCCTACGGCCTCGCGGGTGGGACGCTTCGGGCTTCGCCCTACGCGGAGCTCGGCCTACGGCCTCGCGGGGGGTCGCTTCGGGCTTCGCCCTACGCGGAGCTCGGCCTACGGCCTCGCGGGGGGGTCGCTTCGGGCTTCGCCCTACGCGGAGCTCGGCCTACGGCCTCGCGGGGGGGTCGCTTCGGGCTTCGCCCTACGCGGAGCTCGGCCTACGGCCTCGCGGGTGGGACGCTTCGGGCTTCGCCCTACGCGGAGCTCGGCCTACGGCCTTGCGGTTGGGTCGCTTCGGGCTTCGCCCTACGCGGAGCTCGGCCTGCGGCCTCGCGGGTGGGTGCTCGGCCTTCGGCCTCGTGATAATTGTCGATGGACATCGATTATTGGAAGCATTGACCACGGTTTTATATAGACCTGCAGTACTCATTCGTTTTGTATAGGAAAATGTATGGGGAAATTTTCGATACTTTCAAATATCAAAATTTTGGCGGCCATCTTGGATTTTGAAATACTTTAGACTTTTATGAGTAAGTACAGGATAGTACCTAACAGATGGCATATATTTTATTGCTCTAGCGCAACATTTCTTTAACAAAGTTGGCGCCCAAACGGGGCTCTGACCACAACTTTCAAGTCGCATAACTTCCAGTGTTGCCAACGGATTTCGACGAAAATTATCAAATATCATTTGGGTGAGCTACCCTCATCGAACTGCTTACCCATAATTTCCCAAAACTCCTTATTTCAATTTATCACCTTTTTTGGTCCTGTGGGGTAAATTACCCGAATTTCGGGGAAATTTCTTTTTTATAGCAACACTACGCACCGAAAGCTACAACTGACCCATACATAGCGATTCTCTCAAGTGGCGCCATCTGTGAGAAATATCACGTTTAAAATTCCTTTTTTTGGTACTTTTTACACTTTTACCTCCACTCTCTCCGCCATTTTGATTTTCCCACTTTTCGGATTTTTCTGGCTATCTGGACTATATTGCCCGACAAACTGCATTTATACTTTTTCTCTAGCTAAAACTTGGTAGAACAAACAAACTCAATTTATCTGACCATTCCCAAAAATTTCAAAGTGTCGCCAATCCCAGTGTTGCCAGCGGATTTCGATGAAAATACCCAAATGTCATTTGGGTGGCCAAAGCTCACCAAACTGCATACTCAGAATTTCCCTAAAGTCCTTATTTCCATTTGTCACCTTTTTGGGTCCTGTGGGGTAAATTACCCCGATTTCTGGGAAATTTCTTTTTCACGGCAATACTACGTCCCGAGACCTACATCCGGCCCATACAAACCGAAGCTCTGCGGCGTTGGCATCTGGGAGTAATATCGCTTTGAAAATTCCCAATTTTTCTACTTTTTGCCAGTTGTTCAGCCATCACGCCGCCATTTTGTTTTTTTCCCACTTTTCGGATTTTTCTGGCTATCTCGACTATATTGCCCAACAAACTGCATTTATACTTTATCCCTAGCTAAAACTTGGTAGAACAAACAAACTCAATTTATCTGACCATACCCCAAAATTTAAAAAAATTCGTCAAACTCAGTGTTGCCAGCGGATTTCGATGAAAATACCCAAATGTCATTTGGGTGGGCCAACCTCATCGGACTGCATACCCAGAATTTTCGTAAAGTCCCTATTTCCATTTGCCACATTTTTGGACCCTGTGGGGTAAATTACCCCGATTTCTGGGAAATTTTTTTTTCCTGGCAACACTACTCCCCGAGACCTACAACCGCCCCATACAAGCCGAAGCTCTGCGGTGTTGCCATCTGGGAGTAATATCGCTTTGCCCACTCGTGATTTCCCTCCCTTTTTTTCAGTAGCTCACAACTCGTCGGCCATTTTGTTTTTTTTAACCCCCCATTTTTTTGGGTAAAGTAGAGGATTTACCCATTCCAACGACATATTGCACCCCTCCCTACTGCTCACCCAACTCGATTTACCAGTACCCTACTTTTGGGTCTTTTTCGTCCCCCCCACTTTTTTTCTTATAACTCGGCCGCCATTTTGTTTTTTTGAAAACCAAAAAAAAATTCTTTTATTAGATGCTATTCTTTACAAACCTACCAAATTTGGTCCAAATCGGACTACGCATCTCAGAGTTCACCATAGTGACCCCAAGATAAACAACCCCCAGGGGGACCGCTATATTTTTCCGCACATCACATCCCCAAAATCTATACAACCAACCCCCAACCCAACCCCCACCCCCTCCAGGTTCCTCAAAACACGTGTCAATCAGTGAGTGAGTGGTATTGCAGCTATATATATTATTAACTAGTAGGTGCGTGGGTGCGCGGGCCGCGAGCGGCCCGCGGGGCTTCCTTTTTAATGTAGGTTTGGAGGCGGCGCAACTAACGAAATTATTTATTTGGGTTGTTTCTTTTGCAATTTGGTGTGGTGAAATGCCTTTTATCCTGCCACTTTAAAATCAAGCGACGCCGAAAGTTTAAAATTCAAAACGTTATGAAATGGACATGTTTCGACAATAGTTTGATTTAAAGTTGTTAAACTGATTATAAATATAGAGCATGCAATACCCCAAATGACCGTAGGCCTGGCACTAAATAAAGACGTACTTCAAAAGACAAGTGTTATCATCTTTATATAGATTTCAAAAATTCATTCTTATTCGGAGCGTATACGCATTTTCCTTTTAGCTTTTGCTGGCGTGGGGACGCTCCGGGCTTCGCCCTCCGCGGAGCTCGGCCTATGGCCTCGCATTAGGCTCGGTCTTCGACCTCGCCAAGGTTATTTAGGCGACACAGATGGTCGTATTGTATCCGCTTGGCAAGGGGGACGCTTCGGGCTTCGCCCTACGCGGAGCTCGGCCTACGGCCTCGCGGGTGGGACGCTACGGGCTTCGCCCTACGCGGAGCTCGGCCTACGGCCTCGCGGGAGGGTCGCTTCGGGCTTCGCCCTACGCGGAGCTCGGCCTGCGGCCTCGCGGGTGGTTGTTGGTGGTTGCCAAGGGGGACGCTTCGGGCTTCGCCCTACGCGGAGCTCGGCCTGCGACCTCGCGGGTGGTTGTTGGTGGTTGCCAAGGGGGACGCTTCGGGCTTCGCCCTACGCGGAGCTCGGCCTACGGCCTCGCGGGAGGGTCGCTTCGGGCTTCGCCCTACGCGGAGCTCGGCCTGCGGCCTCGCGGGTGGTTGTTGATGGTTGCTCGGGTGGTTGCCAAGGGGGACGCTTCGGGCTTCGCCCTACGCGGAGCTCGGCCTGCGGCCTCGCGGGTGGGACGCTTCGGGCTTCGCCCTACGCTGAGCTCGGCCTACGGCCTCGCGCGGGGTCGCTTCGGGCTTCGCCCTACGCGGAGCTCGGCCTACGGCCTCGCGGGTCGTTCGCTTCGGGCTTCGCCCTACGCGGAGCTCGGCCTGCGGCCTCGCGGGTGGATGCTCGGCCTTCGGCCTCGTTATAATTGTCGATGGACATCGATTATTGGAAGCATTGACCACGGTTTTATATAGACCTGCAGTATTCATTCGTTTTGTATAGGAAAATGTATGGGGAAATTTTCGATACATTCAAATATCAAAATTTTGGCGGCCATCTTGGATTTTGAAATACTTTAGACGTTTATGAGTAAGTACAGGATAGTACCTAACAGATGGCATATATTTTATTGCTCTAGCGCAACATTTCTTTAACAAAGTTGGCGCCCAAACGGGGCTCTGACCACAACTTTCAAGTCGCATAACTTCCAGTGTTGCCAGCGGATTTCGACGAAAATTATCAAATATCATTTGGGTGAGCTACCCTCATCGAACTGCATACCCATAATTTCCCAAAACTCCTTATTTCCATTTGTCACCTTTTTTCGTCCTGTGGGGTAAATTACCCGAATTTCGGGGAAATTTCTTTTTTATAGCAACACTACGCCCCGAAAGCTACAACTGACCCATACATAGCGATTCTCTAAAGTGGCACCATCTGGGAGAAATATCGCTTTGAAAATTCCATTTTTTTGTACTTTTTACACTTTTACCTCCACTCTCTCCGCCATTTTGATTTTCCCACTTTTCGGATTTTTCTGGTTATCTGGACTATATTACCCGACAAACTGCATTTAAACTTTTTCGCTAGCTAAAACTTGGTAGAACAAACAAACTCAATTTATCTGACCATTCCCAAAAATTGGAAAAATTCGCCAATCCCAGTGTTGCCAGCGGATATCGATGAAAATACCCAAATGTCATTTGGGTGGACCAATCTCACCAGACTGCATACCCAGAATTTCCCTAAAGTCCTTATTTCCATTTGTCACATTTTTGGACCCTGTGGGGTAAATTACCCGACTTTTTGGGAAATTTCTTTTTCCTGGCAATACTACTCCCCAAAACCTACAATTGACCCATACATAGCGATTCTCTAAAGTGGCGGCGTCTGGGAGTAATATCGCTTTGAAAATTTCCAATTTTTCAACTTTTTCAAATTTTGGCTCCCAACACGCAGCCATTGTGTTTTTTAAAAAATTTCCTTATTTTTCTTTTTATCTAGACTAAATTTCCCAACAAACTGCATTTAAACCGTTGCGCTAGCTCAAACTTTGTCTAACAAAGTTGCCCTCCAAAGTTGGGAACTGCCGAAAATTTAAAAAAATTCGCCAATCCCAGTGTTGCCAGCGGATTTCGATGAAAATACCCAAATGTCATTTGGGTAGGCCAACCTCATCGGACTGCATACCCAGAATTTTCGTAAAGTCCCTATTTCCATTTGTCACCTTTTTCGGTCCTGTGGGGTAAATTACCCCGATTTCTGGGAATTTTTTTTTCCTGGCAACACTACTCCCCGAGACCTACAACCGCCCCATACAAGCCGAAGCTCTGCGGTGTTGCCATCTGGGAGTAATATCGCTTTGCCCACTCGTGATTTCCCTCCCTTTTTTTCAATCGCTCACAACTCGTCGGCCATATTGTTTTTTGTAACCCCCCCATTTTTTTTGGTAAAGTAGAGGATTTACCCATTCCAACGACATATTGCACCCCTCCCTACGGCTCACCCAACTCTATTTACCAGTACCCTACTTTTGGGTCTGTTTCGTCCCCCCCACTTTTTTTCTTATAACTCGGCCGCCATTTTGTTTTTTTCAAAATTAAAAAAAAAATTCTCGATTAGATGCTATTCTTTACATGTGTTTCAAATTTGGTCCAAATCTGACTACGCATCTCAGAGTTCACCATAGTGACCCCAAGATAAACACCCCCCAGGGGGACCGCTATATTTTTCCGCCCATCTCATCCCCAAAGTCTATACAACCAACCCCCCACCACACCCCCACCCCCTCCAGTTTCCCCAAAACACGTATCAGTCAGTGAGTGGTAATGCAGCTATATATATTATTAACTAGTAGGTGCGTGGGTGCGCGGGCCGCGAGCGGCCCGCGGGGCTTTCTTTTTCCTGTAGGTTTGGAGGCGGCGCAACTAACTAAAGTCTTTATCCGCGTTGTTTATTTTGCAATTTGGTGTGCGTGCAATGTAATTTGTCTTGCCACTTGTAAATCAAGCGACGCCCGAAAGGTATAAATTCAAAACGTTATGAAATGGACATGTTTCGACAATAGTTTGATTTAAAGTTGTTAACTGATTATAAATATAGAGCATGCAATACCCCAAATGCCCGAAGGCCTGGCACTAAATGAAGACGTAATTCAAAAGACAAGTGTTATCATCTTTATATAGATTTCAAAAATTCATTCTGATTCGGAGCGCATACGCATTTTCCTTTTCGCTTTTGCTGGCGTGGGGACGCTCCGGGCTTCGCCCTACGCGGAGCTCGGCCTATGGCCTCGCATTGGGCTCGGTCTTCGACCTCGCCAAGGTTATTTAGGCGACACAGATGATCGTATTGTATCCGCTTGGCAAGGGGGACGCTTCGGGCTTCGCCCTACGCGGAGCTCGGCCTACGGCCTCGCGGGTGGGACGCTTCGGGCTTCGCCCTACGCGGAGCTCGGCCTACGGCCTCGCGGGGGGTCGCTTCGGGCTTCGCCCTACGCGGAGCTCGGCCTACGGCCTCGCAGGGGGGGTCGCTTCGGGCTTCGCCCTACGCGGAGCTCGGCCTACGGCCTCGCGGGTGGGACGCTTCGGGCTTCGCCCTACGCGGAGCTCGGCCTGCGGCCTCGCGGGGGGGGGGTCGCTTCGGGCTTCGCCCTACGCGGAGCTCGGCCTACGGCCTCGCGGGTGGGTGCTCGGCCTTCGGCCTCGTGATAATTGTCGATGGACATCGATTATTGGAAGCATTGACCACGGTTTTATATAGACCTGCAGTACTCATTCGTTTTGTATAGGAAAATGTATGGGGAAATTTTCGATACTTTCAAATATCAAAATTTTGGCGGCCATCTTGGATTTTGAAATACTTTAGGCTTTTATGAGTAAGTACAGGATAGTACCTAACAGATGGCATATATTTTATTGCTCTAGCGCAACATTTCTTTAACAAAGTTGGCGCCCAAACGGGGCTCTGACCACAACTTTCAAGTCGCATAACTTCCAGTGTGGCCAGCGGATTTCGACGAAAATTGTCAAATATCATTTGGGTGGCCAAAGCTCACCAAACTGCTTACTCAGAATTTCCCTAAAGTTCTTATTTCCATTTGTCACCTTTTTGGGACCTGTGGGGTAAATTACCCGAATTTCTGGGAAAATTCTTTTTCGTGGCAACACTACGTCTAGAGACCCACAACCGCTTCATACAAATCGATTCTCTAAAGTGGCACCATCTGTGAGAAATATCGCGTTGAAAATTCATTTTTTTGGTACTTTTTACACTTTTACCTCCACTCTCTCCGCCATTTTGATTTTCCCACTTTTCGGATTTTTCTGGCTATCTGGACTATATTACCCGACAAACTGCATTTATACTTTTTCTCTAGCTAAAACTTGGTAGAACAAATAAACTCAATTTATCTGACCATTCCCAAAAATTTCAAAGCGTCGCCAATCCCAGTGTTGCCAGCGGATTTCGATGAAAATACCCAAATGTCATTTGGGTGGCCAAAGCTCACCAAACTGCATACTCAGAATTTCCCTAAAGTCCTTATTTCCATTTGTCACCTTTTTGGGTCCTGTGGGGTAAATTACCCCGATTTCTGGGAAATTTCTTTTTTACGGCAATACTACGTCCCGAGACCTACATCCGGCCCATACAAACCGTAGCTCTGCGGCGTTGGCATCTGGGAGTAATATCGCTTTGAAAATTCCCAATTTTTCTACTTTTTGCCAGTTGTTCAGCCATCACGCCGCCATTTTGTTTTTTTCCCACTTTTCGGATTTTTCTGGCTATCTCGACTATATTGCCCAACAAACTGCATTTATACTTTTTCCCTAGCTAAAACTTGGTAGAACAAACAAACTCAATTTATCTGACCATACCCCAAAATTAAAAAAAAATCGCCAATCTCAGTGTTGCCAGCGGATTTCGATGAAAATACCCAAATGTCATTTGGGTGGGCCAACCTCATCGGACTGCATACCCAGAATTTTCCTAAAGTCCCTATTTCCATTTGCCACCTTTTTCGGTCCTGTGGGGTAAATTACCCCGATTTCGGGGAATTTTTTTTTTCCTGGCAACACTACTCCCCGAGACCTACAACCGCCCCATACAAGCCGAAGCTCTGCGGTGTTGCCAACTGGGAGTAATATCGCTTTGCCCACTCGTGATTTCCCTCCCTTTTTTTCAATCGCTCACAACTCGTCGGCCATTTTGTTTTTTTTAACCCCCCATTTTTTTGGGTAAAGTAGAGGATTTACCCATTCCAACGACATATTGCACCCCTCCCTACGGCTCACCCAACTCTATCTATTGGTACCCTACTTATGGGTCTTTCCGCGACCCCCCACTTTTTTTCTTATAACTCGGCCGCCATTTTGTTTTTTTCAAAATTAAAAAAAAAATCTTTTATTACATTGTATTTTTTACATTTGTTTCAAATTTGGTCCAAATCGGACTACGCATCACAGAGTTCACCATAGTGACCCCAAGATAAACAACCCCCAGGGGGACCGCTATATTTTTCCGCCCATCTCATCCCCAAAGTCTATACAACCAACCCCCCACCACACCCCAACCCCCTCCAGGTTCCTCAAAACACGTATCAGTCAGTGAGTCAGTGGTAATGCAGCTATATATATTATTAACTAGTAGGTGCGTGGATGCGCGGGCCGCGAGCGGCCCGCGGGGCTTTCTTTTTCCTGTAGGTTTGGAGGCGGCGCAACTAACTACAATTTTATCTGGGTTGTTTCTTTTGCAATTTGGTGTGCGTGCAATGTAATTTGTCTTGCCACTTGTAAATCAAGCGACGCCCGAAAGGTATAAATTCAAAACGTTATGAAATGGACATGTTTCGATAATAGTTTGATTTAAAGTTGTTAAACTGATTATAAATATAGAGCATGCAATACCCCAAATGACCGTAGGCCTGGCACTAAATAAAGACGTACTTCAAAAGACAAGTGTTATCATCTTTATATATATTTCAAAAATTCATTCTGATTCGGAGCGTATACGCATTTTCCTTTTCGCTTTTGCTGGCGTGGGGACGCTCCGGGCTTCGCCCTACGCGGAGCTCGGCCTATGGCCTCGCATTGGGCTCGGTCTTCGACCTCGCCAACGTTATTTAGGCGACACAGACGGTCGTATTGTATCCGCTTGGCAAGGGGGACGCTTCGGGCTTCGCCCTACGCGGAGCTCGGCCTACGGCCTCGCGGGTGGGACGCTTCGGGCTTCGCCCTACGCGGAGCTCGGCCTACGGCCTCGCGGGGGGTCGCTTCGGGCTTCGCCCTACGCGGAGCTCGGCCTACGGCCTCGCGGGGGGGGGGGTCGCTTCGGGCTTCGCCCTACGCGGAGCTCGGCCTACGGCCTCGCGGGGGGGTCGCTTCGGGCTTCGCCCTACGCGGAGCTCGGCCTGCGGCCTCGCGGGTGGGTGCTCGGCCTTCGGCCTCGTGATAATTGTCGATGGACATCGATTATTGGAAGCATTGACCACGGTTTTATATAGACCTGCAGTACTCATTCGTTTTGTATAGGAAAATGTATGGGGAAATTTTCGATACGTTCAAATATCAAAATTTTGGCGGCCATCTTGGATTTTGAAATACTTTAGACTTTTATGAGTAAGTACAGGATAGTACCTAACAGATGGCATATATTTTATTGCTCTAGCGCAACATTTCTTTAACAAAGTTGGCGCCCAAACGGGGCTCTGACCACAACTTTCAAGTCGCATAACTTTCAGTGTTGCCGTGCGATTTCGACGAAAATTGTCAAATATCATTTGGGTGAGCTACCCTCATCGAACTGCATACTCAGAATTTCCGTAAAGTCCTTATTTCCATTTGTCACCTTTTTGGGACCTGTGGGGTAAATTACCCGAATTTCTGGGAAAATTCTTTTTCGTGGCAACACTACGCCCCGAAAGCTACAACTGACCCATACATAGCGATTCTCTAAAGTGGCACCATCTGTGAGAAATATCGCGTTGAAAATTCATTTTTTTGGTACTTTTTACACATTTACCTCCACTCTCTCCGCCATTTAGATTTTCCCACTTTTCGGATTTTTCTGGCTATCTGGACTATATTACCTAACAAATGGCATTTAAACTTTTTCGCTAGCTAAAACTTGGTAGAACAAATAAACTCAATTTATCTGACCATTCCCAAAAATTTGAAAAATTCGCCAATCCCAGTGTTGCCAGCGTATATCGATGAAAATACCCAAATGTCATTTGGGTGGACCAATCTCACCGGACTGCATACCCAGAATTTCCCTAAAGTCCTTATTTCCATTTGTCACATTTTTGGACCCTGTGGGGTAAATTACCGGACTTTTTGAGAAATTTCTTTTTCCTGGCAACACTACGTCCCGAGACCTACAACTGACCCATACAAACCGATTCTCTAAATTCGCATATTACTCCCAGATGCCAACGCCGCAGAGCTTCGGCTTGTATGGGCCAGATGTAGGCCCATACAAGCCGAAGCTCTGCGGCGTTGGCATCTGGGAGTAATATCGATTTGAAAATTCCCAACTTTTAAACTTTTTATAATTTTGTCTTTCATGTCGCCGCCATTTTGTTTTTTAAAAAAATTCCTTATTTTTCTGTTTATCTAGACTAAATTCCCCAACAAACTGCATTTAAACCGTTGCGCTAGCTCAAACTTGGTCTAACAAAGTTGCCCTCCAAAGTTGGCAACTGCCGAAAATTTTAAAAAAATCGCCAATCTCAGTGTTGCCAGCGGATTTCGATGAAAATACCCAAATGTCATTTGGGTGGGCCAACCTCATCGGACTGCATACCCAGAATTTTCGTAAAGTCCCTATTTCCATTTGCCACCTTTTTCGGTCCTGTGGGGTAAATTACCCGGATTTCGGGGAAATTTTTTTTTCCTGGCAACACTACTCCCCGAGACCTACAACCGCCCCATACAAGCCGAAGCTCTGCGGTGTTGCCATCTGGGAGTAATATCGCTTTGCCCACTCGTGATTTCCCTCCCTTTTTTTCAATCGCTCACAACTCGTCGGCCATTTTGTTTTTTTTAACCCCCCATTTTTTTGGGTAAAGTAGAGGATTTACCCATTCCAACGACATATTGCACCCCTCCCTACGGCTCACCCAACTCGATTTACCAGTACCCTACTTTTGGGTCTTTTTCGTCCCCCCCACTTTTTTTCTTATAACTCGGCCGCCATTTTGTTTTTTTGAAAACCAAAAAAAAAATTTTTTATTAGATGCTATTCTTTACATGTGTTTCAAATTTTATCCAAATCGGACTGCGCATCACAGAGTTCACCATAGTGACCCCAAGATAAACAACCCCCAGGGGGACCGCTATATTTTTCCGCCCATCTCATCCCCAAAATCTATACAACCAACCCCCCACCACACCCCCACACACTCCAGTTTCCTCAAAACACGTATCAGTCAGTCAGTCAGTGGTATTGTAGCTATATATATTATTACTAGTAGGTGCGTGGGTGCGCGGGCCGCGAGCGGCCCGCGGGGCTTTCTTTTTCCTGTTGGTTTGGAGGCGGCGCAACTAACTAAATTATTTCTCTGGGTTTGTTCATTGTGCAATTTGGTGTGCGTGCAATGTAATTTGTCTTGCCACTTGTAAATCAAGCGACGCCCGAAAGTATAAAATTCAAAACGTTATGAAATGGACATGTTTCGACAATAGTTTGATTTTTTGTTAACTGATTATAAATATAGAGCATGCAATACCCCAAATGACCGAAGGCCTGGCACTAAATGAAGACGTACTTCAAAAGACAAGTGTTATCATCTTTATATAGATTTCAAAAATTCATTCTTATTCTGAGCGTATACGCATTTTCCTTTTCGCTTTTGCTGGCGTGGGGACGCTCCGGGCTTCGCCCTCCGCGGAACTCGGCCTATGGCCTCGCAATGGGCTCGGTCTTCGACCTCGCCAAAGTTGTTTAGGCGACACAGATGATCGTATTGTATCCGCTTGGCAAGGGGGACGCTTCGGGCTTCGCCCTACGCGGAGCTCGGCCTACGGCCTCGCGGGTGGGACGCTTCGGGCTTCGCCCTACGCGGAGCTCGGCCTACGGCCTCGCGGGTGGGACGCTTCGGGCTTCGCCCTACGCGGAGCTCGGCCTACGGCCTCGCGGGGGGTCGCTTCGGGCTTCGCCCTGCGCGGAGCTCGGCCTACGGCCTCGCGGGGGGGTCGCTTCGGGCTTCGCCCTACGCGGAGCTCGGCCTGCGGCCTCGCGGGTGTGTGCTCGGCCTCTGGCCTCGTTATAATTGTCAATGGACATCGATTATTGGAAGCATTGACCATGGTTTTATATAGACCTGCAGTACTCATTCGTTTTTATATGAAAATGTATGTGGAAATTTTCGATTCCTTCGGATGTCAAAATTTTGGCGGCCATTTTTGATTTTAAAATACTTTACACTTTTGTGAGTAAGTACAGGATAGTACCTAACAGATGGCATATATTTTATTGCTCTAGCGCACCATTTCTTTAACAAAGTTGGCGCCCAAACGGGGCTCTCATCACAATTTTCAAGTCTCATAACTTCCAGTGTTGCCATGCGATTTTGATGAAAATGGTCAAATATCATTTGGATGAGATGCCCTCGTCGAACTGCATACCCAGAAATTCCGCAAAGTTCCTATTTTCATTTTACCACTCTTTTTGGTCCTGTGGGGTAAATTACCCGAATTTCGGGAAAATTTCTTTTTCATGGCAACACTACGCCCCGAAACCTACAACTGACCCATAGAAACCGATTCTCTAAATTCGTGCCATCTGTGAGAAATATCGCTTTAAAATTCCTTTTTTTGGTACTTTTTACAACTTTACCCTCCACTCTCTCCGCCATTTTGATTTTCCAACTTTCCATATTTTTCCAGCCATCTGGACTATATTCCCCAACAAACCGCATTTAAACGATTTCGCTAGCTAAATTTTTTTTAACATAGTTGCTCCTGGCGTTTGACATCTCGAGAAAATTTCAAAGTGTCGCCAATCCCAGTGTTGCCAGCGGATTTCGATGAAAATACCCAAATGTCATTTGGGTGACCTAAGCTCACCAAACTGCATACTCAGAATTTCCCTAAAGTCCTTATTTCCATTTGTCACCTTTTTTGGACCTGTGGGGTAAATTACCCGAGTTTCTGGGAAAATTCTTTTTCATGGCAATACTACGTCCCGAGACCTACATCCGGCCCATACAAGACGAAGCTCTGAGGTGTTGGCATATGGGAGTAATATCGCTTTGAAAATTCCTGTTTTTGGTACTTTTTACAACTTTACCCTCCATTCTCTCCGCCATTTTGTTTTTTTGAAATATCCTTATTTTTCTGATTATCTCGACTAAATTCCCTAACAAACTGCATTTAAACCGTTTCGCTAGCTCAAACTTGGTTTAACAAAGTTGCCCTCCAAAGTTGGCAACTCCCAAAAATTTCAAAGTGTCGCCAATCTCAGTGTTGCCAGCGGATTTCGATGAAAATACCCAAATGTCATTTGGGTGAGCTAAACTCACCACAATGCATACTCAGAATTTCCCTAAAGTGCGTATTTCCATTTGTCACCTTTTTGGGACCTGTAGGGTAAATTACCCAACTTTTTGGAAAAATTCTTTTTCGTGGCAACACTACGCCCCGAAACCTACAACTGCCCCATACATACCGATTCTGTAAAGTGGCGCCATCTGGGAGTAATATCGCTTTGAAAATTCCCAATTTTTCAACTTTTTCACATTTTATTTCCCATCTCGCCGCCATTTTGTTTTTTTGAAATATCCTTATTTTTCTGATTATCTTGACTAAATTCCCTAAACAAACTGCATTTAAACCGTTTCGCTAGCTCAAACTTGGTTTAACAAAGTTGCCCTCCAAAGTTGACAACTCCCGAAAATTTGAAAAATTCGCCAATCCCAGTGTTGCCAGCGGATTTCGATGAAAATACCCAAATGTCATTTGGGTGGGCTAAACTCACCAGACTGCATACTCAGAATTTCCCTAAAGTCCTTATTTCCATTTGTCACCTTTTTGGACCCTGTGGGGTAAATTACCCCGATTTCTGGGAAATTTCTTTTTCATAGCAACACTACGCCCCGAAACCTACAACTGACCCATACATATCGATTTTCTAAAGTGGCGCCATCTGGGAGTAATATCGCTTTGAAAATTTCCATTTTTTCTACTTTTTACCATGTTGTTTCCAACCTCGCCGCCATTTTGTTTTTAAAAAAATTTCCTTATTTTTCTGTTTATCTAGACTAAATTCCCCAACAAACTGCATTTAAACCGTTGTGCTAGCTCAAACTTGGTCTAACAAAGTTGCCCTCCAAAGTTGGCAACTCCCGAAAATTTTAAAAAATTCGCCAATCCCAGTGTTGCCAGTGGATTTAGATAAAAATACCCAAATGTCATTTGGGTGGGCTAAAGTCACCGGACTGCATACCCAGAATTTCCCTAAAGTCCCTATTTCCATTTGTCACATTTTTGGACCCTGTTGGGTAAATTACCCGACTTTTTGGGAAATTTCTTTTTCCTGGCAATACTACGGCCCGAGACCTACATCCGGCCCATACAAGCCGAAGCTCTGCGGCGTTGGCATCTGGGAGTAATATCGATTTGAAAATTCCCAATTTTTCAACTTTGTAAAATTTTGTCTCCCATCTCGCCGCCATTTTGTTTTTAAAAAAAAATCCTTATTTTTCTTTTTATCTAGACTAAATTTGCCAACAAACTGCATTTAAACCGTTGCGCTAGCTCAAACTTGGTCTAACAAAGTTGCCCTCCAAAGTTGGCAACTGCCGAAAATTTAAAAAAATTCGCCAATCCCAGTGTTGCCAGCGGATTTCGATGAAAATACCCAAATGTCATTTGGGTGGGCCAACTTCATCGGACTGCATACCCAGAATTTTCGTAAAGTCCCTATTTCCATTTGTCACCTTTTTCGATCCTGTGGGGTAAATTACCCCGATTTCGGGGAAATTTTTTTTTCCTGGCAACACTACTCCCCGAGACCTACAACCGCCCCATACAAGCCGAAGCTCTGCGGTGTTGCCATCTGGGAGTAATATCGCTTTGCCCACTCGTGATTTCCCTCCCTTTTTTTCAATCGCTCACAACTCGTCGGCCATTTTGTTTTTTTTAACCCCCCATTTTTTTTGGTAAAGTAGAGGATTTACCCATTCCAACGACTTATTGCACCCCTCCCTACGGCTCACCCAACTCGATTTACCAGTACCCTACTTTTGGGTCTTTTTGGCCCCCCCCACTTTTTTTCTTATAACTCGGCCGC
Source organism: Tachystola acroxantha (assembly GCA_963506565.1). Taxonomy (NCBI): domain Eukaryota; kingdom Metazoa; phylum Arthropoda; class Insecta; order Lepidoptera; family Oecophoridae; genus Tachystola; species Tachystola acroxantha. Next base: position 2,114,674 of record OY735874.1, read on the forward strand.
CATTTTGTTTTTTTCAAAATTAAAAAAAAAATCTTTTATTATATTGTATTTTTTACATTTGTTTCAAATTTGGTCCAAATCGGACTGCGCATCACAGAGTTCACCATAGTGACCCCAAGATAAACAACCCCCAGGGGGACCGCTATATTTTTCCGCCCATCTCATCCCCAAAATCTATACAACCAACCCCCCACCCACCCCAAACCCCCTCCAGTTTCCTCAAAACACGTATCAGTCAGTCAGTCAGTGGTAATGCAGCTATATATATTATTAACTAGTAGGTGCGTGGGTGCGCGGGCCGCGAGCGGCCCGCGGGGCTTTCTTTTTCCTGTAGGTTTGGAGGCGGCGCAACTAACTACTATTTTTTTTTGGGTTTGTTCATTGTGCAATTTGGTGTGGTGAAATGCCTTTTATCCTGCCACTTTAAAATCAAGCGACGCCCGAAAGTTTAAAATTCAAAACGTTATGAAATGGACATGTTTCGAGAATAGTTTGATTTAAAGTTGTTAACTGATTAAAAATATAGAGCATGCAATACCCCAAATGCCCGAAGGCCTGGCACTAAATGAAGACGTACTTCAAAAGACAAGTGTTATCATCTTTATATAGATTTCAAATATTCATTCTGATTCGGAGCGCATACGCATTTTCCTTTTCGCTTTTGCTGGCGTGGGGACGCTCCGGGCTTCGCCCTACGCGGAGCTCGGCCTGTGGCCTCGCATTGGGCTCGGTCTTCGACCTCGCCAAGGTTATTTAGGCGAGACAGACGGTCGTATTGTATCCGCTTGGCAAGGGGGACGCTTCGGGCTTCGCCCTACGCGGAGCTCGGCCTACGGCCTCGCGGGTGGGACGCTTCGGGCTTCGCCCTACGCGGAGCTCGGCCTACGGCCTCGCGGGTGGGACGCTTCGGGCTTCGCCCTACGCGGAGCTCGGCCCACGGCCTCGCGGGGGGTCGCTTCGGGCTTCGCCCTACGCGGAGCTCGGCCTACGGCCTCGCGGGGGGTCGCTTCGGGCTTCGCCCTACGCGAAGCTCGGTCTACGGCCTCACGGGTGGGACGCTTCGGGCTTCGCCCTACGCGGAGCTCGGCCTACGGCCTCGCGGGTGGGACGCTTCGGGCTTCGCCCTACGCGGAGCTCGGCCTACGGCCTCGCGGGTGGGACGCTTCGGGCTTCGCCCTACGCGGAGCTCGGCCTACGGCCTCGCGGGGGGTCGCTTCGGGCTTCGCCCTACGCGGAGCTCGGCCTACGGCCTCGCGGGGGGGTCGCTTCGGGCTTCGCCCTACGCGGAGCTCGGCCTGCGGCCTCGCGGGTGGGTGCTCGGCCTTCGGCCTCGTGATAATTGTCGATGGACATCGATTATTGGAAGCATTGACCACGGTTTTATATAGACCTGCAGTATTCATTCGTTTTGTATAGGAAAATGTATGGGGAAATTTTCGATACCTTCAAATATCAAAATTTTGGCGGCCATCTTGGATTTTGAAATACTTTAGACTTTTATGAGTAAGTACAGGATAGTACCTAACAGATGGCATATATTTTATTGCTCTAGCGCAACATTTCTTTAACAAAGTTGGCGCCCAAACGGGGCTCTGACCACAACTTTCAAGTCGCATAACTTCCAGTGTTGCCGTGCGATTTCGACGAAAATTGTCAAATATCATTTGGGTGAGCTACCCTCATCGAACTGCATACTCAGAATTTCTGTAAAGTCCTTATTTCCATTTGTCACCTTTTTGGGACCTGTGGGGTAAATTACCCGAATTTCTGGGAAAATTCTTTTTCGTGGCAACACTACGTCTAGAGGCCTACAACCGCCCCATACAAACCGATTCTCTAAAGTGGCGCCATCTGTGAGAAATATCGCGTTGAAAATTCCTTTTTTTGGTACTTTTTACACTTTTACCTCCACTCTCTCCGCCATTTAGATTTTCCCACTTTTCGGATTTTTCTGGCTATCTAGACTATTATACCTAACAAACTGCATTTAAACTTTTTCGCTAGCTAAAACTTGGTAGAACAAACTAACTCAATTTAGCCGACCATTCCAAAAAAATTCAAAGTCTCTTCAATCCCAGTGTTGCCAGCTGATTCCGATAAAAATACCCAAATTTCATTTGAGTGGCCAAAGCTCACCAAACTGCATACTCAGAATTTCCCTAAAGTCCTTATTTCCATTTGTCACCTTTTTGGGTCCTGTGGGGTAAATTACCCCGATTTCGGGGAAAATTCTTTTTCACGGCAATACTACGTCCCGAGACCTACATCCGGCCCATACAAACCGAAGCTCTGCGGCGTTGGCATCTGGGAGTAATATCGCTTTGAAAATTCCCAATTTTTCTACTTTTTACCATCTTATTACCAAACTCGCCGCCATTTTGTTTTTTTCCCACTTTTCGGATTTTTCTGGCTATCTGGACTATATTACCTAACAAATGGCATTTAAACTTTTTCGCTAGCTAAAACTTGGTAGAACAAACTAACTCAATTTATCTGACCATTCCCAAAAATTTGAAAAATTCGCCAATCCCAGTGTTGCCAGCGGATTTCGATGAAAATACCCAAATGTCATTTGGGTGGGCCAAGCTCATCGGACTGCATACCCAGAATTTCCATAAAGTCCCTATTTCCATTTGTCACATTTTTGGACCCTGTGGGGTAAATTACCCGACTTTTTGGGAAATTTCTTTTTCCTGGCAACACTACGTCCCGAGACCTACATCCGGCCCATACAAGCTGAAGCTCTGCGGCGTTGGCATCTGGGAGTAATATCGATTTGAAAATTCCCAACTTTTCAACTTTTTAAAATTTTGTCTCCCAACTCGCCGCCATTTTGTTTTTAAAAAAATTTCCTTATTTTTCTTTTTATCTAGACTAAATTTCCCAACAAACTGCATTTAAACCGTTGCGCTAGCTCACACTTGGTCTAACAAAGTTGCCCTCCAAAGTTGGCAACTCGCGAAAATTTTAAAAAATTCGCCAATCTCAGTGTTGCCAGCGGATTTCGATGAAAATACCCAAATGTCATTTGTGTGGGCCAACCTCATCTGACTGCATACCCAGAATTTTCGTAAAGTCCCTATTTCCATTTGCCACCTTTTTCGGTCCTGTGGGGTAAATTACCCCGATTTCGGGGAATTTTTTTTTTCCTGGCAACACTACTCCCCGAGACCTACAACCGCCCCATACAAGCCGAAGCTCTGCGGTGTTGCCATCTGGGAGTAATATCGCTTTGCCCACTCGTGATTTCCCTCCCTTTTTTTCAATCGCTCACAACTCGTCGGCCATTTTGTTTTTTTTAACCCCCCATTTTTTTGGGTAAAGTAGAGGATTTACCCATTCCAACGACATATTGCACCCCTCCCTACGGCTCACCCAACTCTATTTACCAGTACCCTACTTTTGGGTCTTTTTCGTCCCCCCCACTTTTTTTCTTATAACTCGGCCGCCATTTTGTTTTTTTCAAAATTAAAAAAAAAATTCTCGATTAGATGCTATTCTTTACATTTGTTTCAAATTTGGTCCAAATCGGACTGCGCATCACAGAGTTCACCATAGTGACCCCAAGATAAACAACCCCCAGGGGGACCGCTATATTTTTCCGCACATCACATCCCCAAAATCTATACAACCAACCCCCCACCACACCCCAACCCCCTCCAGGTTCCTCAAAACACGTATCAGTGAGTGAGTGGTATTGCAGCTATATATATTATTAACTAGTAGGTACGTGGGTGCGCGGGCCGCGAGCGGCCCGCGGGGCTTTCTTTTTCCTGTAGGTTTGGAGGCGGCGCAACTAACTACAATTTTATCTGGGTTGTTTCTTTTGCAATTTGGTGTGGTGAAATGCCTTTTATCCTGCCACTTTAAAATCAAGCGACGCCCGAAAGTTTAAAATTCAAAACGTTATGAAATATGGACATGTTTCGACAATAGTTTGATTTAAAGTTGTTAACTGATTATAAATATAGAGCATGCAATACCCCAAATGCCTGAAGGCCTGGCACTTAATGAAGACGTAATTCAAAAGACAAGTGTTATCATCTTTATATAGATTACAAAAATTCATTCTGATTCGGAGCGTATACGCATTTTCCTTTTTGCTTTTGCTGGCGTGGGGACGCTCCGGGCTTCGCCCTACGCGGAGCTCGGCCTATGGCCTCGCATTGGGCTCGGTCTTCGACCTCGCCAAGGTTATTTAGGCGACACAGATGATCGTATTGTATCCGCTTGGCAAGGGGGACGCTTCGGGCTTCGCCCTACGCGGAGCTCGGCCTGCGGCCTCGCGGGTGGGACGCTTCGGGCTTCGCCCTACGCGGAGCTCGGCCTACGGCCTCGCGGGTGGGACGCTTCGGGCTTCGCCCTACGCGGAGCTCGGCCTACGGCCTCGCGGGTGGGACGCTTCGGGCTTCGCCCTACGCGGAGCTCGGCCTACGGCCTCGCGGGGGGGACGCTTCGGGCTTCGCCCTACGCGGAGCTCGGCCTGCGGCCTCGCGGGTGGGTGCTCGGCCTTCGGCCTCGTTATAATTGTCGGTGGACATCGATTATTGGAAGCATTGACCACGGTTTTATATAGACCTGCAGTACTCATTCGTTTTGTATAGGAAAATGTATGGGAAAATTTTCGATTCATTCAGATGTCAAAAATTTGGCGGCCATCTTTTATTTTGAAATACTTTAGACTTTTATGAGTAAGTACGGGGCAGTACCTAACAGATGGCATATATTTTATTGCTCTAGCGCACCATTTCTTTAAGAAAGTTGGCGCCCAAACGGGGCTCTGACCACAACTTTCAAGTCGCATAACTTTCAGTGTTGCCGTGCGATTTCGTCGAAAATTGACAAATATCATTTGGGTGAGCTACCCTCATCGAACTGCATACCCAGAAATTCCGTAAAGTTCCTATTTTCATTTTACCACTTTTTTTGGTCCTGTGGGGTAAATTACCCTAATTTCGGGAAAATTTCTTTTTCATGGCAACACTACGCCCTGAAACCTACATCTGACCCATACAAACCGATTCTATAAATTCGCGCCATCTATGAGAACTATCGCTTTTAAATTCCTTTTTTTGGTACTTTTTACAACTTTACCCTCCACTCTCTCCGCCATTTTGATTTTCCAACTTTCCATATTTTTCTGGCTATCTGGACTATATTCCCTAACAAACTGCATTTAAACGATTTCGCTAGCTAAATCTTTTTTTAACAAAGTTGCTTCTGGCGTTTGACATCACGAAAAAATTTCAAAGTCTCGCCAATCCCAGTGTTGCCAGCGGATTTCGATGAAAATACCCAAATGTCATTTGGGTGACCTAAGCTCACCAAACTGCATACTCAGAAATTCCCTAAAGTCCTTATTTCCATTTGTCACCTTTTTTTAACCTGTGGGGTAAATTACCCGAATTTCTGGGAAAATTCTTTTTCATGGCAACACAACGTCCCGAGACCTACATCCGGCCCATACAAGACGACGCTCTGCGTTGTTGGCATATGGGAGTAATATCACTTTGAAAATTCCTGTTTTTGGTACTTTTTACAACTTTACCCTCCACTCTCTCCGCCATTTTGTTTTTTTGAAATATCCTTATTTTTCTGATTATCTTGACTAAATTCCCTAACAAACTGCATTTAAACCGTTTCGCTAGCTCAAACTTGGTTTAACAAAGTTGCACTCCAAAGTTGGCAACTCCCAAAAATTTCAAAGTGTCGCCAATCCCAGTGTTGCCAGCAGATTTCGATGAAAATACCCAAATGTCATTTGGGTGGCTAAAGCTCACCAAACTGCATACTCAGAATTTCCCCAAAGTGCGTATTTCCATTTGTCACCTTTTTGGGACCTGTGGGGTAAATTACCCAACTTTTTGGGAAAATTCTTTTTCGTGGCAACACTACGCCCCGAAACCTACAACTGCCCTATACATTCCGATTCTGTAAAGTGGCGCCATCTGGGAGTAATATCGCTTTGAAAATTGCCAATTTTTCAACTTTTTCACATTTTATTTCCCATCTCGCCGCCATTTTGTTTTTTTGAAATATCCTTATTTTTCTGATTATCTTGACTAAATTCCCTAAACAAACTGCATTTAAACCGTTTCGCTAGCTCAAACTTGGTTTAACAAAGTTGCCCTCCAAAGTTGACAACTCCCGAAAATTTGAAAAATTCGCCAATCCCAGTGTTGCCAGCGGATTTCGATGAAAATACCCAAATGTCATTTGGATGGGCCAAGCTCATCGGACTGCATACCCAGAATTTCCCTAAAGTCCTTATTTCTATTTGTCACCTTTTTGGACACTGTGGGGTAAATTACCCCGATTTCTGGGAAAATTCTTTTTCATAGCAACACTACGCCTCGAAACCTACAACTGACCCATACATATCGATTTTCTAAAGTGGCGCCATCTGGGAGTAATATCGCTTTGAAAATTCCCAATTTTTCTACATTTTACCATGTTGTTTCCCACCTCGCCGCCATTTTGTTTTTTAAAAAAATTCCTTATTTTTCTGTTAATCTAGACTAAATTTCCCAACAAACTGCATTTAAACAGTTCCGCTACCTCGAACTTGGTCTAACAAAGTTGCCCTCCAAAGTTGGCAACTCCCGAAAATTTTAAAAAATTCGCCAATCTCAGTGTTGCCAGTGGATTTAGATAAAAATACCCAAATGTCATTTGGGTGGGCCAAGCTCATCGGACTGCATACCCAGAATTTCCCTAAAGTCCCTATTTCCATTTGTCACATTTTTGGACCCTGTGGGGTAAATTACCCGAATTTTTGGGAAAATTCTTTTTCCTGGCAATACTACTCCCCAAAACCTACAATTGACCCATACATAGCGATTCTCTAAAGTGGCGCCGTCTGGGAGTAATATCGATTTGAAAATTCCCAACTTTTCAACTTTTTGAAATTTTGTCTCCCATCTCGCCGCCATTTTGTTTTTAAAAAAAATTCCTTATTTTTCTGTTTATCTAGACTAAATTTCCCAACAAACTGCATTTAAACCGTTCCGCTAGCTCAAACTTGGTTCAACAAAGTTGCCCTCCAAAGTTGGCAACTCCCGAAAATTTTAAAAAATTCGCCAATCTGAGTGTTGCCAGCGGATTTCGATGAAAATACCCAAATGTCATTTGGGTGGGCCAATCTCATCGGACTGCATACCCAGAATTTTCGTAAAGTCCCTATTTCCATTTGTCACTTTTTTGGACCCTGTGGGGTAAATTACCCCGATTTCTGGGAATTTTTTTTTTCCTGGCAACACTACTCCCCGAGACCTACAACCGCCCCATACAAGCCGAAGCTGTGCGGTGTTGCCATCTGGGAGTAATATCGCTTTGCCCACTCGTGATTTCCCTCCCTTTTTTTCAATCGCTCACAACTCGTCGGCCATTTTGTTTTTTTTAACCCCCCATTTTTTTGGGTAAAGTAGAGGATTTACCCATTCCAACGACATATTGCACCCCTCCCTACGGCTCACCCAACTCGATTTACCAGTACCCTACTTTTGGGTCTTTTTGGTCCCCCCCACTTTTTTTCTTATAACTCGGCCGCCATTTTGTTTTTTTGAAAACCAAAAAAAAAATTCACTATTAGATGCTATTCTTTACATGTGTTTCAAATTTGGTCCAAATCGGACTACGCATCTCAGAGTTCACCATAGTGACCCCAAGATAAACAACCCCCAGGGGGACCGCTATATTTTTCCGCACGTCACATCCCCAAAGTCTATACAACCAACCCCCCACCACACCCCCACACCCTCCAGGTTCCTCAAAACACGTGTCAATCAGTGAGTGAGTGGTATTGTAGCTATATATATTATAGTAATTAAATAGTAATTAATTAAATAAGACGCAAATAGTGATATAAAAGATAGTACAGATAGATATAGATAGTTTTTAATGTATTTTAAGTAAAATTTGCTTTTTATTTATTAGCAAATGTCATCGCTTACATTTTTTCCCCTATACTACATAATGATAGTGAAAAATCCTACGCCATCTTATATTATAGTGGTACAGTCGAAGACAAAGAAAGGTGTACAGTAGAGTTTTTAAAGTTGAGATTTTCTCTGAGTAATTGACTGATCATTGAAAATTGTTTACAGTACATAGTGTGTATTCTAACCTATCTACTATAGTACGGCCGTTTTAATAGGCCCGATATGACACATGACAATATGACGTTAATAGTGATGTACCCATAGGTAACATGTTAGTAATTGACTAGCTTTTGTCGGCGGCTTTCCTTACTAAAGATTTATTTTTAACTGTTTTGTATTTAATTTGATAAGGTATCCATCATACCAATTTCATTCTGATATTAAGGCTGAACGAAAGTAACGAAAAAGAATTTTCCTGTGATGATATAATAGCGATATTAGTAACTATACGAGAAAATGTCATGGATACTTATCTCTGTCTTCGTGTGAAACAAATAAGATGAACAAATAAGCTGCTATGGACACTCACGTCTACCATATCGTCGTCGAAGAGTAGCCAGAAGCCGTGGCTCTTGACGATGCTGATGTAGTGCCCCCGGTTGGGCCCCGAGCCGCAGTGTACCACCACGGCAACCAAGTCGTACAGACGGTCCGGGTTCACCGCGTCGTCCGACTGCAAATGTGAACCATTGTTGCACTATAAACAAATGTGAATCAAGGTTGCAGTAAGTTTAAACAAATGTGAATCAAGGTTGCAGTAAGTTTAAACAAATGTGAATCAAGGTTGCGGTAAGTATAGACAAATGTGAATTATGGTTGCAGTAAGATTAAACAATTATGAATCAAGGTTGCAGTAGCTATACAGTGTGAATTAAGATTGCAGTAAATGTGAACCACCATTTCATTAAACCGAGTTTAAACAAATGTGAGCCAAGGTTGCGGTAAGTATAAACAAATGTGAATTATGGTTGCAGTAAGATTAAAAATTGTGAATCAAGGTTGCAGTAGCTATTAAAGTGTGAATTAAGGTTGCAGTAAATATAAACAAATGTGAACCACCATTGCATTAAAACGAGTTTAAAGAAATGTGAGCCAAGGTTGCGGTAAGTATAAACAAATGTGAATTATGGTTGCAGTAAGATTAAACAAATGTGAATCAAGGTTGCAGTAAATATAGACAAATGTGAACCACTATTGCATTAAAACAAACAGATGTGAATCAAGGTTGCAGTAAGTTTAAACAAATATGAGCCATTGTTGCACTATAAACAAATGTGAACCAGGATTGCACTAAATAGATTTCATCAACTTTACAAATTAATACCCATAAGTTCAAAGTCGCTCAGCGAGCTATGGAAAGAGCTATGCTTGGAATTTCTCTGTTAGATAGAATAAGTAACGAGTATATCCGCCAGAAGACAAAAGTGGTTGACATTGCTCATAGAATCAGTAAACTGAAGCGGCAGTGGGCTGGTCACTTCTGTCGTAGAACCGATAACCGATGGGGTAGACGAGTTCTCGAATGGAGGCCACGAACGGGTAAACGTAGTGTGGGACGCCCTCCGACCAGATGGAGGGATGACCTGACTGGATGCAGAGGGCCGAGAGTAGGGTTGAGTGGTGCGCTTTGGGAGAGGCCTACGTCCAGCAGTGGACTGATACGGGCTGATGATGATGATGACAAATTAATTTGTACGAATTTTTTCAACTAACAGCAAACCCACTTTTCACTGCAACGCGACTCGTGCCTACATTCATAGTATACAATCAAACTCACCGTATTAAACAACCTCAACTCCAGTGGAAAAACGACTCTATGCGACACTTTGATATGCCGATTGTACTGTTCCATATACTTGAACCTCTTGAGGTGTAAGGCCAGTATTAGGGGTAGTTTCTTGACGCGCATGCGCTTCTGCGCCTCCTGGTAGCTGCTACAGTTGTCACACTTGAACTTGTTGTCATTGCAAAGTGTTTCGGTGTCGCTGAAGCACTTTAGGCAGTGCGTTATGCTTGTGTTTTGGCCTACGTCCACCTGCAAATCAAAAAACAAGCCTCAAAATCAAATTTTAGAATTAAAATTAAGTACGGGCTTTTTGAAAATGGCGGGAAACGACGGTTTCGAAATTATTTAATAATTTTGAGTTTAATGTCTACAGTGGGTGTTTTGTGTTTAATGTCACGTTGGATTAATCAGAAAATGTTCGCGAATGACAGTACGGTGAAGTTATTGAAGAATTCAAGCAGGATCTGAAGTTTGGCGCCATGGTCAAGATTCCCACTACGAGCTCGGGAGTGAACGTGACTGTCGAGCTGCTTCGTCCACAGTGATTGACGCTGCGGCGTCTCCTGTGGATGAAGACAAGAAGACGCGGCTACCCAGGGTGATGACGCTACGGCGACTCCCCTGGAGGAAGATAGATGACTAGTATACAATGAATTTTCTGTAACATGACATTGGCAAATGACGAACTGTCGAGTCCATTAATAAAATAAATAAATAAAATTAAGTACCGTTAGTGATATATATTTATTATTGCTCAACAAGCTACCTATTCATACGCTGAATTCTCTACCCAAAGGTTGTCTGGAAGAGATCGCTTTGAGCGATAAGACCGCCAATTGTAATATTAACGATATTAGCCTATTTCTTTTGTGTAATTCTTTTCTTTTTTGCAATAAAGAATATTTATCTTATCTTAAGTGAGCCATTATTACAAATTAATTATTATACATATAATAATATGTATACTGCGTGAAGGGACCTAATGTGAGTGGCGGTGACTACCCAACTAATGAGCTCGATCAACGAATCCAGCTACAGCCATCGAACGCACCGTCGTCGTCGGGACTAGTCATTTCGGAACGCGCCCAGAGGGCGCTCATCCGTAGTGCTCGAAGAAACGTCACCGGCGACGCGGGCGTGGCGCTCACCTTGAGAAAGACCGTCGAAATATGTCGAAACTGTTGGGCCAAATGCCGACTTCAACAATATAAGTGAGTGATATCCGTTTATATACTATAATAATTAAAAAAAATATATATTGGCTGTCCCATGGTTCATAATCAAGTCTATTTTTTGTCCCCAGCCCACTGCTCGGGCACAGACCTTCCCTTACATCGAGGGAGCTCGGACCATGATCCACCACGCGGGCCCAGTGCAGATTGGCGGATTTGCACTGATAGAGATAGATAGATAGACTCTTTATTTTACAAAAATATTACATTACAAAAATTGTTAGGTACAGATTATATTATTGTACAAAGGCGGCCTTATCGCTCAGTTGAGTATTCGGAAAATGACAGTACGGCGTATGACGTAGTATTTTGATGCATTTAAAAAGACACAACGGCATCTCCCGCGGCGTTCGTAGGCGGTTTTCTTTGTGGAGCGGTCCCACTGTCATTCTGTGTAGAAAATAGGTATGTGTACTGTCAAAATAAAGGTTGTAGGTACATTTTTGTCGGTCTTGACACGCACATACTTAGAATCCCCCACGGTTATGACAGTAGTTGAGAATTTTCACTGTCATTTCGTAATTTCTACTGTCCATGAACGTGTTAAATAAGTAGACATACATTATACATAGTTACCTGAAGGTCAAAGAAGTGTTCATCCTTACTGCTGACGGTCTCGCAGTTGAGGCACCGGGTCTCGCTGGTGAGCGTGCCCTGGAATATCTCGTGCACCCACGTGGGCTCAGTGCTCTGCGGTATCGTACCGTTGCACGTAACGTTCTCACCAGAACTGTTCTTTTGCACCTTCAGCGTGCTTTGATTGCGTTCAGCTGGAAACAAATGATATTTTTTATTTGCAAGAACCATGGTATGGAGCCTGATTATTTATTCAATAATTAAAATACAAGTAATAAGGACATTAACCTAAAGATTGATAGATAAAAGTTAAAACTATGTATCTGTAAAATAATTATTGAATTCGGTCCAGTAGTTTTTGAGAAAATCTCAACCTTATTAGGACCCCCTGGATACTTGTCTATGTCTTCGACTGTACCACACAAAAATAGACATTCAATTAATAAACAAGGTTAGCCCGTGCATTGATGCTCTTTAATTTTGAGGTGCGAAGTCGAGGAATCAGAGCCATCTACCCGAGCTATCGGTACTATTTTTGTTTCTTAAATGTCACTTTGAAAACCCCGTCATTAGACCGATTTTGATTTTTTTATATACAATTACATAAACTGCGTTCTAGTAGTGATATACTTTTTACAATTTGGTGAATTGGTTCTTAAGATTTTTTTTCGAACGTATGATGTAATTTCGACGGTGAGATGCAATTTCTTCCAGCAAGACCTCACATTAATTGTAAAATGCGACAATAGGCTCTTTTAGAACATTGAAAATATACTACAAATTGAGATTATCCTATTAACATCCTTAAACATAAGTAAACTCATTTAAATTAGAATACTTACCTGTTTTCGATGAGGCATTTTCAACATTTATCGATCTGTGTCGAAGACAGAGATAAGACAGGGGGCCTCAATATGGTTGAGATTATCTCAAAATAGTTTTTAAATCCAGTAGTCTGGACCGAATTTAATAATTCATTTACAGTTACTTAGTTTTAAATCAAACAGTGAAAGAATATTTGCAATAGGTCAAGTAGTTTTTGAGAAAATCTCAACCTTAAAAACTCTCCTGTAGACCTTTCTCTGTGTTCCACTGTACTACCCTATCACAGCCACAGGTTGAATTAAATAGTCTATAAAACTTACCTAAAATAATCTCATTAATATGGTTAATCAGGAAATTCAGAAACTCGTGCGCGTCCTGCTGCATATAGTTGTCGAATTCCTCTGCGAAAGAGAAACATAACATCAGGTAAACTTATTTGGCGACTTAGGGTCAGCGCCACTGACCACTTAGACATGAAATCGGTACAAATTTAGACATTGCCACATTTCAATGGAGCTTTGCCCCACCTACAAAACTACGTGACCATTTAAGCTGTACCTATCATTTTGTTGGGGATTTATTACAGGTTTCATATTGCATAATCATAATCAGTATCATTTTCTACTACTCTCGCAACTCCTATAGAAGAATAACAAAAACAATGAATAAATCGCTTCGATTTCTTACTATTTTCTGAATTCTTAATTAAGCTGTTATTTTCGAATCGCAACTTGTACAAAACTTTATTTTAAACCAATAATTTTAATAAAATCGAGATATTTGTACATTTATTCGTTATCTTGTACAACTTGCGGTTGATGGTGGGGCAGAATCTGGCATAGTCATTTGCAAGCGAAAAATTCTGTCACACGATGAGTGCAATAGGCGAAGCCCTGCCCCCGCAGGGGCGCCATATTAAATCCGTGTCGGTATCTCAATTACGCGTGTCGCGAAGCAATTTTGCGCTCATGTGCGGGCAGAAACGGGCGCCCTCCTGTTACTGGTCTATGGGGTAAGTTGTCTGTGGTCAGCGCAGACCGACGGAGTGGAATGGAGTGCTGAAGAATCTATCTTCTTGAAATCCCCCATAAGGTCGCTCGAAAAAAAAAAAAAAAGGTATACAATAAAAAAAAAACACAAATGCTAGGTGGCCTCTGTGAATAGGCTAGACGACCCAATTTTTTTTTGGTCTTCTATAGGTTATAATCGTTCTATTACACCGTACAAAAAATTACAGAATTTTTTGAGACCTTTAATCCACCAAAAACTTTTAAAATGCAACCTTCCAAACTCGATCAAAAACACCGTCCGCCATGGTTATCTGTGACATGACGTCATTTGGGCCCCGATAGACCAGGGATGTTCGATGTTGAGAAAACACGATAAAACATCGACGTTTTTGCTCTTAATATAGATTATCATCGAAATACGTCCTGATTAAATCTAGCTATAATGCCTTCAAAAGTAGTCGTATCCATTTATTTGGTAAATATTTCATTCACATGTCATTAAAATTTTAATTATTATTAATTCAATGTATCTACCAAAAACAACATAAGATCGACAAATCAAAAAAATCGCGCATCCCCAAAAATAGTGACGTCACGAATCTCGCGAACATTGCCGACTAGCGTTTTTGACGTGTGGGTAAACACGGGAAATATTTTAATTTTTTACAGTCATCTTATACTTTTATGTAATAAATATTACAGATAGAGATATTATTATTATTATTTAATTATGGACAGGCAGCTCATCGCTGATATGTCCACTTCACAGTGTTTGTAAAGTCTATCACTTAGTGGTATTATTCTTGTTAATGGTTTTAAAATAACTGTCCAATTTGTTTTTGAATGTGTTAACTGAGATGGCAGAGACAACGTCGTCTCTTTATTTATGTCGATTCTTTATTTATATCCCAGCGAACGTGTCATAATGTCCCATCCAAAATATTTATAATTACCTTTCTCCTTCCTCAGCCTAGCGATAAACTTCTTGGGAGCAATTGATCCTACTTTCTTCTTCTGTGTGGCGATGCTATAAAACAGGTCTGCGAGGCATGTCAGCAATGTCTCCTTGGTCCGCTTGTTCTTTGCCTTGTATTCTAGAACCTTCTCTCTGAACGGCCGACAGAAGTACAATGCTTGCAACACTGAATTGCTGTAGCATGTGTTGCCAAACTGGAAAATAAATAATATTTATTTGGACAGTCATATATGTCATCAGCCTTGTACAGTCGACGACAGAGATAAGTATACAGGGGGCCTCAGTAAGGATGAGATTTTCTCAAAAACTACTGGACCGAATTTAATAATTCTTTCACAGTTACATAATTTTCACTTTTATCTATCAAACAGTGAAATAATTTTTACAATAGATCAAGTAGTTTTTGAGAAAATCTCAGCCTTAAAACTCTCCTGTACACCTTTCTCTGTGTTCCACCGTACCAATGAGTTTTCCTGAAGAAAAGGATGTGCTGCTGAGAGTTTTTTGCCACTTTTTCTCCTCAGCGTTGGCACATTTTCCTTGCAAAGTGTTGTAAATGTAAATTCAAAAATATGTTGACGTGCAAAAATGTACACAACGTGCTTACTTGCAATAAAGAAATTTGACTTTGAAAAAACTTATGTAAATTTACCGAATGCTCTCAAAACCGTGAAGGAAAACATCGCGATGAAAAATCTAAGGCATGTGTAATCCGCCAATCCACAGTGGGCCCGCGTGGTGGATCATGGCTCGAGCTCCCTCGATGTAAAGGAAGGTCTGTGCCCGAAAAGTGGGGACATAAAAATAGACTGATGAAGATGATTCGAACAGTTCTAAATAAAAGTAGTGCTTATCCTTTTTATAATTTTCTTGTAGGAAAGCGAGTTTACAGTTTTAAAAACTTGAAACCAGAATATTACTTTCAATGAAATCAATAATTAAACTTAATAATGCTACCTTGTCTGACATTAAAATGTTTGAGATTTATCTGGGTTTGAAATAAAACCAATTGCATCAGATTTGATTATATCAATTGATTGATTGATACCAGTTTAATATAGGACATGATTTCTGATTCATTTGTGACTGTTTTAGATAAGAATTGTAATCTATTGTATCTATTTATAGTATGAGTAGAAACTTCTACATCTGAAAGCATTTGTATGCAAAATAGTGCTGCATCCACTAAGTGGGAATTTTAGACAACATTTTTACATATATTTAAACGATGAACATGCATGGTCTGTGTCACATGAAGGATAGAGTTTAGATTACTAATAATAGTAATAGTTAATTATGTACGGTGGAACACAGAGAAAGGTGTACAGGAGAGTTTTTAAGGTTGAGATTTTCTCAAAAACTACTTGACCTATTGCAAAAATTATTTCGCTGTTTAATAGATAAAAGTTAAAAGTATGTAACTGTAAAAGAATTATTAAATTCGGTCCAGTAGTTTTTAAGAAAATCTCAACCATATTGAGGCCCCCTGTATACTTATCTCTGTCTTCGACTGTACCTAGTTTTATGTTGTTACTTATTTAAAAGAAGTGCTGCTGAGAGTTTTTCCTACTTTTTCTCCTCAGCGTTGGCACCTTTTCCTTTCAAAATGTAAATTCAAAAATATATGTTGACGTGCACAACGTGCTTACTTGCAAGAAAGAGACTTGACTTTGACATAAATTAAATGCATTCAATTCTTATTTAGAATGATAAAACGAGCAGAGAAACAACTGCCCACCGCTCCTGTGGGAATCAAACCCTAAACCTCCACTCTACGCAGCCTGGCATAGCCATTTCGGCGTGTCTGACGTCATGCGACCAATTTGGTCACCACTTGCTTAAATTTTTAATTTACTCAATTATTTTTATACTTGATCTCAAATACTAAGAGGATATGCTATCACACTTTAAATGATAGCACAAGCGGAATATTGTAGCAGATTGAAGCTATCAAATCAATCAGCTACATCTTCTACCAACATTTAAAGTGTGATAAAATATCATCTTAGTATTTGAGATCAAGTATAAAAAATTAGAAAATATACCTAGGTACCAAAAAAGTAGTTAGTTCACTTAGCATTGCAGACAGAGCATAATTTAATGCACAAAGTAAACTCGTACTTTTAAATAATTTATTTATTGTCCATTCATTAGCTTTTAGATACCTAGTTATTAAGTAATTGTGTATTATTATTATATTATTTTAAAAGATGTGCTGCTGAGTTTTTTGCCACTTTTTCTCCTCAGCGTTGGCACCTTTTCCTTGCAAAATGGTGTAAATGTAAATTCAAAAATATTTTGATGTGCAAAAATGTACACAACGTGCTTACTTGCAATAAAGAAATTTGACTTTGACAAAATATCCTTTAGTCAGAATATTCATATAAAATTCATCAGCCTGTATCATTACACAGCTGTAAGACCCTCCTTACATTTTTATAGGGAATAGCCATCTAACTTCAAACAAACAAGAAAAACCTGGTACAGCTTTATAAAAAAAGAGAGTGGAAAGATTTTTTTACAAGGTGAAGGAACGGGGATACTGTCTGTAGCTATTGTTGTAGTTCAAAAAGTAAAATAACAATATCCTATACAAATTAATAATTGATACTGTCATACTTCTGTGAAACTGTACATATTTCACTACTTATATCCATTTTTATTTAGCTCAATCATCAACTAATTTAAAGTGTTCTAATCCAACCCATATTTTTTAAATATTGTGGTTTTCCATATCTGTTTTGGAACAATTTGTGAATGCATGCAACTCATCAGGGGGGCTAGCCAGCTGGCCGTTTCTGTCCTGGCAAAGCCTGCGCGAACGAAATTTTTGTACAAATTTTCGCTAGAAATCTGCCATTGACGACTAGTAAAAATTCGAATAGAAAATACTTACATTGACTAAACCAAAGTAGTGTTCGTTAGGTGGGAACTGTTCTGACCCGATATCTCTTTCTAACTGTGATATATTTGCGCCCTGAAAATAAAATACGCGTTAGAAAACTTCAGAAACGTCCAAACAACATGCAGAAATGCCGAAAGTAATCATGAAATTTCCGAGTAATTTACACACTGTTTTTGAAGCGATAAAAGAAAGTAAATGCACAAAGATGCAGCAAGAGTATTAGAGTGTTCTTATTAGCTATAATTAGCGGCGAACTGGTACATAATTATGCATTTTTACTCACCATTCTCTGTTGGAAATTAAGGCCTAGATCCTGACATATTGACATTTGCAATCTGTTTTTAGCAACTTGCACACACGATACACTGTCGCTACAGCCAGGTACACCAGTTTTATAACAACGCACTTGTTATTTCTAGAAACATAATTAGAATTTCTTTTCAAGAGGCAAAATAATCAAAACTGTCATGTTCGCCAGGTGGAAGCATAGACAATAAAGACTTAAATAGCTTAGGCTAAGCTAGTGATGCCAACTCTACTTGTCAAAAAGTCGCTAGCGTACGCTTGAAAAGTCGCTAAATGTCGCTAGCTGTATTCAATGATCAAAAGTCGCTAGAAGTCGCTGAAATTCGATTCTCGACTCCGATTTTTATTTTACATAATATCCTATTTTTAGAATCGATTAATCTTTAAGAGTCGTTTCTTTCGATTTTATATCGATTTCTAGGTACATTAAACAATTATTTTATAAAAATATATAAAATCCAGTAACAAGTAGTAACTTGTTAAAAAAAAACTAAACTTTATCTTTACTTGCGTAGACACGCTGGCTCCGTCCCACATACGGAGCACTACCAGAAAGACATTGAAACGACGAAAATGACGAAAATCTATTATGTACATACCGGCACTTCGTTAAGTAAATAAATAAATAAAAGTATTAAGTGTCCATGCCCTACTCGAGTTCCCATCAAAGTTATATGAACTCGTTACTTTGTTGTAAGGTTGGCGACTGACAAGTCTTCTCATTCAAAGGCTACAAGTGGGAAAAAGACAGACTCCTGTCAGAATGATATCCGAATTAGGAATGCGGTATAAAAAGAAAAAGAAGATAGATTTCTGGGCTGAGATCTTTTCTTAGGTTGAGGATAGTTTTTTCTAATATATATTTTTAGTTAAACTTTAGAAGTCGTTAGAATAGTCGCTAGATTTTTTTGTCGCTAGACACGAAATTTAGGCCGCTGTAGTCAACGAAATGTCGCTAGATTTAGCGACAAAGTCGCTAAATTGGCATCACTGAGCTTAGCACCATAGTGTCAAAAAGTTACTGTCTATGGATTACAACCGAGGAGCGTTCCAAAAGGGATCGTTATCGGTTGCCTTTTTAGCGGAATCTAGCGCATTTTCAGAAATCGATTTAACGGAAGTTGGAAGTACATCACTTATTTCATTTGTGCTACTCTATTCGCTCGCTTCGCTCGATCGTTGTTTCATTTCATTCGCGTTTCTTCCCGATTGGTATCAACTTGGATATCTGCCCCGCACCGGCTGTAATCGGGAACGCGAAGTTTACAATTACATTACGTGTTTCTGCTGACGTGGCCGTTTCCAGCAGGTACACAAACTAAATCATCACTGAAACTATTGAAATAGATCATTTTTAAGTCTACTATTCAACACGGATTCTAATAAGAACAGTTGAGAATCGTAATTTCAGATTAAAACCTCTTTGCAGGCAAGATGCTGACAACGTTATTCGTAGCACTGGCCGTTTCGGCTGCGTTTGCCGGCGTGCCGAGCCCCGAAGACTCCAAAAGGTTGATGGACCACCTCTCTGACGCTGAACACTTCAAGAACGAGCACCACAATAAGCAGTTTGACCACGACGCCTTCCTCGGGGAAGACCAGGCGAAGACCTTCGACCAGTTGGCGCCGGAGGAGAGCAAAAGGAGATTGGGGTAAGATACATAAAATAAACCCAAGTCTGATTCCCGTAGAGGCAGAGACGATAGACATTCATCTGCTGTGATCCTGGCACATCTTGTAGTAGATGGCACATGACCCTTTTTATTTTACTTTATGTCTATTAAACTTTAACATCCCGGAGGTCTGAACTGTCAAAAGCAGCAGTAGCTCGGTGGCGCTGTTATTAGGACACAGGACTAAAAACCTAAGCGATAAATGTGAATTATAGTTAGGTGGTGGTTTAAGCCATGGTGTAAGCATTTTTGCATTTTTTGCATTTTCACCAAACAAAATCAGTGGCTCCATAACTAACAAAGTGAAACATAACATAGGAAGTTTTATTGCCTGTGTCTCCACAACTAACAAAGTAAAACATAGCTAAATAAGTTTTATTGCCTACACTGTTAGCCATAAACATAACTTAAAAGTTATTCCATAATCTCTTTCTAGTTATTTATTTATTTTATTATATTTTCGGAATACCAACAGCTGTACAGTATTTTTTACAAACATATTTTAAAGGTTTATTAATGAACTGTTGACAAGACCGAGTGACCTCTATGTATTATTGCAATAAATAAAAATATGCTACTTAAAATAGGTATTTCGAATCTAATAACATGAACCATTAATATTATACAAATATTATTTAAAAAAATGGAAATCACCACAGCGAGTTTAAACCGTCGAACGTTTTATTTTAAACATTTTATGAGTCCAATAACTCTGCTGGAGTCATTAACCTATTGTGCCAGATTGCGTTCACGCTAGACAAACATGGCTGCCAATTTCTTCTCGTTTGTCTTGAGATAAATCTCGTGTATTATCTCTCCCACACACCGCTTAAATAAACTGATAGATAAGACTTGGTATTCTACATAGATTATTGTACTATTTTGGATTACTTGAGAACTAATGCCGGACGTTTTTTTTTACTTTTGTACATTATGATTATATATTTTCATATCTTATGATGATTATGGTAATTCTTAAACGAGCGGAAATTATTTAAGGCTCTATATGGTTTTCAAAAGTAAGAGTGAGACACAAGATGCTCCGCAGCGGCGGAATGAAGAATTCGTATTATAATAAATTTTGGAGGGAAATAAAAATACGCCAACAAAAATCAGATTTTTTTAAAACAAGCTCTCGTATTAAAAGACATTTAAGGGGTATGTTTGCTATTAAATCCTGTACCGTAATTCGAAGCCTAATAAAACAATATGAGAATAACATTCTTGATTTCCGCTTTCCGAAGTCATAATACGTCACGTCCGCAAGCCCTTTCCTCCCACGCGCACCCCGCACCCCACCACTACCGACGGCAGCTAGGCGGGGAATCGCCATTTCACTTCATTGGCATTAAATTTCCCGACCCGTACGGTCGCCTAACCTAACCTAGCGTGAGGTTGACCGAATTTAATTTATTTTAGTCATATTATACGTAGCAAAGTATTTGCAAATCTTTACTTATAAAAGTGAAAGATAAAATAATTTCACCACGTTTCTGTGGTGCATATTTTTAACGGTGTTACCGTTCGGTTTGATTTTATTAATTATAAAAGTATTAGAAACGTCCGGCCCGCCAGCAGGAGGAGACGAATACGGAAGATGGAAGGATAGCAGCAATAGGTGTGTTTAACATGGCGCGATATTATGTTCTAACGGCGGCGCTCGCAAGCAACGTTGCGTTAAGGAATGTTCGCTAAACTGTAAGTTACATCGCTCATTACTTTAAGCATGCAAATTGAAGTTGTTTCTTCAGTATTGGGGCCATTAGTGCTACGCAACTCGCAAGGCACACCCGAGTCCAAACATAAGGGTAATTAACGGGCACCCGAACACGTGGGTACTCGCACCCCCAGAATAGGGTAACTGGCCCAGGAGTACTGAATTCAATCGCTCTGTGCGCACATATTGGATTTCAACTATTTAACCTTAAAATACCCTCGTTATTTTCAATATTCATATTAATTTGATACACGTGGTGTTAATTTGCTTATACAAGAACTATAAGACGACCACTCATTAGGGCAGCGAAGTGGACAGAACACGATATTTTATTTCATTTATATACTTAACGTGATTTTGTCTTAGAAATATGCATACCATGCAATACCTAAATACAATACTCGCAATGCACGTACATTGTGGCAACATGTTGGCGACGCCAGCTGGCATTCTACGGCAGTCTGACGCCACTATCAAGGATTAACTAACATTAGGATAAGTTTTTTTCCAGGATTAACTAATTTTTTCAGCGGAGTAAGTCTAGTGTACGAAACATTAAACCCTGTATTCTGTTGACATCGAGGGAGTAAGACTGTTTTACAGTAATGTTCAGTGTAAAGATGGATTCGGAATCTCGAATACGCTGAAATTTCAAAATGGAAATCGTGGCAATGCTGATTACCATACACTGTTGCTGATTGGCTGGCGCGCAAATTGTGACACGAGTTGTTGGTGTGAGAACGCAATCTAATAGTTATTGTGCCGCGCAAACCGTGCCGCGCACACCGTGCCGCGCACGAGCGTTCTGGTTTGACAACACATGCAGCGTCGCCACAGGAAGCTGATAGTATGAATAAATACTAATGACAAGGATTGCATTTCCTGTGCACCACAGAAATATCCTTTTCCCAACTTGTGGGTCAACATCAGTAATGGTGCAATGAGACAATTGGAGAGGGGTAAGTAAGTACCGAGTGACTAGAGACGTTCTCCAATTAACAGATCAGAGCGGACTCTTCCTCGTCCCACCGGGTCAGTCCTATGCTTTTCATGTCGATCAGTTGAGCTACCACCATTGGGAACAGAACGGGCTCCGCCCTACATTCCTATACCGGCTTCTAGCTTATTCCGGTCATGACATCATGTTACGAGACTACAACACCAAGGATACACCGCGCCTCACAGAAAGAAAGCACAACGAGCTATTATCCCAAGGGGTCCTACAGTACTTCCCCAAAGGGTTTCCTAACTGATGAGTTCAATTAAGTCTCTTAAACTCAACGAGTGTCGGACTTTCGCGTGACTCAGAACTACTACGACAACAAAAGTATTTGGATTGCCATCGTGTACCATTGGCTTCACCTACAGACGCTGTCTCCGATACGTCTACAGAGGCGGCCTCCATACCATATTTGCCACCCGGAACCCGAGTTACGCTCTGAGATCGCCTGGCGAATGGGTCTTTCATGTGGCTAACAAGTCGAAATATAATTTGAATAAGAATGAAGTCCGCAGACATCGTAGAAGTTAATTTGATATTAATAAATTGGCAAAATGGGAACCAGTTTACCAAGGACTACCCACAAGCAAACCTCATAATCCCCACGGGACTAGAGTTATGTGCTATCATGCCAATCGAACTGCTGAAAGGTGGCGAGGACCACTGCCTAGGTATGCTGAGCTGGTATGGTATAGAGGTCAAGGGACTACAGACTCCCTCTCGGACCCACAGACATCTGTTGCATTGCATTGATGTACTTATCATAATAGAAACTACCAATCTTGGTTGGAATGCGGAAATTAGACCTAGATCTACTCCTAGATCATGATTACCAATGCTAGAAGAGTACTGTTCACATTGTATTACATTCTAATACAGAAGATACTATTACGTACTATTACGTCATCCATACTTCAAGCACCAACACCCGCGCTTTGCGGTTTCGTATTACGCCGTACTATACTAGTACGCGTATTGTGCATAATATGACATCTCCGTTCGCCGGGTTATTAATTTCCGAACACTTCGACAGACCCTAAACGATAACAACATTGTCGTCGCCTACCCTCACAACGAAGGCGCGACAATACGTAACGCAGAAAATGTAAACAATGCAATCTACTTGCAATAAGTGATATGAACCTGACTACATGATTAAAATCTTTCAACTTACAACTACCTACATAAAGACATTAAGATAGAAAATAATGTATGCATATTATTATGGATATACGGCGATCGATTGCTAGAATCGGATTTTAGCGAACAGAACTCCATCGTCACTGGTCACTCCCCCGGCGGAGCCAGTACATGGTAGTTGGCGCAGCACAGGCAGGTCGGCCCTTACATGTGCCGTATTACGATACTGGAAATAGAATAAAATGTAACTCAATTCTAATTATGATTCTCGCCCCAATGGTTTTCGACCTTTGTCAGCGTGTAACAAAGTATCAGAGTTATATACGATAAGCTGGTTTTTGTAGCAATTATATCCGTCGTGTCGTGTATATGTTGCCTACCAACGGTGAGAGACAATAACATACAAACTGATTTGTTCTACCCACAACATCAATATGTTGTTTTGTTTGAATCCCTACACTATTACAATCATCATAATTGTAGGTAGTGAATTTATTAGGGAACGATATCATCGAAAAATCGTTACATTTCTACCTGTGATTTCTACCTGAAAAGGCTTCAAAGCGAACGTTTTTTAGGCATGATGATTGTGGTTTTGTGACCAACCCTATTCCATCTAAACCTGTCACAATTGTCTAACGACCGACTACTGTTAAAAGACAACAATCCGAACCGATTGTTTTACGGTTCATACGAAAATTTATCTAGCGGTCACCCATCCAAGTACAAACTGCACCCAACATTGGTGAACGTGTACCTACGATCCTTTTCAGCGCGTTCTCACAATCGGACCACGAACCTTGTTACTTAAAGCGTGGCACTGTTTGGTATATAGTGTACAGAAATTATATGTAGTGCCAGCCTTCTAATAGCTATGTAACTGCGGAGCGCCGGCTTCACTTAGCTGCGCTTCTCGACCATATATTCGAATTCAAAGTTATTTTCTTGCCGGCTACGCTGCGCATATTATACCTCCCGCCCGGTCGGGGGCTTCAACGTACAGTCAAGTTTTTTATTCCCATAAATCGAGTATACTTTAAATTATGCACTAGTTCATAGAAAATAATGAAGAATAGACATGGAACGGACTTAAACACACAAAAATATATAGAATGTTCTAATTTGTTCACCGAGCATGGATAATGCGTAATACAAATTCCTTTCTAACCCAATGTTAGACGTGGTTGTCGGAATACTAGTACTATTGTCCGATATATGGATTTGCATAACATACCCTTTAAGTATGTATGTATAATACGATGAAGATTGTCGGTGAACATGGCCTGTGGTCGCTCAGTTGGTAAGAGCGCGACACGGAATGGCAAGGTCGCAACTTCAAGTCCTGCCCACGGCAAGAATTTTTTCATCAGGTTCTAATATATAGAATATATTATATATTTTTCAAAGATTTTACTTATCACGGCCGGTTCCTTGTGCCGTTTGTTGCAAACAGCGCCGCAGTGCGGTGGCAATGTGCAACTTATTCCGGTGAAGTTTTACAATACAGTTTATGGATAAGGTTTAATAGGAATGGTTCAAACAAAACTCGCCACCCAGGTCAGTTTTCGAAACCAATTCTTAAAATCTGTCGATTTAATTAATTAAACCGAATCAAATAAGGCCTCTAATATATATCTCGTGAACGCCATTGTTCCCCATGTTATGCGAGCGAGACTCTAAAACTTTCCTCTCAGATACTAAGAAGTTGATGGGAGATCCACCGAGGTGAATGAGGATTTTCATATTGATACAAACTCTCTGATACATCTATACATTTTGTATATTATAGAGTTTACACCCAAACAATTTGGCGAATTTGAATCAGGGGGTTTATTGTGTAACCTAACATCAAGTGTATAAAACCTACTTACGGTTTACCTACCTAGAGGTATACATTGTGAAAATTGTATTTTAACTCAAGGCGATGATTTATAACTAGATTAAACTGCACAGCTGTAAGTACAGCAGGTGATGAGAAATTTGTTGGGTAAATTAACTAAGGTACCTAACATATGCCCGCAAGCGGCACCTTTCTGTCAATACCTTCAAAAAGGTCAAGATATCCGATTTCATCACCTTTCTGTCAATACCTTCAAAAAGGTCAAGATATCCGATTTCATATGAAATTAAGGATATTTTCTTTTTTAATCGATTAGATCAGCGCAAAGGCATACCATAGGTACAAATGTAGATAAACTGACAATCAGTTAAGTATTTGTTACACAAGTTACAAATGATATGGGTACCTACTAAAGGATAATGATTGTTCATAATCGTACTATTTCGATGCATAGAGTATGGCTCTTTTTGCTTATGTATTAAGATAATCTAGTATGCTCGCTCATACTACAAGGCTTTACATATTTTGCTTAAATCAATTAAGCAGATCACATTGGCATATTTAATTGGTACCACCACCACTACCACCAGGCGATAACAAACACGTCTCTCATATTGTTTTATTAGGCTTCGAATTACGGTACAGGATTTAATAGAGACGTTTTACCTGAAAATAAAACGTTTATTAAATACTTACCTAATTCGAAGCCTAACACTTTCTAATTCTGCCTGGTGGCTTTTATATGAGAGATGCAATGAAGTGAAATGGCGATTCCCCGCCTAGCTGCCGTCGGTAGTGGTGGGGTGCGGGGTGCGCGTGGGAGGAAAGGGCTTGCGGACGTGACGTATTATGACTTCGGAAAGCGGAAATCAAGAATGTTATTCTCATATTGTTTTATTAGGCTTCGAATTAGGTAAGTATTTAATAAACGTTTTATTTTCAGGTAAAACGTCTCTATTTTTTTCTATCGAACGAAGTTTGTCCAATCGTGTATCGATATTCATCAGTCTCTAAATAGACACCCCAAGATTACTATATATTTTTTCAGACGTTTTATTTTAGTAGTTAATGCCGTAGCCTTCATAGAAAAACTGAAAATACTCGCATACGAAGCCTTACGAAAGAAACACGACTGCCAAAAATTTAAGAGCCTTCCATGAACCAACTAGCGCCGCCAATCTTAAAAAAATAATATCGTCCAATTTAATCATTTTTATTAAACAAGCTATGTACACAATCTTTATTAGGATAAATACTATTTTTTTAATGCTTACTTATACCGTGATTCAATAAGTTGTAGTTCGCATAATTGCGAAAAACGGCCGTTGTATTGTATATTGAAAAATAGTATTTATCCTAATAAAGATTGTGTGCATAACTTTTTTAATAAGAATGATTATATTGGAAGATATTATTTTTTTAAGATTGGCGGCGCTGGTTGGCTCATGTAAGGCCCTCTTTTGATGAAATATTTATAGCCTATGTCACTCCTATAATCAAGACGAATCTAAGGACACCTCATATGTAAAAATCCATCAAGCAGTTTTATTAGGCTGCAGCACTTGCCAAAGAATTAGACATACAACTCACATACATACACTCGAAAAACATAACCCTCCTTGCGCAGTCGCGTAATAATAGGTAACTATTTACCATGAGTACATCAGTTTTCATTAGAATTGTCATGGTAGGTGTGGTGTAACAGCTATATAACAATGTTCTCTATGAGAATAGCATTTAGAAAAAAAATCACCAAACTGTTATCAGCAGTTCACCGCCCCCTTTTATCGCCACATGACACAGAGTTTACTCGAATATTTATACATTTGTATGATATGACAATGACCGAATGGGTTAGGTGTGTGACCCCTTTTAAATAGATGATTCTAGATCAATTTCATTGAATCATTTCAATGACCAACCTACTAACTAGAACATTGATATTTTCGGGCGATGTTAAAGTCACAATGACTCTCTCCATGACCAAATATTTTCCGTCATGATGTTCTCATGAAGGAAAATATTTGGTCATGGAGAGAGTCGAAATGATATTGCCACATTTCAATGGAGCTTTGCCCCACCTACTAAATTACGAGACCATTGAAGCTGTACCTATCATTTTAATGGGGACTTATTACAGGTTTTATATAGCATAATCACAATCGTAGTAGAAAATGATAACAAAAACAATAAATAATTCGCTTCGATTTCATGCTATTTTCTAAATTCTTAATTAAGCTGTTTTTTCGACTCGCAACTTGTACAAAACTTTATTGTAAACCAATAATTGTAATAAAAAACGGAGATATTTTTACATTTATTCGTTATCTTGTTCGTCATGCGGTTGATGGTGGGGCAGAATCTGGCATTGTCATTTCTGACTCTTAAAGTATATTTTGTATAGGGACAGACAGGTCCCCTTCACTATCACCATCAGTATTTATATTGCCCCACTGCTCGGGCACAGACCTTCCCTTACATCGAGGGAGCTAGGTGCCATGATACACCACGCGGCCCAGCGCGGATTGGCGAATTTCACATGCCTTAGATTTTTTCTTCTACGGCATGCAGGTTTAATCACGATGTTTTCCTTCACCGTTTTGAGAGCACTCGGTAAATGTACGTAAGTTTTTCCGTCGAAAAAACCGAGGATAACTCATTGGTACATGCCTGCCATGCTGCCCTGGCTGGGAATCGAACCTGGGACCTCAGTTTTGCAAGTCCATTGACCCAACCACTGAGCCACCGAGCTCAGCCCTATTACTAGACTTCTATTCAGAATTAAGAAAAGAAGAATTATTGAAAGCTGACGTTTTGTTCGCAGCGTGATCGTGGAGAGAATAGATGCAGACAAGGACGGCTTTGTGACGATGGTGGAGATGAAGGACTGGATCCGGTACACGCAGAAGCGGTACATCGACGAGGATGTGGAGCGCCACTGGAGGCAGCACAACCCTAGCAATGAGGAGGTGGTTCCGTGGGAGGTGAGTGGACAGACAATGACACCTTATATCTTGACTTTAGGTATTTTTTGGGGTTATAAAGGAAATAATAAAACCGGCCAAGTGCTGTCGGACTCGCGCACCGAGGGTTCCGTGCAACTTCACCATAACATTTGCTCTAACGAAAAGATAAACTAGATTTAGGGACAAACTTATCTTTGCGTTTTCGAGACTGATAACGCCATACATCGACATACCAGGCGTCAACTGCAAATATAAGTTTGTAATTAAAAAAAAAAAATCGTGATGGAACCCCCAATTTACAGTTTTCGGATTTTTTCCTTTACTTGTGCTATAAGACCTTCTTGCCAAATTTCACGATTCTAGGTCAACGGGAAGAACCCTATAGGTTTTGATTTTCTTGCATTATCATACAAATATGCGAGAAAATACGACATAAACGGCGATATCTTTTGATTGCGTTGACGTAGAAGGTTGATTTTTTCACGGCTGCATGAGTTTGCAGACTTGAGTATTTGGTATTAATTTCAACTTGATCCGTCCACGCGTTCCTGAGATATAGGTCTTGACAGACGGACAACAAAGTGATCCTATAAGATTCCTTTTTACCTGGTTATTTCTAACCACAGACCACTTACCCCATAGACATGAAATCGGCACTGCAAGCGAAAAATTCTGTCAAGCGATAGGCGCAATTAAACGAAGCGGGGGGCAGGGGCGCTATATTAAACCCGTTTCGATATCTCAAGGTTACGCGTGTCGCGAAGCAATTTTACGCTCATGTGCGGGCAGAAACGAAAGTGTAAGATTTTCTTAAAAACTACCTGTTACAAAATTACCTATTTAAAAACCAATGTTCTCTTTGTTTCAGATATACAGAAAGAACGTGTATGGGTTCATGGACGATATGGATGAGAAGGAGCTGACGTCGCCCGGCACCGAGGGCTACACGTACGCCAATCTGCTGAAGAGGGACCGCAGGAGGTGGCAATACGCGGGTCAGTACTTTCCACATCAACCTTCAAATTCAAAATCTTTATTGTATTCCGTAAGTTATTGCATAGATGGATGGAAGTAAAAAAAATAGTAGGTACATTAAGGTAGGGTGAAGACGCTTTTGCGATTCTGAATGCAGAAATGAAGACGATGAGATACTTACTCCAGGGTGACGACACTACGGCGACCCCCCTCGAGGAAGAAAGAAGACTTAAGCAAAAATACAGGGTTGGAAATTCGATACATTCCTTGAAAGGGGTGATACTAGAGGTGGTTTGCAACGAATTAGGCCCTATTAACGAGGGGTCGAAAATGAGAAAAAAAATGAAACCTCGTGATTTATGACCTTTTATTTTTGAGTTAAGAGCCTTCCTAGAGCCAACTAGCGCCGCCAATCTTAAAAAAATCATATCTTCCAATATAATCAATTTTACTAAAAAAGCTACGTTCACATTGTTTATTGCTATAAATATTATTTTTTAAATGCTTATTTGTAACGTGATCCAATGTAGGTAAGTTGTAGTTCACAAATGTGCCAGAAACGGCCGTTTTTCGCAATTATGATTTTTTTAAGATTGGCGGCACTAGTTGGCTCATGTCAGCGCCTTAAGGGGAATTTTAGGCATGCATTTTTTAAAGGTAATCTCTACTTTATCAGCTTTCAGTAAAGTATTATTTCAATGCTCAGAGTGGAGCAGTTTTTTAACATAATTTTTTTTTGTGAACAAGTAAATAAAATTAAAACTACCGTAACTCAGAAACCACTCATCATTGCATGCAAAAAAGGTAAGTACGACCGGATCACTGACTCCCAAGTTACAGGTATAACCTAGTTTGAGAGTTCAGCGTTTCATACTGTGTGCTCATCGCCATAGCCTTCTATAACTTTGTTTTGTAAATGACAATGCCAGATTCTGCCCCACCATCAACCGCTAGTTGTACAAGATAACGAATAAATGTAAAAATATCTCCGTTATCTATTAAAATTATTGGTTTAAAATAAAGTTTTGTACAAGTTGCGATTCGAAAAAAACAGCTTAATTAAGAATTCAGAAAATAGTAAGAAATAGAAGCGATTTATTCATTGTTTTTGTTATTCTTCTATAGGAGTTGCGAGAGTAGTAGAAAATGATACTGATTATGATTATGCAATATGAAACCTGTAATAAGTCCCCAACAAATTGAGCTTAAATGGTCACGCAGTTTTGTAGGTAGGGCAAAGCTCCATTGAAAAGTGGCAATGTCTTTTCATGTTGTCTACTGCAAATAAATATTTTTATTTTATTTTACTGGTTCCAGACGGCGACCAGAACGACTCGCTGAACCGCACCGAGTTCGCTTCGTTCCTGCACCCCGAGGACCACTCCAGCATGAGAGACATCGTCGTGCTAGAGACCATGGAGGATATTGACAAAGATAAGGTAGGTACAAGGAGACAGAGAAAATTATACAGGAGGCCTCAATAACTTACTTACTCTGCTGGCTCAACGACACGAAGTGGGTCTTGGCTTCCGAAACGAGAATACGCCAGTCTGCAGACTTCTGAATACTGCAGACGGCCCAGATCCCTCTCGACTTCATCCCTCCAGCGGTATCTAGGACCGACTGGGCGTCGCCCGACCGGTCCTCCGCTTTCTTCGCCGCACGATCATCGCCCATTCTTTCGACGTGGCCGAGCTAGCGGAGTCTTGCAGCTTTTGTCTCGCTATACAGGAGGCCTCAATAAGGTTGAGATTATCTCAAAAACTACTGGACCGATTTTAGTAATTCTTTTCACTTTTGTCTAACAGTAAAAGATTTCTAGTACCTAATTAGTTCTGTAGTCTTTGAAATATTCTCGACCTTAAAAACTCTCCTATACACCTTTCTGAGGAGAAAAAGTACCAACACTTTTAGCTGTACGTCTTTTATAATAATAACAATCTAATTTCAGTCTAATGGCAGTATGACGGCTAATAAAATTTTATGGTCTGGTTACGAACACAATAACCGTCCTTTTCATTGATTTCAGGACGGCAAGGTGTCCTTAGAGGAGTACATCGGTGACATGTATAAGGCGGAGGATGGCGAGGAAGGAGACGAGCCCGACTGGGTGAAGCAGGAGCGGGAGCAGTTCACAGGATACAGGTACGGTTGCTAGGATACATCGGTGGTTGCTAGTGTACACAGCTGGTTTATAGTATACACCGATGGTTGCTAGTATAGAGACTGGTTGCCGCCAGTATACACAGCTGGTTGCTAGTGTACACAGTTGGTTTATAGTATACACAGCTGGTTGCTAGTGTACACAGTTGGTTTATAGTATACACAGCTGGTTGCTAGTGTACACAGCTGGTTTATAGTATACACCGCTGGTTGTCAGTATAGAGACTGGTTGCCGCCAGTATACACAGCTGGTTGCAAGCATAGACACTGGTTGCATGCATATATACTCTTGGTTAAGATACACGCTGGTATATATTTGTAAGGGTTAGCGACGCGTGAGCCACTATTTGTAGAAAAATAGTCATTTTGCTATTTAAATATGCTGGTTACCAATATATATGTTAGCTGTAAACGTACAGAGTTATACATTGTTTGCAAGGATAGGCTGCTGTAAGAATACAAAATTACACACTGCAACCAAAAACCAAAAATATTGGCCAACATCCTATTAAATGAGTTGAATTGTGGACTCGGTATTATTATTTTATTTTTATTTATTGTATTAATGGACTCGACAGTTCGTCATTTCCCAATGTCATGTTACAGAAAATTCAATATGTAATAGTCTTCTATCTTCCTCCAAGGGAGTCGCAGTAGCGTCTTCACCCTGGGCAGCCGCGTCTTCTTGTCTTCATCCAGAGGAGACGCCGTAGCGTCATCACTCTGGACGAAGCAGCTCGACAGTCACGTTCACTCCCGAGCTTGTAGCGGGAACTCTTGATAAAAGCTTGAAACCCCAGATCTTGCTGAAATTATCCAACAAATTCACTATACTGTCACTCGCGAACATTTTCTGATTAATTTAACGTGATATTAATCTCAAAATAACCACTGTAGACAATAAAACAAAAATTATCAAATAATTTTGCAACCGTCGTTTCCCGCCATTTTCAAGAGAACCAAGGTATTATTATTAAAAAGTGTTAAACATACCATTTGTTAATTAATTGCAGAGACACAAACAAAGACGGCTTCATGGACGAGAGCGAAGTGACCGAATGGATCGCGCCGCCCGAATTCGACCACGCGGAGGCCGAGGCCCGACATCTGGTGTTCGAGGCCGACACCGACGCGGACGAGAAACTCACGAAGGCCGAGATTCTAGACAAGTACGACCTATTCGTCGGCTCTCAGGCGACGGACTTCGGCGAGGCGTTGGCGAGACACGATGAGTTCTAAGAGGTAGTTTCTCATGTTTAGTAAACCTAGGCCCGTGTTAATATACCGCTCTCAATTATGAGATCGATATTGAGAGTAATATCAAGATGGCGTTACTATTAAAATAACAGAGTAAGAAACAGTTCCAATGGCATACTGAATGCGGTAACGGCCGTTTTTCGCAATTATGCGAACTACAACTTAGCGAACTTGAATCACGTTGATAATAAGCATTTCAAAATAGTATTTATCTAGATTTGCTAAGTACCTTTTTTTAATAAAATTGATTATATTGGAAGATATAATTTTTTTAAGATTGGCGGCGCTAGTTGGCTCTTGTCAGCCCCTTAATAAACGAAACTTAAAAGCGCGTTTCGAATTTAGGTATCAAGTGATTAACGCCGTATTAACAAACAAAACTCAGCACTCAAGAGCACTCTGTGGACATTTGAGATCGTATTTGCTGAGTGCAGACGGACCGCGACTTTACGTGTTTGCTCAAGATTGGTCTATTAATTAACGACGATGCTGATTGCGTCAGGAGTGTTACTCAGCTGAGTTGGCGATTGAGAGGGCGAGCAGGTCTTGAGATCAGTCTATTAATACGGGCACTAGATGTAGTTTCTCATGTTATTGTAAGCCTAGTCTAGTTCGAACCGTATACATGAATCAGCTCGACGATATCGAGTAATTAATAATTATCAAAATATGATCAAAAATGAAACGGGATCTGTGTGACATTACCACATTTCAATAGAGCCTTGCCCCACCTTCAAAACTACGTGACCATTGAAGCTGTACCTATCATTTTGTTGGGGACTTATTACAGGTTTTATATTGCATAATCATAATCAGTAGGAGTTGCGAGAGTATTAGAAAATGATAACAAAGACAATGAATATTTCGCTTCGATTTCATACTATTTTCTGAATTCTTAATTAATCTGTTTTTTCGACTCGTTTGATGTACAAAACTTTATTTGAAACCAATAATTTTAATAAAAAACCGAGATGTTTTTTTTACATTTATTCGTTATCTTGTTCATCATACGGTTGATGGTGGGGCAGAATCTGGCATTGTCATTTAACGTGTCTAACAGCCGTATTACATAAAAAGTATTAAAGGCCTACAATACAAGGCGGCCTATAAATATTTTATTGTTATTATAAACATTAAAATTGACATAATTAAATACAGTTTTGTCTTTCCAGTATAACGGCGCACTCGGATTTTTTTTTAATTCCAAGCTAATTAAAAAAATAAAAGTTACTTAATGTCTATGATTGGTACGGCGAACTTTTGCAATGTTAGTTGTAAATTATTAATAAATATTTCTTTAAAAAATATCTTTCCAGTACTTCGTTAGCATTTCTTATTATTTAACTATATTAATGTAACCTCAAAGTTGCAGCTTATTGCATTACTATTTTATTTACAACCGCAGATTATATTTATAAGGGCATTTCTTAGTTTTAAGGATTTATTTCTCGAAATATTATCTAATTTTTTAAATATTTATTACTATGTTATTATTATAATTCAGAAAGTTTATTTTATATACAAAATTGCTTGCCATATTGTTTTAGAATCTCGTCTTGTGGCGCTAATAATTAATAGTTATTAAATTCGGTGAAGTAATTTTTTAGCAAATCTCGACCTTAATAACTTGTACACTTTTCTTTTTCGATGTTTCGAGTTGAATTGAGTAACAGTCTTTAGGATAATCGAGTCCAAAGGTTCGTCAGAATCGTAATCGTTGTTAGAACAGCACCATATATCTGAATACTGTATTTAGGTTTAAGATTTTAGTTTCTAATTGAATACCAAAGTAATGTTCAGTGATTCTTTATAATTAACCTTTTAGAAGAATGTACTGATTGTGTACTAACATAAAGGGTGTTGCACAAAGTTTCTTTCATTGTCACTTTGTCGGTATGCCGTCTCTCTATAAAGGCAACTCCTCAATTCGTCTTTTTTCGTATAAATATGTTCTTAAAAGTCTTTACAGCAAGCATATTTTATATTGCTACTAAACTGTCATCTAGACTAGTTGTGAAACAGGAATAATTTTCCTTTTTGACAACAGGTTCGAAACTTGGTTGGTTGGGATTCTCCCAATAATCGAAGTTAATGATGGAAAAATATGAATATTTAGTATTTTGAACGATTCTAGTGTTGCAAAGCATTAATCAGTTAACTGAACGCTGTGTTCAGCCACTCAGCTAATCGACATTTGGACGTGTGGTTCAATGGCGTTGTTCAATGAAAGGTCTAGCCGTGCAATTAAACGTCTATTTCAACCAATTGTCTGCGACAGATGTAATGTAATTGGTAGTCAAATTATGTGCCAAGGGATTCGTTATAAATTATGTTGTACTTAAATAAAATCGCGTGAAAGAGAGATAGTGGGTTTCCTAATAGGCTAGAAAGAGACGACACTATGAAGTTATTGAATCTCTGTACAACACCCAAATAGTCATTTGCAATTCTTTTATCGAACTAATAAAATAAGATTTTTGACTAACTTTTTTAGAATAGCATGTGATAATCGGTTATTTTAGCGACAGTATATTTAATGCATTTATTATCTTAATACATAAGAATGTATACAATATTTGTATTGATCACTTGCACGAATATTTGACATGTTTTTTTTTTACGAATTACTAAGATCGCATCTTTAATGAGTCAATTAAAAAATATTAAACTGATGTAGAAACATAATATCTTCTAACATTTAAAGATAAATCAGATTGCTTCATCGTATTTATGCCAGTGATCAGTGCAGTTTTGTTACACCAATAAGTAACCCAGTAAGTACAATTAATTTACAGTAATTAAAAGTATAATTGGATTTGTTTCAATTAATAATTAATGTAATAAATAATTTTTTTAAAACTAAAATGTATGGTTTAAATTTTACCTATACCTTATCGTCGGTAGTAGTAAACTTCCAAAACAATTATTTTATTTTTTGAATATTGATCTCCTATAAACAACTAGATACACGTCTGCCTTCTAAAAATGTCCAAAAAAATCCAAACGGATGAATGGTCTTTTGCTTTATTGGACATTATTTGCACGTTAACAATGGCCCCTTATTTGAACGTTTTTAAATTGTTTTAGGAAGACCTTTGTGTATCTAGTTGTTTATAGGAGATCAATCGGTTTGAACTATTGTTTCTTAGATCGTCCTTTGTTTGGCGAACAGACTCGACAAATTATCATGGACTATACAGGATGGCCTTGAATTCATTCGACAAAATTAAATGGATGATTATTCTTGTGACATACATTAAATCCGCACAGCGTTTAAGTAAATTAGACAATTTGGGTTGCGTTCAGTCTGTCAAGTATTATTAAGTATTCCCAATTGCACCTGCGGGCGATCCATGTGGGGGCGTGAAAGGTTTTTTTTATCGTTTGACAGGTGGTATTGGCAAAAAGTATGATAATACAGAAGGTACATAAAGGGTCTGATGACGAACGGAAACGGTGTAACATATAATTTTATTGAGTGTTTATGTTACCACCAACTAGGCTACAATCGCTGAACAAGAGACTATATATATGATTAATTTAAGAAATATCCCAGGGCGCCATTGTCACATGGAAGCATATCAAATTAAACGAATAGGTTTATCTGTTACTTAATTCTTTATTCCTATCAATTGGTCCCTTTCACAATTATGGTTTCGAAGCTAGTTAAAACTAGGCTTAATCTATCTTATTATTACTATGACACAGACAAGTCAATTGGACGGAACCTTAGTTCGTCCCTGAGGAGAAAGTTAGCACGTGTTACAGTAAAAATCTTATAGATAAACACTTTAAAATAGCTATAAAGGATTCTACTTCCCATGGGAACACATTACGGGAGCATCAGCCAGTCGTA
Organism: Tachystola acroxantha; assembly: GCA_963506565.1. Taxonomy (NCBI): domain Eukaryota; kingdom Metazoa; phylum Arthropoda; class Insecta; order Lepidoptera; family Oecophoridae; genus Tachystola; species Tachystola acroxantha. The sequence continues at coordinate 2,150,817 of OY735874.1, forward strand.
CTGCCAGTGACACCGCCACGTGTCACTTCCCTGGTCCTGGAGCGTCTCGCAATGGATCTCAGCTTTCCCGTGGGAAACTCAGCATCCTATCCCTCGCTATGCCGACTGTACCACATGGAACCGTGGTCTACTTGTCCGTGACACGGGACAAAATGGGAGCCGATAGGTGATTCACCATATCCAGACTCTTCACTTCCCAAGCCTTATGAAAGGAAGTAAGGAAGGAAGGAAGCCTAAAACAAGGTTATCACCATGAAAAACTAATCAAAACTACGAGATCCTATTAAAATCCTAGCTAAGCAAACAAAGAAGTAAATACTCACAATTATATGGGCTGATAGAAGAACTAAATTTTAAACTCTTGGCATCGGCCTGAAATTATTACAATTTAGGCACTGACTTGCCCGTCATGTATCCTCTGGAGCAAAGTGAGTCCTCTTTGGGGCTTGGCCCTTATATAGTGTCGAACAGCGCCCCTGGATTTCAGTAGACGAACTAATTTTGGAAGCTTCTAGAACAACGTGACCATGAACAATAGGGCCCTAGGTTGTCTAGATTTAGTTCGGCCACTGGAAACCAGGTGTCGCTTCGGAAGAACTAGAAATATGGAAATATTTAAAATATAAAGATTTAATTGTGGTGGAACGTATAAGTTAAATGTATAATGAAAAATAATAAATACGTTCACCAAAGTTAATCAAAAGAAAATTGTATTTCCATAGACATTACAAATGATTTTATAGATATTTCTGCCAAAGTTTCGCTAGGTGGCTCTTATTTCACCAAGTGCCTGTCAGTTGGCTACAACTAACTACGAGCTACGGATAGATGTCGCTGTTATGACTTTTGAACCAAATATTGTATGCACTAATGGTCAGATGGTAAGATAAGATAAATACACTTTATTGCACCATAATACAGTATTCATTACATAATTGAGAAGCATGTACAATTTTGGCGGTCTTATCGCTAAAAGCGATTTCTTCCAGACAACCAACTGCTATGGATGGATGGATGGTGCTAGTTGTCTTTATTTAATTCATAGCAAAACCATCGACATCATAGGCATAAAAAATTCTTGTTACAACGGAACGAATCGTAAGTTTATTGTGTCGTCATTTTTTAATCAATACCTAGATAGCTATTTTATATATTTTATTAATGGACTCGACAGTTCGTCATTTGCCAATGTCAAGTTACAGAAAATTCAATATAATATTAGTCTTCTATCTTCCTCCAGAGGAGTCGCACTAGCGTCTTCACCCTGGGTATCCGCGTCTTCATGTCTTCATCCAGAGGAGACGCTGTAGCGTCATCACTCTGGACGAAGCAGCTCGACAGTCACGTTCACTCCCGAGCTTGTAGCGGGAACTCTTGATAAAAGCTTGAAACCCCAGATCTTGCTGAAATTATCCAACAAATTCACCAAACTGTCATTCGCGAACATTTTCTTATTAATTTAACGTGATATTAAAACACAAAATAGCCACTGTAGACATTAAGTATAACAAAAATTATCAAATAATTATGCAACCGTCGCTTCCCGCCATTTACAAGAGAATATAGGGTTGCCAGCCTACTTGCGTTTTTGTAAACGTTCCGTTTTTGTCGTGTTTTTGTAAAAAAAAGAAAGTTATATTTATAGAGAAACCCATGCATTGCAGCAGGTAATGTTGGGCTCTAAGGCTGTATATGAGGCGAATCGCGCGGAGTGGGAGACGGTTGATTTCACACGAGGCAGCAAATGGGCGGAAAAGCCGATAGCGCTCGTTCAGAGCCCCTTGAGTGCGTCATACGGAAATTATTAGCATGAGTTTCTGTATGGAACTTAATTAGCCTCCGTGGAGCAGTTATTTAATCGGAAAAATTTCACAGGAGTCTTGGATTTTTATTGGAACTAGTGAAGCTAGCCTTATTTTTTTAAACGACCACCATTTTGAATCCGGGATCTTGCTAATTCCAATAGATGTGTGACGAATACATGTATTCCAGATAAGTACATGTATTCTCATGTTTCTGGAATATGGAGAGTGTTTTTTGGAGGCAAGAAACTTAGATTATGTTTATTGCTTAGGTAAGGTTGGGTTAAAAAATCGCAAACATACCCCTTCAATGTCTTTTAAAATGGAATTATGTCTAAACCGAAATAGTTATTCATACAAAATATATATATAAGTATCAAAATGGAGGGTATTTTTATTTCCCAGCCAAAATTCATCCAAAATGAATAAAAATACCCATATGGAGTCACTGCGCCGCCGTGCTCTTCACTCCGCCGCTGTGGGACATCTTCTGTCTCGCCCTTGAGTTTGACAGCTGGCAGCCCCTTAAGTAATGTTACAATGTAGTTAATTCTGTAACGGCCACTGAGTCGAATCCTAAACACGGCTGTCACTGTCGTTATATCGGCGACTAATATTAGCGTTACCTATTTGGAATCGCTACAAATGCTTCAGTGAAATAAACAATTTTAATTGTCTGCTTGCGTAGATAAATAAATTGTAGAACAGACTAAGTACTTAGCTGCTAATTTTTTTGCATGTCCGCCATGCGAAGTGAAATTCTATATTTTCAATATGTTGATTATTTTCTTCACGAATTGTAGTAAGTATTCGAAGTTAGAGCCAGGGACATCGGTTTTCCATGGCCCGCTCTTTTTCCAACAGCTAATCTAAAATCTAAAGCTCGGAATCCGAGCCACAGGTTATCAGGTAATCCATATTAGGTACCTGATATGTGGCTCGGATTCTCATACACTATCAGGTAAGGACAATTTCGCCAACCTAATCAAAGGTAAACCCTAAAAAAAGATACCCAGTGACAAAACTCTGAATATGTATCTATCCTACCTATGCAGTTCCAAAAATACTTATTATAAGTAGTACCTACTTGAGTGAAATTATAAGTTTGCGAGCTTGAGCAGTCTCGCCCGTCACTGTCAAGGAAAAGTTGCACCAGGCATTCTCCGACTAACAGTTCTCCGAAATGAATTAATGATACTTGCTTCCGTGCAGAGCCGCCTTTAAGAATATTAGCGCCCCGTGCTTAGTCATTGACATGAGAAGAAGCGCCCCGCCCAAAGATTAAATGGGTCATTCACACTGGTTAGTTCTAATGCTCCCACTTCACTTGGCTATTCGTAGGTAATCGCTATTGGATGTGTGTCGTATTTGTCAAATATTTGACGTACATACAAATAAGACGAATATTTTGTCAAGCATACCAACCACACATGGCAATTATGACAAATACTCAAATACGAATAGCCAACTGAAGTGCCACCATAAGGTGCGTCACTACCTTGTATCAAAATATATAGTTAACTTGAACGTTAGCGACTTAATTTGTGAAAATGCCACAATTTTTCTTTAACCTATTTTTTCCAAGTTAGCTCAAGTTGGACTACTCTTTTCTGCAACAGAACGGTCCTCTGACTCCCTTCCGTTATGTTCCGTTGTAGAAACAAGGTAGAAACGGTGAGCCTTCGTGCATTCGGTGTGCATCATTTTTTCGTTATTTATTCTCGCAATTTTCAAGCCATGTCGTGATTCTTCCCTTGTAGCACGAATCAGCGTTAGCAATCGACGCAACCCCGCGTAGCTGTAAAAGTGACATTATTACAAGGCGTTTGACAGCTCCGCGGCGTTGCGTCAATCGCCAACGCGACTCGTGCTGGCCCCGCTGTTAACTGATACAACGAAAAAGTTTCTGCATATTAATTCTAAATATTGCTCTATGTAGAGTCTACATCTCATCTCTACACGATCCGGAACTTCCGAAAGAGTAGTTCGAGCGCCCTGTTTCCCGTGCCTCGATGCGGCCCTGCCCCGCTGTCCAAGAGCACTAAATTCAAGTAATAATAGCTCGGAAAGTTGGTTCTTTCCACATTGTGCTCTTAGTTCCAACTTCACACTTCGTAGTTACCACCTGAGAAATTACTTCAGAGTTTTATTAGTTGGCGAAGTCGCCCTGCAACCAATTTATCACCATAATAAGTATAGCCGGTTTAGGCATTTTTGAGATTATAAATAAAAAGATTTAAATAATGTGATTTTAATAATGGATAATGCGTAATTCAAATTCTGAGTAAAAATATGAGCGCATCATCATAAATCATGTTTCTAACCGAATGTTAGACATGGTTGTCGGAATACTACTACTATTGCCCGATAGATGGAATTGCGTAACATACCCTTTAAGTATGTATATAGCGATGAAGATTTTCGGTGGGCTCGGCGTGGCCTGTGGTGGCTCAGTTGGTAAGAGCGTGTCACGGAATGACAAGGTCGCAGGTTCAAGTCCTGCCCACGGCAAGAATTTTTTCATCATGTTCTAAGATTTAAATATTTGGTACACAACCCGTTTCACCACAGCATTGGCTATTGATGAAACATATTGTAGAATTAGAATAATACGGTTTAACACAAAGAAATGTGTACCTACAGGGTAGTTTATAAATACGACATTTTCATAAAAAACTAGGTAGGTAGGTACCTACTTGACCTATCACTAAAACGGTCCAGTATTTTTTTTATAGAAAATCTCAACCTTAGTGAGGCCACACTCATGCATACTTTTATCTTTTTTCGACTGTACATGTTGGTGACTTCCTGAAGTCTGTACGGACAACAGCAGATGGCAATACTTGCAGTGTATGATTTCAACTTACAACGCAGATAATAAGAACGGTCAAAAGTGGTTACACTTGATCGTACATTATCCGTTGTTTTGTACATAATTTAAGTCTTTCGTCATTTACCTACCCTGTCATCAAACTACCCTCCACCACCGCTACCTCTGCCCCCGCCAATCCTCGCTGACAGGTCCTCAGGGCCGCTCGTTAAGCCGCTCGTATTACAAATATATATAGCTCGACTACCACTGACTGACTGACTGACTGACTCACTGACTCACTGACTCACTGATTGACGCGCCCGTTTAGTCTGAAGGAGTTCCCGGAGGTGAAAGTGATGTAGGGAGGAGTTGTATAGTTTAGTGATTGGACCAGAGGAAAACTATAGGGAAGTGAAAAAAACAAGATGGCGGCGGGTCACGTGATGCCATCTCCGCCATTTTCCAACCGATTTCGTTCAAATTTGGAACGCGTGTCACATAGTCGACCTACATTGTGATGAAATTGAAAAACAAAAGAAAAACAAAATGGCGGCGGAAATATAGCCGATTGAAAATTTGGACATTTCAGACCAAACTTTGACGAATTAGCTGGCCTAGCACGAGCGCATGAGGAATATCCAACCAATTCCACTTCGTAGCACATATGATGTAGTATACCAGAAAATTGTAAATTTTTGGAAAAACAAAATGGCGGACGAGCTGTCAACCATAATATTTTCTTTACAATTTGGCAAGATTTTCAATCTCATTTTTAGGGTGAATGGAAACATTTTAGCGGAATGTCTTGTATGGGTCAATTGTAGGTCTCGATGAATAGTATTGCAATAAAAAAAAAGTTTCCCAACTTTTAGGGTAATTTACCCTCCAGAGCTTAAAAACAGGGAAAATGGAAATAGAGGTTTTTAACCAAATTTGGGTATGCAAATCGATGAAGGTAGCTCACCCAAATGACATTTGACTATTTTCGTCTCAATCGCCTGGCAACACTGGAAGTTATGGGACATGAAAGTTTTGGTAAGAGTAATGTTTGGGAGCTAACTTTGTTAAAGAAATGTCGCGCTAGGTGAAAGTGATGTAGGGGGGAGTTGTATAGTTTAGTGATTGGACCAGAGGAAAACTATAGGGAAGTGAAAAAAACAAGATGGCGGCGGGTCAAGTGATGCCATCTCCGCCAATTTCCAACCGATTTCGTTCAAATTTGGAACACGTGTCACATGATCCGCCTAATTTGTGATAAAATTGAAAAACAAAAGGAAAACAAAATGGCGGCGGAAATATATCCGATTGAAAATTTGGACATTTCAGACCAAACTTTGACGAATTAGCTGGCCTAGCACGAGCGCATGAGGAATATCCAACCAATTTCACTTCGTAGCACATATGATGTAGTATACCAGAAAATTGTCAATTTTTGGAAAAACAAAATGGCGGACGAGCTGTCAACCATAATATTTTCATTACAATTTGGCAAGATTTTCAATCTCATTTTTCGGGTGAATGGCAACATTTTAGTGGAATGTCTTGTATGGGACAATTGTAGGTCTCGATGAATGGTGTTGCAATAAAAAAAAAGTTTCCCAACTTTTAGGGTAATTTACCCTCCAGAGCCCAAAAATGGGGAAAATGGAAATAGCGCTTTTTAACCAAATTTGGGTATGCAGTTCGATGAAGACACCTCACCCAAATGACATTTGACCATTTTCATCTCAATCGCCTGGCAACACTGGAAGTTATGGGGCATGAAAGTTTTGGTCAGAGTCATGTTTGGGCGCTAACTTTGTTAAAGAAATTTTGGGCTATCGTAACGGTTTAATGTTATGTTATAATCGTAATGTTAGATGCTATCCTGTACATTAATTATAAAGTTTAACATATTTTAAAATACAAAATGGCGGCCAGAATATTGACTTCTCCAAAAAGTTACAGTTTCCTCATACATTTTCCTATACGAAACGAAATGATTACTAGCGTGCGGTAGACGGCTTTGTTTTCGTGTTGTAGGCGCCGCAAGTAAAGAAACATTTTCCGGATTGTTGGCTGTGCAAATAATTCGCGCAAGCCCATCCACTAATTATATCAAGCACCGCCCGAAAGTTGCAAGTTCAAAACTTTGATAGTCATTTATTTCGAAAAGAGTTCATGTAAAATTGGTTATGGTTGTGTTTTATAAAGCAAGCAACGCTCGAAATGACCGTATGCCAGAAACTTATTCAAAGTTTTCATAAGCCAAACGTTGCTAGCTGTACACAATTTCCATACCTTTGTTCATAACTCGAAAAGCATGGGCGTCTTTCACTTCATCTTTGGTGGCGTGGGGACGCTTCGGGCTTCGCCCTACGCGGAGCTCGGCCTATGGCCTCGCAATAGTTACTTGGAAGGTGGGGAGTTGTTTCTGCTCGGTAAGGGGACGCTTCGGGCTTCGCCCTACGCGGAGCTTGGCCTACGGCCTCGCAAAAGTTACTTGGAGGGTGGAGAGTTGTTTCTGTTCGGCAAAGGGACGCTTCGGGCTTCGCCCTACGCGGAGCTCGGCCTTCGGCCTCGCCGGGGGGCAAAAGTTACTTGGAAGGAAGAGAGTGGTTTCTGCTCGGTAAGGGGACGCTTCGGGCTTCGCCCTACGCGGAGTTCGGCCTGCGGCCTCGCAAAATTTACTTGGAAGGTGGAGAGTTGTTTCTGTTCGGCAAGGGGACGCTTCGGGCTTCGCCCTACGCGGAGCTCGGCCTTCGGCCTCGCAAAATTTACTTGGTAGGTGGGGAGTTGTTTCTGCTCGGTAAGGGGACGCTTCGGGCTTCGCCCTACGCGGAGCTCGGCCTACGGCCTCGCAAAAGTTACTTGGAGGGTGGAGAGTTGTTTCTGTTCAGCAAGGGGACGCTTCGAGCTTCGCCCTACGCGGAGCTCGGCCTTCGGCCTCGCCGGGGGGCAAAAGTTACTTAGAAGGAAGAGAGTGGTTTCTGCTCGGTAAGGGGACGCTTCGGGCTTCGCCCTACGCGGAGCTCGGCCTGCGGCCTCGCAAAAATTACTTGAAAGATGGGGAGTTGTTTCTGTTCAGCAAGGGGACGCTTCGGGCTTCGCCCTACACGGAGCTCGGCCTTCGGCCTCGCAAAATTTACTTGGTAGGTGGGGAGTTGTATTTGCTCGGTAAGGGGACGCTTCGGGCTTCGCCCTACGCGGAGCTCGGCCTTCGGCCTCGCAAAATTTACTTGGAAGGTGAGGAGTTGTCTGCTCGGTAAGGTGACGCTTCGGGCTTCGCCCTACGCGGAGCTCGGCCTTCGGCCTCGCAAAATTTACTTGGAAGGTGGGGAGTGGTTTCTGCTCGGTAAGGGGACGCTTCGGGCTTCGCCCTACGCGGAGCTCGGCCTACGGCCTCGCAAAAGTTACTTGGAAGGTGGGGAGTGGTTTCTGCTCGGTAAGGGGACGCTTCGGGCTTCGCCCTACGCGGAGCTCGGCCTGCGGCCTCGCAAAAATTACTTGAACGATGGGGAGTTCTGTTCGGCAAGGGGACGCTTCGCGCTTCGCCCTACGCGGAGCTCGGCCTTCGGCCTCGGAAAAATTTACTTGGAAGGTGGGGACGCGGTGGGTACGGCGGTTCGGTCGTAGGGCGAAGCCCGAAGCGTCCCCTTGCCGAACAGAAACAACTCCCCACCCTCCAAGTAACTTTTGCGAGGCCGTAGGCCGAGCTCCGCGTAGGGCGAAGCCCGAAGCGTCCCCTCACCGAGCAGAAACAACTCCCCACCTTCCAAGTAAGTTTTGCGAGGCCGAAGGCCGAGCTCCGCGTAGGGCGAAGCCCGAAGCGTCCCCTCACCGATCAGAAACAACTCCCCACCTTCCAAGTAAATTTTGCGAGGCCGAAGGCCGAGCTATACGTAGGGCGAAGCCCGAAGCGTCCCCTTACTGAGCAGAAACAACTCCCCACCTTCCAAGTAAATTTTGCGAGGCCGAAGGCCGAGGTCCGCGTAGGGCGAAGCCCGAAGCGTCCCCTTGCCAAACAGAAACAACTCCCCACCCTCCAAGTAACTTTTGCCCCCCGGCTAGGCCGAAGGGCGATCTCCGCGTAGTGCGAAGCCCGAAGCGTCCCCTTGCCGAACAGAAACAACTCCCCACCTTCCAAGTAAATTTTGCGAGGCCGAAGGCCGAGCTATACGTAGGGCGAAGCCCGAAGCGTCCCCTTACTGAGCAGAAACAACTCCCCACCTTCCAAGTAAATTTTGCGAGGCCGAAGGCCGAGCTCCGCGTAGGGCGAAGCCCGAAGCGTCCCCTTGCCAAACAGAAACAACTCCCCACCTTTCAAGTAACTTTTGCGAGGCCGCAGGCCGAGCTCCGCGTAGGGCGAAGCCCGAAGCGTCCCCTTGCCGAAAAGAAACAACTCCCCACCCTCCAAGTAACTTTTGCCCCCCGGCGAGGCCGAAGGGCGATCTCCGCGTAGTGCAAAGCCCGAAGCGTCCCCTTGCAGAACAGAAACAACTCCCCACCCCCCAAGTAACTTTTGCCCCCCGGCGAGGCCGAAGGCCGTAGGCCGAGCTCCGCGTAGGGCGAAGCCCGAAGCGTCCCTTACCAAGCAGAAACAACTCCCCACCTTCCAAGTAACTTTTGCGAGGCCGTAGGCCGAGCTCCGCGTAGGGCGAAGCCCGAAGCGTCCCCTTACCGACCAGAAACCACTCTCTTCTTTCCAAGTAACTATTGCGAGGCTATAGGCCGAGCTCCGCGTAGGGCGAAGCCCGAAGCGTCCCCACGCCACCAAAGGCTGAAAGATGCCCATGCTTTTCGAGTTATGAACAAAGGTATGGAAATTGTGTACAGCTAGCAACGTTTGGCTTATGAAAACTTTGAATAAGTTTCTGGCATACGGTCATTTCGAGCGTTGCTTGCTTTATAAAACACAACCATAACCAATTTTACATGAACTCTTTTCGAAATAATTGACTCTATGAAAGTTTTGAATTTGTAACTTTCGGGCGGTGCTAGATATAATTAGTGGATGGGCTTGCGCGAATCATTTGCACAGCGAACAATCCGGATAATGTTTCTTTAGTTGCGGCGCCTACAACACGAAAACAAAGCCGTCTCGCGGGCCGCGCGCGGCCCGCGCACCATGCAACACCTAGTTAATAATATATATAGCTCGACTACCACTGACTGACTCACTGACTGACTCACTGATTGACATGCCCGTTTAGTCTGAAGGAGTTCCCGGAGGTGAAAGTGATGTAGGGGGGAGTTGTATAGTTTAGTGATTGGACCAGAGGAAAACTATAGGGAAGTGAAAAAAACAAGATGGCGGCGGGTCACGTGATGCCATCTCCGCCATTTTCCAACCGATTTCGTTCAAATTTGGAACACGCGTCACATGGTCGACCTACTTTGTGATGAAATTGAAAAACAAAAGAAAAACAAAATGGCGGCGGAAATATAGCCGATTGAAAATTTGGACATTTCAGACCAAACTTTGACGAATTAGCTGGCCTAGCACGAGCGCATGAGGAATATCCAACCAATTCCACTTCGTAGCACATATGATGCAGTATACCAGAAAATTGTCATTTTTGGGAAAAACAAAATGGCGGACGAGCAGTAAACCATAATATTTTTTCCATATATTTTCATATACGAAACGAAAGGGTTGCTGGCGTGCGGTAAATATCTAACAGTAACTATAGCGAGGCCGAAGGCCGAGCATCCTCCGGCGAGGCCGAAGGCCGAGCTCCGCGTAGGGCGAAGCCCGAAGCGATACAACACCGCGAGGCCGTAGGCCGAGCTCCGCGTAGGGCGAAGCCCGAAGCGTCCCCTTGTCAAGCAGAAACAACTCCCCACCTCCCAAGTAACTTTTGCGAGGCCGCAGGCCGAGCCGGCCTGCGAGGCCATAGGCCGAGCTCCGCGTAGGGCGAAGCCCGAAGCGTCCCATTACCAAGCAGAAAAAAAACTCCCTACCCTTCAAGTAACTTTTGCGAGGCCGAAGGCCGAGCCGTGCTGCGAGGCCATAGGCCGAGCTCCGCGTAGGGCGAAGCCCGAAGCGTTCCCTCGCCAAGCAGAAAAAACTCCCCACATTCCAAGTAACTTTTGCGAGGCCGAAGGCCGAGCCGTGCTGCGAGGCCAAAGGCCGAGCTCCGCGTAGGGCGAAGCCCGAAGCGTCCTCTTGCCAAGCAGAAAAAACGCCCCACCTTCCAAGTAACTTTTGCGAGGCCGAAGGCCGAGCCGGCTGCGAGGCCATAGGCCGAGCTCCGCGTAGGGCGAAGCCCGGAGCGTCCCCACGCTACCAAAGGCTGAAAGATGCACCTGCCTTTCGAATTAGGAACAAAGTTATGGAAATTGTGTACAGCTAGCAATGTTTGGCTTTTGAAAACTTTCTTTAAGTTTCTGGCATACGGGCATTTCGAGAGTTGTTTGCTTTAAAAATCAAAAAAATAACCTACTTTAAATGAGCAAACTCTTTTCGAATAAATGTTTTTCACAGAGTTTTGAGCTTGCAACTTTCGGGCAGTGCTTGATATAATTAGTGGATTGCTTGCACGAATTATTTGCACAGCGAACAATCCGGATAATGTTTATTTAGTTGCGGCGCCTACAACACGAAAACAAAGCAGTCTCGCGGGCCGCGCGCGGCCCGCGCACCATGCAACACCTAGTTTACTGATATTGATATAGGCGAGGCAACAAGCGCCTGGTTGACAATTACGTGCGTACTCGTCTTCGAGACGCGGACATAGAGGTTCTGGAAGAGACGAAATATTTTTATTATCGAGAGCGAACGGCGCTAAATAGTTATTGTAGATTCTGCCCCCCTAGTCCATTAAGATACCTATCTTGGATCGAACGCAGTTAGTTGCGCAGAACCGTTGCGTTCCTAGGTACGCAACAAAGGGGGGGGGGGGGGGGGGGGGTATATAAAAGGGGAAGGTAGAGTCAAGTGCACACGTGCAGGAATTATGGGTAAACTAAGTCGAGTGGAGAATACTAAGGAATTTCATTGCTTTACATTTGGCTAGTTGTTTTTGAATCTCTAGCAAGAGGGGCAGCTGCCTTCCTCGACGCCCTTGAAAGGAGTAAAGAAGCGCCTTCTGCCCCCATATTTTGCATCTAACGCAGTCGAACCGTTGCCTAACTAGTACCTATAAGCTGTCCCAGCGATAGTTAACTTAATCATGATTGCCGAGCCAGCTTATGCAGCAGAACGGTTAGATTGACTACGTTGGATTTTAGCGGAATTATCTTGCAGAATCGCGAAAAAACACTGAAAACGCCACAATAATAGCGTGAAACGTTGGCAATACCTACATTCCGCTTATTCACAGCCAAAAACCGCGCTTTCACGCCACAATTTTCACGCCAGGCAATTAGCGGGAGGCATTGTAAATATTTCACTTATTGTGGCGTTTTTGAGCTGTATTTGAAATTCTGAATCTACCTTAAAGGAGATTGCCCATTTTTGTATGTGGCCCCTCTTGCCCTTGGCGACGCTCTTGTCCACAGTCAAGCTGTTAGCTTTTCTATACCCCTTCCACACAGAACACATAGATATGAAATCGGTACGATTTTGCAAGCGAAAAATTCTGTCAAACGATGAGCGCAATAGACGAAGCGGGGGTGCCATATTAAATCCATGTCGATATCTCTAGGTTACGCGTGGCTCGAAGCAGTTTTGTGTTCACATGAGCGCACATGCGGGCGCCCTCCTGTTACAGGTCTATGGGGTAAGTGGTATGTGCCCTTCCAGTACGTTTATACAGCCTTACCCCAATAATGCGGGGCACAACCGCCGAATTTCCCCGGAGCGCTATCCACAACAGCCGCGAAGAAGAATAACCGACGCGAATGCAAAATGAAAATTATCATACAAATTCTCTTTCTTGCATGAACCAAGTATTGTCGCAGGATAAGTATGCAAAAATATGGAAGCTCTTTGCCTTTCAGATGTTAGGACGAAAGTGTTGCTAGCTCGAATTTTGGTAAGATAAGATAAATATACTTGATTGCACAAAAAAGAATACATTACCCTTGTTCGATTATTTTTCATTATTGCATCTGTAGATATGTACATGTGAAAACTTATAATTGGCTTATAGATATTATTTAATTATTTATTTTGTCATTGTAGCTGTTTGTTTTCCGAATAAAATAAAAATAGTTTTCACATTTAGCCAACATAATTTTATACAACAGGCAGAATTTTGGTATTCCGTGAAAATCTCTAGGTTTTTTATGGAGCTATAATTAGGTTTAATGTGAATGACTATAATTTTGTATTGGACACAATATTTCTGCAACAAAAATTGTAATGAATGAATAAATAGAATCAAATCAATTTATTGCTTTATGTGGTACATACCTACATGGTGTTACATATAAATAAAAATAGATACTTATATAATAAAAAAACACTAGTGAGGTTAACCATAAAAAATAGTCAAAATTAACTATTTTTAAAGAAGTGTGCAAGTGAAAAACAGTTTAAGGGAAGTCAGGTTTAAGTTGATTTATGGTTAACAGCTTTGATGTGAGTCTGTAGTGGTTACCAAATCCTAAACGCAACTGTCACGGTCGCTCTATGCTACATCACGTAAGAGTGAGAGCGACATTTCGTTTAGCGACGATTAAAAGTGTGTAGATTGTCCGGAATCAACACAACTACTTATAAAATACCATCAGATTAATAGATTTTTAGGAATTGTGAACTAAGTTCATATTTAACTTAATATTGTCATGCCATGATAACACTAAACAAATAGACGTAAGCACCTACTTACCTACAAGCCGTTATTCAAAGAATGTTTCGGTTGCCACTTCAACGGGAAATCCGTCAAGTTGGCAACCCTGTCGAAAATACGCACAAAATATATAGGCCTGCATATTTTCGCACGCGTAAATTTCGAGTGCCCGTAATTTGCATTTGTTATGTAAATAATTGTGAGGCCTTTGTTGGTTTTCGCTTTTTTGGTGGCTTCTGAACCCTTATTATGTTTCCTTTAAAAGAAAATTGGCGGTTGATTTTTAATCAACCTATATAAGGCCTTTCGTCGTCGTTATTGATATTGAAGGAACCAATTTATTTCTGAGTAGGAATGAAATACAATATGATCGGTAATATAAGTATTACACCCTTCAGGCTGTTTTTAAAGAACCTGCGAAATAATTTGATAATCGCTTAAATAGATGTTTGTTCTTAACTTACAATAAAGGAGATTACCCATACTTGGCCTGACCTAGGTGTAAGTTTAAAAACATGGAACGTAACTTTGTAGGGTAACTTATACCTAAGTTTTGAAACATATGAACGGTTTCATATGTTTTAAAACTTAGTGATCGACCCAAAAATATTTAGCCATTAAACAAAGAAAAAAAACATCGATAACGTACATAGAATTCATTCAACCAAATATAAAATTTATCCTCAAATAATAAAATAGAGTCATGGAATTCATTTTAAAAGCTCAAATTCTTTTCTTTGTTATTTACTACTACCTAAGTACATTGATTTAATTTTTTGTTACTTAACAATATTATAACAATAATATTTTAATTATTTATTAATAATAATTCAAATTTTAATGACATGTAAATGAAATATTTACCAAATTAATGAATATGAATACCTAAGTATATCCAATTTGTAATTATGATAAAACGGTGAGCAGACGTCACAATATGTCATGTAAAATAAAAACGTTCTATACCAGGGCTTCCCAAACTTATTTTTACTGTGACACCCTTGGGAATTTGCCATTTTTTTGCCCTCTGGCTTAAAAGTACCTACCAAAGTTATAGTTCAAGCCTAGTAACAAGTTATCAGAAAAACTCCAAATAACCTCTATAATTAGCATTAGAAAATGAGAAATAAGCGTAAGAACAAGAATGAAAAGAAATATTTTACTTTGCTGGCTGTTAATGAGAAGGATGTGCTTGCTTTTCTGAGCACAGCTTCTCAAAACGGGGGGCTGAAGTTTGGAATTTGCAATTGTTACAGACAATTGCAAATTCCAGACCAATCTATGTAGATCGCCTCGCGACGCCCCTGGGGTAATGCCGTGGCACCCCAGGGCGTCGCGACGCACAGTTTGGGAAGCGCTGTTCTATACACATGATACACGATGGGCTTTCTCCTTTCCATTATCTACCAACATCGATAGGTTCTATGAGGCTTTTTGAAAATGGCGGGAAACGACAGTTGCGAAAGTATTTAATAATTTTCAGTTTAATGTCTACAGTGGCTGTTTTGTGTTTAATGTCACGTTAAATTAATCAGAAAATATTCGCGAATGACAGTATGGTGAAGTTATTGGAGATTTCAAGCAGTATCTGAAGTTTGGCGCCATGCGATTCCCACTGGGGGAAGATAGAAAACTATTATACATTGAATTTTCTGTAACATGACATTGGCAAATGACGAACTGTCGAGTCCATTAATAAAATAAATAAAATAAGGTTCTATGATGGATGCTTGCTATAACAATTTAAAACGTACGTCAGTCAACATCAGAACCATCAAACATGGATTGGTCTAAGACGTGACCCACATATCAAGACAGGCGAAATCATTGCAATAAAAAACGACTTTGCCCAAGTTTTAATTCCGCTAAGCATACTTAAGTAAGCAGAGCAAAAAGTATGAAAAACTTTGCCGGGACAAGGAAGGACATAGTACGGGAGAACGACTCGCGCCTTCTATTCTACAAATTCCGAATGAATATGTTGATGACGTAGTACTCCTATAGTACCCCTCATCAATTTCTGTAGCGGCCACTAAGGCCCGTATTAATAAATCACTCTCAGCTCAAAAGTCAATCTTGAGAACTAGGTACCTCAAGATGGCGTTCCTATTAATAAATGTAACATAGGTCCGCTTTTAGGAATCGGGTATCACGTGAGTAACGCCGTATTAATAAACAAAACTCAGTTCTCAAGAGACTATCAAACTCACACTTGAAAACATTTTGCTGATTGCAGGCGAACCGCGACTTGAGAAAGACATCACGTGATACGCTCTCATGATTGGTTTATTAATAAATTACATACTTGAGATGCTGATCACGTCTTGAGAGTGTATCAGCTGAATTCGCTCTTGAGGACTATACGGGCCTAAGTCGAATCCTAATCCTATACGCAACTGTCACCGTGGTTCATAAATGCGACATCACGTAAGAGCGAACTGGATGCCTCACTTAGCGGCGACGAATATTAGCCTAAGCAATCTGGAATCTCTACCTACTATTGTAAGGTAAAGATCACCTATCTGGCTCCCGGCCTCCTTCTGATACTCCGTGCGTCAAACAACGCTCTCCCGGGGCCGGCACAAGTTTTTCACAATTTTTGGCCTAATCTTACAAAGAGGCAAAGTTGGCAACTCATTAGAGCGAGAGGGCTGTTTACGAAACACCTCGTGCGCCTACATTGGCCCGAATTAAATTTAATTTGGGCCAAAATTTCGTCGTCTTAATCAACGTTTTTCGTTGATTCGAGAAGTTAGCCTTATTTATAATTCTGAGGGTCGTTCGTGTATTTGTCTCGATGGTCAAGGGGGTCAATTAGGGTTTGATGAGGGGCTGCCTGCAAAGAAAATGTTACCTATTAAAGTTGAAGGATATGAAGTTTGGCAACAACCTTTAATACCTAAGCGATTCCAGATTGCGTAGGAACACAGAGAAAGGTACAGGAGAGTTTTTCAGGTTGAGATTTTCTCAAAAACTACTTGACCTATTGCAAAAATTATTTCACTGTTTGATGGATTAAAGTTAAAACTATGTAACTGTAAAAGAATTATTAAATTCGGTCCAGTAGTTTTTGAGAAAATCTCAACCTTATTGAGACCCCCTGTATAGATACTTATCTCTGTCTTCGACTGCATGTTAATATTAGTCTGCCATTAAACAAAACTATCTTCTAGTTCTTGAGAAACCCCTTTTGATTCCCTGTTTTGGATTGCTAATTCCACGAGGAGGCATTTTGGATTATTAGCAACCCAGAGAGTTATTAAATGACATGAATTCAATATTCATAACATGTCTTTTACACCACGACAACTAACATTGCAACACTACATAATTTATGCAATGCATAATATTGTTATAATATACCTACATAGTAATTATTATATTAATTTAATTTGACGATCAAATTACTAATGTGTATTTTAAGTATTGACATAACTGTAAAAATGTCATTGTAATCTGAAATAAATGAATCTAATCTAATCTACATTACGCGGGTTTACTGATAGATATCTCTTTTGAGATAAGCTCGCCCTGTGTCAATTTCGTTTATTTTGTGTCTTATGAAAAATATTTATTACACATATTACACATACAAGGTGACCTTATTTCCTATACACTTAGAACTAACTTTAAATACTATGCGTAATAGGACTGTGATCAGCTGAAATGCTGTGCCCAGCCACTGGGGTGACTGGGCACAGCGCTGATTTTCATCACGAACGTACTGTGTTCGTTCGCGGTGTGGAGCGATGTATTTTGTATTTTATTTTGTACTTGACAAAACAAACCAACAAACAGTGCCTATAGTATAATATTTAGTAAGCCAGGTCTATTTCAGTGCGTTTTTAATTGCACTATGCATGGAGTTAGCTCGCCTGAGTTAATTATTCAGACTACTGAACTGTATGTGAGTCGTGCACGGAATAGACATGCGGAAATGCGATATAATTTAGTACGTAGGCAAATAATAATTCGTCGAATTTACTCAAAATAAAATTAACTTAAATTAATAACTAACAAACATAAAATACTTATAAAATAAAAATGAAAGTAGGTAGCTACAAACACGTCGTCGCGATTTCCGTTTTGTGGTATGCTGTCTAGATCAAATAGTAATTAAATAAATAATAATTCGTGATTATAACTTTTTCTGTTAATCACGCACAAACACGTTACTCTTAACTTGACTTAAATGACAAAATTCAAAATAGTTGCATGTAAGTTCATAATTATTTAGCTATAAGTTAAGCTAACCTAGAGCTCAGCCAGACTAAGTTAGGGGCAAAGTTTGATTGGGTTCGGCAGGCTAAAGTTGCGAGCAGCTTGATTACTGCTGTAAGGCTCTATTTGCCGTAAGCGACAACGACATGACAGCGACATAAATGTGCCTGGACACGAATTTTGTTATAGGGATTAACGATACTAGAAAAACATCAAAGTACCCACGAAAACAGAGGGCCTCAATAAGGTTGATATTATATCAAGAACCTACTTTGCCGTAAAAAATATTTTACTACTCGCTGCTGCACGCGACTTCTGCACAGGATTATAAATTATAGCCTATGTGTTATTCTGATATAATGAGCTATATTATTGTAAAGTTTAGTTAAAATCCAATCAGTAGTTTTTGCGTGTAAGGGCAACAAACATCCATCCATACAAACTTTCGCGTTTACAATATTAGTAGGATAGTAGATAGTTTATTTGACAAGATCTAAAAATTATTAACAAAATACCATTTCAAGATTTTGTCCTTCTGAATACGTAGAATTTAAAAAAATAGTTATCATAAATTTAGGCATTCCGGAAGTACCGTGGCTCTGACGTAGTAGGCAAAGGCAATCTAACCCATACAGCCAAGTAATACATTGTATTTTTGTTTCTATCACTTTTCCAATGCTTTCTAGGTAGTCAGAATCCATTTTTGGCGAGTCCACAAGAAAAATGGCAATGAACACACTCTTACAAATACCGAAAACATCCGAAACATGGGTATTCACCGATTTTGGAACGACATTATTTCAGTAAATGTGCCGTCATCGTCACTTAAACCCTTTTTAATTTTCATGATCTTAACTTAATTTTTAAATAATGTAAACGACGTTATTTTAAGAAAAGAAAAAATATGGGTCCCTTAATTTTACCTATATTTTCATAAAAAAAGATAATAAAAAGGGGTAAAAAAATTAGATATTGTCTTTTTAAAAAACAGCCAAGTACTTTTTGAGACCCTCAATCTCAATCATAAAAACTCTAATGTTACAGTAGACCGTAGGTACAGAATCCTTCAATCGATCAAAACGTATTGTCCCACCAGACAAAGCACGATAGTGGTAACTTTGCCCCGCTATTAAACCCCCGAATTCTCTTTGATCAGGGCTTACCACTCCGAACACGAATAAATTAATATCGGCTTTCTACATTTCACGAAACACTGCACTTTCGGCACGGATCATTTTTAATCTAAATTCCGGGAGCGCCGCGCCTTTGTGCTTCAAGAAATTGATCTAAGAGTAGGTAGAGATAAATACGGTCTAATACAGAAAAGATGGGAGAGTTTTTAAGGTTGAGATTACCTCATAATTACAAGAATTGACAAGGTCTAAAAATTATTAAAACCTCATTTGAAGATTTTGTCTCTCTGAATACGTCGAATTTTCAACAGAATTATTTTGTTCGTAGATAAATTCCGAAAAAAATGGTTTGTGTAAAATTAGGCGTTCCGGAAAGACTGTGGTTCTGACGTACCTATTTCCGGTAAGAAAGCAAAGGGAATCTAACCCATACAGCCAAGTAATGTATTTTTGATTGTAACACTTTTCAATGCTTTCTAGGTATGTAGAATCATACTTGGCGAGTCCACAAGAAAAATGACAATGAACATTTTACCGATTTTGGTCGTCACATTACTAGTTGAGTAATATGACGTCATCGTCACTTATTCATATCACATTGATCTTAGATCTTATCTTAATTTTTAAATAATGAAAACGACGTTATTTTAATATAAGAAAAAATATGGGTCCCTTAATTTAGACCTTGTCAATTCTTTCACTGTTAGATAAAAAGTAAAACTATGTAACTGTAAAAAAATATTAAATTCGGTCCAGTAGTTTCAGTGAAAATCTCAACCTTACCAACCTGTCTTCGTGTGTGTGTACGTAAGTACTTATCGCCTGTATAAATAAATGCTACGAAAAAAGTCGTCCAACTTTGTCTTCTCGCCTGCCTTTTAGTACTTAGTTACTTTGTCAGTTCGCTAGTCGCAGGTGCTGAAGGCGGGATGTCGTGTCTTGTAGTCTCGCTGGGAATCTTCTAAAGTGCAGCTAAACTTTAGGTAAACGAGCGGGAGAAACAAATACAGTCGGCCGGCGACGCAGACTTGAGTTATTCAATTTTTATTCAAAAACGGAAGTAAGTATTAGTAAACGTTTTCAAATATTTAGGTAGTTGTCTCACCGCCGGCGATGAGCGAGTAAAGCTATCAACTATAAAACGAGTGGGCGAGCAGCGAATCGCGAGTATAGATACAATCATTATTACGCATGAATAAATAATTTGACGCTGGCAGTATTGTTCCTCAAGACTCACACGAGGAACCACAGTTGCCATTCCCTAAAAGTTGTCTTTTTTTTGTTTTATTTGTTGATATGTTTTCATGGTGTATGTTTTGTGGTGTCAAATAAATGTTTCTTTCTTTCTTTCTTTCTTTCTTTCTTTCTTTCTTTCTTTCTTTCTTTCTTTCTTTCTTTCTTTCTTTCTTTCTTTCTTTCTTTCTTTCTTTCTTTCTTTCTTTCTTTCTTTCTTTCTTTCTTTCTTTCTTTCTTTCTTTCTTTCTTTCTTTCTTTCTTTCTTTCTTTCTTTCTTTCTTTCTTTCTTTCTTTCTTTCTTTCTTTCTTTCTTTCTTTCTTTCTTTCTTTCTTTCTTTCTTTCTTTCTTTCTTTTCTTTCTTTCTTTCTTTCT
Source organism: Tachystola acroxantha (assembly GCA_963506565.1). Taxonomy (NCBI): domain Eukaryota; kingdom Metazoa; phylum Arthropoda; class Insecta; order Lepidoptera; family Oecophoridae; genus Tachystola; species Tachystola acroxantha. The sequence continues at coordinate 2,171,111 of OY735874.1, forward strand.
TTCTTTCTTTCTTTCTTTCTTTCTTTCTTTCTTTCTTTCTTTCTTTCTTTCTTTCTTTCTTTCTTTCTTTCTTTCTTTCTTTCTTTCTTTCTTTCTTTCTTTCTTTCTTTCTTTCTTTCTTTCTTTCTTTCTTTCTTTCTTTCTTTCTTTCTTTCTTTCTTTCTTTCTTTCTTTCTTTCTTTCTTTCTTTCTTTCTTTCTTTCTTTCTTTCTTTCTTTCTTTCTTTCTTTCTTTCTTTCTTTCTTTCTTTCTTTCTTTCTTTCTTTCTTTCTTTCTTTCTTTCTTTCTTTCTTTCTTTCTAAAAAAAAGTTTTGTAGCTCGGCTATCAGCGAGTGTCGCTGAGCGACGGGCGATTACTCGCTTCACTCGCCCACTCGCCAGTGTAGCTCAGCGAGTGGGCGAGTGTCGCCGGGCGATGGGATGTACTCGCTCGGCGACAGAATAGCCGAGCGAGTACTCGCCGGTGGTGTGAACATAACGACTATTAATATATGCATCTCTTTTGTTTACACGGAATGTAGTATTTTTTGTAAGTTTAATGGGCGCGAAAATAGCCGGGATTTACTTGCTTACTAAAGTAAGGTAAATAATTCTCTTGAAAATGGCGGGAAACGACGGTTGCGAAATTATTTGATAATTTCCTTTTAATTGTCTACAGGGACTATTTTATGTTTAATATCACGTTGAATTAATCAGAAAATGTTCGCGAATGACGGTGAAAGTTATTTGTTATTTATGCAAGATCTGAAGTTTCAAGCTTTTATCAAGAGTTTCCGCTACAAGCTCGGGAGTGACGTGACTGTCGCTGTAGCTGCTTCGTCCAGAGTGATGACGCTACGGCGTCTCCTCTGGATGAAGACATGAAGACGCGGCTACCCAGGGTGAAGACGCTACTGCGACTCCCCTGGAGGAAGATAGAAGACTATGAATTTTCTGTAACATGACATTGGCAAATGACGAACTGTCGAGCCCATTAATAAAATAAATAAATAAGGTAAGAGAATAGTCAAGTGGTTTGTTAACGCTAGTACAGAAAGAAAATGTATGGGTTTCACATTTGAAAGGGTCAGGAGAAAAAACGGTTTTTGGCACATAATGAACAAACTGAATTGAAAGTTAAGATCATTAAGAAAGTAGTATAATTTATAGCCGGATTTGTATCGGACATTACCAAGTTCGTGCATGTTTCTGAACTCATCATTTTGTATGGAGAGATTTGATTTGATTTAAATTGCCAATACCCAGCCGAGTGAGATTCAAATTTACGGGATTCGGATCGCTTAAATGCCATGGAGTTTATTACGCACATTATATTGATGGTACGGTAGGTTATATTATTAGAAATTTAGGTACTTACCCATAAATATAAAATTATAAATTTTTACCAAAACAACTAAAGGCTGCTTTATTGTATAAAACGGTCGTTTCCGCAATGTTTTAGTTTCTAATATAAGTACACACGAAAACAGATAAAACTAAACAATAAGGTTAAGATTTTCTCAAGAACTACTGGATCGAATTTAATAATTCTTTAAAGTTACAAGCTTCTCAATGAAAAATAACAACATTCTTTATTAAAATAAAACTAACTAGGTACTATCTAAAAATACATTACTTATAAAATAAATAAAAAAAACTAAATACTAAAGGACGAACGTGTTAAATAAATTAAAGTTACATAGTTTCAACTTTTATTTATCTAACAGTGAAAGAATTATTGCAATAGGTCAAATAGTTTTTGAGATAATATCAATTTTAAAAACTCTACTGTATGCACTCTACCTTTCTTTGTCTTCGTTCGACCGTACAAAAAAATGATCGAAAAACGGCAATTTTTCGTAATTTTTTTGTTATATTAGAATGTAATATTTTATCATAACAAAGATTTGGTGCATTGCTGTTTTAATATAATTGATTATAAGTGTTAGAAGATCTGATTTTTTCTAAGATTAGAGACGCCGCCGCTTGGAAGGAGGTAGCGCTACCAGTACCTACCGTCTTTACCATAAGGGGGGCACACGGGGCCCATGCCCAGGGCCCCCATACTCACGAGGGACCCCGAAAGACCGATATTACACTTTACAATTTATTTTATATTTTGAACTATTTACATTTGAGCTGCACTAAGAATTAGCGCCAACATTCAAGTCAAAATGCTAATTGGACCAGATCATTTTTTCTTCTAAACAGTGGATTTTTTTTGTCATCCACTTTTTATTTTTCATCGGGGGGGCCCCTTGTGTGCCCAAAGGCCCCGGAATGACCTAAGACGGCCCTGAGCGCCAGTATTTGGAATATCAAGTTTTGCCCCGGTTCGAAAAGTCGTAGATCCGCGATGTCTGCTGGTCACTGTGCTGTTGCTATACTTTCTATTCCCAAACCTCTACCGGTGCCAGTGTCCCAATTAATTCAGAATTAAGTAGATTGACAATTTCAGGCTTCCAATGGACTTCATTATCTGCTCGGTTTGAAAGAACTCCTGGTTTTAATCACCCGCCCTCCTGAGGGCCTGACGGATGAAATCCAAACAAATTGTTAAGGTCATTGGGCCGTGATTTAAGCCTTCAGGGAGGAAGCCAGGTCTTTCGAAAAGGGCCCTTTTAAAGACGGTAAAACTGACCAAAAGTTGGATTTCAGACCTGTATCTTCGACTATAAAAACCCGTCGTTTCTGTAATTGTAATTCTTTTAGAATCCCACGGACAGGCTTAGACTATTGTTCAATTGACTGATTACTGAGTTGATGTAAAATAGTGTATGGTAAAAATAAATCATTCAATCATCTTTTCATCATTTAAATTTTTACAAAATACGAGTGTCTCCAATGCCTTCTCGTGGATTTATATTAAATTACCAGTCAAAAACAGAGAATCGAGTATTCAGGGGGCCTCATTAAACGCTAGTCCCCTAACGCTAAAGATTTTCTACACAGCTTTTTTAATAAAATTGATTAAGTATATTTGATATAATTATTTTTTTAAGATTGATGGCGCTAGTTGGCTCATATCAGACCCTTAAGTCTAATTTCTTTATTGATGTTATTCAAGAGGGGCCCATCATAAATTGCCTCCTGAATACTTCCCTGCTTTGAGGTAAATATAATGGGGTTTGAGTACCTCAGTATATTTGAGAAAAGCAATCAAATATTAATTTGGTTCAAACAAAGATGGAAAATTACAAATGAATTGGAGTGTGTAATGTTTTTGGAGTAAAATTGGTACAGGGTAACAAAATGTCACCTTGATTCCAGGAACCCTTATTACCCTTACCCTTAACCAGTCAGTTATAATTGAATAAATAAATAAATAATAAATAGGGTCACTTTGTTGTCCGTCTGTCAAGCAAGACCTATATCTCAGAAACGCGTGGACGGATCAAGTTGAAAAGACATTGCCACATTTCAATGGAGCTTTGCCCCACCTACAAAACTACGTGACCATTTAAGCGTACCTATCATTTTGTTGGGGACTTATTACAGGTTTCATATTGCATAATCATAATCAGTATCATTTTCTACTACTCTCGCAACTCTACAACTATAGATGAATAATGAATACTTTGATTCGATTTCTTACTATTTTCTGAATTCTTAATTAAGCTATTTTTTTCGACTCGCTTGATGTACAAAACTTTATTTTAAACCAATAATTTTAATAAAAAAATGGAGATATTTTTACATTTATTCGTCATACGGTTGATGGTGGGGCAGAATCTGGCATTGTCATTTATACCAAATACCCAGGTCTACGAGGTTGCAGCGTTGTTATTGCTTGTAACTTGGGCTTTTCGTATTTCATACCTAGTATTAATTTGTACTGTATTGTTTAAATTACACAAACAAACCAATAATAATAAATTATTCAGCTGACATTGAATTCTTTTTTCATGGTGCTGTGTATTTTTACGATGACATCGCACTTCGGTCATCAATTATCAACTTAAGGGCCTTCCATGAGCAAACTAGCGCCGCCAATCTTAAAAAAATAATATCTTACAAATTATTAATTTTTATTATAAAAAGCTATGTACACAATCTTTATTAGGATAAACACTATTTTTATATATACAATACATGGCATAATTGCGACAAGCAAAGTTGTAGCTCTCAAATGTGCCAAAAACGGCAGTTTTTCGCAATTATGCGAACTACAACTTACCGACATTGAATCACGTTATAAATAAGCATTTAAAAATAGTATTTATCGTAATAAACATTATGTAAATAGCTTTTTTAATAAAATTGATTAAATTGGAAGATATTATTTTTTCAAGATTGGCGGCGCTAGTTGGCTCATGGAAGGCCATTAAAAAGCTTTTTTCTTCTTCTTACAACTGTCACATTGAAAACATATCATTACCTACTCTAGTAACTTATGATAATGTTATGTTACTGACCGTACTTTGAATAAAACTCTTTGCAAAAGGTAACAGTCGCAATAGCAATTGCATACGTCTGTAGAGGTAGGTACCTATTTATTTTGTCTGAGTCAATTTCCAGACAAGAGAGGCTCCGAAAGGGACCTGTCAATTTAAAGGACATACGAACTTCCATTATTTACAGTTCACGAACGAAAATAGGGTTGCCCCTTGCCTTTCTGTTCAGTAGTTTGCATTGCTGTCAGTGAACGCTTTCAAAGGACTTGATCCCATTACTTATGTACAAGCTATGTGCACAAGGTGACAACCTTGAAACATAAGTTAAGTGTGTAAAACTTAAGGCTGCACCACATTAAAACGGCAGCGGAACGGCAACGGCAGCGGAACGGCAACGGCAGTGGTTGTAATGTAAGTAAGTACTTATTAAAATCTAAAAGATGATATACTGAACGCAGCGACGGAGCGTCAGCGGCAAAGCAAGGGAACGGCAGCCTGTCATCTTTCATAGAGTTTCATATATACAAGCACTGCTGCTACCGTACCTCTGTCGTGCTGTAAAAACCTACTAAATAGGCACTCGCACGTAGCACGAAAATGTCTACATAAAGCTAAATTAACAATAACCAATAACCGCGTTTTCACGCCACAATTTGGCATTCCACAAAAGATCGATCGTGCAGGGAGCGAGGATTAACGATTTTTTTTAGCGCTTAAGTCCTGTCAATGTCAGATTGTTGCCGAAAAAAGATCAAAAAGACTGTTGGCGCAGACAACACGAGATCAAACCAAATGACAATGCCAGATTCTGCCCCACCATCAACCGCAAGATGTACAAGATAAGGAATAAATGTAAAAATATCTCCGTTTTTTTATTAAAATTATTGGTTTAAAACAAAGTCTTGTACAGCTTAAATGGTCACGTAGTTTTGTAGATGGGGCAAAGCTCCATTGAAATGTGGCAATGTTTGTGGTGTGAAAACGCGGTTACTGTCACGTCAGATCCACAACAGCAGAGTTTGACAGGACGTTTGCGTCTAGAAACTGTGTGTGTCAGCCCTATATGAGATGGCAGTCGATAGCAGCTGACGTAGGCTCTGTGAATATCTGATGCGGTCCCATTTGTGTTTGTTTGTTGCGATCGAGTTGAACACTGTCGACGCTATTCAATGTAGACTATGGACGACCCTCTTGAATGATAATGGACTTAAAAATACATTCATATAAGTTTGTTTATAGTTCTTGAGGGGTTAGTAGCAACGTCCCATTCGCAAACTCGGCCTATTCGCAAGTCGTCCCGTTCGCAGCTCGTCCTGTGGCCTTTCGGTGATAGGCCTTTAAAGGCCGAGGAAGTTGCACGTGGTACTCCCTCGAGCCTCTTTCCCCTGCACTTTACAGGCTCCCTACATTTGCCTAAGCAATCCTTTTCTGCTTCATCGTAATCTCCCACTTTTGCAGTTACTAATTTGATGTACATTGGAGATTTTAAATTTTTTGCAACGATTTCTTTCACTGGGACTGCGGCGGTTGGGGTTTTTAGGCCAACCCAAGCACGTTACTCCAGCAGATAGAGTAGGTAGGTAGAGGTTCAAACAAAAGATGATGTAGTGTCACCGTTTATTTTAGCCGTTATAATCACACTTCCTCCATACGCCCTAGAACTAGACTAGATACACAATCACTGGCCTTGAGTCTTCGAGCATCGGCAGCTCAGAACTTGTAGATCCGTGTCAAAGTAGGTAGGTATAGGAACTCAGCCAGTCAGCATGTAGTCCAACGTATTACGTAGCCCAATGTAGCCACGAGGGGAGCTCGTGTTGTGACCTAATGGATCTACCCCCGGCTCAGAACCTGGGTACGCCCATGAGCAGCGCTACTAGCGGCGGCGGCGTCGCGACAGAACTCTCTTAAACCTTTCAATTTAACGGTTTTTATAACTCTGTGGTAAAACTTGCTAACGTAGGTAGCCAGATCACCAAACTATTAAACGCACGAATCGCGACCAATAGTGGAGGTAGTTTTTTATTGTTTTCATAAAACGCACGAAACGCGACCAACTTAGTTGTTTACTCAAAAACACCGACGCACGAACCGCGACCAATTCGTTATTTCTAAGGTCATTGTGTGACTTGTGACGTACTTAGTTCAATTATGTTTGCAGTTTTGAATTACTAAAAAACCTTACCAATTTAATATTATTTTATCATGAGTACACCCCTCAGATTCAATTTGTCGAATGTATATAGTATTTTAGTATAAATATCTCTGCTTGTTATATATAGAGATAGGAAGCGTGAAGTAACCAAGCGTATAGATCGTAACTTATACTCCGCTGTCTCCACTGATTACACTTTATTGAGACCCGCTCTACCTTGTCACAACCCTTTGTTCTAATTCCAAGCAAACGCCAACTTACTCTACCACCCTTTTCCACCCATATTCCCTACGATTAAAGTACAAATTTCCAAAACCCAGCTGCAAAGGAAACGTTGCGAACGATGCTCTAATTTTACTATCCGACACCCCTGGCAGTATGAATAAAAAAATCGCGTTGGAAAAATTGTAATTCGATTCTGTGAAATGACGTCATTGATGCTATGGAATTTGCCTCTAGCAAGATATTTTAATTTTTTTGCATTCAACTACTTATTTGATTTTTGATAAAACGTAGCCCGGTGTCAATCACAGTCATAAAACTGGGTAAAACTAGTGGGAATAATGAAAATAGACGTCATAATAATAATAAAAAGTCTGCACACTATGACGTTCATAATTGACTGATTGTACCTAGACGCGGCTACCCAGGGTGATGACGCTACGGCGACTCCCCTGGAGGAAGATAGAAAACTATTATACATTGAATTTTCTGTAACATGACATTGGCAAATGACGAACTGTCGAGTCCATTAATAAAATAAATAATAATACCTATTCCATTTTCATATTAGCGCGAATTCATAAACGCGATTTAAGGTTACGCCACCATTTAGGTCCATTATTGAACCTTCAGTTTTGAATGGCATATAGGTGAAACATACTTTGTGAAAGAGTTTTTCGACTTTTTGTAGCGCATTCAAAAAGTCACAGTGGCCCCTATGACTATAGGAATGTAGGTAATGTACCTACTACACCGAAAGCAGCGCAGATTCAAACAATAAATAATTTATGAAGCTCAAGTAAAACCAATATTAAGTTTCGTATCAAGCTTTGAAAGTCAAACACCAAAAAATACGTAATTTAATCCGCGGGTGGCGATTTCAGAAAAAGTTGAGCAAGTAAACAACATGGCGGCGGACATCGGGGATTGAAATTAATAAGTAGTTAATATAATTTTTTATATATAAAGGAGTATATTTAGTTTATTGTCATATAAAATATAAATTACAATGTCAAACTTAAAACTAAAATATCCGTTAAACCTTCGAGCTTCGTCAGTCCAATAACCCGCCCCTTGTCACACCTGGCGCAAAGGTACCTATGGCGCATGCGGCGTTACCGCGCTGTATACCTATGGCTAACCTTTGCACCAGGTAGGACCCGGAGCGAGAGTCACAGTCCCTCTCTTTAAGGCGACGGCCAATGTCTGCGACAAATTTTATGGCGTCAGGCCCCCAGCAACCCATCGTCTCCACCGCGAACGGAACAAACAGGTAATTTTGCTAATTTAATTAATTTAAATAGTAATAAACACTTTATTTTTTATTGCACAAGGAATGAAAGCTATAGAAAACAAGTAGAAATTATTTTTAAAAACCATAAACCCGCCCGTCTGTTTCATTTCTTTCATTAGGTAATTTTTATAGCTTATCACTGCTACAATCAAGACGAATCTAACGACACCTCATTATGTAAAAATCTATCAAGCCGTTTAGGCTGCCTCGAGCAGCAGGACGTGCCGAAGAATTATACATAAGTACTTATACCTACATATACTCGAAAAACATAACCCTCCTTCTTGCGCAGTCGGGTAATAAGAGTGCCATTTAATAACTGGCGTTCTCTGTCCGACATTGGATTGAACACATTCCCAATTCGTCCAATCGCAAAATTCGACACAATTTTAATTTGTCACTAACAATAAATACATATTTAGAGATCCAATATATGTTCCTATGGGAAAACAATCACGAGCACAGCAGTGCTAGCACGCGAAGCGTTAGCGATAGGTAGGCGTAACGCCTCGGAGCAGCCAAAGTAATGCCAAATGCTTTTAATAACGTCAGTTTGACAACTCCGCGGCGTTACGCCTCTCAGCTGCACTGAATTGTAAGCGTATCCTAAACTTCAATAAAACACAAAATCGTCTTTTTTCATTCCTTTTCTGGATAATTGGTGCGAGTTTTATGGCCTTTTGGGTGGTTTTGAATGTTTTGGAATATTTATGTGTTTTCTTAACGTTAGTCACTCATACTTAAATCTCATACAAGTATGTTCAGATATTAACATTAATAAATAATAAGCAATATTATTGTTCTGTGTCTATAGCCAACCAGGATTCCGAAATCTTTCGAATGGTTTCCTCCTCATCAAAAAAGTTAAGGTAGGAGCTTATCGAAACATTCGTTTTACTACAGGAACTTTCGAGTTTCTACGTGAAACTCAAATGAGTCCTGCCAAGACTCGAAGGGTTAGTTTTTAGTTTAAAGAATCTTTAAAGAGAGAATAAAAATCTTTGATGAACTGCATCCCTGTCTTGTCATCGGTAGTCTCTTAGATTAAAATTACTATAGATGCAAGGCGCTGGAAATTCGAAATCAAAAGTTGTACTCCGATAGTGCAATTGTGCATTATGTTACTAAACATGTTTATCCTCAACACTCTTACAATAATATTGGTAGTACTTTTTGATCCTCCGTCTGACAGCTTGGCTCCACATGTGGATCCGCGGATACCTTTATCTCCTTTTAAATCCACATGTGGATCTTTCCCAAGGTATCAGCGGATCCACATATGGAGCCGAGCTGTGGATACAAGTGGAAGGAGGTTTTTTTGATGTGAAAGATGTTAAATATGTTTAGGGGGTCTAACGCGTTTAGATTACTGCTAAACAATATATTAGAACGTTACACAAGCAGCCTTAAGGACGAGATTCAGAAACAATTTTGAGCATGAGCGTAGTATAAGCTCCCTCCCTTAGTAGAACTCCCTCGATGTAATGGAAAGGTCTGTCTGTGCCCGAGCAGTGGGGACATATAAATAGACTGATGGATGATGTAGTATAAGCTCGCTCTTACAACCGTAAAAAGTCTATGACAGCGAGTTGAAAGTAAATTCGCGTTCAAAATTTGTCTATAAATCTCGGCCCAAGAGCGCTACTGCAGTTACTACGCCGACTGAAACATTGCATCTATCTATAGTATTTTAATCTAAGGGCGAACTCCCTTGTGGCGAGTTCGTCGAGTTTTGCGAGCTAGATAAAAGGAAATAAGTTTAAACGAGAAAAGTTGGCGAGATAGCGCAGCGTAGCGAGGTGACGACCTCGTCACACTTGTTTCGGTGATTGTAGCTTCACCTTAACTTGTTGGGTTAAGTTGGTCAACTTCTTTCGTGCTACTTTGTTTACATTTCTTCACATTCCTACTGGAACAGGCTATACTGGATGAAATTGAAATCGTTGGCAATATTTTGAAGCGACGACTCTACTTATTAGTTATATGAATTATATAGTGGGGATAAATTTCGAAAATGAATTAATCGCTAAATCCGATCCTAAATGCAACTGTCACTGTCACTTATATGTAACATTGCATAAGAGTGAGCGGGACAATTAAAATTAGTGTGCTGGGAATGGCCACATTTCTGTGAATTTGACTGTACACAAAATCATTACAATCTAGGCTGTATTACCGTTATGTAGAGTCCCCAGGTTCACACATGATATGCTATCGACTGTACCTGTTGTGCTGAATTAAGTATGAAGTTTGCAACGAAAGTTGATGCCAGTTGAGATGTTATAAATTATGACTAAGGGAAGTTATGGCTGCGGCGTTAATAATAAATAGTTGGGTGCCTTGGTAGACTGCGGACCTCGCCTCTTTCTGTCAGGTGAATTGGCTGCAGCCTTTTTCAGGCGCTCAAGTTCTGTCAAAGTCTGCACGAACGAAATTCGCCAAAAATTTGACGTTGACGGAACTTGAGCGCTAATAAAAATGGTTGCTTTGAAAATGGCGGGAAACGACGGTTGCAAAATTATTTGATAATGTTCATTAAATTGTCTAAAGTGGTTTTGTGTTTAATATCACGTTAAAATAATCAGAAAATGTTTGCGAATGACAATATGTTGAAGTTTTCGGATAATTTGTGCAAGATCTGCAGTTTCGTGCTGGATAGAGTCAAGAGTCCCACTAAAGAGCTCGGGAGTGAACGTGACTGTCGAGCTGCTTCGTCCAGAGTGCCGACGCTACGGCGACTCCTCTGGATGAAGATGCGGCTACCCAGGGTGACAACGCTCCGGTGACTCCCCTGGACGAAGAGAAGACGATATGACATTTTGAATATTCTGTAACATGACATTGGCAAATGACGAACTGTCGAGTCCATTAATAACATAAATAAATAACTAACTTTAAAAAAAGACATGACTCGAGGATGGGCGTGGATCGTTGAGTTATTTCGTTTAGGGGTATGGAACGGTTGTGTGTTGGTTTAGGTTAAGTTATCTACGTTTATATGTATGTATTTATTGATAACAGACGTTATTTATACATCAGACCTGGCTGTATGTCCTAGTTGTAACTGTATAGTTATTAAGTAATCATTGTTTTAAAAGATGTGTTGCTGAGAGTTTTTTGCCACTTTTTCTCCTCAGCGTTGGCACCTTTTCCTTGCAAAGTGGTGTAAATGTAAATTCCAAAAAATATATTGACGTGCAAAAATGTACTCAACGTGCTTACTTGCAATAAAGAAATTTGACTTTGACTTTGTTGGCCTTGCCTTTCCCCCTGGGAAGAACTTCATTAAAAATTGAATTTCCATTAGCTACTTTTTTTGTGAAAATTCTACTTAAATAGTTACCGTGGTTTTTTGTTATTAATGATCACGTTAAGTTAATCAAGAGATGTCCACGAACGTTTCTATTAATAAGAGTGCTCGAAAGAATTCGTGTTTGTGAAGTTTTGTGCTCTTAGCAAGGAGTCCTTGCATAACTCGATGATTGCGTGGATCGTTGAGTTATTTCGTTTAGGGGTTTGGGAGGGTTGTGCGTAGGTTTAGGTTAAGTTATCTTCGTATATATGTATGTATTTATATAGAATTATAGAGAGCTCGGTGGCTCAGTGGTTGGGTCAATGGACTTGCAATATGGAGGTCCCAGGTTCGATTCCCAGCCAGGGCAGCCATGTACCAATGAGTTATCGTCGGTTTTTTCGACGGTAAAACTTACGTACATTTACCGAGTGCTCTCAAAACGGTGAAGGACAACATCGTGATGAAACCTGCATGCCGTAGAAAAAGAAAAAATCTAAGGCATGTGAAATCCGCCAACCCGCACTGGGCCCGCGTGGTGGATTATGGCCCCAGCTCCCTCGATGTAAGGGAAGGTCTGTTCCCGAGAAGTGGGGCAATATAAATAGACTAATGATGATGATGATATAGAATTCAGACATTCTATTAACATCAGACCAGGCTGTATGTAGTTGACTTTGCCTTTCCCTCTGGGCAGAATTTTACCAAAAAAAGAAGTTAAACTAGTCTGCAGCATCAGTAGTTGCCTTACTATTAGTAAGTAGGTACGTAATTAAGTAGATGTGTAAAAGTTGCCAGCCTGCCGGGACGCCCGCGCCTCTCGGGAGCGGCTAAATTAAATACAAGCCCGCGAAACACTTCCCAACTCACAGATAAGTTGGAGAAGTTTGCTTATGAAAGTGCGATGGCTCGTGCGTGTGTGCTTGCTTATGCGAGCACAAGTTTTGTAGAAGTTGTTTTTAGTGCCAATTACCTACTAAGAAATATACAAAATTGTAGGTTCTCTTGAAAATAGCGGGAAACGACAGTTACGAAATAATTTGATAAGGTTCATTTTAATGTCTACAGTAATTATTTTGTGCTCAATATCATGTTAAATTAATCAGAAAATGTTCGCGAATACAGTGCGGTGAAGTTGTTGGATAATTCATGCAGATCTTAAGTTTCAAGCCATTATCAAGAGTCCCACTACGAGCTCGGGAATGAACGCGACTGTCTAGCTGCTTCGTCCAGAGTAATGACGCTACGGCGACTCCTCTGGATGAAGACATGAAGACGCGGATTTCCAGGGGGATGACGCCACGGCGACTCCTCTGGAGAAAGAAAAGACAATGATATCTTAAATATTCTGTACATGACATTGGCAAATGACGAACTGTCGAGTCCATTACTAAAATAAATAAATAATATTGCAGGAAGAGCAAAATTTAGGAGAACTGATTCTTCAAGGAAAGATCCAGGGCAGAAGAAGGCCAGGTAGAAGAATAATATCATGGCTCAGCAGGGCTAGTATGTGCTCGCGTTAGCAATCGGCGAGCTCTGTGAAATAGCTGTCAGACGCAACATTTTGTAGCACGACCACACTTTTGCGGCCAACCTTTCATATGTGACTCTCAACTTTGTCTCGGCGTCACCTTGGCGTGGCGTGGGCGCGGCGTGTTACAACGAACATGTGCTAGAGGGGTTGGTCTCTGTTCCGTGCGGCGTTGCCGAGAGTGCAGATTGCTATAATGATCGTCAACTTTCGTAAGAAGATGGCACCATAAGAGGAAGATAACTTAGGAGAGAGGTTGGTGGCGCTGTGGTTGGGACTTCCGTTGCGTTGGGAAGGCCCGGGTTCGAGTTCCAGATCGACCATCGAACCTGCGAACGCTATTACGACTGTCAAGACTGTATGAAATCTGATAATGTAAGACAGAACCATAGTAAAATAGGAATCGTCGACTACAACTTAAAAATGGCAATGCGCAGCAGGGACACAAAGGTCATGGAAACGCTGTCAAGGGTTGGAGGAACGGCCGGCAGACACGCGTAAACCACGGAGACCAGCTCCAGGAGGCATTGCTGTTCTAGGTGTGGACAAGGTCGACGTATAAATGTAAAAAGGAGCGAAAGATAAAAAGGCATGAGAGTGCACAAGAAAGACAATTAAACACGTTAACTTCCCAATTGCAACTCAAATAAACCTAGCAACAAAAACAATTCAAACACTCCAGAACAATCTATTCAATGTGTCCCGTGTTGATTTGTCCCGCGCGTCCCGTGTCTCAGTGAGACATGTCCCGTATTTGTACAACTCGCGAATGTTTGATAAATCTCACGAATGTTGCGTAAGCATGTAAAATAGTGAGGGGCATAATTATTTTGTTTAAACCTAAAAAAACCTAAAGAAAACGCAAAGATAAGTTTGGCCCTAAATCTGGCTTATTTTTTCGTTTGAGCAAATGTTATGATGAAGTTGCACGGAACCCTCGCGAGTCCGACAGCTGACTCGCACTTGGTCGGTTTTTTAAAGTTAAGTTTGTGGTCAGAGGATTATCCTATGCTCAGGAGCCGGTACCCCTGACTCCTTGAGCTAGGTACTGTTATAACATTCCCATATCCTTCCGTGGATACAGTAGGTATCCATTATTACCCTGGTCTCCATCCAATAACTCCCACGAACCCATTCTCTTCATCCATGCTCCTGGGACGACAATGACTTCATAAAAAATGTGCTCGGAGACGGCGAAGAGCCATGGCCCACGTAGGTATTCACTATATTTTTAATTCTAAAATAATAATATAACATAAGCCTTAATTCCCCAAAATATGTACATTGATAATCAGGGGTCTCGACACCCTTTACAACTTTGTTGCTTTTGGTGTCGAGACCCTCGGCCCGTGGGGTCCCGGCGCTTGGTCGTTTTATAAAGAGCTTAGCAAACGAGTAGTAGATGCCACTGGTGACCCAAGAGCTGGCAGCTACCTCGCTCAACTTATTAGCATCGCGATCCAGCGAGGTACCTAACGCTGCCAGTGTCTTGGCTACTCTTCCTGTAACTAAAATTTTTAAAAATAGTTTAGATTAGGTTTTTTAAATATTGAATGGTTCTTTTTTATTTTATATTGTACCTTTTTGAAATAAACTTACAAATTTGGATATTATCCACATTGATAATATAATAATAATAATATAACCATTTAATTAAAATAAATTCATGCATAATAATAAAACTATGAAATTAAAAATAAAATTCTAAATAGTTATTTGGAATGTCCAAACTTGGGCGCCCTGGCGAAAGATCGCCAAGATTGGAAAAGTATGGATACTTTTCCAATCTTGGCGATCTGTCGCCAGTCTAATCCATGTGTGACCAGCCACCTGCACTATGTCCTCACACCGCCGTCTCTTCGGTCTACCGCGCGTTCTCGGAATATCTCTTGGGTACCAGTGTAGGACTCTCTCGCTCCAGCGTCCATCTTCTAAAATAATAACAAATAAAGATTAGTCTTTCTTCATCCCTTGAAGCGTCTCGTTCCCATCACTATACTCCATTGAAAAGCCCAAGTTCCCCAGTAAGTTACTCAATGGGCGACCTTTCTCGCTGTGTCATAGAATCCACGCGTGCAGACTTCAGCGGGCCCTTTGTGGATTAAAAGCAACAGACGGATACTCTTCATATGTTTATTAAAGAGTATACATGTCGTGGTCAGATCGTTAAATTGAGCATTTCATGAAATCGTCAGTCATTTCATGAAATGGTGGCATTTCATGAAATCGTCATGTTGCGCTGGGCATATCGTTTAAACGTCAACGTTCTTCGATTTGTCCAACGACGTTTGGTCAGATCATTAATGTAGGGTGCCCATTAAGGATGTAAGTAATAATAATTCAAAATATACTTATTACGAACTTATTTATTGTTCTAGTCAGTACCAAATTAAAAAAATATATATGTTACAAAATTCTTACAAGTATTTCAAACCAATTGTCCACTGGAATTAAATATACGAAATATTCATATTGAACACATTAAAAGGACAACAAAATTACAAAATTGTATTATAATATTATAGAACGTTAAAATGTTTCGTTTCACATACGGTATACCTTTATGAAATTCCGTTAGTATTTCAAAATATTTCTCCATCGTAATTATACGAATAGTAGGATCATCAATGTATTTCTTCTTGTATATTAAAAACTTGTAATTCCAGTTTTTCCATGATGTAATATTTTGTAATCCAGTAAATTAGAGTCCGTCGACTTTCGTTGCCTGGTCACCCTACTTTCCTTTATTTGTTGTATAACCTAAAAATGAAAATTATGTATGTTAAATTTCTAGGATTCAATTATTAAAAGTAAATAAGTACATTTTAGATACTTAGATGAGATTTTAAAAGGATATAAACTAAATATTGTCATTTTAATAGGTACTAACCTGTGAAATGTATTCCCAAGACTTTTTGTAAATTGAGGTTGGTTTTTGCGTGACTGTCATAAAATTCACACCGTTTCGTATAGTAACACTTATTCAAGTTTCCAACACACTTTCTTATATAATTTGCACATTTTTATTCACTTTTCAACATGAATCCGCATTATTTACTTACGCACACAAACATAAACAATGACAAAGCGCGCTCTCAGCGCCTCTAGCGGTAGTTTTTGACATTTTTCTACGATATGGTCAATTGTGTTTGGTCATATCATGAAATAGCCGTGCGTTTGTTGGACATATTGTAAAACGTTTTCTATTCATTGATCTGGCCAAGCTATTTCATGAAATGACCAATAGACATTTGACGATTTCGTGAAATGCCACCATTTCATGAAATGGTCGACTATTTCATGAAATGTTCAATTTAACGATATGACCACGACATACATAAGTCCACACGTAAATACAATGAGTCTTCTTTGTTCAGTAAGAATATGCTTCGTGATTGTTTATAAGTAGTCGAAGACAGAGATAAGTATACAGGGGGCCTAAATAAGGTTGAGATATTCTCAAAAACTACTGGACCTAATTTAATAAATCACATTTAAGTTACATAGTTTAACTTTTATCTATTATTAACACTTTATTGTATACACACTGGATATTTACATTGTAACATAGATATGAAAAGACATATACAAAGGGCGTAACTTATCTCTATCAGAGATTTCTTCCAGCAAACCCCATGAACCCTTCTATCAAACCGTGAAAGAATTTTTGCTATAGGTCAAGTAGTTTTTGAGAAAATCTCAACGTCAAAAACTCTCCTGTACACCTTTCTCTGTGTTCCACCGCACCTACTAGTATAATTTTATTGTTTTTAGTAATTTAAGAAACTTCTTCTTGACATTCCTTCACACTTTTGTCAATTTGATCGTAAGTATTATGCATAAATATATATTCCATAATATAACAGTAACTTGCTCGTAAGACGTGGTTCATAAACAATGCCCATAACTTCGTTAGTCCGGCCCTGGCGTCTGATTGAAATTTATCGACCTAAATCCTCATTTGCTTGTCCCGCTGCCTACCCTTGGGCAGACAAATTATTTCTAATCCACTTGCGGTCATGTACCAATATTACAATACATAGCGACGCAAGGCATTGAGGTCTGAGGGCATTACTTACGCAGAAAAGGATGGACGACATTCCAAGGCTAGTTTATTTTATTTTACAATTTTAGGAAGACCAACAGCTTCATACATGAATATCTGACATAATAGTATCGGAGAGCCAATAATAGGTCCTCGCTAATAGAAATGGTATAAGTTACCATGAGGCACTGTAACACAGCGTCTTAAGAGCTAACACAATAAGATATAAACTAATAATAACATAACTAACAAAATACAAATAACAGAATAATCAATCAGTCATCAAAAATCAGATTACTTAAAAGTCGCTTCGCCTTGCTACAACCAGTATTAAATAGATCAAATATAGATGTATACTACTCCTGCAAACACAGACCACTTACCCCATAGACCTGTAACAGGAGGGCGCCCGTGCCCGCACATGAGCGCAAAATTGCTTCGCGACACGTGTCACCTAGAGATATTATCGACATGGACGCATTTCTTTAATACGGCACCACTTCGCTTCGTCTCTATGCGCTCATCGTTGACATAATTGTTCGCGTGCATTGTACCGATTTCATGTCAATTGGGTAGTCTGTGCCTGCAAAGCACATCAAGTGTGAGATTTTTTTTCAGAGTTGCTTCTTAACGTGACACAAACACGAAGAGACTCAGATGAAAATGTCACTAGCGGTCACCCATCCAGGTATAGGTAGCCCGACTAATTCAGTCCAATGAGTCCAAGTATCCATGTGGCCTCAATAAGATTGAGATTTTCTCAGAAACTACTGGACCGAATTTAATCATTCTTTTACAGTACATAGTTTTAACTTTTATCTATCGAACAGTGAAAGAATTTTTGCAATAGGTCAAGTAGTTTTTGAGAAAATCTCAACCTTAAAAACTCTCCTGCCCCCGTACTGTGAACTCTTATAGCAGGATTACTTTAATATTACTTTGTTATATCGTACCATGGCGACCTTAAAGTAAGCTTATTAAGGACGTCATGGTATGAAATAACAAAGTATTATTGAAGTAATCCTGCTATAAGAGTTCATGGTAAGGGGGCTGTACAGGTACACCTTTCTCTGTGTTCCATCGTACATAGGGTAGCAAAATATTTATAGCCGACTTTCAACTACAACTAGAGTGAGGTAATACAATTTCACAGTACCAGCTGAATGATAAAGGTTGAACGTGTCGGCGCGCTGTATCGGAATTCGATGAGCGGAACGCAATTGGAACAGAACATTTTAGCAAACATTGAATTAGCATATCGCATCGGGTTATCCTGTTCGGCTTCACGTTGCAAATTCTGCGCTCCTCTATTTACATACAGTTCTTTGAATGAATATTGTTCAGTCGATAGTACATCAATTACATACATCAGTGTCCCAGAAGGAGGGATATTCGGTTTATCGGGTGTATTCCTTCCCGCCATTCTGTAGCCTAAACGGCTTGATGGATTTTGGTGTATGAGATATCGTTAGATGTTAGATGATTACGGGAGTGTCATAGGGTATAAAAAATTAATTAAAAGGCATTGATCTCCTATAAACAACTAGATACACAGAGGTTTTACTAAAACAATTTAAAAATCGTCCAAATAAGGGTCCATTGTTAACGTCCAAATAATGTCCAATAAAGCAAATGAAGTCCTTTCATCCGTTTGGACCTTCTTTGCGATCGGACATTTTTAGAAGGTAGACTGTGTATCTAGTTGTTTATAGGAGATCAATGTCAAAAGGGGATATTTTTTTGCAGTCTGGTCTTTTTGTTTTTTTGAAATTATTTCTGCTTGTTATATGTTCGATTTCTATTGAAAATTCTATCAGTGGAAAAACTAGTGAGTGCGAGAAACGCGAAAAATTTACATGCAAGAGCGGAGCCTGTAAATATGGCTACCTCCATTAAAAAATACTCATTATTTGTATATATGACTTTTATATATATATTTTTTTTAAATAGTAAACATTTATTATTAATAACATTATACTACAATCTATTACAATAAAACTAAAAAATATGTATATAAACTAAACTAAAAACTATATGTACAATAGGTCGGTTGAACTATCTGAATGACTTAGCATTACAAATAGTTCAACCGATCCCCGTTGTCCGGCAACGTGCCCAAAATGCTGGCGGCATTTCCCCTCTGGATCGCTAGGCTGATCCTTTGGGCGAAATACAGGTCAGATACAGGTCACTTTTATATTATGTTAGAATAGTTGAACGATATTGTATTCCGAAATAATAATAAAATTTAAGTGTTGATCAGAAATGTAATATAATTTTAGAAATCCATAAAGTATTTTTTGTATAAAATAAAAATAAGTGTAGTAGACATCTGTCTACCCATAAGTGTTATTGTTCAATATAAAAACCGAGTAACCTCTATAAATCGATTCCGCATACATTTAATTCAATTATCCGTTTCGGATTATGACCGATGCAAACGGATCGCTCGCTAGATTTCAGTTTGATTGTCACTGCTGTTTACATTGCATTGCAGTGCATGCGACAATGGCCCCTATATGTATGTAGGTACTGTTGATTTGTGCCTATTGATACAGATTTGTGCTCATTATGTGAGCTTGAGCCTATATGATCTGGATAAGATGAGAGCTTGGTGTCTGCGTTAGAACCTAATGCTGTTATTCATAAACCTAGTTAAACTTCACTTCCTCTAAATCGTGTTTCACACTTCGTTATAAAAAGGGTAAAATAGAAATGGACAAGGGACCTAAACGGTGGCGTATCTTTAAATTATGTTTATGAATAACAGCCTAAGATATAGGTAACCTAGTAGAACCAGCGTCACTTAGAGGAAACGATAACAATTTCTTCACAATTTTGAATTTGGAAGGGTCTGCAGTTCTGCCACAATAACAAGCAACAAAATGAATGAATTCTCTGTTGTAATGTTGCCCGCATTTGTGAAACTTAATGGACGTATAATTTGTGGACTAGGCCATTTGGTTTGGTTGGTAGATTAGAACTCATGTAGGTAGGTACAGCTAACAGCAGATCAAGTGTAACGCTTTGACCTGTTCTTTTATTATCTGAGCCGCAAGAGTTGAAATCGTACTGCAAGTGCTACCATTGATCTGATGTTGTCCAATGAGTTTTCCTCTTTTTTCGGATTTTTTTACGTACATTTATCGAAAACTCTCAAAATGGTGAGGAAACTGCACAACCGAGAGATTGTAACTAACCAGTTACAATCTCTCGGTTGAATCTCAACTTATCAGGTACATTGAATATGTCCATAAAAATATATAATCATCTTCCAAACGAAATAAAAAATGCAACAAATGAAAAAACATTCACACGACTGCTAAAACAACACCTACATGCTAAATGCTATTACACAGTAGATGAATTTCTAAATGAGAAAATATAATAAACAATCGCTACCTAGAACTTCTTAGTTACTACAATTTACTTTATATTTGAAGAAGAAATGTCGTCTCTCTCTTGTATTGCTGTGCCTAAACAAGGTCCATAAAGAACATTGTAACATTTTAATGTTAAGTATGTGAACATCTGTATTATAACTTGTGGAATGCAATAAATATATTGAGTATTGAGTATGAGTATTGAGCTGCTTTTGAAATAGGCTAGACTATACAAAAGCAGATATAGCAAGCAAAACGTCTGGAATCTACGTAGGTATTCTGTGACGCCTTCTCATCAGCCTGTTGTGTTTACGGCCGCGAAAATCCTTCAAAAACATACGTCAACATAAACTGGCTCTCGTTTTAGACGGAGCCCCATAATATTTACTCTGACACGCTAAAAGCCCGACGCTAAAGTAATTAAGTGGATTTGCGTCAATTAGCGACGCACGTGTTTTGTGCCACGCTGCGTAGATTTTTGAGACACTAAGCACGAATTAAGCGCTGGATTGAGAGAGTTTTATCGATCTGAGAGTCAAAGGTCGAGATACAGAAACAACAAACTCGCTCTTACAGACATCAAAAATCTATGATTTAGATTAGATTTAGATTTCATTTATTTCATCTTTACATAATTTTCTTACATAAGAGTATTGTAGTCCTATTTGTAATGATGATCGTGTATGAAAAGACATTGCCACATTTCAATGGAGCTTTGCCCCACCTACAAAACTACGTGACCATTTAAGCTGTACCTATCATTTTGTTGGGGACTTACAGGTTTCATATTGCAGAAACATAATCAGTAGGTATCATTTTCTACTACTCTCGCAACTCCTACAGAAGAATAACAAAAACAATGAATAAATCGCTTCGATTTCTTACTATTTTCTGAATTCTTAATTAGGCTGTTTTTTCGAATCGCAACTTGTACAAAACTTTATTTTAAACCAATAATTTTAATAAAAAACGGAGATATTTTTACATTCCTTTCTGCCATCCTGTAGCCTAAACGGCTTGATGGATTTTGGTGTATGAGGTATCGTTAGATTCGTCTTGATTACGGGAGTGTCATAGGGTATAAAAAAATTAATCAAAAGGGGATAGTTTTTGCAGTCGGGTTTTTTGTTTTTTGATTGTGAATAAGGGTTAAGGGTTTTCAGCATAGACAATTTTGTCGCTTTTTATTTTTATTTTCTCGTTTAGTTTAGTCGCTTAACCAATGTCCGAGATATTCAGACCGTAGGTCTCTGGACATAACCTAACGACTGCTGCCGAGCGACAACAACCCGAACCAAGTGCTCATAATCATACTAAGTCAACACTACAGCGTCTTTAAGTCAGCTGTGATGTTGAACGTTTTATGCGCCATAATGATTCAACCACCAAACTAGATGTTTGGTTGAATGGCGTCGTTCAATTAAAGTGCTAGCTGTTCAATCAAACGTCTATTTTAACCAGTTGACTGCGATATATACATACGATCATTTTCAACGTGTACTGCTGGACTAAGAGCCCCTCGACTGTCTCCCTGTTGTTTGGTCCCTCTGAATAGACTCTAAATGAGATATAAAACAAGATAAAACTACATGCATGTTGCCAATAAATTCCTGTACAGTGATAGAGTATGGCGCCCCACGGAGAGAGTAATTACTGGTCCTTTTAGCTTTACCAGTGCTGCAAAGTGCTATTTTATAAAAATAGTAGGTACCTATGTGCCAGTGCGTTATCACCTGCGCATAAAACCTCCTTGGTGAAATTGGTCGAAAAGAAAAAAAATACAGAATTCCAGAAAAAACCTTCCCAAAGTTCCTAACCTTTTAAAAATACTGTAACTCTCCTTTATAGTTTTCTTTATTTAGGTACATACATTTCATGTATATTCACGACTTCCTTCCGTACCTAGTGGTAAATTAAAAAAAGTGGACGTGTACAAATACCTATGTTTTTACTTGCAATGAGGGCTTTTCGAGGTTACATTTAAAAAAGAAAGTAAGTACTCATAGCCCCCGTAGATGGCACTGACTGGTCTGATGTCAACATTAAATACATTGTTATGGCTTGAAAATGTTTAAATTACACAAACAAGCCAATAATAATAAATTATTCAGCTGACATTCAAATATTTTTCATGGTGCTGTGTTTTCTTTTCGTGCGGTTTACAAAACCTACTGTCAAAGTTGTTGAGACCGCCCCGTAGGTTCTGAAATGGCACAACGACTGCTGCCAAAGTCAAATTTCTTTATTGCAAGTAAGCACGTTGTGTACATTTTTGCACGTCAACATATTTTTGAATTTACATTTACACTACTTTGCAAGGAAAAGGTGCCAACGCTGAGGAGAAAAAGTGGCAAAAAGCTCTCAGCAGCACATCTAAGCCGAACGACAGCAACCAGGACCAACCGCTTAACGTGCTTTCCGAGGCTACTTCAAAGATAAATTATTATTCGGGTTAATTATTTCAGGACGTTAAATTATGTAACAGACTATGCGCTGTATCCAGCTCTGAAATCTCTAAGCCTCAAGTAAGGGGAGCGAGGGCGTACCACGCGAGCGGTTTGCGCTGTTTGCCCGCGGCATCATCGGCAAACCTCATTTGCAGGAGTGCTACTATTGGCATTACCAATGGAAGACGATCGAAATTTCTTTTGGCGAGTTTTGAGTGAAAAGTCCCGGACGCTGAAATCTGCATGTGAACTGAATCTGGTGTGAACTCTATAAATAATTAATGAGGGGTAATTTGATGGAGGGATTTTCAAAGTGACAGTTGTAAGAAAAAAAAAACTTTTTAAGTTGATAATAGATGGCGATGCACCGAAGTGCGATATCATCGTAAAAAACACAGCACCAAAAAAAAAAAATTATCACCTGAATAATTTATTATTATTGGTTTGTTTGTGCAATTCAAACAATACAGTACAAATTAATACTACGTATGAAATACGAAAAGCTCAAGTTACAAGCAATAACAACGCATTTAATGTTGACATCAGACCAGTCAGTGCCATCTACCGGGGCTAGCGGTACTTTCTTTTTTAAATGTAACCTTGAAAACCCCTCATTAGCTATTACGAGTAAGTGTAAATATTTGCGTCCAACTATTTACCTAGCATGCACAATAAAAGAAATCGTCATATTTATTATAGGTAAAGTAATATGTACATACGCTATATAAGTACTATGCAGGGTGTAACGTAAAGGCTATATGAAGTCCAAGGGAGGGTGTTCAGTATCGGTAACAGAACAACTTTTGTTCTACGACTTTTCGATTTTCGCGAATTTATTTTTTGACTTTTCATACATTTCGTCCCGGTCAGCTGATCGATTTGTATGAGACATTAATTTATTTTTATTTTTTATTCGAAAAGTCGTAGAACAAAAGTTGTTCAGTTACCGATACTGAACACCCTCCCTTCGGTTTCATATACCCTTTACGTTACACCCTGTACAAAGACACTCATATCTGCTGGTATACACTAACTTATAAATTAACGAAAGCAAGTAAATAACGTCTGTAATAAAGTTATCAAATTCAAAAGATATGTCATATTTAGTAGAAAGCTATACATTACTTTAGGGATTAGGATAAGACGCAAATAACTTGTTGTTAGGACTTTGAAACTTTTGCAGATTCTAAAAACTTCAAATACTCACGTATTTATATGAAAGTTTATGAATTATTAACAAACTTTTAGGTATAAAAGTTAGGCTTTATGAAGAACTGTTGAATATGGCTATTCGTATTTGCGTATTTGTCATAATTGCCATGTGTGGTTGGTATGCTTGACAAAATATTCGTCTTATTTGTATGTACGTCAAGTATTTGATAAATACGACAAACATCCAATAGCGAAGCGAAATGCCACCATTATATCAATAAACACTACGCAAATCAGACTCTTAAGTTGACAGTACCAAAGGTTGAATTTGCCCAAAATGAATTTTACTTTTATGCTCGATCGATATTTTAAATTCGAGAAACCGTGGTAGAACCCGTGCCCTTCGCACTGCCGGTTACACACTCAGCCAATTTATATCGCGAGAGGGCAATTACCGAAGCTTCCCGTCGTTTTCGGCGCCTAAACGTCATTTGGCGAAATTATTGCGCCGGCCAGATAGCCCCGGGCAGGTGATAACCGCTCGACTGTGGATGGAGCGCGGATTATTTGCGAGTTCATCTAGTAGGGGACTTTTAGTGGTTATTGAGGATTGATGACCAGAGGTTGCTAGAGGCCAGGCACTTTACTGTAGAATACAGAACGTATACCAATGGATTCCGATTATTATTAGGTTCTCGGCATTTTGAATCCAACCTCTTTTAGCCATCTTGCGGGGATCCCTTTTTTTCGCATAATTTTTTTGTCCTATTTTAATTTAGCATAATGAGTTAGGCATAATGTTTTTTGTCATAATCATATTTTGTCATAATTGTTTTTGGGCATACAATCTAACTAAGCATAATTCTAGTTTGGGCTAATCGTTTTTGCCCTAATTTTGATTTCCATATTGTTTTATGGCATATTGTTTATTCGTCTAATAGATATTATACGTAAATAACAAAAGGCATAATTGAAACACACTTTAATAATTCATAATGTTTGTTTGAAATGAATGTAATGTTTTTTTTTACTATAATTTTCATGCAATATAATTCCTTTCATTTTAAATGTAAATTTTTAGCAATAGCTTGTAAATAGGCAAGTTTTGAAGTGTATTCATTTTTATTGTTGATAATTTTGTCAAGGCGGTTATGTTGGTCTGTGTATTTCTTCTTTTTTGTTGGTATTGGTGTTGTATGTATGGTGTATTAGGTAATAGTAGGTTACGGTGCGGCGCGGGTGGCCCTTGGGCCACCCGTAAGCCGCCAACATGTTTATTTTATATACAAACAAAAAGTAGGTATTAGGTATATCAGATATAACTTAGGTACCATAGTGTAATAGTAGGTTACGGTGCGGCGGGGGTGGCCCTTGGGCCACCCGTAAGCCGCCAACATGATTATTTTATATACAAACAAAAAGTAGGTATTAGGTATATCAGATATAACTTAGGTACCATAGTGTAATAGTAGGTTACGGTGCGGCGGGGGTGGCCCTTGGGCCACCCGTAAGCCGCCAACATGTTTATTTTATATACAATCAAAAAGTAGGTATTAGGTAGGTATATCAGATATAACTTAGGTACCATAGTGTAATAGACATAGTATAATAGTAGTGGTTACAGTGCGGCGGGGGTGGCCCTTGGTTTAATTTTTGTTTTTAAAACTTCAGGAGTATATTTTTCGGCGAGTAATTAATATGATTATTACAATTATGTCTCAATATCATTATGACAAAGTTTATTTAGGCTTTATAATATTATTCTTAACAATCTTTATGCTGTTTGTAGTTATGCTTAATAATATTATGCCTATAAAGTTATGCCTAATGACTATTATGCGTAGTTATAACTAGGACAATTTAAAGTAAGCCATGTTATATTATGACATAACAATTTATGCACAAAAATAGGGAACCCATCTTGCGAAGGCCATCCCTCCCTGATCGAGGGAGCATCCCACACTACGTTTACCCGAGATTCGAGAACTCGTCTACCCCATCGGTATCGGTTCAGCCCACTACCAGTTCAGCATGAATCCTACCGGCTCTTTTCTTATTTTATCCACCAGAGAGGACGCAGGCCTCTCCCACGACACTCGATGCTGTTCGCGCTACATTCGCCGCACAGACATACGCTGGACAGCATGTTAATGAGACTCTAAGCATTTCATAGTGTCCTGGTACTTTTACTGATAGTTAAAGAGCTGGGACTTCTGGCAAAGTGACAGCAGCAGGTGTTGAGTGAGACATATTGAGACTCCGGGTTAGTCATGGTCTCCTGGTACTTTTAATGTAACTTCTTCATCATCGACAGCCACTGTTGGACGAGTGTACCCCATGGGACCGAAATTCATTCTATCGATGAGCGCTGGCTCGAATATTCATGGGGTCGAATGCCAAGGCTCGAATATTTGTTGAATCGATACACTTAAAACCGACAATTCGTTCATTCGAATTTCAACTCTCTCTCCTACCAAGGAACGCCACTTAACCCATATCCAGTCTCTGCCAGCCACCTTGCGCAGGTTATCCCTCTGGTCCCACAATACACTTAATTGTAATATGAATCCGATACGTTATTCACTTATTCATGAAGGCGTGCTCGTGAGACAGTGCAAATTAGCTGATCAATTAGTCTCGCCGCGTTCCCGTAACGAGATACAATATACAGCGCACTCGTTAGTTAATAGATTCTACATAAATCTTGGCGTGAAGATATGGGTATTGACTTAACATAATCAGACTACGATTCTCTGTTATAATAATCTAACAACAGTAGGTAGGTAGAAATAAAGAAATACAGAAATTTCAATCGCGACGATGGTTTTCTGTTGTCAAAAACTTGGAATCCAGTGATCGACTTATGTAAACGAGGCACAAAGGCGAGTGCGTGCAAACGAGCGGACATAATTAGTTATTTTTGCAAAATGGGGGTACCTGC
The DNA here is from genome assembly GCA_963506565.1 of Tachystola acroxantha. Lineage (NCBI taxonomy): Eukaryota > Metazoa > Arthropoda > Insecta > Lepidoptera > Oecophoridae > Tachystola > Tachystola acroxantha. The sequence goes on from OY735874.1 coordinate 2,197,949, forward strand.
AAATATCAACAACTTTTCTCAACGCAGTCAGCGAATACGAAAGAGGGTAGATCGTTTTGTGTCACCCTTCTGACGTTTAACACTCACCGACTTCAGTCTACTCGTGACCATGATGGCTGCAATGCTGTCGAAATATCGAGACATCAATACTAAATGTTACAATACTAAATGTAACACGGTAATTCCCGTTTTATCTAATTAACAGTAGGTAGACTGAAGTGGCAGTGGGGTGGTCACGTCTGTCGTAGAACCGATAACCGATGGGGTAGACGTCTTCTCGAATGGAGGCCACGAACGGGTAAACATGCCTGCGTCCAGCAGTAGACTGATACGGGCTGATGATGATGAGGTAGACCAATGGCTAAAGGTTGAAACACATTTAAAAAGCAACGGAAAGACAACGGCGGCAGAACAGCAGCGGCTGTAATGTGTGACGGTAACAATGGAGCGTCAGCGGCAGCCCTCGCTGTGCCCATTTAAAATAAATAATAATTAGGTGTGATAATAAATTTGCAGGGTTCTGTGCCTTAAAACGAAAAAAAAGGAACCCTTATAGGATCACTTTGTTGTCCGTCCGTCTGTCTGTCTGTCTCAGAAAAGCGTGGACGTATCAAGTTGAAATTAATACCAAATATTCAGGTCTGCATGAGGATGCAGACCTGAGTATTTGGTATTAATTTGACTTGGCCGTTTTTTTGTTTGTTTTTTGAAATAATTCTGCTTGTTGTTTAATTCTCCATTTATAATTGTACCTACAGGCAGACACACGAACAAGTGTTACATTTTACGCAAAGAAGATTTATACTTTCCTCCGCCTGTTCTATTAAGTAAAGTGACAGCTGTGACAGTCTTCTCCGTAACTTTGGAGCGCCTCAGCGCAACCTGCGTTCTCTAAGTAAATTATAGTTAAATTTAATCAACAATTTGTGCAAATGCGCGCAGCGGGCTTAAATAACAAGCCATTTAACGTGATTTGGTATCTGACAAGTTTGCTACTCAATCACTTTATACGGTCGAACAACAGAGAAATTACAGGGGTTTCACTGATGATGTCCTATGACTCGCAGGTGGTGTTAAGGGGTCCCAGTCCTGCGTCACCTCCGTTACCTCCTCCCATGAGAGTCCAACTCTCTTCAGCTAGGCTGTCACCGACCTTCTCCAGCTTGTACATAGGACGTCCTGCCTTTCTGCCGCCGGGCTTCCACTCAAAAGCGACCGGAGACTATTTTCGTCTTGCCTTCGTAGTGTATGGCCAATCCAACGCCACCGCCGCCGAAAATAATTTGTCGCAGTCAACTGGTTAAAATAGACGCTTGATTGAACAGCTAGCACTTTAATTGAACGCCATTCAACCAAACCTCTAGTTTGGTGGTAGAATCATTATGGCGCATAAAACGTTCAACATCACAGCTGACTTAAAAGCCGCTGTAGTGTTGACTTAGTATGATTCTCCGCCACAGCGGCGCTAGTTTCGTTTTGTTTACAAGATGGCGTCAACAGCTGATATTATTTGAACGTTGGGAGTACAATCACAGTAACGATGCAAATAATTTTTTTAATAGTTGTATTTATTGTAAATATTTTTTGTTTATTTTTTCCCAAAATATTTAAAATACTTAAACGCTGTGCTGAATTAATATATGTCACAAGCCTAACCATTCATTTAATTTTGTTGAATGAATTCAAGGCCACCTATATACAAAAATTATTTACTCCTGAATAATAATATTAAATAATTGTCTAAAATAAAATCTAAAATAAAAAATAAGGTCTAAAATATGGAAAAAATACAGGTTAAAACACACAAACTAATGGACTTTAAAATACTTTACAATAACGTAGTATGAACTTTAAACTTTGTATTACTGAAAGAGTTTTTACACACAGTCTACTACCTTTCTTTGTATTCGACTCTACATTTGCAAATGATAATTTTGAACAAAGACTTTTGCATGAGAGCAAAAAAAATCATATTCGTAGAAACTGTTATTATAATACAGAATAGAGATACCTTTGAGCCATCTCGCAAAAGGCCAAAAGGCTCACAAAATGTACAATTCTCCTGGGCTTCAATTAAAATGCCTTCCATAATGTAGATTAAAAATAGTTGCCTCAAAACTGGGCACGATTAAATGACTGTGCATGATTTTAAGTAATAAAAGCAGGAATTTACACTGAGCAAGGTATTTTTTTACATTGTACCCAGCACATATTTAAATAGATGACTCAGCTAGTGTTAACCCTTACTATTTGTTTTCGGGGAATATCAAGTGAGTTACATACAGTCGGCTCTAAGTTGACCCAAAATGGCGTAGAATTTTTTTATTTATTTACTAGCTGCTTCGTTTGCGTAGAGGAGGAGGATGGAGGATATCAGGAGGCAGATCTTCCTCTCTGGATCCTTGTTTCCACATCACATACCTCCATGGCTTATAGCTTATGTCCGGATATTTCAGCTATCTCCTAGTGAAACTCCCATCAAAATCCCTTCAGTAGTTAAGGTATGACCAAATTCTACTATAACGAATATGGAAAAAGCCCAGCCCCCTTACCTTGAAGTCTTATAGCAGGATTACTTCCATAATACTTTGTTACTTCGTATAATGACGACCTAAAAGTAAGCTCATTAAGGTCGTCATTGTACGAAGTAACAAAGTATTATGAAAGTAATACTGCTATAAGACTTCAAGGTAAGGGGGCAGGTATGTACGTAAACGGTACTTTGACGAAAAGCTCAACCGCTCTACGTTTCGAGTGAGTTTCGTTCACATTAGTACCGTTAGTAGTGGATTGTTTTAATACCACTTTTGTTTCAGTTAAATTCTGTTAGCTTTCGTGTCGCTAACAGCGCGCTTATCAGCTTTGATTTTATATTTTATCATTCGGTAATTAACGGCTTTTAAAAATGATTAAATGGAAATGGAAGTCGTTGTTTCCACTACTGTGGCGATGTGCAGAGATTAGAGATAGGGACAGTTTGACGTAATTATATTATAATTATAAATAACTATTAGTTTCGCCATGTACCAATGCCAGCCTCGGTTTTTTCGAAGGAAAAACTTACGTACATTTACCGAGTGCTCTCAAAACGGTGAAGAAAAACATCATAATGAAACCTGCATGCCGTAGAAGATAAATAAATTCTAATGCATGTGAAATCCGCCAATCCGCACTGGGCCCGCGTGGTGCCTGCCATCCAGTTCCCTCGATGTAAGGGACGGCCTGTGCCCGAGCTTACTGTACCTTTGTAAAGCTGGGATCCCACGGCTCGCTTTCTCACATGCCAGACAGGGCGAGGCCAGGCCGACAGGCTGTGGGAACAGTGTATGAGGCCTGTTAGCGCCCGTCCGATCCGTCGGTAGTCAGTAAGTTCAAAGTCGCGACGCTACGGCGCCTGTCGCGGCCTGTCGCCTGACTTGGACCTGAGAAGGCGGGCTGTGGGAAGTTTATTTACGCCATGTTTTTTTAAAAATAAATAGAAATAAGTATGAGTGTTACTGATCGATAGATACACTCTTTATTGAACAAAAGTATTACAATACATTTCACAAAACTATTTACAAGGTATAGAGGCGGGTTTATCGTTCAGAGCGATCTCTTCCAGGCATCCCCTAACGAAATGGGCTGCAAGTTAATTAACATAAGTATAGCGCAAAGGATCAAAATCATTCGATATTGACTTACGAGTTACAACAATTACATATTTGAATTTTTACATAATGTCTTTGCAAGGTTGTGATTGCAAGTTCTGCGCCGCCCACGTGTCGTTTGTAAACTCTATTATTGTTCTAAACACACTCACTAAATTGCTATTCACGTAACCACTTAGAACAAATGTAGCGTCATCTACAATGATTCACTGGTACTATAGGGCTAGGGTATGTCTGATACCTACGTCCTGGGTTAGGGCTGCTAACTCATAAAATTCGGTTAAATGTCAATTAAATGATGATGAAGAATTATTTAAAATAGAAAAGTTTTTATTTTAAGTTTGTACAAGTTGCGAGTGAACAATAATAATAAAAAAATACTTATAAATAAAAAATTTACGCCAGATCGCTACCCTTTGGGAGAGTGCCCAAAAGGCTGGCGACGTTACCTCGTTGTATAGCCAGCTATATACGCTGGCCGAGGTAAGCGCCAGCCCTTTGGTCACCCGAACCGAGGGAGCCAGTGTGTCTTTAAAATTAGACATGTTTAAAAGGAAATATAGTGACAATTTAAAATGAAAATTTAATATTTGTACGCCAGTAATGGCAGATTTTTGTGATTCTATTATATTTAAAACACCTCATTTGTAACCAGAAATCTGACAAATAAATGATTCATTCATTCATTAATGTCAGACCGAAAATACATCAACAACACATCAATGGTAAACGTTACAGTGGGGCTATTATGGTTCTTAAAACGATCAAATCATACCATGTCATATCGTGCGTGACAGGGACAGTGCTATTACGTTGGTATAGCGGCGTCTCTGTTCTACGCGCGATGACATGGTATGATTTCATCGTTTTGAGAACGGTAATACGGGGCTCTGATTGCTACTAGGCGAAAAAATTTAAAAAAATACAAAGTGTAATCTACTATTGGTAACAGCTTCCATCATCTTCTTTTCGCTTCACTCTTGTCGCTATATCCACCACGCGGGACCGTGCGGATTAGTAGAAGTATGATTAGATATTTTTGGAAGATTTCGTTGCAATTCCTCAAATGGCGAAGAAAAGTAATCCTTCACCATTTTGAGCAGATCAATGGTAACACTTTTTACTTTTGTCAGTTCTTATTATTTGCGGTGTAAGACTTGAAATCGTACTACAAGTGTTACCATTGATCTGCTGTCGACTGTACGAGAATTGAAAACTCGTCCGTCCGTCTCGCACTTGGCCGGTTTTTTTTAAAGAGAAACCAACACCTAACCTACTTTTACCGATGATTTGTGAGTGGCTTGTGGACGAGTGTTTTTACAGTATAAATGACTACTTCAAATATAAAAAAATATTGTGAACGTTCTAGGTATGTACGGTGGAACACAGAGAAAGGTGTATAGGAGAGTTTTTAAGGTTGAGATTATCTCAAAAACTATTTGACCTATTGCATGAATTGTTCCACTGTTTGATAGATAAAAGTTAAAACTGTTGGGGCTATCACGTAGGGTCTCTGAATGAAAGATTATTGTATGTAGTAAAAGTTATATTGAAATATTAGAGGTCCCAGGAGGGCGAGAGCTAGCGCGGGGCGGACACGTCCGTACTGATCGGGGCTTACACACGACTGACTCACCCTTGGTGTCTCGGACCGTACGGCGCGTCCCCACAAAACTATGTAACTGTAAAAGAATTATTAAATTCGGTACAGTAGTTTTTGAGAAAATCTCAACCTTATTGAGGCCCCCTGTATACTTATCTCTGTCTTCGACTGTACTTGTAAAGATTTTAATAATTATGTATATCAAATTTTAAATAAGTACCTATACCATTTTATTAAATATTAATTATTGCATGCCTTAACAAGGTAGGTTATAGCGATAAACACTTTCTAAACCATAACATCTGTAATACCTATAACCAGCAATAAAAATCTTTGACTTTGACTTTAGAGACGGCTGACATAGGTCGATCATAGGATCGAACGTGGTACCTCGTAGGTTAGTATCATTTTTAATTAATTTATTAAAATTACGGGACATGAAACTTTGGATGATGATTTCTCCAAAAGTATTCAAGTGAGCCTCTCGGGAGTTCTACTCTCGCATTAGTAACAGAATGCTTCGTACATTTATAACTTAATATCAACGTGACCATTTTTAGAGCAAAAAAAACACTGTGCGCTGTCACTAAGCTTTTTCGTTGTGACAGCCCTACATTAGGGTAGCTGAGGTACGAGGTGGGGTAAGCGGGGTGTGTGGGGGGTAAGATACTAGAGTGACCGCACGGCACAGTGATATAGTGTTATTGGCTCGGCCTTCCAAATGAATGTTGCTCCTAGATATGAAAGATGGTTGATAATTTAACATCGTGGGGCATTGTGTAGAGTTAAATGTTGTTGAAGATTTACAGCCTTACTTATAATCCATGATTAAAATTAATACCTTGTTTAACAATTGTTTAAGAAAAATGTTTACTTATAAACGCTATTTAAAGTTAATCAACTCCTGAAGAACTGAATAAGTAGATGTCAATTTATACAACGTCGTATGCTTAATTAACAAAATGGCGAACCGAATTCGGAACAGCTGATTCCATTGATACTGATGATTACTTTTTTAAGGACTTTGGAGTATGCATTACCCCAATTTAGGCCAAATTTTCGTTCTTTTTTAAATTCATTCAGCAGTGTTACCGTACCTTAATATTTTTTGGTGTTTAAAATGACGATTAGCTAATCACTGCTTAAATAACGTTTATAAGTAAAAAAAAAGGTTAATCACTTATTAAGAGTTTAAATAATGATTAGTTAATATGTTGCTCAGTGCTTGATTAGTGTTTTTTTATAAGTAAGAGGGTTAATAAATAGTGTAAATTACTTGTGCGAGGTGTGGTACAGTTACAGGGTGATTCGTAAAGAACTTAAATACTACTTATGCGAAAATTAGCGAGTACCTAAGTACTCTGAGATTAGCGAGGTTACCGAGATTAGGAGCGGCCTGAAAAGCAGCGTACAGCTGAGGTCAGTCCTATTCATCTGTATATGTTATTTTATGTTATTTCTATATGTAAGACAATCATGTACAGTCGAAGACAGAGATAAGTATACAGGGGGCCTCAATAAGGTTAAGATTTTCTCAAAAACTACTGGACCGAATTTAATAATTCTATCACAGTTACATAACTTTAACTTTAATCATCCAACAGTGAAAGAATTTTTGCAATAGGTCAAGTAGTTTTTCAGAAAATCTCAACCTTAAAAACTCTCCTGTACACCTTTCTCTGTGTTCCACCGTACCTACCTGCAACATTGTGCAGATGAATAAATGTTTTTTTTTTTAAAAATACGTTTATACATAGGAATACTTTCCTTGATATTTGGATGATAGTAAGGCCGGTCAGACAGTGAGCATCTTTGCAAAGTTGTAACTACCGTTAAAAGCTTTGTACAAAATCTATAACTACAACGTCATAAAAAGTCGCCAATGAACATTTGAGCAAACATTTGCGCTCATGTCTGGTGTCGAGCTCATAGACAGTTTTGAGTATGAGTGAAGTTTGAGTTTAGTTTTACAACTGTCAGATTACGTACAATTTTGACAGTCGTAAGTGCAAGCTTACGCTGAGTTTGTGTGTAACAGTATAATGTTGAATATCTAAATATATTTTCTATCAAATTATTATTACGCTTGCCGTGGAAACGATGGGCCCGTGGTCCTCTGACACAAAATGAATAAAATGAAATCTCGACCAGGCTGATCCACGCCTCCGGTGACCTGAGGGCTGGCGCTTACCTCTCGCAAAGGCTTAGCCTGGCCATACAGAGAGGTAATGCAGCCAGCGTCCTCGGCACGATGCTCTGTGGAGGGGAGCTGGACGACGACGTGGACCTTTTATAATAATTTTTTACACAATTATTATATTTAAGGGCCTTCATAGAGCCAACTAGCGCCGCCAATCTTAAAAAAATAATATCTTCCAATATAATCAATTATAATTAATTAATTTAGAGCGTAATTTTTTAATCATAAAATAAATATCAACATGATTCAATTTCGGTAAGTTGTAGTTCGCATAATTGCGAAAAACGGCCGCTTTTGGCATATTTGTGAACTACAACTTAGCTTGTCGTAATTATGCCATGTATTGTATATTGAAAAATAGTATTTATCGTAATAATCATGTTGTAAATAGCTTTTTTAATAAAATTGATTATATTGGAAGATATTATATTTTTAAGATTGGCGGCGCTAGTTGGCTCTATGAAGGCTCTTAAGTATATTTAGTTGTATCTAATAAATAAATAAAACGGTCTCAATTATCATATACCTACTAAACCAGTGACCTTACAACTTCGCTGGCAAAATAAACACTTATAACACTCAATTTATTTGATTGAAACCAACTAATTTATTTTAAAAGTGAGTGCTGTATTTATAATTTGGAGGTAACGAAAATCTCGTGACAATGGACTTTGTGTTATGAAAAATGTAATATTTTTTGCTACTTCCTATGGTACAGTTAGAAATTACTTTTTAATATGCTATTTTGCATTTTATATAAGTAACTCAGTTAAAACAACTGCCAAAGTTAAGGCAACGAGTGAAATTAACAAACTCCCAAATCGTAAATTCAAATGCGAATTGTTTTCGTGAAGTGTTGTTAAAAATAACCGGTGTGTCTCGCGCCAGTAGGGTCACAATGATACAGGCGAGAGCTGGGATAAATTATTACGAGCATATTCGAACATAAAGTTATTTATTTATTTAAGGACTCGACAGTTCGTCATTTGCCAATATCCTGTTACAGAAAATTCAATATATAATAGTCTTATATCTTCTTCTAGAGGAGTCGCAGTAGCGTCTTCACCCTGGGTAGCCGCGTCTTCATGTCTTCATCCAGAGGAGACGCCGTAGCGTCATCACTCTGGACGAAGCAGCTCGACAGTCACGTTTACTCCCGAGCTTGTAGCGGGAACTCTTGATAAAAGCTTGAAACTTCAGATCTTGCATAAATAATCCAATAACTTCACCATACTGTCACTCGCGAACATTTTCTGATTAATTTAACGTGATATTAATCTCAAAATAACCACTGTAGACAATAAAACAAAAATTATCAAATAATTTTGCAACCGTCGTTTCCCGCCATTTTCAAGAGAACCCCTTTGACTTTTTATGTCAGTTGTTAATTAGTTAAAGGCTGAAACACATTACAAAGCAGCGGAAAGGCAACGGCAGCGGAACTTCAGCAGCAGTGGTTGTAATGTGTGAAACTCTATGAAAAATGAACGCGGTTGCCGCTTCCTTGCTTTGTCGCTGATTCTCCGTTGAACTTTCAGAAGCCACATTTTCTGTCTATCTATATAATAGACGGGCATGAGTATATGTAAAAATGTTTCAATACTAGAGAACTACCCAATTGTCCTATTTCATATGGCGATATGGTAGCCCTATTTAAGAGCTGTTGCCAACTTGAAAAGTGAGTGGAAGACTTACTTTGAAATTCTGAGCGAAGCGAGTACCTTGGCTAAGTGATATGTACTTACACTTAACTTTTAACTCGCTTCATCAGACGACTCGGCGCAGCTGCTTCAGTGAGAACTCGCTACTTCGCTTTAATGCAGTCATTCGTTAAGTTATTTCGTTGTAAGAGATGTAAGGTTCGATTTCCAGCGGGGTCAATGGATTTGTCGGCTCGTTTCATCATTTGGACTACGTAAGGTTAGTACATCCATCATGGGGCACTGTATTCGCTTTTATAACAAGTTGCCAGAAAGTGTCACGACGCTGACAGAGAGGAAATTTAAAAATTTCATTAAAGGAACACTTGTTAAGAAGGCGTATTACAGGATAGATGACTATTTAAACGATGAACATGCATGGTGTGTGTCGCCGTTTCCGCATGAGGGATAAACTTACTAACAATAGTAATAGTTACGTACTGTATAGTTATTAAGTAATCATTGTTTTAAAAGATGTGTTGCTGAGAGTTTTTTGGCACTTTTCTCCTCAGCGTTGGCACCTTTTCCTTGCAAAGTGGTGTAAATGTAAATTCAAAAAATATATTGACGTGCAAAAATGTACTCAACGTGCTTACTTGCAATAAAGAAATTTGACTTTGAAATGAGATTAAACGGCTGTAACGTTGCACGTTTTTGAAGCTACCTATATCGGTCAGCTAGTACATTTTTATAGAAATAGCTCCGTTTCTTGACGAGCAGCGCCTCCTCGCGTAGATTGCGTCCGATTACCGCGATTTTCTCAGTTTACCTACAGATGGATTTCGCGAATGTTATTGCTGATGACGTCACTCGAGACTAACGGATTATTTATTAGGATAAATACTATTTTTTAACATACAATACATAGCATAATTGCGACAAGCTAAGTAGTAGTTCACAAATATGCCAAAAACGGCCGTTTTTCGCAATTGTGAGAACTACAACTTACCGAAATTGAATAATGTTGGTATTATGCTTTAAAAATGTAATAAAGATTTTTTAAATTAAATTCAATATATTGGAAGATATTATTTTTTTAAGATTGGCGGCGCTGAACCAGGAAAAATACTCCTTAGACCAGGAGATTCAATCTAGGCTTCGTAACGGAAGTTCCATACCCTAACCACATCACCACCGAGTTTTCTCGTAGACCCGTCTCATAAATCATGCTAAACGACATACATTCCGCGTCTTCCAACGAAGCCGGCAATCTTTATCGGAGGAAACTTTTCAGTGGATCACTCCCTCGCTCCTCGTAGAGCGTACCAATTGTTTCACCTCGACCGAAGGATCACATAAACTGGTCGATAACGTAATGAGACCTTGTTGCGGAGCAAGCGGATTATTAAATAATAGATATATGAGAATAGTAATGGGTATATTTCATATAGATCAGATAATTTTTTGAAAGCTTTATAAAATAGTAAAAATAGTAAAATCAACAATTTTCCATCTAATTCCGTAAAATAAGTGACAGCTTTTCTTTTTCAAACATTCTTATCCATTTTTAAACTTAGGCGGCCAACCACAAGATGCGGCCAAAAGAGACCGCATCGTAACAACCTTAAGTTTCTTCACGTGAATAGCAATTGAAGAAATTATAATATTATAATATCTGTTTATTTGCAAGTAAATACATTGTTTAGTTTTATGCAAGTTAAAAAAAAATCACTACCTCTTTGCACGGAAAGGTAGCAACGCTGACGAGAAAAACCTGCCAATACATACGTCAGAGGTCTGCCGACCATTCCACCAGCATTCGCTCCATGTATTTCTTTAGTGACTCTTCTTTCATTTATCGGTTATACATGCTCAGCATGATCATCATCAGTCTATTTATATTGCCCCACTGCTCGGGCACAGACCTTCCCTTACATCGAGGGAGCTGGGGCCATGATCCACCACGCGGGCCCACTGCGGATTGGCGGATTTCACATGCCTTAGATTTCTTTCTTCTTCTACAGCAGTCAGGTTTCATCACGATGTTTTCCTCCACCGTTTTGAGAGCACTCGGTAAATGTACGTAAGTTTATTCGTCGAAAAAACCGAGGATAACTCATTGGTACATGGCTGCCCTGGCTGGGAATCGGACCAGGGACCTCCGTATCGCAAGTCCATTGACCCAACCACTGAGTCACCGAGGGCTCAGCATGATATTTATTGAAAACAGTTTCAAGTTCTACCTACGCAACACAGTAGTTGCCCACGCTATGTGGTCATAGCGTGGGCAACTACTGTGTTGCGTAGGTAGAACACGTGCCTTCTTGGTAGAAGGCACGTGTTTAGGCTTTTCATTTCCGCTTTACATAAGTACCTGCAAGTACTCGTAGCTGAGCTACGCCGTTCCCAAAGTCCTACGCCCCGTAGCTGATAAAGCTACGAAGGTTTTTCGTAGAATGTACAGGTCGCGTCATGTAAAAAGAACGCTGGCGGTCAAGCTGCGCATTAGGCGATTTATCGATCTATTTGGTGGTATGAGGTGCGGGCGGCGGAGGGCGGGTCACGCGCTGCATGCTTGCCGTTGCGCTGTTGGTTCGTCAGTCGACCTTTGCTTTACCCATGCGCAAACACACCCCCTCCACTTTCTTCCAGCGTTCTTTTTACATGACGCGGCCTATACCTAAGGTTTTTAATTTGCAACGTAATACTACTTTTTTTGAGGGACGAAGAAGCCACACAACAGACAAAATGGCCACTACGACCTATGCGCTAGGGTTATAAAACCAGTAAAATACCATTTCTCTTAAGGGCCTTCATAGAGCCAACTAGCGCCGCCAATCTTAAAAAAATAATATCTTCCAATATAATCAATTTTATTAAAAAAGCTATTTATGAAATGTTTATTCCGATAAATACTATTTTTTAAATGCTTATTTATAACGTGATTCAATGTCGGTAAGTTGTAGTTTGCATAATTGCGAAAAATTGCCGTTTTTGGCACATTTGTGAACTACAACTTAGCTTGTCGCAATTATGCCATGTATTGTATATTGAAAAATAGTATTTATCGTAATAAACATTTTGTAAATAGCTTTTTTAATAAAATTGATTATATTGGAAGATATTATTTTTTTAAGATTGGCGGCGCTAGTAGGCTCTATGAAGGCTCTTAATGTAGTATTTTCGGGTTATCATGCGAGGGTTATTTCATTTTTTATTAATGCATTCGACAGTTCGTCATTTGCCAATGTCATGTACAGAATATTCAATATATCTTGTCTTCTTCCAGAGGAGTCGCCGTAGCGTCGTCACTCTGGACGAAGCAGCTCGACAGTCACGTTCACTCCCGAACTCTTGAAAATTGCTTGAAACTTCAAATCTCGCATGAATTATCCAATAAATTCACTATACTGTCATTCGCGATCATTTTCTTGGTTATTTTAACGTAATATTATACACACAAAAGAACCACTGTAGACATTAAAATGAAGATTATCAAATACTTTTTTATTGCTATACATTTTTTTCAGACGTTTAATTTTAGTAGTTGGTGCCGTAGCCTTCATAGAAAAACTGTAAATCCACGCACAAAATGTTTCTGTGGTATTTGTTAAGGTGAATTAACCTCCACGGACGGACAACAGCAGATCAATGGTAACACTTGCAGTATGAATTCAATTCTTATGACTCAGATAATAAGAACGGTCCATAGTGTTACATATGAAAGTAAACAAAGGTATCTCTCGCTATTAAGGGTGGCCTCCCCATAATTAATAGTAGTCGGGTGTGAGGTTACAGGCAGAGGTTGCAAAGCGTTATAATGAGGGTCACTTTGGGGTCAGAAAAATAATTCACCGTCCCATCATTATCATCATCAGTCTATTTTATATGTCCCCACTGCTCGGGCACAGACCTTCCCTTACATCGAGGGAGCTGGGGCCATGATCCACCACGCGTGCCCACTGCGGATTGGCGGATTTCACATGCCTTAGATTTTTTCTTCTACGGCATGCTGTTTTCCTTCACCGTTTTGAGAGCACTCGGTAAATGTACGTTTTTCCGTCGAAAAAACCGAGGATAACTCATTGGTACATGGCTGCCCTGGCTGGGAATCGAACCCGGGACCTCCGTATCGCAAGTTCATTGACCGAACCACTGTGTCACCGAGGCCTTGTTCCGTGTCACCGTCCCACAGTTGGATATAATTACATATATATCTACTTATTGTATTGTATGTTGATAAATTGCAGTTCAAACAAAAGTTGTTCAGATTTCTGGGCAGTTACAATTTTTTTAGCAGATACGTGAATCGTGTTTTAGGGTTCCGTGCCTCAAAAGGAAAAAAAGGAACCCTTACGGTCCAAGTTTTAGAAATTAATACGAAATAGGTACTCAGGTCTGCAACCTCATGCACCCGTGAAAAAATCAAACTTCTACGTCAACGCAATCAAAAGATATGGCCGTTTGTGTCGCATTTTCTCACATATTTGTATGAAAATGCAATAAAACCAAAAACCTATGTGTACTTCCCGTTGACCTAGAATCATGAAATTTGGCAAGAAGCTAGGTCTTATAGCACAAATAAAGGAAAGAAATTCTATAACTTTAAATTTGAAATTACATCTCCCCAAATTTTTTTGAGTTATTACAAACTTATATTTGCAGATGATCAACTAATCAAGCTCGGTGACTCAGTGGTTGGGTCAATGGACTTGCAATATGGAGGTCCCAGGTTCGATTCCCAGCTAGGGCAGCCATGTACCAATGAGTTATCCTCGGTTTTTTCGACGGAAAAACTTACGTACATTTACCTAGTGCTCTCAAAACGGTGAAGGAAAACATCGTGATGAAACCTGCATGTCGTAGAAGAAAAAAAAAATCTAAGGCATGTGAAATCCGCCAACCCGCACCGGGCCCGTGTGGTGGATTATGGCCCGAGCTCCCTCGATGTAAGGGAAGGTCTGTGCCCGAGCAGTGGGGCAATATAAATAGATTGATGATGATGATGATGAACTAATCAAGAGTATGTCGAAGTATGGACATAATATTTTGATAATGACAAAGATAAGTTGGTTTCTAAATCTAGTTTATCTTTTCGTTAGAGCAAAGTTACGGGGTTAACATGCGTAGCACAGAAGCCTCGGTGCGCGAGTCTCATGGTCTTTGAGTCTGGCGAGATAACATCTATCTATACCAACTACATGCATTTTTAAAGTATATATTATCCTCCTCTTTACGAGACTATTTATGTCTGTCCCACCATTTCCTAATTCTACACGACACGCGCATTCACTTCACTCCGACTTCCACAAGTGTAAAGATGTGTGTGTTGGTTCATTCGTTTTGCTAACTAATGGATAACTAAGTGGCAAATTAGTGAGCAGGGGGAGACTGCCAACATAGTTTCGAGTGCATTCCGAGACTCAATCGTGCTAATCAGATCAGTGGCCATGGCAACCCCCATTTTATGCCCGTTCAGTCTATCTCAGAAATTGGGGATGCTTGAAATGTGCGAGAATTGCCATTTTTAAAAATCTTTAATACACTTAAGGATTATGTTTAACTTTAAAGAAAGGTAAGTGTTTTCTATCGAGGCCACGGCACTAACTACAAAATTAAACGGTTGAAAAAAATTTATAGCAATCTTGGGGTGTCTTTTTAGAGATTGATGAATACCGACACATGATTGGACAAACTTCGCTCGATAGAAAACAATCGCAAACATATTCCTTCCATGTCATTTAAAATGAAATTATATCTAAACCGAAATAGTTATTCATACAAAATATACAGGGTGTAACGTAAAGGGTATATGAAGCCGACGGGATGGTGTTAAGTATCGGTAACTGAACAACTTTTGTTCTACGACTTTTCGATTTTCGTGAATTTATTTTTTGATTTTTCATACATTTGGTACCGGTCAGCTGACCGATTTGTATGAGACACTAATTTATTTTTATTTTTTATTCGGAAAGTCGTAGAACAAAAGTTGTTCAGTTAACGATACTGAACACCCTCCCTTCGGCTTCATATACCCTTTACGTTACACTGTATATCGAAATGTAAATATGTATGTATAAATACGAGAGCTTGTTTAAAAAAAAATCTGATTTTTGTTGGCGTATTTTTATTTCACGTATTTTTATACCACTGGTATTCTCATACAAAGTGTATCGCTCGTATCGAACTCGCTATTCGATGACAATAGTGATCCGTTACGATAGTGAGTAGGTAAGAGTTCGTTCGCTATCTACTAAGGCTAATTCATAAACGTGTTTGAAACTTACGCCACCGTTTAGCCTGTCCCTTTCTATGTTAACCTTTTTTAACGAAGTGTGAAAGGGATAGCAACACGATTTATAGGAAGTGGGGTTTAACTAGGTTTATGAATAACAGTATTTGTTTTTAACTGCCATGCGGTTACAGCAGCAACAGCAATTCTGTAGTTCAAGGTGACGCCGAAACAAAATAGAGTCACATGGGTAATTATTTATTTATTTTATTAATGGACTCGACTGTTCGTCATTTGCCAATGTCATGTTACAGAAAATTCAATACATTCAATAGTCCTCTATCTTCCTCCAGAGGAGTCGCCGTAGCGTCATCACTCTGGACGAAGCAGCTCGACAGTCACGTTCACTCCCGAGCTTGTAGCGGGAACTCTTGATAAAAGCTTGAAACTTCAGATCTTGCATAAATAATCCAATAACTTCACCATACTGTCATTCGCGAACATTTTCTGATTAATTTAACGTGATATTAAACACAAAATAGTCCCTGTAGACATTAAAAGGAAAATTATCTAATAATTTCGCAACCGTCGTTTTCCGCCATTTTCAAGAGAACCGAAAAAAAAAGTGTTGAGTGACCTGAATGACAGTGGGTGTCATAATTATTTATGGTATTTATGGCCGTGACGTCCGCCGTGAAGGTGCATGAGAAAGGAGGTGGCATGCACCTAGATGCGCCTGAACAGTATTATGCTAGCCATATACGACAATCATGGTACTGTGCTTGTTTCCAATGTAGTCAAATGTATTCTAACCGTATGGCAGTTAAAAACAAAAGTTATTTAACCCGTCGCCCCACGTCCTGGGCACCGTTAACCCTCCGAGCGCGTCGCGGGATTACGGCCAGATAAGAGATAACTCGATACGCAGGATTACGAGCTCTAAACACAGATTACACTGACGTATGGACTAGGGTTAAGGTTTAGGCTCGATCAATAGGTGCCTCTATACCATTGATCTCGTATAAACGACTAGATACACAAAGGTCTTACTAAAACAATTTAAAAAACGTCCAAATAATGTCCAATAAAGCAAATGATCCATTCATCCATTTGGACCTTCTTTGCGCTCGGACATTTTTAGAAGGCAGACTGTGTATCTAGTTGTTTATAGGAGATCAATGCTCTACACGCTCTTTCCCACGGTCATTCGACGTTCAGCTAACAGCAAATCAAGTGTAACACTTTGGACCGTTCTTATTATCTGCGTCGTAAGATTTAAAATCATACTGCAAGTGTTACCATTGATCTGCTGTTATCCGTACTATCCACACATGGCAATTATTTGTCAAATATAACAAATACGCAAATACAAAATAGCCATCTGAAGTGCCACCATATCACAGAGAAAGGTGTATAGGAGAGTTTTTAACGCTGATTATCTCAAAAACTACTTGATCTATTGCAAGAATTCTTTCACTGTTAGATACCTATATAAAAGTTAAAACTATGTAACTGTAAGGAATTATTAAATTCGGTCCAGTAGTTTTTGAGACAATCTCAACCTTATTATATACTAGCTGTACCCCGCAACTTCGTTTGCGTAGAGGAGGAGGATGGAGGAGATCAGGAGGCAGATCTTCCTCTCTGGATCCTTGTTTCCACATCACATACCGCCATGGCTTATAGCCTATGAGCTGTCCGAATATTGCAGCTATCTCCTAGTGAAATCTCTTCAGTAGTTATGGCGTGATACTTGCACAAAGTTACAGACAAATAGACAAAAATTCTAAAAATTAGTGTTTTGGATCAGTATCGATCCTAAAACACATTACAATTATTCTTTTCAAAAAATATCCAATGTACAGACACAACTTTTTTTACAGTCTTATTTATGTATAGATAGATAGATAGATGATACTATTCTCTTTTCGACTACAAGCTGGATCCATAAATGTAATACAAGGGAAATAAGCGACAGTGAACACGTATTGTTAACCAATGTTCATTTTTCCTGTAATTTCATGAAAATTAAATTAAATGTTAAATTCAGAATTGCTTTAAAAACGCAAACGTTTTGCGGTGAACGAAGCATAGTATTTAAAAACGTTATTACGTCCCTAGGGACCGTTAAATATTGCAAAACGTAAATAAATACTGCCATTGCGACAATTCAACGGTAATAAAACTAAAAGTCATACAATAAATACAACTCGAATTCCCTAGGGCTGCCATTAAATTACGTAAAATGGAAATGCAGTGAAAATCTCTTGTGAATTTAATTCGGCACAATAAAGGTACTTGCGTATTTGCAAGTTTTGTTTGCTTGCCTGTGCATTTGCTGAATACGGAAAGAGCAAAATGCAAACATTCGAACAAATGTATATTCTGAGCGGGATACATCTCATAACCACGTAACGCAGTTACCGAACATTAGCTGGTAGGGTTGGCACTTATGTGGTTTCTAGAAAATTCTATTTCGGTGGCTACTTTGTGGTATAGGTATTTTAAACCTAGAAGGCTAATCTATTTTAGTGGTACATAAAGCCTAAACATACGTTTCGCAGACGTGCAGTACCCTAATAAGTCAAAAATGGCAGGAATTACTTTAGCGAAACTGGTACCATTGTCAAGCTCCCGTTGGCCACTGAGTTGGCTAGAAAGTATGTGTCACTAACTTCGAGCGTTAGAAAAATACAGACGATTTTCGATTGCGTCTACGCCTCGCAGGCGTAGATTAGGCTTCTAGGGCTAGACTAGTGGCGCCACTGATAAAAAAATGCAATCGGTTGCACCTTCTGTGAAAGTCCTGGATTGGTTTCCTACTCGGGAAGGTACTTGTATTGAACTTTTTCAAAGCCTGGTTGTAATTTTTTGTCGTTTCTGTATGTCTATGACTAGACCATAGGACCACAGGGAATTCTAATTTGGGCCATACGTAAAATATTATAGTAAATCATCAACCCTAAAACTTGTTAGAATGCCAAAGATTATAGTTTTGTAGCTTATCTTTTTGCATTTATTCGATATAAGGCGCTCTTTTCAATACGTTTCATCACTCAAAATGAGATAAAACATCTAAATATCAACCAATATTGAATTAAAAGCTTATTCAAAATACAGAATCTAAATATAAAACAAATTTATTAATCAACCCGTGCTTTTATCGCCGGCGAAATGTGCGGTTTCCTAGTTCCAAGCGCGCTTTCTCGAGCTCCAGAAATCAGGAGGCAACCCTAATTAGCTAACCCACAACCGCGAACTAATTACACAAAGCCACCTAGTTGCCTAAATTAAAAGTTACAATCCTGTTTAATAAATTAAAAGTTACCTACTGTATAGAGTTCGTAATTATGCATCCGCGCGGACCATTAATTAATTTGCGTCCAACTTGCGTCTGTTTGCAATGCGTATTGTACTCGAGACACCATTTTAGGGAGTTTGTATGCTGCATATTTGTTGCCCAGAGTGTTTTGTACTAACGGATTATAAACGAGCTTTTAGAGGATTAATCAGTGCATTCATATAGGTATTCGAGATGTTTGTAGGGTTCCGTGCATCAAGAGGAAAAAAAGGAACCCTTAATCACTTTGTTGTGGTGGGCGGGGCACCTCTGTCGCCGAAACGATGATCGATGGAGTAAGTGCGTTCTAATGTGGAGACCCCGGACGGGTAGAAGAAGCGTGGGCAGACCACCAGCCAGATGGTCCGATGACATCAAGAGGGTTGCTGGCTCGGTGTGGACCAGACAACCTTGGGATCGGGCCACATGGAGGATTCATGGAGACGCATATGCCCAGGAGTGGGCTGCTGTATGCTGAAGAAGAAGATATCACTTTGTTGTCCATCTGTCTGTCTGTCCGTCTGTCTAGCTGTCAAGACCTATATCTCAGAAACGCGTGGTTGAAATTAATACCAAATGCAGCCGCGAATAAAACAAATTTCGACGTCAACGCAATCAAAAGATGAAAACCAAAACTTATAGGGTACTTCTTGCTGACCTAGAATCATGAAATGACAATGCCAGATTCTGCCCCATCATCAACCGCAAGTTGTACAAGATAACGAATAAATGTAAAAAGTTTTGTACAAGTTGCGATTCGAAAAAAATAGCTTAATTAAGAATTCAGAAAATAGTAAGAAATCGAAGCGAATTATTCACTGTTTTTGTTATTCTTCTATAGGAGTTGCGAGAGTAGTAGAAAATGAAACTGATTATGATTATGCAATATGAAACCTGTAATAAGGCCCCAACAAAATGATAGGTACAGCTTAAATGGTCACGTAGTTTTGTAGGTGGGGGGCAAAGCTCCATTGAAATGTGGCAATGTCTTTTCGACGTCAACGCAATCAAAAGATGAAAACCAAAACCTATAGGGTACTTCCCGCTGACCTAGAATCATGAAAATTGGCAAGAAGCTAGGTCTTATAGCACAAACAAAGGAAAAACATCCGAAAACTGTAAATTTTAAATTACATCTCCCAAAAAATATTTTTTTCTTATTACAAACTTATGTTTGCAGATGATCAACTAACCAGGAGTAGGTATGTTGATGTATTGGCAAAATATTTTATAATTGCATAGATAATTTGGTCTCTAAATCTAGTTTATCTTTTCGTTACAGCAAAGTTACGGGGTTAAATGCGTTGCACGGAAGCCTTGGTGCGCGGGTCCGACTTGGGCGGGTTTTTGAAGCTTATATGTATAGAGCTTTCAAAATATCTTCAATGTCCATTGCCATAAAGCCCTGTTTTTACCCAGGTAAAACATGCAAGATCATGTGTCACCACGCCCGCGTGTTAGTTATGTCGGGCTCACCGCCCTGAAGGGGTAGCATACCGACTAAACGTCCTGGGGTGTTCCACCTCGTGCCATTCTTGCCGAACCACGAGAAATGTATCATTTGATTTTCAAGTTCAATTTGTCATACAGTCCTAAGAAATATATGATTTTATTTTCAAACACATGTTGCCATCTGTAAAGACATATGGGCCATAGATTGTCATTGCCATAGAGTACCTACTAGGAAAAGTATGGTTTTATTTATTATTTATTTATTAAAATAAGATAAATATTCTTTATTGCAAAAAAATAAAAAGTATTAGGTACACAAAAGAAATAGGCAATACAGTTAGTATTACAATTGGCGGTCTTACGCTCAAAGCGATCTCTTCCAGACAACCTTTGGGTAGAGAATTCGGCGTATGAATAGGTAGCTTGTTGAGCAATATTAAATACCTATCACTAGCTGGTACTTAAGATAAGATTTATTCTTAGGAAGATTTACAGGTATTTCATACTAATATAGATAACGATTATGAGTGAGTGCCAATTACAAATCTCCACATATGATTAGTCTTACTTGAGTCGGTTCGGTACCTACTTATATGATTTCATTTTCAAACCCAATAGGCGTCATATTCATGTCTGTTTTAAATCGCCCCAGTGCATGCCCACCGCGGTCCCTGTAAAATACGAGCGGCTGTACGCAATAAAAGTAAATATGTCGAGGGATTACTATTACGCTGGTCGTAAAACGCAACCGTTCGCGGTATGGGGCCACAGGGCCACAGTTAGGTGGCTCTGGTGGACCAATACATGAAATTGACAGTTGGCTACTATTTGACACAACTCCACTGGCTATTTCGATTCTGAATGACCATGCCAGATTCTGCTCCACCATCAACCGCAAGTTGTACAAGATAACGAATAAATGTAAAAATATCTCCGTTTTTTTTTTATAATTATTGGTTTAAAATAAAGTTTTGTACAAGTTGCGATTCGAAAAAAAACAGCTTAATTAAGAATTCAGAAAATAGTAAGAAATCGAAGCGAATTATTCATTGTCTTCATTGTCATTTTCTACTACTCTCGCAACTCCTACTGATTGTGATTATGCTATATAAAACCTGTAATAAGTCCCCAACAAAATGATAGGTACATCTTCAATCGTCTCGTAGTTTTGTAGGTGGGGCAAAACTCCATTGAAATGTGGCAATGTCTTTTGAATCAATTCTGTCGTTTATTATCAAGTTTGTTAATAGCGTTGTTTTAACCAACTGAACCGTTTGCCTCTCTCTATTTACCGTTCTCAAGTGGAAGTATTTACACCCAACTGCTGTAAGAAGCATAGATATGTTATATTTTGATATACTCGTGTGGTTTAGTGATTAGTGACCAAATCTACTGTCAGAGTTGTTCAGGCCGCCCCCGCCGAGTGACAACTTTCAAATTATATTCTACTTGTGTGCTAAGTTCACAATCACACCCAATACCGTGTTGACACGTCACAATTTTCGCGGCATTGTAAATATTTCACGCGTTTTTGAGATTCTGAATCCGTCTTTAAAAGTTATATGCCAAATAATGTTCCAGTAAACATGTTGCCCCATGTACTTGTAAGGCGTAGGTAAGTATATAATGTTACCTAGATATCTGTACTGAACCATGTATACTTGTAATGTAAGGCGTATAAGTAGATATTCTAATGTAATACCTGTACCTGAAGTCTAGGTAATTTTAATTAATACTAGGTACACAGCGATCGATGCCGTCAGCGACACGCGCGCTAATTATCGGCGCTGCTGGGTTGGCGTAGCACAGGGAGGGAACGGTGGGGGCGGTAAACTTGATAACATTAGGAGCCGAAACGTGGACACTGACGGTGAGGCTGGCTCGCAAGTTCAAAGTCGCTCAGCGAGCTATGGAAGGAGCTTTCAAAGAGGAAGCACATATACCTAGTACCTATCGTCGAAACGTGAACATTGATGGTGAGGCTATGGAAATAGCTATCAAATAGGATAAAAGTTAGAAGAATATAATGAAAAATATATGGATTTGATATTTACTTCTCGTTAATAAACATCAATAGCATACAATTTGGAAAGTAAATTACTTTATTATTTTATTGGTACACGAAAGAAGATGCATAAATATTAGAAACGGTAAGAAAGTTAATGTAAACCGCTGCCCAAATCAAGTGTCTTATTTTGTAAACAAAAACTACCCTACTAACATTTTAAGCTGTTCTGTGATTATTGCATAGTTATTTTCACATTATTAGATCGGATCACTTTATTTTCACGACGATTAACAGGTTCGATCAATAAATTCCTTCAGTGCTACATCACAACAGGTATTTAGACAGACGATCATATTTGTTTACAAAATAAGATACTTGATTTGGGCTGCGGTATACGTATGTAATGTTTATTCAAAATTTGGGCCATCTTTGGCCAATTTTGAGATACAATAAAATTGTCCCCTTTGAATTAATAAAAATTAAGGAATAAATGAATTATGAATTAAGGGAACGTTTGGTTAAAATGGGGATGAGACATTCCTCCATCACTTTAGTATCTCTGCTGTTAACTGAAACATCGAAATCAGTTCCTTCAGTGTTATATCACAACAGGTAATTAGACGATCATATTTGTTTACAAAATAAGATACTTGATTTGGGCTGCGGTATAAATATAATGACATGAACAGACGTACAGACCACAATGTAGTTTGTATTAGCGAAACGAACATCATCGTTGCCATTGTAACATGTTATAATTTATCGGTCGGCGATGTCGGCGGATGCGTTCCGTTTATATACACAGATGATTTTTGCTTGTATTTTATTAATATGACCCTACTGTATCACCTATATACTGTGCCAGGCCCGTTGTAAGCTCAGGGCAACAATGAAATGCCATTACGGCGGCTTTAATTGGCCCTCTGAGCGATAATTAATTTCTACTTGATGTTTGATTAACGATGCGATTTTTAAATCGATTTCTGAGAAATTGAGATCGTGGGCTTGGAACTAGATTCGTTCCATTATTATGGGTTTCGGTTTATTAAGAGCCTTCCATGAGCCAACTAACTGTAGGTAAGTTGTAGTTCGCATAATTGCGAAAAACGGCCGTTTCTGGCACGTTTGTGAACTACAACTTACCTACATTGCATCACGTTACAAATAAGCATTTAAAAAATAATATTTATAGCAATAAACAATGTGAACGTAGCTTTTTTGAATAAAATTGATTATATTGGAAGATATGATTTTTTCAAGATTGGCGGCGCTAGTTGGCTCATGTTGGAAAATTGAAATGATTTTCCCTGAAATGAAAACTTTGAAAAAAAAAATATTAATCGCGAAATAGACTGACTCAGACTTATTGGCGATGAATAAGTTTTTAGTAAGTTCCATGGAAACAACAAAAAATCTATTGTGATCACGGAATAAATACCAAGATTGTACTCATAATGCAAAGAACCGTCCGTGGCCGTACTGCCACGGAATACGTGTCAGTACATTTTTTTTCAGTCACTAATTGAATTGGGAACATTCGTTTCGGTCAACCACTTATATTTTATTTATTTTATTAATGGGCTAGACAGTTCGTCATTTGCCAATGTCATGTTACAGAAAATTCAACATATTCAATAGTCTTCTATCTTCCTCCAGGGGAGTCGCAGTAGCGTCTTCACCCTGGGTAGCCGCGTCTTCATGTCTTCATCCAGAGGAGACGCCGTAGCGTCATCACTCTGGACGAAGCAGCTCGACAGTCACGTTCACTCCCGAGCTTGTAGCGGGACTCTTGATAAAAGCTTGAAACACCAGATCTTGCTCAAATTATCCAACAAATTCACTATACTGTCACTCGCGAACATTTTCTGATTAATTTAACGTGATATTAAACAAAAAACACCCACTGTAGACATTAAACTGAAAATTATTAAATAATTTCGCAACCGTCGTTTCCCGCCATTTTCAAAAAGCCTATTAGTCGTTATTTGAACTTTATTTACTTGTAACAAAGTTAAAATGATCTCGGTACTGAGTCTTACAAGTAAAGAGATGCAACTAGGGCGGTTGGGCCGCGGCAGAAAGTTGAAACAGTGGCAAGTTTGAAAGCAACAGATGCTAGGGACCGCTTAATGAAATAAGGAATGGGTGTACACCCGACGTTATTACTGACGGAGAATATTATTAAATTCCATGGTGTTTGAGTAAAAAAATCTTATTAAACCATAGAGCAAGAACCAAACCATACCTAGGTAAGTACTGATTTTTTTTTCAATATTTATCCCGTGCGGGAAAGGCAAAGGATCTTAGTCCATACAGCTTGGTCTTATGTTTTAATTGTTCAGTAGGTTTTTAGTCATTCGTACAGTCGAAGACAGAGATAAGTATACAGGGAATCTCAATAAGGTTGAGATTTTCTCAAAAACAACTGGACTGAATTTAAATTCTTTTACAGTTGCTACTCTTTTAATTTATTCTAATGTTTTTTTAAGAAAAAATTAATTGTTATTCCTTGCAATACTTTTTTCAAAGGAGTTTATAAAACGAGAAGCTTTTTGTAGTTAGTACAGTCGACAGCAGATCAATGGTAACACTTGCAGTACGATTTCAAGTCTTACGACGCAAATAATAAGAACTGTCAAAAGTAAAAAGTGTTACCATTGATCTGCTGTCGACTGTACCAGCACAACTTCATAATAGGTATTTCTACGGAAGTTTTTTATAACCACGGAAGTTATAAAATTTTAAATACCTAGGTATTGTAGGGATAAGGATGTCTTACTAATTTGGGACAAAATCCATTTTTTTTTTGATTTTTACCTAAATTCCCAAAAGCCTAGTAGAAATAACTAATGAAAACTCTAGTAGGTACTTACTGAAACGTAATTGTTGATAATTGGATCGATGCTACCTTTGAGTTTGGATAACAATCGGTACAGGTGTATTTCCGAAAATATGACTGACCTGGAAATCAAACTTCTCTATCATTTGTTACCAGGCTCTCAGAAAATAGGTGTTCAGTTTTCTAATAAACCATAAAAATACAGCAACCTACTCCAAATACGACAACAATATTTCGCCCTAAAACAAACAAGCGTTGTGTCTCGAAAACCCGTTTGTACCGCTTGTGAATTTTGGTCGCCTGGTAACATAATAAACTTAACCACTGAAAATACGCAAAACCAACCTTTTGCACTTGCTTTAGAGTTCCATAGTATGCAAGGACAAGTTGGTAGTTTTGTAAGTAAACATACTAGGGTACCAGAATGTCATGGGCGGTGACGGTAGACTGTCTTTCCCCTCGGGGTCCTGTCAATCTCCGAAGCAAGAGGGGAGGGGAAAATCGTCTTTGCATCTCACAGTACAGTTGGTGCCCGAATTGTTGCGGCTTGTCTGTTTGTTTGTTGCAAACATAACAGTTGTCGTTGATTTGTTTGTGCTTCGATGGGTAATTGACTTGGCTCGAGTGTGTTTTGGAGCCTACATGCCGCATGTCAAAGGTAATGTAATCAGGTGCTTCTGTTGCACAGACCACAAGTGGCGGATTTATTCATTTACCGCCAGTACTTGACCTGCTATCATGAACAACATAGTACCCATAAGAGGTCAATGTAAACTGGATTTGGCCAACGGCACCTAGTATGTATGGAACCCTCGGTGCGCGAGTCCAACTCGCACTTGACCGGCTTTTTTTTATTTTTCCGAATTTTACATCGATATACATATTATTTTCGTCACACTCTAGTTTGTCGACATATGATTTGTCGCACTAACGTTCGTCGCACTTTAGTTTGTCGACATATGATTTGTCGCACTAACGTTCGTCGCACTTTAGTTTGTCGACATATGATTTGTCGCACTAACGTTCGTCGCACTTTAGTTTGTCGACAAATAATTTGTCGACCATTCGTTCTGTCGGTCAAAAGTTCATCGAACATTTGTGTGTCGCACTTGCGTAGTGGAGCCTTGCCGCCCCTATCGACGTCTACAATTCGATACCCTAGTTCACAATCAATTTGAAAATGAAAAAAAAAGGAAAAAATGTTTATTCTTAACAGTACATTTACATATATCACAGATTAGCGGCGACTCCCACACTTGGCTAGGCCTGTCCTATGGGAGCCAGTACCAGATTATATTAACTGTATGGTTGTTAAGTGGCTGCTGGATATAGCTTTATTTACATAGTTTACAAGTACAGCATATTATATTATCTACTATAATTTTACATTTTTTTGGTCAATAAAATTGTAACTTAATGATTTGTGCACTAAGTATTTATCGTCCATTTTTTCTATGATTGTGAACTAGGGGATCGATGTGTCAGTTCCTTCCTAGACTAGATTATTTTTACAACCCAACGACAAACGATTTAGTTAAGATTGCACAAGAAATAGTTCAATCTGTGGTCAAGTCGGCCAGACACTCTTGACCGATTCCCTCGACGGAACCAAACGCGTCTACGCAAATCGTAGAAAAAAAATGGCCCTGTAATAGTTTCCGTAGCCATAACATAATTTGTGTAATTGGCCCCAAATATGGTGCCCCTAAAATGTGCCCTAAGCTCCAGCCTACTTAGCTTGCTGGTAAATCCGCCACTGCAGACCACTTACCCAATAGACCTTGAAATCGGTACTTCGCACGCGAAAAATTCTGTCAAAGATGTCAGCGCATAGAGACGAAGCGGGGACAGGGGTGCCGTATTAAAGAGAGGCGTACATGTGGATAATATCTCTGTTACTTCGCGACACGTGTAACCTAGAAATATTATGGCTACCACCAAGGATAGAGGTGTTCCACTTCTGCTAAAATCCAGAGGGATATGTCGAGTCTTCATAATTGTCGTACCTTCATTTCTAATACCTCTATTTAAAATTTGAAACCACATCCAAAGTCAATTCCATCGACTTCCTACCTAATACCTTTCTCAACTCAAACACCGCCAGGATTAATAGGTACCTCTGTAATTTCATACTGTAGGTTTATCCCAGACTCAATATCAGGAGGCCGTCCCATTGGTCGGATCCATGATACCTACTCGTTCGCAATTAACGTCTCTTCCGACGCCTCTGGCTACCGACAAATCACTTTTCAGGCCCCCCTCTATAATCTCAACTTACTTGGCACAGACTAAAATTGACAAGGTCCAAAAATTATTAACACTCTAAATACCCTAAAAAAAATTCCAATTTAAGATTTTGTCTCTCTGAATACATTGATTATTTTTCGGTAAAATTAGGCATTCCGGAAGTACTGTGGCTCTGACGCTACTACGTCAATACGTAATGGGAATCTAACCCATACAGCCAAGTAATACATTGTATTTTTGTTTGTAAGACTTTTTAAATGCTTTCTAGGTAGTCAGAATCATATTTGGCGAGTCCACGAGAAAAATGGCAATGAACATCCAGAGGAGACGCCGCCGTAGCGTCAACATTCTGGCTGGACGAAGCAGCTCGACAGTCACGTTCACTCCCGAGCTTGTAGCAGGACTCTTGATAAAAGCTTGAAACTTTACATCTTGCTCAAATTATCCAATAAATTCACCATACTGTTATTCGCGAACATTTTCTGATTAATTTAACGTGATATTAAATACAAAATAACCACTAGTACCTAGTAGATATTAAAAGGAAAATTATCAAATAATTTCCCTAATTTAATTATTTCTATTGATAAATGGTCGATATAGAAAACCTTGATAACTTTTACACTGTGGCAAAATAGGGAAGGCCGCCTTACCGGATAACATACAGACTACCCCAGCAGACTAACATCCATAAAATGACACATAACGAGGTATTGGGAGGGCCAGTTATCGAATCACTTGGAATGCATAGGATATTTAACGCGCGTATGAAAGTGGGTGATGCGATTTCTCGGTAATTGCTTCTCGGGTCAGAGATGTAATGAAATCTTTTTGAGAAATGGGCTTGGGGAATTAGGTAGGTATTTAAAGTTTGTTTTTAAATGGTCTGTATTTAAATAAAAGAAATAAAAAGTACATGCCATTTAGGAATGAACGCACAAACTTAAAGTTTAAAGTTTTTACGGACTAATAACTACAATGAAAATATAGTAACTAAATGTCTTAAAACCTATGGCTAGGTATTTAAAGTGTAAAAAGTCGAATAAAAACGTTTTGTAGGAACATTATTTTAATCTGCTTAGGTCAGATAAAGTTACAATCTTTTTTTTATTATTATTAATGGACTCGACAGTTCGTCATTTGCCAATGTCATGTTACAAAAATATCAATGTATAAATAGTCTTCTATCTTCATCCAGGGGAGTCGCCGTAGCGTCATCACCCTGGGTAGCAGCGTCTTCATGTCTTCATCCACAGGAGACGCCGTAGCGTCAATCACTGCGGACGAAGCAGCTCGACAGTCACGTTCACTCCCGAGCTCGTAGTGGGAATCTTGACCATGGCGCCAAACTTCAGATCCTGCTTGAAATCTCCAATAACTTCACCATACTGTCATTCGCGAACATTTTCTGATTAATTTAACGTGATATTAAACACAAAACACCCACTGTAGACCTTATACTGAAAATTATTAAATAATTTCGCAACCGTCGTTTCCCGCCATTTTCAAAAAGCCCACATAAAGTTATCACACAAAGCACGATAGACGCGACGCCGCGGAGGTGTCAAAGTGACATTATTACAAGGCGTTTGACATTTGTTTGACAGCTCCGCGGCGTTGCGTCGATCGCTCACGCGACTTGTGCTAGCCTCACAGATCGACTTTAATAATTAAGCAAAAATAAAAAACCTTAGACTCAGTACCATACAAGTCTCAAAGCTTTGGAATTATTCCATAATTTTGTCAAGGATTTTTTTATGTTGTTCATTTCATGCGAAGCTTTGTGGTTTAATTTGACAATCGATTTAAACCTCAGATCAGTTAATAATCTCTTTTAATGGTGGTCGATCGATATTTGGACAGCAACCAGATTTATCAGGGACGTTTCAAGAATTGTTTTCTGTTCTCTCTATTTTTATTTTTTAAATACATTTGGTAAAAACTCTAGGCTTATAATTATATAGGCACCCACACTCGCAAATTTAACAACTGGCCTGAGATTTAAACCATGCATGTACTCGTATGCAAAATCTTACATGAACATCTCATTATCAATCTCATTGTGTTACTTGGTACCTAATTATTTATTACGCTAGCGACTATGCGAGTCATTCCTTCGATTTCTTCTGCTCTTATTTTTTCCGATGGCTCAGTGAGTCGAAGTAAGTGTACCCCTCTACTTCTACTCGCTTCGCAGCACTACTTAGCCGAGTAGAGACTTTACTTAGGAACACCGTGTGAGGCGTTACTAATATTTGTACCATCAATGTCTTTATCAGCGTCAAAAGTTGCATTTTTCCAACCATTTAACTCCAGTCCTACAAACTTGGAATCCCTGGTGGCGTCCGACCGCTCGCATGTCCCGGCCCGGGCGTCATGAACCGTTATTACACCAATATTTCTAATAGCGCCATCCAATCTCGCGCGATGGCCACCCTGCTGTTAGTCGTATGACATCGTTCGTGCACCGGTCGAACTATTACGTGTTTGCTTTCTTTTTCATCGGATGTAGCTATATTTATTTCGTTAGCTTTCAGTGGAAATTCTGATACAAATGTTTATACAGACGCTTTAAATCATTCTCCCAAATATTACAATATTTGATGACAGTCATAAATTAATGTGTAATGTCTCGATTATATTACACACACTTCGTTAAGTCAAGTCAAATTTATTTATTGCAAGTAAGCTCGTTGAGTACATTTTTGCACGTCAATATATTTTTTGAATTTACATTTACACCACTTTGCAAGGAAAAGGTGCCAACGCTGAGATAATTTGCAAGGATAAGGTGATACGCTATTAGAAATAGAGATAACCAATTCACTCTTTGACCACGAATTTTCTTCTAGCAGCAGAATGGACCTCTGTCATCTTTGCATTGTCATCTTCAGAAATCATTTAGGTTCACTAATATAATACTCCTAATACTCTCATTGTAATAAAAATAATCTCCGTTACGTAGGTTTGCTAGTTAGACACTATTTTGATCTGAATTTAACCGATTGTTACCTTATTTGATCACCGTATATAATATATTCTAGACGTACCTAACCTTACAAAATAATCATTATTATAGAATTTATATCAATGACGACACATTTTTTTTACCTCAGATCAAAATTTTTACAGTTTCAAAACTTTAATTTCAAAGCCTAATAGGTAAACCTTTGCAATTTCCTAAATACTAACTCATTTCTCGAGACTCTGTCATATCACAGAACTTAAAACCATCAAAGCTTTATAAGCTTACAATTGGTGTACAAGCACCGGAAAATCCAAAACATCGCACCCTTCAAAATCCACTCTTGGGTCTCAATTTCCATAAACTGCTAAGATTATTTCCACATGATTCTCACCTACTGTCACGGATGTTAATCCCCGAAAGGTACACTGGAGCCATCACTTCCATCCCATTCCGGCGACATTTCCTTGTATCGAGGCGGACGCATCGACAGTTCTCTCACGCCCGCAATATGTGTCGAGGGCAGGGCGAGGCAGTCGGGACATTGAATATCCTGTCGTGTGACTAGGGAATCAACCCGGGTTTTGTTAGCCTTGGAATTGGCAATTGTGTTGCCATACTTGCACAGGTTTTAGAGGTTCCAAGAGCAAATGCAGAGGTGTCTTACCGAATAGATTTCGCGTCATCGCGGTCTCACATTCATAACCATTTGATACACCTATGTAGATACCAAGGAATCAATATATATATAATATGTGCTGCAAGTTCCAATAGATGAGAAAAAACCCAGAGCTTTAAATTTTGTCGAGAGAAAGACTTTGTTATATTCATTTTCCCGCTCTATAGTGGAGATTGTTACTTGGAACAACCAGAAATTTTCAGGTAAATATCACTTTTTAGGTTTGTACAGTCGACAGCAGATCAAGTGTAAAACTTTGGACTTTGTACCGTTCTTATTATCTGCGTCGTAAGACTTGAAATCGTACTGCAAGTATTACCATTGATCTGCTGTCGAGTGTTCCTACAAACGGCAATTACTGTGTTAAACACATTCGATATTTCGACAGCATTGCAGCCATCATGATCACGAGACGACTGAAGTCGACTCACTCCTCAATGATTTACACGGTAATTCCCGTTTCAATTAAATATCAATAAAAATAGAGATACAATTCAATTAAACTCAACTCAGCTCGGCTCAACTCCACTCAACTCATAGCAACTCAATTCAAATACACTTTACTGTCTGTACATATGTATAATAAGACTGTAAAAAAGTTGTGCCTGTACATTGGATATTTTTTGAAAAGAATAATTGTAATGTATTTTAGGATCGATACTGATGCCAAAACACCAATTTTTAGAATTTTTGTCTGTTTGTCTGTGACTATGTTCAAGTATCACGCCATAACTACTGAAGCGATTTTGACGGGAGTTTCACTAAGAGATAGATGAAACATCCGGACAGCTCATAGGCTATAAGCCATGGCGGTATGTGATCTGAGAATAGAACTTTTTCTACGCAAACGAAGTTGCGGGGTACAGCTGGTACATAATAAGACACAATAAATGTAAAAAAATACAAAACATAATGTACAATTTAAAATAATAAGCAAGGCTTTGCAGACAGTCATGCAACCAGGATAGGACTGTCCAAGCATTCGCAAATAGTACTGAGAATCCCATTGCCCGAGGCAAAGAGACGTTACCAAACGGATGCATCGCGTGATCTCAAGACCGCGAGGATATCAGAAATATTGGCTCAAAATTGCGGAAGCTGCAACTGGCGTCTCTTTGTAGCCTGGGGCAATTGCGGGTGAATTCAGACTTAAACTCGTAGCCAGTGAATTTTATCGCTTGAAGAGTGAGACAGGCTCATGGAATTCAAATGACTGTCACATTTCAATGGAGCTTTGACCCACCTTCAAATCTACGTGACCCATTGAACCATTACTTCAGTAATGTTTATTTCAATAAACAGTTTTTTTATATACACTACTAAGGGTATGTGTATAATTATCAAAATGATGTTCAAGATGGACCAGCGCCATTTTGTAATGGGGAGATGTATTCTCGTTGCCAGCGATTGCAAAAATGCTGTCGAATTTGTTCCAGTCTGGCGTAGTGATTTAGGCTGCTAGGGCTGTAGTCCTGTCACGGTCGCCAAATATGTTGAGGATGTGATCTTCCAATAAAAGATTGTATCACTTTCAACTATGTTTTTAATGGATTATAGTAAAATAAAGCTACATGTAAGTAATGGTCGGTGCCGAGGAACGAGTGCAAAGAAACACTTTTTGTCCGCAACTTCACAGGTAAGTAGTTTGTAGATAATTTCGCGTAAGTTGCGTAGACAATCATACTATCAAAAATTCACCCTCAGCCACAAACAGACATTACCTGCCCAATCATAATATAGATGCTCCCCTCACGACATCCGATAGTGTTATATGAGGTTCGTGAAATATTCCCTCTGTCACAGCTCGAGAGATAGCCGTAAGTCGTGCGTACGGAGAGGCAATCGATAAGCCGTGTAGATAGATGCGTTATGAGATCCTGGTACTCGGGAAAGAGTTGTAGGTAATATAACCGCCGATAGAATATTGCTCTGGGAATAGGAATTGAATTCTTATAAGTGTCGAAGGTGTCTGAAGTCACACCTTCATCCTTTATTAAGGTACCGCTTTGTAGCCGATTGCAGACAGCAGACAGCGTCGTCTGCTGCTACGAGTCGGGTGACAGATCACTACGGAATGATACCTTTACAGGAAAATAATTAGCTTTGGTTATTTAAATTTTTGTATGTGTTAGATGGGCAAGATTTGGAGAAACTTATAATATAATCACCAAGATCTATTCACTGTAAACCCGTTTCTACGAATAAATATATTTGAATTAAAAAAAATCGCAACTGCATTTAAAACCGTTGCAAACTATAGGGACAGTCTTTTGCTGTTTTTGCTATTTATCTTCTTAGTTTGATAGTAGAACTAATTGGACAGAAATATTTCAATTAATTCAACTTTGTAATTTATTCGGAAAGTTGAACTTTTTGGACAAAATTTATCCTATTAGTTCAACTTTCTAATTTTAATCATGGCAAGCAAGCATTCATAAGCAAACTTGCAATGTGTTGAAACACAATGTTGAACTATCAATTCCCATAATGTTGAGTGCAATAGGTTCGAAATTACTTACAAAGGATTGTTATCGCTAGTTCTAAACTGTAAAAGTAGTTTTAGCCAGAAATCAACAGCTAAGTAAAGCCTGCTACAGGCATCCCAACTTTTTCTTTTGTATGAACTAGTATGATGATGATACCCACATACCTATTTAGACCTCATCCACGTGTCTTCTTCTTAGTCGTTGGTCGTGGTCATCGCTTCAGTCGCAGTCTCTGACGGCTGCTCTCCTGGTGCAGACGTGCAAGGGATCGGCCACGGCTGCCCTAATCTGATCCGTCGATCGCGTTGGCGACCTGTCGCGCGCTCGGGTACCGTCAACCTTGCCCTGAACCACCAGTCGCTCAATCGATTCAACTCCACGCCGAGACACGTGCCCAAAAAAAGTCAGAATGCGAGCCTGAACTACAGAGGATAGACGTTGCTTGATCATCCACGTACGCAACAAAAAAAGATGACAGCTACCGTTAATTTAATGGAGGACACAATATAATTTGCTCGCCAGGTAAAAGTATTATCCCAAAACAATATTAGCTACGTGAGGGGAATCGTTTACAAATTGACTTTACGACCGTTGCCATCGCTATGTGATGTGTGGGAGGCATTCGATAGGTGTATTGGGATTCAATGGTGTATTGCTTGTATATTTATGTCTAATATTTTATGGGGCCATTATCTCGTAGGAGTTATGTGGGAGATATTATGAATAAATGCCGTAAGTATACAGGATGTTCTTGAATATGTCACAAGCCTAACCATCCGTTAGGCTTGTGGCATACATTAATTCTGCGCTTAAGTAAATTAAACAATTTGCGGGAAAAAATGAAAATACCTAATAAAAAAATCAATTACTTACTTATTACAAAAATTATTACCTACTTATGTGCATTGTTACTATTCTTTGGAGTTTTTATATTTTAAGGATTTTTTAATTTTTTGCAACCATTTCTTTGACTGGAATTTGACATACTTAATGGTCATTTCCAAAGGCACTGTGACTTGTGACGTACTTAGTACAATTTTTTGGCAGTTTTGATTTACTAAAAAACCTTACCAATTTATTATTTATCATGAGTACAAGTCCCAGTTTCAATTTGTCGAATGAATTCAAGGACACCCTTGTCGGAAACCATCCCCTCTGGTCAGTCACTCACGACGTCACGAGTTCTTAAAGAACTTTGAAGGTCTGGCTTCATGTGAACGAACTCCCTCGTTTAAACTACACAACAAGGAGGTAGTTCAAAGTAAAAAAAACACGGAACCCTTACATTAGAGCTAACTTACAATAAGCACCATTACCGTAAGAATCTGAGATTTAATTAAGGCGCTGCGTAGTGCCCGAGGCAGGGCCTTAATTAGGATATGAAGGCCCGGGGCGAGAGATTACGTCCCTGTATAAACTACGGAAAATGCTGTACTACTAACTACAGTACTAGAAGCGTAGATTATGGCGTACGAATTTTGTATCCATGTAGAATATTCTGGATGCGAAGTTCTAAGTAATTCGATGACTACAGCACAAGACAATTTTACTAATCCTATACTTAGTATAGGATTAGTAAAATTGACTTTTGTTAGAGTTAGATGCGGAAGAATTTATAGTCCCAGTGGAACCATCATTTGTAACCAATAGAGGAAATAATGAGTTAATCCCGAGATATATGCATGGTATTGTAGTTGACAATGGGTTCAGAACACATGTTGCTGGCATATTACCTCTAATCTAGCGAATGTGAACCAATGTTTTTTTTATAATCGTGGCTTAAACTAGCATTCCCTGTTATATACGGTCGAAGACAGAGAATGGTGTACAGTAGAGTTTTTAAGGTTGCGATTATCTCAAAAACTACTTGACCTATTGCAATAATTCTTTCACTGTTTGGTAGATAAAAGTTAAAACTATGTATCTGTGAAAGAATTACTAAATTCGGTCCAATAGTTTTTGAGAAAATCTCAACCTTATTGAGGCCCGTGTATACTTATCTCTGTCTTCGACTGTACTATGGTTGCAGATACATTAGAAATACGATCTCAATTTTCCAGACTCTGCAAAAGCTGCACCTTGCGGCGATACCTTCCCGGCCGTGATTCTAATCCAGGACTCCTTAGACAGAGATAAGTATACAGGGGGCCTCTTTAAGGTTGAGGTTTTATCAAAAACTACTCGACAGATTTTAATTTTTTTTTACATTTATACAGTTTAATTTTTATCTACCTAACAGTGAAATAATTGTTGCCATAGGTCAAGTAGTTTTTGAGAAAATCTCATCCTTAAAAAGGCTCCTGTGCACCTTTCTCTGTGCTCCACCGAACAGAAGGCAAGTCGGCTAGAAGATCGTCAACAGCACGTGACTTTATACTTCGAGCTTATGCGCCCCTTGTACCTTTATGACTAGAGTTTGTGTTCTTGGGTCGCAGTACTCACCCTATATTCATCCCTGTTCCAAATTAAACCTCCGCATTATTTCCCTCGCCCGGGAAGGGAACCGACTAATTAGTATTCCGCAGGGACCATTGGAACAAGGTAAACAGTCCTGTGACTTGTGCAACGGAATATTCATGGTCTGAGGCATCAAGGTGGACCAAATAGGCTGTAGAGAGTCGATTGGCGTATCTTAGACCGCTATTAATAAATCACTCTCAGCTCAAAAGTCTTGAGAGAGACGAGTCAACGGCCTCAAGATGGCGTTCCTATTAATAAAAGTAACTTAGGTGCGCGTTTACGTGATCACGTGAGTAACGCCGTATTAATAAACAAAACTCTAATCCTATATGTATAACCGAAGGTTGACTGGTAGAGAATGCCGCATGGCATTAAGTTCGCCTGTACATAAAATCGTGTATAAAGAATAAATAAATAAATAAATAAATAAACTCAGTTCTCACGAGATTGTCAAACTCACACTTGAAAACGTATTTGCTGATTGTAAGCGAACCGCGACTTGAGAAAGACATCACGTGATACGCCCTCAAGATTGGTTTATTAATAAATTATACGAAATCAATCTGTAAAACGTCATTCGTTTTACAGGTAATTTCATAGAAACATTCTAGAAAATTTATGTACAATCTTTTACGACGCAAATAATAAGAACGGTCCAAAGTTTTCCGGTTCATGTGTTTTGGACTGTACGAGTAGGTACACCGATTTTTTTGGTAGAGTCAATTTAATAAATATTTGTTTATGAGTTTTTTCAGGGCATATCTGTAATAGAACTACACAATGCAAATAACTGGTGGAAATGTATCAGATATCAACGTATTTCAGGAGCTCTTTTTAATAAACAAACGAGTCGGCACGTTTTCAATTTAAGCGACACTGTTTGCTGATATAAAATATGCAAACTGTATTTATATGAAACATTGGGAACTTAAAATAACAATTTAACTAAAGTTAGGGGTTTTTCGGCCATTCCGCTTGCCCATAGCGTCTGAATACCACCCTGGCCAGAAAAGCACCGGGTTGAAAAACACCTTAACCTTTTGGACGGCGTATTACCGAATAGATGACTATTTAAACGATGAACATGCATGGTGTGTGTCGCCGGTTCCGCATGAAGGCTATCCTTCTAACATATTACTTCTAATATATTACTTAACAACTAGGTACATAACCATTACTTTTATTAGTTTTACTAATAATAGTAATGGTTATGTACCTTTTTTTATCCCAGGTAAAACATGCAAATCATGTGGCACCACGCCCGGGGGAGCGTGTTGGTTATGTCGGGCTCACCGCCCTGAAGGGGCGGCATACCGACTAAACTGTTTCACCTCGTGCAATGGTTATGTACCTAGTTATTAAGTAATTCTGTTGTCATTATTTTAAAAGATGTGCTGCTAAGAGTTTTTCTCCTCAGCGTTGGCACCTTTTCCTTGCAAAGTGGTGTAAATGTAAATCAAAAGAATATGTTGACGTGCAAAAATGTACACAACGTGCTTACTTGCAATAAAGATATTTGACTTTTTGACTTTGGCATGACAGTATCTACTGTCTCCTAAGACGAAGTGTATTACGTTTAACTAAGTCAACAACCCCGTCAAGGTTTATATCTCAAAAACTATGCTATCGACTAGCTGTAACCCGCAACTTCGTTTGCGTAGAGGAGGAGGATGGAGAGTCTAGGAGATCAGGAGGCAGATCTTCCTCTCTGGATCCTTGTTTCCACATCACATGCCGCCATGGCTTATAGCTTATGAGCTGTCCGGATATTTCAGCTATCTCCTAGGGAAACTCCCATCAAAATCCCTTCAGTAGTTATGGCGTGATACTTGCATAAAGTCACAGACTAACAAAAATTCTAAAAATATTTTTTTGGCATCAGTATCGATCCTAAAACACATTACAATTATTCTTTTCAAAAAATATCCAATGTACAGACACAACTTTTTTACAGTCTTATTATATGTATAGATTGTAAAATTCTTCCACCGATACATACCTAGTTAAATTGTAGATTGCAAAAGAATTTTTAAAACCTGGCAAGAATTTTTAACAAAATTGTAACT
Organism: Tachystola acroxantha; assembly: GCA_963506565.1. Lineage (NCBI taxonomy): Eukaryota > Metazoa > Arthropoda > Insecta > Lepidoptera > Oecophoridae > Tachystola > Tachystola acroxantha. The sequence continues at coordinate 2,235,816 of OY735874.1, forward strand.
AGCCTGTAAGATTATCTGTGTTAGATCGTACCAGAAAACATTTTAGCTCCTATTTTAATACAAATTACGTTCCAATTCCTCAAATATAATATTCATTGCTGCGAATTGATTCACTGACAGCTTTGATGACTTCCGAACCTCTGAGCATGGAGCACGTGCCGCATTAACTTTCAAAAGGCAACTTGAGGCCCCATGAATAAGAATTGAAATAAAAATCCGACATATTGCCGACTGTGCCACACCCGTGCGTGGCTACAGCGGCCAGTGATGGGAACAGCTAGTTAGATGCAATATCGATATATATATTTGTATAATTATCTACTTGAATTGATGAATTAATTGGAAATAAAAACTACATTATTATAAAACTTAAAGGAAGGCCTGGTAGATTTTTTTATCATGGCTCAGAAACTTACGCCAATGTAAAAAGTAGGCAAGAGTACGTTCCGTGCGGCGTTGTCGAGAGTGCATATTGCCATAATAATCGTCAACCTTCGTAAACCGTAATTAAAAAGAAAACCATAAATAAAAAGATTTTTCCGTTTACATTATCATTAAATAAAGTATACCGCAGCCCAAATCAAGTGTCTTATTTTGTACACAAAAACTACTACCATTTTAAGATTTTCTGTGACTATTTCATATTATTTTCACATTATTAGATCGAATCACTATATTTTCGCAGTGATGAACAGGTTCAATCAATTAGTTCCTTCAGATAAGATAAAGATAAGATAACATTTATTCATCCAAGATGTCGTTATGCAATACATAAGTGTTTATGTTATATACATTGCTTCAAATTGAACTAGTCAAGTTTTTCTTAATTCTATAATTATAATCAGTGTTACATCACAACAAGTAATTTGACGATCATATTTGTTTACAAAATAAGACACTTGATTTGGGCTTCGGTATACTTATCAACCTAATTTCTTACTAACACCATGCGATGTTGTTGATAGCTGACTCGCTTTGCACTTCAATTCCCGCAAGAACCATCGACATTCAACTATCGACATTTTCCACTTGACTAGTTCTCATCCCTTTGATCCCTTCGGAAATACATCGTGGCTAATATTGAATACGTGATGCTAATACTGTAATATGTAAGTAATAATATCTCGTCCGGGGAGGAAGGGAATTGTGTGATATTGATGTGTTTAGTAGGTATCTAATGGTTGAGCAACTGTTGTTAGCTAATAAACTACGATTTTGTTTGAAAACAATTGCCATAGTGTCGTAGAAAATATATGATTTTATTTTCAATCACAATTGCCATACAAGTGGAATAGCATGACTTTATTTTCAAGCTCAATTGCCATAGAGTCCTCGGAAATGTATGGTTTGAGTTTCAAGTCCAATTGCCATGGAGTCCTAAGAATCATACCATTTCTTTGGACTCCATGGCAATTGAACTTGAAACTCAAACCATAGTACGGTGGAACACAGAGAAAGGTGTACAGGAGAGTTTTTAATTTCACTGTTTGTTAGATAAAAGTTAAAACTATGTAACTGTAAAAGAATTATTAAATTCGGTCCAGTAGTTTTCGAGAAAATCTCAACCTTGTTGAGGCCCCCTGTATACTTGTCTCTGTCTTCGACTGTAGATTTCCCAGTACTCTATGGCAATTGAGCTTGAAAATAAAATCATGCTATTATAAGCACTTTACTTTTTTCTTTCTTTTGAAAATGTAATCATTTAGATTCTAAATGATTACATTTTCAAACCTAATTGGAATCGAGTCTTGAAAAATGTATAATTTAGTTATCAAGCCCAATTGCCCATTAATTTCGTAGGCATTTTGAACTTTTGGACTTTACGCGAATAGATTTTTTGACTTTGTACCGATCAGGTTGTCGATTTGTATGATACATTCTTTTATTTTTTATTGGAAAAGTTTTAAAATAAAGACTGTTTACTTTCCATTACCTGAATATATCTGGAAGAGATCGCTTAAGGCTGGCAATTGTAAAACTAACTGTAATAGCCTATTTCTTTTGTGTAAATAATTCTTTTTTTTTGCAATAAAGAATACTTAACATATCTTTTAAATCCATTTCCACTATACCTTGTACAACATGATGATAGAAAACAGCGATTTCTCAAGTCGCTGACTCAAGCTTAGAATAACTAAAATGCCATTATTAATTAATGAACAGTCGCAGACAGCAAGTCAAGTCACAAGTTGTAGCACGAACACTCGGGCTCATATTCAGCGAGTGGCACATTACTCGTGTCAAGCGTTCTCAACATATTGTTACATCAAGCACTATGCTCTGCAGCGATGTACTAGCTTGTGCATCTAGCTAGAGTATAACGAAGTGATAGGGTTCTCAAACTGTGGCTCGTGGAGTAGCGGATTATCCTAAAGGCAAACTAGGCACGTGCCTAGGGTCGTGAGGTCACAAAGGGGCGCGCACGGAAGGCGTTTAGTAAACGATATAACGTATAAGTAGCTACCTACTTAGTACTTAAGTACTTACATAAAATAAAAAAAAGTCATAATTATAAAGCTAGATTAGGACTCTGGTAAAACCTGCGTTTTCACGCCAGGCATTGCCACGAATTCGCTAATTATGTCGTTTTCAGTGTTTTTTGTGATTCTAAATTCACCTTTAGAGCTTCCTAAGTGCGCCCCGTCTACTTCATTACACCTACATCGCCAGATTCCATAAGAAGTTGGAAAGCCATAAAAACCGAGGGGCGCCGATGAGGTGCTGCCTACGGCGCTGTCGACATTTAATCCGCCTCTGTGGGCCCTCTAAAAGCTGTCGTCTAACACGTAAGTTAAATCCTGCAAGCTTTATATGAGATAGCACGAGCAATCGGCGTAAAAAACCGACTGCAAAAACTATCTTCTTTTGATTAGTTTTGTATACCCTATGACACTCCCGTAATCAAGACGAATTTAACGATACCTCATGCACCAAATTCCATCATGCCGTTTAGGCTACAGGATGGCAGGAAGGAATGAATGAATAGGTATATATAAGATAAGATAAATATTCTTTATTGCAAAAAAAGGAATTACACAAAAGAAATATGCTAATGCAGTTAGTATCACAATTGGCGGTCTTATCGCTTAAAGCGATCTCGTCCAGACAACCTTTGGGTAGAGAATTCAGCGAATGAATAGGTAGCTTGTTGAGCAATAATTAAATACCTATCATTACCTAACTGGTACTTAAATACACCCGAAAAACATTACCCTCCTTCTGGGGCAGTCGGCTAAAAATGGATTCAGTTCAGAATCCAAAGTAACCTGCTGAAATTGCCACAATATTTGTATAAATCGTGGCGTTCGCTGATTGGGCGTGAGTAAACATTTGATTCTAAATCTAGCTTAACTCCGATGTGAATTTGACGATTACCTTGCAAGTAGTCCCATGCTACTGAAGTTGTTTTATTTTATTTTTATTCTTGTAAATATTTTTTGGACTGAAAGAATTATATGGGGCGTGACTTAATTTGTATTTTCTAATAGAAAAGTCCTGGAAAAAAAGTTCAATTTGATACAGTGCATACATGCCTGAAAGAAATCGCTTAAAGCTATGAGACCGCCTCTGTCTGTAAGCTAGCTAATTTAGGTTTTATATGTAACCGATGTATTTTTTTGTGTGATTTGATTCAATTACCAATAAATAGTAAACACACAAAATGACAATGCCAGATTCTGCCCCAACATCAACCGCAAGTTGTACAAGATAACGAATGTAAAAATATCTCCGTTATTTACTAAAATTATTGTTTTAAAATAAAGTTTTGTACAAGTTGTGATTCGAAAAAAACAGCTTAATTAAGAATTCACAAAATAGTAAGAAATTGAAGCTATTTATTCATTGTTTTTGTTATTCTTCTATAGGATTTGCGAGAGTAGTAGAAAATGATACTGATTATGATTATACAATATGAAACCTGTAATAAGTCCCCAACAAAATGTTAGATACAGCTTAAATGGTCACGTAGTTTTGTAGGTGGGGCAAAGCTCCATTGAAATCTGGCAATGTCATTTCGGCTTGCTATAATATCCTTACGTCAGCCCCGTCTTTTCAGTCTGAAGGGGTCTAGTGTCCCCAAACTTTGGGAAGCTCTGTCCAGGCGGTATGCGAGGCTCATGTGCACACGAAGCATGTAAATGCATGTGAAACATTGTGCCCTAAATGCACCGTTGGATGGTCATTTCGCATGCTCGCCTGTAAGAGGGTTAAGTTTTAAGAGTAATAATAATGTTTTCAGAGTTTCAAGTTTTAGTTTTAAAAGCATTTTCGTCGTAACACCAAAAAACGAGGAACTACGTAACTAAAAATGTACTGAATTTTAAAATAAATATTTAAGACACGTGTTAAAAGCGTGATTATCTTTGTGGTAACATTAATGTTGAGAGGTTTTAATTTTAAACTCTACTTATTTCATTTGTATAAAATATTTTTAATAAATCTTACATAAAATCATAATAATCATCTTACATAAAAGCACGCTGCCAATAGTGGCGGACCTTGGGCATGTTTTTTTTATCTATAACTTTTTATATATATGTCGTGGTCAGATCGTTAAATTGAGCATTTCATGAAATCGTCAGTCATTTCATGAAATGGTGGCATTTCATGAAATCGTCATGTTGTGCTGGGCATATCGTTTAAACGTCAACGTTCGTCGATTTGTCCAACGACGTTTGGTCAGATCATTAATGTAGGGTGCCCATTAAGGATGTAAGTAATAATAATTCAAAATATACTTATTACGAACTTATTTATTGTTCTAGTCGGTACCAAATTAAAAAAATATATATGTTACACAATTCTTACAAGCATTTCAAACCAATTGTCCACTGGTATTAAATATACGAAATATTCATATTGAACACATTAAAAGGACAATAAAGATGTTTTTATTAAATGTTTTTATTATTATTATTATATTTATTACTACCTAATAAAATAAGTACAAAATTGTATTATAATATTATAGAACGTTAAAATGTTTCGTTTTACATACGGTATACCTTTATGAAATTCCGTTAGTATTTCAAAATATTTCTCCATCGTAATTATACGAATAATAGGATCATCAATGCATTTCTTCTTGTATATTAAAAACTTGTAATTCCAGTTTTTCCATGATGTAATATTGTGTAATCCAGTAAATTATAGTCCGTCGACTTTCGTTGCCTGGTCACCCTACTTTCCTTTATTTGTTGTATAACCTAAAAATGAAAATTATGTATGTTAAATTTCTAGGATTCCATTAATAAAAGTAAATAAGTACATTTTAGATACTTAGATGAGATTTTAAAAGGATATAAACTATATATTGTCATTTAAATAGGTACTAACCTGTGAAATGTATTCCCAAGATTTTTTTTGTAAATTGAGGTTGGTTTTTGCGTGACTGTCATAAAATTCACACCGTTTCGTATAGTAACACTTATTCAAGTTTCCAACACACTTTCTTATATAATTTGCACATTTTTATTCACTTTTCAACATGAATCCGCATTATTTACTTACGCACACAAACATAAACAATGACAAAGCGCGCTCTCAGCGCCTCTAGCGGTAGTTATTGCTATTTTTCTACGATATGGCCAATTGTGTTTGGTCATATCATGAAATAGCCGTGCGTTTGTTGGACATATCGTAAAACGTTTTCTATTCATTGATCTGGCCAAGCTATTTCATGAAATGACCAATAGACATTTGACGATTTCGTGAAATGCCACCATTTCATGAAATGGTCGACTATTTCATGAAATGTTCAATTTAACGATATGACCACGACATATATATTGTTTGTACATATAGTATTAGTATATTTACTTTAGTGTGGTTTTTTTATGTTATACTACCTAAATACTGCATTCCGAATAAATAAATAATTATTTAAAATCATTGTCTATAATATAGTTTCTAAAGTAATTAAACTAATTTATAAATTGAACTGACTTTAAAATACTAAAATCTAATCTCTAACTTGTTTTCTGTTCACATTCATTTACAATAATTGTTGACCCAATTTTTTTGGTCTTAAGACCATTTTAAATAGGTAATAATCGTTCTATTACACCGTACAACAAATTACAGAATTTTTTGAGATCTTTAAAACACAAAAAACTTAAAATGCAACTTTCCAACTTTGATCAAAACACCGTCCACCATGATTATCTGTGGCATCATCTGTGACATCATCGCGGCCCCGATAAACTAGGGATGTTCGATTTTGAGTGAACACGATGTTAAAACATCAATGTTTTTGCTCTTAACATCATCATAATACCTGGTTAAATCTAGCTATAATTCAAATGTATTCATATCCATTTAATTCGATTCAAACAACAAATAATTAACTAAGGAATCATTTATGTTCTGATGAACTGTATAAAATATAAATGTAAAAGCGATTATTTTATGGAGTTACAAAATACTATAGAGGCATGCTTCATTTACCTGACCATAAAATACCGCAAAACAATTTATTTGCTTACACAATAGAGCGCAAGTCACTCACGAACATTAAATGATAGCAGTGTGAAATACACACCGCATGGGAAATTTGTTCCACTTGACAGGCCTTCCATTACCACTGCCACTGGAACAAGCGCCTCTCGTAGTACATTCTACACACAACACGATTCTAATTCTTATGGCTTATACAATAAGATACAACAAGTACACACGGTGCAACGGAAAAGATATAGTAAGCCCAGTGTCACTCAAGACCAGCCAAAGGTTTTTTTTGGGGGGTAGTTGATACAATTTGTACTGGCAATATACGTCATCATCACTCTATATATATTTTGCCCCACTGCTCGGGCACCTTCCCTTGATCCTTGCGTGATCCACCACGCAGGCCCAGTACGTAATGCCGGATTTTTTTTGCAGCATGCAGGTTTCATCACGGTGCTTTCCTTCACCGTTTTGAGAACACTCGGTAAATGTACGTAAGTTTTTCCGTCGAAAAAACCGAGGGTAACTCATTGGTACTGGCTGCCCTGGCTGGGAATCGAATATGAGACCTCCGTATCGCAATTCCATTGCCCAACCTCTGACCCACCGAGCTCTTGTATACGTCATAATATTTATAATCTTCAATTTTTGGGTAATAACTAATGGGTCCTTGAAAAGCGCGCGAAACGACATTAGCTATTTTCTTGTGAAAATTCTAATTAAATAGTTTCCGTGGTATTTAGTGATTAATGATCACGTTAAGTTAATCAGGAGATGTCCGCGAACGTTTCTATTAGTTGGAGTGCTCGAAAGAAGTCGTGTTTGTGAAGTTTTGTGCTCTTAGCAAGGTTTCCTTTGCATAACTTGATACTTGCGTGGAACATTGAGTTATTTCGTTTAGGGGGTTGGGAGGGTTGTGCGTAGGTTTAGGTTAGGTTATATTCATATATATGTATGTATTTATAAGAATTCAGACATTCTATTAACATCAGACCAGGCTGTATGCCCTAATTGGCTTTGCCTTTCCCTTTGGGAATTTTTTTACAAAAAAAATAAAAAACTAATTTTTTTTTTAAACTTTGGCCTTAGCGACGCCCTTGGTGTCAGTAGTTGAACGACTTTCGATTTTATGGGGCTTCTAACACTACGCCAAGACTTTGGTTATAATGTAATATAATCTTTCGCTCGTAATGTTAGCTTAAGCCTGTAACATACCACGCTTAACACTGCCGAGGCATGTTTTACATTTTGTGTCAGGCACGGAATTCTAAAAACGACCACATCGTTAAAAGCCGGGTTCCTCGCTCTCCGAACTTTTATTTGGGCTTTTATCACACTATTTTGCCGTACATAAGTCACAGACGAGTTCGTTAGCAACATGAAAAGCAGCATTAGTGGTCAGATGAGAGACCGAGAGGGATCAAATGGTAAAGCCAAAGTAAAGCTTTGGGCATGAAAGTAAACCAGAGATACCACGTACATTTTATATCACGATATTTTACAGGAGTCAGGGGCAAGGCCGTTATTTATAATTGCATAAAGAGAGAGGATTACGCAGTGAATTTACTATGATAATTCATGGTTAATACATCAAGAAACCTTTATTTACAGGCACTGGAGTGTAGTGAGGAGTTAGGTACCCTGATGCTGAGCAATATTGTTGTAAAATTAATATTAAAAGTTAAAAATCAAGTCATTTCTATGTGGAATTTATTATGGAAGTCTATATGGTTGACATACCTATATTTTAAAATTTAAACAGAGTGTAAACTCTTCTAAAAATATAATTTTGATTAAAAAAGTAATCACCAAAGAGGTATTACAACAAATATGAATCATGTAAGCGCATACACTCACATTGAATAGAGCAAATATTTCAGTTTCACGTCTTGAATAAATGTAACTCAACGAGTATCATTCATGAATCTATATCACTTTACCTGCAATAGGATAATCCTCTTGTCGGACTCCTTTTTAAAACCCAATAGCTTTCAGTTTGCAGTCTTCGAGTTTCCCATGGGAATCAAATCTGTTCCTTTGGTAAAATTATTTTCATTGCTGATAGGTAATTAATTTATCAGGAGTTTCCACAGGCAGTAGGCCTTATTCTGGAATATTCGCGAGATCGGTAAAATAGGTAGGTACATAAAAACTGTTTCATCATAAGCCAATTTTGTATGTGTATAATATACTAGTACAAACCTTCTCTTAATCGAGGAAACTGGGACCATGATCCACTACGAGCATTGCAAATTGGTGGAATACATAATAGATAGATAGTCTTAGATTTAAAAAATCTGTTACCAATGGCGAATGGTGAAAGGAATGAACTTTGCTCTTTATCAGGAACTAAAATGACTTCTTAACTTTCGTCTTCTCATCGAAGGTTGGAAAACATCATGGCAATTTTCATCCTCTGTCCGGCTGCCCGGAACAAGGAGCCGGTGCCGCAGACGAACCAATCACTTGAATTCTTTAGCCAAGAGTGTCTCCTCCTGCTAACGCTTCTCTTCCCACAGATCTTGCCCTGGACTTAAATGACATCTATACCTATTATCTGTAGTTATAGGAAATATACAGCATCACGTCTGGACCTTGGAATAGTTGTAACATTTATGTATGTTCAGCTAGCGGTCAGACGTGAGATTATTCCAAATAATATAATAAAAGACACTAGTAGACAACCATAGACCGATCACGATAGTTCCAACCATATCAAAACTGGTCGAATCTATAATATCTAAGCAGTTAATGCAACACTTTGAAAATAACGACCTTTTAACAGACAACCAATACGCTTATAGGAAGCAACGCTCAACGACCTCAGCAGCGCAACAAGTAATAGATGCAATACTAACAGGCATAGATGACAGGTACAAAACAGCGGGTATCTTTTGCGATCTTTCGAAAGCGTTTGATGTAATTCAAAATGATACACTATTACAAAAATTGAACTATTACGGAATACATAATAAGGATCTTAAGCTCTTTGAATCATTTCTTTTGGGTAGAAGACAGACCGTAGAAGTCGTGACGAACGGTAGAAGGATGAAGTCCAACGCTGGTGACGTAACAATTGGAATTCCACAAGGGTCGGCGCTCGGAAACACTCTGTTTCTAGCGTTCATAAACGACTTACCCCATTTTATCACTGACGGTCTAATAGTCTTATTCGCTGATGATACGACAGTAATAGTGTGCGCACGGACTTATGAACAGCTTAATTTAAAAATAAATAAAGTATGTGAAAAACTGCGAGAATGGTTTACGTCTAACGGCCTAATACTGAATGCAATGAAATCAAACGTTATTCTTTTTACTGGCAAAACAGTACAAAGACCCATATGTATAGATAGTCCAATACCTATATGTGAGCAGTGTAGGTTTTTAGGTTTCACCCTGGACCAGAACTTGAACTGGAAAGAGCACATACAGTCACTGTGTGACAGGCTCAGTGGTGCTGCGTACGCATTCCGAAAACTACGGCCATTGGTAACGGACAAAGTTTTAAAACAGACATATTACGCGTATTTCCACTCACTGATGTCGTACGGTATCATGCTTTGGGGTAACTCTACAGACTCGAGTCGCGTTTTTATATTACAGAAAAGAGTGATCCGTATACTAGCTGGTGTGAAGCCAAGACAAACATGCCGGGGACTATTTATCAAGTACGGAATTGTCACAATGTATTCACTATATCTATATGAGATAATAATGTTTGTGCGGCGAAACATGTCCAAATTCGAGCGTTGCACAGGCGGGGGGCGCTCACTCAGAAATGTAGGCAGACTGCAACCGGTATGCCATCGCACCGCAATCGCGACAAAAAACCCGCGCGTAATCGGACCTGCCTTCTATGAGAAACTACCCTCAAGTCTACGCGACGAAAATGACGACGAAGCGTTTGGTCGCCGACTGAAAAGCCTCTTATTGGAGAACGAATATTATTCCATTAAGGAATTCGACACATCAATGTCAAAGTTATAAAACTATGCATCAGCATACTCCTTATTACATATTAATAATTATATTAGGTATTAATCCTAAACTGACGATCAGATTACCAATGTGTATTATGAAGAAATGTAATTTGTCTTAAGAACCATTGTAATTTGAAATAAATAAATCTAATCTAATCTAAATCTATAGATACCTTTCTCCTACTCTTAACCAGTTGTATAATAATATAAATAGCATTAAGTTAGTTTTAACTTTACTTCAGAATTACATTCACAACTCTTCAACACATGTCATCATTATTCTCCCAACCGCAACAATTGACTACAACAATAAATAGAGAAAGTAATAAATGAAGATGGTAAAAAATTGATTATGCCTCATCATTTTTTTTCATATTTTCCCGATCTCGGTTGACCAAAATAAGGATACCTAAATCCACTCACATGCATAAAAATTCCGTCGAATCGAAGACGTGTCTGGCGGCAAGTCAGATAAAGTTGCGATTCCCTCTTCTATTTTGGAATCGTAATAAGTTTTCGTATGCATAAATGGACCTCATCCGAGGGTGTAACAATGGGAATTTCCCTTCCGGCCGGGAATGCCCCGGATTCTTTATTTTTCCCGTCTCCCGGCATTCATTTCACTTGCAAATGTTTCATTCTTTATGAATTTACGTGCTCCTCACAGGAAAAAAGGATTTCCGGAATTTTGCGGAATCAAACTTGGACAAATATTTGAAGTGGAAAGTTTTGGTAGTGGTTTTTTGTCGAGCAAGTTTTCAGTGGCCGATGAATGTCAATTTCCACGACTAGCGAAGTCAGACTAATGAATATTTTGAGGTTGCACTTCTTACTTCACTTCACTTTTTTTTTTAAATTATGGCTTCTACCGTGGCTGGCACAGTAATTTTGCCAGTGTCGAGTACTTAGGTGATGACCAACGAATTGAGAAAATGCACGGTTAAACGAAATAAACCAAAAAAAAAAGTTAAGTCATCCAATAAAACAGATAGATGGCAGCACAGGCTTTATGCGGAAATTACTTTAAGAGGAAAATAAAAGGCAGAATAGAAAATAAATAAATAGTTCTGCGAATGTAACTATATAGAGATTGAGAAAACAAATAAAACACTTCTTACTTCGTTGGCTCCATGAAGCAAGGAACCGTCCATGGAGTTCTTTCTTTCTCATGTCAATGTCATGTCACTTGTCTTGCATGTCAATTTTTCGCGTCTCTGATACTCAATTGTTTATCCAATCAATTCAAATATTGAAAAGAAGAGTCCTTAGTTTAGGGTCTTCCAACGGTCTTCCATGAGCCAACTAGCGCCACCAATCTTTGAAAAATAATATCTTCCAATTTAATCAATTTTATTAAAAAAGCTATGTACACAATATTTATTACAATAAATACTATTTTTTAAATGCTTATTTATAACGTGATTCAATGTCGGTAAGTTGTAGTTCGCATAATTACGAAAAACGGCCGTTTTTGGCACATTTGAGAACTACAACTTTGCTTGTCGCAATTATGCCATGTATTGTATATTAAAAAAGAGTTTTTATCCTAATAAAGATTGCGTACATAGCTTTTTTAATAAAAAAAGATAATTTGTAAGATATTATTTTTTTAAGATTGGCGGCAATAGTTGGCTCATGGAAGGCCCTTAAAAAAATGTTTTTAAACGAATGCTTAACTACTTCTAAACCTCTGAATTTTTATAGCAATGTGGGTGTCTATCTATCTCTTACCTAGCATCTTCTGTCTCACTCTTGAGATCGACGGACGGAGCCATAACAGCACTATCGACGGCACGTGCTTCTCAGTGAAGTTGTTTCACTGAGAACTCAGTTTACAAACACTAATGACTCTCGCAGAAAAGTTCCAAGACAAAGTCTCGTAAAACTTTTCTTTTTCACGTAAAGGTGTGTAAATTTCCAATAGTGTTTCAGAGATTCGTGCAATGATCGTGTAGACAATGCTTTAGGAAATTAGATTGGAGAGGAAGTCGGGGCACGTGGGCCATCTTGGACGATTTCGCGGCGGCTGCGTAGACTTGGGACTCCAGATATTTTGTTTGTTAAAGCTCGGTGGATAAAAAAAAAATACAAAATTTATTTTGGAGAACTAGAAACTTAGTACAGCGCAGTAACAACTTATTTGGACTTAAGTATTTATTACACAAAGAAAGGCTGAAAACTGTGCAGATGGAATTCTAGTGTCCGCGATAGGTTTCCCTGTGCTGCGGCTACCAGTGACTCCCGGTTACGGTTTGATCTATATCAATTCTATTCTATTGAATTCAAGATCCTCGAAAGATAAACATCGAGGGAAATCTTAAGAAGCTCAATAAAAAAAAAAAAATCCCGGTTACACCAGTGCGTATGTACAAACCAGTGCTTTTGGACCTATACTTGCTTAAGTTAGTATCAGTTAGTGAATAGGTGGCTGATTACTTATTTGTAGTTGATTACTTATTTGTATATGTGGGGGCAAAATAGTGGACTTATACGAAACAAGTTTTTTTTGGGACTTGATCCTGCGATCTCGTCATTCTGTGTCAAGGTCGCAGGTTCAAGTCCTGCCCACGGCTAGAAAATATTCACCATTTTAATTTGTTCACCGAGTATGGTATAATGCAGAAATTCTGAGATTTTTTTATATAATAAAGGTCATGTTGGAGGCCTGAACAACTCTGACAATATGTATGATCTTTTTATGATAGTAAAGCCGAAAGGACGACGTTCAGTATCGGTAATTGAAATACATTTTGTACCGATTAGCTGAAATAATTTTAAAAGACGTGCTGCAGGGAGTTTTTTGCCACTTTTTCTCCTCAGCGTTGGCACCTTTTCCTTGCAAAGTGGTGTACTTAAATGTAAATTCAAAAATATTTTGACGTGCAAAAATGCTTACTTGCAATAAAGAAATGACAATGCCAGATTCTGCCCCACCATCAACCGCAAGTTGTACAAGATAACGAATAAATGTAAAAATAACTATGTTTTTTATTAAAATTAATTATTGGTTTAAAATAAAGTTTTGTACAAGATGCGATTCGAAAAAGACCGCTTAATTACGAATTCAGAAAATAGTAAGAAATCGAAGTGATATATTCATTGTTTTTGTTATTCTTCTATAGGAGTTGCGAGAGTAGTAGAAAATGATACTGATTATGATTATGCAATATGAAACCTGTAATAAGTCCCCAACAAAATGATAGGTACAGCTTAAATGGTCTCGTAGTTTCATAGGTGGGGCAAAGCTCCATTGAAATGTGGCAATGTCTTTTGACTTTGACTTTTTGACGGTGACTTTGTCTATTATTTTGTAATGATAATATAAAGCATTACATTTTCGATGCTTGGTATGTACCCTATTCTAAAAGTCCTCAGTCCCAAGTCAGTACAGTCCCCAAGGTTACAAGTAGCCTATTTGCGCTGGGAGGCGAGCTGGAAACTTAAACAAGCTCTTTGTCCAGCGTACGTCCAGCTGCGAGCTGCCGGCATCGCGAACAAATCACATGTGGACAGATTGGAAATAAATAATTCTGCTGCCTTACGATTTAGTTGCGCAGTCTGTCATCACCTTAATTTTAAAGTAATAGGATTCTAATAACATAAGCTGTAGCAAACTCACAAAATTATAAAATATAGGTTCCACTTTTACTCCTCAACGTTAGCACCTTTTCCTTGCAAAGTGGTGTAAATGTAACATCAAAAAAATGTTGACGTGTAAAAATGTACACAACGTGCTTACTTGCAATAAAGACTTGACTTTAGGAAACCTACATCCTGCTAAAAAGACTAAGTCATGACAAAATAAATCATCTAGGTTAAGCTGTTAGAAAAAAAATTGGTTAATCTTTAAGAAATAAACATCAGTTATCTTACTTTTATATGTTTTAGTCTTAATTTGGAGGTCTAAAGGCAATTTTCTTATGAACAAATGACATTGCCACATTTCAATGGAGCTTTGCCCCACCTTTGGTCACCTACGTGACCATTGAAGCATATAAATATCATTTTGTTGGGGACTTATTACAGGTTTCACATTGCATAATCATAATTAGTAAGAGTTGCGAGAGTAGTAGAAAATGATAACAAAGACAATTCTGAATTCTTAATTAAGCTGTTTTTTCGAGCCGCATGTTGTTTAAAACTTTATTTTAAACCAATAATTTTAATAAAAAAATCGTTATCTTGTTCATCATGCGGTTGTTGGTGGGGCAGAATCAGGCATTGTCATTTGTATAACTATTCACGAGTAATTTCTGAAGGGAACACGTACATTTAGAATATTGAATGGAAGCCAACTATGGAATTGAAATATAAGCTCTCACAGAGACGCCATACCAGGATAATGCATTATGACATAAGAAAGCTATTCTTCAATGGATTTACCCGATAGAGGATAAAATTTTCATATTCATAAAGAGCCAGGAAAATCCTTTATTACTAAAGTTTAAAAAATCTTACAGCGGCCAACTTGGGCGTGTTGTAGACCGCACTTCGTAACTTTACAACGGATAGCTGGACTGTTTCGCAGGCCGAATGCAGGATACAGAATAAAATAAAAGGATAGAAGATACTTAAAAAAATGGAATCGTAAAGCTAGGGTCGATAATCATAGACAGTTTTGAGTGTGAGGAGAGTTTGAGTTCGGTCTTAGAACTGTCAGTTTTCATACAATTTTGTCAGTAAGACTCGTTAAGTGCAATCTGAGTTTCTGCTCTATGACTATCAAAGTCAAAGTCAAATTTCTTTATTGCAAGTAAGCACGTTGTGTACATTTTTACACGTCAACATATTTTTGAATTTACATTTACACCACTTTGCAACGAAAAGGTGCCAACGCTGAGGAGAAAAAGTGGCAATAAACTCTCAGCAGCACATCTTGTGAATTAATAATAACACAATTACTTAATAATTAGGTGTTACACAACTATTACTATTATTAGTAATCTACATTTCCATAAGCTCTCAAAGCGTACGAGAGCTGTGGCGCTGTGAATAGGTCACTAGATTTCTTGTTATGGAAGCCTGGGTTCGAACCACAGGTCGATCAAAAATGAATGTTTCTCAGAGGATTTCCTAGGAAAATCGATGTAACAGTAGGTAGAAAAATAAGGGATTGCATACATAATAGCATTGCGATACAGCGAGGAAATGCTGCCAGCGTCCTGGGCAGCATTCCGCAAAACGGGAATCTTGACGACGTGTTCGTTCTTTAGTATTTAGTTTTTTATTTATTTATTTTATAAGTAATGTATTTTTAGATAGTAGTTAGTTTTATTTTAATAAATAACTTTTCAACTATAAAAGTAATGAGTACCAAAAATATTATGTAATAAATTAGGGATGAATATTGAATTATTATTGTCCCAATAACAGTACAGAATGTTAATTAAAGCCTACCTTGTATACAACAGGGTAGGCCTTGAATTGACATTCTACTTTACGTACTTTATGGGAGTGGTTTCTAAAAATCCTACTATCGCCTTCCGTGTAACATAATAATAGAAGTATATCAAAATTTTACCAGAATTGAGTTGGCAACAGCGCGGGTGAAAATCGACTTGAATTTTTTGCATCAATGAATGCAATTTCTTACAGTCCTCGCGGCGTCTAGTTTCTCCCGTATTCTGGGGCTTGTACTTAGTGTACGTAATTTTTTTATAAGTTCTTCTCAAGTAGGATTACAGCGTCTCTGGGAAATATTGTTAGGAAGTTAAGATTAAAATGTAAATTATCTGTAGTTGCGGTAGAGAGTTGTGGCAAGTTGGATGTAGAGAATAGTCTAAGCTTAAGGGGCTGCCGGCTGTCAAACTCGAGCGCGGGACAGAAGATCTCCCACAGCGGCGGAGTGAAGAGCACGGGACAGTGACTCTATATTTGTATTTTTACGAAATTTGGATGGTAAACGGTAAGGTAAACTCTTAAAAAGTACTTAACCGATTTGTTAAAATTCTTTACAATTACATGTGTGTACTTCATTGATCTCCTATAAACAACTAGATACAGTCTGCCTTCTAAAAATGTCCGAGCGCAAAGAAGGTCCAAACGGATGAACGGATCATTTGCTTGGACATTATTTGAAAGTTAACAATGGACCCTAAATTTAAATTGTTTTAGTAAGACCTTTGTATATCTAGTTGTTTATAGGAGATCAATGGTGTACTTATTTTAAACAATCTAGGTACAGTCGAAGACAGAGATAAGTATACAGGGGGCCTCAATAAGGTTGAGATTTTCTCATAAACTACTGGACCGAATTTAATAATTATTTTACAGTTACATGGTTTTAACTTTTATCTATCAAACAGTGAAAGAATTTTTGCAATAGGTCAAGTAGTTCTTGAGAAAATGTCAACCTTAAAACTCTCCTCTACACCTTTCTCTGTGTTCCACCGTACCTACTAGAATTTTTTTTTACAATCGGTCAAGTAGTTTTCGAGACAATCTCAACCTTATTGAGACCTGGGTAATAGTCTATACCGACTACAAGTTACCTATAGATATGAAGCTGGCGTCACAATAATTTCACATGACAACAGTCCCAGCTTATGTGCGACGCGAATTGTCAGTGAATTTTAAACTCATGATTGCACTCACTCGATAATCCATCATTGAGATAGCGAACAAAAAGTGATTTATTGCCGGCCGTCGTTAGCCGATTTAAATTTTAAACAACACACTAACTGCAACTGGGTTTACTTGTGTTTTTATTACACTACTGCCGAAAGGGAAGGGTTGTGTTTTCGAGTGTAGGTAGGTATGTCGGTTTCTTCTGTGGCTAAAACAGAAACTAAGGTTGATGAATATGAATGATACAAAAATGATACAAAATGATACAAAAATAAGGTAAGTACCTCCTAGTAGGCAAATTAAAAATTCGCCTGTGTCAGGAGGACCCACTCTTTCTTAGGTCTAGTTAACTTAAAACTGGTACATCGGTTCCGAAACAGCAAGCATTGGTAATGAAACAAGAAAATAAAACATGACGTAAGTTTAACAAATTAATCTTAACTTAGGCATGCTGAGTTAATCTTAACTGAATAGAATAGAATACGTTTATTTGACACACACAAACAATGCACAATACACAAGAAGAATAGAATAGTATAATACAAGTGGTGACGGTGCAGTTGGTGTGGTGTCAAACCGGTCCCCAGCTCAGCGTGTGCTGTAGTAGTGGTACTACAGTGCGCGAGGCGTAAGCTCAGGTATGCATTTGTGTGAGTGCACACAGATAGTGTAGAGTGATATTCGGCCTGAGGCACGACCACAGAGCACCCCCACGACGCGTCCCCAGCGGGACGACACCCTGCCGCGCACGCACCGCACTTCACCTCTTGTACCGCTAGCAGCTTGGCGATCACACACACAAATGTAAACCTGAGCTTACGCCTCGCGCACTGTACTACAGCGCTGGTTTTCAGATACAAATACAGGAATTTAAGGAATGCTCTCAAAAACGGCGATGACAGAAACATCATAAGTAAAACCTACTAACATGCCTTACCTACCAATCCGCACCGTTATGTGTAATCCCGCCCGCGGTAGATCATGATCCGAGATCCTACCCAAAAGAGGGAAGGTAGGCACCTATTTGCCCCAACATTGACGTAAGAATGGGAGATCCCGTGTAAATCATCAGTCTATTTTTATGTCTCTACTGCTCGGATACAGACCTTCCCTTACTTTGAGGGAGCTCGGGCTACCACCAACCACCATGCCGGTCGATTGGCGTTTCATCACGATGTTTTCCTTCACCGTTTTAAGAACATCCCCTGAATATTGTCCTCTTATTTGAACTAGGTATAGAGTACTTATAGAGATAGTAGTAAGTTTTCAGCTCTTCAACTACTCGGAAAGTATACCTTGACCGATCCGTAGTCACACCTTATGCTTTGTCCTTTATCAACAGTAATCCAATTCAGACCGATGAAGCAGTGGGTCTACGAGAAATAAGTCTCCCTCGTGGTCCCACTAGTGGGTCAACTTAGTGGGTCCACGAGAAAACGGCGAACCGAAAGCCTAAAATCAAATATTTTATTTTGTAAACAAAAACTTCCCTACCCTACTAACATTTTAAGCCGTTCTGTGATTATTGCATAGTTATTTTCACATTATTGGATGAACAGGTTTCACAATGATGAACAAGTTCAATCAATCAGTTCCTTCAGTGTTACATCACAACAGGTAGTTAGACGATCATATTTGTTTACAAAATAAGACACTTGATTTGGGCTGCGGTATTAATATAATGACCTGAACAGACGTACGGACCACAATGTAGTTTGTATTAGCGAAACGAACATCATCGTTGCCATTGTAACATGTTATAATTTATCGGTCGGCGATGTCGGCGGATGCGTTCCGTTTTGCGCCAGACGTTCGGGGCAATACAGAGCCATATTTGTAAAACTTATGATACTTTCTATGTTTCTGTAATAAAGGCTATTTCCACCGAAGTCCGACGAAAGTCCTTCAACCCTGTCGTGAACACATGAAGTGAAAATTGGTATAATTACTTACTTAATAAGTTACCAATATAAGAGTTGGAAAATTCAATGTAAGTATTTACTTATGTGACAATTTACAAGGCCTGTAACTGCTAAATATTTAAGTAATTAATTGTTTCTTTGGACTGTGCTTGGCCATTCTGTGTCATATTCTTTCCAACACGGCTACCGTTACTCTGATTAAATGTGAAATGTGCCACGGAATGGCGAGATCACTGGTTTGAATTTCGGTCGTGACGAAAAAAGTTTACTATTAAAATTAGTAAAAAAATTCCAAAAATTTTCTTTAATTACACAACATACAATAAGAATAGTCTTTTGGGCACTCGTTTTTATTATTATTGTTTTTTAATACATATTATAATTATTCCATTTTCTCGCAGAGTATTTTCATACCTAGTAACTAACCTGTTGACTTGGTAAATGAGTATTTGAGCACACTCTTTCTTACTCCGAATATTGAGGTAGGAACAACTACAGAGACACCAATGGGAGCTAACCAGTAGCACTGCAACATGCAATAATTCAGTGCAAATTGCTCTTCGGCTGCGCTGTACATTGCTGCTCGACATTGTGACAAGCGTTGTTTGGGCTTTTGTTCGCGAGCGATGGAACGACAGACAAATTGCGCTTTTTACTGCTTAATGGATTAAAAGATGCATTTTATAAACGTGGCCTTTATACGCCTTTATTTAAAGTTAAATCTCGCTATGGGATTGACTCAAGCTGCATTCACAATTGTAGATCTAAGGCCAAAATTGTGGCGTGAAAAGTTGCCAATAGGTACCGTCTGCTGATTGGCTGACGTGAAAATTACGGTGTTAAAACGATTTGCACGACTAATGTCACCGACAGTTTCAAGTTTCGGTCAATTAACTGAAGGTTAATTAAGTTTCGGTCAATTAACGGGGATCGGTTGAACTATTTGTAATGCTAAGTCATTCAGATAGTTCAACCGACCTATTGTACATATAGTTTTTAGTTTAGTTTATATATATATTTTTTTAGTTTTATTGTATTAGATTGTAGTATAATGTTATTAATAATAAACCTACTGAAGGTGAATAATATTCTTTTTACGAACAGCAGATCAAGTGTAACACTTTGGACCGTTCTTATTATCTGCGTCACAGGAGTTGAATTCGTACTGCAAGTGTTAGGTACCATTGATCTGCTGTTGTCCGTACCTAATAGTGGAGTCAGCTGGTAATGGATTTAACACGAATAAGTACGTTTTTTTTCTTCTACCCAGTGAGATTTCTTTTTACAATTCCCAAATGCCACCCTATTCGCCCAAAGCGTTACATTTTGCCAGTACACGAACAACCGTGAACCATTGAGTTCCATTTTATACAGAAGGCCACTCAGCACGATTCTGCCAGTGAGTGCATTTACACCATTCATGTAGGTAGGCGGAGTGAGATTGTAACAACAGCAGATCAATGGTAACACTTGCAGTACGAATTCAATTCTTATGATGCAGATAATATGAACGGTAAAAAACCCAAAGTATTACACTTGATCTGATGTTAGCTGTACGGTCGAAGACAAAGAAAGGTGTACAGGAGAGTTTTTAAGCTTGAAATTTTCTGAAAAACTGCTTGGCCGATTGTAAAAATTCTTTCACTGTTAGATAGATAAAATTAAAACTATGTAAAACTATGTAACAGTAAAAGAATTATTAAATTCGGTCCAGTAGTTCTTGAGAAAATATCAACCTTATTGAGACCCCCTGTATACTTATCTCTGTCTTCGACTGTACCAGACCTCATCGTTACAAAGAAGCCGGTAGTGAACCCACAAATGTTCACCGGTAGTCAACACCCAAATTTTTCACAGTTTCATAGTAAGGTACACAAACACCGTCGAATACGATAGGGGGCAGCGAATTAAATTAATCCTGGAAATGTAGGCTGAACTGCCGATTAAAATAGATTGTGTCTTACTAAGGTTAACTTTAAGCCCATAAGATTTACTCCACTCCAAGATATGAGAATCGGAGTTTGCCACCCTGATTGCTTCCGAAAGGTTGCTTAGAGGTGCTTGTGAATATAAGTAAATCGACGCCATTTTAACCTGTAAAAATAACCTATAAGTAGGTACATAGTTACATTTATTTGTTTTATAAGGAGCACCATGATTACGCTATTTAGAGACAGATGTTTAGTTCTGTGTGACACTCACCAGGTGCCCATAGCATTCACTGTTGGGAACACTAATTTAATGAGTTTTGACTAAGTTATTGGGAACAATAATGTTAATGGGCTTTGCCTAAGTTATAGGGAACAGTTATTGTTAGAGCTGAAGGGTGGATGATGGAGAAGTTAAACTGCAGAAATATGCTGATGAAGATGTGGTTTATTTGAGGAACTTTTACAGACTGAAAATAGAAACGTAAAACAAAAGCATTCAAAAAGTGAAATAAAATTCCATAAGTATCAAAATGACGTCACCTTTCCAGCCAGTTGCCAACAGTTATGTTAGTGGCCTTTGCCTAAAATTATTATAATAACAACTGTCAATAATGACAGTCCTTCAACTTGCAACTTCAATCTTGTAAAATCACCATCGCCATACAGTCTCTTATTAAAATTTATAATACATTTATTAAAAAGTAATCGTTTTTTATTTTAAACATCTAAACATTCACTAAATGGTACACAATACTACACATAAAATGTAGGTATATTAAAGACAATGTAACCCAAATCATTTCAAATCTCCCAAATATCTGGCCTATTTTGAAATTATCCGATTTATTCTCGTTATTTTATTCTTTGAATTCTCTGCTTTACTTATTCACTCAAGCGAGGAGTCGGCACATAAAGGACGTAATAAATTCAATCGAAAGAGTGTCGCCTGCAGATATAACTCCCTCGAACCTCGCAACAGATTTCTTTAAAGAAGATTGCCAAAGGAACTTTAAAACGGTAGTCGTTTGTGTTAAACACTGGTGTCCAACCGCTAAGGGTATTGGATTGGACAAAGCTTACATGAAAAAGAACATAACATTAAAAGACAACCGTTTATTCCACAAAGTTCAACTAATTGGACAAAAATATTCCAATTAAGAGCCTTCATAGAGCCAACTAGCGCCGCCAATCTTAAAAAATAATATCTTAAAAAATCTTAAAAAATAATATCTTCCAATTTTATTAAAAAAGCTATTTACAAAATGTTTATTACGATAAATACTATTTTTCAATATACAATACATGGCATAATTGCGACAAGCTAAGTTGTAGTTCACAAATGTGCCAAAAACGGCCGTTTTGATTTCGACGAATTGACAACCTCCTCATTTTTTTGGAAGTCGGTTAAAAATAGTATTTATTTTATTTATTTACTTTCAAAGTTGAACTTTCTGGACAAAATTGATCCCATTAGTTC
The DNA here is from genome assembly GCA_963506565.1 of Tachystola acroxantha. Lineage (NCBI taxonomy): Eukaryota > Metazoa > Arthropoda > Insecta > Lepidoptera > Oecophoridae > Tachystola > Tachystola acroxantha. The sequence goes on from OY735874.1 coordinate 2,258,143, forward strand.
AACTTTCTAGTTTTAATCATGGCAAGCAAGTATTCAAAAGCAAACATGCAAAATGTTGAAATCTCACAACGTTGAACTATCAATTCCCATAATAATGCTGTATGCAATAGGTTCGAAATTAATTACGAAGGATTGTCAGGGCTAGTTCTAAGCGTGCCACGGAATGGCGAGGTCCCGGGTTCGAATCCCGGTCGTGATGAAATTTTTTCTCCATTTATCATTTATATTATAATTATTCCATTTTCTCGCAGAGTAATTTCATACCTAGTAAGTAACTAACCTGTTGATTTGGTAAATGAGTATTTGAGCACACTCTTTCTTATTCCGAATATTGAGGTAGGAACAACTACAGAGACACCAATGGGAGCTAACCAGTAGCACTGCAACATGCAATAATTCAGTGCAAATTGCTCTTCGGCTGCGCTGTACATTGCTGCTCGACATTGTGACAAGCGTTGTTTGGGCTTTTGTTCGCGCGCGATGGAACGACAGACAAATTGCGCTTTTTACTGCTTAATGGATTGAAAGATGCATTTTATAAACGTGACCTATATAATATATATACGCCTTTATTTAAAGTTAAATCTCGCTATGGGATTGACTCAAGCTGCATTCACAATTATTGTATATACCTAGTATATTTAGTTTTATATTTAGTTAATATTTTCTAGGTTAATATTATAGTAGTTATTTTTAATTTTTATTGTTTTATGAATAAATATATCACGTAAAAATCGTTGATACTCGCTGATCATGCTATTTTTAGAGTTCAGCATTTTAATGTGAATTATTTGTTCTGTGGTTTCTACTAGTATGTTGGGAACGACTGGACAAGGAGTTTGCGTGGCCATTATTTCTCGTTTGCTTTCTTTGTTGCGGTAAATTCTCTACGATGTGCTTGTGACAGGCTATCTGCGGTAGTTAGTTTATAATAATTATAATAAAGGAAGTAACGTAAGCCTTTGTAGTGAGCAGAAAGGGAATCTGAGTGTAAAAGATTTTTAACGATTTTGTAATTAAAAATATACGAGTGCAAAAGACATTGCCACATTTCAATGGAGCTTTGCCCCACCTAAAAAACTACGTGACCATTTAAGCTGTGCCTATCATTTTGTTGGGGACTTATTACAGGTTTCATATTGCATAATCATAATCAGTATCATTTTCCACTACTCTCGCAACTCCTATAGAAGAATAACAAAAACAATGAATAAATCGCTTCGATTTCTTACTATTTTCTGAATTTTAATTAAGCTGTTTTTATCGGATCGCAACTTGTACAAAACTTTATTTTAAACCAATAATTTTAATAAAAAAACGGAGATATTTTTACATTTATTCGTTATCTTGTACAACTTGCGGTTGATGGTGGGGCAGAATCTGGCATTGTCATTTCGAGTAATATTTGCTTCAAGCTTCCGACTGTTATATGTTTGTTCTCTAATTCATTTTATTTTTGCTGGATGGATGGATACGTGTGCTATTAATATGATTTCGCTCTTACAACTGTCAAAAGTTGAAATTTCTGAGTTGTAAGACTGAGATCACGTTTTTTTTGCCACATTTCCCTCTTAGCATTGGCACCTTTTCCTTGCAAAGTGGTGTAATTCAATTCAATTTATTTATTCATCCTTGGGTACACATATCACTAGACATGTCAGACAATACAAATAATAGACAATTAAACTAAGACGATAACAATTGTTTCGAAACCATCTTCATTCATCGTTATCATTTAACTCATCGTGTAAATGTAAATTCAAAAAATGTAGATGTGCAAAAATGTACACAACGTGCAATAAAGACATTTGATTTGATATCGTGAATCTACATAACTATCGCAATTCGCAACTAATTATCCGGGGAATTACCGCCTAACGCCGAATGCCAGGTGCAACTGACGTTAATCGATCACCCGCCGACGTTGACATCGCCCGGTCATTACCGAACACAATAACTAACAAACAATGCCCAACTACCGCAAATTAAGGAACGCTCGCTTGAGTTTATAATTTGATTAAATTGTTTGCGTCAGGATTCCTCATTAAGGTACCCTTTCGTAGCCGATCGCAGACAGCAATATCAGACGAAATGAAAACTGAGAATAGTATACTCTGTATGATAAATGGAGAAAAATAAATTTCATGAGGACCGGGATTCGAACTCGGGACCTCGCCATTCCGTGGCACGCTCTATTCCAACAGAGCCATCGTGATTCGAATCCCGGTCGTGATGAAATTTATTTTTCTCCATTTATCATTTAGATTTTCGTTTCGCATAGCGCATATGCAAGAAAATATCAAAAAATAGTATACTCTGTGCCTTATTAAGGTCGAGATTATCTCAAAAACTGTTTGACCTTTTGTAAAAAATTATTTCATTTGTAGATATAGCTTAGTAGTGCAGACCATGTAAATGTAAAAGAATTCTAAAAATCCATCCAATTTCATTTGTAGATATAGCTTAGTAGTGCAGACCATGTAAATGTAAAAGAATTTTAAAAATCCATCCAATAATTTTGAGATAACCTCAAACTTAATAAGCATGTCCGACAACAGCAGATCAATGGTAACACTTAAAGTACGATTTCAACTCTTACGACCATTGATCTCCTCTAAACAACTATATACACAGTCTGCCTTCAAAAAATGTCCGAGCGCAAACAAGGTCCAAACGGATGAATGAACCCTCATTTGTTTTATTGGACATTATTTGGACGTTTTTATATTGTTTTAGTAAGACCTTTGTGTATCTAGTTGTTTATAGGAGATCAATGCTTACGACGCAGAAAATAATAACAGTCCAAAGTGTTATACTTGATCAGCTGATAGCTGTACCTATACTTGAAATGAAAAATGAAATACTATTCGGAGATAATCTCCTCAGTTTGGTAATCGATTTTCATTTCAGTAGTGTCGTGAGTTTGGCAAAAAATTGTTCATAAATTTTTACTTCTTTCAGGATACTATTGGAAGAGTAGGTAAGGTCCGTCTAAACCCAAACGGGTCCTAATCGAGCGCTGGCTATAAATTTATTATACGTACATTACCCTAGGGGTGCGGAAGACCTTCGCCCTCAATTAATAAACAAACCGGCCGCAACTCGGTGCCCTGTCGGCTGTTGGCTGGTGGCTCTTCTGTTTATCTTAGTGCCTCTGTTATTATTGCGAGAACATCGTGTGTTATCGTTGCCATTCAGGGTGATGTTGCAACGAGAATTTGTTATTAGTACAGGGTGTCCGTGAATTCATTCGACAAATTGAAACGGGGTTGTACTCATGATAAATATGAAATTGGTAAGGCTTTTTTAATAAATCTAAACTGCCAAAAAAAATTGGAACTAAGTATGTGTAAAAGGCAGCCACCCTACGAGGTACGGTCTCTGGGAGGTGGCAAGGAATACTAGATTGGATTGATCTCACCGAATTGCAGCTCCGCTGTCGTCACAAAGATAGGACCACCTGAACCATCGCACAGCCACACTGCCCACATCAATATTCTCTGAGTTACATCAATGAGCATCACATTTCTGACCAATTCGAATCACAATTACCACCACCGGTTTTTCGCGCGAAAGGCGAACCACGAGAGTGAGAATGACAGTTGTTGCGTTTTTTAGTAAGGCAAATGCGCCAAAAGATCATACAGCCTTATAGCATTTCCATCGTCATCATCATCTTTTCTAATACCAATTCCATTCGATTTTAGGATTCTTAACATATGTCTCAAGTCACACAATGACCTGACCTGACCAGAAATGACCATTAGACCATTTAACTTAGACAAGTTATGCAACGCTGGGCGAGGTAAGGACCTGGATGGATGACCGCTAGTGACACCTTCATCTGAGCCCCTCCGTGCCTCGGAAAGCACGTTAAGCAGTTGGTCCCGGTTGTTTTCGCTCGGCAGCAGTCAGGCCACGTCAAAGGCCTATGGGCGGCCTGAATAACTATGACTCTAACTCTGCTTTGGTCACTAAACCACACGAAAAAAAAAGAATCGTGTAATTATGCTCGCAACCGGTCTATGAGTCCCCAGAATCATCAGATCATATATCTTTATTGCAAGTAAGCACGTTGTGTACATTTTTGCACATCAACATGAAATGGTGCTAATGCTGAGGAAAATAATGCTCCTGAATGACATTCTTTTAGAGCTCCCAAATGACATTCCCACATTTCAATGGAGCTTTGCCCCACCTACAAAACTACGTGACCACCTATCATTTTGTTGAGGAATTATTACAGGTTTCATATTGCATAATCATAATCAGTATCATTTTCTACTATTCTCGCAACTCCTATAGAAGAATAACAAAAACATTGAATAATTCGCTTCGATTTCTTACTATTTTCTGAATTCTTAATTAGGCTGCTTTTTTCGACTCGCTAGATGTTCAAAACTTTATTATGAACCAATAACTTTAATAAGATTCTGCCCCACCATCAACCGCAAGATGTACAAGATAACAAATAAATGTAAAAAATAAAAATATCTCCGTTTTTGTTAAAATTATTGGTTTAAAACAAAGTCTTGTACATCTAGCAAGTCAAAAAAAACAGCCTAATTAAAAATTCAGAAAATAGTAAGAAATCGAAGCGATTTATTCATTGTTTTTATTCGACTTCTATAGGAGTTGCGAGAGTAGTAAAAAATGATACTGATTATGATTATGCAATATGAAACCTGTAATAAGTCCCCAACAAAATGATAGGTACAGCTTAAATGGTCACGTAGTTTTGTAGGTGGGGCAAACTTCCATTGAAATGTGGCGATGTCTTTTGGAAAATGTACAAGCCACATAAATACTGGGCTCCCTTGCATGCTAAGCGTATATGCAAATGCAGTAGTTTGCATGCCGCTGGCTCAAGATTTGTGGCGTGCCTCTTGATATCCATGTTTCGGAATTATGATAGTCGGGCGCTGCGGGAATATTAATCCCGCGCGGTGCTTCCAGATCACAAAATTAAAATTACAGTCATCATCAGTCTATTTTGTTCGATCTCCATGGTTTTATACGAGGAGTATATATTTTTTTTGGACAGCAAGCAGGATTTGTAACAGTTTTCAATAATTGTTTTCTGTTTCTCTCTATTTTATATTTTAATATACATTTGGGAAAAACTATAGCCTTATAATTGTATAGGCACTCGCAGATTTAACAATTTATATTGCCCCACTGCCCGGGCACAGACCTTCCCTTACATAGAGGGAGCTGGGGGCATGTTCTACCACGCGGGCCCACTGCGGATTGGAGGATTTCACATGCTTTAGATTTTCTTCTTCTTCTACGGCATGCAGGTTTCATCACGATGTTTTCCTTCACCGTTTTGAGACCACTCGGTAAATGTACGTAAAACCCAGGAAAACTCAGAATTGTTATGCATTATCCATGCTCGATTCAATTTAAAATGATAAAAATTTCTAGCTGTGTCACGGAATGACAAGGTCGCAGTTTCAAGTCCTGTCCACGACTAGAATTTTTTTATCGTTTTATACCTACCACTGTACCACTGGGCTTTTCTTCAAATGTAAAAAATTACAGTAGCCGATAAGGCTAAAAATTACGGTAGATTACAAAAAATATTGTAGATTCCAAAATGTATGTTACAGGTTAATAATTGATTTGTTTTAATAACTTATTTATTTCGATGATAAATAAATATTTTTTTAAATTATTTGAAACACGAAGTGCGCTCGAATTAGAAATACAAGGAAATTATTAAGAATTAGTTCGTGTTTTTCGTATATTTTTGCAGTCGTCATAAAAAATCATGTCTTTTGTGGGTAAAAATTGGACAAAATAAGTTGCGGTGGCCTAAATAAAAACATTAGATCCATACACTGTATTTTAATCATTACAGTATGTAAGTATGTAGTAAAACAGTCAAAATTACAGTAGATCCACTTTAATTACATGCATCTGGAAGCACTAATCTCGCGAAACTGCCGGGATCCCGCGCGTGTGGGGAATCCCCGGGTAATCCCCATCGTATATCCCGGGGTGCGGAAAAATTGTGTACTGATTTCGATACGTGTTGCTTTACTTGTGGAGTTTTAATGATTTTTTTTTATGTTTCGTTGTTGAATGTTGACAGAATTTAATTATTACGGTTTGGTTTGTTTATAAGTAGCATGACAGTTTAGCTAAGTGGTTTTACATCGAAATAAAAGATTAGCTGTGGTTGTTATAAACGAAATGTGTATAAATGAAAAATCTTAAAATTATTATTATTCAGTAGAATTCAATATCCCTCGAGAATAAAATTAATTTAGTCTTAATTCACATGTGTTAAGTATACAAATACAGTTAAAATGGGCCTCATTTTCGAAACCTTCATTAGCATATGGTATAATTGCAAACAAAAAAGGGCTCCCCGTTTGGGGTTTAATCAGAGCTGTGGACCCCTTGGGCCCCGGGGCCCTATTGACCTTTGTCCGTTAATGAAGGATCGTATCCGTGGCCAGAGGCGTCTTTGTCACCATGTTATGCTCTCGGGACGATGGGACAAGTTATAGGCGAACAACGGAATAAAGGAGAGGCTAAATGGAAGGTATTAAGGAGAAAATTGGAGGATTCGGAAAAAAAAACTGCGAGATGGAAGAGATGGTGGCCTTGTTCTCACCTGAAAGAGGACAAATATTACTCACAGAAGTTTTCTTGCAGGTGGAAATGTGGCCTAAGGCGTTGTCCTAATTGGCCATCGCTCGCACGATCATGCGATGCTATTTTCTCGTAGAGATCTTCCACGATAACATGGCCCGCCCCTCCAAATTATTGATACGAAGGAGTCTGTATGTAGGTGTAAGTATTCTACGTGTTGTACCGTCATTTATTTACATTCCGCACACACACATTTGTGTGAAGCGTTGTTGTGACACTTTTGGATTTATGGAGGGGCGGGTCATATTTCAGTTACCGTAGAAGATCTCCACGATGAAACTAAATTCGATCTCATTGCGTGATCGCACGAGCATCAATTTGGACACGACAATAATAATCAGTATGTTCCATAGCACGGTTGTGCGTTCAGGCATCGCTTGATTATCCGAGCTATTGACAAGTAGTACAACGCCTGACATCATTCGAGAAAGTAAAGCAGTCCCGCACCGCTGCCTTGATTATGTCGAAAGGATAGGAGAGGAGCGTGCAGTGAAACGATCGTTGTAGGAAAGTCCAACCAACAACGGCGACGACGATTGGACGGACATAGTTACTTAAGGTAGCTTCACTAGCTCTGTGAGTGTGAAGCGCTCATTCACAGCAGAAGCCGAGCATTGGGTGGACACATGGTGCCACCCGAGGATATCAAGACTCTCTCACCCAAGTGCATTGTACGGTTCCTGAGGGACGTTGGCCTTGGGAGCGAGATATAAGAACTCGGTGCGCGGCCACAATAGACCTTTGAGGTCGCAGTGACCCTTGGGCGTGTACCAACGCCGTGATATCAAATAATAATAAATACTTAAGGTATAGCTAGGGTGACGAGGTGCACAAAGACCTACGAGAGTTTCAGCCTCTTTTATAACGCTAATCGCTCTAAACTTGCACCAAGCACCACTTGTACAGCTGGAATGGAGAGCCCTTAGTGCGACACTAATTACGGGACTTGTGTGCTTCAGTTTTGATTGCAGGTGTCCATGACCAGATTACTGGAGCACCTGCAATTGAGTCGATCTGCAATGTGTGAAAGGTTAAGAAATTCATTAAAATTATGTAAATTTTCTAGCTGTGGGCAGGACTGGAACAGTTGAATCCTCAACCTTGTCATTACGTGACACGCTTTTACCAATAGAGCCACCATAGGCCCACGTTCGACCACCAAAATTCTTCATCGTATTACTATACATACCTACTAACCACGGCTAGAAATTTTTCATCATTTTAATATGTTCGCCGAGCATGACTTAATAATGCATAAAACAAATTCCGGGGGAAAGGAATTCGTTCGTGAACATATAATATACTTTTGCAAATGATAATATAGGAGTCCATTTGTCTTATTCTTAGGTGGTCAGAGACTTGCACCGATTCCACGAAGGAGTTTTGTGTAAGCATTTCTCCCACGCTGTCAGCTCAACCTGCCCAGCTCACTGAAGAGTAGTGCAGCAGGGTTGCCGGCTGACACCTACATTCTTGCAGGCTCTCTGACACTTGAAAGCTTGTATCTTAATACCTATCAGCTCGGCTTATGGTATGCTTTGGTAGCGAAACAGTTAAGCAATACGTGTTCCCCTGTCATTGGATTCCATTCCATCTTCGAGAATCATAGCTAAGAATAGACTTTCTATCGAATCCCCTTTCAAACGAAATATAACCAAATGAAAATCCGTTCACCCAGAATTTGAATTACGCATTAAGTATGTATAAAGCGATGAATATTTTCGGTGGGCATGGCGTGGCCTGTGGTGGCTCAGTTGGTAAGAGCGTGTCACGGAATGACAAGGTCGCAGGTTCAAGTCCTGCCCACGGCAAGAATTTTTTCATCATGTTCTAATCCGTTCACCCTTTGGGAGTTACGATGCCGTAGACACACCTTAAACTTTTTATAACAGCTGTTGTAGGGTTGTGGGTAAAAATGGTAATGACGGACGCATTATTGCGAGTTCTATCTCTATGGTGTTGAACAGTTACAAAGTACCCGAGGACCAGATGTTTTGAAATCGTCGACATAGCAGCCACAGATTTAATTAACGAAACTTGGGACCGACGAAGTTGTTGCTTAAATATTTCGGTCGTCAAGTGCTTCCCTGATAAGATTTGTATGACAGTTTAATTTTAAGACTGTTGTGTGATGTGATTGAAAAAGTTTGGACGTCAATCGATCAACGCTTTTTAGTCCCAAGCAGCTTATTAATGCTACACTGGATATTGCATCTGTAACATCGCAACAAAACTATCTCGATATAACTCACGCAAAAACGTTGCTTATTAAATTTTTAAAATCACCAGATGCATTAATTGTGAAGTTCTATTGCCGTGAAATTGAATATCATTCATCATTCAATTTCAACCTTAAATTCATCAGAATTTGTATTACGCATTATCCATGCACCTGTGGTGGCTCAGTTGGTAAGAGCATGTCACGGAATGACAAGGTCGCAGGTTCAAGTCCTGCCCACGGCAATAATTTTTTCATCATTTTCTAATTTATTCACCGAGCATGGATGAAAAATAGGAGCGCACATGTTTTTGTACGGGGACTGTGAACGTGTTAAAACAAATTCTTATTAAACAATATACTTAGGTACATACCTAATAAAATCTAATATCTAGAGCATGCCATCAGAAGTCTAGATAACCGTAGAGCTAATAATCATAACTGTAATAACATTAGGAGCACAACTCGGCACATAACAGTAACTTGTGCGATTACGGCACCTCCACTGGAGTCCAACTTTGCCCTCTTCATTTTCCCAATTACATACCCAATAGAGTTGGGAAAATATGTATGGAAAATGAATCGGATAATGTAAGGTTTTCTGAAATTAGTCACTTGAAGTTAACGGCAAAATATAAATTCATTTTCATACAACATAACGCCCGACCACGTATTAATTGTAGTAATCGATATTAATTTTACGACCTTATAAAAATATAAATTAAATAATTAAATCTTGCTATTGAAGAGCTCGGTGGCTCAGTGGTTGGGTCAATGGACTTGCGATACGGAGGTCCCAGGTTCGATTCCCAGCCAGGGCAGTCATGTACCAATGAGTTATCCTCGTTTTTTCGACGGATAAACTTACGTACATTTACGTGAAGGAAAACATCGTGATGAATGCCGTAGAAGAATTAAAAATCTAAGACATGTGAAATCCGGCAATCCGCAGTGGGCCCGCGTGGTGGATCATGGCCTGAGCTCCCTCGACGTAAGGGAAGGTCTGTGCCCGAGCAGTGGGGACATATAAATTTGATATAAATAGACTGATGATGATATAAGTCTATGGACCTGGGTTTAACTTTACACGATTTGTATGTATGCCTGTAGTAATGAGGGCTTTAGTCGTCGCGCCATAATATTTTCTATCTAAACAGAAACTAGAAAAGTCAGGGAATATAAAAAGGAAACTTGGTGTTTCTTAATTAAAGTGAAGTAATTATGCGACGGCCTTTTTATGGGCAGAGTAAATAAGCCGTCGGTGTGCAAGATGGTGGCGAAATTAATTAAAAATATTTTGGTTTTAACGGCGCAGCTAGGTAATTTAAAGAAACTGTTTTGTCTAGGCGTAAACAATAGTTTTAATAAAATGTTTTATAATGACATAAGGCATGTTTATACCTAAGTTAAAAAGAGTAAGTACGTAATAATCTAAGCATGTAATAAACTAATGTAGCCTAATAATTGTTGTTGTTGTTGATATTATTATTTCCAAACTTTTGAAAACTTATTTGCAAACCATGAAAGAAATTACATAGTAGGTAGTGAATATTGGCCAAAACGACTTGCGTCTCGAACCGTAAATTTTATTATAGATAATTTTTTTCATTAGTGGCCACAGGTGCCAGTGTTTTGTAATTCCTCCATTCACTATTTACAAAAAAAGCTGCTATTATAACAATTAGGAATTAAAACGAAGAATATTTTATTATGTATGTAGGCCATAAAAAGTTGCAAATAAATATTTGTTTTCATAAATTTTGAAGCTTATTTAGCCTGTTCCTTAATTATTACTAAAACTATTCACAAAATCTAAATCAGTAATAAAATTGTGAATTTAGGAATTATAACATACTGGCCACTAACGCCTGAGAAAAAGAAAAAGATTCTATGATAGCCATTAAAAAAATAATAAATATTCAAGATTCCTTGAAAAGCGCGTGAAACGTCATAGCTACTTTTTTTGTGAATATTCTAATTAAGGCGAGGCCACTGGGTCATTTGAGCCTAGTGAGGGGGTGAGGTGCGGGGCGAGGGAGGGGCGAGAGAGGGATGACGCGCATTGATCGGGGTCATTACTCGCGCAGGTACACAGAGTAAGCGTAACCAGTGTCCTCACTGTGACGTCACAGCTCGCTACCCATAATAATACCTATACAGAATGTCCCACGGATAGACGATACACCGAAGTCCACTTGTCGGTGCCAACATTATCGACCCATTTAATGCCAAATAGGGATATCCCAAGTCTGACAGCTTCGGAGTTACTTATTTCAATTTTCGCGATTGTCGGAAAATATTTCTTTCAAATCTTGAACTTTTGTCTATACTAAATGTTGTCGCACATTATGTCAACTCGGAACCGTATCATCATCACCCCTCCTGTTCACCTCTCGCCGCCAACCAGGCTTCAACTTCTACACTGGCCCTAACACGGGCTGTGCTCGTGACAATCCCATACCACTCCCACTAATATTATAAGTGCGCAAGTTTGGATGGATGGATGGATGTTGCTGAATGAAACTTTACAATAATATAGCTCATATTATACATCAAAATAACACATAGGCTATAATTTATAATCCTGCGCAGACGAAGTGGTGGGCAGAAGCTAGTTGACAATAAAGTAAAGCAATTTGTACTTTTAAACGTATTTATTTATACGGAAGGTCATAAGCAGACATACGTTAAACCGACCGTCCGGAGTGGGTTCAGTGCAGTCAAATTCGCGTCTACAGGTTATATATTTTAATTATTTTTTAAGTTATTTATATTGACGTAACGTAGCGTAGTGATGTAGTATGACGTAGTAGAATAAAATACTATGTTAATACTAATCTGACGGAAAAAAAGACCTGGAATAATAGGAATGTCAATTAGGTAATATTGTTGTAATAAAAGTGAAAAATAGGAATAATCAAATTATTTGCTAGGGGAATATATTTTGAAAGTACTTTCACGCGATTTAATAAAAAATTGAGCATAAATTCTTATAAAATACAAAATTTATTAAAATTTTAATAACCATAGAGGTTACATTACAACAAATCTGTTTTTGACTTTAAGTGACAAACTGTCAAGTGTATCAATAAAACTAAATAAATGACGAATTTTGTAACGTGATGTTAGGTAAGTATTATTATTGGTGTCAGGTGTGACGTCAGTGATGGTGAAATCTGGCCCGTGTTATCACTGTGTAGGGTAAAACATGACACACATTATGTGCTGTTGACTGTACTTTTAAAAGTAGGCACAGTGTATATTGCATCAGTCTATAACTACGTAGCTATTGAAATTTGGCCCGTATTATCACTGTGCTTAGAGTAAAATGTGGCAAACTTTATGTGATGTTCACTGTACATAATTTTACAAGTAGCAACTACGTACAAACTATTTTAAGTTCGATTGCTGTTTGTTCGTTCGCTCTGTGGGACAAATCACCGTCAATAGTCATTTGTTTTGGCCTGTTCCACTTTGGGCTATTTGGAAGTTACTGATCAGCCCCCCTATTACCGTTCTCAAAACGATGAAATTATACCATGTCATGGCGCGCCAAACAGAGACGCCGCTATACCAATGCAATAGCACTGTCCCTTTCACGGCCGCTATGACATGGTATGATTTGATCGTTTTGAGAACCGTAATATTATAGCCCCACTGTAATGTTAGCCGACTTGTCTTCATCTGCAATTATCAGACCACTGCTCGCTCCCAATATACGACACTCGACACTGGTGTTCGTGTCGCGTGTAATATGATGACTTCAAAAACATGGTTCGCGAAAAATCTATTGTGTTAAGGAATATCTGTTTTAGGTTATGAGTCCTATTTTTTATTCAAAACGATGCACAATCATTCCGTGATTAGTAAACTAATAATCTTAAAGTATAGGTGTGACCAAATTCGACTCTTATTATTTTAAATTTTATTACGTTATGACGATCGTGGGAGCATTCCAACTATTCCAAGGTAAAGACCAAAGTGGAACATTTGGCAAAAATCGATACAGGTCCGACCTCGACAGCGCCCAGCGGCGCACTGAAGCTCGTAGCGCCGTGCATTTGTATTTATACAAATTGTGTTTTTTCTTAAATTTTGCCTGGTATAAAAAAAACGTTACAAACAACAGATTTTCATCTCATCAAGCTCTTCTATTTATAATAACCTACATTTTGATATATATTTTGTATGAATAACTGTTTTAGTTTAGACACACTACTCGAGTGAAAAGACAGGAAAGGGGTATGTTTGTGATTTTTTTCTATCGAGCGAAGTTTGTCCAATCCTGTATCGGTAGCCAACAGTCCCTAAATAGATACCCCAAGATTGATATATATTTTTTTCAGGCCTTTAATTTCAGTAGTTAGTGCCGTAGCCTTCATCGAAAAACTTAAAAACGTCCCAACACCTCGCCTTAAATAGTTTCCGCGGTATTTAGTGATTAATGATCACGTTAAGTTAATTAGGAGATGTCCGCGAACGTTTCTATTAATTGGAGTGCTCGAAAGAAGTCGTGTTTGTGTCTGTTACGGAGCTCAATTATTATTGCTTACATTACATGAAGTAAGAAAAATGTCAATTCTATATGTTTATTGATGTGGCCATCATAATAATAGAGTGCTTTTGAGGTTATTGTGCCATGGGAGACATCAACCGTATCCTAATGCAATTAGGGATTACTACATTGATACAGGCAATAGTGTACTTTTTTTATCATGTGTCACACCGCCCGGGGGAGCGTGTTGGTTATATCGGGCTCACCGCCCTGAAGGGACAGCATACCGACTAAACGTCCTGGGGTGTTCCGCCTCGTGCCATTCTTGCCGAGCCACGGGAAACTGTGATACATCCGCGACCCGACTGGCGCCCGAGCAGTCCCCATTGTGGGCTGTACTAGCCCACAATGTATAATCCATTCATCCATCACCTTCCTCCTCCCCGTCTGAGCCTCGAGCCGCTCGGGCGCCGTGCGGTTCGCGCACTGCGTCCGTGGGCGCGGGCCCTTACTTAGGCGGCGGCACCTCGTACACTCCGGTACGCTTGGCACCGCCTCGTACCACCCCATGGCGCGGATTTCTTTCTTGCCAACCTTTCTCTCAGCCATTCATACATCTTCTGCGTACATCGTGCCTTTGCCTATTTACTTTATTTATGACGTGTGTATCGCCGTGCCAGTAATAAAGGGTATCTAGAAATTATTTTTCACTATAATACAACTCGCAATGTTCAAATAATATCAGCTGTCAATTCCGTATTTCAAAATTTCTCAATTTAAACTTACAACGTTTCCCCAACTTGTGTTTGGCAAATGGCACAATGTGTCGAGACCATAATTAAAAAAAATATATCAGCTGTCGACGCCATCTTCTAAACAAAACGAAACTAGCGCCGCCGTGGCGGAGAATCATACTAAGTCAACACTCCAGCGGCTTTTCAGTCAGCTGAGGTGTTGAACGTTTTATATGCCCTAATGATCCAACCACCCAACTAGCTGTTTGATTGGATACCGTCGTTCAATTAACGTGCTAGCTTTTCAATCACACGTCTATTTCAACCAGTTGACTGCGACATCTATACAGGGTGGCCTAGAATTCAATCGACAAAATTAAATGGATGATTAGGCTTGTGACATACATTAATTCTGCACAGCGTTTAAGTAAATTAAACAATTTGGGGAACAATATTTACAACAAATTTAATATTAATTTGATGTGCATCGTTACTGTACTTTGGAGTATTTTACATTTTAAGATATTAAAAAAAAATGCAACGATATCTTTTACTGGAATTTGACCTGATGGTCATTTCTAAGGTCGTTGTGGGACTTGTGACGTAGGTACTTAGTTATTTTTTTGCAGTTTTGATATTAAGTAATAAAAAACCTTACTAATTTCATATTTATCATGAGTACAACCCCCAGTTTCAATTTGTAGAATGAATTCAAGGACACCCTGTATTCAAAGCATATTTTCCAATTCGATAGAAATCGTAGGTACAGTCGAAGACAGAGATAAGTATACATGGGGCGTCAATAAGGTTAAGAATTTCTCAAAAACTACTGAACCGAATTTAATAATTCTTTTACAGTTACATAGTTTTCGCTTTTATCTATAAAACAGTGAAAGAATTTTTGCAATAGGTCAAGTAGTTTTTGAGAAAATCTCAACCTTAAAAACTCTCCTGTACACCTTTCTCTGTGTTCCACCGTACACGGATGAATTAGGTTCACCTGTTTACAACACAAGCTAGCTCCAGAATCTAGATAATTTCTGTAATTCCATTATACTCGTAAGTACTAGATCCCCATCAAGCAATAAATCCAAGCTGCAACGCATTTAAAGAGCTTTGAGCATTTAAATTAACAACAGCTTTCAGCTAAGCTGAACCGGGAGCCGAAGGTAGGAATAGTGTTTGAATTAAGCATAAAATATAATGGCCCATTACGACGCAGCCCGGCGCACTATCGCACGTAACTGTTATGCTCGCATTAGCTGGCACGCTGCTGTTATAGGCCGGGAGACGGATGGTGTTTTCCGCGTTGATAAAGTATTAGGTCGTTAGTTTGACCACTTACCCAATAGACATGAAATCGGTACAAATTTGAGAGCGAAAAATTCTGTCAACTATGAGCGCATAGAGACGAAACGGGGGACAGGGGTGCCGTATTAACACGTTCATGGACAGTAGAAATTACGAAATGACAGTGAAAATTCTCAACTACTGTCATAGCCGTGGGGGATTCTAAGTATGTGCGTGTCAAGACCGACAAAAATGTACCTACAACCTTTATTTTGACAGTACACATACCTATTTTCTACACAGAATGACAGTGGGACCGCTCCACAAAGAAAACCGCCTACGAACGCCGCGGGAGATGCCGTTGTGTCTTTTTAAATGCATCAAAATATACGTCATCGCCGTACTGTCATTTTCCGAATACTCAAAGTACGGCATATGCCGCCACTGTCCATGAACGTGTAAAGATATGCGTTCATGTCGATGATCCCTAGGTTACACGTGTCGCGAAGCAATTTTGCGCTCATGTACAGGTCTATGAGGTAAGTGGTCTGTTTTAGTTTGAAAGAACTTCGGCATCTAATTTGACACATAATGGCGGGTAAATGTAAACAAAGTCTAAAATTTTACAGTCAATAGCACATCAAGTGTAACTTTGGACGCTGAATCGTTTTTACCCGACTGCGCAAGAAGTGGGTTATGTTTTTCGATAGTATGTATGCATGTATGTCTAATTCTTTGGCACGCGCTGCAGCCTAAACGGCTTGACGGATTGTAACATATGAGTTGTCGTTAGATTCGTCTTGATTGTACAAGTGACGTAGGATATAAAAGTTTAATCAATGGGGGCATAAATTTTTGGCAATTTTTGATATTCGTACTTGTAACTTTAAATAAGTAAGCCTTATATAAATACTGAAGAAATAAAATAATTAGGTCAGGTCTCCCGGTCTACAACGAATCCTGTTGCTTGTTCCAAGATATCTACTGAAGTTTATTATTCGCTCAAGTGGCTGTTATATTATAGCTCTGTACAAATAAGTATTTAGGTAGTAGGTAGTACTTTCACAGTTCAAAATATTGGACGAATTAACCAATGCACATGACACGCAGTTGCAAGGGCGTCACCAAGGGGCCGCAGGTAGGGGCAGCTGCCCCCCCCCCCCCCCCTAGAGATTAAAAAAAGTATTCAGCCAAATGCAAAGTCCTTAGTCAGGTATTGGAAAGGCGATGAGGCGAGAGCGAGTGGGGAGAGGAGAGTACTACTGTCTCTCCTATTCCGTCCACGCTGCCGCGTCGTCGTCTGTTCTCACATACATCTGTAATTTATATCGGCTTGCCCCCTCCCCCCTCCCCTCCCCCCGGGCCATCGTCTAGCGACGCCGGTTGTGCTAGCCTTTACTCCTCTGTCACATACAGCTTTATACAATTTGGAAAGATTATTAGGTTAACCCAATATGCTATAAGAATTAAGATGTGCCCTGACCACCGCCGAAACAGTCTTACACAATCCGAATATTCCAAATTACTCTAATTAAAAAAAAATATTATAAAAAAAAATGTCGTAAAAACCTAACGACGGTTACACACTGTGTATTTTAGAAGTCTAAATTAAATTCCCGAAAGGCGAATGTCACGTCACGCCTCACTCATTCGAGGAATATTTACATTTCTCTTATCTTCTCGCTACAATGCGCTCAGAAGAGCGGGTCGTAAACCTTTGGCACAAAATTAAATTGTCAGTTTATTTGTTGGGTGGAGTACCAGAGATAGAGGTGGTATTATTACCTATTATTAAATACTGAATCATTCTGTAAACAAGCTCATACCAAGTATTAAAATACTTAATAAACCATTAGGTACCGTGGAACACAGGGAAAGGTAGTTTTTGAGATAATCTCAACCTTAAAAACTCTACTGTACACTTTTTTCTGGGTTAGACAGTACTGTGCCGAGTTTTAGGAATAATGCACAAAACGATGTTGTTCAATTCAGTCCAGTTTCCAACAAAAAGTTATTTTGGTGAACATTTTCCATTTTCATAAGGCCTTTTAGTACTAATGGACGGGTGGGTGCATTTTGCATAGAAAGCTACATTTTATGCCATGTCTAAATAAAAATTCCACTATTTTTACGTACAACCGAAAAACGAATAAAAGCTTTAAATAATTCAGAAATATATTTTTCTGACGATCTACGAGTACTTCGACAGTATTATTGTAGGTGTAGAGTTCCTCAACCTTTTCAACAAATGTTCTGTATTCGATTGTCTGTCGTGAAAATTCTAGGAATCTAGTATTTATCCTTTTTGAGGGTCTGGACAGTCTTAAGAGGTACTTTTACGAGTCTAGTAAGATTCCTCATGCATGACAAGTCATGCCACTGTTCTTTTCATCATCATCAGTCTATTTATATTGCCCCACTGCTCGGGCACAGACCTTCCCTTACATCGAGGGAGCTCGGGCCATAATCCACCACGCGGGCCCAGTGCGGGTTGGCGGATTTCACATGCCTTAGATTTTTTTCTTCTTCTACGACATGCAGGTTTCATCACGATGTTTTCCTTCACCGTTTTTGAGAGCACTCGGTAAATGTACGTAAGTTTTTCCGTCGAAAAAACCGAGGATAACTCATTGGTACATGGCTGCCCTAGCTGGGAATCGAACCTGGGACCTCCATATTGCAAGTCCATTGACCCAACCACTGAGCCACCGAGCTCTCTACTGTTCTTTTACGGTCGGAGAATTAAAACTGCTAAACGAGTGTAGAATGGAGGATCGTCATGCTCAAGGTGACTGGCAGAGACTGGATGCCGAAAGGCAGAGAATCGGGTTGAATGGCCTGCTTTGGGAGATGCCTATGCCCAGCAGTGGACTGATACGGGCTGCTGATGATGATCATGAAATGTCTTGATGTGACAGTTGCTGAACCACCGATTTTGTATAGCGAAATCCTTCAACCACCAACTTTAAGGTGCGTTTCAATAAATAATCTACGGGCCTAAGTTTTTTTTTAAATTAATTTTTTAATAACATTTTTAAAAGTACATGTGAAATCTACTTTCCCATCATAGGCGAAACCAGGTATGGTTTGGGGAGTTCTAATTTATAATATAATATGTGAGTATAGGAGGAATATAGGAGAGCTCGGTGGCTCAGTGGTTGGGTCAACGGACTTGCAATATGGAGGTCCCAGGTTCGATTCCCAGCCAGGGCAGCCATGTACCAATGAGTTATCCTCGGTTTTTTCGACGGAAAAACTTCGTACATTTACCGAGTGCTCTCAAAACGGTGAAGGAAAACATCGTGATGAAACCTGCATGCCGTAGAAAAAAAAATATATAAGGCATGTGAAATCCGCCAACCCGCACTGGGCCGGCGTGGTGGATTATGGCCCCAGCTCCCTCGATGTAAGGGAAGGTCTGTGCCCGAGCAGTGGGGCAATATAAATAGACTGATGATGATGTGAGTATATGTATCCATTTGTGAGCTCATCACAAGGAATCATCATCATCATCATCATTAGCCCGTATCAGTCCACTGCTGGACGTAGGCCTCTCCCAAAGCGCGCCAATCAACCCTACTCTCGGCCCTCTGCATCCAGTCCCTGCCAGCCATTTTGCGAAGGTCATCCCTCCATCTGGTCGGGGGGCATCCCACACTACGTTTACCCGTTCCTGGCCTCCTCACAAGGAATCACCAACAGATAATTTTAATTAAAATTCCTGTTTGATAACTGCTTACAAGTAGAATTGATCGGGTAGCAATCTAAACACTTTACCAGTAACGGAGTTCTATCCCAAACAATGACCCACCCTTGGGACTGACAGACAAAGCCACACGAGGAAGCGAGTACAAAATAAATACTAAAGCGTGTTTCATCCGAAGTTTAATAAAACACGTCTTACGTGGAGCCATATGTTTGGGCCTATATTGGAACCGGTGTTTACCTAGGGGAATACGTAATGAATACACGTTTTGGCGTTTGTCACGGCGTGTACCGGATTACACTGACGTTAACCCGCGGCGTTCCCTGCGCTCCTATTGTCCTGGGCATTTTTATTTGTTTTATTTATTTATTCATTACAATTTTATTACAGAACATGTCCAATACAAAATTGTAGTCATTCATACATTAATAAACACAAAAAATAACAATTGAATTAATTAATAATTAGTATATATTTAGACGTTTGACAAATAATTTAATGCAGCATGCAAAGTTTGTGCAGTGTAATAGTTGACAGCACGTATTTCTGTACAATATAAGAGAGCTCGGTGGCTCAGTGGTTGGGTCAATGGACTTGCGATTTGAAGGTCCCAGGTTCGATTCCCAGCCAGGGCAGCCATGTATCAATGAGTCATATTCATTTTTTTTTTCGACGGAAAAACTTACGTACATTTACCGAGTGCTCTCAAAACGGTGAAGGAAAACTGATAAAACCTGCATGCCGAAGAAGAAAAAAAATTTAAGGCATGTGAAATCCGCCAAACCGCACTGGGCCCGCGTGGTGGATCATAGCCCCCAGCTCCCTCGATGTAAGGGAAGGTCTGTGCCCGAGCAGTGGGTCAATGTAAATTGACTGATGATCTATGATTGGTTAGTGAGATATCAAGGACATTTCTCGATTTTATAAGATTTTAAGCATACATAAGTGAGGCTAGAAATGGACAAATAGAGTGGATGGTAAAAGATGTAACGGGAACGGGCAAATGAAACGCTGAGAAGATTATCTAAAATGACTAGTACAGAATGAACAAGGATAGCGAGAGACAGAGAGAGATGGGAGTCTTCACGTCGATCACTTCCAACCTTGAGGCTTGAGAGGTGACCTTTGTCGAAGGATAAGCTGTTGCTGGGAATTGTTAACTTTAGGTGTTGTTTCAATAAATAGTAAGTTGTAATATATTTTAATGACAATGAAGGCTTGCTTTTATTTTTAGTGTGGTATCCTGCTCAATATGGCCTGGACCAATCGCAAACAGAAAGCGGGGAAGACCCAGAGCGAGATGGTCAGACGATTTAAAGGCTACGGCCAGAAACTGGACACAAGTGGCGCAAGATAAAGAAAAGTGGAAGGAACTGGAGGAGGCCTTCACCCTAAAAGGGGTTCATAGCTATTAAGGTCAAATGTATATATACTTATATATTCATGTATTTTTTTAGGCAATGAAATAAAAAGGCTTTTATATTATATATATTTTTTATCCTGCTCAATCTAACGCAATGATGGCTATGAGTGACAGGGATAGTTGCGTTAATGTTTAGGATTAGATTTTAAAATAAAATACGATTGAATTATTTATTGCAGTCATGTTGTATAGGTGTTGTAAATACATTATAGCGTCAAAATGATTTGGCTGCCAAGAATCACATCTACTACCCAATTTAATTTAAACGTTAATCAATAGATTTCAGGAAAATTTAATGCAAATCCATCCGAGTGCCACAGGCGTGGGTGGAGCCGCTTGTATAAACCGACAGACTTCCTTATTTATTCAATGTGCTATTTATATCGACATTATAATGGAATATGTAAATGAACGACATTTTTACAATATCGTTAGCATTTTATTATCGATCGATATTGTTAATATATTATGATGTTAGTAAAATTACAAAAATAGAGCGAGAGAGAGAGAGAGAGATGTCCTTATGTTTAATAATTATGACTTGATAACATAAAACAGAACAAAGCAATGTTTTGTAGTACTTATGTAGTAAAAAATTAATTAATTATTTTTCCATACTACAAACACATAATAATACAATAATAATAAAATATATATCCACCATCATTTTGGAATGGCGGATTGATTTTTTATTCGTTTAAGTTTCTATTTACATGAATACTCTAAATAACTTGACATTGCGAAATTATCTCTTGAATAAGAGTAGAAACCATTCAAACAAAAATAGAAAAGAATAAGTAGGTACTTAATAAAAAATAATTAATTATTTTTCCACACTAGAAACACCAGGCAATAATTTTTTTTTCAATTTATTTAGTTGGAACAAAAAACAGGTTACAGTAAGGATTACTTAATTAATATATATGATATGGGATATATTATATCAGAATTTTTTTTTCGCGCCGGGACTGGGTCTCATTTGACCCGTCTCCTTTATTACCAATTAAATAAGTGACGTTATTCACGGAACATAGTCAAGGAAGCGACAATTCCAATTTCATGAATAACACATGAATGGAAAGTGATTACTTACCGCACGCATTGAATACTAATCGATTCAATTGAAATTATCAGATTAACTGTTAACATTATGTGTCAATTAACTGATAGTGTATTAACGGTAATTAAATTAGCATTGATACTGTTATTATTATTGGATTTATTCCTTTTCTTTCTTATTTAATATATTTATACATATTAATAATAAAAAACAAATAGTAAAATATATAAATATAAAAAATAGCCACCCGCCGGCAGCGGGATGCATGCGCATCATGAGGAGAACTCTTACAAATGTCAAATTCCACAGACGTTTGATTGTTGAGAGCGAGCTCACGCTTAGTTCGTGCTCAAAATTGTCTGTATCTAAGGATGTTAGCCATAAATCTAGTTTAATCACACTTCCCTTAAACTTTAAGGGACACATAGGGCCGTATTAATAGTCTGAGCTCAAACCCAAGAGCGAATTCAGTTGATACACTCTCAAGACGTGATCACCATGTCAAGTATACCATTTATTAATAAACCAATCTTGAGGGCGTATCACGTGATGTCTTTCTCAAGTAGCGCACCTGCAATCAGCAAATACGTTCTCAAGTGTGCATTTGACAGTTCGCTTGAGAACTGAGTTTTGTTTATTAATACGGCGTTACTCACATGATACCCGATTGCTAAACGCGCACCTAAGTTACTTTTATTAATTGGAACGCCATCTTGAGGTCGTTCTCAAGATTTGCTTTTGAGCTGAGAGTGATTTATTAATACGGGCTATAGACAATTTTGAGCACGAACTAAACGTGAGCTTGCTCTCAACTATCAAAGTCTGTGGAATATGACATTTGTAAGAGTTCTCATCGGTAGCATTTCATGTTGTGATTAATTCTAGGAATTCCGTGAATTACAATGTTACACAATCAAGTTACAACGTTAATGAAAATCGTTTAATTGTATAATGCTACGGAAGTATTGTGAGTGATTTAACTTCCTAAGTATTTCGACCTTATTTCGCTAACTTCCCGCGGTACAGGATGCGACCGCTTCCCGTCTGTTAGATATCGTTAGTAACTAGTACTAGGGGAATTAGCCTTCAAACTAAATTTCAGCCTGTATTTGCTTAGTTTACTTATAGTAAAATATTAGGTAGGGACGGTCTAACACAGAGGAAGGTGTAGTTATTAGGAGAAGTTATTAAAAGTACTGGAGTTTGAATAATAAATTAATTCTTATAAAAAATGGGGAAATGCCGCCAGCATTTTGGGCACGTTGCCGGACAGCGGGGATCGGTTGAACTATCTTTAAATTCAGATAGTTCAACCGACCTATTTTGTAGTTATATTTTAGTAAGTACTTTTATTTTTAGTTTAATATTGTAAGTTTAGTAAGTTAGTTTATATTTTAGTTATTTGAATAAATGAAGTAAAGAGATTCTTATAAATAAAAATTGAGGCCAAATCACTGCCCTGCGGAAGAGTGGCCAAAAGGCTGGCGACACGACCTTGTCATTCCGTGTCAATTCAGTTGGTAAGAGCGTGTCACGGAATGACAAGGTCGCAGGTTCAAGTCCTGCCCACGGCAAGAAATTTTTCATCATGTTCTAATTTGTTCACCGAGCATGGATAATGCGTAATACAAATTCTGAATAATTTTCATGTTAATCACATTTACCGTAACATAGATATGGCTTACTCCATACGGCGTTCCTTGCTTCATAGAAATACCTGTTTATTTATTTATTTTATTAATGGAATCGACAGATCGTCATTTGCCAATGTCATGTTACAGATATGTCGCCAGATATGTCAGGCGAAATCGGCCGGCTTCGCTTGACATGTCGCCGATACATGTCGTAGGACATTTGTCCCCTATTGTATCATTGGCTTTAATCACAAAATAACCACTGTAGACAATAAAATAAAAATTCTCAAATAATTTTGCAATCGTTGTTTCCCGCCATTTTCAAGAGAACCAATACCTGTTTTATCGGGAGTTTGGAATATAGGGCGAAGATAATTCGTATTTTTTTTTCATTATAAGATGAATTTGTGTAAGTAATTAAATACCTACATAGCTAATAGTATTGTATGTACACGTTAATTTTGGTATAGACTAGACGGAGAGCGAAGGTGGACTTACGCAATCGGCTGTAACTTTGTACAGTGGCGGACAAAATAAATAGATATGTGTATAATAAGTATATTAAATGACATTGCCACATTTCAATGGAGCTTTGCCCTACCTACAAAACTACGTGACCATTTAAGCTGTACCTATCATTTTGTTGGGGACTTATTACAGGTTTCATATTGCATAATCAGTATCATTTTCTACTACTCTCGCAACTCCTATAGAAGAATAACAAAAACAATGAATAAATCGCTTTGATTTCTTACTATTTTCTGAATTCTTAATTAGGCTGTTTTTCCAAATCGCAACTTGTACAAAACTTTATTTTAAACCAATAATTTTAATAAAATTGGATTGGATTGGGATTGCCGGATTGATTGATTGACCGTCCCGTTTAGTCTGAAGGAGTTCCCGGAGGAGAAAGTGATGTAGGGGGGAGTTGTATAGTTTAGTGATGTGACCAAAGGAAAACTATAGGGAAGTGAAAAAAACAAAATGGCGGCGGGTCACGTGATGCGATCTCCACCATTTTCCAACCGATTTCGCCAACCAACCACTGAGCCACCGAGCTCCGAGATTTTGATCTTATCTATCTAACATTGCAAGACAGTGTAGTTGGGGATCAAGTTTGCCGAAGGTCTGCCCTGCACATTGCGGGCACTTTCGCAACAACTGGTCGCGGCTTAGACCGAGGTGCTTGACACTAAACTTAGCTACTAAGTAGAGTGAAAGGTTAACGGGGACGGAGACGGGCACACCAACACAAAAAACTACTTGTGACCTATTGCAAAAATTATTTCACTGTTTGATAGATATAAGTTAAAACATAGGAATTTAATCATAAAACAATAAAAAATACTAATTAATAACTATTATCGGCCACAGCATTATGCTGAGCTGACCGCCCTTTCGATACAACACTACACCACCAAATGTTGTTTCTTATATCTTTATTTTATTTTTAATTGTTGTTAAGTGTGTGTTGTATTAAATAAACGTGTTTTCATTTTTTTTGCATATTATAATATTAACCTAAAAATTATAAACTAAGGTCGGTTGAACTATCTGAATGGCTTAGCATTACAGATAGTTCAACCGATCCTCGTTGTCCGGCAACGTGCCCAAAATGCTGGCGGCATTTCCCCTCTGGATCGCTAGGCTGATCCTTTGGGCGAAATACAGGCCAGCATTTTGGTCACGCGTGGACTCCACGAGCCGCGCCGACAGAAAAAGTTAAAACTATATGTAACTATAAAAGAATTATTAAATTCGGTCCAGTAGTTCTTGAGAAAATCTCAACCTTATTGAGGCCCCCTGTATACTTATATCTACCTAGTATCTAGATATCTATGATTCTCGGCCTTATTTATTTATTTTATTAGTGTACTCGACAGTTCGTCATTTGCCAATGTCATGTTACAGAAAATTCAATGTATAATAGTCTTCTATCTTCCTCCAGGGGAGTCGCTGTAGCGTCATCACCCTGGGTAGCCGCGTCTTCTTGTCTTCATCCACAGGAGACGCCGTAGCGTCAACACTGTGGACGAAGCAGCTCGACAGTCACGTTCACTGCCGAGCTTGTAGCGGGAACTCTTGATAAAAGCTTGAAACTTCAGATCTTGCATAAATAATCTAATAACTTCACCGTACTGTCCATTCGCGAACATTTTCTGATTAATTTAACGTGATATTAAACACAAAATAGTCCCTGTAGACATTAAAAGAAAAATTATCAAATAATTTCGCAACCGTCGTTTCCCGCCATTTTCAAGAGAACCTAGTTCTTGATTAAATCTCAACCTTATTGAGGCCCCCTGTATACTTATCTCTATCTAGTATCTAGATATCTATGATTCTCGGCATTAGTTCACACTGAACATTGCATAATCTTTGTCTATGCTATTCTCAATAGGTACCAAAATCTGACCGTTTTCAGAATAAACTTCACACAGAAACTATTCAGCGGCGGTATTGTAATATAAATTGAAATTTTATTGGACCGCCTCCTGCTGTGCTACGCTTGTAAATAAAATTGAAATTTCAAACTTCAAACACACTTTCTATCGACGAGTTGCAAACAAGAATAAGTAAAGTGTTTTATTTAACTTACCTATGAATATTTTGTAGTAGACCAAAACTTCAACTGTGAGCTAGCTAGAGATTCTTATAGGATCTAATAATAGCGATTCCAAAGATGTTGTAAAATTCTTTCCAGAGGGAAAGGCAAAGCCTACTACAAGGGCATACAGCCTGGTCTGATGTTAATATAATGTCTGAATTCTTATAAATAAATAATATATGAAATAACCTAACCTAAACCTACGCACAACCCTCCCAAACCCCTAAACGAAATAACTCAACGTTCCACGCAATCATAGAGTTATGCAAGGAAACCTTGCTAAGAGCTCAAAACTTCACAAACACTTCTTTCGAGCACTCCAATTAATAGCAACGTTCGCGGACATCTCCTGATTAACTTAACATGATCATTAATCCCAAAAAACTACGGCAACTATTTAATTAGAATTTTCACAAAAAGTAGCTAAGGGCGTTTAGAATCCTCGCTTTATTTAAGGGCCTTCCATGAGCCAACTAGCGCCGCCAATCTTTAAAAAATAATATCGTCCAATATAATCAATTTTATTAAAAAAGCTAATTACAAAATGTTTATTACCATAAATACTATTTTTAAATGCTTATTTATAACGTGATTCAATTTCGGTAAGTTATAGTTCGCATAATTGGGAAAACGGTCGTTTTTGGCACATTTGTGAACTACAACTTAGCTTGTCGCAATTATGCATATTACACAGCGCATTGGTGTTAACTGTAATGCTGTGTAATATTTTAATAAATAAATAAATAAATAAATAAATGCCATGTATTGTATATTGAAAAATAGTATTCATCCTAATAAACATTTTGTAAATAGCTTTTTTAATAAAATAGATTATATTGGAGGATATTACTTTTTTAAGATTGGCGGCGCTAGTTGGCTCTATGAGCCTTCATAATAAGAATTTTCATTCTTAATTAGAATTTTCAGAAAAAGTAGCTAATGGCGTTTGGAATCCTCGCTTTATTTAACTAAAGTGTCAACTTTTTTCCAGAGACTGGATGCAAAGGGTCGATAATCGGGCTGAGTGGCGTGTTTTGGGAGAGGCCTACGTATAGCAGTGGACTGATACGGGCTGATGATGATGACAAAATTTATGTCTCTACTAGGCATTAACTAAAGGTTAATAACTTAACCACATGTCGTATATTATATTACTAAATAGCTACAATGTAGATATAATTTAATTACGAAATAATTACTATAGGTAGAGCGGCCATCATTCGCTAGTTTGCCAGGAATCTCTAGTTGAAAATGAAGAAAACTTTTTCCGCCATCATTTTGAGATAGCCGATTGTTTTTTTGGTAATACAATAATAATGTAATGTGTGGAAATACGTACAGTAAGAAAAACATCGTGATGAAACCTGCACGCCTTAAAATAAAATTCTAAGGCATATGTATCTAATCCGCCAATCAGAACTGGGCCCGCATGATGGATCATGGTCCGAGCTACCTTATAGCCTGGCTTACATAGATGTAAGAGAAGGTCCGTGCCCGAGCATTGAGGAGATAAAAATAGACTGATGATGATGAGTTAGATGATTACTAAATAAAAAACTTTACGTTGGCAGAATTATCTCTTCTCGTGTGATCAATTACGAGACTAAGTAAACTAAAATGCTTTTACCACCCATCACGCCATGGCCAACTGGGAGGGTAGGTATGTCAGAATCGCAGCATAAGGAACTCCGTCGTCGATGCCTATGCCTATGGGAGACGAGCGTGAGCTTTTTATATACTAAAAATGAGGCCGTTACATAAAAATAGAACATAAAATGCGGAATGTTCCACGTTTGTGACCAAACAATGGCCACCCTAGCTGCGACCAACAGGCCGTGAAAACTGAAAGCGTCGTTATCCAACTCTCATCATAATTGCGGACATAATACTATTATAACATACAAACGTACTATTACGATTATTATGTTAGATATTACTATGAACATGGTATGAAGTTTTTTATTTTTTATCAGACTAAAGCAGTTGATCCCGGATGCTGACGCTTGGCTGATTCATTCCCGTAACCTCGCGTTCCCGTAAGCGCAACTCTCTTTACGTCGCTTTCCCATTACCGCAACTCTCTTTACGTCAACTCTCGCTACGTGGAGTCTCGCTATATCAACTTTTCGCTACGTGTGATACAGTTAGCAAAAGAAGTGAATCTTTCACGAAACGTAATTATGAATTGAATGCTACGTAAGGTTATTACAGTCGACAGCAGATCAATGGTAAAACTTTTTACTTTTGACAGTTCTTATTATGTGCGTGGTAAGACTTGAAATCGTACTGCAAGTTTTACCATTGATCTGCTGTCGACTGTACATCCTTCATGGGGCACTGTATTCGCTTTTATAACAAGTTACCAGAGAGTGTCACGATGTTGACAGAGAGAAAATTTAAAAATTTCATTAAAGGAACACTTGTTAAGAAGGCGTATTACAGAATAAATGCTATTTTTAAATGATGAACATGCATGGTGTGTGTCGCTGGTTCCGCATGAAGGATAGAGTTTACATTACTAATAATAGTTGTGTAATACCTAGTTATTAAGTAATTGTGTTATCATTAAGTATTTTAAAAGATGTGCTGCTGAGAGGTTTTGCCACTTTTTCTCCTCAGCGTTGGCAACTTTTCCTTGCAAAGTGGTGTAAATATAAATTCAAAAATATGTTGACGTGCAAAAATGTACACAACGTGCTTACTGGCAATAAAGAAATTTGACTTTAGACATAAAATTTTGACAGTTGCAAGTCTGAGCTCAAACTCAACTGACACTCAAAACTATCTCTGAATACCTGCCTCAGACGTGCCAGTACTTTGACTAGAACACTCGGGATATTTCGCCAATCGTCGGCAATTACCGTCCGTCGGTTGCGCAAGCGCAGAGCGAAAACCTCTAATGAATCCTTGTCTCTTCCTAAAGATTACTTGTCGGTAAATAATTAGTGACTTGTAACGTTACCAAATTAACGCCTGTATGCTACGGTTTCCTAACAGAACTGTGCCGTGGTACGTAATAGTATGTGACAAGTAAATGGTGACATGCTTGACGGCGGCAGTGAAGCGTGAAACGTGTTTTGTTATATGCAAGTCAAACGAAACTAAACTCTATTGCTAGAACCAGAAACCTAGTTTAACTTTACTCCCCTTAGACAGTATTTTGTTACTTTCACACTTCGTTAAAACGGTTAAGGGTGAAAGGGACAAAATACCTAAAAGGAATAATCAATAATAATAATCAATCTGAGGATCGTAAAGGCATAAGCTAAGCATTCGCGTGTAATGTAACGTTGCAGATTCGACTTTGAGCATTACATTACAATACTACCTCCCTGACTGACGCTGTTTTTCTCCCTCACTGATGTAATGCTCGAATCTGTAACGTTACATTACACGCGAATGCTCCCGGTGAGGGAGCACCTTTAGAGTCTCTCCGTGACAGACGTTCGCTCTCCTAACCACACATGGAAAGAAAAGATTAGCTGTGTTTGTTAAGGATTTTAAGTATTTACATAAGTACAACCATTACAAACTACAGGAACAGCAAGGTTTTGCGATTTGTATTTTTAGGAAAATTATTTGCTCTGATCTGACTGACAAGGACGTAGTTGTTTTAGCTAGAAATCAATAGCTAAGTAAAAGCTGCTACATTAAGGCTACGGCACTAACTACTAATATTAAACGTCTGGAATAAAACATATCAATCGTGAGGTGTCTATTTAGAGACTGATGAATACCGATACCTACAATATTGGACAAAACTCGCTCGCAATCGCAAACATACATCCATGTCTTTAAAAATGAAAATTATGTCTAAACCGAAATAGTTATTCATACAAAATATGTATCAAAATGTAGGGTTATAAATACAAGAGTTTGTTTAAAAAATCTGGTTTTAAATGGCGTATTTTTATTTCCCTGCCAATATTCATCTAAAATTAATAAAAATACAAATATGGAATCAGTGTGCCGTGCTCTTCACTCCGCCTCTGCGGGACATCTTCTGTTTCGCGCTTGAGTTTGACAGCTGGCAGCCCCTTAAACGCTGTTTTATCAGTGCACTCCTCCGAGCTATAAATGAATATTATACCGTAGACCAGTCAAAACGAATATTTCGTAAATACGGAATCGGAAAGCTGCCCCTACCTACCGCTACCATTCCAAAGTGGAGGGGTTCCGTCGACAATCACCACAGTTTCTGTTGGCCACCGACGCAGTGCAGTGCAAAAATTGTTGGTTCTCCCAAACGTTACAGTAAAATAGGTAGAAAATGTGCGGCGAAATGGGAAAGGCGGTTCTGCGGGCGCTGACCACGGCGTTACTCTGTGGCCATGTTTTAGATGCTGCATATTTACAGGTAGGAGTTTCAGGGATTACAGGCTTTATATTTTTTTCAAATATAATTAGATTTTTCTGTAATGATTAGGTATTTACCCGTATTCGTTGGAATTCTCCCAACTCTTCCACTCCTCCTTTACGCTTAAATATACAAAATATGTTTGTCCATATGATTTAAACAATGATTTACATAATAAATAAATTTTAACAAAATAAAAGTACTCTAAACACAACTTAATCGTTTGTTTAACTTTGTGATAGCATAAATATTAGACACATGAACAACATGACTAAATTCCTAGAAAGTTTTCCAAAATCGGTCAACCTACAAATATTCTCGGTAGTATTCGAATTTTAAAGCCACAAGACAAACTTTTTTTATTACAGCCCCATAGCCAAGTGGAATCGACTTACGTTAACGCTAGTGGAATATAAAGAAAAAGACCTTCCAGCCCATATTGTTGAATTCGCAAAATGTTGAATGCGCAAAATGTTGAATGCGCAAAATGTTGAATGCGCAAAATGTTGAATTTCCAAAATTTTAAAATCCCATTAAGTTGAATCCAAATTGTTGAATTCCCATGATGTTGAGTGCAGTAGGTTCAAAATTAGTTACGAAGGATTGTTCTCACCAGTTCTACACTATACTTACGGGATTGACATTTGCTTTTTCGTTAGCAAATCCCATTCATTTTTTTTTCTATTCTAGTAGAGACATTGATCTCCTATAAACAACTAGATACACAGTCTGCCTTCTAAAAATGTCCGAGCGCAAAGAAGGTCCAAACGGATCATTTGCTTTATTGGACATTATTTGGACGTTAACAATGGACCCTTATAGGTATGGACGTTTTTAAAATTGTTTTAGTAAGACCTTTGTGTATCTAGTTGTTTATAGGAGATCAATGAGTAGAGATGACGAAAGTCAATGACACTTGGCTAGGGATCGGCCATGTAAAAACTCATTGGTATCCAATGAGTTTTTACCCAGTTTTTCTAAGAATAAGGTGCCGTAAATCGGATCCCTTTTTTTCGCATAATTTTTTTGTCCTATTTTAATTTAGCATAATGAGTTAGGCATAATGTTTTTTGTCATAATCATATTTTGTCATAATTGTTTTTGGGCATACAATCTAACTAAGCATAATTCTAGTGTGGGCTAATCGTTTTTGCCCTAATTTTGATTTCCATATTGTTTTATGGCATATTGTTTATTCGTCTAATAGATATTATACATAATTACACTTTAATAATTTAAATGTATTTATTCATAATGTTTGTTTGAAATGAATGTAATTTTTTTTTTACTATAATTTTCATGCAATATAATTCCTTTCATTTTAAATGTAAATTTTTAGCAATAGCTTGTAAATAGGCAAGTTTTAAAGTGTATTCATTTTTATTGTTAATAATTTTGTCAAGGCGGTTATGTTTGTCTGTGTATTTCTTCTTTTTTGTTGGTATTGGTGTTGTATGTATGGTGTATTAGGTAATAGTAGGTTACGGTGCGGCGGGGGTGGCCCTTGGGCCACCCGTAAGCCGCTAACATGATTATTTTATATACAAACAAAATAATATGATTATTACAATTATGTTTTAATATCATTATGACAAAGTTTATTTAGGCTTTATAATATTATTCTTAACAATCTTTATGCTGTTTGTAGTTATGCTTAATAATATTATGCCTATAAAGTTATGCCTAATGACTATTATGCGTAGTTATTACTAGGACAATTTAAAGTATGCCATGTTATATTATGACATAAAAATTTATGCACAAAAATAGGGAACCGCCGTAAATACCGAATGCTCTCAAAAACGGCAGAAAACATATCTAGGAAATCTACACTCCTAAGAATAATACAAAAATAATTCTAAGGCATGTCTAATTCACCAATCCGTACTGAACCCGCGTGGTGAATCATTGCATGACCTTCCCTCTATAAGGAAAAGTGTACCCCAATAGTAGGACATAAAATAGGGTGATCATTATTATTAATTATTATTTTTACATACTTAGGTATTCGGAAGACTAACAATAATTATTCTTACAAACTTAAATAATCTATAAATATTCAACAGTTATTCTTACAAACTAAAGTCTTATCTATTTTGGAAACAAAATCACTGACATTATGATAAACTCATCGGTCTAACTTGACCTCTACACAGTTAAATGACAATGCCAGATTCTGCCCCACCATCAACCGCAAGTTGTACAAGATAACGAATAAATGTAAAAGTTTTGTACAAGTTGCGATTCGAAAAAAACAGTTTAATTATGAATTCAGAAAATAGTAAGAAATCGAAGCGATTTATTCATTGTTTTTGTTATTCTTCTATAGGAGTTGCGAGAGTAGTAGAAAATGATACTGATTATGATTATGCAATATGAAACCTGTAATAAGTCCCCAACAAAATGATAGGTACAGCTTAAATGGTCACGTAGTTTTGTAGGTGGGGCAAAGCTCCATTGACATGTGCCAATGTCTTTTCCAGAGACATCTAAAGCAGAGAAGGTGAAAATGTATGTTGGATGGTTTAAATAAATAAACTCGTGTAATACCCCGTTTTCCCACAAACCTCTGTTTAGACAAACATTTATTTGCTTTGACCGTAGTTATGTAAATCCTACGTGTTATTTTGTTTAGGCTCCGTGCTAGATATACGTACCTAACCTTCCCGCAGGTATTATGTCAGTGAGAACCACAGACCACTTACCCCATAGACCTGTAACAGGAAGGCGCCCGAGTCGCACATGTGCGCTAGCTTCGCGACACGTGTAACCTAGAGATATTATCGACATGGACGCATCTCTTTTATACGGCACCCCTGTCCCCCGCTTCGTCTCGCGCTCATTGTTGACAGAATTTTTCGCTTGCAAAAGACATTGCCACATTTCAATGGAGCTTTGCCCTACCTACAAAACTACGTGACTATTTAAGCTGTACCTATCATTTTGCTGGGGACTTATTACAGGTTTCATATTGAATAATCATAATCAGTATCATTTTCTACTACTCTCGCGACTCCTATAGAATATCAAAAATAATGAATAAATCGCTTCGATTTCTTACCATTTTCTGAATTCTTAATTAAACTGTTTTTTTCGAATCGCAACTTGTACAAAATTTTATTTTAAACCAATAATTTTAATAGAAAACGGAGATATTTTTACATTTATTCGTTATCTTGTACAACTTGCGGTTGATTATGGGGCAGAATCTGGCATTGTCATTTGTACCGATTTCATGTCTATTGGGTAAGTGGTCTGTGCAAATATTACATACTTCATCGCCAATAAAAAGCTAAGCAAATAGAGAGAAATAGTAACCTCCATTTACTAAAGTAACAACCGCTATAATTTTTAACTTATTACGGGTTCCCGACCAATTCATAATTCACAAAGGGTGAAGTTTTGATATAATTGGTGTTTAAACTAAAGTTATTGCGATAAAAGGGCAGGCCAGTCGCGACCTTAGGCCTGATGCACACCAACAATAAAACGTGGCGAAAAGTCGGCGATCGAGAAACTGCGCGATTGAAATCGGCAGCCGACTTTTCAGATTCATATTCTGCTTATTGCAGTTACGTTACTTTTTTATGTAAAATTTATGTGCACATCACTTTGTAAGGAAAAGGTGCCGCTGATAAGAATAAGTTGCAAATACCTTAAAACGACAGACGTCTATGAAGCCGATATTTATAGACAACTTTGAGCACAAGCTTAGCGTAAACACAGTCTTACGACTGTCAAAACTCTATGAAATCTGACGGTTGTAAGACCGAACTCAAACTGTCTATGAATTTTGGCATAATTTTCATAAAAACCAGTCAGTCGCAATTATTTTTCGTAAAATGAAAAAGTTTTTCAGTTGCTGATATTGTATATCACGGTTTACTAAAACACTCTGTTTTTCTTCTGTCTCGTCACGTATCATGCCAATTTTATTTTATTTACTTACGTGGTTTAGTGACTAAACCTATTGTTAGAGTTATTCAGGCATTCCGTAGGCCTTTGACGTAGCCTAACGACTGCTTCTCTCTCTTCTCTTCTCAACATTCCTCTTCTCATCGAAGGTTGGATAACATCATGGTAATTTTCCGCCGGTGCCGCAGACCTGTTCCGCCTCGCGAGACATAGGCACAAATATGATGAGCTGATTGCCAACCTTCACTAGTTGGAGAGGCAACCCCCAAGAAGAAGATGGTAATTTTCACCCTCTGAACGGCTGCCCGGAACAAGGTTGGTTCGGCTGCAGCACCGGCAACCAATCACGTAAATTCTTTAGCCAAGAGTGTCTTCTCCTGCCAATGCTCCTTTTCCAAGTAATGTCTGCAATGCAATGCTGCAAGTAATGTCAAAGTAAACAATTCATTTTACGCAGTCACATAAAAAGTCTGCGTTCGTTCGTAGGTGTGGGAGCCGCCTAAAACATCTAGTAGCAATAACTCGCCCCCATAAGGGAACACTAACTTTTGCAATTTTCCTTTCTCTCAAGTTTCCCTTGAGCCCTTCAAAGGCGAATTACTGTTGGTTAAATTTACTTTCATTTTGGAGGAACGCCTGTTTTTTAGTTTCATTTCTTTGATCAAGAGCCTCTTCGCGGAAATTGTTTGAAACTTGGCCCGTGCAACCAAATTGGTATTCAGGAGTAATTTCACAAATTCGCACCTCGAGTGAAGTGCTTTTTTCCTTTTTTGTTTTATTGGGTCGTTAATGCAGTGTTTCGTTTGATCTTCACGTGAAAATTATTTATTTATTTTATTAATGGACTCGACAGTTCGTCATTTGTCAATGTCATGCATACAGAAAATTCAATATATAATAGTCTTCTATCTTTCTCCAGAGAAGTCGCAGTAGCGTATTCACCCTGGGTAGCCGCGTCTTCATGTCTTCATCCAAAGGAGACGCCGTAGTGTCATCACTCTGGACGAAGCAGCTCGACAGTCACGTTCACTCCCGAGCTTGTAGCGGGAACTCTTGATAAAAGCTTGAAACCCCAGATCTTGCTCAAATTATCCAACAAATTCACTATACTGTCACTTGCGAACATTTTCTGATTAATTTAACGTGATATTAATCTCAAAATAACCACTGTAGACAATAAAACAAAAATTATCAAATAATTTTGCAACCGCCGTTTCCCGCCATTTTCAAGAGAATCTACACTATGTAGTAATGTAACTTTAAATAGTTGACATTTCCGAAATTATCCGTGTTTTAGCTGTTATTACATACAAACAAATTGTAGTGTTTTAGCTTGTAGCAAGTTACAAAATACCAAATTACAACGTTTAGCAAACTTTACTGCTGTTAGCTATATGTAAGTAATGTAGGTATACATGATTTAACCCCACTTTCCTTAAACCGTGATTTGTTATATTCCCGCTTTATTAAAAAAAACATAAAAAATAAAATGTAACGATATTATTAATTTTCCCGACTAAACGAAACTTAACATTATAGATACAGAAAATGATTGATTAAAAAATATACAAATACATAGTTTTTACTCGACCTAAAGTAATTTTTACAATTGGTCAAATTCTTGAGAAAATCTAACTCCATCGAGGTCTAAATGACAATGCCAGATTCTGCCCCACCATCAACCGCAAGTACAAGATAACGAATAAATGTAAAAGTATATCCGTTTTTTTATTAAAATTATTGGTTTGTGTATAAGTTGCGAGTCGAAAAAAACCCAGCTTAATTAAGAGTTCAGAAAATAGTAAGAAATCGAAGCGAATTATTCATTGTTTTTGTTATTCTTCTATAGGAGTTGCGAGAGTAGTAGAACATGATACTGATTATGATTATGCAATATGAAACCTGTATTGAGTCCCCAACAAAATGATAGGTACAGCTTAAATGGTCACGTAGTTTTGTAGGTGGGGCAAAGCTCCATTGAAATGTGGCAATGTCATTTTAATTATCTAAGCTCAAAACACGTTGCATTGCAATTTATAACTTCAATTACTAGCAACCGTTTTAGGTAATTATTTTGTTTTAGGCACACTAGCATAGGGCCTTTTGCCATAGTGAGAGAGGGGCAATGTACTATGCGCATGCGCAGCCTGTCACGGCCGCCCGGCGTTGCGCAGTGCCCGAAGTACGAACGACAGCAGAACTATCTTGCAGTACGATTTCAACTCTTACGACGCAGATAATAAGAACGGTCCAAAGTGCACTTTACGTGCTCGTACAAGATTAGATGTAGCTCAAAAGGTCTGACTGGTTTGGCTAAATAGCAAAGAATTTTGTAGGTATATTTCCTAATAGTCTGAGATTGAAAAGAAAAGTATGTAAATGTAAATTCAAAAAATATATTGACGTGCAAAAATGTACTCAACGTGCTTACTTGCAATAAAGAAATTTGACTTTGAAAGGGAATTCCGCAAATTTACTCTACAACAAGTGGATGTAAACCTCTGATAGACTCTTATTTTTAAGGTTCCGTACCTCAAAAGGAAAAAAAGGAACCCTTATAGTCTCCTATGAACAACTAGATACACGGTCTGCCTTCTAAAAATATCCGAGCGCAAAGAAGGTCCAAACGGATGAAGGTCATTTGCTTTATTGGACATTATTTGGACGTTAACAATGGACTCTTATTTGGACGTTTTTTAAATTGTTTTAGTAAGACCTTTGTGTATCTAGTTGTGTATAGGATCACTTTGTTGTCCGCCTGTATGTCTGTCAAGACCTATATCTCAGAAACGTGTAGACGGATCAAGTTGAAATTAATACCCAATACTCAGGTCTACAACCTCATGCAGTCGTGAAAAAAATCAAACTTCTACGTTAACGCAATCAAAAGATATGGCCGTTTATGTCACATTTTCTCGCATATTTGTATGAAAATGCAATGGAATCAAAACCTATAACTTCCCGTTGACCTAGAATCATGAAATTTGGCTAGAAGCTAGGTCTTATAGCACAAGTAAAGGAAAAAATTCAAAAACCGTTCCATCACGAATTTTGCCACTTTTTCTCCTCAGCAAAGTGGTGTAAATGTAAATTCAAAAAATATATTGACGTGCATAAATGTACTCAACGTGCTTACTTGCAATAAATAAATTTGACTTTGACTTTTTTGTAATTACAAACTTATATTTGCAGTTGACGCCTGGTATTTTGATGTTTTGATGTATGATGTTATCAGTTTCGAAAACGCAAATATAAGTTTGTCCCTAAACTAGTTTATCTGGTCGTTAGAGCAAATGTTATGGTGAAGTTACACTGAACGCGAGTCCGACAGCAGACTCGCACTTTGCCGTTTTTTATTGTATATGCATTTTAGTGAAATAAGAATTTAAACTCAGTTAACTGTGCCGTGATAGCTTCCTATATAAATAAATAAAAATAAATTCTCCGTGTTATAAAGTCCAATGGGACAGGTACAGTCGAAGACAGAGATAGGTATATAGGGGACCTCAATATGAAAAAGTACAAGACCGAATTTAATAATTCTTTTACAGTAACGGAGTTTTAACTTTTATCTATCTGACAGTGAAATAATTATTGCAATAGGTCAAGTAGTTTTTGAGAAAATCTTAACCTTAAAAACTCTACTGTACACCTTTCTTTGTCTTCGACCGTACCGATTTCACTGAGTACCTACTTAAATAAGATAAGATAAAT
This sequence comes from Tachystola acroxantha, assembly GCA_963506565.1. Taxonomy (NCBI): domain Eukaryota; kingdom Metazoa; phylum Arthropoda; class Insecta; order Lepidoptera; family Oecophoridae; genus Tachystola; species Tachystola acroxantha. The sequence continues at coordinate 2,295,960 of OY735874.1, forward strand.
ACACTTTATTGCACCATAATACAGTATTCATTACATAATTGAGAAGCATGTACAATTTTGGCGGTCTTATCGCTAAAAGCGATTTCTTCCAGACAACCAACTGCAGAGGATATTATAAAAATATATCAGAAAGAGGTAGAAGTGCATAGTATGTAAATATAATAAATAGTAATATCTACGTTAGATAGGTAACACAATTTACGATACTTAAACATGTAAATTATATCTATTATATACCAATATAATATATACTTGTAAGAATCAAAAATAAGAATTAAATCTACCTAACACACGAGTAGGTATTAAGTATTAATGAACGGTTTGACCTGTAGTTAACATTCGCCGCGTTATTCAATGACCACTATTGGTACTCTTCGCACGGTATAAGCAGGCAGCATAGTAGAGTAACTTCTGGCCGTGCTTCTACTTTCGCGGTTCGAAGTTTGAGCGCCGTGTGTCGCTCGCCCGCAGGAGAAATTACTCCGAGTTTCGCTGAAACTAAGAATGAAGTTTTCCCAATTTAACTAAACCAAAGCGAGCGCTATTAATTCAAACTGTTTGGATATATTAAACGTTGCCTCAACATACAAAACCATAGTAAACTATGCCCTATTACCATTTTGTAGAGTAGAAAAGTGGTTATACTTAAGGTGGAAGCACCTTCCTGATTGAAAATCGAACCTAAATCTCCTTGCGCAGAAGGCACGCAAACACCGACTAGGATAAGATCGGCAACTCAATTTGCTGTCGAATGTGCTGGAACGTCGAACTGGTTTATTAATTCAAATAAATACGAATATATTTTTATTTATTTATTGCATGTAGGTATTGAAATGAAAATGTAAAAAAAATTAAAGAAGAAGACTCTAGAAAAAAAATGATAGACTGCACACGCTGTTGCCGCTCCTTTGCTTTGCCGCTGGCGCTCCGTATCTGTTTTTATTTTATTTTATTCGGGGAACTTACAGCATATGTTACAATATGAACTTATAAGTGATAATAATAATAAAAATAATGATCTAAATGATGATAATTATAAACGATATTATAATTATTTTTTTTTTTTTTTTTTTTTTCAATTTATTTGGGTCAACAAACAGTGATCACAATGTAATATTAATTCTAAGTAATTATTAATGTAATATTATTGTGCCACCAGCACCGTCAACCACATGTTAATTCACAATATAAGAGTGGTGGAGTTCAGTTACGCTTCTATATAATGGTTGTACAAAATTTATATATATTTGCATACATTTTTAATAGATATTGTACAATTTTTTTTTTATGTAATAATGTAATGTTGTACCAATGTTGAGCAGAAATTAAATTTGCTCAACCTTGGTACAGCATTCATGTGTGTGTTCAATTAAGGTTTTTTAATGTATCAATTAACTGTTTTTTGAAAATGCCAATCCGTGTCGCCATGATATCAATATCATTGAAATGTGTATTGAAAATTGTAACTAAGCGGTGGAATGGCGAGCGCTTACCGGCATTAGTGCGGCACTTGGTCGTAGCAAACAGCTTATGAATTCTACGACTTTGCGCCCTTCTTGTAGGAATTAGGTAACATAATTTATTGTTAAGTGGAGTGCAATCATATCTACTATGACAGAGATCGTACAAAAGCATTGTTTCCAGGTATGATCTTCTAGACTTAAGATTTAAAAGGTTATATTTATTTAACAGAGAATTGTAGGTTAGACGATTACGAAATGATTTGAAGTGCATTCGACGTAAATATTTTTTTTGTACAGATTCTATTGCATCTATATATTTATTATAGTATGGATCCCATACGCACACAGCATATTCAAGTTGAGAACGTATCAATGATTTGTAGATGTAAATAAAAGTTCTAGTTTGGGTGAAATGTGTACATGAACGGAACACAAAACCATAAAGTTTGAAAGCTTTGTTAATTATATTATCTATGTGAAGGTCGAGATGTAGCTTATTATCTAGCGTGACACCGAGATCCCTAATAGATTCGACAGTTTCGAGACGAGTACCAGATAGCATATATGGATGACAGCTTGCTACTCTTTTCTTCGTGAACGTTATCGATTTACATTTGTTCAAGCTAAGGCTTAGTTTATTATCTACACAGTAATTTGAAAATCGATCTAAATCTTCTTGTAGTTTCATGTGATCATCGGTATTATCTATTGTATGAAAGATTTTAAGGTCGTCTGCGTATAATAAAAAGTTACTAAATTTGAAACAATGTTGAATGTCGTTGATAAATACAATAAATAACAGGGGTCCTAAAATCGAGCCCTGGGGCACACCAGAACTGACAGGCACGAGTTCTGATTCGTGTCCGTTAATTACAACTTTTTGAGTGCGGTTAGATATGTAAGATTTAAACCAGCGCCACAGATTTCCTCGAATACCATTAAAGGCAAGTTTTTCTAAAAGTATTTTATGATCCACTCTGTCAAAAGCCTTTCGAAAGTCAGTGTAAATACTATCCGTTTGCTTATTTGCATCCATTCCTTCAAATAAGTACGTAGTGTATATTAATAAATTTGTAGTTGTCGAACGACGCTGTACAAAACCATGTTGTTGTTCAATAATTGTGTTGTGCAAAGGCGGATATATGGCATTATGAACTAACCTTTCGAAAAGCTTTGACAGAGCGGGCAGGATAGAAATAGGGCGGTAATTCTCTACATCATTCTTTGGGCCACCTTTGTGCACTGGTACAATTCGGGCGGATTTCCAGATAGTAGGAAATACCCCTTCTTTTAAACAAAGGTTAAAAACATATTGTACAGGTTGACAAATTGAAGGTGCAGTAGATTTTAAGAATATGGGAGGAATGGTGTCTAACCCCTCACCTTTAGTTGTATCAAGAGCGCGGAGCTCCTTAATGACAGCTTCTATGGGTATGTGTAAGTTACTAATTATAAGGTCGGATGTATGATTATTATCAGCAGTATCATCGACATCAAAATCTTTTTCGACACTGGAGGGTTCAAATACTGAATGGAAAAATGAGGAGAATGAGTTACATATATCTATGGGTACGCTAGTAGTTTTGTTTTTATAAATGACTGAGTTAGGTAGATCTGTAGACCGTTTACGATTATTAATATATGTCCAAAAGAATTTTATATTGTCAAGTATGCTATCTTCGACAGAATGTATGTATTTTTTGTAACATTTAGCAGATTCATATTTAAACCTACGTCTATACATACTGAATAAGACCTCATCTGATTTGTTTTGATATTGTTTCCATTTGATCCAACTTTTGGTTTTATTCTTGTAAATATGGACGAGTGCTGGTGTGAACCATATAGGAAAATTAGAATTTTTTACAACTTTAGTAGGTATATGTTTTTTGATAATTGAATATATAACCTCATATAATGCACACACTGCACTCTCTGCTGATTTTTGTTGAAATAGCTCGTCCCAGTTGATATTCTCTAATTCAGTGTTAATTAATGAATAGTCGGCTCTAAAGAAGTTATACCTCAGTCTAGGCTTATTGCGAATGGATTTCATGTGTTTGTTAACAGGTAATAGTACATAGTAAGGTGGGTGATGCTCATCAGCGGGCACGAGTTCCATGGGAGCACGTGTGGCGCTACAGTCGCCGATACTTGTAATAAATAAATCTAATATCCGTCCACTTTTGTTCTTAAATTTATTTAACTGTATACAATCGAACAATGACATGAGATTAATTAAGTATTTGTTATGTAAACAATAGGTACTACGGATAATAGGTTCGAGATGTGTGACACAATCCTGCCATTCTAATGAAGGTAGATTATAGTCACCGACTATAATAACATTGCTAATATCTGGCGATTGCAAGGAGTGTGTCATAAAATCAATGTGTGATGCGAAAATATCTGGACTTAAGTTTGGCGGTAAGTAAGCGGCGCTAATTACGTAGCAATAGTTATTCGTGCGCAACTCGAGCATGACGTGGTCCACGAGCGGCGAGGCGGGCGGGGGTGCGGTCGGGCCGGGCGCGGGGCGCCGCCAGCTGACCGGCAGCTCGCGCCGCACGGCCACCAGCACGCCGCCGCCGTCTCGCCGTCCGCTGCCCTCGCGGTCTCGGTCGCACCTAAATACTCGGTACCGCGAATCTATGTACTCATTATCAAAAATGTCACTATGTAACCATGTTTCCGTCAGAATAATGATGTCATAATCATGTAATAATATATTCATGTATAGTATATGTAATTTAGTCCTAATGCCCCGACAGTTTTGGTAGTATATAGATATTACGTGATCATTCATTTTAATATATTTAACAATAAATAAATTTTATGTAAAAATATATAGTTGTGTATATTAGTTATTAAGTTCGTTCTATACTCATGATGATTTTGGCTGTTATAGAAAATTAAAATGATTATGCCGAATAGCTGTGTACGTATGGTAATTTCATATACATAAGAGCTTAGATAAATTAAGATATGAATTAGTCGATTATGCACTTTATCTGAACGATGTTTTGTTACTATTTTTAATTTGCAGAAACAATAATAAGGTCCTACGTTTTTGGCGTATACCCACTTTACACTTATTATGGGGTAGATCTCAAACAATGTTATCATGTTATCTATTCTACAAAAATAATACGAGAAGTAAAGATATGTTGACTGTAGGAAAGTATTCATATGTTTACTGGAGCAGTTGTATCCGTAGTTAGATGAAATTTTGAGACTTCTTGTGTTGACCGAATGGCGATAATTGGAGAAGTATCAGATTTTCGGGCCAATATAGTTCCATGCTTCACCCAGACATACTTAAAGTCATATTTCTTGCCAGCGTCGCGACATTCACGTAGTAATTGTTTATTTTTAAGAGTTAGATGTTCGTTCAGATATATCTTTTGTGGTGTTCCAGCAATGGATAGTTTCGAGGAATCTAGCCCTTTCGTGGCCCGATACGCGGCAATGATGTTATCACGTTGAACTCTGGTGGTCAGTTTAACAATTACATTTTTTGGCCTCGTATTCTTTTGGTCAGCATGAGGCACACGGTGAACGGATACGATATCGTTTGCTCGCACTGGCTGCTTGATTTCCTTGCCAATATATTCCAATAAGCCTATGAGATCCTCATTACGCTTCTCTGGCAGGTTACAGATTTCAATGTTGCATTGCCTAGCCTGTTGTTCCATAGCCGCGATTTTGTTCTCGAGAATAAGCAACTCGGTGCATGAGTCCGAGGATTGAGACATACCTTTCTCAACCGTTGAGATACGACTCTCAAATGCATCTTGCCGTTCTGATGAGAAATTAAGAGATTTTTCCATCTCTGAAAGTCGTGTCCCAGCCTCAGACAATGATTTGTTGATATTGATATATTATTATAATGTAACATTTAAGAATTGAATTATTATAAATTGTATTATTATAAAGTGTAATGTTGCACTGCCCTTTCAGGGTTTATGTGAGCATTAGTTATAAGTGTTAGGGAGAAAAGGGATCTTCATGTAGATTAAGTTTAATATAAGCAAGTACATAAGTTGTTTATATAGGTAAAGTAAAAGTAGAGCCTATTTTGTTTGAATATGTCTAATTTATATTCCATTGTTGATTTTGTAGAACCATAATATGAATAGCTTGTGTACTGTATAGAGTAAGATAATGAGTTGGTCTTTCTTTGTTATCACTGCACAGATGGTAATTTGGGCATAGAACGTGATTGAGCGCATTGATGATTTGGCGCAGTTCTATGGGAATTGCAAGCCTATTGTTTATTGGCAGGTGTGAGAACAAAGGAAGACCGCCTCATAGAGATAATTCTTTGAAATGCAGTTCGGTTATTGTAGAACTACTGTATCCATGCTGACCTGTACGCCCTTTTGTCTCAAACGAGTATACTACCTGCGTGACTAATAGTAGGCTAGTTTGAGCCAAAAGTAGTCAGTCAACGCGCAATCGGCGAACAGTGAACACGTCAGCTTGGATCGAACCACTGCGACTGTGTTGAACGAATAAAGCGGTTTTCGACGAATATATGCGAGTTTCTATGCGCTATCTCCGCGACACAACGAACCCACGCGCCTCCTGTACAAGTTTTGGTCCTTCGAAAAGCCGGATCGTGTGAACATAGCAACATGGAAACAAGAAGCATGACGTCGCGTAAACTTGCTCCAGAACGCAGTAACCAAGCTAGTCGATTGCTCGGCGATTCACCAACGTCGGGTGGTAAGCCGGTCGAGCACTCCGGCGTCGCAACGTCGCTGCCTCCCCCCGCGGGTGAGGGCTCCGATAAGCGCGCACCGTTCGCGCCAGCGAATCGCGATACGCCGTACAGTACACCGCTTGGAGGCGCCGCCGCCGCCGCGGCGCCCGCGAATGTACTGCGATCACAAAGCGCGCCGCCCGCGCATCCGTTGTTACCCTGCCAACAATCGCTGCCGCAGCCACCGATGTCCATCGCCTTCAGCCAGCGCAAGAGCAGAACGTCCGGCTCTAGCGCTCGCCGGCGAGAGGTGCTACGACTTCAGATTGAATACGAGGCTGAGCAAGAAGTGCAGCGGTCAAAGGAACAGAGGCTGAAGATGAAAAACAACGAGAATATGATCAAGAAACAGGCGCAGATAAAGATAGCAGAGCTCGAGGCCCAAGGATCGGAGACGGATCTCGACGAACGAACGTCACAAATGAACCTGTCGGAGAAAGTCTCACTATGGCTCGAGCACACGCCCGTGGAAACAACGACGAAACAGGTAACTGTCACCGCACCGGTGTTCACCGATGCTGACGCACATGCGCTCGCGTGCTATGCCGACGACACGCGTCCCGCCGCCGCGGGACGCCATGCTGCCGCACCAATACCACGCGCCTTTGATCGGGAGGTTGAAACTCCGAGGCGTGAGATGGACATGGAGCGGTTGAAGCTACGACCGGCGGAGCGCCGCGGCGCCGTAGAAGAGCGACACAATCGGTGCATCGACGGGCTGAATAACGCGGTATGTTCCTACAGTGATAGATGGCGGCCGACGCCGCGACAGAGCTACGATTTACCTCACTTTACCGGTGACCCGGTGGATTGGCTGAGGTTTAAAAAGGTATATGAAACCTCGACTATGTACTTTGATATACGACCGTACGAGAACATGCTGAGACTACACACGGCTCTACAGGGAAAAGCGAAGACGAGCGTAGAGGACATCCTTCGCACCAGCGATGACCCCAATGAGGTGATGAAGACACTCGACTTAGAATATGGAAACCCGGCGCTGTTGATGGCAAACGCAGTGAGGAAGGTGCGTGCTCTGCCAGCGATGACGGAGTCAGGGCGAGAGTTGGGTGAGTTCACTGCTGTAGTCAGGAATGCTGTGTCCGTCCTTGAGGACATCAGAGCCGATGGTTTCGTGAATAACCCGCAGCTGTGTAATGAGCTCCTGAATAAGCTCACAGCAAATCAAAGAGAAAAGTATGGAGATTTCGCAATGGAGAAAGATAAGACCAGCGATGTAGATTTAAGAGTATCGCCCAACCTAAGAATTATTGTGGAATTTCTGACGAACCTGGCAACCAAGTCGGCATACTACAATCCGCTGAACGACGCCATAATGCAAACAGATGTACCAGCGGTGCCCATTATAAACCGGAGGGCAGCCACTGTTACTCAACGAATAGTACATCGAGTTAACACTCAAGTAAGTGCCCCAATACAAGCGCCAGTACTGGACCATGACACGTGTGTATTATGCAAGATAGATGGACATAATCTGTCCACGTGTGATAAATTTGCACACATGTTAGTGGACGAGCGGTGGGAATGTGTAAAGGCGAATAAGTTATGTTTCAAGTGCATGGTAGGGCAACATGGACGAAAGGATTGTCGCGCAAAGAAATGCGATAAATGCCAAGCCCCGCACCATCCGCTGCTACACTCCGACCGCCCTCCCGCCGCTATCCCTTCTACGTCGGTCGCTAACACCGCGACAGTAGAGACTGTATCGAGTATTAGTGAGTGTTACTCAAAGACTCTATTGAAAGTATTACCTGTGTCAATTGTGACTGAGAGCGGTGAAACTGAAGTATATGCCTTGCTGGACGATGGTGCAACGGTATCGTTGATCGACGACAAGTACGCGAGAGAGTTGAATGGACCAAGTGTACCGCTTCACGTTGTAAGTGCGCGTGGACAGAGTGAAATGGACACCTCCTCGCGGAAAGTTATAGTGAAAGTACGAGGCCCTAACGGCAATCTACATCAAGTGTGCCTCCGTACCATGAAGAACCTGAACCTGCCTTCTCAGTCGATTCCCGAGGAAGTCATCCGGAAGAACTGGCACCTGCTCCGGCTGGGCTGCGGAGCAATGGAGGCTGCGAAACCTATGATTCTGCTGGGACAGGACAACTGGGAGCTGATCATCGGTACGGCGATCCAACAAGGTACATCCGGTCAGCCGGTAGCTTCTCTCACCAAATTAGGTTGGGTTGTACACGGGCCGTTAGGAAATAATGACACTAATCACGAGTCTATAAATTGTATGTATGTTGGTTCTGATCTTAGTACTTTGACACGTGAACAGATACAGCTCAAAGCGAGAGGTATTACAGAGACTCCACACAAGAACGTAGAGAACGAGCGCGCTACCTCTATTTTGAATAGTACCAGCCGCCGCGCAGAGGGTGGCTGGGAGGTAGGGCTGCTAGGGGCTAGGGATAATGTCGAACTCCCCGTCAATTGTGACTACCCCGCTGTGTACAGTAAACAGAACGCGGACGCAAGCGTAGTGAACGGTGACGTAACCATGGCGAACGGTGACGTAACCATGGCGAACGATGACGTAAGCATAGTGAACGATGACGTCAATGAATTGGCTTACTCAGCCATGGCTGACTCTGTAGGACTAAACGAACAAGGTAATAGGAAAATTGCAGTCGTGACAGGCAAAGCACGAGCAGCCCTCGAGGTCGATTTGAAATCAGTCGTATTAGCTACTGGGTTAGTTAATATTAGCCGCAATGGTGAGAAAAGCGACTGGCACCGGGTACCTTCGGAGGAAAACCCTACTGACGAGGCCACCAGGTTGAACTGGCCTAATGGGGAAAATGAAAGGGTTTCGGGTTTTGCTTTTCTCCAAAGTTCACAGAAGCTGTGGCCTATGCTGGAGACGGATGTCGAGGAGACGCACCACGACAACGCAGAGAAGGCCGAGCTGCACAGGCTCGTTGGTGCCGATCCGCCGCATGTCAACATGGCCACCTCGATCATAGACGCGCCGCGCGTCACTCTACATACGCGGGCCCCCAACGATGACGTAAAACGACCACTGCATGTAGAGGCCGTGGTCGACACCCGACCACTCACGTACGCGCCTTCCAATCACGACAACCCGGTGGTGATAACACCGAATCATTTGCTACCTGGGACGGAATCGGAAGCAACTCCGTCTGCGCCGCATGATCTAGCAGACCGCGACGCACGCCGCCAGTGGAAGCGTGGCGGCGCTCTGGCAGACATCTCCCGGCGACGGTGGTGCAAAGAGTACTTGCCTACACTACAGCAGCAGCGAAGCAAATGGGCTAAGAGCTCTCCGGCAGTGAAAGTGAGTGATCGTGTCGCGGTAGTAGATGGAAAAAAGCCCAGAAATGTGTGGCCCCGTGGCCTTATTAAACGTGTGTATCCGCGTCGTGGCGGTTAAGTGCGTGTGGTAGATGTAAGAACGAAAATCGGGACGCTGCGCCGACCCGTCATGAAGATCGCTATTCTACCCACAACCGATTGTGGTATTCGATGGAACTCTCATACCAGGGGGTGGAATGTTAGGGAGAAAAGGGATCTTCATGTAGATTAAGTTTAATATAAGCAAGTACATAAGTTGTTTATATAGGTAAAGTAAAAGTAGAGCCTATTTTGTTTGAATATGTCTAATTTAGATTCCATTGTTGATTTTGTAGAACCATAATATGAATAGCTTGTGTACTGTATAGAGTAAGATAATGAGTTGGTCTTTCTTTGTTATCACTGCACAGATGGTAATTTGGGCATAGAACGTGATTGAGCGCATTGATGATTTGGCGCAGTTCTATGGGAATTGCAAGCCTATTGTTTATTGGCAGGTGTGAGAACAAAGGAAGACCGCCTCATAGAGATAATTCTTTGAAATGCAGTTCGGTTATTGTAGAACTACTGTATCCATGCTGACCTGTACGCCCTTTTGTCTCAAACGAGTATACTACCTGCGTGACTAATAGTAGGCTAGTTTGAGCCAAAAGTAGTCAGTCAACGCGCAATCGGCGAACAGTGAACACGTCAGCTTGGATCGAACCACTGCGACTGTGTTGAACGAATAAAGCGGTTTTCGACGAATATATGCGAGTTTCTATGCGCTATCTCCGCGACACAACGAACCCACGCGCCTCCTGTACAATAAGGGTTGCACCGATGTTACCACATAAGGCAATGAATATATGAATTATTATGAATTTAATAATAGCTACATGACATGCCAATTACAAGTTTCCACATATAACACTCAAACAATTATTGAAATCTTAAATCTACAAATTTTTGTTTAATGTCTTTAAACAAAAAAATTGTAGATTGTAGGCCATACTGCGCAAGCGCTGCGCCTCACTGCAGCACAGGCTCCGCGCCTCCACCAACGGCATCCTGAGCGCATTGGCGTCCAGGTGGGACTCGCCCATCCTCGCACACTGGACACACCTGCACACGGCGGGCTGAGGGGAGCAGGGTGGGCGAGAAACACCTTACTTAAAATTGTGTCCGGGGTCGTCCTATTTTTAAATATTTTACTTGTTTTTGTACCTACCAACAACAGTTTGTAAGTCATTTTATTGTATTTTACTAACATCTATGGACCCTGTCCGAAATAAACAATTTTTTTTTAACGTTGGTTTATTTATTTATGCTTAAAAATAAACAAATTGTCACACTTATAAATGTAACGTGTTTCGTGTACAATGTAAAGTAGAGAATATTCAACATGGGCCACCATAACAGAAAGCATACCACAGTATCTCTACCATACATTGCATGTACTGTGGTCGTAACTCGTATCGTCACTATAGACTTTACATAAGTACTCGCGGGCCTGGGTCCACAACCTCAATTAGTTCGACAAAGGTTATGTAAAAGTGATTGATCTTTATAAAAATACACCTGCGCGTGAGTTGTGAGTTTACGCAAGAAACATGATCTCAGTCAAGGTTAACTTGGTTGCGTAATAGCTTTTTCCTTCTCTTTATATAACTTGATCTAAATTAGTCCAGTTGCTTTTTAATTCTACTATTATACAGGGTGTAACGTAAAGGGTATATGAAGCCGAAGGGAGGGTGTTCAGTATCGGTAACTGAACAACTTTTGTTATACGACTTTTGATTTTCGCAAATTTATTTTTTGACATTTCGTACCGGTCAGCTGATCAATTTGTATGAGACACTAATTTATTTTTTATTCGAAAAGTCGTAAAAATAAATTTGTTCAGTTGCCGATACTGAACCTCCTCGCTTCGGCTTCATATACCCTTTACGTTACACCCTGTATAATTTTTTCATACTCACGGTGGTCTCCCACAATTCATCTGCTGCGATCATGACACACTTCTTCCAAATTCATCATGTATCTCGTATTCCTTCTAAGTACACCCATTGCACATAAAAATAGACTGCTGGTGATGACGATAGAAAATCGAAATAGCCTAACATCAGAAGTCGTCCCTCTCACTCATACGCGATGTAGCATACGAACGACAGTGACAGTTGCGTTTAGGTTTAGGATTCGACTCAGTAGCCGCTACAGAATTAGCTACATTAGCAAATGAAGAACTGTCGAGTCCATTTAATAAACTTAATAAATAAAATATCATTGTTACAGCAATACGACCCTTACTACCACCAATACGAGCAAGTAGTGGTCCGGAAGCCCCTGCGAGAACACGAGAAGCCCCAGGACCTGCGCAACGTGCCGGGAATCCCCGGCGTGGACTACCCCATCTACCACGAGGTGCCGGAGACCAGGTTCTCCTGTGCTCACGTGCCGGCTCACCCGGGAATGTACGCAAATGTGGAGACTGGATGTCAGGTATATACACGAAGACAGAGGTTTACAGGAAGCCTCAATAAGGTTGAGATTTCCTCACGAAGTACTGGACCGATTTTAATAATTATTTTATAGTCACATAACATTAGGCCCGGAGCCTATCGGCATTTCCAGAAGCGCCTCGAGGAGCGTGCTTACCTTGGCCATGGAGCAAGGTAGAAATTCCTGGAATGCCATCGCTGGCCAGAGGCACGCATTTGGTTACTCGATGAAATTACCACGTATGGAGTTGAGGATACTTATACGAGCCTTGACTGGACACTGCAGGCTAAATAAACATCTTAACAGAATAGGCCTGTCCCACACCACTGCCTGTAGATTCTGCTGTGAAGCCGAGGAAACTCCCATGCATATCCTCTGTGAGTGTAGAGCTTTGACGTATATAAGTTCCGCAGCAATAACGTTCTACAAATAAGTGTTTTCTTAAATTACTCTGTTATCGGCCTTAAATAATTACTTAATTCAACCCAACTCTAATTTAAATCTCAATTTCTGTAACGAGTTTAAAAGCGGGCTTCGCTACATGCAATTCGAAAAAAAGCAGTTGTTCCTGAATTCACAGCACATTTCACAACCCTATAACTCTTGTAGTGAATTCATTAAACCTCTGAAAAGCCTCGCTTGCATTGGGCTAGTTTACTTGCTTCTGCACTATGAGAATGAAGGACTTTAAGGAAGCTCATAACTTGATAATTTAGCGTCAATTCGTTGCATATAATTACGCCCAATTGGTTATTGCAATGCACCTTGAAACATAACATAAATTGCTAACAGAAAATAAGAACAAAGTACTTATTTAATTTATGCAAAAAAAGTCTAATCAAGATGGTACAGAGTTCGGAATCCATGAACAATTAAATGCAGGTAGGTATGTTAATACTTCCAAGCTTTGTCAGTAATTTATTGATTTAATGACATACTAATGTGAGGAGCTCGCAGTCCAATTGCGAGTACACGTTGAAAACGATCGTACAAGTTATTCAATGTTGGGCGCGGTCTGACCTAAATGGGTACTGCCGGTTTCATCTGAGCCTTTCAATGCGTCGGAAAGCAGATTGGTCCCGGTTGTAATCTGATTTATTTTGTTAATGGTATTTCTGCAACAGTTTTAAGCAAGTGACTTGCTCCAGTAGACTTGTCTAATGTAAGTGGGACCTTATCTGGTGCACAGGGCACAATAGTACCATTACTCGGGGGTAGCGGTCACAAAGCGGGCAATAATTTATTCTCGTGACCACTCCGGGAATATTCAATTGGGAGTGCAATGCGAGTCCTTTACTGCTCTAGAGAGATTGTTTGAGGCTGATGAAGACTGCTCCATCTGTAATATACGTTGTTATAGCAATGTTGGAGGGGTCTGTACATAGGTCATATACAGAACGGAGCATATATAGCTCATATCATATAGAGCTTGGTGGCACAATGTACGGTGGAACACAGAGAAAGGTGTACACGAGAGTTTTTTAGGTTGAGATTTTCTCAAAACTACTTGACCTGTTGCAAAAATTATTTCACTGTTTGATAGATAAAAGTTAAAACTTTGTAATTGTATAAGATTTATTAAATTCGGTCCAGTAGTTTTTGAGAAAATCTCAACCTTATTGAGGCCAATTCTATTCTAAAAAATTCTAAGGCATGTGAAATCCGTCAATCCGTACTGGGCCCTGGATCATGGCCCGAAGGGAAGGTCTGTGCCCGAGCAGTGGGGCAATATAAATAGACTGATGATGATGAAACAGAACGAAAAGGCTTTTTAAGGAATTAAAATGGTGGCTTAAACTGGTTATTAGTTCTATAAACGCGGCATTAGGTGACTTTGGTCACATAAATTCTCATACAAATTGTAAGGCTCGAAGTTCGACTCTCATTCGATTCGATGACGATTGTTTCGTGAGGTTAATAGACTATCTTCCTCTCACGTTTTGTACTTGACTTTCTGCTAAGCATTGTGTCAGGAATCAGGATATACCTAATTATGTGGCAAATTCTGGCAAAATGATTCCGGTCGACTAATTTCCCCCCAAATTGAATAAGTTTGAAGACTTTGTCCCTCGGAATCAGGCCGAGTAACCCCACAGAATAAGGCGGTTCGGTAATCAAAAGTTATTATTTTAATCCAGTTCATTTCCTTCGAATATAATTATAATGACCGCCATCTGTCTTAGCTTAGCGAAAGTCATTGTAAGGTTTGAGAATTCGCTTTCATTATGCCATCTCTCATGTAAAATTGTCAGGGTGAATCAAGTCACCCACCAGTGCTCATCATCATCAGCCTATTTGAATATCCTTACTGCTGCAACGCAAGCTGTCCCTAACATTTAATGATAGTCAATAATAAGGTTCGTCATATTACATACTTCAAACCATGGGCACCGCAACGAAAAGACGCCAGTCGTGTAGGTACTGCTCCGATTGCCGCCACGTGTATGCATGCAGTGTTGGTGCAGGATCATTTCGATCTTGTCCTGCCAGCGGTACCTAGCTAGCTGGTCGATCGTCCCAATTCAGCTAGCCTGTTATAATTCTCATTATTTTATTTACTTCGGTCTACTGGTTTATACATTGTTAGTAGCACTTATTCTATGTTCATGCCTTGTAACACGACCTGTACTGACTCCGCTGGCTTAATGACCTAAAATTCTCCAGCACCGCAGAGCGCCACTGCATGCAGCCTGTCTTGCCATTCGGGCGACTGAAACTCTCGCAGGTCCTTCTACATCTTGTCGCTCCAGCGGTACCTAGAAGGTCACGACACCATCAATATATCCCACACATAAAACCTACCGAACTCATCGACACAGCCTGGTGTTTAAGCCACTTGGCTATATCGGCTGGTTCGGTGTTAAGATTCTACTATATTATCACTTCTTCATTATGTTTCAGGTTTACCACGTGTGTCACGACGGTCGCGAGGGTCACCAGGGAGCCTCGTTTCTCTGCACCAACGGGACACTGTTCGACCAGGCCAAGTTCGCTTGCGACTGGTGGTACAACGTGGACTGTGGACAGGCTATTGCTCATTACAAGTAAGGGACGAATTTATTTAGGACAACATGGGAATGACTATGTTATACAGATACAAAGAAGGAGCATTGCTATGGGTAGAACATCAACAAATTGGTGCGAGATGATGCCATGATATTAAAGAGGTTGCAAGCTCGGTGTGGTCCAGAAAGCTTGGGGTCGGGATACATTGATCAGGTATATGTTCTGGAGTTGGAATGTGCTAAAGGGGAAGACGCTAACGTAATAACAAGGAGCTTGATATTTTTCAACATCGCAATCACGATGATCAAGTGAAATCTTCTGAAATATCGGAAGGATTCCAAAAAATATACAAGTTCTTTGTTAGAAGTTTTGTTTAGTTTAAAGATAAATAGGTTGCTATTTTGGTCTAGCCAAGGTTTATCTCTATATTCTTTTTCTAGATACCTTTGCCGCCGCAGAAATTGGCATTTGTCCCATCCTTTGTTTGGGCCAATTACACAGGATAGGAGTACATTGTCAAATAGTATTTTCACTTAAAAGTTAGTCTATACAGTTTATGCAAAGGTGGGAATATATGACGCTTACAATCACGAGGCACGTGGAGTGAGTAGCAAAACAATAGACGGCGGCACAGCAATGCAAGAATACTTGCTTTAGAGAAGGCTCAAATTATTTTGCCTTCAATTGGCGGTCCATCACGATAATTATGATGATATTCCAGGCCCTACTGGTCTATCGTTTGAGATCCCACCTGATCGAACCTGCGACGCAAGCTTCGCAATCTCACACCCTAGCCAATGAACTTATCGCGGCTTACGTAGATATTTAATCCTCATAAACCTAAAAAATATACAATTCACACTTTGTGTTTTCCGAAATCCTACATAACTTCACTTACGGATATTATAACTTTGTCTTGATTTGTTAGTAAAATTGTGTACTTTAGAGTTCACTATCAATTAATGTTCTCCTTACATGAAAGGTGAAATTTGAAGAATAGCCTAAATCTGTAGCAGTACCTTACCTACTTTATAATGATCCAAACAAATTGCAGGCGACGCAATGGATGTATTCGCTACTATTAATTCTTCTAGATACTACAATTCGCAAAGCATGTCTCGGCGATACCCTCGCGTAGTTTGTATGCGTCTTTACACATTTGCAATGCTGCCAAGAGTCGTTGAATGCAGGGGCAAAGTTTAGTACGGCATAAACAAGTTGCATTTCGAAACAGAGATTGTTTGTGATACCGTTTCGGACGAAAGATGGGAGATACTTTATTGGGTCAGACAGAATGTCTTTCAGCGAATGTGAATAGTAGATCAAAACATCGACTTTGCCCTCAATAATAAAATAAAAGACGAAGCCTTTTCTTTCATTCTCTCTCATCCTTATGTCTTCTCTTTTTCTCTTTCGTTCTTTCTTTCTCTCTTTACATTTTTGTTATAGACAGGCAAATTATTGTTGGACTTTTGTCATAAACCATGTTTAAAAATTTCATTAAAGGAACACTTGTTAAGAAGGCGTATTACAGAATAGATGACTATTTAAACGATGAACATGCATGGTGTGTGTCGCCGGTTCCGCATGAGGGATAAACTTACTAACAATAGTAATAGTTACGTACCTATATAGCTATTAAGTAATCATTGTATTATCATTATTTTAAAAGATGTGCTGCCGAGAGTTTATTGCCACTTTTTCTCCTCAGCGTTGGCACCTTTTCCTTGCATTGCAAAGTGTAAATTCAAAAAAATATATTGACGTGCAAAAATGTACTCAACGTGCTTACTTGCAATAAAGAAATTTGACTTTGACATTTGACCTTAACCCGTGTTTTGTCACTTTCACACTTTGTTAAAACGTTAAGTTAGAAAGGGACCTTAGGCTTAAATCGTGGACTAACTTGAAATCGCGTTTATAGCTAAACTCGATCTTCTTTATTTCTTATTAGAATTAATAGATCGTTCTTACTTCTTGTATGAGGGGTTTAGAATACGGTAGCACTTCTTCAGTGTAATTAACTAATAACTATTCACTTTTCAGGCTAAACGCGGATCCTCTGAAGAACCCATATGTGCCGAAGCCGAAGCCAGAAGACCAGCTGCACCACGGCATTTATTATAAGAAAATACGAGTATAAACTGTCTTCTGACATACCAACCTACCCTTTATCTTGCCGGTAGTTAAGGGTCATAATCCTTTTAAAGTTGATCCTTTATTCAGCAATTTTCATGTTGTAGGAACAACGTGTATTTAAAATTCCAATGAATGATTTACAATGAAACATGTCACATATCAGCCAATAAATGTAAAAAGTGTTAGGTTAAATATCTTTCTCCAGGTTATTATGTTTAGCAGAACATAGAACTTGACATAGTGCAGTTCCAGTCTTATGTTCGGACTGCAAAATGAGTCGGCAGGTTCGTATGGAACCGGACGCCGCGCCATACAGTCCTCTGAACTAAACGCCGATAGGTTCCACAGATGGAATAAGCGTGCCGGTTCGGCCTGTCGTCGTGTCGGCTCGTTTTATATGGAACCGGTTACAGTCCAAGTGTAACGTTTGGATTGGAGAATGGAACCGGACTGTATAAAATGTTAGTGAATTATAATTTTTTTGCTTTGAAGATTTCGGACGTATTAATTAATATTTCGATAGATTTTTATTGATATATCCTTTAAATATTAAAGGATTAACT
Source organism: Tachystola acroxantha (assembly GCA_963506565.1). NCBI lineage: Eukaryota > Metazoa > Arthropoda > Insecta > Lepidoptera > Oecophoridae > Tachystola > Tachystola acroxantha. Next base: position 2,313,719 of record OY735874.1, read on the forward strand.
TTGAAGTAGATTTGTCTAAATTCTAATTATTTTCTTGGATGATGTTACAACAATTTCTTATATTATGTCTTAATTTATTGTAGGTATTTTACCTTATTGTAACGTAATCATCATCGTTTTCATTTGCACGATGTTTTATTCCATTACAGAATTCATTGTAATTTGTCAGTCATTTAATACTCAATACCATTTTATCATTATCATTTCATACCTACAGTATCATCATTTACAACCATTTCAATTTAATTTTACAAATACATGTTAAGTTTTAAGATACTCATTGTGATTGGTGGATAGTTAAAGTTTTGTAAAATTATTGTAACATATTTTTAGAATAAAATTCTGTATGTTTAAGTTAAATTCAGATAGGTTCCGCACTTTCTAAAATGAAAGATACTAAATAAAATATCGCGTCTAAAATACTACCTGTTGAGGAGGATCTCAATGAAAGAGTGTGTACTTTGTACTATGTTTATAATGAAATAAAAATAAAGCTATTTGATTATTTATTCAAACAACAATAAAATCTTTAAAATAATTATTTTAAATAATACTAACCTAAAAATATATAAACTAAAAACTATATGTACAAAGGGTCGGTTGAACGATAAGCTTTGATACAGTGTTAATTCGTCGGTGCCAAGGAAACGAGTGGTGAGTAACAAAATTGTCCGCAGCGGCGCGGGTGTCGCCGCAACTTCACAGGTAATTTGAATGCATTTTGAATGTAATAGCGCGTAAGTTGCGTAGACCCCTAAAGTATATACTTTTTTGTCCTTTACGGGGAGTAAAGTTCAAAACAAAAATATGCTTTGACCAATTTATTTTAAATAGGTACACCTCCACGGACAGCCAACCCTGTCACTGCACCAGTTCGACAATCTCATACCCCGAACAATATCTTTGTCCGAAACCAAATTACAAAGGGTCTGTTCACCGGAAAAAGTCGACAAACAAAATTCGCGATGCATTGTGAAGTCGCCGCCGCACCGGAGCTCGTCCGTTTTCGGTAATCGACGGTGAAACAATGCGCGACTGATAACGTCTATATGGAATGAAGGGTTAACAATATTAAAGGTTGTTAAGGGTTCTTGATGAAACTGACAAGTTTTATAATGGTTTTAGTGGTGGAAGGGTCGGCAGGGGTAGACCGAGGAGACATAGGTACAGCAGATCAAGTGTAAAACTCTGGACTTTGGACCGTTCTTATTATCTGCGTCGTAAGAGTTGAAATCGTACTGTAAGTGTTACCATTGATCTGCTGTTGTTCGTACCTACGGCTTTTTTTTTACCCAGGTAAAACATGCAAATCATGTGGCACCACGCCCGGGGGAGCGTGTTGTTTATGTCGGGCTCACCGCCCTGAAGGGGCAGCATACCGACTAAACGTCCTGGGGTGTTCCACCTCGTGCCATTCTCGCCGAGCCACGGGAAACTGTGATACAACCGCGACCGTACCTACGGCCTAACATAGAGAAAGGTGTACAGGAGAGTTTTAAGGTTGAAATTTATTCCAAAAATTCTTGATTGATTTTTAAAAAAAAATCTTCACATAAAATAATTTTTACAATAGATCAAGTAGTTCTTTAAAAATGTCAACCTCATTTATCTCTCTCTTCATGTGTAAATCAACCAGATTAGAGGAGTGTTACAAAATATACAAAGCAACGATCGTGCATGAAGATATTGATGAATGTGGAGCAAGCGAGAGTTGTGTTCCAGGATCGCCGCAGATGATAGTCCATTATCTTTGTCTACCCCTACGGGTATCAGGCGTTAGTTTATGTATGTATAACCACTTTCGTTTGGCCAAAAGCCAAGAGATGGATTCATCTAAGCGTGGTTTTAGAATCTCAAAAAACGCTGAAATTGCCACAATAAGCGTCAAAGAAAACAGGAGTTTTTAGTTGATATTTTGATTGCATTCATACATATCGTGATCCTTATCACGATAAATAATGATGTAAAGTCCACCTTAGGGCAGCGCTGTGCGCCGTTCAACTGCGCCGACCGGTGTCCAACTGCGCCGTCCGCCGTCCAACTGCGCCGTCCGCCGTCCAACGGCGCCGTCCGGCGTCATCTGTCGTCCAACGGTTTGCGGTGCCATCCGACGGCACGGCACGGCACCGCGCCGTAACGTTTTGCGCTGGCATATGGGTTCTATGGAGCTGCAGTTTTTTGTTACAAAAAAATGTGAGAACTGTTGTCGGATCAACCTATTTGGGTGCGGGTCCCTAATAAAATACAAGTAAGCGATTGGGACAGCAATTGTTCGCGCGTTGCGAGTAAAGGTGTTGATTGTTTCGAGTAGTTTGCGCACATGTGTGTAAAAAAGAATTGTTGGGGTTTTCGGTGAAAATTTGCGACAAAAACCTTTCAGAATATAGGTACATTGCAGAAAATACAGGGGTCATTGTACCCATTGGTCCCCTAATATTCGTCCCTCGGATTAAAAGTTGTAGATTCGGCCCCTATATAGGTACCCATTGGTCCCCCGGCAGGAGACGAGGCAATATTACTTTATTTTTAAGGTACCTACTCGTCCCCTGCTTACGTCTTCGGCACCTGCTCAGGTACTTTTTGGTTCCCTGATAGACAACCAGCCATATTTTTACATAAATAGCGCTGACACAGTACATTTGTGAACAAAACTTTAACGTTTTTCTAAAAGACTGATTGTCAATAAAACAAAATATTAAAAAAAAAACAGGGTATTACCTACCGTTCTCAAAACGATGAAATTATACCATGTCATGGCGCGCCAAACAGAGACGCCGCTACACCGATGCAATAGCACTGTCCCTTTCACGGCCGCTATGACATGGTATGATTTGATCGTTTTGAGAACCGTAATAGCCCCACTGTTCAGGGGACGAGTGGAAACCTCAAATATATTAGGGGACGAGTGGGCACAGGGTGCGAATTTCAGGAGACCAGTGGGTTCTGACCCAAATACAGTACTTACCTACCTTTTCATTTTAATAACTTACGATACTTAAGTACGGTGGAACACAGAGAAAGGTGTACAGGAGAGTTTTTAAGGTTGTGATTATCTCAAAAACTACTTGACCTATTGCAAGAATTATTTCACTGTTTGATAGATAAAAGTTAAAACTATGAAACTGTAAAAGAATTATTAAATTCGGTTCAGTAGTTTTTGAGAAAATTTTAACCTTATTGCGGCCCCCTGTATACTTATCTCCGTCTTCGACTGCACATAAACAACGCCTGTTTCCAGTGGTAGGAGTAGATCATGGATTTCCATCTGCTGCGATCCAGGCAAATAACTATCTCTTCCTCCACGTTCATCAATCTTAAAAGGGTATATGAAGTCGAAGGGAGGGTTTCAGTATCGGTAATTAAACAATTTTTATTCTAAGACTTTTCGATTTTAGCGAATTTATTTATTGACTTTTCATACATTTCGTACCGGTCAACTGATCGATTTATATGAGACATTATTTTATTTTTTATTCGAAAAGACGCACAACAAACGTTGTTCAGTTACCGATACTGAACACCCTCCCTTCGGCTTCATATACCCTTTACGTTACACCCTGTATAAGGGTATAACACGCCTATTTTTGAGGCGGTGATTAAAATTGCACTGAATAAGGTACCAGTTTAAAAATAATTTTAATTGAAACTTCAGAATATTAATAATGGAAAAACTGTACTTACTCGTAGCTACCTATCCATCGCAGCGAGTTCACTTGAGCGAAGTGTATTCAATTAATTGAATTAAGTTTCTGCCGCGCATCGACGGGCATAGTTTCGTTTAAATATTAATAAAGTTCCATTTTTACCGGCGCTTAAATAATTTTCAATTTGAAATATCCTTCACTGTCTCTTTATACCGCCACACTACGCCGGAGATCGGCGACGGAAGATTGACGTAAACGCTTACAATTACTATTTACAATAACAGCGCACTACGCTGACTTTCAGTCATGTTCTCTGATCACGGAAACTTATTGACTGATCTGAGTCAAGGGCGTCGCCAAATGGGGCAGCCCCCCCCTTGAGATTAGAACATTTGGCGATGAGGCGAGAGCGAGCGGGGAGAGGAGAGTAGGTACTACTGTCTCTCCTATTCCGTCCACTGTCGTCGTCGCCTGTTCTCACATACATCTGTAATTTATATCGAATTTTACTAAAAAAACGGAGATATTTTTACATTTATTCGTTATCTTGTACATCATGCGGTTGATGGTGGGGCAGAAATTGTCATTTGAAAATACAATTCCTCCAAAAATATTTTTATTATTTTTGAATCATCCATACATCGACATACACTAATCAGGAGTATGATGTATGGACATAATATTTTGATAATGGAAAAGATTATTTTGTAACTAATCCAGTTAGCTTTTCAGCAAAACCTACATCAACAATATACATGGTGTAAATTATGAAAGCGAGTTCGGCGTATTGGAACGCGGTATAACGGCGTATTTACTGCCCCCTAGCGGGCGTTAAACGCTCTAGCCGCTATTATGCTGATGCTGTGTAATGCTTATCTTCTATGCTTAGCTTGCTGGACTCGCGTAATAAATAGCTTTAATGCACTTTATTTTAACTGAGTATCACTATAAACTGATTCCTAAGTAAAGTAATTCGTTTTAGTATACTTTCGATATTCCGTACATCGCGATAGCAAACATTCGATATTAGGTACGTACTTTCGAACGGGTCAGAACCCACTGGTCTCCTGAAATTCGCACCCTGTGCCCACTCGTCCCCTAAAATATTTGAGGTTTCCACTCGTCCCCTGAACTGTTATTTTTTTTAAATAATTTATATTTCCTCGCGCTCTACTATTTTAGAGATTTCTTTTCGGCCCCTGTGGTTGTGGTACAGTCGCGTACTAAAGGCAAAAGTAAATAAATAAAGTAAATAGGTATAATCATATTTATTTCACATCACAGATAATTACATATATTAAGAACTCTATTCAAGTTCAACGTGTTACCACTGATGTGTTGTCGACGGTAACATTGCCTGCATTCACTCTTATGTTCCACGATATACAAATCTCAATGTGTACACATGTTTTTGGATTACTGTCTAGACCATACATTTAAGACTCTGATATTTCAATTATATAATGATTGTAATCTGTTTTGTGTACCAAATAAAATAAAATAAATAAATAAATAAATTAGTATCAAAAATAAGTTTTATTGACAATCAGTCTTTTAGAAAAACGTTTCGTCGGGGTCTGGTAAAATTAGAAATGCTGTTTGTTGCCGAACATGAATAGACATTTTAATTTATCAACGATACAATATAATTTTCATAATACATATTTTTTAATTAATTTCGTTAAAGTTTTGTTCACAAATGTACTGTGTCAGCGCTATTTATGTAAAAATATGTCTGGTTGTCTATCAGGGAACCAAAAAGTACCTGAGCAGGTGCCGAAGACTGAGCAGGGGACGAGTAGGTACTTTAAAAATAAATTAATATTGCCTCGTCTCCTGCCGGGGGACCAATGGGCATCTATATAGGGGCCGAATCTACAACTTTTAATACGGGGGACGAATATTAGGGGACCAATGGCTTCTGACCCTTTCGAACTCATGTAGGTACTTTCGGTATACCGTCCGATCATCGGTATTTTGAACATCGACATTGCGTAGTGCAGTCGCCGAATCGATAATTTACGATATCTGTTTAAAGTACACTTACTCCGATATTTGTAGCGATTACGCTTTTAGTGACAGTTGGCGGTTATACTTGGCGGCCATTACAGAATCACAATTTAGTGAATAACTAAAATATCAAAAAATCTGAGATCAATAAGTAAGTTCTTACTTAGTTTAGTAATATTTTATTGAAATTCGTAGGAACTACACATCCTTATTTTATTACCTAAAATTACAAATAGAAATAAACATGTAACTTTTCGAATTAACTTTTTACTTCTCTTATTAATTAATTTATTATGTATACTATCTAATGTTCATTGCTGAAGGATGTTTTTTACTTCCATTTTCCTCATCATACACACATAAAAAAATTCGTGGGTCCTTCCTACGACGCCTAATTCCGGGCTTCATATTTAATTTACACTGGCATTATGATTCCAGGGCCGGATTTGAGGCCACGTTACGGCTGTTTTACAACACCCCGTAGAGTCGTTCGGGGTAGGACAGAGTTGCCAACGGTAATTTTGGAATTCTGTAAAATGCGCTAAAATTCTGCAAAAAGTGTCAAAATTTAACACAATCTTAATTAAACCATGACTTTAACTGAAAGTTAACGTTTAAATCGTGTTTATTTGTATAAGGCATAATATTTTATGAACATTTTCATCAGACTGACAAAAGGAAGAGGGATGTATTTTTGCATGTCGGTTCCTTTGTGACCTTCTATCAACGCCTTTTATAGCCTAAATTACTTACTTAATGGATTTTGATGTATGAGGTATATTCTACTTGATCACAGGACTGACATAGGATACATTTGATGACAAGGAAACCCTTTTATTTGCATTAATTTATGTTCCATATTTATTCATAAAATTGAAAATAATAAAAATTAAAATAAACAATTGGGTAAGTAAATAAAATATTATAAAAGGTACAAGTCGTCGTGCAGCTCCCCTCCACAGGGCATCGTGCCGAGGACGCTGGCTGCATTACCTCTCTGTATGGCCAGGCTAAGCCTTTGCGAGAGGTAAGCGCCAGCCCTCAGGTCGCAAAAATGTATGATTCTGGAGCTGAGGAACGTCGATGAAGTTATGGCCAGACTGGTGTCTTTCCCATTAGAAGGCAATAATGTAAAACCCTTGACTCACCTGATGGTCACGTATAGATAGGCGCACTTAGAGCGAAGCCACCAAAGCGAAGGCACACGTTTATATCGGGCTGCAGCCGGACCATTGAGTTACTCTCAGCTCTCACACATCGGATAAAGAGTTATATAGTTATTCATGCACAGAAAGTAAGCGGACACACATAAAGTTATATAGCACAACACACAATGCGGTAAAATGCGGGTTTAATGCGGATTTACTGTACGAATGCACATTTACATGTCGCCACAGGAGCTGCCAAAGCGAGACGTGGATCTGCCTGGTCGAGATTTCATGCACTATTTTTTTGTGTCAGAGGACCACGGGCCCATCTTGCAATAATTATTTTTTTTCCTTTTTATTTATTTATTATAAAAGTGCCATAGTATGACATTTTATTCACATTACGATCTAGCCTAAATACAATAAGACTAATAAGTAATTTGATTTTGACCTTAAATTCTATAAATTGACACTTATATCTAAGAGTTAGTCCAACGACATTACTTAGAGTCTATTAAGGGCGATCACTTTGTTCACGTGTCACTATCACTACGAATTATTTTCACTACACTACACTAACTCAAAAGGTTTGGTTCTTTTCAGTCTTCTCACTATGTCCGTGTTGTCGAGGAGCTGGATTGCCTCGACATTCACATGATGATGAAGTCTGTGTTCGTGAGCTTCTGCAATTTTTTTTACTAGAAATTTTTTTCCTAAAAATATTTTTGTCGTCAGATGAGAAATTTTACCACTCCAAACCGCTAGATTTGACGGAAAAATCGTGAACTTGGCAACACTGACAGGCCTAGGCGTAATACCCTATTTCATTTATGTCTAATTTGAGCCTGTGTTATTAAGTATTGATACAGGGAGTAGATAAAATGGAACGGAACTTTGGTGGGACATTTTTCGAAAATTAAACTTTTTACGATATTGTTATATCTTTCGGAGTAATGTTGGTACGGTCGAAAACACATTAAGTATACTTATTTATTTATTTACTTAAACAATATTGTCACAGCATTAGATACAGCCATTTGACCAATGCGCTGTGCAATAATTTATTTCTTGTAGCGGCGGGATCGGTGGGTAAAAACATTAATTAGTTTTTGTGTTGGAAATGGATCCCGGTATCGGTGGAGACAAACTGCCGGGATCCGTTTCCAATCCAACCGGATCCAGGGATCGGTGGAGCCAACCCCTGCAATTCATATTATATTATACATCACTATAGTCCAATTTAATTATTAATATACTTAGTCAACTTATCTTAAATGATTATTATTAGATACCTATATTATGTCAATAATTATTATACATTAAACATTCATTACATTACAATATTCATAATTTCTTATCATTATTACAATACTCTTATCATTATTACTTACTCTATTTGTTGTATGATCCATAAGTTTTATTACAAATATTCACTTCTTATGCGCTCACTTCACTTGGCTATTCGTTCGTATTGGCTATTGGATGTTTGTCGTATTTGTCAAATACTTGACGTACATACAAATAAGACGAATATTTTGTCAAGCATACTAACCACATATGGCAATTATGACAAATACGCAAATACGAATAGCCAATGGAAGTGCCACCAATAAACTATTTATTTCTCAAGAGTTTTTGATTATCGAATAACCAATTTGATATGTATTTTTAGAACGATCACGTGAGTTGATTGATGCAATATTTGCTATCGGTTCCCGAACCTTATGGGAAAAACAATCCACCGACCGTAACTTCCACCCCATTCTTTATCCTTCCCATAAAAATAGGGGATGAGCCTTAGATTAAAACTACTATAGATGTAAGGTCACTACGCTCGAAGTGGTATAATAAAAATTGCACTAATTATGGTAGTGCAATCTCGCTTTCATCATCATCACGCACTATTCTTCTGAGTGTTGATTTTATAGTTTATCAATACTCACTTTGCGGGATTTCTTGTGAAATGTGACGATCACAGACCACTTACCCAATAGAGACATGAAATCGGTACAAATTCTGTCAACGATGAGCGTATAGAGACGAAGCGGGGGACAGGGGTGCCGTATTAAAGAGATGCGTCCATGTCGATAATATCTCTAGATTACACGTGTCGTGAAGCAATTTTGCGCTCATGTGCGGGCAGACACGGGCGCCCTCCTGTTACAGGTCTTATAGGTTAAGTGGTCTGTGGCGACGATACACGACAGGACTGAGATCGAGGTTGGATCGAACTATTTGTTGTCTTTATCCGATTGCCGAAATGAGGAGGGTAACGTATGTCATTTGTGGCTTTCTGTCTGTACCCTAAACAGCTTGATAGATTTGGATATATGAGATTCGTATTTTTATCACCTGACTTGACACGGGACTTAGGATAGGATAAATTAAAAAAAAAAATTATGAGTGCAATTTTCGTTGACCTCACATCTATAGGATTTATAATCTAAGGTATGAACCAAACATCTCCGGAACATCTTAACAAATGAATAGTCTGTGGAGACCGATAAATAAGGCCCGAGCCACACTGGTAGATAAGCAAGGATCTATTGGGCTTATAAAGCACTTGGTGTGTGAGGTATAGACCCTTATGTTTGGGATTTATGTGCACCTGTGTGAACAATGCCTGGGAATACAAGAACAAGGTTCTTGGGAACAATTAAGTTTGTTTTCTAGGTGTTGTGGTCGAGAGAAATCTTGATCTAACCCTATTTTTATTTAACAGTATTTTATCCGCCTTACATGAGCTAACTAGTGCCGCCAATCTTAAAAAAATAATATCCTCCAATTTAATCAATTTTATTAAAAAAACCTATGACAAAATGTTTATTACGATAAAGACTATTTTTTAAATACTTATTTATAACGTGATTCGATTTTGGTAAGTTGTAGTACTTACGCATAATTGCGAAAAACGGCCGTTTTTGGCATATTTGAGAACTACAACTTAGCTTGTCGCAATTATGCCATGTATTGTATATTGAAAAATAGTGTTTATCCTAATGAATATTGTGTACATAGCTTATTTAACAATGTTGATTAAATTGGAAGATATTATTTTTTTTAAATTGGCGGCGCGTTACTTGGCTCATGTCAGGCGCTTAACTTCAAAAGCATAATGAATTCCTTCTAAAATGAACCATATTTCTTCGATGTTCTGTTAAACATTTCCCATTACAATGTTATCAAATAGCCCAGTTCATTAAACAGTTGACGGATGTATTCACTCCACTCCGATGTCCTTTGTGGATTCATGAATAGAATTTAGTGTTCATTGGTACGGACAAAGGTATAGAAACAATAACTATCGATATGGTACATTAATAGAGCGGAATATCGCCACAGGAGTACAATATCATCAAAGGCTTTAGTTATCGAGACGGTTAAACATACGGAAGAGAAATAGGACGTAAGGGATTGATAGGCACTGGCAAAATGGATTATAATTATTTGACCAATCGTCGCTTGTAGGATCAATTGGTGTAAGGGACTGTTCGACCGGTTACGCATCATAAGGCCGAAGTTCATAAGATCGAATTTCATAAGACCTACGCACGAAAGGCCGAATATCAAAACGCCGAATGTTCATTTGGCCGAAAGTTTAAAATCCCGAATCGACGTTTGACCGAAAGCTTGAAACGCCGAAGGTTTAAATGCCTAAGGTTAAAATCTCGAATGTTAAAATCTCGAATGTTCATTTGGCCGAAAGTTTAGAATCCCGAAGACAAAAATCCTTACGATTAATATACCTGCATCTGAAGACTTACTTCACTGTTTACTTTTGAATTAACAAGTAGGTACAGCTAAAATTGTATCTATAAGTAGGTACAGTCGACCATATCTCGCATAATCAATGTTTAATTTATGGTTCCTTAAACTCTCAATAGATGTCGTTGCATGTATTCTAAAACGCGGTATCGTTTGGTGCAAGATTATAATTGATAAGCAAATTATGTTTTGATAAAATTGATTCTCTCAGTGCAATAAACGTTGGTCAAATATTTTTGGGCGTTTCATTGTTCAGCACCCTTGGGGACCTTGTACAGATTTTACAGGGACATTCTGTCAAAAAGTCAAAAATGAGTTAAATATACCGCTCGACTCGCCGCGCTCTGCGCTTTCGAATGGTATATTAAAAAAAATCTATTTAAATAAATGTGTCCGTTACACTGCCAATTTTCCTGTCTGGCTTTTTGATTCTAGTGCAAAATAATAGGGTAAGGTACATTCACCTATAAAGATAAAAATCAAATTGTTGTAACTACTCGCAACTGTGTCCAAAATAATGTAATATCATTCGAAATACTATGTACCTAGTATCTATATAGATTTACAGTTGCTTCGGTGCAATTAAAAGTAAAGGACAGTTTAAAAAAATCTTGTAAGGGACATCATTCTCGTAAATTAAGAGCTTTCTAGACACACTTTAAATCACGTTTATCAATACGCGCCTTGGCACTTTTTTTTCAGTGTAGGTATCTATAGTTAAACATGGTGTTACAATACAGTTTTTTAAAATGAAGTTTTCGCCTGCCATCGTTTGATGGAAGGCGAAAACTATTGTTTAAATAAAGATTGAGTACAACACCAGAATTACGCTCGCTGGTACCGTGGCAGGTCCCATTCGGCGCAGATTAAAATGATTTAAAGTAATCGACTCGAATTACGCACAATACACCCCGGTGAATTGAGGAGGTTGTACTTCACGTGTATGTTATAGCGGGGCTTAATCCTGCTATATTACTAAATGGTGCAAGCGATGAGAGACTAAGCAATTTGACAGTATTAACCGCGAGCTGACTAAGTTTATTTATTTATTTTTGTTAAGGACTAGGTGCGCCATCTGTTAACGCAGAGGAGAAAACAAAGACACATTGATACAACAGACTCAAAAGAACAGTGGCTCCGCTTCCAGCATCCAATTTTATTAAAATTAAGTTAAAATTGTAAGATGCAACAATAAAGCATCGAAACACATCAATACGAAATGACATTGCCACATTTCAATGAAGCTTTGCCCCACCTACAAAACTACGTGACCATTTAAGCTGTACCTATCATTTTGTTGGGGATTTATTACAGGTTTCATATTGCATAATCAGTATCATTTTCTACTACTCTCGCAACTCCTATAGAAGAGTAACTAAAACAATGAATAAATCGCTTCGATTTCTTACTATTTTCTGAATTCTTAATTAAGCTGTTTTTTTCGAATCGCAACAAAACTTTATTTTAAACCAATAATTTTAATAAAAAACGGAGATATTTTTACATTTATTCGTTATCTTGTACAACTTGCGGTTGATGGTGGGGCAGAATCTGGCATTGTCATTTCAATACAACCTGACCTGCGCCCACTAATCAACATTTTATTATTGGAATATACAGTCGCTTGCCAATGTCATGTTACAGAATATTCAAGATATCATAGTCTTCTTTTCCTCCAGAGGAGTCGTCCTAGCGAGCGTCGTCACCCTGGGTAGCCGGGCCTTCTCTTCTTCATCCAGAGGAGTCGCCGTAGCGTCATCACTCTGGACGAATCAGCTCGACAGTCACGTTCACTCCCGAGCTCGTAGTGGGACATTTGATAATAGCTCGAAACTTCATATCTTGCATGCATCATCCAATAATTTCACCATATTGTCATTTGCGAACATTTTCTGATAAATCTACGTGATATTAAACACAAAATACCACTGTAGACATTAAAGTCAGTGATATTATAAAAAGAGTAGCAAAGCTTAAGTGGGAATGGGCTGGTCACGTGGCACGCAAGCAAGACTCCTGGTGTAAGGCAGTAGTTGAGTGGAGGCCGTGGGTAGAAAAACGCCATACAGGGAGGCCACAGAAGAGATGGCGTGATGACATCCGAAGAGCAGCCGGTTCGAAGTGGATTCAAGTGGCGCAAAATAGACGAGAGTGGAGAAATTTAAAGGAGGCCTACACCAGACTGGTAGAGAATGGCTGATAAGAAGAGAGAAGAAGAAGAGACATTAAAATGAAAATCGTTTCCCGCTATTTTCAAAAGCTCTTGACTAAATTTGCGATTAAAACTGTCTAGAATATCTAAATGATAAATGGAGAAAAATTTTCATCACGACCGGGATTCGAACCCGGGACCTCGCCATTCCGTGGCACGCTCTATTCCAACAGAGCCATCGTGATTCGTATCCATGAATTTGAGTAATTGCACAATTACTGGATAGATGTCGCTACCGTCCCTCAGACGAGAATATGGAGACAAAATTCACGATCTGGATACGAATCACGATGGCTCTGTTGGAATAGAGCGTGCCACGGAATGGCGAGGTCCCGGGTTCGAATCCCGGTCGTGATGAATTTTTTTTCTCCATTTATCATTTAGATTTTCGTTTCGCATAGCGCATATGCAAGAAAATATCAAGACATATGTCTAGAATATCGATATATTGCATGGTCATCGGAAACAGGGAAGTAGTGCAATAAAAATGTTCCAAAACGCTTCTGCTGATGACTGGCGCCATATTTCTGCAGGAGTAGCGTATAATTCCGCTAAGAGGATGATCTGCGGTAATTAGAGCTGCACATTGGGAGCAGACTTGGTGTCGGGGAACAGAGTTGTTCAGGAATAGCTTGCTTAACGGGCGAGGCTGAACTTTAGCATTACTTGTAATTAAGAGGCGACAAAGTTGCTGATAATGAGATACAAGTAACAGCGGCGTTAGTAGGATGATATACGGTCGAGAGCACAAGAAGTGTTAAACTTCCTACTTTAAATAGGTTACGGTTTTGCTTAGTTGTTGATTTCCAGTTAAAATAACTACGATCATCGTCAGTCTATTTTTATGTGTCCACTGCTCGGGCACAGACCTTCCCTTACACCGAGGAAGCTCGGGCCATGATCCACCACGCGGGCCCACTGCGGATTGGCGGATTTCATTTGCCTTAGATTTTTTTATTCTTCTAGGACATGCAGGTTTCATCACAATGTGTCCGTTTTGAGAGCATTCGGTAAATGTACGTAAATTTTTCCGTCGAAAAACCGATGATAACTCATTGGTACAAGGCTGCCCTGGCTCGGAATCGAACCTGGGACCTCCGTATCGGTATCAGTCACAGTAAATAATTGGAAACCGATCAAACTAGCTAGTGACTAGAAAGACAAATAGCAAAAACAGCTAAACATTTGGCTGTTCCTATAGTTCGTAACGGTTTTAGCTGCAGTTACGAATACTTAACAACCACAGCTAATCTTTTCTTTCCGTGTACATCAGACCTCTAGCCAAGACTACGTGGGTGTTAAGAAAGTACGTTTTTTTTTCTTGGAAACGAGGCAGAATGCACATCTTTGCTGTCATACAAATATGTGAGAGGAAAAAGTGTATGAAAATTCGTTGTTAACGTGCTATTTATATCAAGTTCGCAAAATGATTCGTAGTTTTTTTTTGGAGGATTTTGATGTGCTATCAGAAATAAGTGTACATTTGGTTTCGTTTGAGTTTTTATTATTAAATAAAGTGCCATAATATGACATTTTATTCACATAATCCTAAATACAATAAGACTAATAAGTAATTTGATTTTGACCTTAAATTCTATAAATTGACACTTATATCTAAGAGTCAGTCCAACGACATTACTTAGAGTCTATTAAGGGCGATCACTTTGTTCACGTGTCTTACATTCGCGTACTATCACTACGAATTGTTTTCACTACACTAAACTAACTCAAAAGGTTTGGTTCTTTTCAGAATGTTTTAAATGAAGAAAAAAAAACTCATCCAAAACCAATTTTAAAATAACCCATTTTATCAGAATTTACTTTTCCAAATACAAATAGGACGCAGTCGTAGCAATTTTCCAAAGTTCCCATCAAGGCGGTAGATATAAGATCTCATTTCCGGTGTTTTACCGGTCGCCGGCGACAAATGTCTGGGACAGCGACGACCAAACTTTACCAGAAACTACTGCTACTTGCAGTGTAAGGCTCGTTCTACATTGCGTGAGAGATTGTACGAAAAATGTTTAGCAAGAGGCTTTTGAAAATGTCGGGAAACGACGGTTGCAAATTATTTGATAAATGACAATGCCAGATTCTGCCCCACCATCAACCGCAAGATGTACAAGATAACGAATAAATGTAAAAATATCTCCGTTTTTTATTAAAAATATTGGTTTAAAACAAAGTCTTGTACTTACATCAAGCGAGTCGAAAAAAACAGCCTAATTAAGAATTCAGAAAATAGTAAGAAATCGAAGCGAATTGAAATGTGGCAATGTCTTTTATGTGGTGTGTCGGTTAAATCAAGACTTTGTGGACATCCCCTTACCATCGAAATGGTATCGAAGTATTTCGATGACAAATTAGTTTTTTCCCCGGCTGTCCAGGAAATTTTATGTGATTAGTTGCGAGAAGTTTCGGTGTAGTAAATAGCTAAATCAATGGGGATAAATATCTGTCAAACTTTTGGTTCTATGGGATATTGCAGCGTCAGATCATACTTTGGGCAAATAGGGACTGTATACTCTACCTTTCGATTCTTAATTCTTTATACTCGTAGCTTCCAAACGAGTTAACGATTTTGTTTTTTACGATTTGTACAGCTGACAGCAGATCAAGTGTAACACTTTGGACTTTGGACCGTTCTTATTATCTACGTCGTAAGATTTAAAATCGTACTGCAAGTGTTACCATTGAACTGCTGTTGTCCGTACCTCAAGAGGAAAAAAGTATCCCTTATAGGATCACTTCGTTATCCGTCTGTACAGGTATATACCGACAAAGGTGTTTTAGCCCGTTGATGACATTAAAAGGGGGCGCTGTTCGCAACGAAAGGTGACGTTTTATGAGATAGCGGCGTTAGTTCCGATTTTTGCCACGTGCCAAAAGACCCTTGCAGGTTTGTGGGTCTGTCCGTCTGTCTTGCTTGACAAGAGTTTTTTGCAACTTTTTCTCCTCAGCGTCGTCACCTTTTCTTTGCGAAGTGGTGTAAATGTAAATTCAAAAATATGTTGACGTGCAAAAATGTACACAACGTGCTTACTATAAATATTTATTGAAATAAAGAAATTTGACTTTGACTTTGTCCATCCGTCTGTCTTGACAGATTAATATGTGTCGGTTTTAAATTTAATTTATAAATACTTACTATAATTTGTTATTCTATACGCTGTTATTAGATATTATACGGCATTAATTTTAGTCTCTATTTAAATATTATTAAAGCTGCATATTTCCATAATAAATACAAGGAAACATGTGGTATAGTTTCCTGTATTGTGGATAATGTACTCGTATAGGTAAGTAAACAACTTGATCTAGAAATTCCTAAACCAATCAACGAATTCTGAACTCCTCAAGCCGTGAAAGTAACCCCTTCTGTATTTACAAGTAAATAGACAATAGGCATCTAAATTATGCAGTGAAGCATGCCTTTGTTTTCTGAACTAACATCTGAACGTCGCAGGCGTGTGAAATCAATGAATAAATAGCAGTAGAGAATGCCAAAGAGCGATAAATATTCGGAAGGATTCGGTAGTATTCGATGTTGTCGAGACAAGCACTGCAAAATTAAAGCGAATAAGAACTCAAAAGCCTTTAATTTTTATCGCTTAAAGCGATAAGGCCGCCTGTCTGTACACTAGCTAACTTTGGTTTTATATGTAACTGATGTATTTTCATTTGTGTGAAAATAAAGTATATTTGAATTGAATTGTTTTTATTGACAGTCGGACTGTAAGTTAATTTAGTGGTCGTACAATAAGTCTGTGTATAATCCGTCTGGATAAAAACCAGCCAGGAGTGGGTGTCAGGAGATAATGAATGTGGAATAGGCACAGACAGACTGGGCAATCATAAACATAAATTTTTATATTTTGAATATTTATATCTACAATTTACATATGTGTATATTTTTGTATCTATATAATTATGTTGGTTAATAAATGATTTTTGTATTTGTATAATAGCAATGATAGCTTTGTTGACAGTTATTAAGGTTGCAATCACAGACACACGAGCTTATCATCATCAGCAGCCTATTTTGGTTGGGGCACAGTGAGGATATAATCTTACATCAGAATCATGTCTCTATTGCAAGTAAGTACATTTCGTATATTTTCGCACGTCTTTCCTTTCCCTAGACTTCCTTTACATAATAAAGGCAACTCTTCTTTTACATAGAGGCAGCTCATTGTACACCACAGGGCCCAGTGTGGATTAGTATCTTACACATTCCGTCTAAAATTAGTACTTTTTTATTTTCACGATGTTATTCATAAGCATGTAGGTATCAACCGAATTCTACCGAGAACTCTTCTGGTATTATTCGGAAAATTTCCCGGTTCCATCACTAGCCTGGCTGTTTGTTTGTCAGCCCCCGATAGCTAATTAACCTCAGGCTTGTACTGCGTACCGAGCGTGCCTCGGTTTTGGAACAGTAAATAACCAAATATTGTGATTGATATAGTGTAAGTCATGAAGGGAGGAACAAGCTGTCGGGGCATAACAATTTTCACGTTTCCGCCACTCTCTTGTTTTTCAATTGTTTGAATTTTCATTTTTTTTTGGAAAATTCGTCCCAATGGGAAAGGCAAAGCCAACTAGGGAATACAGCCTGGTCTGATGTTAACAGAATGTCTGAATTCTTATAAATACATACATATATACGAATATAACCTAACCTAAACCTACGCACAACCCTCCCAAACCCCTAAACGAAATAACTCAATGATCCACGCAATCATCAAGTTATACAAAAGGAAACCTTGCTAAGAGCACAAAACTTCACAAACACGACTTCTTTCGAGCACTCCAGCTAATAGAAACGTTCGCGAACACTGATTAACTTAACGTGAGCATAAATCACTAAATACCATGGAAACTATTTAATTAGAAATTTCACAAAAAAGTAGCTAATGGCGTTTCGCACGGTTAACAAGGAATCTCTTTGAATTTTCAATTAGGCCCCATTTACCTACTCTCATTCGTAGGCAAAAGAGAATCTAACCCATACAGCCAAGTAATACATTGTATTTTTGTTTGTAACACTTTTTCAATGCATTCTACGTAGTCAGAATCATACTTGGCGAGTCCACAAGAAAAATAGCAATGAACACAATCATTTTTTATTTATTTATTTTATTAATGGACTCGACAGTTCGTCATTTGCCAATGTCATGTTACAAAAAATTCAATGTATAAATAGTCTTCTATCTTCCTCCAGGGGAGTCGCCGTAGCGTCATCACCCTGGGTAGCAGCGTCTTCATGTCCTCATCCACAGGAGACGCCGTAGCGTCAATCACTGCGGACGAAGCAGCTCGACAGTCACGTTCACTCCCGAGCTCGTAGTGGGAATCTTGACCATGGCGCCAAACTTCAGATCCTGCTTGAATTCTCCAATAACTTCACCATACTGTCATTCACGAACATTTTCTGATTAATTTAACGTGATATTAAACACAAAACACCCAGTAGACATTATACTGAAAATTATTAAATAATTTCGCAACCGTCGTTTCCCGCCATTTTCAAAAAGCCGAACACAATCATACAAATACCGAAAACGTCCGAAACACGGGTATTCACCGATTTTGGAACGACACTATTTCAGTAATGTAACGTCATCGTCACTTAGGCCCTTTTTAATTTTCACGATCTGAACGTAATTTTTAAATAATGAGAACGACGTTATTTTAATAAAAGAAAATATATGGGTCCCTTATTTTTACCTATATTTTCATAAAAAAACGTTGTTAAAAAAAATTAGACCTTTTCAATTTGCATTCTTAAGGGTCAATTTCCATAGAGCGCTGCGAAATCATTCCTTCATGACTAACCTAACCTAACCTAACTGATTCTTAGTCTAATTACAAATTAAATAGACAATTTAAAGTAGTAATTTAACCCACCACTAAACTTTAAACCCTAAGTTACATTATTCCTTCTACTTTCCCAGTTTCGCTCTCAATCGCTGCAAGTTCAAAATAAAGCAGCACAAAACAGCTATCTCCGCCGTAGAATAATTTAAAGAGAACTGAAATTAACTTTCCGCCTGCCAGTCTGACGGAAACTTTATATTATTTAAAATTTCATTCGGTCCTTCATTTGAGCTTTTCAGTTTTTCATTAGTCTTGAATTTGCATGGAATGCGTGGGAAATCTGTTTTTACTGACAGCCAAAAAGAGTAGTTATCTTTTTCGAGCATACCTATGTAGTTATAAAGGAAAATGAAGCTGTCGTGTGTTTTCTAATTTCTCTTACATCAAAAGCCCATTTAAGTCGCTTACAATGATTTGTCGTACTATGAGAGATTTGATCTTAAAGCGTCTAAGGATTTGTTAAGTATATTAATTGTGGATTTTCCCTATAGAGTCGTCTAAATTAAACATACCTAGTTCTTCTGTTCCATTTGCACCAGATTTACTGCCGACTGCAGTATCATTATTTTTAACTACTTACATCTTTCCTATTTCAATAGCAGCACATATACAATTTGTTCTTTGACTTCTGTAAACATTTCTCACACTATAACCATTAGTGCTAAAATTTAAATTGCATAATTGCGTGGTCGATATTTATGAATGGTGGTCGATTAGTGAGCGATCTGGATCTAAAGCAGGTCCGAATTCTATGTCACCAACTACGGTTACTAACTTTATCTTATTCTGTCGATGTTTATCTTCCGTGTGCTGGGGTACTCTCGTCAATGATCAATTTGTTAACCTATAATTCAATGGTAGTATATATTTGTTATTTACCTTTTCTTTTGATTGGTTGATGACGGACCCGTGACACCACACAATTGCACCACTGGTGGTGTCATGGGTATTTTTCAATCCATATGAAACTACCGGTGGGGCCATGGGTATTATTTTTAAATTATGACAACACCGAGTAATACTATACAGGGTGTAACGTAAAGGGTATATTAAGCCGAAAGAATACAAACGTACCCGACCTACTAAAGCTGTACACAGAGTTTTAACTTTTTAAAAAATAGTTGTGAGTTCCATACAAAACTTAATATTAATTATTTTAAGTCATTGTAAACGGTGCTTTTATTTAGGCGCGCTACTGCTGATAACAGTCGGGAGTAGTCGACCTTCTAAAAAGATTAGGTATGGCCGCCTGGTACTATTCATTCTATTCGCGAGACGGCGGGCGGGCGGGCGGCACGGCAACCGCGCGCGGTTGCCGTGCCGCCCGGCCCGCCGCCGCTCGCGCCGACTTCTGGCCTGCCCCACGGATGCACGAAGCGGCAACACACTCAAAGGGTAGGTAATTATTTTATTAACGGGTTAAATAATACCCGACTATTGTAAAAAACAACATGTTCTGACTGACCTGAATGTTGGCTGTAGTCTCCTGAATCCATGAAATCACATTTTCATAATAGGATTAATAGGTAGCCAAAATCACGTCACTTAATTTACATTCACAATCACATCACATCGCGGATAAACGTTACAGTGTTTAATGTAAAACATGGTAAAAAAGAACAAACGTGTCATTTAATTAAAGTTAAGTTTAGTAAATTGAAATTCAACCAACGAGGGAACTTCTCTTCCGCACGAAAACTTTGCAACTTAGATACATAATTCGAAATAATGAATGAACAATATCCGGACAAATAAATTTTTTTACTAAGTTATCTCACTTCCTACGTATTTCTCTTTCTCGCCATTACTACGATACTAATCGAGCGAAAAGGATAGCAATTTTTCGGCAGATATTTTGCAATTTGTTTCCATAATATTTACAGAAAGAGAAAGCATGCATTTGCACATTCTCTGTTGCACATTTTCGTGCGAGTAAAGTAAGTGACGTCATTGCAGGGCAGGGTTCCGCAAACGGTAAATTTACAAGTAAAACGGTATAAAATGCCATCTAGAGTTAAAATTAAGTTTAATGGATTTTGAAATACAACTCAGTGAATCATTTGAGGTATGTACCTACTACCTAGCCTCTATGGCCGATGCCTAGCACATAGTGACCGTAGTCGGATAAGTTTTAAAGACAGCATTCTCGAATAAAATAAGTTTGACATCTGGTAGATAACTAACATAATCACTGCACATTATCTACACACCTGGGGGATAGGATTGGCATTTTTTCCTATTTTTCAACGCCCTTTTTTAATTCACTTGCTTTTGTTACGACTTATGTAGGTACATTTCAACATACCGAGAAACCTCCGTAGTCAGTACACAACAAATGTTAACCACAATCAGTGCGTTTTATTGAAGGTCGGTGCAGGGAGAAGTGAAACAAGCCATTTATTTTAATATTCGCATTTATTTGTCAGTATCGAGTTCCAGTGCCGTGAGTACTTGACACTGACTTGAGAAACCGAGAGTTCATGATTATTATTATTGCATTAAACATAAACAGTATTTATTGACCATTTATGTAAAACCACATGTAAAACCAAAACCCGCACAAGATATTTGCTCTGTGACCATTAAAATTCAAGACGTAATCAGTGTTTTTAAAGGTCATTTTTCTCAGTTTGTTAATATGAGATCAAATCCAAGAACGCGGTTCGACCTTAACAAAATTAAAAAAATGGTTGCCTGTAAAGTCGGTATACGGGCGAAAGTTTTACGTGACAACGACGAAGGGAAAGTGGAAGGGACGCGTGCCTCTCACTCGCTCTCATTGTGAGCGCATAACGTGAGCGGAGCGTAACGCAGTTTCTTGAAGTGTCACCCGGCAAACCAATTTATAAGACGTTGTCACGTCAAAATAAAATAATGTACGGATCCCTGTGCGACACAATCCGCAACAGGTCATTCTTTACGAGGCATGTGTGTGTTAAACTTCTATGTAGTTAGTTAGAGTTGTTTCAATACGTACGCTAGCGCCGCTACTTCTCTAGTAGTGAGTAGCGGAACTAAAAGTCCTACCAATCCCAATTTGCACGCAGATAGGACAGTCTGTTCATTCAAATAGGTACTAATATGATCGCGTAGATTCACACATTTTTCATTTTATCATGCGCTATTATCATTGGCATATTTTACTCGTACGTATCATAACAAATGTAAATATTGAATGAATATCATGCACGAGTAGCATACATACATACATGTGTAGGTAACTATGTGAAATGATGTAATAATCAGACACTAGCAGATGTTTCCATGTGTGTTAAATTCGACTGAAATTTTTCTTTCATTTAAAAAAAGGCATAATCAAACTTAATTTGTTTTATTATTTAGTTTTATTATTCACTCTCCCACAGAGGCGTAGGTAGAAAAAATGTCTTATCCATTAATTACTTAGTCTATGTTACCAGGGGCTCAGAGGCGCTATTCATCGCAAGGTCGGTCATTGCACGGGGTCATTGCCACTACAGCAGCTGTTCTTAGGAATATTTTACACTTGATTTGAGGCATACTTTGTGATCGTATAACTCCTGCATACATTTTTTTCTGGACCTGGGCGTATTTTTCCCGTGTTAGGTGGCATCTGCCCTACCCGTTGTTTTCGGCTTATTATACCCTTTACGTTACACCCTGTAGAGAGGGAAAAATTCGCCCCACAACTGTGGACAGCATTTTATGAGACTCTAGGCATGTCATAGTGTCCTGGTACTTTTAATGATACTTAAAGATCTGGAGGATGAGCCGCGACGATTTTTTTACTAGCGCTCGAGTCACGATTTTGACCATTGATAACTCTGACATACTTACTTTATTACACACAAAAACATTAAATACATGATAATAGATAATGGATGTATACCGCAGCCCAATTCAAGTGTCTTATTTTGTAAACAAATATGATCGTCTATAGTATGACCGTCTAAATCAGTCTTCGCCTGCGCGGTACAGGGATGCGGGGGTAGGACGACAACGGGGACCGAGAGGGGGGTGGGGGTGTAACAGAAATGTGCCTGCCGCCCGCACCTCTCTCGGTCCCCGTTGTCGTCATACCCCCGCATCCCTGTACCGCGCAGGCGAAGACTGATTTAGACGGTCATACTATAGGTACCTGTTGTGATGTAACACTGAAGGAACTGATTGATCGAAACTGTTCATCATTGTGAGAATGAAGTGATCCGATCTAATTATGTGAAAATATCTTCTTATACAATAATCACACAACAACTTAAAATGTTATGGCATCGTAGGGTAGTTTTTGTTTACAAAATAAGACACTTGATTTGGGCTTTGGTTTACATTGGCATATGATTTTAATTCCGAAATTTTTAGGGAACTATCATAATTATTATTCTCTAGATAGGTACCCTAATTAATAGGTAATAATTCTAATATCAGATCATTTTCCCCTAATAATTGAATTTAAGAATCCCTGAAGGTAAAAATATCAATAAAATAAATCTCAGTTAATAGCTCTCATTAAATTAATTAATTAATTGTTAATCCAGATTCGAGTGAGATTATTATGATTTACCTGTTTCCTGCTCATACTTATAATTAGATTTCATTATCTTTGCAGTCGTAATTTTGTTAATTAAAACGGGGAATTTGTATGAAAATGCTTTACAAATATCGTGTGAGGGTTGTTTTGAATTAGGTAATGCAACTGATTTGGAAAAATAAAATTTATCAAAATCTCAATTTTCACAAAAACCGTAAACAAATTAAAAAAAAATACTACTTGACTAGCTAGTAGATAGTTAAGTATACCGAAGCTCAAATCAAGTGTCTAATTTTGTAAATAAAAACTAGTAACAATTGTAGCTTTTCTGTGATTACATAGTTATTTTCACATTATTAGATGATCGCTTTATTTTCACACTGATGAACAGGTTCAACCAATCAATTCCTTCAGTGTTGTATCACAACAGGTAATTAGACGATCATATTTATTTACAAAATTAGACACTTGATTTGGGCTACGGTACCTATATAGGTACATCTATTTTATTTATATGTAGCTAGGTACGGTGGAACATAAGAACACACTGAATCTTTCAAAAATTCCCAAAGAGTAACTAAACGTCTATCACTGACCCTGTAGGTATAAATTCGCAACTGTCATGATCCGTCTCAGCACTTTTTGTTCCACATCGATTTATTTCCGTCCCACGAAGACAAAGAAAAAAGATGTCATAGCACAACAATAAATTGTCCTCACAAAGGCCGAGTCAAAAAACAAGAACAATCTTTTTTACT
The DNA here is from genome assembly GCA_963506565.1 of Tachystola acroxantha. NCBI lineage: Eukaryota > Metazoa > Arthropoda > Insecta > Lepidoptera > Oecophoridae > Tachystola > Tachystola acroxantha. The sequence goes on from OY735874.1 coordinate 2,337,643, forward strand.
AGTCGATAACAATCCAACACTTAATAGTTCAGAAGAGGAAAGGAACCGATTAGTCTGCAAACTTCCCACTCTGGAACTAACAAGAAAACTATTAGCAATTATCAGTCGGCGTTTCAATCAATTTACAAGTCTGAAACAAGGCTCTTCAGCAAATACTGTAGCAAAGTTACAAAGACACTTCCACACTCTTTGTTCCATTGGACGTTGAGTTCAGGTTAGACAAGTTCCGAGTTAGTAGGTAGTTAATAATTGGAGTGATAGCGGTGAGGCGTGACGGGTCTGTAATTTTCATTCTTTGCATGTTAGTGGGGAAGTGGGATTTTTGAGTGATAGGGGTTTTCGTTCTGCAGAAGTTTCTATAACTGTTTCGATTTGTGCATTCCACGATATCGCTGGCTGTTTAGAATTTTTCGAGCTAAATTAAAAAAAAAAATTGTCGTAGGATTTTAGATCGGGGTAGTTAGTAGGCGGGAAACGACGGTTGCGAAATTATTTGATAACTTTCAGTTTAATGTCTAAACTAATGTTTTGTGTTTAATATCACGTTAAATTAATCAGAAAATGTTCGCGAATGGCGAAATTATTGGAGGATTCATGCAGGATCTGAAGTTTGGCGCTATAGTCAAGAGTCCCGCTACGAGCTCGGGAGTGAACGTGACTGTCCAGAGTGCTTCGTCCAGAGTGATGACGCTACGGCGTCTCCTCTGGATGAAGAGAAGAAGACGCGGCTACCCAGGGTGACGACGCTACGGAGACTCCCTTGGATGAAGAGAAGACGATATTATATTTTTAAATATTCTGTAACATGACATTGGCAAGTGACGAACTGTCGAGTCCATTATTAAATTAAAAAAATAAGTAGTACCGACTTTAAGCCTAGCGGGATGGAGGGCTAAAGGAATATATTGACATACTTTACGAGCATGAGGAGTGAAAAAAATAAAAAAAGCAGATTGAATTTATTTCACTTAATTAATTAATTTTTATTTATTTATGCTACTAGCTGCTTTAACAGAGTAACAAATTTTATTAAACGGTCTCTATTTACCTCCAGGGCGGGATCCAGTACCGCTTTTGCATATTTAATGGTCGCCTTATAATGGAGTTTACTTGTTAGCTTCAACGTTTTTAAAACCCGAAAAGTGGCTTAATGAAAAACGATTTTCCAGCCAGTGATAAATAAGGTTAGACGGAGAGGTAAACACGGGTCTCTAATAGAATTTTGGGTATAACTTTTTAAAAGTACCTACTTACCATTCAGTTAAATACGTAAACATGATCCTGGTAATTTTTCCCAACAGATATTTTATGTATGTTAGTAGTTTTCTAAGGATCTAAGTATATCTATCGAAGTGGGAGAAATATTTACAATGGCCAACATAATATATTTTTTTAAATTTAATAAATGTCACGGCAATGGTAGGTACTTTGGTCATCTCTATTGAGTACATGAAAGGAGAGGGATGGAATTTCCGCTATTGGATACATTTACCCTAACCCCCTTCCAAACTAATCATCATCATCATCAGTCTATTTATATTGCCCCACTGCTCGGGCACAGACCTTCCCTTACATCGAGGGAGCTGGGGCCATGATCTACCACGCGGGCCCAGTGCGGATTGGTGGATTTCACATATCGATGTTTTCCTTCACCGTTTTTGAGAGCACTCGGTAAATGTACGTAAGTTTTTCCGTCGAAAAAACCGAGGATAACTCATTGGTACCTGGCTGCCCTGGCTGGGAATCGAACCTGGGACCTCCACATCGCAAATCCATTGACCCAACCACTGAGCCACCGAGCTCTGTATCGAGCTCCAAACTAATACAATTACTTAAATAAAAATAATAACGTAATAAATATAATGCCTTTAAAAAATATGGTTTACGAACTCTTTGTACTTACTAAAATAATGATATTAAAACACAATTTTATATGTGACGTAGTCGTATGTTGGTTTATTTGAGAAAAATATTAAGTTTAAAAAAAATCTTGCAAGAAATAAAAAGTTAAATATTTACCTAAAGAATTTTTGAAAATGTATGGCAATCTCGTGATGCAACGAATCTGACAACATCTGATACAGCCGTTTGGACGTCATACTTATACATACAATCGAAAAACACTATGTTATAAGTATACCTTTCGTGTAAAAATAAATATCGATCAGGTTTCAACATCTGCGATAACCACTTAAATGCAGTGGCATACTCCGTCTCTCTGAAACGTGTTTACGCTTAAATTAAATACAATTTAAACGGTAGGAAATGGCGATACTGGTGAAATTCATTATTTAATAATTGGCCGTACTTCTCTCTACATTTTAGTTCGAGTGACTTGCGCTAAATGTAATATTCATATTTCTTTGAACTTGGTTTATGAGATTAAAAGATGGTGCTTTGATAGTATTTGCATTAAGAAAGGAGAGTAACTTTTAAAAGTACCCATTTCTTTCTTAATTAAAAGTACGGAGAGTTATGTTATGACTTACCGGAGCCTATTGTATTCGGAAAGCGATTCCCATTTTACAGTACCATTGCTGAATTTCATAAGTAACATTATATTTCGTGGCATAACAATCGAACAATGGACATTTAAAATAAGAATCGGTTTTCTGTCACTATCAGTTATACAATAGGCCCATGGTTTCCCCAAAAGTGTTTTTCATTTGTTTTTCGTTGTGTAATAGAATATAATATAATTTCTAGTCCTTTTTATTTATTTATTTATTTATTTATTTATTTTATTAATGGACTCGACAGTTCGTCATTTGCCAATGTCATGTTACAGAAAATTCAATGTATAATAGTTTTCTATCTTCCTCCAGGGGAGTCGCCGTAGCGTCATCACCCTGGGTAGCCGCGTCTTCATGTCTTCATCCACAGGAGACGCCGTAGCGTCAATCACTGTGGACGAAGCAGCTCGACAGTCACGTTCACTCCTGAGCTCGTAGTGGGAATCTTGACCATGGCGCCAAACTTCAGATCCTGCTTGAATTCTCCAATAACTTCACCATACTGTCATTCGCGAACATTTTCTGATTAATTTAACGTGATATTAAACACAAAACACTCACTGTAGACATTAAACTGAAAATTATTTAATAATTTCGCAACCGTCGTTTCCCGCCCTTTTCAAAAAGCCCTGTAATAGTCCTTTTCGTGTTGTTTAGTGAACTTGTGGCCAGGGTTTTTCAGGCCACCCGTAGGCCTGACGGCCGCTATCGAAAGACAACAACCATACCAACTGCATAACGTGATTTCCAAGGCACGGAACTGCTCAGACGAAAATCACACTAGCGATCAGCCAAACAGGTACCGACGACAGAGATAAGTATACAGGGGACCTCAATAAGGTTGAGATTTACTCAAAAACTACTGGTCCGAATTTAATAATTCTTTTACAGTTACATAGTTTTCACTTATATCTATCAAACAGTGAAAGAATTTTTGCAATAAGTCATGTAGTTTTTGAGAAAATCTCAATCTCGAAAAAACTCTCCTGTACACCTTTCTCTGTGTTCCACCGTACCTACCTTGCCTAGCTTTGCTAGACTTGTACGATTGTTTTCAACGTTTACTCGCCAACTGTATTACGAATCCCAGAAAGAAAGAAATACTCTTACACAGTCTATATATTTTCACGAATGACTGTGATACTTTCATGTAGGTTTACCCTTACATTTATCTAATTTAGTCGCGACAGAATTGACCAACATGCGGCCAGAATAACTCTGTCAATAGGCTGGTCATTAAACCACAGAGAAGACGACAGAATCGCACTTGCTAGGTTTGGTCTACATTTGGATGCATTCTGAATTCCATATGGAAATGTTCCTTAGAATACCCAATATTTCTAGAAAATTTCAAGAGCAAGTAACGTAACATCCATCCATAACCCTTGAGTTTTTCCGATCTCTAGGTCCTGTGATTGGGCTGTCATGAAGAAAATCGTTCCGGCGCCGAATCGATTATACCACGAGTTCGTGACGGATGAGTGACGGAGTGCGAGGGGCTGGCCAGACGAGCGCACGATTAGAAACCGGAGAACTGTTTTGAAATAAATCGTTGGACGGAAAAATAACACTTAAAGAAAGACAAATAAAGAGAGACAATTGGTGGTCTTGTGGAAATTAGGTAGGTATCACTATTTAAACTTTCACGGTTTGTATACATATTAATTAGATAAACATAGGTAGGTATGTCAATTAAAGAAAGAAAATACACCCGAATGGGATTGTCCTCCTTTTTGGAAGTCATTTGATAACCCAATCACAAAGGACACAACTATTTAGAGAATGAAGAAATTTCAGAATCAGATTACGATTATTAAAAGTTATAATTTTTAAATTATCAGATTAAGAGTTAAGTGTTTGAAGTCATTAAAAATTGGTTAAAGGAAAATGATTCGATTTAAATAGTGAAGTAATTTAAAGAAACATTTGAAGTTTGATTAAAATTATACAAATAATGAAACATGATATACGATAGTGCTTAATGGGAGGACAATAATAGGATAAATGGATAGTCAAGCTATGACCGCCGTCATCTACATATACCTAATTAGTATCACAAAGAAGAAACTGCAAGAGATATCAAGACAAAACGCAAATGCGATTAAAGCATCCCGTCAATCACCGCATCAAAGGAATGCGTTAGAGGCGGGACTGTATTCGATTCACACCCGGATATTGAGGAGTGACAGGGCGATGAAGAAGTGGAAATTCCACCGTGAGCCTTTGGTACCGCCGATACATGCAATAAAATTGCAGACAGGAAATGGTTCGGAAATTCTTGGAAGCCGTGGTTATGATTTTTGGGGGGCGTGATTTTGCTATTACTGGCTATTACCTGTTTATTAGCAGCTAGTGATTCGAGTAAGGGTTGCTAGGGATGCTGAATGTGTGTTTGGGAAGATTCCAATCCAATCCACGAGGATTGGATTGGAATTTTAGATGACGGATTTATTTAGATGAGACCTGATGTAAGAATGACCTAAGTTGTAGACATAGGAAAATAAATTATGTGTATCTAAAATTATGAAAATCTAAGGTAAAAGTTTTTAGATTACATCGATGACGTCGGTTGATTTCCTTCGCAAGAGGCTGGCAGAGACTGGTTACAGAAAGCCGAGAATAGGGTTGAGTGACGTGCTTTGGGAGAGACCTACGTCCAGCAGTCGACTGATATGGGCTGATGATGATGATGATGACGTTGGTTGAAGTGGGCTATTAGAAGTGTGGTTCGCACGCGATTTTTGCCAATTCAAATGTCGGTTGCAATTTATTTTTAAAACTTATTTGTAAAGATCAGCTGACTTAAAGGTAAGTTATGAAGAATAATGTCATACCTGACCGCCAAAATTGTACATGCTTCTCAATTTTGTAATTAATACTGTATTATGGTGCAATAAAGTGTATTTATCTTATCTTATCTTACCTGACTGTCGGCTTACTATATCTTTGACCTCATCTTTTCTTCAATTCAGGATGAAACTGTGACCAAACGCGGTTTAAGTAAATCCCCTACATAGGTACACCCTGGGGTACACCTCATAGATTATAAGAGTATACTAGCAGAATTAACAAACATTGTAGGAGAAATAAAGTCAGCAGAACTCCCCTAAATCAGTCATGGAAGAAATGCACTGCAACAAGCATATCTGGGACAATCGATTGGGCGGTCGGGTGTACTAGGTTTCGCCGAAAGGACAAGATCGGGAACGAACTGAACCGATTGCAGGCACACCCGTAGTAGTGACCATTGATGTGGGATCAGCAATAGCGTCTATTGTTACCTATTAGGGTTGCTGAGTATATAAGTGTATTGTAAATTGAAAACATGTCACTCCCACAGTTACACACGTCAGTAGTGAACTTTTGAGCAATTATTCGGCAGCCGGTTGTATATTGTTATACGATATATGCTTGGAAGGTATATTTAGCGAAATACATATTAATTTCAGGGTTCATTTCAATATCAACAAGCGAGTCAAACAGCTGGATGGGTTCGCTTACACAGGGGCGGATGAACGAACCTACTAGCGAGGGTATGCTGTATGTACGTCGATAGGGTGGTTGAAGATATAAACTTATTGTTTTTTGTTTTATATTTAATTATCATTATCTAAGGTTGACTTTTGGACGTAGTTCTTTGTTTTTAGCATAAAGTAGAATCAACTGGGTATCCCACTCCAGAAGACTACTGTAACATGTTCACAATTTCTTTCAGATTCATTAGAATTAGCCTTAGATAGTTTCCGAGAATAAAATACGCTAAAAATGCTACCGAAGTGTTAATTTGAACTTTGCATCGTTCTTAATTTCTACGTTAAAGAGTTGAATTCCTACTTTAATTGAGCACTGCAGCTGCTGTGCTGCCACATCTATAAAAGATTCAGGACAGAATAAGGGTTGGAAGAACATAATTAATAATATTCCGGATGCTTCCGAACTTCCTCGATGTAAGGGAATGTGTTCCCGAGCAGTGGGGACATAAAATTATACTGATGATGATCCTGGAGAAGGTCTACAAGATTATGGATAAAATGGCTCAATAAATTAAACACCACAACTTTATTTATCGGCTATTTTTGAACAACTTTATTTGAAACTTGCAGATTGCCCTTCTCAAGAAGACAGCATAACGAGCGGAAGACCGCAATGTAGCACATTAGGAAGCCGACACTTCGCGCCATCTTTAGAATTTCAGCTCCATAAGAACAACAAAACGCTACCGCTCCTGACTCGCAGTAGTCTCCATTTGACAGGTAGTGTTTCTCGTACAGGCGCCTCCAATAATTTTATGCATGAAATTTGCTTTACACGGGAGATGTATTTAGTTTAAAGAGCCATCAGGGATTGCTGTCGCATAGTCAAACGGATTTCCTATTTGAAAGACGTTATCTCATCTACATAAGACTTTGCAGCCTATTTCACTTTACAATTTTGCATTATTTTTAGGAATGGAATTGACAAACAAGAATTTAATCAGAGTTTTAAAGGGAAATACGGATTTCATCTCCACACCTCGGAAAACGCGTTAGTTGCCAGGACATGTCAAAGGCAAGTAATGGTAGTCTGAACAAATCTGACAATAGGTGCTGATAACGTGTGATGGCGAGAAGTCGAAACTAGTTTAAAAAACCCTTATAGAAAAATCTAAACACTGTAGACATTTTACCTTAGGATATTGAACAACTGATGCGGTCATAAGGCCTCAAACTAGACCATCACAAGCATTGGATCTGTCACAATTCTACAAGACCCTCGCAATAGCACATTCCAAAAGTGATTTTGACTTTCGGTAACGTTAGCAGAATAGAAGGAAAAATGTATGGAATTGAATATATTTTCTTCTAAGTCCAGTGGCGAGTATACGTTGAAAACAATGGTATAAGTTCAGCAACGTTGGGCGAGGTCAACACCTGGATGGGTGAACGCTAGTGACATTTCTATCTGAGCCTCTCCTTGCCTCGGAGAAAGCACGTTAAACAGTGGGTCCCGATTGTTGTCAGCAGTTGTCGGCCTCTGACGTGGCCTAAGGACTGCTACCGAAGAATAAAGTCTTTCCACACAGGCGCGATGCACGCGCATTTTCCCCATATTTTCTACCTACTGCACGTTAACGACGAAATAAAATGAGGCGGGGCATGCGTCTCAACTGGCCGCGTGCAGATCGCGCCTAATGTGTGTCAGGTTCTCTGACAATAGGGTTTGGTCACTGACCCACACAAGAAGAAGACCATTTGTTAACGAAACAGAAAGTAATATTGCGAACATTGCTTAGCGGACAATATGTGTCTCGTTGTGTCATATCTCTCCACTAGTCACGTGTGGTCCTGTTGACAAAGAGTGACAAAAGGCTACCCGCTCCTGCCCTGGGGCTAGAGCACTAAAGAACGCTACATGTAAATCCGAGGCGGATTTGCATCATGTTCCGTTCCAGATAGGCTAATAAATAGGCAGGTGCTTTCGAAGAACTATAACGATAGCGGACGGTTAGAATAATTTATCATTTTTGTGAAAATGAAACTTGAATTGGGAAACTGATGGACTAGAGATATATTATGTTGTCACTACCAGATCTGATGACCTATTCCGGAAATTTTGAGCCAAGAATTCTGGACGCTATTCTATATTCAATAACCAATCGCAATTTAATGTTCGATAGTTATTTTTGCTCCTTTTCATGAACTCAAATATAACTCTTGGGATCAGTAAATAGAGAGGTTAGGCATTTTTTAGGGTTCCGTACCGTAAAAGGAAAAAAAGGAACCCTTATAGGATCACTTTGTTGTCTGTCTGTTAAGACCTATATCTCAGAAACGAGTGGACGGATTAAGTTGAAATTAATACCAAAAAGTCAGGTCTGCAACCTAATGCATACCAAAAATCAAACTTCTAAGTCAACGCAATCAAAAGATATGGCCGTTTATGTCATTTTCTCGCATATTTGTATGAAAATGCAAGAAAACCAAAACTCGCACTTGGTCGGTTTTTTATATAATTTACTGGTCTGAGCTGGCCGCGCTAATAATGGCTCGTTCTGATAAGATCGTTGGTTCTCCAATCGCAATCGAATGCAGAACCAACGACCTTGACCAAGACACAATATGCCACATGTCAGATAATTTATTTATTTATTTATTTTATTAATGGACTCGACAGTTCGTCATTTGCCAATGTCATGTTACAAAAATATCAATGTATAAATAGTCTTCTATCTTCCTCCAGGGGAGTCGCCGCAGCGTCATCACCCTGGGTAGCAGCGTCTTCATGTCTTCATCCACAGGAGACGCCGTAGCGTCAATCACTGCGGACGAAGCAGCTCGACAGTCACGTTCACTCCCGAGCTCGTAGTGGGAATCTTGACCATGGCGCCAAACTTCAGATCCTGCTTGAAATCTCCAATAACTTCACCATACTGTCATTCGCGAACATTTTCTGATTAATTTAACGTGATATTAAACACAAAACACCCACTGTAGACATTGTACTGAAAATTATAAAATAATTTCGCAACCGTCGTTTCCCGCCATTTTCAAGAGAACCTGTCAGATAATTATTACAGACTGTGTTATGTTATTAGCATAATATATGAATGACATGGCATAAGGGCTGCTGCTGAGCGACAACAACGAGACCGAATGCATAATGTGCTCTCCGAAGTACGGATAGCCTCAGATGAAAATAGCTCTAGCGGTCACTCGTTCAGCTACAGATCTCGCCCAACGTTGCTTAACTTGATCGTTTACAACGGGTAGCAACTGTACTATCCCCTTAATTTGTTTGTTTGTTGTCCAATGTTTCTGTTTAATTCTACGTTCACAAGCCAAATATTCCAGCCAGTGTTTGTTTGCTTGAGAGCGCTATCAGTCTCATGCCACGATTTGGGCAGATTATTCTAATGCAGCGCTGGCAACACCGACGCAGCGTTATGAAGTCGCCCGCCGATGAATACTAATTTCTAAACCCTCGACAACACACGTGCAGTCCTCCATTAGGTATAGTTTGCATTAATAAGTTATAAACTTAAGCGAATGTAAGTTTTTTATAACCAGTTTATGCATACATTGCAGAGGGGTTAGTCAAGTTGCGAGTACATGTTGAAATTTATAATACAAGTTGAGCGACGTTGGGCGAGGTCAGGACTTGGATGGGTGACCGCTAGTGACATTTTCCGAGTCCCTGTCGCTCGGCATCAGTCGTTACAATCCGATAAAGATAAGTTGATTGACGGTTCTCTTGAAAATGGCGGGAAACGACGGTTGTGAAATTATTTGATAATTTTCCTTTTAATGTCTACAGGAACTATTTTGTGTTTAATATCACGTTAAATTAATCAGAAAATGTTCGCGAATGACAGTACGGTGAAGTTATTGGACTATTTATGCAAGATCTGAAGTTTCAAGCTTTTATCAAGAGTTCCCGCTACAAGCTCGGGAGTGAACGTGACTGTCGAGCTGCTTCGTCCAGAGTGATGACGCTACGGCGTCTCCTCTGGATGAAGACATGAAGACGCGGCTACCCAGGGTGAAGACGCCACTGCGACTCCCCTGGAGGAAGATAGAAGACTATTGAATATATTGAATTTTCTGTAACATGACATTGGCAAATGACGAACTGTCGAGTCCATTAATAAAATAAATAAAAATAATAAGTTGATTTTGCATGCAATATCGAGACATCAATAATAAATGTTTAACACAGTGATTCCCGTTTTATCTAATTAATATGTACACAAACCGTGTAAGTTTAAAAAGTGAAAATGTCTCCGATCTACATGTTGGAGGTTTTATTTTTGTTAACCTATAAATGTTGGAGGATAGTAACCGAAAATACATTTTAAAAATCCACGATAGGCTTGAGGCGTTCATGACTGCGCCTCCTCAGAGATAAGTAATAGCATCTCCTTCGTGGTTGCGGCTGGCAGCCTTTTTGCTTATGTATAAAAAACAAAAGAAGACGATTGTCGGATGTTTTTTCATTCTCCTGTAAATAGTCGAAGCATACTTTTTCTTTTACTTTTGCGTTGTGTTTTATCTCACAATTAAATAGTTATAATTGTAAATATCAACACGGCGTTTTATTATAACATTCGGAGTAACTTATGGTTACTCCAAAGGCTGATTCTCTGAGTTGACTGACTGTATGATATTATGACAATTGCAATTTGTATGTCCATATTGTCTTAAATTGCACCACCACCCAATAACCATATTGTATTAGCATGATTGCCCGGGTTATTAGCATTTATTTAGGCCCGCCTCGTTACGCCGGGGAGACGACGACGGCGGATGAATATTCTATTGTTATTTGCGCACGAAACCGTATATATTTCGCGAAAATACGAGTAAATATGGAGAATCGTCGCCAAGAGCACCTAGATTTCGTTTGTTTGAAGAGAAAATTGGTAGGAGTTAACGTCGATCTTCCGCAAGGGTTGTTTGGTGCCGAAAATTCTTGATACAGGATGACATGAAGCCGTTCTCTGTTCAGGTTATAGAACAACTTTCGTCATATGAGTATTTATTTAGATCATTCCTTTTGACCATACCTGTACCGTCTTCTACAATTCCAATAGAGTTGCAAGTCGTTGTTGCCTTGGCTCTCTTTTGGTGTATTCTTCTTCTTTTCTCGTGTGGTTTAGTGAGCAAACCTATTTGTCAAAGTTATTCAGGCCGCCCGTAGACCTTTGACGTGGCCTAACAACTGCTGCCAAGCGACAACAACCGGGACCAACTACTTAACGTGCTTTCCAAGGTCCGGAGGGGCTCAGATGAAAGTGTCACTAGCGGTCACCCATCCAGGTCCGGACCTCGCCCAACGTTGCTTAACTTGTACGATCAGTTTCAACGTGTACTCGCAACTGGCCTACGAGCCCCTTTTGGCCCCTCGTATGAAAGGGAGACATTTTAGTAGCTCTCAGATTTTAATCTAGTTAAAAAACACGCCTAAACTACTACCATTTTGTGATTCTGTCATGGCAGCCAAATCCATAAATCTAAGCGCAACTATCACGTTTACCCATATGCTACATTACATAAGAGTGAATGTGAGCAAACGCATGCCATTTCTAGAAACGGTACAATACAATATCTTCTTCAACCCGGTAAAAGTATGATCATTGCTCTTTAAACAAATATCTCTTCACAATTGCGATTACAGATAGTCCTCTGTGCAGGGGCTGCATGGAGGAGGAGAAAACAGACGCACATGTGCTTCTAGAGTGCAGTGGTGTGGCCGAGCAGCGGGCTACAATCCTCGGGTCACCGAGGACGCTCCCGGAGGCCTGCATGGTCATTAAGAACCTGTTGGCCTTGCTGGATGAGCTCGGCTGGCTAGAGTAGCGCCAGCCACCTCGCGCACAATGGACCTTGCGGCTGAACGAGCCCAGTCTTCAAGATTCAAGAACCCAGTAAATGTTGTTTTTGTTATAGGAAAAATAGATTGTCTTGTCTTGATCTAAAAATGTTACTTTCCCATAGGCTTGTAATATAAAATCACTATTTATGTTAGTAAATACTTACGAATACCTTTTTTCGGACATGAATCTCGAATATCACAAGAGGGATCGCAGGTAAATAGTTACTTTTAATTCTTCCGACATTTCTTTCAATATTCCTTGAAGATATTTTTAGCTGGCGAGCCCCGCGGAATCCTATCTGATTCGTCGGATATTGGCAAGAGCTTAGGGTATCTGATAAGGGTTTTCTTTAGAGAAATTCCGTCTTTGATTATAACATGTTAGAATTCACTTGAATAGTTTTTGGTCGTATCTTCACTAGAAGACGTATGAAATTGGTTTCTGTTACCTGTAACAATATGTAGTTTTTTATGTAGTTAAAATACCTATTAATTTATTCACTGAAAAATTATTTTATGTCATATAAGTACCCAATTGTTTCGACTCGAAGGATCAAATTTAATTCCAACGAGAATGATTTTTCTTCAATTTGAGAATAGCCTTGGAGTAGGCTAAATTCAGGGATCAGGAAAAGGGGAGAGGGGGGGGGGGGGATATCTTCGCCCAGCAGTGGGATGATTAATAGGTACAAAAGAGGGTATTATCAAATATTTAACTAAAAGCATTTTCCCATTACAACCCAATCGGCAGCAAAAATTATTTGCAAAAATACCGAAATAACCGAATAAATTGTTCCAATTACCCGCATTATGCGGAAAAAGTCTCGATACGGACGATTAAAACCGTAACCGCTACATGGAACCTCCATTATCCGACACCGAGCGATATCCGCGCATTATAACGAGTGTCTAAGCGTCAAATAATTTTATTTTTAACCCTCGGCTGCTGATAAAAAACGAGTAAGTTTAAATGGGAAAAGTTGGGGATGAAAAGATTCCATCATGGAAAGTATAATCACGGTATGACTGATACAAAGAAGGTCATAAAGTCAATTAGTTTTGGTGCAAATCTCAACGTTATGGAGGTCCATATACCATACCTACTTTTCAATATTTTCTCTATTTTGTACTCTTGCTGTTATTCATAAACCTAGGTAAACCTCACTTCCTTGAAATCGTGTTGTTATCCCTTTCACACTTCGTAAAAAAGGTTAAGATAGAAAGGGACATAGTACAAGAGAACATACTCCAGCAAATCATGGTACTGATTCAGCTAAAAGCAGATCAAAGATTTTGGACTTTAGACCGTTCTTATTATCTGCGCCATAAGAGTTGAAATAGTCTGCAAGTGTTACCATTGGTCTGCTGTCGTTCTTACGGTCTAACACAGAGAAAGGTGTGAGATTATTTCAAAAACTACTTCACCTATTGCAAGAATTATTTCACTGTTAGATAGATAAACGTTAAAACTATGTAGGTAACTGTAAAAGAATAATTAAATTCGATCCAGTAGTTTTTGAGAAAACTCAACCTTATTGAGGCCCCCTGTATACTTTTCTCAAAATCAAAGTCAAATTTCGTTATTGCAAGTAAGCACGTTGTGTACATTTTTGCACGTCAATATATTTTTTGAATTTACATTTACACCACTTTGCAAGGAAAAAGTGCTGAGGAGAAAAAAATGGCAAAAATTTCTCAGCAGCACATCTTTTAAAATATGATTACACAATTACTTAATAACTAGGTATTACACAACTATTACTATTATTAGTAATCTGCATTTTATCCCTCATGCGGAACCGGCGACACACACCATGCATGTTCATCGTTTAAATCCTGTAATATGCCTTCTTAACAAGTGTTCCTTTAATGAAATTTTTAAATTTCCTCTCTGTCAGCGTCGTGACACTTTCTGGCAACTTGTTATGAAAGCGAATACAGTGCCCCATGAAGGATGTACTAATCTTACGTAGTCTGAATCCTGGAAATGCAAGTTTATCCCTGCATTTTTTTTTTTTTAGGAAAAAGGCCTGACGGAATGACACTCATTCCATGGAAGATGGGACGGCCTTTGGTGTGGGATGCCACATGTGTCGATACACTGGCGCCGTCCCATCTTCCTGAAACGTCTCAAAGGGCGAGTGGCGCTGCTGTAGCGGCTGAATTCCTCAAACGGCGCAAGTATTGTGGTCTCGACAGAGGCTACATATTTGTGCCGTTTGGGGTAGAAACGCTGGGTCCGTGGGGGCCAGGAGCGATGGAGATCTATAAAGATCTATCGGGACGGCTCGTGGAGTCCACACGTGACCAAAATGCTGGCCTGTATTTCGCCCAAAGAATTAGCTTGGCTATTCAGAGGGGAAATGCCGCCAGCATTTTGGGCACGCTGCCGAACAACGGGGATCGGTTGAACTATCTGTAATGCAAGCCATTCAGATAGTTCAACCGACCTATTTTGTACATATAGTTTTATTATAGTTTAGTTATATTTTAGTAAGTATTTTTATTTTTAGTTTAATATTGTAGTTTAGTAAGTTAGTTTATATTTTTAGTTATTTTAATAAACTCGACATTTATGTTTTAAAAAAAACTTAAATATATGAAAATAAACTTATAAGTTTATCCCTATTTCTTGTATTGTAACTATGTGTGTCACTGTCTCTGTGTTCATATGTACCTACAGAGCTTTAGTTTGTGACACTAGACCCTCATTAATGACCCACTAATGACGATCAAACTGCTGCAGCGACATCTAACCAGATCGCCAACGCAGCCCAACGGCTAAATAATTACCAAGATTTAACAAACGGGCTAGGCAGGTGGTTGCGGCGAATTAATCAGGAGTCGCTGAGTCAACTGCGGTAATTGGTGTACCTACGTCCCCATGACAATCGACTCATCAAAGTGGTCAAACAGACGGAAGTGGTCAAATAGATGACGATGTTTGCTTTTACTTTACGGGTGACCTGAGGGAAAAGTCTTGATATGATAGACATATGAATTTGACAAATATGGAAAATTAGCTGATTATCACAAATTCATGTCTAACATTGCACTTAGAAATCATGTTTTTAATTGATGACGCGTTCCTTTTTCATATGTTTGGATATTTTCTTGCATATGCGCTATACGAAAGGATAATCTAAATGATAAATGGAGAAATTTCGTATTGAGTAACGCACAATTACTGGATAGATGTCGCTACCGTCCCTAAGACGCATATGGAGACAAAATTCACGACCTGGGGACAATATCACGGTGCTCTGTTGGAATAGAGCATGCCACGGAATGGCGAGATCCCTGGTTCGAATCCCGGTCGTGATGAAATTTTTTCTCCATTTATCGTTTAGATTTTCGCATAGGTAATATCAAAACAGGTACCCCTGACTTGAATGACGGTGAAATGCTCCTGAATCGTTTTTACTGACTGTACTTTGAATTAATGTCGTGGAATTGCTGGGAATTCGTGAATAGAGATTTTAAAACCAATTTTAATTGGCCGTGGACCTGGTGGGAAAGCAGAATAATAGATTCGTGGACTTTTGGTAACGACCCATTGAATTGGGCCCCGGAATGTCCTAAGACGGCCCTGGATGTATTCATAGTATGATGTAGTCTTGGAGTTGACCAACAGAATATTGAATTAAGTTAGAGGGATGATGCATTACTATTGTTGATTAATGTATGACACGATCAATCATTCTCTTGGCCTCGGTTGACTTGACTACAATTGCAACTTGATTAATTTGGACCGATGTTGCTTACGATATTCTTAGTAATTTCGCCAACCTAAGAAAGTCACGCTAAGAGAGCTCGGTGACGCAGTGGACTTGCGATACGGAGGTCACAAGTTCGATTCCCAGCCAGAGCAGCCATGTACCAATGAGTTATCCTCGGTTTTTCGACGGAAGAACTTACGTACAGTGCTCTCAAAACGGTGAAGGTAAATATCGTGATGAAACCTGCATGTTGTTGGTAAAAAAATCGAAGGCAGGTGAAGACCGCCAATCCGCATGGTGGATCATGGCCCTGGCTCACTCGATGTAAGGGAAGGCTGTGCCCGAGCATTGGGTACATAAATCGACTGATGTGTTTGATGCTACAAGAGTGAATGGTACACATCGCTAAGCGACGATTAGAATGACCACGCCAGACTCTGGAATCACTACAAACGAAATCTTAGTTCGGACAATGCCTAACATATCTGAACGCGTGAGATCGCTTTCTGATCCTGCAGTCAGAAAGTAATCCTCAAGTAAAGTAAGCCTCACACCAAACACCTCGGTAAATACTAAACACAAAAGTGACGACAAAGACCAAACACCTTCTTACTCATTCACCCTAAAACTACTCTCTCCGACGCAAAAAATAACATTTCTTTATTCGCTATAACGCGTGTAACAATTGGGCTGTCAAAAGGAATGAGGGGCGTAGGTTTGATTCCGGAAAATCAATGGGTCCATTAGCGGAGATCTCTGGCCATTTCCTTTGAAGCCGGTCACGGGGCTAATGTGGGCCCGCCTCCGTGAGATTGACCCTTGCATGTTAGTGTAGGGATGATAGCCGGACGGATTTCTCCGGATTCGTCTACAACAAATCCGGGAAAACCGTTGGTCGTAGAACACAATTACACATGCAGATTGTACAGTCGAAGACAGAGATAAGTATACAAGGGGCCTTAATAAGGTTGAGATTTTCTTAAAAACTCCTGGAACGAATTTAATAATTATTTTACAGTTGCATAGTTTTAACTTTTATCAATCAAACAGTGAAAGAACTTTTGCAAAAGGCCAAGTAGTTTTTGAGATAATCTCAACCTTAAAAACTCTCCTGTACACCTTTCTCTGTGTTCCACCGTACAACCACAACATAATTTAAAACTATGTTGACTAGCGTCGCAGTTCTGGCCTGAGGTGGGTTCATTATCTCATCCATGTTAATTAATTTTACGCATCACACTTATAACCTAAATTAGGAGATGCCCTAAGCTGTGTTATGTTTCCAGATACATACACATAATAGATCACAAATTACGTCCAGACTTGAAAAAAGAATTAAACTCTTTATGGCAAGTAAATAGATTGTGTGTTTTAAAAATAGTTAAAACTTGGTAACAAGGCAGCTTTCTGACTGGAAATCGAACCCGGAATCACACAGGCGCACTACTGAAGAGGAGGAGGCCCAGAACACAGATCGGTGGAGGAATAGGGGGAGAGTTTTGCCCAGCAGTGGGATGACTTATAGGTACACTTATAGGTAGAGATAATCATACAGGGGGACTCAATAAGGTTGAGATTTTCTCAAGAACCACTGGACCGATTTTAGTAATTCTTTCACAGTATTTCAATATGTGTAATAAATATTTTTCATTTCATTTCATTTTTCATTTCGTTTCACAGTAAGTACCTACATAGTTTTAACTTTTATCTATCTAACAGTGAAATACGTAGGTACCTATTGCAATATGACAAGTAGTTTATGAGAAAATCTCATTCTTAAAAACTCTACCGTACATCTTTCTTTGACTTCTTACTAATTAAAAGATCTAATAAAAAAATATCCGGAATTGAAGTCCAAAAATCCGGATGTCTGAAAGTCCGTCTTTAATGATTGTATAGTTGGTTGCCCTGCCCTCTGTAACACGATCTGTGAGATGCTGAGTTGAGGGTTGTATCTCTGGATACGCACGTTTGGAATAGATCCACTTATTGATGTCTGGTGTATGTTGTAAGAAATATTCGTTAGGAAATGCAAATGAAACGAAAATGCTAGGCCACGTTGGATTGATAGATTAGATTGATAGATTACACACGCCTTAGATCTATATTTTTGTTCTCAGGCATTTATTTCCTCACGATATTTTCCTTCATCGTTAGAGAACGATTGGTACGTAGATTTTCCTTCCCAAAACAAAACAAAAAAGTAAAAGTTGCGGTCAACCTGAGGTTCGAACTCGGGACTCCTTAACTGAAATCCAATGTACTATCCACAGAGTTACCGAGCTCTCAAGGTGTTACATTTTGCTTATTCTACATTGAGTCGTATATATTTATTTTATTTATGTCGACGATTTTGTTGTTAAAAAGTAATTATGCGAAGTCAAAACAAAACTCGTCAAACAAAAAATTGCCAGATGTAAAAAAACAAACTTTACAATTGTAATTAAAAACAACGTTCGCACTTAACGCCGCCAGAAAGAGGTCCGCAGAAAATATAATTAAAGGAAGGATTCGGAGTTTGCAAATTGTGAGATGGATATAGGGTGTAGTAGAAAATTAGACAAACCCAGCAACAGATGAGATTGCAAGGCGAGGCGCTGAGGGTCCTGCTATAGGCCAGGAGCCTATTATTTATTTATTTAAAGACACAAAACAGACATTGACATAATTATTACAAAAATTAAATTCTATGGTGGTGAGCTAGTCGCAGTCCAAAACATGCGTCATGATTGCACAATTAATATCGAAACAAGTCGTGTAAAATCCCTAACTAGTTAAATACTACACATAAAAATAAAAACAAAACAAATAAATACTAATAAAATAACCAAAATGAAAGAAACGAAATAAATAAACATGAAGGAAATATCCTTTTCCCTCATGTGTGGATAATCATAACGTTATATTCCCAGAATCCTCTCTAGGAGCGTGCTGATGGTCTGGGCCGTGGAGCAAGAAACACCTTGTGGGTCATCGCGACTTCAATCGTTATGGTTATCGTTTTCATTTTGACACTTGAACGATATACATTGCTGCGTTTCGGTGTCGTTTGTTAAAACTTGCAAAAACATAGCAGCAATGTATAGCGTCCATGTGTCAAATTGAAAACGATAACCATAACGATTGAAGTCGCGGTCACCCCACTGGTATGCCATAGCTGGCCAGAGTCATGCAAAAACAGTTGTCACAGATCACTCGCAATTTATATCATCACATGCGATGAAACTACCACGAATGGAGTTGAGGATACTCATACGAGCTTCATAAGAGCTCGGTGGCTCAGTGGTTGGGTCAATGGACTTGCAATACGGAGGTCCCAGGTTCGATTCCCAGCCAGGGCAGCCATGTAGCCATGAGTTAACCTCGGTTTTTCGACGGAAAAACTTATATACATTTAGCGAGTGCTCTCAAAACAGTGAAAGAAAACATCGTGATAAAACCTGCATGCCGTAGAAGAAGAAGAAAAAAATGTAAGTCATGTGAAATCGTGGCGGATTATGGCCCCAGCTCCCTCGATGTGAGGGAAGGTCTGTGCCCGAGCAGTGGGGCAATGTAAATAAACCGATGATGATGATGATACGAGCCTTGACTGGACACTGCAGGCTAAGTAAACATCTTAACAGAATGGACCTGTCCGATTCTACTGCCTGTAGATTCTGCTGTGAAGCCGAGGAAACCCCCATGCATATCCTCTGTGAGTGTGAAACACTCATTCACAGCAGAAGCCGAGACTTAGGTGGACACATAATGTCACCCGAGGATATAAAAACTCTCCAAGTGCATCATATGATTCCTCAAGGACGTTGACATTGGGAGCGAGAGATAAATTATTTTATGATAAAACAAGCAGATATAAAACTGCCCTCAGTTGAGAATCGAACCTTACACTTCTGGCTTAGCATTACCTATCCATTGCGCTATTTTCTGTTGTGTTTGCGTTAACATCAAGTATTTAAAAAATAAAACCAAAATATACAAAATAAGTTTAATTTCATTTTTCTGACGTTGTTTCAGTTCATAACTTTAACATTCTGTCATGTACAGATTTTACGGTGCGCTGATAAACGTGTTCATTCATAGAAGGTAGTATACCGCAGTTATATTTTAAATTTTTATACCTACCATACTACAATGGACAGGTGGAGTACCTATATTTAAACAGAGCACAATTTGTTCCATAACAAACATAGAATATGGTTGATACAAATTATAGGGTACCTATAAAATGTTCATATTTTTAGTTAGAAGTTACTGTTTGGAATAGTGTTTTGTAATTTGTCATTGATTTGGATTTCAATACTTTTTATAGCTTAGATTAAACCTAGTTAAGGGGCGGCGAGCTGTCAAACTCGAGCGCGAGACAGAAGAGGAGACCCGCAGCGGCGGAGTGAAGAGCACGGCACAGTGACTCCATATTTGTATTTTTATTGATTATGGTTGAATTTTGGCAGGGAAATTAAAATACGCCAATAAAAAATCAGATATTTAAAAACAAGCTCTCGTAATTATAATACCCTACATTTTGATATATATTTCGTATGAATAACTATTTCGGTTTAGACATAATTTTAATTGAAGGGGTATGTTTGCGATTTTTTTCTATCGAGCGAAGTTTGTCCAATCGTGTATCGGTATTCATCAGTCCCTAAACATACACCCCCAGATTGCTATATATTTTTTTCAGACGTTTAATTTTACTAGTTAGTGCCGTAGCCTTCATCGAAAAACTGAAAATACGCGCATACGAAGCCTTACTTCACTTAAATCATGTTGCTATCCCTTTCGCACTTAATTAAAAAAGGTTAAGATAGAAAGGACATGGGGGGGGGGGGGGGGGCATAGGGGGCCTAAACGGCGGGCGTAATCACGTTTATGAATACGCGCCTAAGTTTTTGGAATTCATTACTAATATATATAGCTCGACTACCACTCACTGACTGACTGACTCACTGATTGACCGTCCCGTTTAGTCTGAAGGAGTTCCCGGAGGTGAAAGTGATGTAGGGGGGAGTTGTATAGTTTAGTGATTGGACTAGAGGAAAACTATAGGGAAGTGAAAAAAACAAAATGGCGGCGGGTCACGTGATGCCATCTCCGTCATTTTCCAACCGATTTCGTTCAAATTTGGAACGCGTGTCACATGGTCCACCTACTTTGTGATGAAATTGAAAAACAAAAGAAAAACAAAATGGCGGCGGAAATATAGCCGATTGGAAATTTGGACATTTCAGACCAAACTTTGACGAATTAGCTGGCCTAGCACGAGCGCATGAGGAATATCCAACCAATTCCACTTCGTAGCACATATGATGCAGTATACCAGAAAATTGTCAATTTTTGGAAAAACAAAATGGCGGACGAGCAGTCAACCATAATATGTTCTCCATATATTTTCCTATACGAAACGAAAGTATTACTGACGTGCGGTAAATATCTATCAGTAACTATAGCGAGGCCGAAGGCCGAGCACCCTCCGGCGAGGCCGAAGGCCGAGCTTCGCGTAGGGCGAAGCCCGAAGCGATAGAACACCGCGAGGCCGTAGGCCGAGCTCCGCGTAGGGCGAAGCCCGAAGCGTCCCCTTGCCAAGCAGAAACAACTCCCCACCTTCCAAGTAACTTTTGCGAGGCCGAAGGCCGAGCCGGCCTGCGAGGCCATAGGCCGAGCTCCGCGTAGGGCGAAGCCCGAAGCGTCCCCTTGCCAAGCAGAAACAACTCCCCACCTTCCAAGTAATTTTTGCGAGGCCGAAGGCCGAGCCGGCCTGCGAGGCCATAGGCCGAGCTCCGCGTAGGGCGAAGCCCGAAGCGTCCCCTTACCGAGCAGAAACAGCTTCCAACCTTCCAAGTAACTTTTGCGAGGCCGAAGGCCGAGCCGGACCGCGAGGCCGTAGGCCGAGCTCCGCGTAGGGCGAAGCCCGAAGCGTCTCCTTACCGACCAGAAACCACTCTCTTCTTTCCAAGTAACTTTTGCGAGGCCGAAGGGCGAGCCGGACTGCGAGGCCATAGGCCGAGCTCCGCGTAGGGCGAAGCCCGAAGCGTCCCCACGCTACCAAAGGCTGAAAGATTCCCATGCTTTTCGGTTATGAACAAAGTTATGGAAATTGTGTACAGCTAGCAACGTTTGGTTTATGAAAACCTTGAATAAATTTCTGGCATACGGTCATTTCGAGCGTTGCTTGCTTTATAAAACACAACCATAACCAATTTTACATGAACTCTTTTCGAAATAAATGTCTTTCATAGAGTTTTGAACTTGCAACTTTCGGGCGGTGCTTGATATAATTAGTGGATGGCTTGCACGAATTATTTGCACAGCGAACAAACCGGATAATGTTTATTTAGTTGCGGCGCCTACAACACGAAAACAAAGCCGTCTCGCGGGCCGCGCGCGGCCCGCGCACCATGCAACACCTAGTCTGTTTATATTCGTGTCAAAAACAAAGTTGTCGCACCCTGTGTTAGTAACCAAGTTGGGCGGATATTCCTCAGCGAATTTTAATTTCGTAATGCAGAGGCAGACCATTATAATTCTAACCGAGACAATCACAGGATCAGAGAAACGGAATACTCCCGTTTGCTCTGATGTCAGAAAATGACAGTGCCAGATTCTGTCCCACCATCAACCGTAAGTTGTACAAGATAACGAATAAATGTAAAATATCTCCGTTTTTTATTGAAATTATTGGTTTAAAATAAAGTTTTGTACAAGTTGCGATTCGAAAAAAACAGCTTAATTAAGAATTCAGAAAATACTAAGAAATCGAAGCTTTCTTAGTATTTTCTGAATTTTACTAGAAAATAAGAAGAAAGAAGAATTTATTCATTGTTTTTGTTATTCTTCTATAGGAGTTGCGAGAGTTGTAGAAAATGATACTGATTATGATTTTGCAATATGAAAGTCCCCAACTGACTGAAAATCACAAATGATAGGTACAGCTTAAATGGTCACGTAGTTTTGTAGGTGGGGCAAAGCTCCATTGAAATGCGGCAATGTCTTTTGAATATCAAATTTCAAAAAAAAAAAATTAATTGATTGCATGAGACTCCATTATTTGTTGTGTTTATTCAATAGAGTCGACTATATTCGTTCGGTCGTGTTTTTCGCGGGATCGAAAGTCATGCGGTTAAAATTAAATATCGTACTGACTACAGAGGTTGTTAAGGCTGCTGTACTGTTAACCCTGCGAAAATTCGAGACTACTGATTTCGACTGAACGTCGACTTTACGTGTATCGATTACACAAATACTCGAGCCAATGACATTAGACCCCACGTATATTAGAGATACCGCTCATCGATATACTTTAATGAATTTCGATTCGATCGAGATAGGTACGTAATTGTTTATTTTTACAAATTATTATATATAAACGGATATCACTCACTTATATTGTTGAAGACGGCAATTAGGCCGACAGTTTCGACCGATTTCGACGGTCTTTTTCAAGGTGAGCGCGCCACGCCTTTTTTGTTTATTATTATTTAATAAACTCCATGTGCATTTTATTTACGAGTACATATTACGATCTTGCCTAAGTCTAATTTTGTAAAATAATATAATAAAAAGCACGAAAATGGTGTAGAAGGAAACATTCCAAAATAACACAACTCAAAAGTAGTATGCTCTTCCAAGATAACCGTGATCTTTTCATTTTCATAACCGAATGGAACTTTTCTCATTTTAACTTATTCTCTTTTTTATCTCGGCTCTTGGGCCTGTTGCCTTAAATTTACTGCTTGATGATCCGGCCTTTTAGCTTTTAGTATCTGTGAATTTTACGCTCGGAGATTTATCGTTTTAATAGTTCATCCTATATCAAGAGGGCTTTGTGGCCTTAACAAGGTCTTGGGAAGGTAGATCTTTAGTTTTTAGACGAAATGGCCATTCATTTAGATTTTGTAATATCAATTCAGCTTCATCAGCCGCCCTATTACCGTTCTCAAAACGATGAAATTATACCATGTCATGGCGCGCCAAACAGAGACGCCGCTACACCAACGCAATAGCACTGTCCCTTTCACGGCCGCTATGACATGGTATGACTTGATCGTTTTGAGAACCGTAATAGCCCCACAGGTCAGAGGGTCAAGTCACTTTTACTTTCCTTAACGTCAATAGAATATTTATTTTATTAATGGATTCGACAGATCTTCATTTGCCAATGTCACGTTACAGAATATTCAATATATCATATCGTCTTCTCTTCGCTCAAGGGAGTCGCCGTAGCGTCGTCACCCTGGGTATCTGCGTCTTCTTGTCTTCATGCAGAGGAGCCGTCGTAGCGTCATAACTCTGGACGAAGCAGCTCGAAAGTCACGTTCACTCCCGAGCTCGTAGCGGGACTCTTGCATGAATCCTCCAATAACTTCACAATAGTGTCTGTCATTCGCGAACATTTTCTGATTAATTTAACGTGACATTAAACACAAAACACTCACTGTAGACATTATACTGAAAATAATCAAATAATTTCGCAACCGTCGTTTCCCGCCATTTTCAAAAGCCCGTCAGTAGAATAGAAAATCTTGTACATTTATCTTTCTATTCTATTGACGTTAACGAAAGTCAAAGGAACTTGACTTAGGGGGCAACTGATAATGCTTTGAAAACGATTTTACTAGTTATTGTAGTTAGACTTTGTAGTAAATGTATTGGAACATTTGCTAAGGATATAGCAAATGTCAATCCCATTTACGTAGCGTGGGACGCCCCGCGACCAGTTGGAGGGATGACCTTTGCAAGATGGCTTGCAGAGACTGGATGCAAAAGGCCGAGAATCGGGTTGAGTGGTATGCTTTGGGACAGGCCTACGTCCAGCAGTGGACTGATATGGGCTGATGATATGTTTATAATTTTATTCTACTAGCTAACTAAAGTCACAGCAACTTGACTATAGGATGTAGAACAATTTGATCATCAACATGACGTAGTATACCTATTATGATTCACACTGTAGATATAATTTAAGATTTATGTAACTTAAAACGCAGCAAATATGCTATCAATCAACACACCTCAATCCAGCGACAAAAAGTCTAATACTGAAATCAATAATGAAGTATATCTGACGCTCATCTCAATATAAACAACCAAAATTCTGTAACAAAACTTGCTAAAGCACACCTTGATAGTAAAGAAATAAGAGTAGTTGAGACTGCTCAAGTAAATTGGGAGTTGATACCAAGGTATAATTGAGTCATCCATCATATTACAGGTTGGAGCGAATCACCTGGCACCAGAAGGATTGATAACCGACAGATGAATCTATTTGGGTAAATTGCTTGAAATCCATCGTTCTAGGCTGAAATAAAGCGATGGGCTTAGTATGTTCGATTTTGATACAACAGATATGTATGGACAATAGCAGATCAATGGTAACACTTACAGTACGATTACAACTATTACTACGCAGAAAATTAAGGATTATTAAATTATTGACATTTGCCATCTTTAATTAATTAATTAATTAATTTAAATCGCCATAGCGTCATCACTCTGGACGAAGCAGAATTTTTTTTCTCCATTTATCATTTAAAAGGGGATAGTTTTCCTGCAGTCGGTTTTTTTTATTTTTTTCAAATAATTTCGGATTGTTTACAAATGACAATGCCAGATTTTGCCCCACCATCAACCGCTGGATGTACAAGATAACGAATAAATGTAAAAATATCTCCGTTTTTATTAAAATTATCGGTTTAAAATAAAGCTTTGTACATTTAGCGAGTCGAAAGAAACAGCTTAATTAAGAATTCAGAAAATAGTAAGAAATCGAAGCGAATTATTCATTGTTTTTGTTATTCTTCTATAGGAGTTGCGAGAGTAGTAGAAAATGATACTGATTATGATTATGCAATATGAAACCTGTTATAAGTCCCCAACAAAACGATAGGCACAGCTTAAAAGGTCACGTAGTTTAGTAGGTCTAAGCTCCATTGAAATGTGGCAATGTCATTTCTTTATTTGCAGTAAATATATCTTATTTATCACTATTTGATCAGATACTTATTTGATCTATTACTTATTTGATCTATTACTTATTTGATCTATTACTTATTTGATCTATTACTTATTTGATCTATTACTTATTTGATCACATTGCAACCTGGATTTCCATAACAGCTAACACATTTATCCCCAGAGGCTTAATGCTGAAGATTATCTTTATCAAAGACTCTTTAAACGCAGTCAGCTGATACTACACGGCCAAATTCAATATCCTTTCTGTAATCAGAGACAAGGCTCACAAAGGTTGCTCCCAGAATTAGTGGGGTGTCTTTAAAACCGAGCGAAAGAAAGGACCCTTTGTGCCCTAACGAGGGTCAAGATCCGCGGCTTGACTTACAAAGAGACTTGTAGAGCGAGGGAAAAAGTATTTTTTGAATCACGACTATTCTTTTTAAGCCTGTTGGCTGGTAATGGGACTAATGGATCTTACTGAGATACTATTATTATCTTTGCTATCGAATAAGAATGTTGACAAATATAGATTTATTTAAGGCGCTGAAATGAGCCAACTAGCGCCGCCAATCTTAAAAAAATCATATCTTCCAATATAATTAATTTTATTAAAAAATTTACAAAATGTTTATTACGATAAATACTATTTTTTAAATGCTTATTTATAACGTGATTCAATGTAGGTAAGTTGTAGTTCACAAATGTGCCAGAAGCGGCCGTTTTTCGCAATTATGTGGACTACAACTTACCTACATTGCATCACGTTACAAATAAGCATTTAAAAAATAATATTTATAGCAATAAACAATGTGAGCGTAGCTTTTTTAATAAAATTGATTATATTGGAAGATATGATTTTTTTTTAAATTGGCGGCGCTAGTTGGCTCATGGAAGGCTCTTAAGCGTTTGGCGTAAGGATGCAGTAGGAAAACAAAAATAAAAGATCACTGTGGGTTCTCTTGAAAATGGCGGGAAATGACGGTTGCGAAATTATTTGATGGTTTTCCTTTTAATGTCTACAGGGACTATTTTGTGTTTAATATCACGTTAAATTAATCAGAAAATGTTCGCGAATGACAGTACGGTGAAGTTATTGGATTATTTATGCAAGATCTGAAGTTTCAAGCTTTTATCAAGAGTTCCCGCTACAAGCTCGGGAGTGAACGTGACTGTCAAGCTGCTTCGTCCAGAGTGATGACGCTACGGCGTCGCCTCTGGGGGAAGACATGAAGACGCGGCTACCCAGGGTGAAGACGCTACTGCGACTCCCCTGGAGGAAGATAGAAGACTATTGAATATATTGAATTTTCTGTAACATGACATTGGCAAATGACAAACTGTCGAGTCCATTAATAAATAAATAAATAAAAGATCACTGTCTATCCGGACAGTTGTCAGACGTCGACATCCAGTTGCTGCAGCCATTGCACTGCAGCTACCGTCAGGCGTGACCTCCCACAGGTCCCTCGGATGTCCCTGGTATGCACGCAGCGGGCACGTTTCGACTATGTGCTGCATTGTCTGGTCATCCAGGCCACAGTCGTAGGTGCAGGACAAATATAGATAGAAAATATATTTTCATTAATTTTATAATTTAGCCCTAAGTAGAAGGTCAGCTGTGGAAACATAATTGAATTGAGTTGAAAAATCTGGAATTTGACGTCACATCTTAATAATAGTCTGAGCTCAAACCCTCAAAAGCAGAATTCAGCTGATTCACTCTCAAAACGTGATCACAATCTCAAGTATGTCATTTATTAATAAACCAATGTTGAGGGCGTATCACGTGATGTCTTTCTCAAGTGGAGCAACTCAAGTAAACGTCGCGGTGAATGAACGAGTTTTGAAAGTAATGAGTTTTGTTTAGTGGCGTTACTCACGTGATACAGGATCGCGCACCTATGTTACGTTTATTAATAGGAACGCCATCTTGAGGTCGTTCTCAAGATTGACTTTTGAGCCAAGAGTGATTTATTAATACGTTAGTTTTATAACATTGCACTTACATTCACACTAAATCTTTATTATTTCGTATCGTTCTGTATGTGTTCTGTATATAAGCCACGATATACGACTATCGTTACGACATAGTGGCCCTTACTAGTTACTTAGTACCTACTCCATACAAAGTCGTAAAGTTTTGCCAAAAACAGATGAACCACGATTTTTTTGATATAACTGACGATAATGGGAATTTCACATAACATAATCTCCAAATACCCATTGTTAGAAAACTTGTAAAGGTGCCATCAGCCTAATAAAGTGTAGTTTTATTATTATTATGTCTATCATTATAACTTTGTTAATTAAGTGTTATTTTGTTATTAAAACTAAAATCATGCATAATAAAGAATTTTTAAAAGCAAAAATCAAATCACACCTAACTAATTTCAGATGCATCTTCAGTATGATCATGTGAGTGATTTATGCAATAAAAGACATTACCACATTTTAATGGAGGTTTGGCCCACCTACAAAACTACGTGACCATTTAAGCTGTAGGTACCTATCATTTTGTTGGGGACTTATTACAGGTTTCATATTGCATAATCATAATCAGTATCATTCTCTACTACTCTCGCAACTCCTATAGAAAAATAACAAAAACAATGAATAAATCGCTTCGATTTCTATTTTCCTAGTACTACTATTTTCTGAATTCTTAATTGAGCTGTTTTTTTTCGAATCGCAACTTGTACAAAACTTTATTTTAAACCAATAATTTTAATAAAAAACGGAGATATTTTTACATTTATTCGTTATCTTGTACAACTTGCGATTGATGGTGGGGCAGAATCTGGCATTGTCATTTAGCCATCATCACCATTGTATTAGTTAGGATTTACTGTCCTAACTAGTACTTATTATTCGAAAGATTTTAGAGCAGCACAAAGCACAAAGAATACACTTTGCTGATTTGACGATGTGACACTGAGAGAACTTCTCTCTTCGCAGTAATAGTCTGCAATAAAATAATAATAAAACCCAGACGACATTCACTTTAACACCAGCGACAGCGGTGGTGGGAAATTTAGAATATTTCAAGAGAGTACAAAGTGGTCCAGTCTAAAGTCACCCTTGGGAGCTTTCGAGAGAGCTGTGGCAATAAAGTAATGCTAGGTCAGGGACTTGTATAGGTATACGGAATATCTGTGGATAGATACAGAAAAATTGTGGACAAGACATTGCCACATTTCAATGGAGCTTTGCCCCACCTACAAAACAACGTGACCATTTAAGCTGTAACTATCATTTTGTTGGGGACTTATTACAGGTTTCATATTGCATAATCATAATCAGTATCATTTTCTACTACTCTCGCAACTCCTATAGAAGAATAACAAAAACAATGAATAATTCGCTTCGATTTCTTACTATTTTCTGAATTCTTAATTAGGCTGTTTTTTTCGACTTGCTAGATGTACAAGACTTTGTTTTAAACCAATAATTTTAATAAAAAACGGAGATATTTTTACATTTATTCGTTGTCTTCTTGCGGTTGATGGTGGGGCAGAATCTGGCATTGTCTTTTCTTAAGTCATTAAAGGAGAGGCTCGTAGTCCAGTTGCGAATACACGTTGAAAACGATCGTACAAGTTAAGCAGCGCTGGGCGTGGTCAGTACCTGGATGGATGACCGTTAGTGACACAACAAGAAAGAAAGAAAGAAAGAAAGAAAGAAAGAAAGAAAGAAAGAAAGAAAGAAAGAAAGAAAGAAAGAAAGAAAGAAAGAAAGAAAGAAAGAAAGAAAGAAAGAAAGAAAGAAAGAAAGAAAGAAAGAAAGAAAGAAATTCATCATGCACATAATATAGGTATAGGTACAATACATAAACAAGAATCGTTTGGTGCGCCAGTGCAGTGACAAAAGAGGCCAGCTCAGCATGTGCTGCGGCGCGCAGCGCGGACGACGCGGCCGCAGCGCTGATTTTCAGCTGACCTCGACAGAGTGTCGCCTCCGGCGTGAGCGATGACACGACAAGTACTCAACTATAACCACTCAAATATATAGTCGTTACATTTGTATACATAAAAATATAGACATTACCTAAACACTTAGAGCATTGAAAAACTGTTACAAACAAAAATACAATGTATTGCTTTGCTGTATGGGTTAGATTCCCTTTGCCTACTACGTCAGAGACACAATACTTCCGGAATTTCTAATTTTACACATTACATTTTTTTCACGGAATTTATCTACCAAAAAATTCTGAAAAAAATTCAACGTATTCAGAGACAAAATCTTGAAATGGTATTTTTCTTTTTGGTTGATAATAATTTTTAGACCTTGACAATTGAAACTTCGAACCGCGATTTTTAACCCTGCGAGAATAAAGTAAGTAGTTACGTGAGTTTACATCATCATCATCAGTCTATTTATATTGCCCCACTGCTCGGGCACAGACCTTCCCTTACATCGAGGGAGCTGGGGCCATAATCCACCACGCGGGCCCAGGGCGGGTTGGTGGACTTCACATGCCTTAGATTTTTTTTTCTACGACATGCAGGTTTCATCACGATGTTTTCCTTCACCGTTTTTGAGAGCACTCGGTAAATGTACGTAAGTTTTTCCGTCGAAAAAACCGAGGATAACTCATTGGTACATGGCTGCCCTAGCTGGGAATCGAACCTGAGACCTCCATATTGCAAGTACATTGACCCAACCACTGATCCACCGAGCTCTCTAGGTACACACGTGAAGACAAATTTATAAATTCGCAGAACTTTTCTCGTAACTAAAAGTAGTAAAACCAACCCTAAAACTGTTTGTGACACCTGTTTTCAGCGGAGACGGCTTTAAAAATGCACTTCCTCGTTTCTGTACGTACACTGAAAGAACAGGGTTGTAAAAGCGAGTAAGCGAGTAAAACCCGTCTATTTTTCGCGAAAGAAACGTACAACAGAGAGCACATTCCGTGTAAAGAAAAGAGACGCAGCGATGCTCGCTCGGTGACATATTTTTATAGTAGCAAAAAAAATATTTCAAAAAACAAAAAAACCCGCCTGCAAATAAATAAACTATCCCTTTTGATTAATTTTTATACCCTATGACACTCCCGTAATCAAGACGAATCTAACGATACCTCATACACCAAAATCCATCAAGCAGTTTATTTTATTATTATTATGTCTATCATTATAACTTTGTTAATTAAGTGTTATTTTGTTATTATAACTAAAATCATGCATAATAAAGAATTTTTAAAATAAAAAAAATAAAAAAAATCAAGCAGTTTAGGCTACAGGATGGCAGGAAGGAATGGGCATAAATACATACACTCCAAAATGTCGGCAGTCAGGAAGACGGGTAAAAAAACTCACAGCTAATCATTTCTTTCAGTGTATTCATACTAGAATTTCCTACAGAATTTTGTTTCCTATCCCAAGGTAATGCTACATGATCTCTCCATCGCACCGAAATGCAGTAAGAGTGTATTTGCAGTACCACAGGAACTGTTTAGTTCCTTTTTACGTTCTAAATGACGAGTGACTCCACGGAAAACATTGAATTTTTAACTTTACACCGCAGCATCCTTGGTCTCGTCTGTGCACAAGGAAATGTCTTGTTATCGTATTTGTAACAACTGTTGTTAATATTAAAGCACTAGTCATTTTCTTTGTAAAATAATTTAACAAATGCAATTGTTAGAGCTGAATGCTGGATGAGAAGTAAAACTCCAAAAATGAGCTGATGCCGATGTGGTTTTATTCGAGGAAATTTACAGACTAACAAATAAAACGTAAAAACAAAAGCATTCAAAAGTGATAAAATTCCATATAAAATGACGTCACCTTTCCAGCCAGTTGCCAACAGCAATGATTTATTTATTACTAGCTGACCCGCGAA
This sequence comes from Tachystola acroxantha, assembly GCA_963506565.1. Lineage (NCBI taxonomy): Eukaryota > Metazoa > Arthropoda > Insecta > Lepidoptera > Oecophoridae > Tachystola > Tachystola acroxantha. The sequence goes on from OY735874.1 coordinate 2,369,027, forward strand.
CTTTGTTCCGCGTTAGAGGCAATAAATGATCAGATTAGATAAGAAAAAATTCTTCGATTTGTCGACAGGTACTCGACCATTACCGATAGTCAGGAATTTCTCATATAAATCTTCATCATATTTATCTTTCATTTTTTCCCTACTGGAACGGGATAAAAAGTATCCTATGTCCTTCTCCTGGTTCTAAGCTACATCCTCACCAATTTGCAGCTAAATCGGTTCGTCCGTTCTTGAGTTATAAATAGTGTAACTAACACGACTTTCTTTTATATAGATAGATATATAAACGAATATCACTCACTTATATTGTTGACACCGGTAATCAGACCGACAATTTAAATAATTATAAAAAAAAAAATTTTTATTTACTTACTATTGTATTATAATTATTATTTTGTATATAACTAACTTAAATTCTATCTTAATAAACGTAAATTTTCTTTGTAATTTAAAAAAAAAAAATTAAAAAAAATGAATTATGGTAATAAAAAATGAAAACTAAACTGTTTAAACAAAATTATGTATAAAAAACCTGCGCCAAGTCCCCCACAATTGGCAATGTGCCCAAAAGGCTGGCGGCGTTGCCAAAAACTAAGTTATAACTTGTAATATAGTTTTAATTCTAAAATGATTGATTTATATCGATAGGTTATAGAAAATACAAACCACACTTTACATAAGATTGTATGTACAACAACAGTTGTTACTAGCCACAGCGCCAATGAGTTTTCACTGTGTGCTGGTGGAAATTTTTAGAACCACGTCCGCACGTTGCTTTACGTGACTCCATCTCTTGAAGACTGCGGTTACAGTGGGCGTAGAAAATTGTTAAAATATCTACGCCTTTTAATAAGTACTCATATTCGTCCATTTTGTGACTACAAAATATAGCATTGTATAGAGGGCGGATTGGTTTATATCGCTGGACTATTTCATCATCATCACCAGCAGACGTAGGCCTCTCCCAAAGCACGCCACTAAACCCGTTTCTCGGCCTTTTGAATCCAGACTCTGCCAACATTGCGAAGGACATACCTCCATCTGGACTATTGGACTATTTTGTGACAATTCTTTTGTTACAATAGACATCAACTAGTGCAAACCACCGCAATACTGTGAAACTTTTAGCTTAGTTGGCGTGATTGAGGATGAAACTAATGTTTTTAAAGAAATGACAATGCCAGATTCTGCCCCACCAACAACCACAAGTTGTATAAGATAATGAATAAATGTAAAAATGTCTCCGATTTTTTATTAAAATTATTGGTTTAAAATAAAGTTTTGTACAAGTTGCGATTCGAAAAAAACATTTTAATTCAGAATTCAGAAAATAGTAAGAAATCGAAGCGATTTATTCATTGTTTTTGTTATTTTTCTATAGGAGTTGCGAGAGTAGTAGAAAATGATACTGATTATGATTATGCAATATGAAACCTGTAATAAGTCCCCAACAAAATGATAGGTACAGCTTAAATGGTCATGTAGTTTTGTAGGTGGGGCAAAGCTCCATTGAAATGTGAGAATGTCTTTTAGCAACCTTGCTAATCTTCGTCCAATCCCTTTATGTCAAAGCATATTAAATCTTTTTGCAAGAAAGCGTAAATAATATCTTCCAATTTATATTGGAAGATACTATTTTTTAAATGCTTATTTAGGTATACCGTGATTCAGTTTCGCCAAGTTTCTGGACGAGTGTCTCTTTAAAATTCTTCATAATTGTCGGAAAAAATTATATTCCAAGAAAATCAAAATCGCCAAGTGTATGACTAAGTCCTCTATTCCTCGTCTTGCATCCGCCGCCCCGCATTACACTCACAGTGTAACCGTCGCTGAATCGCGCAAATTCCCGCGCTTACAAGTAACTCACAATCAGCCACCATTCACTGGTGGCTGACAAATTGGATCGCATGCAAAGTTCATACATTTTTACTCACAAATGTTTGTATTTTGTTACAATTTCACGCGAAGAAACTGCTATATTTGTCAAAAACAAGTTACTTGTTCACAAACACGAACATTATTGGTTAATTTGATGTCATTACGTCACGCGACGTTCTCTGATTGGTGCTTTACATTTATGACGTCATCTTTCAATTATGTAATTTGCTAATTGGTAATCAGAGACTTCATGATCTTCGTGTGATTGGTTCAAACTGTTCACACTCAAGACTATTATTGATTAATTTGATATCGCTGCGTCACGCGCCGCTTTCTAATTGGTGCTTGTGATGAGATTTTTTAGCTGGGGATTATTTCTTCACGATTTTAATAGAATATCAGACTCGCGATAAATTAATAATGACGTAAATCTATAATGCTTAAATTTGTAACATGAATATGTTGCGGATATTGAAGGGAATTAAGACAAATTACCTCTGCACACCTCGGTGTCAGCTCAGCTGAAACATGCACCTTTTGCCACACCACTTAGCATAACTATATTAGATTATAACTTACTACTTGATTGATTTTTTGTAAGCTTATGTAATTGGTGTATGGCAATAAACATATTTTCTATTATTTCTATTCTATTCTAAATTAGTTGAAATTTTTATCCAATTTGATAATGAGTAATAAACATAGGTATACCGCAGCCCAAATCAAGTGTCTTATTTTTTAAACAAATATGACCGTCTAATTACCTGATGTGATGTATCACTGAAGGAACTGATTGATTGAACATGTTCATCATTGTGAAAATAAAGTGATCCGATCTAATAATGTGAAAATAACTATGCAATAATCACAGAACAGCTTAAAATGTTATCAGGGTACGGTAGTTATTGTTTACAAAATAAGACACTTGATTTGGGCTTCGGTATACAGACTTCGGCAGGTAAGTTGATCCAAAATGGCGGATTGAAGGAATTACCACACATACGCTACACCTATGATTAATTCTCGTTTAATATATCATTCGCAGTTTAGGATTGATTGATCAGATATGAACCTGACTAGAGAGACAATCGACCCATTACATCAGCAATAAAGTTTAACCGTGGGACGATAGGACCCGAGATACATTGAGGTACCTACATTGGTACACCACGAAGACAGGGAAAAGTATACAGGGGGCCTCATTCAGGTTGAGATTTTCTCAAAAACTACTGGACCGAATTTAATCATTCTTTTACAGTTACGTAGTTTAAACCTTTATCTATCTAACAGTGTAAGATTTCTTGCAATAGGTCAAGTAGTTTTTATATTAATCTTAATCCTAAAAACTCTCCTGTACACTTTTCTCTGTGTTAGGTACTCGTAGATCATTATAATGGCTATCGTAATCAGTCTACTTTTATGTTCCCACCGCTAGAGCACAGATCGTCCTATTAGGTATAGCATCTAGGGACTTTGGGCCATAATTCACCAAACGGACCCAGTGCGGATAGGCGCAGACATTCCATAGATTTATCTTCAGCATACAAGGTTCCTCATGTTTTCCTTAGCCGCTTTGAGCGAATCGGTAAACGTACGAGTTGGTACGGACAACAGCAGATTAATGGTAACACTTGTAGTACAAATTCAACTTTTATGACGCAGATAATAAGAACGGTCCAAAGTGCTACGTACTTGATATGCTGTTAGCTGTACGTAAGTTTTTCCTACGAAAGAACCGAGGAAGGGCTTGAAGAGTTCTATTTACGATTATGTTGAAACATAGTAGCATGCATAATTCTATGGAAACATCATATTCTACTCGAACGCGGAAAGATGAACAACGATGAGCTTATAATATATGAATAAAACATCTTCCATTGAAAAGTTCAGCGATACAACGATCTAAATAAAGAACTTGCTTTATATTGGACATAACTTTCCTGATTGTAATGGACGAATTAGACTGCAGTTGAATGATAACATAGCAAGTATAGAATAATTAATACAGAAAAGAAAAGAAATAGTATTCTTTTAGCTCTACCAGATAAAGCTTTTGTTTGCTTTGTAGGATTTTCAGAGAATAAAATTAAATCAAAAAGCCTTTCGTTTGCAGCCGTTACGCCGAGGATGCCCTCATCTCCAGCTTTTTATTACTTTCATAATCCGACTTAAGTAAAAGGGAGCTGTGTCACAGTAAATCGATACAACAGCACCTGAACTTAACGCTTCCATTCTTGATACCATTCAACCTATTGTACCCCATTCATTCTATCGATACGTTGAGCGGTGGCTCGAATATTGCCGTAGACTTGAATAATTGTTGAGTAGCTAGTATGGTGGAACACAGAGAAAGGTGTACAGGAGAGTTTTTAAGGTTGAGATTTTCTCAAAAACTACTTGACCTATTGCATGAATTCTTTCACTGTTAGCTAGATAACAGTTAAAACTATGTAACTGTAAAATAATTATCCAGTAGTTTTTGAGAAAATCTGCACCTTATTGAGGCCTCCTGTATACTTATCGCTGTCTTCGACTGTACCTACACGTAGAGTCAACTTCTTGTTAATTCGAAAGACACTGTTCCGTACTTTAGCTTGTCATAATGTTAGCACAAACCAACTTTCAAATGTAACGTTATTTTTAACTCTAAGGAAAGTATATGTCACTTTGCCGATTGTACTGCCCCCCGCTGTAGCGTAAGAGAATGACTCTCTAACCGTCGCTAGACTACTGCGCGCACTGTGCGAATCGCTCGCCAAGAAATAAATTTTAAATAAATCAAAACCCAACCAAATTAAGTCAGCCGTTGCGATCGCCCGTGGACAGCTGAATACCAGGGTACCCTGAGGAAGACCAGAAACGTATACGACGCTCTGTTTCTCTAATTGTCTATATCAGTGCATCGAAAGTTTGATTTGAATAGTGTCTGTTGGGGAAATTGAATGGAAATTGAGAAAGTATACTGCCACTTACCTCTGTACTCCCGTTTCTGGTCTTTCTCAGGGTACCCTGGTATTCAGCAGTCCACAGGCGATCGCAACGGCTACCTTAATTTGGTTCCTAGTGGACTGTGGACTGCTGAATTGAATGCAAGGTCTATTGGAAAAGTGTCTGTGCCGCAGAAAGGAGAGGTCCAAATCGTGATCTTGAAAAATATTTTTCTACGTCTATCTCCTATTCAGTGTTATTCTGATAAAGGTTAGTAATTTAGGACATCTGTCTCTACTTTGAAACTGTATGAAGGTGATGATTATGTAGTTCAAATTGCCTAAAAATAAACGCAAAATATTCTTATGAACTGGGTTATATTGAATTTTTGTCTACAAAAACTCCATCCTTGTGTTTTTCTAATGTCTCCGAAATTTAAAGCACACATCGATTCTCTTTAAAGGTCCGTCCCTAGAGTTCTCTGGAAGTTGAGTTACTGCTACAAAAATTAGGCGTACTGTGGTCGAATTTGTACAGATCGTAAAACCTGTTGTTCAGCTGAATCCGACAAAGGTTAGCCCTTGGAAATTATACGCTTTTATGGATTTATGTGGCCAACTGAAAAATACCAGCCAGTTTACAGCATGTTTTGTTGGCGGTCCATAAAACTCTGCACTTTTTTGGGAGTTGTTAAAATGTATCATACCGTGCATTACGATCGCAGTATCAGAATAAACTGCACAGACCTTTATCGAGATTAACGGTTGTGTCTAAGAACAGCTATATAATGTGTATTAAAATATATAATAATTTACCGGATCACTATAAAGAATTGAAACTTTCAAATTTTAGAAAATCGATCAAGGCCTGGCTAGTGGAAAGGTGCTTTTACAGTGTTAAAGAATTTCTAGACTATAAATGAATAAGTGAACCTAGATGTAAAAAAAATCTGACATATTCATCTAAAAATCTGACATATTACTGAATTTTAATCTGGCATGTACCTAATTATATTTAATTGTAATTGATTGTAGTTTTGTAGTTATATTTAATTTAAACTGTAGTGAATAATTTTTAATTAGTATTTTAGCAATAATATTGTATACGCCTGGACAGGTAGGATTTAGCGAATGATATATTGTGCAAATCCATCTGCAAAATGTACCTAAATTCTGTACAATAAAGAATTATCTTATCTAACTAAGTACACAGAAAGAAATGATTAGCTGTGGTTGTTAAGTATTCGCAACTGCAGCTAAAACCGTTACAATCTATAGGGAAAGCCAAGTGTTCTGCTGTTTTGCTATATGTGATGGGATTAGTCGCAAATGGTCCCATTCGCAGAATTGGTGTTTTCAATTTACTCTGACTGATAATAAATAAGCCATAGTTGTTTTAGCTAGTAATCAACAGCTAAATATATTTAGAATGTTATTTTTCAATAATAAAAAAATGTAATTTCAGTATGTCGGTCAGTGAAAAGACGGAGTTCCTCAAGGGAATTTATATCAACCCCGTATGTCCGCATTAAAAAATATCAAAGAAAATGTTGGCTACGCCTCACTAAATTTTTCAATTGATTTCAAATATTTTTCACAGTTTCTATCAATTATGTATATTTTATTAAATTTTCAATCATCATCACCAGTCTATTTATATTGCCCCACTGCTCGGGCACAGACCTTCCCTTACATCGAGGGAGCTGGGGGCCATGATCCACCACGCGGGCCCACTGCGAATTGGCGGATTTCACATGCCTTAGAATTATTTCTTCTACGGCGCGGCTTGCTGGTTTCATCACGATGTTTTCCTTCACCGTTTTGAGAGCACTCGGTAAATGTACGTAAGTAAATGACCATGCCAGATTCTGCCCCACCATCAACCGCAAGTTGTACAAGATAACGAATAAATGTAAAAATATATCCGTTTTTTATTAAAATTATTGGTTTAAAATAAAGCTTTGTACAAGTTGCGATTCGAAAAAAACATTTTAATTCAGAATTCAGAAAATAGTAAGAAATCGAAGCGATTTATTCATTGTTTTTGTTATTTTTCTATAGGAGTTGCGAGAGTAGTAGAAAATGATACTGATTATGATTATGCAATATGAAACCTGTAATAAGTCCCCAACAAAATGATAGGTACAGCTTAAATGGTCACGTAGTTTTGTATGTGGGGCAAAGCTCCATTGAAATGTGGCAATGTCTTTTTCAATACTTGTCATCTATTATATTTGGACATTAATACTTATTTTTATAAAATGTGTTTCATATTTCATATTTCTATCAAATCCATGAAATATATTGAATAAAATACACGTAGAATGCACGAGCGTTCTATTTCCTTTAGATATAGTATATTTATTTTATCCGTTCCTTTATTGGCATTGGATTACAGTTGAGTTAAGGCTCTCAGTGGTCCTGGTCACGCGTTCAATTTACTGCCTTACCACTTTCTTGAGATTTATTTACGATTAGTACATACTGGGCTGGGTGGGGCGAATAGCAATCGGGGTTTAGGGCACATAAATATAGAAGATATTCAGTACAGTAGGTACGTTTGTCTGATTTATCTGTGACTTACTGTTCTGAACGATAGCGTATTCTCACTATCTGTGACCTAACGTATTGAACGATAAGTGCACTGGGTTTATGTCTATGACCTACTGTACTGATATTGCATTGGATCTATGTCTGTAACATAGCGCATTGGCTCATGTATGTTACCTACTGTACTTAACGATAGCGCTTTAGTACTTTATTTATGACCTACTGTACAGCGCATTGGCTCTGTGACTGTGACTTACACTCTACTGAACGATAGTGCATTATCTCTGCGTATGTGACTATTGCACTGAACGATAGCGCTTTAGCTTCTTTGCCTCTGACCTACTGTACTGAACGACAGGTCATTGGCTCATGTCTGTGACCTACAGTACTGAACTATAGAGCATTGGATCTATCTGTGTGACCTACTGTATTGAACGATTCCTGAAGGACGATGGCCTTGGGAGTGAGATATAAGAACTTGGTACGTGGTCCCAATAGACCTTTGAAGTCGCAGTGACCTTATAAGTTGGCTTATACCAACACCCTGATATCAAATAATCATAATACTGTATTGAACGATAGGTGCACTGGATCTATGTCTGTGACCTACTGTATTGAACAATAATCCAATGACGTAAGTATAGCACCATCAGAGTGTCATTAGAAGTAGATAATTAATATTTTTATTGAAGCATTTGTCTTTCATAATTCATGCAGTTTTGCATGATAATTATAAAATAACTAATACTAAGAGGACTCTTTTTTACTCATGTACACAGTATTCGGTACACACGGGCTTAACCAACCTATTTAAGGGCCTGATATGAGCCAACTAGCGCCGCCAATCTTGAAAAAATAATATTTTCCAATTTAATCAATTTTATTAAAAATGGTATTTACAAAATGTTTATTACGATAAATACTATTTTTTAAATGCTTATTTATAACGCGATTCAATTTCGGTAAGTTGTAGTTCGCATAATTGCGGAAAAGCGGCCGTTTTTGGCACATTTGTGAACTACAACTTAGCTTGTCGCAATTATGCCATGTATTGTATATTGAAAAATAGTATTAATAGGTATCTTCTTATTTGTCAGTTCCTATACTAGACTGGACGGTCCTGGGTTTTTGTCGAGCACCTTAATTTATAAGCCAATAAAAACTTTTATGTTTGTTGATTCAGTAAAACGCTGAAGTATTAAAGTTCGGTTAGTTTTCAGGTTTCTTTATGGTGATGGATTATTAAGCCGTCCTCATGAATAAATAAACTGAAAACAACATGCTCGGAATTTATAGTCTATTTTAGAATTTTAATTACTTCGTGAAGTGGACCCACCATGGAATTTGAATCTTACGGCATGGATATATGGTTTGATACACGTCCCTGATCTAGACAGATGACCAACAAATTAATGCTCTATGCCCCTTAGTTCGGGATCCTAAAAAACAGGCCAAGTGCGAATCGGCCTAGCGCACCGAGGCTTCCGTGCAACGCAACTTAACCCCGTAACTTTGCTCTTGTTTTTTTTTTGTAATAACGTTTTGTTGTAGTTTGTAATAACAAAAAATATTTTTGGAAGGATGTAATTTCAAATGACAATGCCAGATTCTGCCCCATCATCAACCGCAAGTTGTACAAGATAACGAATAAATGTAAAAATATCTCCGTTTTTTATTAAAATTGTTGGTTTAATAAGTTAATAATAAGTTGCAAACAAAAAAAACAGCTTAATTAAGAATTCAGAAAATAGTAAGAAATCGAAGCGATTTATTCATTGTTTTTGTAATTCTTCCATAGAAGTTGCGAGTGTAGTAGAAAATGATACCGATTGTGATTATGCTATATAATAAGCCCCAACAAAAGATAGGTACAGCTTAAATAGTCATGTAGTTTTGTAGGTGGGGCAAATCTCTATTAAAATGTGGCAATGTCATTTACAGTCTTCGGCTTTTTTCCTTTACTTGTGCTATAAGTCCTAGCTTCTTGCCAAATTTCATGATTCTAGGTCAACGGGAAGTACCCTATAGGTTTTGGTTTTCTTGCATTTTCATACAAATATGCGAGAAAATGCGATATAAACGGCCATATCTTTTGATTGCGTTGACGTAGAAGTTTGATATTTTCACGGCTGCATGAGGTTGCGGATCTGATTATTTGGTATAAATTTCAACTTGATCCGTCCTCGCGTTTCTGAGATATACGTCTTGACAGACAGACAGACGGACAACAAAATGATCCTTTATTATTGTTTACAATTATTTGCTCTGACTGACAAGGCCGTAGTTGTTTTAGAAATCAATAGCTAAATAAAAGCTGCTATAGACCACCCTGTTTTTTTTTCAGTGTAGCAATAGATAGATAGATAGATAATCATTTATTCATCAAACATATTGTAGAGAAATACAAAAAAAAGATGTATCACCATACGCCAAGTTCAACTAGTCAATATTATACATGGAAAACAGAGGCAATTTTTATTCTATACAAATACAATGGTTACATAAAAAGCTACAGTTATACAATCACAGATATTGTATGGCTGTAAAGGGGCCATGTTATTCTGACCAAAATCAAACCATTCACCACCCATTTCACACACAATCACTCATCTCCATTTCATTACGACCATTCATTACAAGTATGCATTGCAATTTTATGGCAGAAAATAGCCAACAAATTCCACAGTACGTCACAAAGTCAGTAACTCGCTATTCCGAGGCAATAGCAACCAACAATCACTGTCGTACGAAGACTTAAATTAAACTTTGACAATGCATTTAAAAACTTAAACTGAAAAATACCCCCGGGAACAGGGACCGCATTCTACGGAGTTACGAGATTCTCTCACCACATAAGTCTACGTTTGGAAACATACAGACGGTTATTTCAGCTATAGACGCCATAGGCGCAGCAGGCAAGAAGCCAGTGACTATAATTATGGAGAATTTGAAGGTATTCACCTCAACATACAACGCTGCCTAAGAATTTTTCCGATGAGACTAAAATTAATATTTTTAAAAATTGCAGCCCGATCTTGAATCTACGGTCTTCTTCTTCTTATGGTAACGTCTTGGTAGGCGGTCATTATGGCAATTTCCCTCTCGACAACGACGCACGGAACATAGACCAGGGTATTCTTGATGTACCATTGGCGTAAGTTCTGATCCATCATATTCTTCTTCTACCCGGCCTTCTTCTGCCCTGAATCTACGGTCTGTGGGCCACTCATTTTGCACATCATCATTATCAGCCCCTATAAGCCCACTTCTGGACGTAGGCCACTCCCAAAGCACGCCACTAAACACTATTATCAGCTTTTTTAATCCAGTCTCTACCAACCACATTGCGTGGGTAATCCCACCATCCGGTTGTGAAGTGTCCTACACTATATTTTCCCGTTCGTGACTTCCATTCGAGATCGTCTACCCCATGGGCTATCGGTTATACGACAGATGTGACTTTGCTTTTTTATGTAAAGCCTGACACATACACGGGCGGCCTGCACGTGGCCTGCGGCCAGTTGCACCGCATGCCCCGAGCCCTTTTCTCCCGTCGTTAACGGCCAGTAGGTAGCGATCTGCGGCCTAGGCCTAGGACACTCACCCGGCGATAAACTATAAAAATATGTCGCCGAGCGAGTATCGCTGCGTCTCTTTTGTTTACATGGAATGTGCTATCTGTTGTACGTTTCTTTTGCAAAAAAATAGCCGGGGTTTACTCGCTTACTCGCCGGCGGTGGGACAACTGCCTTTGGAACTAATGTTTAGATTATTTGTCAGCGTTTGTGGACGCTATTCAATCCCGTTTCTCCGCGTTTCCAATTTCAACAACTAGAACTTTCGTAGAAGCATTTTCAGAAGCAACATTATGAAAGTAATAAAATACTTGTGGGTACGTGTTTTATATTAAGCGTATAATGTGTATAGTACAATGTTTATAGGCGGGAGATGTAGAAACAAAGCCCCTCTCTCTTTGGCCGGGTAATGGCTGTTACACAGACTGAGAGCCTTTTAAAAGGCCTTTGTGTACAATTCCCACTTTTCTTGTGGGGTTTATGTGGTTTTATGTTGCGAAGCACAGATTAAACTCAAAGTTCGGATTTAATATTTGATGATAGCGCTATTATGTATGGGATAAGGAAAATACCGCAGTACCTACTTTAGATTTCTCAATAGATGCAGACTCATCAACCACGGAAATTATTATCGTATTACACTGATAATAGGGATATGAACTATATTTTATTTTATTCAGGGAAACACACAGTCATATACAGACAATGATAAATATAACTTAAATACTATTAGACCTATAGTCCCATAACTTACAAACGAATGTTACATGAGGTCACACGGAGCGTAGCTAGAGCTAGCACTTATAGCTATACACTAACATTATTTATTTATTTATAACTATATATTGTATTGCAGTCAAAAAAAACTACCCACATTTTTTTAAATTTATTTGGATGGAGGTGGGGGGTCCGTTAGGAATTCTTTTTCCCAACGGACCCCACGTACTTGGCAAGGGGGTCCTTGGACATGAAATTATTTTCAGATCCCAACGGCCCCCGTGAGACAGACACACGGGGTCCGTTGGTAATAAATCAGTTTTTTGGGTTCCGTGCCTCAAAAGGAAAAAAAGAAACCTTATAAGATCACTTTTTTGGCTGTATGTCCGTCCGTCCGTACGTCCGTCCGTATATCCGTACGTCCGTCAGTCTGCATGCATGCATTCGCATATTTGTATGAAAATGCAAGAAAACCAAAACCTATGGGGTACTTCCCGTTGACCTAGAATCATGAAATGACATTGCCACATTTCAATGGAGCTTTGCCCAACCTACAAAACAACGAGACCATTGAAGCTGTATCTATCATTTTGTTGGGGACTTATTACAGGTTTTATATAGCATAATCACAATCAGTAGGAGTTGCGAGAGTAGTAGAAAATGATAACAAAAACAATGAATAATTCGCTTCGATTTCATACTATTTTCTGAATTCTTGATTAAGCTGTTTTTTCGACTCGCGACTTGTACAGTCGAAGACAGAGATAAGTATACAGGGGGCCTCAATAAGGTTGAGATTTTCTCAAAAACTACTGGACCGAATTTCATAATTCTTTTACAGTTACATAGTTTTAACTTTTATCTAGCTAACAGTGAAAGAATTTTTGCAATAGGTCAAGTAGTTTTTGAGAAAATCTCAACCTTAAAAACTCTCATGTACGTACACCTTTCTCTATGTTCCACCGTACAAAACTTTATTTTAATCCAATAATTTTAATAAAAAACGGATATATTTTTATATTTATTCGTTATCTTGTTCATGATACGGTTGATGGTGGGGCAGAATCTGGCACTGTCATTTGGCAAGAAGTTAAAGGAAACAAATCGATAAATTCATTTCTTATTCTATCCAGCAGAGAAACGCCAAGCATAGCTCTTTCCATAGCTCGCTGAGGGACTTTGAACTTGTGTGCCAGTCTCACCGTTACAAAATCAATTACGACGAGCTCTAAATAAACTGTGACTAAAAACCTTTAGCGCATAAATAAGGTTTACCTCAAAAACCTTAGCTGAAATAGAGTAGGCCACACGTTATCGCAGACTCGGTCCCGCACCTGCGTCGAGCTTACTTGATATTTAATTAACGGAGAACGAAAATACGGAATACTGGAAGATACATTGCATTTTTTGTAACGAATATAATTAATTAATAAGGGGTCGAGACACTGGGGCCGTGGGGGCCGGACGCTCGACAGCTCGTCAAAGAGCTGTCCAAGCGGCTGGTCGAGGAGTCCGGTGACCAGAGGGCTGGCAGCTACCTTTGCCAACGTATTGCGTTGGCAATTCAGAGAGGGAATGCTGCCAGCCTTCTGGGCATCGTGACTCCCGATGCCCTCCTAGAGGACATATTTTATTTATAGTTAATTTATTTATAGGTAGTTTTAGTTTTTAGTTATTTAATGTTAGTTTTTAATCATGTATTATATTATTCAATTCATTTATAAATAAAATATTTTATTTTATTCTTACATTGCGGTACCTCTCCACTCCTGATGGTTGGCCGTCAGTTCCGCAAGCAAGATTAAAGGGAATGGAAACGAAATGTTTATTACGATAAATACTATTTTTAAATATTTATAACGTGATTCAATGTCGGTAAGTTGTAGTTCGCATAATTGCGAAAAACGGCCGTTTTTGGCAAATTTGTGAACTACAACTTAGCTTGTCGCAATTATGCCATGTATTGTATATTGAAAAATAGTATTTATCGTAATAAACATTTTTTAAATACCTAGCTTTTTTAATAAAATTGATTATATTGGAAGATATTATTTTTTTAAGATTGGCGGCGCTAGTTGGCTCTATGAAGGCTCTGAAGGGAAGAGGCGAGAAATAATCATGACTCCGCAACATTAGATATCGATATCCACTATATATAATTGTTGTTAAAGCTTTCCGTGTGTGTGTTTTGTATTAAATAAACGTGTTTTCATTTTAAATACTACTTTTTCTATCATCAGGTATTATTGGCCACATCACGTCTCAACAATTATACCAATTATAAATTTATGACGAAGGAACGTTGTAATTCGGTCGGTGGATTGTAATAATAGGTACACAATATCGGTCGCTAACAGCCGCTTCTTGCATCTGTATATCTGTGAAAAGCAAGCTCCGGAGCCACTCACACAATCTTAGTCCCGCCGCCTTAATTGTATTTAGTCAATTAGCATACGAAATTTCATTTACGGGCCGCTGTAATTACTCGCGTTACGTAGTAGCGCCTTTGGAAACACTTTTATTATTACGAAGACAAGTTTTTAGTAATAGTCACTTTGCAACACATACCACTTATCCAATAGACATGAAATCGGTACAAATGACATTGCCGGATTCTGCCCCACCATCAACCGCATGATGTACGAGATAACGAATAAATATAAAAAAATATCTCCGTTATTTTTAAATTATTGGTTTAAAATAAAGATTTGTACATCAAGCGAGTCGAAAAAACAGCTTAATTAAAAATTCAGAAAATAGTAAGAAATCGAAGCGAATTATACATTGTTTTTGTTATTCTTCTATAGGAGTTGCGAGAGTAGTAGAAAATGACACTGATTATGATTATGCAATATGAAACCTGTAATAAGTCCCCAACAAAATGATAGGTACAGCTTAAATGGTCACGTAGTTTTGTAGGTGGGGCAAAGCTCCATTGCAATGTGGCAATGTCTTTTTCAAGCGAAACATTCTGTCAACGATGAGCGCATAGAGACGAGGCGGGGGACAGGGGTGCCGTATTAAAGATATACCTACGTCTATGTCGATAATATCTCTAGGTTACACGTGTCGCGAAGCAATTTTGTGTGCGGGCAGACACGGGCGCTCTCCTGTTACAGGTCTATGGGGTAAGTGGTCTGTGGTGTCGTGCTTTACGGCGGACGCGCAACGTCTCGGCGCGGCATCCGTGTCTCGCGCCTGTGGACGGCGCCGTCCGCCGGCACGACGCTGCCGCCTGTGACGGCGCCGTCCGTCATCGTGCACCGGTAGACGGTGAGAATTGTAACAGCAAACGTTGCTTGTACGGCTTAGGCTGTTACAATTCCAAAATAACATCAAAGTCAAAGCCAACTTTCTTTATTGCAAGTAAGCACGTTGTGTACATTTTTGCACGTCAACATATTTTTGAATTTACATTTACACCACTTTGCAAGGAAAAGGTGCCAACGCTGAGGAGAAAAAGTGGCAAAAAACTCTCAGCAGCACATTTTTTTAAAATATTAATGATACAATTACTGAATAACTAGGTATTACACAACTATTACTATTGTTAGTAATCTACACTTTATCCCTCATGCGGAACCGGCGACACACACCATGCATGTTCATCGTTTAAATTTAAATCATCATTCATTAAAACGCGTTCCGCTACCAGTTCCGCCGGAGTGTAAAACCTAACCCTTTCAACAGGGATCAACAATCAATTCCAATTGCCTTTAAATAACGCAGGGCGCGAGGGTCGGTGATCGAGCCAATCCTGAATGCATAGAATAGTTTGCGCGTCGCCGCCGGCGGTGTGAAAGGGCTTTATACGTAGAGTGTTTGCTCGGCCATGGTTCGTTTCCCATTGTAGCTCTGAAGAGAGGCTTCATTATGCCTAATGAAATTTTCTACTGCGTTTTTATGGGGTTAAGTTTCTGTGCCACTCTGTGCCGAAAATTAGCGCGCGTTGTTACGCTGATTTATAAGGTGTCTGTGATCTTCGGTCGCTTGATCATAGGATCTGTGGACATTTTCAAAGTCAAAGATTTTTTTTCAATCATGTGATCATTTCTAGGACATGAAATGGTAGAACTCAACATGAGCTATGTCTTTTAGAATTAAAACTATAGTGAGCCATTACTACAAATTATTATATATAAACGGATATCACTCACTTATATTGTTAAAGTCGGCAATTAGACCGACAGTTTCGACCGATTTCGACGGTCTTTTTCAAGGTGAGCGCGCCACGCCTAATTTGTCGGTCTAATTGCCGACTTTAACAATATAAGTGAGTGATATCCGTTTATACCTATATAATAATTTATGAGCTATGTCCTTTGTTGCAAACATTTTCTTCATTTATTTATCGCACCTACTTTGGCCAGCGCATCAGCCTGGCCATACAACGAGGGAATGCTGCCAGCGTTCTGGGCACGTTGCCTCGATGCGACGCACTGAAAGATATCTTTTATTTATAAGTAATTATGTGTAGTTTTATTACGAATTTTTAATAATAAAAGCCTTACTTAATTATCTGTGATTTATTTAGATTTCTTCTGGTAGTGCCCTTCAAATGGTTGCCAATTTGCTGCCTCTATATTGAACCATACGGAACAACTCTTCGACTTTTTCTTATGATGGTGCCGTTTTCTTACGAAGGTTGTAGAGCATTATTGCAATCTGCACTCTAGACAACGCCGCATGCTGCCGCAATAAATTAAATGTATTTCATTTCATATGACGGAACAAAGACTCTTGCCGCACCATAGGCGTAAGTTCCTGTGACGACGACTTTTGACAGTTTTTGTCATATTTGACAGTTCTTGCCAAGTTTTATCAACGTCGGTCAAAAGTTATGTCGGCCATAATGTCTGTCGGGTGAAAGTCGTGTCGATCAAACGTAATGTCGGCCAAATGTCTTTCGGGCAACTGTTTGTCGATCAAAAGTTTTGCAATCGAAATAAAAACCTTTGACTAAAATAATCAAAATTCTTCAACAATGCACCTGCTAAATATTCCCTTACCCAAAGCCCACAGTTTACTCGGCCAATTTACAATTTAACTGTGAGTGGGACCCAATTAGGCCAGCCCAGTCTGCAGCCGTTAGCCGCGGCGGCTCTCGCAATTTATAGCTAATTGTTAGTTGATATGCTTCCTCTTGCTTTGTCTAACATCTTAGCGCGATTTGAATAACATTTCTTCAGGTCCACAATATTCTTCCGTGCGTTTTTTTAATACTGGATTCCAACTAATCTATTTATTTTTTATTTACTTATAGTTTTTAAAAAGTACCTAAGTTCATTTTACTGTCTTTAGTTAAATATTTCGTCGTTAATAAATGAAAATATCACTAATTTATTACCTACGAGTTAATATAATTCATTTATTTATTTTCAAAAGACTGGTCCTCGCTACAGGGGATCTCAGGGCTGGCGCTTACTTCGCTCAACGGCTGAGTTTAGCCGTTCAGCGAGGTAATGCCGCCAGCATCCTGGGAACCCTGCCGCATGGGGGCGACTTAGGCGATATGCTTATTATGTAAATATTTTGTAAATAGGTACTTTTATTATTTGTATTATTTTAAGTTTTGATATTATTATGTGATTAGTCTAATTATTTTTGTATATTTTTTTTTTTTTTATTTTTTTTTTTTATTTTTTTATTTATTTATTGGTAATGAATAAAATTTCACTGATTAAAAAAAAATTTTTATTTAATAAACTAATATTCAAGAGAATATAACCTTAATCTAAATATAACTAAAATGATACTATGGTAAACTTAATAAAAAATTACAAATAAAAAATTTCATTCAAACTTTGCCCACCCTGTGGTAGTGTGCCTAGAATGCTGGCGACGTTCCCCCGCTGAATAGCCAGGCTTCTGTTAATATAATTATATATGTATAATTGTAGCGATTCCAGATTGTACTTACGCTAATTTATAATTTTTTTGTTTGTTTGTTAACAATTTACCTACATTGTAAATGATAAATGGAGAAAAATGGAACAGAATTATTTTGTACAATGCTTTAAAGTTCTTTACATCAATTGCATATAACTGATATAGCTAATGAAGCCGAGCCTGCTGGAGTGCTGGCACAGAAAGCCTAAAATATTATACAAATTTTTTATCTGTAAATGTGAAATATCTTTGCAGAAATTCTTTAACGTATCACGAATGTGAGACCACCATCGATGATGGTCCACGAACATGATGGATGACGTCATTGGACTATGTGGTTTCATAATCATAGAACCTTTGGAGCTTATTAACCTATATTGTAATTAAATTAAAGGTTTCCCTGAGGCACGTCGCTGTAAATGATAAATGGAGAAAAATGGAACAGAATTATTTTGTACAATGCTTTAAAGTTCTTTACATCAATTGCATATAACTGATATAGCTAATGAAGCCGAGCCTGCTGGCACAGAAAGCCTAAAATATTATACAAATTTTTTATCTGTAAATGTGAAATATCTTTGCAGAAATTCTTTAACGTATAACGAATGTGAGACCACCATCGATGATGGTCCACGAACATGATGGATGACGTCATTGGACTATGTGGTTTCATAATCATAGAACCTTTGGAGCTTATTAACCTATATTGTAATTAAATTAAAGGTTTCCCTGAGGCACGTCGCAATGCCTTTGTGAGTACAAAGAGTTAATTATTCAAATAAGCGCTCTTGACTTGCGCAAGGAGTTGCCATTAGACCCAGTTGCGGTCTGCAATCTGTTCTTTGTACTTCGTGCGGTAACGAAATTAAGAGAAAAGAAAATACGACGACCTCTAAGCCCTACCTCACCGGGACGTCTGGCGACGTCACCAGCTACGTATCCAAATAAATTCATATTGAAATTCTAAATTGACGACGTTGCAAAACCGTCATCAAATCATTTAGCTGTCATACCCCTCCATAATCGTTGCCTCAGTGCTGAGGATCGTGACTCTCAACAGCAGGTGCCGTCTTGGCAGTATTGTGCCCTTCTAAAAGCCTCTTCAAAGGGCATGTCCAGGATTCTGCCAACCGCATCAGTCTAAATTTGCTGAGTAATATAGCTGTCATACATTTCAAAATGGATAGCTGGCAACGTTGCACTGACGGACGTCCCGGTGAAGTTGGGCTCTTAGGGCCGACGTACAACGTCACGACGCGGTGTCTGCCGGCGCACGTCAGCGTCGTGTACCGCGCCTGTGGACGACGCCGTCCGCCGGCACGACGCTATCCGCCTGTGACGGTGCTGGCGGACGCCGTGACACGCCGCGCCATGCCGTGGCGTTGTATGTCAGCCCTTAGCATCTCATTAGGACACCAGTAGTGGCACGACCAGTCGCGCCACCAACAAAATCTATACCCACAGCTATATAATCTAATTTCCATCAGAAGACTGTTGCAGATCCCAGCTACACTCTGCATACAGACAAATAGATAGGCGTTGCATTTTACATAAAGACAGAAGACCTTTGTTCTAATAAAAATAATGTCCATTATTCCGTTTCCTAAAATAAACATTGTATACACAGAAGGCAAAGTAAACTACATGTTTGCAACTCAAAGAGCGCATCAGAAGAGGGCACGGCCAAATGCACTATAGGATATTGGAATAAAGCAAATAAACCTACTCATCATACTGGGACGATAAGCAATGCTGAATTGGAGCGGCAACGCAGCTGTGAAAACGCAGTGTTGAACTGGCAGCAGAAGCAGCAGTGAAAATTATATGCTATATAAACGACAAAACGGTGAGGCATCGTAATTATACATGTAAAATTTAAATGAAGCATAAATTATGACGATAACACTAAAAAAATCAGACTTAAACACGAAGAAGTGGCAATGATAGATCGATATCGCTTAATTCAATCAACAACTTCGTTTGAAATATAGAATTGATAGCTTTGTTGGATTGGATAATAGTGACAACAATACCTGATGACTCCAAAGACACAAAACAATCCAATAGCTTGAGAAATCTGTCACCAACTGTAACAACCTAATGCTTGTATTAAATGTGGAACAAATTACTTTCGTTTTTGTATGTACTTATATACGTAATGACAGCAAATTGCAGGCTTGCTTGTATTTTTTTGGACTTTCCGCTGTAATTTCGCATCGTGTTCGTATGAGGTAGCTCAAAGCTGCTGTTCTCTATATGCATGTAAATCGGCCCGAGGCCGCGATACCGACTACAGATTGGAACGAACGGCGGGTAACATTTTTATTGGATACTCGATACGATATCCAGAGCTGCCAGGGCTTGATGAATCGGGCGCTAGAAATCATACTCGTATGAGGAAATCTAATAAAAACTGCAACTGATTGATTATGGTGTGCCAATGGAAAATGGTGTGCGAATAGTAGTGCGATTGCTGTGTTAAGGTGAATATTACGATCACACAAGGCGTTACTTCTGCTACTATCTCAGGTCACAGAGCTCAATGGCACTAGTCACTCTTATAAAGTTGTCTATGGTGATTAGCCTCGGTGATAACTTAAAATCAGTTGACTCTGATCGTCAATAATTCAATTAGAAGTTGGTCTCGGTTGCTGTCGGTGCAGAAAATGTTGACGTGCAAAAATGTACACAACGTGCTTGCTTGCAATAAAGAGATTTGACTTTGACTGTCGCTCGACAGCAGTCGTTAGGCCACGTCAGAGGCCTACAGGCGGCCTTAACAACTCTTGACAATAGGTTTGGTCACTAAACACGAAAAGAGAGAGAGAGAGAGATACCCTTGTGAACTCTCCAAACAAATGACATTGCCATATTTCAATGGAGCTTTGCCCCACCTACAAAAACTACGTGACCATTTAAGCTGTACCTATCATTTTGTTGGGGACTTATCACAGGTTTCATATTGCATAATCATGATCAGTATCATTTTCTACTACTCTCGCAACTCCTATAGAAGAATAACAAAAACAATGAATAATTCGCTTCGATTTCTTACTATTTTCTGAATTCTTAATTAAACTGTTTTTTCGACTCGCATGTTGTACAAAACTTTATTTTAAACCAATAATTTTAATGAAAAACGGAGACATTTTTCATTTATTTGTTATCTTGTACATCTTGCAATTGATTGTGGGGCAGAATCTGGCATTGTCATTTCCATCCGTATTATTCATATGACGTATGATCTACTTCAATGGCATTATTTAGACTACAATACTGCTTTGTCCCATTTGAAAGCTTGAGCAATATTTCACATACGAGACTAGACGAGATTTGCTAACCCACTCGGAATGATCCAATATGCAAATCGTGCATATGCAGCTCTCGTGCACATAGAAATGGGTATGTGTGTCGATATGCGTGCAATATGGATGTAAATGTATGGCTTTAACGATAATCTCGGGGATTCCCCAGTTAGTTTATGGTTTATCGATAGACGCTTAGTGTTGCTAAATTATTTTCAAATTCTGTTAAATGTGCGAAACTTAGAATTCTGTTAGTTGTCTACGACAACTGTTGTTATTGCAAAACTTAAACCATGGCTTTTAAATAACTTCTATGAGTATGAACCACAATCGTCTATAAGTATCTAAAAACATTAAGGGCCTTCCATGAGCCAACTAGCGCCGCCAATCTTGAAAAAATAATATCTTCCAATTTAATAAATTTTATTAAAAAAGCTATTTACAAAATGTTTATTAGTATGAATACTATTTTTCAATATACAATACATGGCATAATTGCGACAAGCTAAGTTGTAGTTCACAAATGTGCCAAAAACGGCCGTTTCTCGCAATTATGCGAACTACAACTTACCGACATTGAATCACGTTATAAGTAAGCATTTAAAAAAATAGTATTTATCGTAATAAACATTTCGTAAATAGCTTTTTTAATAAAATTGATTACATTGGAAGATATTATTTTTTTAAGATTGCTCATGGAAGGCTCTTAATATCAATTTCTTGGATTTTGTCATCCCTTTAGAAAATCGGTAAGACATCCCGACAATCCACCTAAGGCGTAAGTTTATGTAAACCGAAGCCTAAATCAAGTGTCTTATTTTATAAACAAAAACTAGTAGTACCCTACTAACATTTTAAGCTGTTCTGTGATTATTGCATAGTTATTTTCACATTATTCGACCGGATCACTTTATTTTCACAATGATAAACAGGTTCGACAAATCAGTTCCTTCAGTGTTACACGACAGCAGGTAATTAGACAATCATATTTGTTTACAAAATAAGATACTTGATGTGGGCTGCGGTATACGTATTAATAACGTGTGTGTTTTGTATAATAAATTATCTGTAAAACAATATTATAATGGCAGAGAACGATAATAATATGCAACAACGCAAGTTTACATTAAAACTTTACTAACCATCCAATTATTACTCCATCAACAATTTGGCCGGCCATTAGTCGACCTTGCACCGCCATAATTAATTTAAGTTCGCCAAAATATGTACAATACGACCATAACTAGTTTCAAACTACTCTCGTTCGGGTTGCTTAGGGATCTTATTCGGAGTAACGATATGAGTGAACGAGAAATCAGAACGAGGCTAACCCAGCTCTCAGGAACAACACAAGAGTGACAAAAGATTGTGTTCGTAACGACCATGCACCGACACCGAACTGTTCCGAATGCGGTGTGATAGAAGACGTGCACCATGTGTTGATGGAGTGTGTCCGCAACGAGTCACTCAGACGACAAGTATTTGTTGACCACAACATGTGGGACGTAGGGGGCTGTAACAGCGCCTTGGCCTTCCCCTTGTCGGAGGAAGCCAAGGCACTGTATAGGTTAGTAAAACTTAGATTTAAGCTAGTATAGTGTTAGTATATTATATGTACTCCATGTTATGTAGTTTTATGGAGGCACAATAGAGCGACTTAGTCGCATAGCGACCAAGCTCTCCAATAAAGAAAAAAAAACGAGACCATCATAATAAATATTTAGATTTATTAATTTAGTTGAATAGTGTGATATGATAATTTTTAACAGATTTTTTTTAGGTTACCAAAATGTTTTCTAAAGTTAAATTATATTTTTATCGTTAAGAAGATTGATATAACACTGTAACCTTATCCTTGGATTTCTAAGCATGCCGTTGTTGCCTATAATTGGGATGACACTTAGCATAATTATTTTGTGGACTATTACACTGTAATTGTTTTGGTGTAACCTATTTCGTTAAAACAAAAAAAAAATACTGTGTGAAAGTGATAATTAAAATCTCTCATTTAATCCGAATCCATTTGATTCGTCCATCGAGCCGGATTGGAACCAAACACGTATGGATCGTGGTTATAAATACAACAAAAAAAATACATCTCTATGGCGATTGTATTTTAAGCCTCGTATTCACTGAGCAATAATTGACGCAGAATACGTGACGCTCAACAAGATCGGTAACGTTCCACAACAACGTGCGATGTTGCCTGGACAGACAACGCTACTAAACAAAAGTTCTTCTTTGCCGTTCAACATGACGAGAAACATGTTGTGCAACTAGTCGTACGTTAAATCTTGCATAGTGGATGCGAGGCTTATTGGTGTTAAATCAATGCAGTGGTATATTCCGTTAAGAGAACGAATTTATTCCTTATCATTCTTTAAATGCTGTCTTTCTAGCCATTAGTTGAAACGATATATCAACTAAGTTTAACGTCACGTTTCAATATCGTCACTCAAAATATAGGCTCACAATTTTGAGACCTCCGAACATAGCAAAACGGTAAACAACGTTAGTTATAGTTCATTTCGCCAGCTTTTAATGGTTCATTTAAACAATACGTGAGTGTAGTACTAAAATTAAATTCTAGATTATAGATAACAAAATACTGCATGGGATTAAGCAAAATCGAACTCGGGAGTGAACGTGACTGCTGAGGTATTTCGTGTAGAGTGACGGACGACGCTACGGTGACACCTCTTTGGAAGAGAAGAAATACTATGATATCTTAAGAATATTCTGTACATGACATTGGCAAATGACGAACTGTTTGTTTACAAAATAAGACATTTGATTTGGGCTTTTGGTTTACGTAATTACGCTCGTATACTTACTTATCTCATTCCATATTCATATTACCGTAATTATCCTATTCAAATAGCGACGCGCTATCCATCTGGGACAGATACTAACCAATATGCATTAATCATATTCATACATAATATTATGGTAATACAGTTTGCAATGCCTGCTGATATCGGAGTTACCTTGTATAAACGGTCTGGTAAATGTTTGTCACTTGGGAAATGACGTTTCAAACCCAACATTTACGTTTAAAATATTTTAGTGGAGGCTTTTGAAAATGGCGGAAATAACGGTTGCGAAATTATTTGTCTACAGTGGTTGTTTTGTAATTAATATCACGTTAAGTTAATCAGAAAATGTTCGCGAATGACAGTATGGTGAAATTATTGGAGGATTCATGCAGGATCTGAAGTTTGGCGCTATAGTCAAGAGTTCCCGCTACGAGCTCGGGCGTGAACGTGACTGTCGAGCTGCTTCGTCCAGAGTGATGACGCTACGGCGACTCCTCTGGATGAAGACATGAAGACGCGGCTATATACCCAGGGTGACGATGCTACGGTGACTCCCCTGGATGAAGCGAAGACGATATGATATTTTAAATATTCTGTATGACAATGTGACATTGGCAAATGACGAACTGCACCATATACTGTCTCTAAGTGTTTATTGTATTAGTGTTTCGCTTATTTATTCACTGAATGTTAGTATTTTATTGTAGCGTCAAATAAATGCATTTTTCTTTCTTTCTTTTCTAACTGTCGAGTCCATTAATAAAATAAATAGGTAAACATTTTAGTAAAATCATAGGACTTTTTAGATTATCTATTTTACTAGAAATAATTACCTCGTAAATCATGGATAGATTCTTCGTACGCAGTCAGTCTAGACCATTGCTCACAAAAATAATAATAAACAAAGCGTAGAAATTATACAGACTTTTCAATTATCTCTGTGAAAATGAAGAAAGTATTTAAAAGTAAATTAATACTTAGGTCTTCTTTATCTAAGACCTCGGCTTCTTATTCGCTGAAGTGGAAGCACTAACTTTCAGTAGTTGAATGAGTTTAGGTACTCTTGAAAATACTAAGTGATCTCGTTGTTTACTTAGTTTAATTCAAGCGCGGTGTAGTAATTAAGATATTTTTTTTAAAATAATACACTAGTTGACTATATTTTTTAATTGCATAAATCCACTCGGGTAATTCTAAAAATATGTAATTAGTTATTGATATTGATGTAGTACTAAGTGCTTTACTCTTAGGGAAAACGAACTTAGTAAGTATAGGGTATATTTAGTATCTATTTTATTCTATGGTAGGTATACCTAATAGAACTTTCACTCTAGGACCTTCCATGAGCCAACTAGCGCCGCCAATCTTCTTAAAATAATATCTTCCAATTTAGTCAATATTATTAAAAAAGCTATTTACAAAATGTTTATTAGGATGAATACTATTTATCAATATACAATACATGGCATAATTGCGACAAGCTAAGTTGTAGTTCACAAATGTGCCAAAAACGGCATAACCAACCGCAAACTTACCGAAATTGAATCACGTTATAAATAAGCATTTAAAAAATAGTATCTATTTATCGTAATAAACATTTTGTAAATAGCTTGTTATATAAAATTGATTATATTGGAAGATATTATTTTTTTAAGATTGGCGGCGCTAGCTGGCTCATGGAAGGCCCTTAACCGATTCATTTGAGTCGAACTGGTCAAAGCGGCTAAAACAATGGATTGTGATCGTAAGGAGATTAATATTTAATAGTGGTTTGTTTACCTCCATGGACAATTGGATTGGGGCCGACTATAGTTACACTTACCGACTCAATAAATACTCGTATCAAGCTAGAGATATATCCCGTAACGTACGGATGAGCTACAAGCTAGCATTTCAATGTACCCGACTACCCTCTAAATCAAAATAAATTGAGATATACGGCGCTGTCACACGAAACCGACTAAGTTAGGACTCGCCTTTGTGCGACAAGGTGGCGTGATATATGTCTCATGTACTGATACTAAAGAGGGACTTGTCAGCTCTAAAAAAACCACGACTAACTTTAACTGACAGCTGTCAAACTCGAGCGCGAGACAGAAGATGTTCCGCAGCGGCGGAGTGAAGAGCACAGTGACTCCATATTTGTATTTTTATTAATTTTGGATGAATTTTGGCAAAGAAATAAAAGTATGCCAACAAAAATCTGATTTTTTTAAACCAGCTCTCGTATTACGAAATTTTCAATCAAGTCAGTCTATATTGTTT
Source organism: Tachystola acroxantha (assembly GCA_963506565.1). Classification (NCBI taxonomy): domain Eukaryota; kingdom Metazoa; phylum Arthropoda; class Insecta; order Lepidoptera; family Oecophoridae; genus Tachystola; species Tachystola acroxantha. The sequence continues at coordinate 2,394,949 of OY735874.1, forward strand.
GTGGTCTTTCAAACGCCATGTTTGTTTACATCCATGCAAAACTTGATTGGGACCGACTTTACATAAGTAGAAAACAAAGACGCGTTCTATAATTTATGAGAAGAAAATATTACATCGTAAAACGACACTTTTCATTTTCTACCAAAACTTACACTTAACTCCAGTACTAACTCAATGTAAACCTAAACCGATCAATTGTCTTATTTTGTAAACAATAACTATCCTACCCTACTAACATTTTAAGCTGTTCTGTTATTATTGCATAGTTATTTTCACATTATTAAATCGAATCACTTTATTTTCACAATGATGAACAGTAGGTTTGATCAATCAATTCCCTCAGTGTTACACAGCAGGTACCTAGACGATCATATTTGTTTACAAAATAAGACACTTGATCTGGGCTGCGGTATAGGTACATGTCAGTATTTATGGAAATAAAGAATATTTGAATTTAGTTTGAATTGAATGTAAAAACTTACAACGTTCTCAGATTTACAAGTAGGTAAAATCATATAAGATTCACAATCATACCTATTCATGCTTTTACAGTGACATCTACATTCCAAAGTCAAAGTCAAATTTCTTTATTACAAGTTAGCACGTTGTGTACATTTTTGCATGTCAACACTTCCACTGATTACATTGCCTATTGTTCTGATCTGAATTTTATTTATTCGCAAACACTTGTTCTTCTCAATTTAAGCACAATTCTTAAAGAATTATCTTAAATTCCTTTTTAATTTCCACGTTTTTTTATTTAAAAACAGCATAAAATCAATTAGTTAACCAAATTACCGGGAATTTGAGCTCGTTAATCACGAAATCGCCATCCATTTTCTTACTAATTCCTCGACACAATAAAAGCTAATTTGCAAGAAAACAAATTTCGAGAAAGAAAGTTGAAAGAAAATAGGCTAGAGCATTTAAAAAGAAGACGTCTTTCTTTGTGTTCAGTTATTCTTACAAATTAATCCCACCATCGATCATTTTCTCGCATACTTTCAAATATTTCGATTCGCTCATAACTCTCATTTTTATTACAGGACAAGTGTCCTGTAATAAAAATTAAATAATTAAAAATTCAATAACATCATAATTTATTAGGAAATGAAATACCTGCAATAATAGATAATAACTGGTCCTATATTTTAAAAAGAAAATTAAAGAGATCTAAAATACAATTCTAACTCGAAATAATGTGATAAATATATAGGTACGGTCGAGCACAGAGAAATATGTAAGTACAGGAGAGTTTTTAAGGTTGACATTTTCTCAAAAATTACTAGATTGACTGTAAAAATTCTTTCACTGTTAGCTAGATAAAAGTTTAAACTATGTATCTGTGAAATAATCATTAAATTCGGTCAATATTTGAGAAAATCTCAACCTCATTGAGACCCCCTGTATACTTTTCTCTGTCTACGTGTGTACATACTGTATTATTTAACATTAGAAAAGTTGCAACTTACAAGTAAGTAGGTACTCAGATTCCGTTTGGCATATTTGTATCGGCTTGTTTATTGCCACCTGTTTTCTGTAATATTAATTTCGCCATAAGAGCACAATCTTTAACAACACTCCATTCTAATAGCTCCAAGAAAATAACGCATTCCTAACGTCAGCTGCTCGGGAAGGGTTCCGAACATTAATTAAAATTAAATTTTAATTAATTTAATTAATTGGACATCTCGATTAGTTGAATACTTTGTTTTCGAATACCATTCTGTTGTAATGAACTACCAGTTTTTCAAAGTAGAGAGGAATTTATTGCTCTTGTTTTGAGTTCTGAGCATTCTTCTTTAGACAGTCGTCTCTCTTCCATGGAATATCTTCGTTTAGTTTGGGATAATGTAAAACACGCGAAAAGAAGAATAAAATTTAAAATAAATAGAGTCTAATACAAAGAATTATGTAAGTACTTATAATATTAAAGTTGAGATTTCCTAATAACTATCTAAGTAGGTACTCAAAATAATGTAAAAAAAAACTATTTGTGAAATTTCAGTGGCAGTTTTCCCGCAGCAGAATGATTTGCTATCAGTAGTATTGAATTATCGAGTTAAAATTGAAAAAAGTTCATTTTTTAAATATTTTTTTTCAACTCTAAAACATAAGAGACGATAGTAACTCACTAGACGTAGGTTCCTACCAAATAGCAAGTGGCTCGAAGTTGCCTCGCTTCAATATCGCGGTGTTAGGTACTATCGATCGATCCCTATCGAGTTCAGTTTTTCACAATAATTTTTTTTTTAAATCAGTCTAGAACTTTTTGAGGAAATTTCGACCTTAATGCCTCTCCTGTACTTATTATTTCCAACCAATTCAAATTAGCTTTCTTTCAGGCAATAAAAAACCTATATGCGGTTGTTTTTTCCTTGTCCTAGGCAAATAATCAAAGAAAACTAGGGAGAGAAACTACTAGTAAATAAGTTTTTATACGATTCCTGACAAACAAGCTTTTGTTATTGTCTGGGGACTTAGCAAAACTTTGTCTCTATCGTAGGATATTAATCCTAGAAATTGAATTAGAATTAATTACTTAAGAGCATTTAGGTGATGTAGGTTTTGAACAAACAACCTGTTCTTACGGAACTCTGAAAAACTATGGACCATTGCGCAAATGTCGGTCTGTCATCTTTCATAGAGTATCATACATTTCGTTCTTCCTTTAAGGGCCTTCATAGAGCCAACTAGCGCCGACAATCTTAAAAAAATAATATCTTCCAATATAATCAATTTTATTAAAAAAGCTATTTCCGAAATGTTTATTGCGATAAATACTATTTTTTAAATGCTTATTTATAACGTGATTCAATGTCGGTAAGTTGTAATTGCGAAAAACGGCCGTTTTTGGCACATTTGTGAACTACAACTTAGCTTGTCGCAATTATTCCACGTATTGTATATTGAAAAATAGTATTATCGTAATAAACATTTTGTAAATAGCTTTTTTTAATAAAATTGATTATATTGGAAGATATTATTTTTTTAAGATTGGCGGCGCTAGTTGGCTCTATGAAGGCTCCTAATAGTTTATTACGATAAAAAATATACAAAAAATGCATATTTTCATTTCTCATCTCTCCATACTAATAAACGTTGCATCCGTTATTTCCTTTGAAAATATTTCAGATCAGCCCCGCCCCAGACGCCGCGGTCATGTAAAATACGCCCCTCCTGGGAAATTTATTTGCGGCAGAGATCCTAAGCCGCCATAATGTGCCTTCGATGTGCCGTCCCCGCTGCGGAATTAGTTGCTGGGAAACTGACGACTTTGCCCCCCTTTCTGCAGTAAACTGGGTATTCTTTTAGAAAAAAAACGGCCAAGTGCGAGTCGGACTCGCGAGTCGGCTTCCGTGCAACTTAAGAACAACTTAACAACGCCGTAACATTGCTGTAACGAAAATTTAAACTAGATTTAGAGACCAACTTGGCCATTATCAAAATGTTATGTCTTATAGACATACTTTTCATTTTAAATTGTCGCTTCAATAGATCCAATCGACTACATTATAGATTTACTTCTGCTTCATATCGGTTTCTTGTAAATTAATTCGAGGGAACTTAGGACATTGATCATCGTAACCAACGGCTCAGGTCCAGTGCCCCAATTGGTTGAATAAACGTGTCATATTCTTAGACATAACAATATACTTAAAGGATGTTTTTCTTTGCCACCGTTTTGAAGGCACCTTGGTATACTTTAATAAAAGCTAATATTGTTACTTATCTCTTCAATAATGATTCCTCTTCTTCACGTAATTCTACTTCCTTTGCCAATCTTCTTCAAGCACCATGTCAACCTCTGCACAGCCCGGTATAAAGAGCCGGTGTTGCAACCAAATCAATCAGGTTCTCCAAAACTACCTACTTTGCTTCATTCCGTATATAAAATATGCTTTTATGTGCAATACTTTTCCAAAAAGTAATTTGATTAAAACTCCCAACATGCACTTTACAAAATTTGAAACTACCGTCATGTGCGGTAACAAAATTGATCCCAGCCTATCGGCAGCAGGTGCAGTCCAGTTTCCAATTCACACGGGACGCTGGAAAGGATTGGATTGGATGTTGGTTGAAAAAATAGCAGTCATTGTGTCGTGCAACGCAGCGTGGGATATAATGTGGGGGCGTAGGATCGAAATAGTGTTGAGAATGAAATCTGAGTTGTAGAAGCGCTGAGGAATGATAGGATTTAGACCAAGAGATAAAATAGGAGAATTAGGTTGAGTGGAGTGTCTTGGGAGAGGTCTACGTCTCTTATGGATGAGCTGATGATGATGTATTATTCTTATTTGAAGATTGTCGACTGATTGAATTTCTGCATGAGGAGCACTTAACGGAATGTGACACAAATCTTTCTTGTGGCATTATATAAGTTTTCATTTAATTATTTAATGTACATAACAAACAAAAAAACGTTATAAGTATGCTATCAAAGCTCGTTTGTGGAGTCTTAATTAAAGTCTACGAGCAATAGTAGATAAAAAGTGGCTATGACTAGTCGCTAGAGCTGATATTGGAAAGTCTTTTACCGATTTTTTAGTTACTAGTCATCCAGTACACCGGTAAGCAATGACATTTTGTCTGCTATCTCTTCCTGCTAAAATTTCCGTATCGGTACCTCTCAAGAACGCTGCTCGAAGAACCGAAGAGAAAAAGAGGATGAACGAGCGTACTAGTTGACACTTAAAATCCGCCCCCCTATTACCATTCTCAATACGATGAAATTATACCATATCATGGCGCGCCAAACAGAGACGCCGCTACACCAATGCCATAGCACTGTCCCTTTCACGGCCGCTATGACTGGTATGATTTGATCGTTTTGAGAACCGTAATAGCCCCACAGTTTCTTGGGATTTCGCTAGATATAACATATTTTATCAATATGCATCTCAGCGCGGTCGAAGCTCTCCCATACTTTTACTGCGCAATCACGTCCGCGGACAAATACCCTGCGAAGTTTTAATGTGACTTTGTTTTGAGCTTCCTGTTGTCATTTTGTTTTCTTTTTATTGCAGTTTAGTCTTAGGCGCCGATGTGATAGCGGAACTCTGAGTTCGACGCTTCAGTGCTTACAAAATAGCTTTTACTGTGGCTCCAAGCCGTCGTCGTGAAGATTGGAGCCGTTGCATAGACAGTATTAGTAATTCTATGTCATTATTGTAAATGCGAAAAGCAGAACTCTTAAAGCTAAATTCAGAATTCACGCCAGCCAATCAGCTGGTACGATTTCACGCCATTTTTGTGGCAATTTCTAAGTTTTTTGTAGTCTCTGAATCTACCCGAACTCAGAACCTCTAGCTTTGGGATAGGAATTATTTACTCTAGTGCGCTACGTGGTTCCGAAATTCGAAATTACTCGTGCCATCTGAATATATTTTTGGAAATGGACAAAGATATCAAGGTGACGCCATGGATGAAGCGAGTTTGGCGAACACTGAAAAGACGACCACGAAACTCGAAACTTCTGATAGAAACCGATATTTTTTTTACAAATTCCATTTATTTCATAGACTGTTTCGTTCTTTGTGTTTAGTCATTCTACAAGGAATTTTATCTACGTACATCATCATCATCATCATCAGTCTATTTATATTGCCCCACTGCTCGGGCACAGACCTTCCCTTACATCGAGGGAGCTCGGGCCATAATCCACCACGCGGGCCCAGTGCGGGTTGGCGTATTTCACATGCCTTAGATTTTCTTTTTTTTTTTTCTTCTACGACATGCAGGTTTCATCACGATGTTTTCCTTCACCGTTTTGAGAGCACTCGGTAAATGTACGTAAGTTTTTCCGTCGAAAAAACCTAGGATAACTCATTGGTACATGGCTGCCCTAGCTGGGAATCGAACCTGGGACCTCCATATTGCAAGTCCATTGACCCGACCACTGAGCCACCGAGCTATCTACGTACACAGCAGCCCAACTCCAGTGTCTTATTTGGTAAAGTCTAATTACCTGTTGTGATGTCACACTGAAGGAACTGATTGATCGAACCTGTTCATCATTGTGAAAATATAGTAATCCGATCTAATGATGTGAAAATAACTATGCAATAATCACAGAACAGCTTAAAATGTTAGTAGGGTAGGGTAATTGTATTTAAAAAATAAGACACTTGATTTGGGCTTTGGTTTACATATCTACATTGTTCTTGTAGGTAGGTATATTTATTTCAATGAATGTAAAATTTAAATAGAATTTTAAGAAAAAAAACACGTTGAAGTTTTTCATTTCCTGGTACCGCTTTTCCCGACGATTCGTAGCTATCTACGTCATACTTCCTTGAAGGTATTTGTTCTGTCAAGCCATTTATCTTCCTCATAAATCTCTTATTTTTTCAGAAAACTTCTCGAAAGCACTTTCTTGTTCAGAAGCGGATAACTGCCCACTTAAATTTTCCGCATGATTGAAATCAATAGAGGTGTGGACGATTTGTCATAACTCAAGGTCAGAAGGGATTTTAACGACTTCTTTAGTATTCATAATAAAGGAAATTATAATAATGATTTTAGGGTTCCGTGCCTCAAAAGGAAAAAAGGAACCTTTATAGGATCACTTTGTTGTCCGTCTGTCTGTCAAGACCTATATCTCAAAAATTTGTGGACAGATTAAGTTGAAATTAATACCAAATACTCAGATCTGCAACCTCATACAGCTGTGAAAAAATCAAACTTCTACGTCAACGCAATCAAAAGATATGACCGTTTATGTCTCATTTTCTCGCAAATTTGTATGAAAATGCACGAAAACCAAAACCTTAGGGCACTTACCGTTGACCTAGAATCATGAAATATGGCAAGAAGCTAGGTCTTATAAGCACAAGTAAAAACTCCAAAAACTGTAAATTTGAAATTACATTTCCCCAAAAATATTTATCTCTTACTAACAAACTTATACCTACTTGCATACGATCGACTAATCAGGAGTATGTCGATGTATGGACATAATATTTCGATAATGGCAAAGATAAGTTGGTCTCTAAATCTAGTTTATCTTTTCGTTAGATCAAAGTTACGGGGTTAAGTTGCGTTCGACTCGCACTTGACCTGTTTTTAGAGCTTTAGATCGATAGATCTTATGCCAACCGTAGGACATTAGGTATAGAGATTATAAATGGAGAAAAAAAATTTCATCACGACCGGGATTCGAACCCGGGACCTCGCCATTCCGTGGCACGCTCTATTCCAACAGAGCCATCGTGATTCGTATCCAGATCGTGAATTTTGTCTCCATATTCTCGTCTGAGGGACGGTAGCGACATCTATCCAGTAATTGTGCAATTACTCAAATTCATGTCTAACATTGCAGTTAGAAATCATGTTTTTAATTGATGACGCGTTCCTTTTTTTATCATTTAGATTTTCGTTTCAAGAATATATCAAAACATTATAGAGATTGTTAAAATACTCATTGGTATTTGTAGATATTTATTTACTTCACAATTACATTAATTACAAAATACGTACAGTGATATCGTCTTGCCATTTCAAACTGAAGTCGGTAGCGTTCGGCAGTTTTAATACACATCCGATTTCGTATGTGAACACAGGTGCATCTTTAGAGGGCAGTGTCGCGTTGACTTTCATATAGTAGCGATGATTGAATAATATGTAATTTGAATGCGATACCTGTGGACTTTTAAATAAAATACAAATAATGACAATGCCAGATTCTGCCCCACCATCAACCGCATGATGAACAAGATAACGAATAAATGTAAAAATATCTCCGTTTTTTTATTAAAATTATTGGTTTAAAATAAAGTTTTGTACAACATGCGAGCCGAAAAAACAGCTTAATTAAGAATTCAGAAAATAGTAAGAAATCAAAGCGAATTATTCGATGATTGTCTAGTTATCATTTTCTACTACTCTCACAACTCCTACTGATTATGATTATGCAATATGAAACCTAATAAGTCCCCAACAAAATGATAGGTACAGCTTCAATGGTCACGTAGTTTTGAAGGTCCATTGAAATGTGGCAATGTCATTTAAATTGGTTCGACGGTTTTTGTCAATTTCCAATATCAAATTTTAACTGTCTTCATTATCATCAGTCTATTTTAGGTTCGGGCACCTTCCCTTACATCGAGGGAGCTCGGGCCATGATCCACCATGCGGACTCAGTGCAGATGGTGGATTATGTCTTAGATAACGGGTAATAGTACTTATTTCTCGTATCTCACCTGTCGTCAGCTGAAATAGTAATATTTGGCATCGGATAAATGCCATCGGCCACACAAGTGACTATCAATTTATCGTCCGCCATTTCGTAAGTCACCGTGAACTTCGAGGGAGGAACTATAAGATAAATAAATAAACAATTTTATTTGTGGTATACGAATACATGAAGCAAACCTGAAAAAATTGTAAAAGCAGAAACTAAGAACAGCTCCTAGTTTTACGTTCGTTCACGCCATTAGAATAGAAAGATATAGTTTAAAAAGATGAAAAATTTCTAGCCGTGGGCAGGACTTGAACTTGCAACCTTGTCATTCCGTGACACGCTCTTACCAACTGAGCCACCACAGGCCCATGCCTACGGCTGTTACCACACCAATCGATCGATCATCAATCATCGATCGATGCCATCGATCGAATAATAGTTATTTTTAATTTTTATTATGAGTGTATTTTTTATTATCTTTTTTAAAAATAATACATTTTTTAAAAACTAACATTTTATTTATTTAATGTAACTACAGAATCTTTATTAAAATAAAACTAACTAGGTACTATCTAAAAATACATTACTTATAAAATAAATAAAAAAAACTAAATACATTTTTTATCTTTTATTTACATATAGGTTGTTTAGTTTATATTGGAGACTATGCACCTAGTTGTAAATTAACTTTAAAAATGGTCAAGAAGTCCTTGATAAATTCTCAAATAAATAGGCCATGGGTAAACTTTGACCGGGTAGACTCAGAGTTTAAAAAACACTGAGTCTTGTTTTTCTTCTCGTGTGGTTTAGTAACAATAGGTCCGAATATTGACAAACTTACCAAACACTGTCAAATGTTTTTTCCTCTGGTCCTCTGACTCGAATGAGGAAACCACACAAATATAGTCTCCAGAAAGATCTGTACTTGGAGACCGTATTTTAATTGACGTATACTGTTTATAATGGTCGTCTAATGCTTTATAGTTGACATCCACCTGAGGAAATAAAATAAATCCTTGGTCTTGCTGGAAGAAATTTCTCTTTAGAGATAAGCACCACCTGTGTACATTAAGTATTTTTGTTAATAATATTTTTTGTATCTTCTTTCGTGTACAATAAAGTAATAATAATAATAGATTAGCAATAAAAATACACAGGATACTTACCCAAACATAATCTGTGTATTATTATCTAGTATTTTAGTTAATTTTGAAACTCTACTCGATTTTTTAGAACTCCAAAACTAAAAATATGTTATTCTCGACTTTAGTGCCAAAATAGTAAATCGAGTCTTATTATTTGAAGACTCAGGATTCGAGTCTTTTACCATACCCTACTGAGTCCTCCGTACCATACTAAACTGGAAATGGTTCAACAGAGGGACGACTGCGGCCTTCATCTGCAGTTTTCATTGTCGTTTTCATTCATAATACATCGCTGCATTTCTTATTTATTAAAACTTCCAAAAATATTGCAGTAATGTATCGCGCCCATTTGTCAATATGAAAGCCATAACTAATACTATGAAATTCTTGCCGTGGGTAGGACTTGAACCTGCGACCTTGTCATTCCGTGACACGCTCTTACCAACTGAGCCACCACAGGCCACGCCGAGCCCACCGAAAATCTTCATCGCTTTATACATACTTAAAGGGTATGTTACGCAATTCCATCTATCGGACAATAGTAGTATTATTCCGACAACCATGTCTAACATTCGGTTAGAAACATGATTTATGATGATGCCCTCCTATTTTTATTCAGAATTTGAATTACGCATTATCCATGCTCGGTGAATAAATTAGAACATGATGAAAAAATTCTTGCCGTGGGCAGGACTTGAACCTGCGACCTTGTCATTCCGTGACAACTGCCCACGGCAAGAATTTTTTTATCATGTTCTAATTTATTCACCGAGCATGGATAATGCGTAATTTAAATTCTGAATACTATGAAAGTTGCGTTCAACCCTTGGGACCACAGTAAGACCACATACCTTATTCTTCCACTTTCCTGTTATCTGTGGTATTTTGTCAGGTGGTACCCACTGGTATATTTGGTTTTCTCTGCTTTGAAAGTACCATTTCACCTCCGTGCCTATGTCTGTACTGTTGAGCTCATAGTCGCAGTCTAAAACTACATCTTTCACTCCGTAATGGACAACTTCTGGTACGTTCAAGCTTGTAATTCGAACTGAGAAAAAAATCACACTGAATAAAGGCCCAAACGTATAAACATAAAGCCTACGGATGCGGGTTCAACAAATCAAATGTTTCGGCGGCGTCGGATCCATCATAGCATTCTGGCATTGATCTCCTATACAACTAGATTACACAAAAAATCTGCACCTAAGTCTCTCCAGTACCTATCTCTGTGTTAGATCGTATATGTTATTGTCCACACCTTATAATTAACATGTGATAAACAACAACAAAATAAATTAATATAAAACATTAATTTTGTGTGCACATGTTCTGCCTGCTCCAGATCTCATCTCTCTCTCACACTGGTTTGCTGGTAGAGAACTCTAATCTAGAGTTAAGCACACCTTATGTACATCTTATTCCATGTATTGTATTGTAATCAACTTTGTGTACATTAAAGAATATAAGAACAAAATAAAGATAAAGATCTCTCTCTTCTCTACCAAATCAATACGGGGGTAACTTGGGGCAAAGCGAACAACATTTTATAAATTCGAAATTAAAAAATAAAATTTATGTAACATTTTTAGCATTGATCTCCTTTAAACAAATAGATACACAAAGGTCTTACTAAAACAATTTTAAAGACGCCCAAATAAGGGTCCATTGTTAACGTCCAAATAATGTCCAATAAAGCAAATGATTCCATTCATCCGTTTGGAACTTCTTTGCGCTCGGACATTTTTAGAAGGCAGACTGTGTATCTAATTGTTTATAGGAAATCAATGCATTCTGGATATAGACAATGTAACGATTTGATTTGTTAAACCCGCGTCGCATTGCGTGGCGATTTAACAGTATGTTTGGGCCTTAATAATTTAATACAGAGATTGATCGTTAAAATTGTACTTCATCTCTTTTTCGCAAGACTTAATATGGATTATTAATTTATTTATTTATTTATTTATTTATTTATTTATTAATGGACTCGACAGTTCGTCATTTGCCAATGTCATGTTACAGAAAATTCAATATGTAATAGTCTTCTATCTTCCTGTCTTCCTCCAGGGGAGTCGCAGCAGCGTCTTCACCCTGGGTAGCCGCGTCTTCTTGTCTTCATTAAGAGGAGACGCCGTAGCGTCATCACTCTGGACGAAGCAGCTCGACAGTCACGTTCACTCCCGAGCTTGTAGCGGGAACTCTTGACAAAAGCTTGAAACCCCAGATCTTGCTCAAATTATCCAACAAATTCACCATACTGTCACTCGCGAACATTTTCTGATAAATTTAACGTGATATTAATCTCAAAATAACCACTGTAGACAATAAAACAAAAATTACCAAATAATTTTTCAACCGTCGTTTCTCGCCATTTTTAAGAACAGCAATATGGATTTTGCAAGTATACTGAATTGAAGCTTACCTCCAGAAGTGCAATGTAGTGGGAGAGTTAGTAGCACAATTTTTACAACTATGCTCATTTTTTTTTAATGTTATTTCTTGATATTCTTCTAAACTCGTATCACGATATTCTGAATTTTTATGAAAATGACAGATTTTATGAATCTTTACTAAATATAAAACAGTTCAAAGCCAGTTATAACTTTACAAGTTTTGTTTACGTTAGTGAGCAATAAAAGAAATGTATTCTGCGAATGCCTAATATGTAACGAATTGTTACACATTTTCAATAAATGTTTATGATATAAGTTTTAACACGTTCACAGCCCCCGTACAAAAAATGATTTGATTTATAAGTCTCGCCTATTATTTCAATCTCTATACAAGTCGAAATACATAAAATTTGTTATGTGAGCATTTCAACACTGGGTGGAGCACTCTGAGCACTCTTCTGAAGACAATAGGACGTGAATGGACAGCAGCATCCACCAAGGACATCGTATTTGCTTACCTTCAGAAAAAAATACTCTTGGTGCGGATCTGGTAGGCACATACTTTTTTCATCGTGCCACATATGTGGGGCACGGGTTTGTGAAGCTAGTTCGTCGTGCTCCATATATGGGGCACTGGACTGTGAACGTGTTAATGTTACTATATCCACGTGATCATAAAATGAACAACAGCGTAGCGTGTTTGTGAAATGAAATGAAACAAAATAAAATAGAGAAATATTTGTATTTTGCGACTAGAGGATAGATAATATATCTTTGGAATGTCTGTGACCTGAAAATTGACTGAAAACATTTATAAGTATTTGCTTTTGGTTAAGAATTTTGTCATTCTGTACAACTATTTCGTCATCTTTGGTTTAAAGTATTCTTGAAGAGTTCAAAAACTATATTCTTATACAAAACTTATTCGATACATATTACAAAATACTTTATACAACTTTACAAGTCTTACAATAATTAAAATTAAAATATTCTTAATTTAATTAAGAATTGCATTTAAATCTACAAATGTCACGTGATCTGTATTCGTAGTAAATAAATTATCGATGTGATGAGAAGTAGCGGAGTTGGATGCTTGGTGACACCTGAAAAAAAAAATAGTCTGTGATATCTCACTGCGGGCCAAAATCATAGTTTTATAGTCGGTTTCATGACACTGGCAGCGTTACCTCGCTGGATCGCTATTTTAATCCATTGAGCGAGGTAGCTGCCAGCTCTTCGGTCACCAGTGGCATCTACTACAGGCCTGCATATATCCTTGTAAAGCGACCAAGCGCCGGGACCTCACGGACCGAGGGTCTCGACACCAAAAGCAACAAAGTTGTAAAGGGTGTCCAGACCCCCTGTATTTGAGAACTTTAGTCTTCTCGGCCGCTTCGGCTGCCGCGCCAGCCTTTTGGGACGGAGCCAGCCAGGTGTCTGAGTATTTAGAGATTGAGTTACCTTGGTCTGCTTGCGTATGCGCAGAATTCGGTGGATCCGGCGTAGTTGGCGGAGGATCTGTGAACAATAAAGTGTATGCATATCAAGTACGGCCGAATACCTGAGAAACGTGAAACAGGAGAGTTTCTAAGGTTGCGATTTACATAAAAAGTGCTTGACTAATTTTTGAAATTCTTTACAATTACATAGTACTCTAAACAATCTACTATAAAAATATTTTTTACAATCGTTGAATTAGTTCTCGAGAAAATCTCAACCTTATTGAGGCACCCTGGATACTTATCTGGGTCGAAGACAGAGATAAGTATACAAGACTTAAATGTACTGGAGACTTTGTTATCCATCAACTCACAAAGCTTCAGGCATCACCGTCTCTTCATCTCATCATTTATTATTCATATCCCTAATGATCGTCAACCTTCGGAAGAAGTGCAGTATCATAAGAATAAGGATTACCTCATAAAGCGCATCTCAATACTGTCATTTAAGCAGTCCTTAGCATTGTCAAAGACCTATAGGTGATCTAAACCACAGGCGAGAACATATTACTTGTTTGTTCTTACCTCTATAGAATATATCCCTCTTCCTGCTGAAGTAATTGGCAAGAGGCACTTGCATGTCACACAGGATCTCGACAGTTGGTGGTAAAGTTTCTATCTTCACAATTGAACTTGTCACCATCGAGTAGCGGTCCTTGATGAGTTGAAGAGATGATTTGGAGTTTAAGGGTCTGTGGACAAAGAAATGTTGTAAGTATAATGTTTTGTACATGTGGACTCGTGGTAATGTATCATTGGGGCCTCAAGAGATTCTGTGAACAGAATTTTCCAAGGACCTACTTTGTGCCAAGAGAAGAAGGAATAACGCTACTCTTTTAGAGCTACCTTTCATCATCATATTCATCAGCCCGTATCAGTCCACTGTTGGACGTAGGCCTCTCCTAAAGCACGCCACTCAACCCTATTCTCGGCCTTCTGCATCCAGTCTCTGTCAGCCATCTTGCGAAGGTAATCTGGTAGGGGGACGTCCCACACTATATTTATCCGTTCTTGGCCTCCATTCGGGGACTCGTCTACCCCATTGGTTGTCGGTGCTACGACAGATATGACCAGCCTACTTCAGTTTACTGATTCTGTGGGCATTTCAACCATATAGCTAGTAGTTTTTATTAGGCATTTTCGAATAAGTAGAAACTATACCCATACGTTTACGTGGCTATTTTTGCAAACTTAATAAACAAGTAAAAACAGCATTATTTTCTAACTTTTGAAAGCTTATATTTTGTAAAATGTTTTTACTTGTTTCTAATCACTGAATTTTCAATATGTCCTCTTAATAAAACAATAAATAAGGTAAGTATGTAGTCAAAATCACATTTCCCTGTCGTAATAAATACAAGTGGATTCAAATCGAATTTACCTATGTAAGAATTCCACAAGAAATAAAATATCGGGTCCCCGAGCGTCGCCAGATTGAATTCCCCACAATTTAACCACGCAAGATTAAAAATCCTGCTCCGATATGCTTTCCCTTCAATCCGATCCGATCCTACCCGGCATTACGAATAGTCCGAATGCCACTGGGACAACTAAATCCGGGATGCGGAGTATGTACAGTAGTCGGATGGTCCGGGTTGTTAGCCAACTTTCGTGAGGCATCCGAATTATTTAGTCTAAAACTCCTAAGGTAGTGGAAACATATGGAAGAGAATTTGGAGCGTTTGCGTTTTATCCTGGAAACCTTGGTAATGTGAAGTATCATATTTGTATGAATATTACGAAACCAATTATAGAGTAATGATTAATGTCTGAAGCAGAAAGTAAATCTCATATAAGAAGAGTAGCAGATAGAAACTTCGATTTTATATGTAATGTTAAATTGGCAGAAATCAAGTGCTGTTGTTACCTTAAACCGTAATGTTGTCCCTTCTTTCACATTACGTTAAAAAAACGTAAAGGCAGAAAGGGACAGAAGGCCTAAACGGTGGAATAACTTTAAATCACGTTTTTGGATACGCATTAAGAGCCTTCCTAGAGCCAACTAGCGCCGCCAATCTTAAAAAAATCATATCTTCCAATATAATCGATTTTATTAAAAAAGCTACGTTCACATTGTTTATTGCTATAAATATTATTTTTTAAATGCTTATTTGTAACGTGATGCAATGTAGGTAAGTTGTAGTTCACATAATTGCGAAAAACGGCCGTTTCTGGCACATTTGTGAACTACAACTTACCTACATTGAATCACGTTACAAATAAGCATTTAAAAAATAATATTTATAGATTGAATTGAAATGAAATGAAATATTTATTTGCTCGAATACAGTCATATGAGGTGTTATAAATTACAGGAGTGTCACAGTATTCAGCCTGCTAGCAGGCGTGCAAATTTTTATATAGTAATAGTCATTGTATGTATTTAGTATATCCCAACTGAGGCGCAAAAGTTATTATCCGTTATTGTATATTTACACGTAAATATTTTAATAATAATTATTTAGAAGGATAATACATTATCAATTATATATATTATCAATTCATTATGTCATTCTTATTTATTTCTTCATATTTATTTACTTTATGTCATTTATATAATTTAAATATTCTTTGGTGTCATAAAAACATTTTTCGTGCAACCATTTTTCTAGAGTGACTTTGTAACTAGTTCCTTCTAATAGTTTTATTGTGTCAGGCAATTTGTTATATAAGAGAATGCACATATTATATACATTTTGTCGATAGATATATTTATGACATGGAGGCTGATACAGCAAATGTTGATATTGCGCTCTATCGCGCCTAGGGTAGACTTCCGTGTACTTCTTAAAGTGCTCTGGGTGCTGCTTCACAAAGCAACAGACATCTCTCACATACATACAGGGTAGTGGGAGAATACCAAACTTCCTAAACAAGGGTTTGCAGCTGTCTCGAACCCACGCATTCCCGATGGCTCTGATACATCTTTTCTGAAGTTTAAAGACTCTGTCTACGTCCACTGAATTTCCCCACAATATGAGCCCATAACTGAACACCGAGCTTACATAGCCATGGTATGCTGTTAAAGCAGCTTCTGTAGAAATTGTTTCTCTAAGGCGTTTTAATGCATAAACATATCGTCCCAATCTTTTGCAAATTGACTCTACCTGTCCCTTCCAGTTTAAATGTTGGTCGATTGTTATTCCTAAAAATTTATATGTATCAATTATGTCGATATTAGAGTTTTTATATAATACTTGTGGTTTCAGGGCATTACAGTTATAAGAATGAAATTCCATTACTTTTGTTTTATTCGTATTAATGTGTAAATTGTTATTATCTAGCCAATCTATTACTTCAGTTAGAGCCTTATTTACTGTTCCCTCATATGTATCTTTATTGTCACATTTTATTACTAGAGTCGTGTCGTCTGCAAAAAGTATGGTTTTATGTGGAGTAGCTTTGGGAAGATCATTTATGTAGGTTAAAAATAGCAAAGGAGCGAGGACACTTCCCTGCGGAACACCTGTGTTGTTAACCTTAAATGTTGATCTATATCTTAGTTTCACCAAATTGTTCTTGTTTTTTGAGATTTTTGAGACTTCGGTACATTGTTTACGATTCTCCAAGTAGCTCTTTATCCAGTTATAAGTATTCCCTCTAACGCCATATCTTTCCAGCTTTGACAAAAGATATTTATGATTGACAAAGTCAAAAGCCTTGGTCATATCAAGGAAAATCGATAGAATAGGGGTTTTGTTATTTATGCTTTCACTTACTGTTTTTATTAATTCAAAGCAAGCTAACGTTGTGGAGCAACCTTTACGGAAGCCAAATTGTTGAGGATGAAGGATTTTAAATTTTGAAAGAAAATTACTTAGTCTATTGTACATCGCCTTTTCAAGTATTTTAGACATAATCGGAATAATAGTGATGGGTCTATAGTTTCCAGGGTCGGAACTATCCCCTTTTTTAAATAATGGTTTTACTATAGACAGTTTAAGTTGGCTTGGAAAGTGACCCTGTGCGAAAGATAAATTCACAATATGCGAAACTGGATTAGATAGACTGGCCGCACACGACTTCAACACCTTGGTAATAATGTTATCATATCCACTGGCTTTACTATTTCTTAAAGACATTATAATGTTATATATTTCACTATCGTCTACTGGTGTCAGAAACATCGTGTTTGTGTTTGTGCACACGGTATGTAGGTGTTTATCGCTAGTAGCGATATTTAGGTTATTGGTCAGTTGAATAAAATAATTATTAAATGTCTCACAAATTTCTTGAGGGTTTCTATATACGATATTGTTCGAATTTATGCAATTTATGTCATTTTTATGTTGTTCATTAGATATTGTTGATGAAATCGTATTCCAAATTGCTTTTGATGTCCTTCCATTATTATTTATATATTTTTTGTTGTTTATTTTATGTGACATTAGTATACATTTCTTTAAAGTTTTATTATAGTTTTTATAATTATTTGCAAATGTTTTATTTTTGCGGTTTGCTCTATGATATAACAAATAAAGCTTACGTTTTGTTCTGCAAGACTTTTTTAGGCCCTTCGTTAGCCACACTAATCTTTTAGGTCTGCTGTTTATTTTTACTTTAATCGTAGGAAAGCATAAGTTGTAGAACAGACACACAGTATCATAAAGAAGGCCGAATGAGTGTGTGATATCGGTACAATCTAAAACGTCCGCAAAAGAGAGGCTCGCTATACAGTATATAAATTTTTTGAGGTTTTCTTTATCATAATCTCGTTTGTATTCGAACCATGTAGTATAAGATCTTTGTTTATTTACTCTTAGCGTTAGCATCTGAGCAGTTTCATGATCGGAGAGGCCGAGATAGAGTATTTCTGATTCTACTTTCTTGATTGGCGGCGCCTTAAGTTGCTTAAGTTATCTTTATTATTGATTTTATAAAGTCAGAGAAAGTTTCTTCAACAACAAACTGTGTAGAATTACCTATTGTTGAAAGAAGTAAATATCCTCACAAAACGTCTAACTTTTCAGCCTTATATCTCAACTCTCAATGCGATCACTAATATTATTCACAGTGGTCGGGCTCAATAATCAGTGAATAAACATATCTCACAGACCACTTAGTGACATAACTAGAGGGAAAGGGTGGAATCAGAGTATGTAAAGGACTTCTGACCCAGAATAAAGCCTTCCAGTAGTTAAAAGCTTAATTACACCGGTTTTCAGAATATTGTCTTTAGAATTCTCGTTACGACATAGAAAGTCGCATATTTCAGTACGATTGCTTACGAGAAATGAACCCGTATGATGTAAATATAAGGTACGTTCAACTCAGTGTTCGGGAGTATTTGGGAACCGATTTGCCGAATTGGAAACTTCGTCTGTTGTAGTGCCCTATTTGACTATTAGTTTTGATCAATCGAATTACATACTATGATTAATACTAAGTAATGTAAGTGGTTTCTTGGCAATAAACTTAGAAATGTATCCAGGATCTTGGGAATATGATGTGGTGACCAAAACTCACATGCTTAACGTTAAATTATGTCAACGATGAGCGCATAGAGACGAAGCGGGGGACAGGGGTGCCGTATTACAGGAATGCATCCATGTCGATAATATCTCTAGGTTACGTGTCGCGAAGCAATTTTGCGCTCGTGTGCGGGCAGACACCCTCCTGTTACAAGTCTATGGGGTAAGTGGTCAGTGGATACATCAATCACATTTCGACCATGTCCTTTAGATTCATGGTTAGATACCTACTGACTTTTAATAATCAGGAAGTCGAAATGATCAACCACTTAAAGACAAAACACTCAAGACTGAACCAAGGATTATTATCGTAATAATAAAGATACTACTATTCACTGCAATAGTTTATGCACCTGACGGGGTCTGTCATTGAGTGCAGTCAGATGCGCTTAGAGACGGGTCCCGCTAGGTGCATCACATATCTCTTCAAATTAAAATTATCTAAGGGGCCTCTACGCGTTGGACCCATGTCTCCGTGCAAGCCTGTCAAAGGACCGGGTTTATTATTATTATTTGATATCAGGGTGTTGGTACAAGCCTAAGGGTCACTGCGACCTCAAAGGTCTATTGTGGCCGCGCACCGAGTTCTTATATCTCGCTCCCAAGGCGCGCTGGTTTTTCCTTTACCTTTGTTGTGTGGTAATAACTTAAAACCTAAAAAAACCTAATTATTTCAAGCATTTTTCTTTTATTGTACAGACACTGGGATTACTAGAAAATTTTGTTCCTTGCTATTTACACTATAAATTACGTCACCTTTTGCCATCACGCTTCATTATAAACGCCCACACGAATGCCTATTATTCCTGTCTAGGCAAGATTTATAAATACTAAAATCCAGTCGTTACATTCACCGTATTTTTATTGCGATATAGACATTTTGTCTTCTTGACGCTTATGTTCAAGCGAAAATTGTCTGTTAAACTCGAGCGCGAGACAGAAGATGTTTCAAAGGACCGGGTTTTCTTAAACCCGTGAAACCTAGAAAGATTGTACATAACATAAACAAACAAAATACTCAATGCCCATGAACAAATTATAAGACAATACAGTGCAAGGAACTTCAACATAAGATATAAGGCTGACATTGAGTCAGCATTTCCAATTTTTTTTGCCTACCCAGTAAGGATAAGGAAGGATATAAATATAAGAGGTAGGTACACTTACCTATTGCCAGCCAAAATTACAATTTCTGGTTGTGGGAAAACTCCTTCGATTGAACAGATGATATTCAAATACCCGTCTTCCAGTCGATCTTGTATCATGTCGAACCTTCGTTCTGGTACTATAACAAGCGAAATTGATTATTATTATCAAAGTCTTCGATCTCAAATCGAAACATTCTCATGTTATTACTAGTTAGGCATTATGTAGGTATAGTCGAAGACAGAGATACAGGATCAATAATGTTGAGATTTTCTCAAAAACTACCGAACCGAATTTAATAATTCGTTTACAGTTACAAAGTTTTAGCTTTTATATATCAAACAGCGAAAGGATTTTTGCAATAGATCAAGTAGTTTTTGAGAAAATCTCAACCTTAAAAACTCTCCTGCCATGATAAAATATTATTATTAATTATTGTTTAAGTAGCATGTAAATTGTTACTTCGTTCTATTCAAGTAGGTACCAGTTAGGAATCGATATATATTTAATTATTGCTCAACAAGCTACCATATTACCATATTCATCCGCTGAATTCTCTAAACAAAGGTTGTCTGGAAGAGATCGCTTTAAGCGATAAGACCGCCAATTGTGATACTAAATGTATTAGCATATTTCTTTTGTGTAATTCCTTTTACTTTGCAATTAAAGAACACACAGAAAGGTGTATCTGTGTTCCACCGTACTATTTTATCATCAGCTTATATCAATCCCCGCTAGACTAGCAGTCTCTCAGTTTAATTTACGATTTAATAGCAACGTTACGACTGAAATGTTAGAGGCTTTGTAGATCAGCAGTAAATACGAAATCCACGTGCTTTTAATGAGGACGACATCAAATTGCAGTGTTCTGAACGAGGCATGTTTTAGAAGCAACCTCCAATGGTCGATGATCACGCAAACAGTAATGGATACCCGACTATATTATTCAAAGAGATGATTTAGCTGGAACAGTTTGCTTCGATATCATTATTGTTAGGGTTTCTATTAGAATAGAATAGAATAGAAAATATGTTTATTGCCATACACCAATTACATAAGCTTACAAAAAATCAATCAAGTAGTAAGTTATAATCTAATATAGTTATGCTAAGTAGTGTGGCAATAGGTGCATGTTTCAGCTGAGCTGACACCGAGGTGTGCAGCGCTGTTTTTCGACATGCACCTCTTCCCTGCCAGAATATATACCTGATATTCGGTATGATAACGAGCTTGAACTAATAACTATTAGATTTCTTGTCTCTTTGGTTTTATTATGGTGGTTTTCCTATCCTTTAATTAGTCATTGTCACTAGGCTAAAGCTGCGTCCGATGCGACGTGTTACCGTGTTACGAAACACCGTAACATGTTTTGGTAGCCAATTTAACAAAGGAAAATTGTTACCCCACGCCCCTAAATCAGATGTTACGGTGTTTAGTAACACGGTAACACGTCGCAGCAGATTTGGCTTCAGAATGTCAAAGTCAAATTTCTTTATTGCAAGTAAGCACGTTGTGTACATTTTTGAATTTACATTTACACCACTTTGCAAGGAAAAGGTGCCAACGCTGAGGAGAAAAAGTGGCAAAAACTCTCTGAAATGCTTTTGATTGTTATGTTATGGCGCAAGGATAAGTATATCACTTTCATTATTTTACTATTTTATTCGATTTCGATTGTCAGTAGGTAATACGTTAGATATTTTCGTCAGATTACACATCGAAGTTACCTACCGTTAAGACACGTTTTTCGTTACTCGTGTTATAATTTAAGTAATCTATTGGATATTATCGTCTGTCATATTAATGACTGGTACCAGTTTAAAGTTCGCGAATCAAGCTTGATAGTGGTGAAAACCGTTTTCTGAAATACCTTTTGTTTTTAAGGATATCACGATAATAAGTGCAAACAAGTGTTTATTTTGCTGACGTGCGGTAACTCGCTAATTGCTCGGCTATTGTCCGTGATCTCTCGGGTGACGGCGGCATCGGCAGCGTGTTTCGGGCAACTAAGCGCATATTGCGCTTCAAGTCAGCGGTAACATAAAAACTTAATTTTTAATATTATTTACTTTGGTGATACCAACGAGCGTGATGTCGTCTGCCGGCTCTTGCGCAGGATGCAAAGTTGCTATTAAGGGTAAACAATTTATGGACTGTCCACAGTGTCACAAAAAATACGATCTAGAATGCGCCAGTATACCTGAGAGGCGTTTTAATCGGTTGACACCCGAGAATAAGAAAGAATGGAAATGTCCTGAATGCTGCAGTAAACAACCCAAATCTGATAACTCGGACACGCCGATCCGCAGTGGCGCCGGCGGTACGAACACGCTGTGCGGCAGTTCTTCTAGCGCCCCGCTGAAAGGTAAATTGAAAGATACTGAACAGAAAAACCTAAAATTCGAAAGTAGTGGAACCCGTCGTCAGCGTGACAAATCTGGTTCGAGTGTCTCCGATTCTGCTGATGCTGGCAAGGATGACTCAGGAATACCGTCGCTGGTCAGAAATGAGATACGAGCTGTGCTCCGCTCTGAACTCCCAACTATATTCAGGAGTTTATTGGAACCTGAGCTCAATCCCATCAAAGAACAGCTACGAGCTCTGCAGGACTCTGTCAATTTTGTGAGCAAACAGCATGACGATTTCAACAAAACGGTAGCTGCTATAATTAAAGACACTAAAGAAACGGCCGCTGAATGCGAACGTTTGCGGACTTCGGTAAATGTCCTCACAGAACGAGTGAATGTCTTGGAGCAATATATGCGAGATTCTAACGTCGAAATACAAGGAGTACCTGAGCATAAGGCTGAAAACACTGTCAGCATTGTAAAGCAGTTGGCCCACATCGTTTCATACCAAATATCTGACAGTGATATCCTGAAGTGCACGCGAGTGGCTAGCATGAACAAGACAGTCAACAGACCCCGCGCTATAGTCGTCAAGCTCAGAAGCCCACGATGCCGTGATGAACTGTACTCTGCTGTTTCCCGCTATAATAAGTCACACCCTGACGAAAAGCTTAACTCCTCATTGTTGGGTCTTGCAGGAGAGAGGGTACCTGTCTTCGTGTCTGAGCACTTGTCGCCTGCTAACAAAGCATTACATTCAGCCGCTCGTATGAAAGCCAAGGAAAATGCCTATAAATTTGTTTGGGTGAGAAACGGCCAGATATTCATGCGTAAGGAAGAAAGGTCTGGCGTTGTTCACGTAAAGAATCTCCAAGCACTGGACTCTTTGGATTAGCATTATTTTAGTGTTAATATACTAGTACTATCTTTTAAGACGATATTCGTTAAAAATGTTCTCTAACTTGTTGGTTTATTATCAAAATATTCGTGGTATGAGATCTAAAGTTACTGATATCTATAAATCTATCTTGTCCAATAATTTCGATATTATCTGTATTTGTGAGACATGGCTTGATGAGGGTGTACAAAGTGCTGAATTTATAGATGATAGGTATATTGTATATCGTAGGGATCGTCCTAAGGAATTTCTAAAAAGATATAAAAAACATCATGGAGGCGGGGTGCTCGTGGCGATTAGGAACAGTTTACTATCGGAACATAAGCTGGATTGGGAATCGACTGTGGAGGATCTATGGGTACGAATTCATTTTCCGAACCTTTCTTTAAATCTATGCGTCATTTATCTCCCCGAGTATCTCACCGACGAACACTACCTGGAGTTTTTAAATAACACGGAACAAATAATTAATTCAAACACAAATCAGGGAGATCATCATCTTATAATAGGTGATTTCAATCTCGGAGATATTGACTGGGGACAAGTCACCCCCGCATTACCTATCACTGTCCCAGATACTAAATCAACTTGCCTGAAAGAATTTATGGTCAATGCCAACCTTCTTCAATTCAATACT
This sequence comes from Tachystola acroxantha, assembly GCA_963506565.1. Lineage (NCBI taxonomy): Eukaryota > Metazoa > Arthropoda > Insecta > Lepidoptera > Oecophoridae > Tachystola > Tachystola acroxantha. Next base: position 2,418,668 of record OY735874.1, read on the forward strand.
GTACCAAACCACAACGACAGATTCTTGGATTTAGTTCTTGCTGACCCCAACTTACAGTGTATCATTGACAACGGTACGCCAATTAGCCGCATTGATGCACATCACCCGCCACTGGAACTCATTGTAAAATGCAAAGGAAAAAAAAGTTGTGTCCTCAAAGAAGCCACCACGAACCGATATAATTTTAGAAAAACTGATTTCGACGCGTGTGTTTCAGATTTGAGTTTACTCAATTGGGATGAATATGACGATATGGATTGCAATGAGTTCTTGCTTGTATTCTATAACAAGATATGGGGCATCATAGACAATCATACTCCTAAATTGAGGAGCCACAAATCTAAGTACCCCATATGGTTCACATTGCCCTTAATTAAGCTTATAAAGGAAAAGGACAAATATCATCGTAAATATAAATTGTACAACAATCCACGGGACTACGATACCTATAATTCACTTAGAGCCAGAGCTAAATATATGTTGGATATCTGTTATAAATTATATATATCAAATATGGAAGATAACATAAAGTCAGATATTAAAGCTTTTTGGAGATACACAAAGTCTAAAAAACTTACAAACACATTTCCAAAGCAAGTCCATTATGAAAATAATTATGCTGATAACGGGCCTGACATCGCTAATTTATTCGCTAAATATTTTTCCTCGGTTTACAGTCGCGTGTCGGATACAGGGTACACTCCAAATTATCCTCAATCTGGCACAACTCTTTCTTCTATATCATTGTCAGACAAAGATATTAATCTGGCTCTGAATTCTATTGACGAGTCGAAGGGCGCCGGTCCTGATGGAATCCCGCCAGTTTTTGTTCGTCGTTGTTCATCTGCACTGATTAGACCGTTAGGAGTAATTTTCCGTAAATCACTAACAGGTGGATGTTTCCCGGATTTGTGGAAAATTGCAAAAATCGTACCAATATTTAAATCTGGTGCCAAAACTAATGCTGCTAATTATAGACCTATAAGTATACTGAGCTGTATGGCAAAACTGTTTGAAGGTCTAATATACAAGCACATTTATGAGCACTTCAAACCTATGATCAGTCCCAAACAGCACGGGTTTGTCAAATCTAGATCAACAACATCAAATCTGCTAATGTACACAGATTACTTATGTACCGCTTTTAATGATAAAATTCAGATAGACGCCATTTATACAGATTTTGCGAAGGCATTTGATCGGGTGGATCATTCAATACTATGTAAAAAGATACATCATCTTGGAATACATGGATCGTTATTGCGATGGATTGAATCGTACTTACTCAATCGCTCACAACTAGTGACGATATGTGGTTATGACTCTACTCCCTTCACGGCGGAATCCGGTGTTCCTCAGGGTTCAAATCTCGGTCCTCTTTTATTTTCAATGTTTATCAATGACCTTTTGCCAACACTATCGTGCGAAAGCTTAGCTTACGCAGATGACATTAAAATTTTCCACAGAATACAATCAGTGCAGGATTGTACTATGCTGCAACGAGATGTAGAAACCCTGATGCAATGGTGCGTCGAAAACAATATGTCACTGAATATATCGAAATGTCTTTGTATCACTTTTACCAAAAACAAAACACCAATTGTCTATCCATATTCCATTCTCAATATCCAGCTTAAACGTGTTACTACTATAAGGGATCTGGGAGTAATATACGACTCAACACTCTCATTCCGTGCGCACTATGACACATTAATTCTAAAAGCTAATCGAATGTTAGGTTTCATACATCGCGTCACTAGGCCTTTCAGGAGACCTCAAACAGTATTGATACTGTACACAGCCTTAGTACGAAGCATACTCGAGTATTGCAGCGTCATCTGGTCTCCATTATATAGTAACCACATAAACAGATTTGAATCAATACAAAGGAGATTCCTAAGATATCTGTGTGCTAAGATGGGGTTGAGGAGAAGGTTACAAACATATGAGGATAGGCTGAGTAATTTCAAACTAAAATCTCTTCAAACCAGACGGTATGTCACCGATCTAATATGTCTATATAAAATCATCAACTCTAATGTAAATATACCCCTGGACTCCCTTCCACCGCGCGAGACACCACGCAGAACTGATCACAGGTCGTGCTGCGCCGAGAGAATGTTTTCCATACCTGTTCTGGTAAACAACGTAGCACGCAACAATCCGCTAGTTCGTATGTGCAGATTGTACAATGAAGTAAGCGGGCAAGCCGATATGTTCGACCGGCGCATTGGACCCTACATCGCTACTGTCACTAAACATGTCACCACTCTCAAACAATTGTGATGATATTCATTCAATATGTACAATTTAACTTTTAAATAACTGTTTTATGTAAATGTTGTGCATAGTTATTATTGGAATGCAAATTTAATGTTGTACTATACATAAGATTCTCTACACTGTAATAATTTGTATTCTGTTACTGTGCCGAAAATAAATAAATAAATAAATAAATAAATAAATATAGTGTTTGAAATTCAAGTACCTCTCATATTAACATTATAATTTATAACCTACTGCCAATTTATATAGTCTTGCTGTTATTCCTTCCTTCCACATATTTTTCTTTCTTTCTATATGTTTTATTTAGATATTATATTTCCTTTTTGTATATTTTCCATCAAATTTTCGGGTTTACCTCATCGATTCCAGTATCTCTAATTCCTTACCGAGTTCGCTTATAACATAACATTGATGAAGCACACGGTTCGGTAAGATGGCTTGATCACTGCCTGACTACAAGGGCAGCCCGGAATGCTACTTTGCGTGTTAGTGTGGACTATGATGTGAGTTGGTCTGACCATCTACCTCTATTTGTTGACTGTGATATCCAACTAGTTTGTAAGAAAATCTGTGATATAGCAGAGTCTGATAGTGATAGTAAATATGTACGCTGGGGTGTAAGAGATTTAGATCGTATTAACGAGTATGGCAAATATTGCTTCGACAATCTGTGTAAATTAAGTACAACTAGTCAATGTTCGTGTGATAATAATGGTAATATTTTGTGTAAATGCATTTTTAAGTTCATAGATAATTTTTACAATGATATAATTAGTATTTTAAGATCCGCTGCTATACACAGCGCGCCTTCCGTCTCCGGTGCACGTGGCAAATCTAGGAGTAAACAGATAGCAGGCTGGAACTACCACGTTCAGGCGAGTCATAAAAGCGCAAGAAAATACTTCAAACACTGGGTAGATTGTGGTAAGCCTAGCACGGGTGAAGTATATAAGAACATGACTGATAGTCGAAAACATTTCAAAAATAAACTGAAATGGTGTCAGAACAATCAGGAGAGTATCAAGATGAACATATTAGCGATTTACAGGGCTAATAACAATTTTATAAAATTTTGGAGATCAACCAAAGCCATGAGCCCCAAACAAAGTCGACCGGCGTGTGTGAATGATGTGCATGATCCGAAATTAATCGCTGAAATGTTCTCACACCATTTCAAAGTAGACCCGCTCAGCGTGGAGAATGTGCTCGATAGCGCAGAGTCGAGTGCACCTGTAACGACATTGGAATTTGCACCTCACGACATTATAAAAGTGGTTAGGAATATGACTCGAGGTAAATCTCCGGGTCACGACGACTTGAGTATCGAGCACATTCTCTACGCGAGTGATGAAGTGTATAAAGTGCTATCTGTACTCTTCAATCTCTGTGTTGGGCACAGCTACCTTCCCGCTGCGTTAATGAAGACCGTGGTAGTTCCAGTAGCGAAAAACAAAACTGGGGACCTATCAAGTATGTCTAACTATAGGCCTATATCGTTGGGGACAATAGTGGGAAAAATACTTGAACGGCTTCTGCAGCCCGAACTGATGAAAAATGTAACGATTAGTGATGCTCAGTTTGGTTTTCGTCCCGGTCTCTCGACAGACTCGGCCATACTGTGTTTGAAGCATGCCGTCAGCTATTATACAAACAGAGATACTTCTGTGTACGCATGCTTCTTGGACTTGAGCCGCGCTTTTGATCTCGTTAATTATGATATATTATGGAGCAAAATGCGCGGCTCAAATGTGCCTGCCAGTGTGGTCGGTCTGTTGAGGTACTGGTACGAGAACCAAACTAACAATGTTAGATGGGGCGACGCAACCTCTAGTGACTATAAACTAGAATGTGGGGTTCGCCAGGGCGGGTTAACCTCTCCGGATCTCTTTAACTTGTACGTGAATGACCTGATTGTGGAACTGAGGAGCACCGGTATCGGATGTCATGTAGATAATGTGTGTTTTAACAACCTGAGTTACGCAGACGATATGGTGCTTCTCAGTCCCTCAATCAGCGGCTTGAGAAAACTTCTATCTGTGTGTGAAGATTTCGCCCTAAAACATGGGATGAAATATAATGTTAAAAAAACAGAATCGATGATCTTTCGTGCAGGTAGAGGTCCGGATAGGGTGCCTCCTGTGTTCTTGAACGGTTCATCAGTTCGGGTTGTAAAGCAGTTCAAGTATCTGGGTCATATTCTGACAGAAAGTCTATGCGATGACTTGGACATCGAGCGCGAGCGCAGGGCCATGGCGGTGCGCTGCAATATGCTCGCGCGCAGGTTTGCTCGGTGCTCTAAGGATGTTAAAATAACGCTGTTTAAAGCATACTGCATGTGTTTTTATACATGTCAGCTCTGGGTTAATTACACCAGAAGATCCTACAACATCCTTAGAGTCCAGTATAACAATGCATTCCGAATACTTTTAAGACTGCCGCGATATTGCAGCGCATCGGCCATGTTCACAGAGGCCGGGGTGCCGGACTACTTTGCAGTACTGAGGAGTAGGGTAGCGGCCTTCTGGCAAAGGGTCCGTAACTCCAGGAATAAGCTAATGGACGTCCTAAATGGTAACTGTCATGAGAATATGTTCTTCAGACATTGGTTGAGCGTGCACCGGAGTTGGAACAAAAAGTAAACTCATACTGTGTTACCTATACATTTTATTTTGTTATTTATTTTATATTTTATTACATTGTAAAAACATATGGGAAACTCCTGAAATAAACGATTTATTATTATATTATATTATTATTATTGATGGATTTCATGGTATAAGCAAAATGGCCATTTGTATTCCATTAGCTTGGCTTTGTTTTGGCTTAGCGTGTTTTAATCATACTGAGCTAATCCCAGTCTGTTTATTATTTTAACCGTTCTTTAGTTATGTTTCTTTATAACGAATTTTTCCTTTAGAAGTAGGATTACTTTGGATATTTCATCATTTATGAAAAAGTTATCCACGTCTAGACAATGTTTTGTAAAAAATTTCAATACCTAAAAGTTTTATCCCTATCACGTCATTAATATTATTTTTCATTTTCACGGTATTCATAGTTTAATTACCTAATAACTCATCGAATATCATATGCATAGAAATTAATTAAGTACCTACTTTATTGCTTTTAATATTGTCATCTAACTTATCCTTCCTCTATTCTTAAACCTTGCGAATCAGAAACGGCCAAAAGCGAAGCGATTGGCGGGATTTGATTATGATTAAAAAATAATTTAAAAATCAATTATTTCTGGTTGTAGATGTCACTACACAGACCACTTACCCAATATACATGAAATCGGTACAAATTTGCAAGCGAAAAATCCTGACAACGAAGACCGCGAAGCGGGGAGAGGGGTGCCGTATTAAAGAGTTGCGTCCATGTCGATAATATCTCTAGGTTACACGTCCCGCGAAGCAATTTTGCGCTAATGTTCGGGCAGACACGGGCGCCCTCCTGTCACATCACAGGTCTAAGGGGTCTGTGTATTCATACACTTTTTTGTTCACAGATCCTCCAACAACTACGCCGGATCCACCGAATTCTGCACATACGCAAGCAGACCAAGGTAACTCAATCTCTAAGTGCTCAGTAATTTTTATTGACTTATAGGTGCGATTCTATCATGACCGCCAAATCTAATCCTAAACCTATAAGCGCAACTGTCATAGTCATATACTACATCGCGTAAGAGCGAGCGGGAAGAATGATTATGTTTGAAGCCTTTGTCTCTTCATGGATAAAATATCTTTCATTTCTTCAATTCATCTCTTTTTCAGAACCCGATGATTACTGATTTTGATGGCAAAATTCAGAATCTTGGAAAAACCGGATCAACTGCTGGACTGTCTTAAAACGAGGTCCAGAAACAATTATTAGCTTGTTTTTGGTGCGAGCTCAATCTTATAACTATCAGAACTCAATGAATTTTGAACATCTGTCTTCTGCCCACTAATCTGTCTCTATCAAACTAATCTCGGATTCTAATTTTATGTTATTCATAAGCTCGTCCGCTATTCGCTTTTATATGATACAAGTATCTGCCTTATTTGACTCGGGTGGATGCATCTCTGCTTGGTGAAGTTGCCTGAAGTAATTTCCGTTTCGTCTCAGTTCACAAAGCTCATTGCTGCTCTACGGTTAAAATAGTTACCGTATTATTATTATTTATAATATGAGACTGCAAACAAGTTTTCGAGCACCTGATGGCAAGTGGCCATCACCGTCTATAGGCACCTATAACTCCAAAAGAGTTTTATGACCGTGAGTTTTTCAGATGCTATTGTTTTGCAGCTTGCTTTTTGTATTAAATGTTCCTATTCCCCCTTTTCTCATGTGGTTTAGTGACCAAAGCTATTTGTCAGAGTTATTCTGACGTGGCCTAACAACTGCTGCCGAGTGTCAGCAACCTGGACCTACTGCTTAACGTGCTTTCCAAGGCACGGAGGGGCTCAGATGAAAATGTCACTAGCGGTCTCCCATCCAGGCACTGACCTCGCCCAGCGTTGCTTAACTTGTACGATCGTTTTTATCGTGTACTCGCTACTAGACTACGAGCCCCACATTCATTATGCGTAACCTAATCGACAAACCGTCGTTTGACCTTGAACACATCTGGTCATTCCGCTGATGTTCCTTAGTACGAGGATAAACACTGGTCCAGTAAGGACCTATCAATCTAGGAATTGAAAACGCTTCTACTTCTTCTCGTATGGTCTAATAACCAAATCTATTATCAGAGTTGTTCAGGTCGCCCATAGGCTTCTGAATAACCTTACGATTGCTGTTGAACGACAACCGGGATCAACTTCTAACGTATTTTCCGGCACGAAGGGACTCAAATGAAAATGTCTTAAAGACGCTAAGGTTGTTCGTTTCATAGGGACAATCGTACCTGCCTGCCTATTTGCTTTTTATTAAAGTTCTTAACCTTATAATGGAAAATGAAATCACCAAAGTGCTTACCAAAAATGGTCATCGGTTTGGTCTTCTCGTCCTCAGCCAAAAACGTGGAGACCACACAGGTGTAGTTCCCGGTGAGTTCAGTTTCCGGGGACATGATACGCAAGGCCCGGTGCTGGGTGTAGATATTGTGGGACACTTTAAAGGAGAGGTCCAACTGTGAAATAAGTGGAAACATTTTTATCAGACTCCATAAACACCAGTGTATTGACCTTTAAAGCTTGAAGAGAAATATAATAAAACAAACAATACAATAGCTCCAGAGAAAGAAGAGAGACTGTATTGTCACCGAGATGTGAATGCTCTAACAACTTTATCTACCTCTCAAAGCATGAAAACAATAAGAATTAGACAAATAAGGAAATAGCTCTGCTGAAGCTTGAAGAGAAATAGAATAAGATCAAATAGAAAAGAGCTGAAGCTATTTTCTAGCATACATGTTCTGCCTTTATGACCTACACGCTGTGTCGTGACAGCTGATGACCGAACGTAAATAAATAAATAGTGTTACCATTGATCTGATGTTGTCCGTGCCTGAAGACGATCAGATCACTACAAGGTACGTAAACTTCTCTACTTTAGGTCAATTTCCCCAACATACCTTGTTCTTCAAAAGCCCCAAAGCCTGTGGTCTTTGCGGCGGTATCCACTGGTACACCGGCTGAGACTTGTCTTCGTAGAACCACTTCACTACCAGCCCAGTAACGTTACTGGTCACGAAGTCACAGTCCAACGTCACGGCGTCCCTCGTCCCGTACTGTATTACTTCTGGTACTCGCATGTTGATTATTCGTACTGATTGGACACCTGGAAACACAAAATTACCTTTTTAGGTTTCCGTACCTCATGAGGAAAAAAGGAACCCTCATAGGATCACTTTGTTGTTTGTCTGTCTGTGCGTCCGTCCGTTTGTCTGTCAAGACCGTTTTCTCAGAAATGCGTGGACGTATCAAGTTGAAATTAGTACCAAATACTCAGGTCTCCATTTTTTGTAGCCTCACACGTGCAGGGTATGTGGTGACAAACGTGAGTCCATGAAACATTTGTTGAGCGAATGTGACTCTGGCTAGAAAGTCGAAACTGAACCGTTCAACTTTCCATACAAACCTGTTAATTTTAGCGACTTTTATATAATTTCAGGTCCGATTTACTATCAGACTATAGCACTTTATTCGTTTCATATTGAATAAGATAAGAAAATAAGACAATATAATGAAAACGAAAGGCTTTCAAAGGTGCTTGATTATGCTGGAAATAAATGTTCAATAAATCATATAAAGATCTTACGCTTGTTCAACTGTTTTTTCAAGTTTTTCATGAATATACATGGAACTCAAAAGCTAGGAAAGGATCCATCCATTGATATTTTTTGACGATGAAATTTCACATTTCACATTTGGTCACATTACTGTCCTGAGAGAAATAGTTAAACCGTAGCGATCGTGTAATAAATTCCATAGCAAATTGAACAAGGTATCCTCAATCCACCCAACCCATAGGTACCTTAAAACAAAAACCAATTTATCCGAACAAGTCCGTATAATATTTGAGCGAGTATAATAGCGGGGGTTCCCAAAGGGTCAAATTCCAACGGAGGGGGACAAAAAATTAAAACATTCCCCCGAATATAGACGAAATCAATAATAACCGGACCCCGTATTAGTCCACTGAGACCTTCACGCTTTGCTGGATATGAGACAGGGAGGTATACAGGGGACGCTTTGGGGGGGCCAACTGAAAAAACAAAACTGGAGAATCCCACTACTAATAATATAATTAAAGCAAATACAATTTATACTCAAGCGCCGCAAATACTCACGACTGACTCCACATCATGAGTTTGCGGCGCTTGCTGTAGAAACAATGGGCCCATGGTCGACAGACTCAAAAAATATCATCCACGAGCTGTCTACCCGGTTGGTCCACATCTCGGGTGATCCCAGAGCTGGCAGCTACCTCGCTCAGCTGTTAATTATTGCCATACAGCGAGGAAATGCTGCCAGCGTCCTGGGCACCATGCCACAGAACGGGGATCTCGACGACGTGTTCGTTCTTTAGTTTGTAGTTTTATTTCATAAGTATTTTTTTTAAATATTAAGTTAGTTTTATTTTGTAGTAATTAGTTGTTTTTTTTTGCAATAAATTAAATCAAAGATATTGATATGCTACATTATACCACTGAAAAACCTCGAGTTCCCACGGAGAATTAGAAACCGAAGACCACTTTGCAGAGTGAAAGCTATAGTGCGCCAACGTCGTGCTTGCCGCTCCCATGGGGTAACAAGGATTGGCGGGGACGAGGTACCACAGTCGTGCGCTTCGCGCTCGCTTGCCCTCCCACCACACCGCCCGCAGCCCCGACGAGACCGTATTCCCTCGCTCCGCCAACCCCTGTACCCCGTGGGAGCGGCAAACACGACGTTGACGGACTATAGTCTCTAGTTTTAGTGAGGCGTTTTTTGAGTACAATAATGAGAAGGGTCACAATATTTCACTTTCACGTTTATGTTTCATCCTTGTTTCTGTGTGATATAGTTTTAAAGAATTCTAATAGAAAACAGCTCGTTGAAGTGGGTGTTTGTTTGCCTAGCAATGTCTCGTAGCAATGGTGGTAGAACTCCGTACACAGTACGCGTAAGTACCACCCTCTTACCTCTTTATGTCGTCAAATAGCAGTGCATTAGCATTACTGTGTTCCGGTTTGCAGGGTGCAGCAGTAACTGAGCGCAGGGACATTCCATATAGTGTGTGCCAAGCATGAATACAATGACATAAAATACATATTCTGGCACAGTTATTGGAGAATTCGCTATCCTTTTACGTACCTAAAGATGATGTCCTCACGATATTACTCGTTAGTGTTTTTTTAGAGCACTAGACTCGGACAGTAAGATTAAAAAAAAAATCTAATCCTTATCATAATATGCATGACTAATTTGAGAATCAAACCTGGATCTCAGTATTATAATTGTTTTCACATAAAGAGAGACTCCACGTAGCGAGAGTTGACGTAAAGAGAGTTGCGGTAATGGGAAAGCGACCTAAAGAGAGTTGCCCTTACGGGAACGCGAGGTTACGGGAATGAATCTACAGTACGACAACTTGGGCAAATTAAAAGATTCGACAAAAGGGTCTACAAAATGTCCCTGAATACGTCCTGACTTTGACTGGCCTTTGTTGGCTTATTTTATAAACGTAGCGGTTTTGTGGCTATTGTTTTTAGGGTTCAGTGGAAAAAGAGAATGTACCGAAAATCACAAAAAGTATTTGCATGAGTTTTTATAATCAAGTATCCCAGTCAAATTGTGATATTAGTTATTCAAGGCTCAGGTTCAGTTTTATAATATATTGTCAATGTCAATTAAATATAACTAATATTTAATTGGCAAAAGTTTGTTTCATTCCGGTCATATTTGGCGGTACGGCGACACAATGCATTCAACCAATCAGTTTTATGATCCACATTTAGTCAGTTGTTTCCATATTATAAACTAACTGACGTTAAAATTATACTATAAGTATATAAATTATTTATAAAGTGAAATTCCATAAAAAACTTTCACTTAGCTTTAATAATATTTTGTTCACAAAATTGGAATCTCTATTCTCTCCTTGCGTTTGTTTCCCAAAGAATATCATATCCAAAAAATAATCCTAATCATTGATGACGTTATCATCGCCGACGATCGCAACAATGAATACAAAGGCTTTTTATTATTATTTTGGCGAAAATAATCTGGGCCCGAATTGAAGGAACATCGTGCAGGGCGCATTAGGCGCTCGCTCGGCCGGAAACATCATATTATCGGCCGGCTTGTTGTCGGTTCGGGATCTTTCCGAATTGGGACATCTTGACGTGCAAAAATATACATATACACAATATATACATATACATATACGCAATATATTGACTTGCAATAGAGGGATGATTCTGATTCTGAGTTCCGGAAAGTTCAAACTCAAATTATATATTATATTTCTTCTTTAAAAAATACACATGACACTCATGGCCCAATATCGGTCTTCTGTAATTAGGTATGCAGTTTCAACGACAATGGTGATTACGCTCTGTCCTGACACAACCTATATTTATTTTTAACATATTTCCCCCGCATAGATTAGGTACTCAAGTAATTAAGGAACATTTAATGCGAATGAAACTCTGTAGTTCGTAGGTATAGGATCGTTTAAGGATGTTGGCTCGATTTTGCTAAATAAAATCGGTGGTTCATCAACTGACTTAATTTGACAGTTTTTATCGTTACGTTAGCCTTTGACTTCGAGAAGTTAAGCTCACAATGTAAAATGTGATGTCGTTATAATAATGGGGTTTCAAGGTTACATTTAAAAAAGAAAGAAAGTACCGATAGGCCTGGTAGATGGCACTGACTGGTCTGACGTCAACATTAAATGCGTTGTTATTGCTTGTAACTTGGGCTTTTCGTATTTTATACCTAGTATTAATTTATACTGTATTGTTTAAATTACACAAACAAACAAATAATAATAAATTATTCAGCTGACACGATTTTTTTTTTCATGTGAGGTCTTTTTTACGCACTTCGGTGCAACGCCATCTATTATCGACTTTAAATGCTTTTTTTTCTTACAACTGTCACTTAGAAAACCCCTCATTCAGATAGTTTCGGAAACAGGAGTGTCCGAATTGAGAACAATCCAAAGACAAGGAAGCCGGTGGAATATTATTTCGTGGTTTCCTATCAATTCCGCGAATTCGTTTGAGTTTTCCTCCCTTTTTGTTATTGTCAAATATCTGGGCTTGTTAATATTGGAAGAGCTTCCTGATATCTTTGGAACTGAGCAATTGTTCCGCTTTAATTATTCGTGGAACTTTCGATAGAGTTGGAATTTCGGAAACAAAATTGAAGTTACTTTAAAATCTTGAATATATTTCAGTTTAGTGGACTTTGAATATATTTTATGTCTAATTTAGGATGCTATTGTTAACAAGAAGTTTGGCCTAAATTGGCTTCGACCGGAAATTGTTTCGGTTAATTGAAATTAATTCCGTTTATTGATAAAAAATGGTAAGATACAAATATAGGACCTTCACTTACATCGAGTAAGCTCGGGCCATGATCCACCACGCGGGCCTATTGCGGATTGGCGGATTACACACGCCTTAGTTTTTTTTCTACGTCATGCAGGTTTCATCCTTCATCAGGTGCCCGAGCAGTGGAGACATAAAAATAGACTCATGATGATCTTCTTCTTTGTCCCGTCTATTCGGGGTTGGCTCTCCTCGATCTTTTGCGCCAGGTCGATCTGTCCTGGGTTGTCGGATCAGTTAGTTGGTCTCTCTCTAGATCTTTGCGAACTGTGGATAAGCAAGTGGCCGGCGAGCGTCTTCTACCCCTCGGTGCGTCCGGAACTGCCACAGCCTTGCGGACGACGTGATCTTCGTCTCGCCTCATCACGTGGCCGTACCATTTAAGACGGCTTTCAACAAGTTTTTCTGGGATAAGAGCGACCTTGAAACTACCCCTTATCTTATCCTGATTGGGTGCCAATGTGGCGGCACTTCGACCCATTGGGATCTTTTGTGCTCTCCCCTTTCCTTTATGCTCCTTCCTCCTCCCTAAAGATATAACTCAGTAGGTCCGCTATGCAGCTCATGGGAAGGAGCCTGTAGTCTTCTGGTTCCGGAGAGGCCGACCCCAGGAGACTCATTCGCTTTCTAGCCAGTGAGTCACATTCACACAGGTGTTTCATGGACTCCGTTTTGTCACCACAGGCTACCAACTACCCCTTACATACTCGCTCCGAATTCTATCGAGTCTCGTCACCCCTCCCATCTGAGCATTTTCATCTCTGCCACGTGAAAGGAGTTTGTGTTCGTGAAAAAATAGACTCATGATGATGATAATACAAATATGGGTAGTCCAAAGACACTCAATAGTCCAAAGATCTTCAAACAGCTGTGATTATCTCAGTTTCACATCGACAGTGGGAGAGTTGCGTACCACCTGCCTACATGCGTACAAACCGACAGGGAAACGCTCATATTATCCAAGTTACTTACCGTGACAACAGCACAATTCTATTTTCATAACATCACATAGATTCACATCGTTACAAGTACCAAGGTATCCCAACACAGATCACTTACCCCATAGACCTGTAACAGTACAGCGCCCGTGTCTGCTCGTACATGAGCGCAAAATTGTTTCGCGACACGTGTAACCTAGAGATGTCTCTAATACGGCATTCCTGTGCTTCGCTTCGTCTCTATGCGCTTGTCAGATTTGATATAAATATATAAGTAGATTGAAGCTCAGAACTCTTAATATCCAGCTATAATAAACTAATCAGCATAATGCTAAATATGTATTGTATATCGATTTTCATATGAAGGTAAGGTTATAATAAAATTAGATTTATACACAAATTGTTTATTCATGTTCTGACAAATAAAATAAGCAAGGTAACGAATTAATACTGTCACCATTATAATAGCCTTATTTATTATGACACATCTATCGTTTATATATTTTACATTCGTTATAAAATACTCCTAGTACATAAATAAGTTTATTATTATAATGTATACAAGTATCTATAATATGTACATTATATTTATTTAATAGACTACTAGTTATATTATATACTAATACAAATAAATATCTATCAGCGTAGTTTACACAAAAATATACATTCAGTTATAATAACATTCATAAAAACAAATAGAAGTAACAAGGAAACTTAACTTACGTGAACACTCCTCGGTGGTCTGACACAGACTGACTTTCTGACACCCTTACTTTCGCTTTTATAGCCGACCGAATTGTAATTCGACCAATCACAGACGACCATGCTGATTGTTCAAATAAAAACCACTTAAACAAGCTAACAAAACATAATTATCCTTAAAAATCATTAAATAATATTAGACGACAATTGTAATTCATAATAATCACTTTTACAGCAAATATTTCAAAAATAACACAATCGATATTTGTTTTGCTTTTAAATGTCCACTGTTTTCGAACTACCCCACTTGTTTAAAAATAAAAGTACGTCGCAAATATAATTTGATCAGTAAAAATAATATTCAAAAATGTAAATATTCTGTCACGGCCATACTGACATGTACTTCGCTCTCGAAGTACATAAATATTTCTTACACTATGTCCAAATGATCTCAATGTAACCAAATCCACTTCTCACATTAAGTGGAAAACAACTTTATTATAATCGATACTTATCTCAAAATCAAACATTTGTAATTGCTACTGTCATACCTCTCACATTAGGTTGACAAGTCAGCAATAGTATCTTGCTACTGTCCCACCTCTCACATTAGGTGAACAAGTCAGCAATGTTCACTTGCTACTGTCCCACCTGTCACATTAGGTGAACAAGTCAGCAATATTCACCTGCTACTGTCCCATCTCTCACATTAGAAGTACATAGCAGTATTCTCATACATAATAGTAATCAAACCTTACATCTTATAAATATAACATCTTATATATATTTATTACAAATTATACAAAGAGATCATGTAATTTAGACATTAGATTCCGAGGGTGCTTCAATCAAAGCATGTTCATCTACCCATTCACCATGCCACAGTTTCAGCTTGTCTTTCGCTACAATTATGTTTCTCAAGTTGCCCTGACCTCTAAGAGAATACCTGTCATTTGGAAGTAGAGCGATAATTTCGTAAGGACCTTTAAACCTCTGGCTTAGTTTATCGCGGCGTCGGTGGTCTTGATTTACATAGACTATATTTCCTACTTCGAATGATTTACTATCTCTTCTCATACTGTCAAATCGATTTTTAAATTTTGTTGCCTCTGAACACAAACGTTGATTTGCTAATTCGCGATCCGCCCTTACATTGATATTAGATTCAGGAATATTAACACAATCCAATCGGGCCTGAATGGAGGGAATGTTAGCGTTACAACCAATTAGTAAACGAATAGGGTTGAAACCTGTTGATTTTTGAATAGTCGTATTAATTGACTGTTGAACCTTCCATAACCCGCTTGGCCAGTCTGACGACCCACATTCGCTACATATCGTTCGACCTGACCGTTCCCTCGTGGGGTACCCGTAGCAATCATATGATGCTCGATTTGTAATTCTGTGAATAGTAACGTAATTTGAAGTGAACTGAAATTAGTACCTAAGAGATATATTCTAAATTGCTTCAACGCATTATAAATGGCCAATGTTTCTAAATCATACGAGCAGTATTTAGATTCGGCAGGCGATGTTCTTTTACTAAAATAAGCAACTACCCTTTTGATATTATCAACTCTTTGTACTAGAACTGCCCCGTAGCCTAACGAACTGGCGTCTGTGTAAAGTTCAGTTGGTAATTTTGGGTCCAATACAGTTAACAGAGGTTTACTTGTCAAATGTTTAATGACGTAATCCCTAGCCTCATCCTGCTCAAATCCCCATTCCTATTTTTGATTGTTTTTGGTTAATTTAGATATACAGGCCGTACGAGTGGCAAAATTAGGTATAAATTTTCTAAAGTAACTCGCAAGGCCCATAAATTGGCGCACTTGCTTGATGTTAGTGGGGACGGGAGAATGAACTAAAGCAGCTACCTTTGTTTCACTAGGTCTCACACCATACTGCGATATTTGCCTTCCAAGGTACTCAGCAGGTCCATTACAAATAACAAACGGCATTTTTACAAATTCGTAATGACCACTTGGTGTCACAAAAGCTGTGTATTTCACGGAATCCGAAGACACTGGAATTTGATAAAAGCCATTTTTCATGTCTATGGAAATAAAATACTTTACCTTACCAAGCTTATCGATTTGGTCCTCGATGAGAGGAAGGGGTATCGGTCTTTTTCTAAAATTTTATTTAGTGCTCTAAAATCCACACACAATCGATCGTTACCGTCTTTTTTCTTTACTAATATTACGGGGCTCGCAAATGAAGAATCACTCTCACGAATTATTTTTTTGACTAAAAGTTCTCCAATGATTTCATCCACTTTCTCTCTTTCGACCGGGGCCAATCGATATGGGCGGTAATGGACAGTATCGTTCCCCTTCAACCGTAACTTTAGTTCACCTGTTTTAACTGTGCCTATCTCATCCAAAACAGAAGGATATTTTTCAAAAATGCTTTTAATTTTTTCTTGCAAGTCAATGTCTAAGTGTTCAATTTTAGATGTTAATTGTGACAACGAAGGAATTAAATTCACCTCTGCTTTGGTTTCGATAGGTTTTCTAACTAAGCGACAACTAGTTGAATCAGTAATAATTTCTACATCAGGGTATTGCACGGCATTCCTACCTATAAGAAGCTCGTAATCGAAATCACCGTCCCTAACTACGTTTATATCAAGTTCCAAACTGAAATCATTGCAAAGACATGTATTTTATTTTTTCCTATTCCACTCAGATACATAGATATGGGAGTTAGATGACAACCCAGTTTCTTTGCGATCGATTCTTTGATTAAGCTACAACTTGCTCCGGTATCTATGAGGGACCTTATTGGCAAACCGTTGATAGAAACTGGTGTGAGATCTAGTTCAGTTTTCCTAAAAAATTAACTTCTTTTGTTGGGACTAAAGTTATCGCGGCAGATTTTTTCGATTCAGCACGTAGCTTGTGGAAACAATCGTTTTCATTGTGGCCTGCCCTTTTACAATAAGTACATGTCCTTATCTGAACGTCATTAGGTTTAGGAACTTGTGGAACCTGGCTAACTGAAACTTGTACACTTTTTGGACATTGAGATTGGAAATGTCCGGATTGATTACACAAGAAACATTTTTTGTCGGTGCTAAACTTTGGTCGCTTGATTCCACTGGGTCCTGAACCACTACTATCTTTACTAGTTTCTAGAGGTCTCTTCCTAGTCTTCACATATGTTGACAGCAAGGAGATAAGTGCTGCGGTAGTAGTGACACCGTTGTTCAATGACGCCATTTTAACGTCAACGTCACTGATGCCACCACAGACCAGTTCGATCAATTGTCCATCCGTGAAAGTCACTTTAGTGTTACGTAGTAACCTTAGTTTCTCCCTGGCATATTCACTGTAAGATTCTGCGGCATCAGACGAGTACAGAACCGCTTTACTGAGTCGTTCAGATAAATTTTTCTTCTCTGGGTAAGCATCAATAATATCTCTGCGGAGATTTTCCCAGGACCTGCCTTCCGAAGGCTCCCATGATTCGAACCATAATATCGCAGAGCCCTTCAGGGCCTTACCGGCTTTAGCTGCGGTCTTGATGCTGCTCCACTTCAGTTCCTTAGAGAGGCTCTCCACGCTGTCGCACCAGCTAGCAGATCCGCAGTCGTTTCGATCGGGATCGAACAGCGGCAGCGCAATGTCATCATCCTTCTGGTGTGTAGTACTAACAGCATCGCGGATCGCCCGGAGGAGACCAGTAATCGCCTCAGCATCCATCCTGAAACTTACATCGGTTTATGTTAGTAAAAGCACACAGGTATCCCACTTCTGATGTCAGATTTGATATAAATATATAAGTAGATTGAAGCTCAGAACTCTTAATATCCAGCTATAATAAACTAATCAGCATAATGCTAAATATGTATTGTATATCGATTTTCATATGAAGGTAAGGTTATAATAAAATTAGATTTATACACAAATTGTTTATTCATGTTCTGACAAATAAAATAAGCAAGGTAACGAATTAATACTGTCACCATTATAATAGCCTTATTTATTATGACACATCTATCGTTTATATATTTTACATTCGTTATAAAATACTCCTAGTACATAAATAAGTTTATTATTATAATGTATACAAGTATCTATAATATGTACATTATATTTATTTAATAGACTACTAGTTATATTATATACTAATACAAATAAATATCTATCAGCGTAGTTTACACAAAAATATACATTCAGTTATAATAACATTCATAAAAACAAATAGAAGTAACAAGGAAACTTAACTTACGTGAACACTCCTCGGTGGTCTGACACAGACTGACTTTCTGACACCCATACTTTCGCTTTTATAGCCGACCGAATTGTAATTCGACCAATCACAGACGACCATGCTGATTGTTCAAATAAAAACCACTTAAACAAGCTAACAAAACATAATTATCCTTAAAAATCATTAAATAATATTAGACGACAATTGTAATTCATAATAATCACTTTTACAGCAAATATTTCAAAAATAACACAATCGATATTTGTTTTGCTTTTAAATGTCCACTGTTTTCGAACTACCCCACTTGTTTAAAAATAAAAGTACGTCGCAAATATAATTTGATCAGTAAAAATAATATTCAAAAATGTAAATATTCTGTCACGCTCATCGTCGACAGAATTTTTCGCTTGCAAATTTGTACCGATTTCATGTCTATTGGGTAAATGGTCTGTGTATCCCAATAAGTGGAATTTGATTTAAGTATGTATGTATATTTTTGCACGTCAACATTTTTATAAATTTATATTTGTACCACTTTGCATCTGAGCCCCCCCGTCGGAAAGCACGACAAGCATTGTTGGTCCGAGTTGCTATCGCTCAACAGCAGTCGTTAGGCCATGTCACAGGCCTGCAGCGACCTGAAAATTCTGACAATTTGTTTGGTCACTAAACCACACGAGAAGAAGAAGACCAACCTTTGCAAAGGCAAGGGACCAATATTGATGAGAGAAATTGCAAAAATCTTTCAGCATGACATCTTTTGGATGGTAAAGAATAACCCCCCATTATTTTAGTGCTGACCAATCAAAACGCATTGTCAAATTTTACAGCAATCACGAAAGGAACACCAAAATTTTGGCTGAATGTGAACATATTTCAGGAAAAACTAAAGGAACATATTTTAAATAGGTAGCCTTGTTAATTATAATTTTTAGATAATTGATTTCCGAGACAATAATAATTGTATATGGAATTAAATAAATGAATGAAATGAAATGAAGAAAAAAAATACCGGAATCCTTTTCCCTTAAGGCTATTCAGTTTATATTTTAAGCACAAGCTTAGCGTGAGCTCGATTTACAAACGTCTATGGAATTTGACGTTTGTAAGAGGGAGCCTCAAAATTGTCTATGGATATCTTTGTTGTCCGTCTATCCAATCAAGGTATTTTTTCGGTGCAAAGTTCTTCGCGTATGACTCAGTCGGTATACATATGGTGTAGGTATCCTAGTTGAGTATGAATTATGAGTGGTTGTGTGTGTGTAGGCGTGACCGAGGGTGTGCAACGGTGCGATGCGCCGGCGCAGCGGACGGTGCCTTACTCGCGACGTCTCTGACCTGACGAGTATTGTTTGCAAAATAGTTGGCGTATTACGTTGAAATACTTTTATTTCTTAACTAACTTCGAGAACAGCACCAGGAGAATTCAGTTTAGCTCGTCTTCAATACAGCAATGCCCTCCTTGTCTCGGAAAGCACGTTAAGCAGTTGGTCCCGGTTGTTGTCATTCGAGAGCAGTCGTAAGGCCACGTCAGAGGTCTACGGGCGGCCTGAATAACTCTGACAATAGATTTAGTCACTAAACCACACGAAAAGAAGAATGCCACAATTCCCGAAGGCAGAATACCTTTGCCTTTGGGAATTGTGGTATTCTTCTAACCAGTAACCAGTGCGTCCTACCAGTGATGACTACTATAGAGCCGAAACGTAGAACTGACAGTAAGGGTGGCCCACAAGTTTAAAGTCGCTCAGCTATCTGTCGAAAGAGCTATGCTTGGCGATTAGAGGGTGGTTCTACGAGCGGCCTGAACAACTCTGATAAAAGGTGTGGTCACTAAAAGAATATGGACACAAAATTCACGATTTGAGTACGATATCACGGTAGCTCTGTTGGAATAGAGCGTGCCATGAATGGAGAGGTTGGTTCTAATGCCGGTCGCGATGAAATTTTTTCTCCATTTATCATTTAGATTTTCGTTTCGCATAGCGCATATGCAAGAAAATATCAAAATGTTTGGTCACTAAACCATACGAGAAGAGAGAGAGAGTGAAGAGAAAAATAAATGAATTTAACCACCAAGCTTCCGTCACCTCCGTCGCCACCCAGCTTATGATAGGTACACTAAGGAATAACGATTATTCGAGAAATTTATAGACCCAGGGATCCGTGGACAGACTACAATCAAGAGGGGATCACCTTCAAAATTCCAATACTCCCACTTCCTGCCACGTGTCCTTAAATTATCCACTAAATTAAACTCCAAAAAGGCTAGAAAGATGTCTTAATGAGCGAGAAAGCAGATTAAAATACACAAGGGTGAACGAGACAAGAGAACATTAGCATGTGTATCGAAATCATGAGGTGTGACGGACGCGTGCGCAACGTTCCACTTAGTTGGCAAGCCGTTGATGATAAGATGCGATAGTGGCGGCCATATTGTCTTTCTGTTTCAATTTAAAACACTTGCAGGTTTAAGTAATTAACTATAGTAATTAAGATAAGAAATAGTGAGATCAGAATCACATTTACGGCCGTTGAAGCTGCCAGACACCTGTCAAATCTGATTGCACTCCAATAATTGTTTCCTTTTTTAGGGTTCAAGAGGAAAAAGGGAACCCTTATAGGATCACTTTGTTGTCTGTCTGTCCGTTTGTCTGTTAAAACCTATATCTCAGAAACGCGTGGACGGATCAAGTTGAAATTAATACACAGTACTCAGGTCTGCAACCTCATGCAGCCGTTAAAAAAATCAAACTTCTACGTTAACCCAATCAAAAGACTTAGGCCGCTTATGTCGCATTCCGGTCGATTTCTTGCACATGCCTCCCACTTAGATGGCTCGATCCTTTATCTCTTCATATGACTCTTATGAACGTCTTTAAATCTGAGGACTGGCAGCCACTCTCTCGATTGTCGTTCTGGAGTTTAGGGTACAAAATGTGTTTCGCCACCCTTTCCTCAGGCATACGTAGGACATGTCCGCACCATCTCAACTCAATTGTCGCCTCATTAGATATGCCTCTATTCTAGCCTAGATTGCATACAATGAATAATGATCGAAGGAGTTATCATCTGGAGGTGGACATATAAACACGCACTTCATTCTTTTCTTAATAAACACTCATCTGTAAATAATGACAGTAACTAATTTACGTGTGTCCAGATTCCAGATATGAAAAGTACGTACGCATAACCTACGAGACTTGATGAATGACGGGGTTTATTAATCCTGAAACTGACCGCTCACCGCGCGCCCCTCCTCATTGGCGCGGTGAGATGCGAAAAGCATTTCCCCAAGTAAAAAAAGGGGGAGCAAACAATCACACCAAATGACAAGCTTTATAGCAACGGAATTTATGCTAGAGAGCGAATTTACTGCAGCAACTCACGATTATGCTGCTGTATCTATACGGGTACTAACATATTACTTTATTTTGCAAAAACTTCATTATCGACCGTATTGCAGAATAATTCCGTGTTATCTTCCACCCTAAACCGGTTAATACTAGTTCGTGTTAAGCACGCGACCAAGACGTGTGTTCACGGTCTGATGCACCGAAGACATGAGCACAAAGGTGCTTTGTTTTTGTAACGGACAGGAAACTCGCTTTTGTGAGCACGCGCCGGTTTTTGCTCTCGTAAATACCTGCCTGGGCGCAATATGCGAGGCCTTTCTAGGGTTCCGTGCCTCAAAAGGAACCCTTATAGGATCACTTTGTTGTCTGTCTGTCTGTCCGTCTGTCTGCCCGTCCGTCCGTCCGTCCGACCGTCTGTCAAGACCTATATCTCAGAAACGCGTGGACGGATCAAGTTAAAATTAATACAAAATACTAAGGTCTGCTACCTCATGCAGCCGTGAAAAAATCAACCTTCTACGTTAACGCAATCAAAAGATATGGCAGTTTATGTCGCAGTGTATGCGCATATTTGTATGAAAAAGCAGAAAACTCAAAACCTATAGGGTACTTTCCGATGATCTAGAATCATGAAATTTGTCAAGAAGCTAGGTCTTACAGTAGGAGTATAGGAATCAATCCGAAAACTGTATATTTGAAATTACATCCCTCCAAAAATATTTTTTTAACTCTTCGTTAGAGCAAAGTTACGGGGTTAGTATGTTGCGTTGCACGATGCCTCGGTGCGCGAGTCCGACTCGCACTTGGCCGGTTTTTTTATAGTACAATATGACTTCTTAGCTTGTAACATGAGAACAACTATTCTTCTTCTTCTTATGATGCCGTTAGGTTGGCGACCATTATGGCAATCAGCACTCTCGACTACGCCGCACGAAGAAGAGACCTGGTACTCTTGCCGTACCGTTGGCGTAAGTTCCTGAACCATGATATTCTTCTTCTACCTGGCCTTCACAAGGCCTGATACAAGTAAGAGCAAATAATAACAGTACCAATTGACCTTCACCTAAAAATGTATGTCCTTTCTATAGTCCCTACGAAAGAGGTCTCCAATGTCTAATTCCAAAAGAATAACGCAAACTCCTCGAAGCGATACCAACTCACTGCTTAATGTTAATAGGGGTTGCTCTCCATTGTCACTTTTGCTTGTGAATTTTTAAAGTGAACACAGAGTGAGTTAAAAGTTCGGTATACCTTAGGGTTCCTATGAGTTCTAGTAAAAACGGACACATTCGAAGAAAGCGCATTGAATGCATATTTCGATGTGATTCTGTCGTGGTTCCCAAAACTAAACCTAACTATCCTTGATATGCTACCATCGAGAGAGAACGGAACAAGTGTTAAAGACAATAAAATCTATGTCCGTCATTTCTATTGTAATTATTTTTTATCACCATCAATCATCTTTTGAGTGGAAGCCCGGCGGCAGGAGGAGGCCAGGTCGTCCTGTACACGGCTGGAGGAGGTCGGTGACAGAGCCGAGCTGAAAAGGACTCACTTGGGAGGTGACGGAGGAGGCGCAGGACAGGGAAAAGTGGAAGAATACATCGGCAGACCTTAGCTCCACCTTGGAGTCATAGTATAGTATATAGTGTGGTATTTTTAGCTAGTTCATATACCATCAGACTCTCACATTAAAGAATGTAATCAACCTAACTAAACTTTTGTCCTATACGTAAGTAATTGATTTTATTCCTTTTATTTGAGACGAAAAAGAAGAAGACTTTGTTATTATTATTTCGAAGTTTTAGTTTTATAGAATAGCATCAATAACTCATATATACGTATCTCCAATGAAGCCTACAGTCCTATTCAACCGTTGGTTACGGCCGTGCATAATGATTTTAGTAAAGAAATAATGTCAGAGCTTCATGGTTACCCCACTACACACTCCAAAAAAGCGAAGTGCGGCTAACTTCTCAAGAAGTTATCCCTCTTGATTTGCATAACACGTGGCAGTCTTTTTGTGACAATCTTTAGACATCAAGTTTTTGAGACGGCAACTTTCTCGGAGAGTTTGTGTGAATCGCATATGAATACGAGTGGAGTTATCTGTGAGGTTTTTGTTTCTGGAAAGTTACTCAAATATACCGAATACTTTCGAAGTCTTTCAGCAGTCATAGGTCTCTGTGCGACTTTGAACTTATGTGATAGACTAATCATCAGTGTCCACGTTTTCGCTTTCTAGATCATCATCATCATCGTATATTATATTTATACAGTGACAGTCAAAGCAGCTCAGTGAGCTATCGAAAGAGCTATGCTTGGCGTTTATTTGGTGGATAGAATAATAAATGACTTTATAGGTACGCCAGAGAACAAAACTAGTTGACAATTGTCATAGAACCGATAGGGCAGACGAGTTCTCGAATAGAGGCCACGAACGAACGGGTAAACGTAATGAGGGACCACCAGATGAAAAGATGAGCAAGTCGGGTTGAGAGTCGTACCTTGGGAGACTCCTGCGTACACCAGTGGAATGATAGATAATAAAACTTATCTTACTGTAGCATGACTCAGTCTTAATTGTAGTATTAATGTATACAAATATGGCTTTACTGTCCTTAATATTTAGAAGTCATTCAAAAACATGGGCACAATTTAAATCATTTTAGTTCATATTCCCAAACGCATTAAACAGCACAATTTGTCCACATTCAAGTTTTAATTTAAATTTTCGATATTCTGTTGCTTTACGCTCATGTTAATCAACAGGTCATTCAAAACGCGCCACGATCCAATCGCATATTGCCGAAGGGCAGGAAAACTAACAGACGATAATTGAATCGAAAGGCTACGCTTGGTTCCATTGAAAATAAACATAGACTTTATTTGCTGTAAATATGTGCGCAAAAAGTACAGTTTGGTTGAAGAAAACTGTCAGTCTACGACATGATAAACTATGATGATGACGATCGTGCACTGGAAGATGGGACGGCGCCTACTATGAGAATCCACCTGCATAGATACCCTGGCGCCGCGCCGTCCCCTCTTCCAGCAACATCATCAAAGGCCGGCTACCGCAGACTAAACGGTGCAAATATGCAGGTCTCAGTGGAGACTGCAAAATGATAAAAATGACAAGAACTGTTAAAAAGATAAGAACTGTTACAATTCTTGTTAAGTTACATTCACTGTTACATTCTTGTATTCGGTAAATGTAGGTACGTAAGTTTTTCCTTCGAAAAAAAAAACCGAGGAAAACTCATTGGTACATGGCTGACCTGACCGGGGATCAAACCTGAGATCTCCATATCGCAAGTCCAGTGACCCAACCACTGCGCCATCGAGCTCTCACTCTTACAACTGTAGAATGTATCAGACAAGAGCGACTTCAATCTAAGTTCGTGCTCAAGCTTGTTTTCTCATTTCAGCATCTTGCGAAAAGCCAATCTCTCTGACCTTCCTTTTATTTTATTAATATTCCTAAGCGATAGTAATAAATCGAGCATTCCTCCCTTCTAAGTGAGTGGGCACAGTATGCCAGTGGCGCAGCCAGTGAAGCGTGGCAGGCGACAGATGCCACGCCACCGCAGTATCGGAACTCAGGAGGGAGAACAGAGGGTCTTCGTTGATTATCCCGTTTGTACTAACCATATTGGACAAATATTGTGTTCTTTCATTTGCGCGTAAAAAGGAAGAATGTTTGATTGAAGATAAATGGTTTTTTGGCTTAGGTGGCTCTCACCCTCCAAAAAGGGTGAGATACTGACCTTTCAAAAACGTTAGTGGTCGTTTCACCCAACACTTGGGTGAGTTGACTATTTCCATGAAGTGAGGTGGTCAACTCACCCTGCTCCAAAGGTTACGTTTATGGAGATCTCAAATTGATATATTGTCCACATCTATACCAATTTTAACTATCAAAAATGCCAATAACTGTAATTTGGCTTTGAATGATATAAAACTAATAGGTACGGCTAAATCATTCTTCACACTTTTGTAACTGGTCTCAGTGCTATCGAAATTTAATAATTTGATTCGTTTGCTGTTGATATTGCCAAAAAGGTTGTTGGATAAAGACGATTTTTTTTAAACAAGAGACAATATAAATAAAATGACATTGCCACATTTCAATGGAGCTTTGCCCCACCTACAAAACTACGAGAACGTTGAAGCTGTACCTATCATTTTGTTGGGGACTTATTACAGGTTTTATATTGCATAATCATTTTCTGAATTCTTAATTAAGCTGTTTTTTCGACTCGTTTGATGTACAAAACTTTATTTTAAACCAAAAATTTTAATAAAAAATGGAGATATTTTTACATTTATTCGTTATCTTGTTCATGCGGTTGATGGAGGGGCAGAATCTGGCATTGTCATTTCACCGCTAATTTGTAGCTGCATCTTCAATGTTTCTAAAGAATTTTTTTTTATTCAATTTGAATACGTTTTGACATGGGATTGACACCCGTAAAGACCCTTCTAACCGTTTCCGAATCTAATAACGTCCTGTATTTGACGAGACAATTGGTAGTGTAGGGAAAACAGTGCTATAAATGTTTTGTAATTAAAAAACGATTTTTTTGAATTTACTTTTACCCCATTTTGCAAGAATATTTTTTTTTGGTGTTTGTTATGCTTTATCCTACATAATTTTTTACATACCTATTAATAACACTCAACAAAAATATACAAAGAAATTAGGTTGTACAAAAGCGGACTTGTCCCGCTCAGGGAATAACATTTATAATGTAGGAATATTTTTAATCGGTGCATAGTTTTGAGAAAATCTAAACCTAAATTAGGTCCCTGAATACTTTTATATTCCCTGTATAATTTTAGACTATATTAAATAAACCTAGTTGTGGAGTTATTCAATGACACTTACCTACAATATTTTTTTTCTCGCACAGGTTTCGTAACAACTTTTATGTGGAGATACGTCGCATGAATCCGTTGGAGATGACAATGATTTATCATTTATGGAGGTATTATGTACACTCGAGGGCACAGTCAGTGGTTGGCGCCAGGTATCTGAAATTCAATTACTTTTGCGCTCACCTCCAAATTTTTGGGATAAATCAGTTGTTTATCCTGCATAAAGGGTATAAAGGGTAATGTTTATGAGTATATTATATAATGTAATTGTATGTACGACGGTTTCTTTGTGGCCTCAATAGCTTGATAGATTTTGAAATGTGTAATTTCGTCTTGATAATTACCTCTATGCAATCAAGACCATGAGTCTTAGTCTAGATCACACATTTTATGAGGTAATACAACCGATGTTTTATTTAATTCTGTAATTTCTATATTTGTTAGTTATGCTATAGACTCTCAGCATCCAGAACGGCAAAAATATTTTAGAATCTTTTACGATTCTAATAGGAGCCATTTTGTTTTGTGTCAAGCTCATCCAATTTTTTTGGCAAAACTGGCAGCTTCGAATAAAGACGCATATTCAATCCGCTATCGACAAATAGTTGTAAATTCGACATCATATTAATGTTAAGAGTTGAAGTATGATTTCAACTCTTATCACGCATGAAATAGGAACGGAACGAAGTTTATATCGGTGTGAACTCTTCTCCATAATATTTTTCTGGAAGCATACATTTTTCACCCAATAATATTATAGTAACTAAATATTGTCTGTGTTTCTATTTACAGCTTATATCGCGAAGATGCATTAAGAAGTCGTTCTTTGTTTCTGTTCCGCTCCAAATAGAACCGTCTCTATGAATATTTCATAGTGCTTTTTTAAAATGCCACTTATTTTAGCTTACTTTAATGCTATCATACATTGCCAATACTATAAATTCTAATAATTAAACGGTCTAATATTTGCATCTTGAGTTTTTTCTTCAATTAAACACCACAGGCTACTTACCCAGTAGACATGAAATCAGTAAAAATTTGCAAGCGAAAAATTCTGTCAACGATGAGCGCATAGAGACGAAGCGTGGGACAGGGGTGCCGTATTAAAGAAATGCGTCCATGTCGATAATATCTCTAGGTTACACGTGTCGCGAAATTTTGCGCTCATGTGCGGGCAAACACGGGCGCCCTCCTATTAGGTACAGTCTATAGAATAAGTGGTCTGTGTGAAATACCTAGTGTTTTTATTTTAGTAGAATTCTTTAGTTTTATTGAATTTCTTCCTATACATTTTCCTTATAGCAATTTCAGTGACATGACTGTGAGGCCATGTGAAAGAGTTCGTCGAAACACTGTTCGATTATCCCATTAGAAGCAATTTGCTCATTTAGTTGTCACATATCATTGTGATAAGTGAATATTTTAGTGTCACGAATGCTGTCTTAAGTATGTTATACGGTCCATATTGTCGCATAATGGTTCGAGCACATTATGCCGGGCCGCAACGTGTCGGGGCTGAGCGTAAAAATCCGCTCAAATCGCTTTAATACAATTTGTATGAACTATCTATCGTACACTGTGTCGGGCCGTAGCGGCTCGCATTATTGCGAGGCGGATTTGCCTCCGTGCGATGCGGGTCGCCCCGCCCCGCTGCGCCCCGACACAGTGTGCTATAGCAAGCGGATTGGAGTGCACGCGCGCCCGTGTTCATTTTACGATATCTGGCAGTACACTGTACTCAAAATCCGTCAATGCGCTGCGACCCGGCCCGTCACTAATGTGCATTTTGCGGCCCGCCCCGACACGCTGCGGCCGGCGCTATAATGTGCTCGAACCTTTAGGCTGTGTTTCCACCAGCAATATCGAGGTAGCAGGATATGTAGCTGTGAAATCGTCGACTCAGAGGTGATCTAATTGAGACATATGAAATTCTCATGTAGAAATATAACCACAGATCTTCACCGTTTCTTTGAGACTAAAGACATACGTCCATTGCGAGGACACCATATGAAAATCTACCGCACTATCGCCAATACCAAAATCGCTCATCACTTCTTAAGTAACAGATTTGTCTACGCATGGAATAAACTGTCTGATGATGTGGTATCACCATCAGTGAACTCTTTTAAAAATCGCCTCGACATGTGGTTAAAAACAAACATATAAATAAGCAATATGTTTAGTGAATCATATGAACTTACTAGGTGTTGCATGGTGCGCGGGCCGCGCGCGGCCCGCGAGACGGCTTTGTTTTCGTGTTGTAGGCGCCGCAACTAAATAAACATTATCCGGTTTGTTCGCTGTGCGAATAATTCGTGCAAGCCATCCACTAATTATATCAAGCACCGCCCGAAAGTTGCAAGTTCAAAACTCTGTGAAAAACATTTATTTCGAAAAGAGTTTGCTCATTTAAAGTAGGTTATTGTTGTGATTTTTAAATCAAGCAACGCTCGAAATGCCCGTATGCCAGAAACTTAAAAAATGTTTTCAAAAGCCAAACGTTGCTAGCTGTACACAATTTCCATAACTTTGTTCATAATTCGAAAGGCAAGGGCATCTTTTTCTTTGGTAGCGTGGGGACGCTTCGGGCTTCGCCCTACGCGGAGCTCGGCCTAAGGCCTCGCAGGCCGGCTCGGCCTGCGGCCTCGCAAAAGTTACTTGGGAGGTGGGGAGTTGTTTCTGCTTGGCAAGGGGACGCTTCGGGCTTCGCCCTACGCGGAGCTCGGCCTATGGCCTCGCAGGCCGGCTCGGCCTTCGGCCTCGCAAAAATTACTTGGAAGGTGGGGAGTTGTTTCTGCTTGGCAAGGGGACGCTTCGGGCTTCGCCCTACGCGGAGCTCGGCCTATGGCCTCGCAGGCCGGCTCGGCCTTCGGCCTCGCAAAAGTTACTTGGAAGGTGGGGAGTTGTTTCTGCTTGACCAGGGGACGCTTCGGGCTTCGCCCTACGCGGAGCTCGGCCTATGGCCTCGCAGGCCGGCTCGGCCTTCGGCCTCGCAAAAATTACTTGGAAAGTGGGGAGTTGTTTCTGCTTGGCAAGGAGACGCTTCGGGCTTCGCCCTACGCGGAGCTCGGCCTATGGCCTCGCAGGCCGGCTCGGCCTTCGGCCTCGCAAAAGTTACTTGGAAGGTGGGGAGTTGTTTCTGCTTGACAAGGGGACGCTTCGGGCTTCGCCCTACGCGGAGCTCGGCCTACGGCCTCGCGGTGTTCTATCGCTTCGGGCTTCGCCCTACGCGGAGCTCGGCCTTCGGCCTCGCGGGAGGGTGCTCGGCCTTCGGCCTCGCTATAGTTACTGATAGATATTTACCGCACGCCAGTAATCCTTTCGTTTCGTATAGGAAAATATATGGAAAAAATATTATGGTTTACTGCTCGTCCGCCATTTTGTTTTTCCCAAAAATGACAATTTTCTGGTATACTACATCATATATGCTACGAAGTGGAATTGGTTGGATATTCCTCATGCGCTCGTGCTAGGCCAGCTAATTCGTCAAAGTTTGGTCGGAAATGTCAAAATTTTCAATCGGCTATATTTCCGCCGCCATTTTGTTTTTCTTTTGTTTTTCAATTTCATCACAAAGTAGGTCGACCATGTGACACGTGTTCCAAATTTGTACGAAATCGGTTGGAAAATGGCGAAGATGGCATCACGTTACCCGCCGCCATTTTGTTTTTTTCACTTCCCTATAGTTTTCCTCTGGTCCAATCACTAAACTATACAACTCCCCCCTACATCACTTTCACCTCCGGGAACTCCTTCAGACTAAACGGGCGTGTCAATCAGTGAGTCAGTCAGTCAGTGAGTCAGTGAGTCAGTGAGTGAGTGGTAGTCGAGCTATATATATTTGTAATACAGCATAAACTGTGAACTTACAAACACTGTGATATACAGCATTATGGTGCCTGTCTATCAAATGAATAATAATAATAAATGGTGTGACTCTTTCCACCAAAGATCTGCGAGATAGTCAACTGATGAATGAGGTCAAAGCCCAGTTTTTAAACAACATTTTCTAGATGATGATTGTGTAAATAGAATCAATCGTTACTCACATTGCAATAAGATTGACAATTCCAGTAACCACCACATCCTTGTGACAGAGTTCAAGATCAATCCAATTCAAAACACTATTAATTTATAATAACGTCCAGTGGTTACTCCAACACTATTCAATAACACTTCAGTGCAAAGAAACACAACTTCACAAACTTTTACAAAACTATATATCCTTGCCAAAAAAGTACAATTACCGGATTTTTAAAATTCAAAATTCGAATTCAAAATTCTGATTTCAAAATGCGCCACTGATTAACACTTTAGCAAACATTAATCTTAGTTTTAAGTTTAAAGTCTTTATAAATAATTGATTATCTATTGTTGTTTTATAATTGATTAAGTATATTAGCTATATGTTTAATGTCACTTCCCTTAATAAACCGTATTTATGTCACTTTCACACTTCGTTAAGAAACGTCAAATTAGAAAGAGATAGAAGGATTTATACTAATCGCGTAAGTTTAATATTGAACACGAAAAAAAACTTCAAAAGTTTTACAAAACTTTGGCGTCAACGCATGAGTTAATCAAGTTATAACCACGTTCCCAACGTGTGTGGGGTTCGAACCCGACTAGGGTACTAACCGCCGAGGCAACTGGCGTCCGGTAGCTAGCCGACCATATCGGAAGCACTCGCAGTATTGTGTACTTATTGGGTAATTTATTCCAATACTTCACTTGTATGAAGTAAGTTGCAGTTACTTGTAGAGGTAGGGCATAATTTTTTATTAATGGACTCGACAGTTCGTCATTTGCCAATGTCACGTACAGAATATTCAAGATATCATTGTGTTTTCTTTCTCCAGAGGAGTCGCAGTAGCGTCATCACCCTGGAAATCCGCGTCTTCTTGTCTTCATCCAGAGGAGTCGCCATAGCGTCGTCAGTCTGGACGAAGCAGTTCGACAGGCACGTTCACTCCCGAGCTCAGCTCATCTTGCATGAATTATCCAATAACTTCACCATACTGTCATTCGCGAACATTTTCTGATTAATTTAACGTGATATTAAACACAAAATAACCACTGTAGACATTAAAATGAAAATTATCAAATAATCTCGCAATCGTCGCTTCCCGACATTTTATTTATACTTGAAGCCATTGTCAAATACCAATAATAACTCCTTTCATTTTACTTCAATAGTTACATTGTTACAAGTACTAGTACAGTAGGTAGTGCAGAGACGTCGCAATATGGAAATGCATCCTCAGTTAAAGCTGATTAAATCTGTCGTGTTGAGAAACGGACATGCCTTAAATGAGCACAGTCTAATATGAATTCTGCAAGTAATTTCGTACGTGACTGTCGGTTAAGCGTCGTCTGCTTGAATTTGTGATTTAGCTTGAGTAGAAAAGTTACCTAGTCATTATAATTATAAACTTTGTTGACATTATAATAAAATTGTTATTCGATCGTTCAAGTTCAAATAATATTACTTTAGCGTTTAGCTATAAATGTTTATTTTAACAACCATTAAAAGACATTGCCACATTTCAATGGAGCTTTACCCCACCTACAAAACTACGTGACCATTTAAGCTGTACCTATCATTTTGTTGGGGACTTATTCCAGGTTTCATATTGCATAATCATAATCAGTATCATTTTCTACTACTCTTGCAACTCCTATAGAAGAATAACAAAAACAATGAATAAATCGCTTCGATTTCTTACTATTTTCTGAATTCTTACTTAAGCTGTTTTTTTTCGAATCGCAACTTGTACAAAACTTTATTTTAAATCAATAATATTAATAAAAATCTGAAATAATTTTACATTTATTCGCTATCTTGTACAACTTGAGGTTGATGGTGGGGCAGAATCTGGCATTGTCATTTAGCGGGAGACAGTTCAGAGTAATATTCTTCTCCAAATTCCAATTCGCCATCCTCTACCAAATTCTTGGTGTAGGCCTCCTTCAACCGCTTCCATTTCGATCTGTTTTGGGCAGTGACAGTCCAGCTGCTGTCCGCCACCTTATTTATATCATCTTACAATCTCATCTGTGGTCTGCCGACTGATCTTTTCTGATCCCAGGGTCTCCAATCAAGAACGGCTCTACACCAAGAATCGGTTTTACGATGTATGTGTCCTGCTCATTGCCACATAAGCTTCGCCACCCGTTTCCCAATGTCCTCGATCCTGCTGTGTTTCCTGAGCCAGCTGTTGGTTTTCCTATCTCTCCATGTAACCCCTACCAGTTTTCGCACCATCGCTCTTTGGGCAACTTGGAGCTTTTCAATTCCAGCTTTCGTCGTTACCCAAGTTTATACTCCGTAAATTTTCCGTAACGTTTAAATCCGGCTGGATGCATTGGTTTTTTATTTTATAATTATTATAAGAATTTATTGCCAAAAAAAACTAATTACTTACTACAAAATAAAACTAACTTAATATCTATAAAAAATAAAACACTTATGAAATAAAACTACAAACTAAAGAACGAACACGTCGTCGAGGTCCCCGTTCTGTGGCATGGTGCCCAGGACGCTGGCAGCATTTCCTCGCTGTATGGCAATACTTAACCGATGAGCGAGGTAGCTGCCAGCTCTGGGATCACCTGAGATGTGGACCAACTGGGTAGACAGCTCGGTTGGTCATGCATGCATTGGTTAAAGTCAATACAAAATAAAGTTCCAACACAAGCTAATGAAACCAATTACAAATCATTGCTAAAAGAATGGTATGTAGCTACCTATTGTTAAACCGAATCCATTGAAATCAGAATAACAATTGCATAGATATAACAACTAATTGCTACAGATCCGATAACCTTGTCTAACGGTATTGCAATATAAATTAAGTACAAAGTTCAAAGATTCCAACTTTCATGGAAAAAAATATATTGCGAAATTGTATGACCCGTTTTAAAGAGTTCACAGAGGTAAAGATGGTAAAGTTCAAATAATAACCCCATTAATTATAAATGGTACTTACTTACTTAATTCTGATAATCCAATAACTTGTTCAAGAAATCAAAGAAGAGTTAATCAAAGATGTAATCAAATTAATTTGGTAGAATAAAATGAAGACGTAACGACAGAAAACCGTGTATAGTTAGGTAACTAACATTCATATATTTACAATGCTTCAACTCCTATCACAAAATCTCCAGATCATAAGTAAAATCAAGAATTGGAACCGTTGTGTTGAAAGCTAGATAATATTGATCAAATGTAAGGAGAAAACTGAATCAAAATCAATCAAATGAATTACAATCTAGTATTTTACACGGATGAGCAAATCCAAGCCTACCTAGACTAAGATAGTGCTAGACATGAAAAGAAACTGGTAATCAATGGATGACATTGAAATCTAGGTCCAGTAATAAAACAAAGGAAACAAAAAGTTAGACTGGGAATGACGAATCAAATATTAGATCTTACAAATGAGTGCGATTCCATAACGAAATGAAACTGTCACAGTTGCGTAGATACAAAATTGTGTAAGAGTGACGATTTTAGCGTGCAACATCCTGGAATCGACACCGATGCATGAATTACAGCAAGACATAGACAGATATGATTATTCTGAACTGGATCCCTATAAGAGGTGAGAGTAACCCCGCTGATCGGATGCAATACAAAATTAGCAATAATAAAACAACGAATAAATGAATTTTACTTTAAAATGTACTGTAAAATGTTTGATTATTATAATGTTACGATGAAAGCAGAAAAAAGATCGGGTGCGATACAAATAAGCATTGATAAAACAGCGAATGAAAAGCAAATCAAGAAACAATTCTAATAGACAAATAAAGGTGTCCCCAGACTCGGCGTCAATGTCGAGACCCGTAAATTACATTACAGCAATAATTGGTATTTATTGTGCCCGCGTCGCGCCTCGGCGTCCGGTGTCCTTTCCTTTCTTATTGAATCAGGATGAGCAGGATAGAAATACAATTAAATAATGAAGTCAATGGAGATTTGTGTTGTGGTTCGTAAGTATACGTTTCTTTGTTATATTTATGTGATCTTTCAATTTTTTTTGGAAGCATTTTGCCTTAAAAAATTAGAGCAATCCAACTTTTTGACACTTGTTTCGTGGTCTACTCTCATCTCTTATAGCGATCCAGTTTAGGTTCCTAAACTGACAATTTGCTGCAATGACGTCAAACGTCATTGTAGCAAATAGCGATTCGGTTCAGTTTAGGAACCTAAACTGGATCGCTATAAGAGGTGAGAGTAACTCTGCTGGTTAAAATCGTTGGCAACTTGTCCTTGCAAAGTTATGTAAATTAAAAAAAAATGTTGACGTTAAAATATACTGTTGTGGGTAGAACAATAACATATTAATACCAAACGTCAATGTCATATATCTGTCAATGTCATTTGTACAGCTTTTAATAAACCAGTCGTTTCCAATACGTCGTTTGAGTTACCCGTGAAACCCTATACTATTACATATACGAAATGTACTTACTTACTTACAATAAAGATATAAGATTCTACAATTCTAATTTTACTGCATGCAGCGCTGGATGTTTTCTTTTTTATAATACCTTATGTCTGAGTGACAATAGAACCATTTTAAAAATACACAGATTACATTGAACTTTCAACAAGCAAAGGCGTGATTTTAATTGTCTATCTCAATTAACCATATAAATATCTAGCTAATCATCCAAATTCATCATCAACCAACCCCTGGCTTCGCAAGGAGCCAACACTAATCATATAGAAATAGATGGTAAGTGTAACTGAGATAGGATTTAAAATATCTACAGTCTTTTTACAAAAACTTAAAGATCTCAGTTCTGTCAAATTATGCACCTACTTATTTTTATTGTCAACAGTGAATAAAGGTATATTGACAGGGTTCAAAATATTCTAAAAACAGTCGTTCTCGCTTTATCTGGACGACCCTTGTAAAAATAGTTTCGGTCTGTTCTTATTTCGTCATCTGCGATTTCGTCATCTGCGTAACTCCAATACTTCAATAATCAAGATCGGTTTATACAGCCTACCAAGTACCCTAGTTTCAATTCATCGACCTTTTTCGGTCATCTTTCTCTGTCACTTTGAAATTAAATTATTTGAAAATGATTAATATTTTCATAACACATATTAATTAATTATTAGATTTATTTGTATTAAAATTAAATATCCCAATGTACACCTTCACAAACAGTTTTAGTTTTTTCTGTTTGTGGTTTTTAGTTTATCATACTCAATAAAACTTAATATCTATGCATATAATAAGACTGTAAAAGAGTTGTGCCTGTACATTGGATATTTCTTGAAAAGAATAATTGTAATGTATTTTAGGATCGATACTGATGCCAAAACACTAATTTTTAGAATTTTTGTCTGCATGTGTGTGACTTTGTGCAAGTATCACGCCATAACTACTGAAGGGATTTTAATGGGAGTTTCACTAGGAGATAGCTGAAATATCCGGACAGCTCATAGGCTATAGGCCATGGCGGTATGTGATGTGGAAACAATTATCCAGAGAGGAATATCTGCCTCCTGATCTCCTCCATCTTCTCCGTCCTCCTCCTCTACGCAAACGAAGTTGAGCGGTACAGCTAGTTAAGTAATAAAAAAATTCTTTATAAAATAATTTATAAAATGTTTATGTTTAGAAACGAATTATATTAATTACCTATATTATGACTGATTACGAATTATTATAGTTCATAATTCATTGCAATAACATATTATACAATGGCATTCAAAGCAATGAATTATGAATCATAGCTTTTTGTGTGCTTTATGTGGTATGATACAAAGCACAAACGATAATCGACTTCCCAACCGAAGTTTCCTAAACTAGGAGTCCATAAAAACCTTGCCGGTCGAGTGACCGCAGGGGTGTCGCTCACTCGGCGTGACGTGCCGGATGCCGGCCGTGGTCCGGACGTCCGGACATCCGGTCGGACTGGAACACTATGCCACGCATTCCGATACGATAGTCCGGCTTGAGGGCCGCCTCTAGCCGCAATGGGACGTGGGAGAATCTCAAAGCGAATATCCACACAGATTTTTAGTAGATACGCTGTGATTTTCACACACACTCACACATGTGTACGCCTATTAGCTGTATAACAGGGAATTACTGGTTCTCAAGATACAGGTTAGACCTAGTTTGAGAACCAGTGACCATCTTAGTTATTTAAGTACAGAGTGTACAATAATTGTTTCAAATAAATTATTATTTTGTTAGAGAATTATCTCCTGAATATTCTTTAATGCACAAAAAGTTGATTATAATACAAGACATGGATAAGATGTACATAAGGTGTGCTTAACTCTAGATTAGAGTTCTCTACCAGCAAACCAGTGTGTGTGAGAGAGAGATGAGATCTAGAGCAGGCAGAGCAAGTGTACACAAAATTAATGTTTTATATTTATAAAAAAATCACCATCATCAGTCTATTTATATTGCCCCACTGCTAGGGCACAGACCTTCCCTTACAGCGAGGGAGCTGGGGCCATGATTTACCACGCGGGCCCAGTGCGGATTGGCGGATTTCACTTGCCTTAGATTTTTTTTTCTTTTCCACGAGCCTCTGAATCATCAATATTAACAAACACTTGAAGTGCGATTTCAATTCTTATGGCGCAGGCAATAATGACGTTAAAAAGTCCAATGGTCACACGTGATGTGCTTTCAACTGTACAATATAAAACACATTTTTAATGTGTTTAAATCCATTTAAACCCGTTTTGTTACGCTTTCCTTAATCTGCACACAGCGGGTCGTTGCACGAAAGAAGTAGCTAGTGCAATGGCGGACAATAGAAGTGAAGAATTAATTGGTTATACGGCCTTAAGGGCCTTCCACGAGCCAACTAGCGCCGCCAATCTTGAAAAAATAATATTTTCTAATTTTTATAAATTTTATTAAAAAAGCTATTTACAAAATGTTTATTAGGATGAATACTATTTTTCAATATACAATACATGGCATAATTGCGACAAGCTAAGTTGTAGTTCACAAATGTGCTAAAAATGGCCGTTTTTCGCAATTATGCGAACTACAACTTACTGAAATTAAATCACGTTATAAATAAGCATTTAAAAAATAGTATTTATCGTAATAAACATTTTGCTAACTTTAATTTTTATTAATAAACAGAAATTACTATCTTTGAATACTTGGCTTTACAAACGATTAGGTAACAATAATTATTGCATTACTAGATTCTCATTCTCATTCAGCAGCATCTTCAACTTATTATTAAACCATTTGCACGGTCGAACACAGACCTACTATGTGTACAAGATAATTTTTTAAGGTTGAGATTATCTCAAAAACTACTTGACTTATTGCCAGAATTCTTTCACTGTTTGATAGATATATGTTATAACTATGTAACAAGTTATAATTATTATGGAGTCCACGCGTGACCAAAATGCTGGCCTGTATTTCGCCCAAAGGATCAGCCTAGCGATCCAGAGGGGGAAATGCCGCCAGCATTTTGGGCACGTTGCCGGACAACGGGGATCGGTTGAACTATCTGTAATGCTAAGCCATTCAGATAGTTCAACCGACCTATTGTATATATAGTTTTTAGTTTAGATATTTTCTAGGTTAATATTATAATAGTTATTTTTATTTTTTATTGTTTTATGAATAAATACCTAAACTATGTAACTGTCAAACAATTATTAAAATCGGTCCAGTAGTTTTTGATAAAATCTAAACTATAAATATTCTCTGTCTTCGTGTGTTCGTCTAATTATGGTCGCAAGTGTACACGAGGTTTATACTCGTATCAGCTACCGTGACTTCGCTGTTCTGCTCCGATTCAGTATTTTTGTTGCGTCCCGTATACAAAAGCCTTTAGTTCTATGCAACTTTTTTCATAGACCACAAAGAGAATAATGTAATTTTATATTTTCATGCATTCGTTACGTATCTTCGGCAAACAAAGTCCTTTGAAATTAGAATGGGTTTAACCGGTTTAAAACTGGAGCCTTAATCGTATTTTCTCCTTGTGTATTCATTTGGCTTGTGTGTTCAAAGAACAATAGTAATTTTTAGCAATTTTTTTGGCTTAGGTTAGTGGTCGTTTCGCTCAACTTGGGTGAGTTGACTATTTCCCAAATTTGAGGTGGTCAACTCACATTGCTCCAAAGGTTACGCTTATAGAGATATCAAATTGATTTATTGTCCACATCTATTCAGATTTTTTTTAAAAATGACAAGAACTGTCAAAAAAGACAAGAACTGTCTAAAATTACAAGAACTGTCAAAAATTACAATAACTGTCAAAAATTACAAGAACTGTCAAAAATGACAAGAACTGTAAAATCAAATCAAATCCGTCAGAAACTGACCAGAACTGTCAGAAACTGTCAAATCTGCCAGAAACTGACCAGAACTGTCAGAAACAGTTCAAACTGACAGAAACTGTCAAATCTGTCAGAAATGGACCAGTTCTGTCAGAAACTGCCAAAAGCTGTCAGAAACTGTCACATCTGTCAGAAGCAGTCAAATCTTTTGTACTCAGAATTTATTTTATGCATTATGATGAATTTATTTTATTCAAATGATGAAAATTTTCTAGCCGTGTACAGGACTTGAATGTTATTAAGAAAAAAATCCGTATTTACATACTTTTCTTCAGAGTAATTTAGAATGGCGAAAAAATTGGGATGACAAATAGGATTCAAATGAGGGTCATCGCCATTACGTGGCATGCTCTTTTTCCCCACAGTAGTACCATAACTCGTTTCAGATCGTCGTAATCTTCCTCTATAGTCGATATTAGCGCTCTGGTCCGAAAATATATGATCTTTAAATGTAAGTTATAATTAGATTAGTCTTGTTCACGGGAATCAGCACCCTTACCATGAAGTCTTCGAGCTGGATTACTTCAATTAACTACAACCTTAAAGTAAGCTTATTAAAGTCGTCATGGTACGAAATAACAAAGTATTATTGAAGTAAGCCTGCTATAAGACTTCATGGTAAGGGGCAGGATTGAGAAAGGTTTTTTATTATTTTTATTATCTTCCAATTCACAATTCTATCTGGTAATTTATATGTCAGTGCAGTCTAGGGCATGAATACCGGGATCCCGGACCGATTTTAACGGTATTCCAGTACCGGTATTGACAGCTGTAATACCGCAATACCGGTATCGAACAAAATCAATTTTAAATCATGTTTAGCGTCTGCCATGCAGTCTGTAGGTGAATGTACGTATGACAACACCGCCACGGTTTTACTACCAGTTGGAGCGTATGCGGGCGCTATCAGCACCGCTTTCGCGATGGAAAAGTACTCGAATTATGTACGCTTACCGTTTCCTTTTTCAATGGAACGTACTGATGGTTTGTATCTAGTTAAATAGGACTTAAATGCAATGGTTTCTTGTTCTATATTCCATATCATGAAATCTAACTATACCTTACATGAGACTGTAAAAAAGTTGACTGTACACTGGATACTATTTGAAAAGAATCATCATCATCAGCCTGTATCAGTCCGCAGCTGGACGTAGGCCTCTCCCAACACGAGAAAAAAAAAGTATGTGTAAAAATATTTTCGTATTTTGGTAGATCGAAATGAATTTCAGCCAAGATTTTGTTTCTATTAAGGATACTGGTTTATAAAATTCATGAAGAATCTATCAAACGTCACTTTGCAAAATATCCACAAAAGCAGCTTGAAGTTTCCCGGTTAAAAAGCACCGGTTTCATTGAAATTCCGTATGGGAGGGGCGCTTGGGATTGATCCGTGGGTTTTGCTTTTATTTTGCATCGCAGTGTACTATGTGTGGGAGCCAAACTACGATTTTCTCGCTCTGTATATGCCATGGTTAGTATTATTTAAAATAAAGACTGAAAAATGCAGCAGACGGCAGCGGCAATGGTTGTAATGTATATGAAATATGACAGACTGAACGCAACAACGGAGCGTCAGCTGCACAGCAAACTCATCATCAGTCTATTTATTGTCCCCGCTGCTCGGGCATAGACCTGCCCTTACATCGAGGGAGCTGGAGCCATGATCAACCACGCGGGCCCACTGCGGCGGATTTCACATGACTTAGAATTTTTTCTTCTTCTACAGCATGCAGGTTTCATCACGATGTTTTCACCGTTATGAGAGCACTCGGTAAATGTACGTAAGTTTCGCCGTCGAAAAACCGAGGATAACTCATTGGTACATGGCTGCCCTGGCTGGGAATCGAACCTGTCTCCATATTGCAAGTCCATTAACCTAACCACTGAGCCACCGAGCTCTAGTAAAAGCAGTAGACGACAGCGGCAATGGTTGTAATGTAAATGAAAGATGATAGACTGAACGCAGCAACGAAGCGTCAGCAGCACAGCAGTGAGCGGCAACCGGGCGGCGTTCAATCTATTGTATTTCATAGAGTTAATTTATATCAGATTACTGATATGAGTAAATTACATACATTACAACCACTACCGCTGCCGTTCCACTGCCGTTGTCTTTCCGCTGCTTTTTAGGGTTCTGTACCTCAAGAGACACAAACTTATATTTAAAGCTCGTGTCCATAATCTCGGAGTAATCGAACCGCAAATGTAAGTCCATAACTCTAGTTTATCTTTTAGTTACAGCAATGTTACGGTGTTATGATGCACGGAACCCTCGGTGCGCGGGACCGCCCCGTTTTTAATAAGTTTCAGCCTTAAAATAAAAAAAATCCACGGGTAAGTTTACTGAAATATTTTATATGCAATAATCATTTTATGAGCTCCTGGTGTATCAGGATGAGCCTGTGTTCCGTTATTCATCGTACGCGTCACGTAAATGTTCACGAGTGTAAAGCTGGGTTTATTTGTTTGCTACTTTTTTGCGCCGCAAGTGTATCCGTGGGCTTAAATTAGTAATGAGGGAAAGAGGTAGGTATTTGTTTATAATAGAATAAGGGTTATTTTTGTTTTACCTGAAAGGCCTCTGGGAGTCTATTACGATTACCAAGCGGAAGAACCTTGGCACCTTGGCAGTTGACGGGAGAAGCCTTCTTATTTCTGTATTAGTTAGGGTAAGTCCGGGGGAGATGGCCATAGTTTTTTTGTCATTTCTTTATTGCAAGTAAGCACTGTGTACATTTTTGCACGTCAACATATTTTTTGAATTTTCATTTACACCACTTTGCGAGGAAAAATAAATAATACATGAAATCGAGTAGTCTATTTTAATTCTGCTAATTTATTTATTTAACAACTACTTAAACGCATTTTATAAGTATGACATATTATATAAAAAGACATGTATGTGGTCTATTTAGACCTTCTATTCTTTAGACCTTTCAATCTATTTTCGACTGTACCGAGGCAAAGATCGTACGCAACTCTCGACATTATACCAAAATTGCAACGCTATGTTAATTTGCAAGTCTTGTTTGTAGTTGCAACTCGAAACTTGCAATTTACAGTCCGACTGCAGTCCTGATTGCCCCTTTGACTGCGACTTACAATAGGGTGCAATAGGGCAATGCGACACGTACTTCGCAATTGGTCTGCATCTCAAATCACTCTGTGTATACAGCTTTCGGCACTCAAGTTCTATTTGACGATACGTCAGTTGCATTCTAATGATTGTGAGTGGTGTATTAGAACGGGCGTTCAATGGCACGGTAGTGCGAAAGCCAAGTTATCAAAATACAGGACGCGGTCCACAGAAAGGTACAGGAGAGTTTTCATGATTGAGATTTTCTCAAAATTTTCTTTACAATTACATAATACGTTGTGTACTCTATGCTATCAAACTAGTAAAATATTTTACAATCCCCACTTACTAAGCTGCACTGTTCCTCTTTCTAATTATTGCAAAAAGAAGGTATAGTAATAACTAGCAATAAGTAAACACGGAAGGACACTGATTCTCGAAACACAGGTCACCCTAGTTTGGGAGTCAGGGTTTAATTTTGATCTAAAATCGTGCTATTTTATCATGCTGACTCTATTGTACTTGTAGTATTTTTTTTTTTAATCTATAATTGTTTAGGGATTTTTGTACACATAAAGTGACGATGCCAATCCCATCGTACCTATTCTAAATTAACTTACATTTTATAAAAGATTGAGAACAGCATTTTAGCTGGGCCTGAAGTTCGCTCAGCTAAAATGCCGTGGAACATACCTACATCTAATTTGCATAAACCTAAACTATTGATAACATGCTCTCTTTTAGTCGCGTACCGGACACATTCCATCAAAATATGTTGCTAGTCTTCCTTGGTCCCACAATCTTCGCAGTTGGGAGAATCAACTTTGCGCATTAGGAATGCAAAAGATTTTGATGGAATATGTCCGGACCGCAATCTATGTGCAGTAATTATATTCTGTCTACTTATTATGTTACGTAATAAGCACATTGTAACCATTCATTTTGTGAAAGAAATTATTATTATTGCCGAGTTAAAAAATATTACTGTAGTCTTATTATGTCACTGCTTGAAAAAGTGTTTTGTCACTTTTCAACGATTTGAATTTCATCACTTTTGATACGTACCGGATAAAGAGAACTTGGCCCCTTTTCAACATTCAATAACACACTCGTGACTATATTCAGATACGTCAAAAAGATGTGGAAAGTATGGAGTTTCACGAGTTACGTCGCTAACTCTCGGGTTAATTATTTCATTGAAGTAGACTTAACTGAGATTTATTTTTCATGATGCAGCACTCTGCATTCTGGGGCAGTTAATGCAGGAGTTGTGGACTGTGCGCGATAAATAATTTTTGCTGGCAAGTTCACGTCGTAAATTATTATGTGCGCCAGATTTTTGTTTTTGCCTCCATTGCACTTAATTTATATTACAAGTAAATAATATTGTGCATTTTAGGCACGTTAAGTATCAGGCTGTTAAAATTAATATTGAATAATTAATTTCTGGATGTGTTGTGAAGTGTACGAATGGCTAAAAGATAACTTGTAACTTGTAAACGAAGTTGCTTCAGAAAGCCCCAGGATGATTTGCTATCGATCAGAATATTTATTTATTTTATTAATGGACTCGATGATTGAGCTCGGTGGCTAGATTGAGCTCGGTGGCTCAGTGGTTGGGTCAATGGACTTGCAATATGGAGGTCCCGGGTTCGATTCCCAGCCAGGGCAGCCATGTACCAATGAGTTATCCTCGGTTTTTTCGACGGAAAAACTTACGTACATTTACCGAGTGCTCTCAAAACGCTGAAGGAAAACATCGTGATGAAACTTGCATGTCGTAGAAGAAGAAAAAATCTAAGGCATGTGAAATCCGCCAACCCGCACTGGGCCCGCGTGGTGGATTATGGCCCGAGCTCCCTCGATGTAAAGGAAGGTCTGTGCCCGAGCAGTGGGGCAATATAAATAGACTGATGATGATAATGGACTCGACAGTTCGTCATTTGCCAATGTCATTTACAGAAAATTCAATAGGTATATATTAGTCTTCTATCTGCATCCAGAGGAGTCTCAGTAGTGTCATCACTCTGAACGAAGCAGCTCGACAGTCACGTTCACTCCCGAGCTTGTAGCGGGACTCTTGATAAAAGCTTGAATCTTCAGATCTTGGTACAATTATCCAATAAATTCACCATACTGTCACTCACGAGCATTTTTTGATTAATTTAACGTGATATTAAACACAAAATAACCACTGTAGACACTAAAGTCAATATTATCAAACAATTTTGCAACCGTCGTTTCCCGCCATTTTCAAGAGAACCATCGATCAGATATTATACTTTCAATGTCAAAGTCAAATTTCTTTATTGCAAGTAAGCACGTTGTGTACATTTTTGCACGTCAAAATATTTTTGAATTTACATTTACACCACTTTGCAAGGAAAAGGTGCCAACGCTGAGGAGAAAAAGTGGCAAAAAACTCTCAGCAGCACATCTTTTAAAATAATATAATAATAATACACAATTACTTAATAACTAAGTATTACACAACTATTACCATTGTTAGTAATCTAGACTTTATCCCTCATGCGGAACCGGCGACACACACCATGCATGTTCATCGTTTAAATAGTCATCTATCCTGTAATACGCCTTCTTAACAAGTGTTCGTTTAATGAAATGCACGAGGAGACGCGGGCAAAATAAACCCGCACAATAACTCACA
Organism: Tachystola acroxantha; assembly: GCA_963506565.1. Taxonomy (NCBI): domain Eukaryota; kingdom Metazoa; phylum Arthropoda; class Insecta; order Lepidoptera; family Oecophoridae; genus Tachystola; species Tachystola acroxantha. The sequence continues at coordinate 2,463,184 of OY735874.1, forward strand.
ATTAGCCAAAAACATTCAAACATTTAAAAGCGAAATTCTCTGTAATAAAAAAGTAAACAAATCATTTTTCACAGTTTTTATTACAACGACCTTAGAAGAAACGTAGTTTATTATTATTACGTAGTGACGCTGAACTTAAACGTAATACGGCGTAAGAACATGCAAACTTAAGAATGTTTACTTTTTCAGGTAAAATACACAATATTTTAACATTGTTCAAACACGCGAGGGTAAAGCGTCCCGTTTTGGTGCGCTCATGATTTTTTATGGTTTCAAATTTAATCAGAGGCCGATTTCATAACCGATGGAGAGGCCACGCGCTTACGGTTAAAGGCCCTGTACATTGTATTTTTGCATACAAATTGTTTAAGTAAATGAAATCGAGCTAGATAAGGGTCTTAAAATTATTAAAATATTATAACAGTCTTCTGCAAAATTGTTCTTTAGAAAAAATGGTCGTTTAGTTAGACGATGCTATCAGTTTTTAGCGTTGATCTTAGGGCCGTTGAAGAATCTCTGTTTATTTTGTTTAACACGTTAATTTTGAAATATGTTTTGCAATAAAAAATTTAATTTATGAAATTAACGATTCGATTTGAATGATTTGAATTTATGCAGTAATTTATATAACAAAACAATGTACTTAATGCAATAAAAATTTGAATTTAAAAAAAAAACGATTTTTAAGTTTTGTGTCTTCTTATATAAAAAAAATCGATTTGGAATCTCTGTCTAATTTTCAATTTCGATCATTTTGTCATTACGATAATAGCTAATATTGAGTAGAATCATCCCCTTAAAAAATAGATTGTTAGGTAAATCGATTTTATATTTAAATCAATGATTTTGATAACGAATTTTCCTTTATTTGTTATACATTATCCCGCGCTGAGATATTGTAGTAGATTACAACCTCATCCTTCTTAATAATTTGCACAGTCGACAGCATATCAATTTACACAATAATTTTATAATCTAGGCCGTATTACCATAACACAGAGTGCCCGGTTCGAAGTGCGATTGTACGATGCTCTACTTAAAAAAAATATCGTAATATTAATTAAAAGCTCACAGATTGAAACAAAGTCAACAGATGCGAATAAAGACATTCGGTTTTATTACAACGTTGATGTTACATAAAGATAATAAGCAATCAGAAAGACAATTTTCATTTTCCTTAATTACTTTTTTATGGGGAACGCTCCCAAATAACTATTATTGTTATCGATTTAATTAAACCGGTCGGGCCGGTAATGCACTGTAATTTTCTCTTCCATTTACGACTCGGGTAATTCTATGATTTATCTTTAATCAGTCTAATTTTTTTTTACTGATACTTAAAAAAAACAATAGCCACCGTCATGTTCTACGGAATAAATAAAAAATCCTAATAAATTCAATCAGCCGTTCCTTTTGTTACGTTGTAAAATTTTAGAGATTTTAGCTCGGTGGTTCAGTGGATGGGGTAATGGACTTGCGATACGGAGGTCCCAGGTTCGATTCCCAGCCAGGGCAGCCATTTACCAATGAGTAATCCTCGTTTTTTTTTCGACGGAAAACTTACATTTACCGGGTGCACTCAAAATGGTGAAGGAAAACATCGTGATAAAACCTGCATGCCCTACAAGAAAAAAATTCTAAAGCATTTGAAATCCGCCAATCCGCACTGGGCCCGCGTGGTGGATCATGGCCCCGGCTCCCTCGATGTAAGGGAAGGTCTGTGCCCGAGCAGTGGGGCAATATAAATAGACTGATGATAATGATGAGTTATGTCCTACGGAATAAAGAAAAATATATTTTCAATCAGCCGTAACTTTTGTTCCGTTGTAAAGTATTTAGTCATTTGCAATTGTTAAATATTTTATAAAGACTATTAAATTAATAATTGTTAGGCTAATAGTGTAAATATTTTGATGGTATGATCAGTTTAACCATCTCAGCCTACGTGGGATGAGATCCGTGGGCTGAATTGGTGACTAACCCGATAATTTACGCATCGAATCGGACATGTTATTGGCTTCAAGAGAATATTGTGTCTATTTACTACTTTGGCTATTGCTTTTCCAAATTAGTAAAATATTAAACGAATAATAAAATAAAATCAATATAAAAAATATTCATTTACATACAGCCGATGTAAAACCCTCATAACCCAACATCTCACGATTTTAAACACATGTCGCGGAAACGACGCCTGTGACAGATTTCCGATATCAGGTTCTCATAATCGGCGGCGATTACTCCGAAGCCTTACGTTACAAGTAATATCCCTGTCGCAAACAGATATTAAATGTGATATTTCCGACTTGTCACGTTTTGTTGTACGCTCGGCGGGGGTTGTTTTTGTTTTTGATCCCTAAAAATGTTACATAGATTTTATTTTTAAATGACTATGCCAGATTCTGCCCCACCATCAACCGCAAGTTGTACAAGATAACGAATAAATGTAAAAATATTTCCGTTTTTTATTAAGTATAATTATTGGTTTAAAATAAGGTTTTGGACAAGATGCGATTCGAAAAAAAAATAGCTTAATTAAGAATTCAGAAAATAGTAAAAATCGAAGCGATTTATTCATTGTTTTTGTTATTCTTCTATAGAAGTTGCGAGAGTAATAGAAAATGATACTGATTATGATTATGCAATTATGAAACCTGTATAAGTCCCCAACAAAATGATAGGTACAGCTTAAATGGTCACGTAGTTTTGTAGGTGGGGCAAAGCTCCATTGAAATGTGGCAATGTCTTTTCGTATTTATAAAATTTTGTTCGCTTTGCCCCAAGTTACCCCGTATTGATTTGGTAGAGAAATCTTTATCTTTATTTTGTTGTTTTGCTTATTTATTTGATTAATGGACTCGCCAGTTCGACATTTGCCATGGCATGTTACAGAAGATTCAAAATATCATACATAGTCTTCTCTTTCTCCAGAGGAGTCGCCGTAGCGTCATCACCCTGGGTAGCAGCGTCTTCATGTCTTCATCCACAGGAGACGCCGTAGCGTCAATCACTGCGGACGAAGCAGCTCTACAGTCACGTTCACTCCCGAGCTTGTAGTGGGAATCTTGACCATGGCGCCAAACTTCAGATCCTGCTTGAATTCTCCAATAACTTCACCATACTGTCATTCGCGAACATTTTCTGATTAATTTAACGTGATATTAAACACAAAACACCCACTGTAGACATTATACTGAAAATTATTAAATAATTTCGCAACCGTCGTTTCCCGCCATTTTCAAAAAGCCAGGCTCTATTTTGTTATTGTTTATCACATGATAATAATAAGGTGTGGACAATAATAACAATATGTACCGACAACAGCAGATCAATAGTAACACTTGCAGTATCATTTTAAATCTTACTACGCAATTAATAAGAACCAAAGTCCAAAGGGTTACATTTGTTCTCCTGTTAGCGTACATTACGGTCTAACCACAGATTAAAGATATAAGTTTTCTATTCAAAACTAACAATAAGAAACTGACAATGAGAAAGTTACTGGAGAGACTTTAAGGTGGAGATTTTCTCAAAGAGTAGTTCACTGATTTTGGAAAATTATTTCCTACATATTGTGCGTACCGGACAACAGCAGATCAATGCACACTTGCAGTACGATTTCAACTCTTATAACGCAGATAATAAGAACGGTCCAATGTCCAAAGTGTTACACTTGATCTGCTGCCGGCTGTACTTTACTATCTACTAGCAAAATAATTTTTAGATTCGGTCAAGTTCTTGAGATTTTCTCCTCAACCTTATTGTGTGATTTCAACTCTTACGACGCAGATAATAAGAACTGTCCAAAGTCCATGTTAATGTGCCTTCATGTGTACGTTTTTCATGGTGACAAATACATACTTATTTAAAAAGAAGTACCTACCTATCACGTTTTGCAATTGCTGACTTTATGTTTTCTCGAAGTATATTTTGAACCAATTCTCTGAAATGTCCTGCAGAAAATTGAGTTTCATTTCAAAGCTGGCTTTTAAACAGGAAACCTCAGGGAACAGAAACATTGAGATGCTACGGTTTAACATTATAATCGTTCAAGGCTGTGGAACAGTGTTGAATGTAGAGGAAGCGAGAGTCGTTTATCTGGATCTAAATCGTTACATAAATCCACGTGTTTATACTGTTTTTGCTAACTATTTGACTTCCTATGGGCATAGTAGAATTATTTGATGTTTACAATACATAGTAAAAGGTACAATACAAAATATTAAAAAAGAAACATTCATTATTTAAAACCCTAAATTAATATATTTTTTAAATTTTGACTTATAGGAAGAGTATCCAAGACACTGGCAGCGTTACCTCGCTGGATCGCGATGCTAATCCGTTGAGCGAGGTAGCTGCCAGCTCTTGGGTCACCAGTGGCATCTACTACTCGTTTGCTTATGTCGGTAAAAGACGACCAGGCACCTGCAGGGTAACCTGGTGCCTGGTGCCTGGACAGAGCTAGTCTAACAGCGGGGTTACTCTCACCTCTTATAGCGATCCAGTTTAGGTTAGGTTAGTGACGTCAAACGTCATTGTAGCAAATTGTCAGTTTAGAACCTAAACTGGATCGCTAGAGGTGAGAGTAACCCTGCAGGACCTGTTAACAATTATTTACTGAATTCAACAGCTGAGTGAATTTAACTGCTACGGACAACCCTGTTTTTTCAATGCGTTTTATCTAGAATTATACGGTATCTTCGAGTTAGAATGAGCTTTGTGAAAAACTTTATATTTTAACCCTTCGCAAAGCTGATCATTCGACGCGGCTAGACGCCAAAATGACGGCCATTGCGAAGTTCGGTGACTTGCCCGCATTAGAGTACAAGTCAATTTATAGAAGGATTTAGTGCTGTCCGGAAACGAACCACGTAACCAGATTAAATTCAAATATCTGTGAGTTTCTTCTTCCAGTGTCTTCGGTATATACCTACCGGCACTGGATTTTATCTGTCGTCATTTCTTTCAGAATTACAACTCTTATGAATTATTAAAAAAAAAATCAAAGTCAGAATTATAATTGTGTTATATTTTTTGCACGTAATTTTTTTTAATTACTTACATGACTCCAAGGAAAAGGTTCCAAAGCTAAGGATATAATTAAAAAACTCTTTTAAAATAATAAAAATAGGTAATGTTTTTTTAAATAGGTGATACTTACGTAGTTCCTATTATGACAATAAAAACTTACGTCATGCATAACTAGCGATACAAATACAATTAACACCATATTAGTTATTCATAGAGAGAGTTTCTAAAACAGGCATTTTGTCACTGATACGCGTCTGGGCGTTTCACGATTATAGACAGTGTTAATTTATAATAATTGTAAATTAATTAAACTAAATATTATTGTTTAAGTATAGAAATTGTTAATTATAAAGATAATCTATGGTTTAATATTACCTATTTAAAAAAAAAGACTTAAATTTTTATTTACCAATAAATTATTGAACTGAACTGAACATAAACGTGATTTAAAGTTACGCCACCGTTTAGCCACCCTGTCCCTTTCTATCTTAACCTTTTTTAACGAAGTGTGAAAGGGATAGCAACACGATTTAAATGTAGTGAGGTTTAACTAGGTTTATGAATTTTGTGTTCAAATAAAAATTCTCAGCCACAAAGAGAATACGAAATTGCAAAATTTTAAGTTACAAATGTTCATCTGCAATGCTAGTTTCTTCTTCTTCTTCTCAACGTTCCTCTTCTCATCGAAGGTTGGACAACATCATGGTAATTTTCACCCTCTGAACGGCTGCCCGGAACAAGGAGCCGGTGCTGCAGCCGAACCAATCACGCAAATTCTTCAGCCAAGAGTGTCTTCTCCTGCCAACGCTCCTCTTTCCACAAATTTTGCCCTGGATGATTAATTGCAGCAGGTTATATCGAGGGTTCCGCATAATATGACCGAAATATTCGAGCTTCCGTCGCTTGACAGTTTATAGGAGGTTATATTCGAAGGGCTCTAGCTAGTCGGAGTTTAGTGTCGTATACGGGACGAGAATAACTTAGAATAACTTACCAGACTTCCGCTGTGTAATGTCTGATCTGATCAGGATCTCAGAAGGACTTAGAGGATCTGTGACTAATTCTAAATTCGTCTGTTTAGTTAGTCAACAATGTAGACGGATGTCTAGAAACTTAACCTAAGAGCCTTCATAGAGCCAACTAGCGCCGCCAATCTTAAAATAATAATATCTTCCAATATAATCAATTTTATTAAAAAAGCTTTTTACAAAATGTTTATTACGATAAATACTATTTTTCAATATACAATACATGGCATAATTACGACAAGCTAAGTTGTAGTTCACAAATGTGCCAAAAACGGCCGTTTTTCGCAATTATGCGAACTACAACTTACCGACATTGAATCACGTTATAAATAAGCATTTAAAAAATAGTATTTATCGTAATAAACATTTCGTAAATTAATCGTAATAAACATTTCGTAAAGTAATAAACATATCGTAAATTTATCGCAATAAACATTTCGTCCGAGCCATCAAAGGCCACCGAGCTTTTTATTTTAATTATTTAATAAAACAAAAACAAAAACGACTACAAAAAAACTATCCCCTTTTTGATTAATTTTTATACCCTATGACACTCCCGTAATCAAGACGAATCTAACGATACCTCACACACCAACATCCATCAAGCCGTTTAGGCTACAGGATGGCAGGAAGGAATGAGCATACATACATATACCCGAAAAACATTACCCTCCTTCTGAGGCAGTCGGGTAAAAAATCATCGTCGTAATATTTTAAATTTTAAATCGGTATGCATAGTTTTATTTTTATTGAATACTTTTTTTTTTAAACATTTTATTATTTCAAAATATAGAGTTTTAAATTAAATGCATCAGTTTGTAATGTACTTACCTAATGTACTAATTAAGTAGGTATAATCAATTTTATTAAAAAAACATATTTATTTAACAACTACTTAAATGTATTTTATAATATATATTATACTTTTTTGTTTTGTTTTATTCAAATAATTAAATTAGGCAGAAAATTCTGGAGTTCACGAATAGTGTTTTCAGCTTAACTTATTGATTTTATACCGTAAAGAGATATTGATGAATCCTAGACGAAAATTCTCTATGCGCCAAGGTGCTAAAATAACCTCCAATCAACTAGGGTAAGCGTCAGTATTGTTGACGTTGCGGCAGCTGCCACCTCGCTAAATTGTATGGTCAGTTGACAAGGCGACCCGAGTTGAGTTTAAATGACATTGCCACGTTTCAATGGAGCTTTGCCCCACCTATACAAAACTGCGTGTACATTGAAGCTGTAACTACCATTTTGTTGGGGACAGATTGCAGATTTCATATTGCATAATGATAAACAGTAGGAGTTGCGAGAGTAGTAGAAAATGATAACAAAAATAACGAATAATACGCTTCGATTTCCTAATGTTTGACGCTCAGCACTATCTGTTACATTGTCTGATGGTGGGCCCACAATAAAAAAATATATTACAATGAATGATTAGCGGAAAAACTAAGAGGAAAACGTACAAAAACTTTTAAAATTGATTTATCGACGCGCAACTTGTACAAAACTTAATTTTAATCAAATATTTTTAATAAAAAACGGAGATATTTTTACATTTATTCGTTATCTTGTACAACTTGCGGTTGATGGTGGGGCAGAATCTGGCATTGTAATTTCGAACGTGCAAGTTTTGAAGTATTGACAGAGCTGCAGCTGATCGATTTACCCTATTTCAGGCTTCGATCTACACCTTTCTAATTAAGAGCTAAGTATATAAAATATCTAATATTATATCAAGTGTCTTATTTTGCAAACAAAAACGAATAGGTACAGACAATCGCAGATCAATGGTAACACTTGCAGTACGATTTTAAATCTTACGACGCAGATAATAATAACGGTCCAATGTCCAAAGTGTTACACTTGATCTGCTGTTAGCGTTCTATTGTAAACTTTAAGATTTTATGTCGTGAAAGAATGTCCATGTTGTGATTAAATCATAATTAGAACATGATGAAAAAATTATTGCCGTGGGTAGGACTTGAACCTGCTACCTTGTCACTAAATGAACCTGCGACCTTGTCATTTAATGACAAGGTAGCAGGTTCAAGTCCTGCCCACGGCAAGAATTTTTTCATCATGTTTTAAGTTATTCACCGAGCATGGATAATGCGTAATTCAAATTCTAAATCATAATTATTTTCACATTTTTAGTTCGGATTACTTACGTCGCAGATAAAAAATGTAAACACATGCATTTATTCATAAACCTAGTTAAACCTTACTTCCCTTAAATCGTGTTGCTATCCCTTTCCCACTCCGTTAAAAAAGGTTAAGATAGAAAGGGAAAGGGGGCCTAAACGGTGGCGTAACTTTAAATTACGTATATGACCGATTCTTCACAAGCCTTAATGTGTTTCTGACTCTAAAAGTTTGTTTACAATTTCGCGTAAGTTTGAGTTTCAGACATGTTGCTATTTCTCAAATTGTATCTCAAATAATTACGTAGGTATAGGTATTTTGCCCATTCCCAATTATTATCCCATTCTTTACACTCCATAAAAATAACGCAAATGACCGCACGGGTCGACTTAATCGGGCGTTGTGTAACGAAGCACCAAAAAATTCAAAATCTCTTCATTCGTGCACACCATCCCGGGCCTAAATAGCGGCAGGGCCACGCGAGCCATACGTTTATTGCGTGGTCCAAGAGATAGGAGGCAGCGGATAGTATCATTAATGTTATTTAACATTCATATTATATCATCTCACTCTTACACCCGGCAGAGACTCATCTCATATCAGAAGTCTCATCGTCGTCTTTTAAAGGTAGGTACTTTAGATTTACCTGGTTTCGAAGTAGTCGGAAAAAGAAGGATCGATGTCCAGTGGGCGAGCAACGGGGGTCAGTCGTAAAAGGAAGGTTCGGAGTCCGCTTCATAAGCAGATGTTACACAGTGCATAGATTCGTCAAAGTCCGTATTCAAGCAAAAACGTTGAAAAGGTGACTAAATAAATAATACGAAAGACCACGACTGGAGCCAAATTATGTGAACAAAACGAAGTGCCGCAGATCGCAGTGTTTCCAGATGTTAGCGTCACATACAAATCTAATTTTAGTTTTGAAACTTTGCGAGGAATCAGTGACATCTACCGGGGTTAAAGTATTTCTTGTTTTAATTGTCACTTTGAAAACCTCTCCTCTGGATGAAGTCAAGAAGACGCGGATACTCGTACCCAGGACGACGCTACTGCGACTCCCTTAGATGTAGAGAAGACTGTATGATATTTTGAATATTCTGTAACATGATATTGGCAAATGACGAACTGTCGAGTCCATTAATAAAATATAAAAAATATGACCTCATTAAAATTGTGATTAATTTCCTTGTGAATACATAATTTACGCTATCGATTCATTGAGAAGCGCGCGAAACGCCATTAGCTACTTTTTTGTGAAAATTCTAATTAAATAGTTTCCGTGATATTTAGTGATTAATGATCGCGTTAAGTTAATCAGGAGATGTCCGCGGACGTTTCTAGTAATTGGAGTGCTCGAAAGAAGTCGTGTTTGTGTTCTTGTCAAGGATTCCTTGCAAAGACTCAAAGATGGCGCGGATCGTTGAGTATTTTCGTTTAGGGTGTTGGGAGGGTTGTGCGTAGGTTTAGGTTAGGTTATCTTCGTATATACGTATGTATTTATAAGAATTCAGACATTCTATTCACATCAGACCAGGCTGTATGCCCTGGTTTGGGCTTGCCTTTCCCTCTGGGAAGAATTTAAAAACAACAATTTACGCTATTGCTTAAGGCATAAAGCGTCTCTATGCTGAGTAATATCGCATTAAAATTGTCCCCGCCAGAGCTCAGCTAAGCCCCGCTCCGCTACGGAAGTGCCATCCCATAGAATTTTAACTAATTTCAAGAAATTAACGATGATTTTAATTTGCGAGATGAACCTTTAACTTTGAATTTCTGCAGACTTTTGGAGATGTTATCGTATTATTGGCAGCGATTCTGTACCCTTTTAATCTTAAGTTAACTTTGATAGTTCTAAACGAAGTGCCATCTTTTTTATAATTTTGGTTGTTGTATGAAAGGGAGGCAGCATTTTTATACATGTCATTTAGAATAAAAACTGTGAGCCATTACTACAAATTATTATATAGGTATAAACGGACATCACTCACTTATATTGTTGAAGTCGGCCATTATACCGACAGTTTCGACCGATTTCGACGGTCTTTCTCAAATCGGTCGAAACTGTCGGTCTAATGGCAGTTCAACAATATAAGTGAGTGATATCCGTTTATATATAATATGTCAGTTTTTATATATATATTGAAAACTTCATTTATTCAAATAACTAAAAATATAAGCTAACTTACTAAACTTACAATATTAAACTAAAACTAATGTAAATACCTATAAATAAATAAAATATAACTATGCCAGTTTTAGTTTAGTTAAAAAAAATCAATTTTCACTTTTTAGAATATTCATGCAAGAATAGGGCTTATTTTAGCTAGGACAAGCACCAGAAAAGATTCCTCGAAAAAGTAATATCGCTACTAAATATTAAATTACAGCCTCACCGTAACTCAAGGTCCTAGGTTAAGTTGAAACCTAACTTAGTGCTCTCACTATTAGTGGAATTTCCCTAGAGGCTTAACCTAATACTAATTTAGCAAAGTTAGGTAGGCTTTTTAATCATGGATGGTTTAAGACGGTCACTAAGGCATTGGGAGGATCATGTTAAAATATTAATAGGTATTTCTCTATTGAAATTATTTTATCAAGAAGTATCCATATGTTTAACCTGTGATACTTATGCACGGGTTCTCTTGAGAATGTCGGGAAACGACGGTTCATTTCAATATCTACAGTGGTTATTTTCTGATACTTTAACGTGATACATTAAATTAATCAGAAAATATTCACGGATGTCAAGTATGGTGAAGTTATTGGATGATTCATTCAAGATCAAGCAATTATCAAGAGTCCCGCTACGAGCTCGGGAGTGAACGTGACTGTCGAGCTGCTGCGTCCAGAGTGACGACGCTACGGCGATTCGTCTGGTTGAAGACAATAAGACGCGGATTTCCAGGGCGATGACGCCACGGAGACTCCTCTGGAGAAAGAGAAGACAATGGTATCTTGAATATTCTGTGTACATGACATTGGCAAATGACGAAATGTCGAGTCCATTAATAAATAAATAATAATAAATACTTACCCACAATTTTATTTCGAAATAAAAATTCCCATTCTCATGATACGATTGTACCTACGTAAAGTAATATTATGGTTCACAGTTCGATTCGGCTCGATTGAATTTAAACATTTTAAAAGCCAGCTCATTACTATAAAATGCATACATTAAATAAACGGACCGAAACTCATTTATAAATACTACAACCCTTTTATATTTCCATTCAACATCCGTGCAATGCCTACCGCAGAACGAAAATCCTATTTTGCAATTACTCCCAGCTAATGGGGCATTTACAGAGGTCGAAACGTACTTTTTCCAGTAAAACGCTTGTATGTAAATTACAACGAATGTTTTTCGGTATTAACTGATTTGTGGTGGATTTATTCGGCCGCTTTTTGGCACGACCGTGTAAAACAGCGTAAATACATTACTTAACAGACTCGTTTGGAACTTTCTCTGGATTTTATCAGTTTCATTAATAAACTCGACAGTTTCATCATTATCATCATCAGCCCGTATCAGTCCACTGCTGCATGTAGGCCTCTCCCAAAGCACGCCACTCAACCCTACTATCGGCCCTCTGCATCCAGTCTCTGCTAGCAGGAGGTCATTCCTCCATCTGGTCGGGGGGCGTCCCACACTATGTGGCCTCCATTCGAGAACTCGTCCACCCCATCGGTTCTACGACAGATGTGACCAGCCCACTGCCACTTCAGTTTATTGATTCTATGAGCAATGTCAACCACTTTTGTCTTCTGGCTGATATACTCGTTTCTTATTCTATTTAACAGAGAAATGCCAAGCATAGCTCTTTCCATAGCTCGCTTGAACTTGTGGGCCAGTCTCGCAGTCAATGTTCACGTTTCGGCTCTGTAGGTCATCACTGGCAGGACGCACTGGTTGAAGACCTTAGTTTTCAGGCATTGTTATATTGAATATGAGACTTTATAATGACATTGGTAAATGACTAACATGACAGTTTGTCATTTCCAATGTCATTTTAAACTAATTATTATCATTTTCTATCGTAGTCTAATTTCTTCATCCAAGAGTCGCCGAAGCAGCGTCAACTCTGGACGACGGATCTCAGCGTCTTCTTTTTTTCATCCAGAGTCACCGTAGCGTCTTTAAACCTGGACTGAAATCACTCTTGAGCTATGTAGTGTATTGAATCCAGCTCAAAACTACGTCCTCTCAGTAAATATTTATATTTATCAGTATTTGCATTCGTATTTGTTGTATTTACTTCAACATAAATTATATCAAGCATCTGTTATTAGAGAGAAAAACTACCCTACTCCCCCTTTGTAAAAAAACGGGAGCAATATAAATATCCCAGCAAAACATGTCTGGAGCAGCAAAAATCATAAATATTTTACGTAAAGTTCTCTCTCAGGAGACAGTTTCGGGACATTGTGGTCATTAGAAAAGTTTTAGTGGCCATTACGGCCTGTTTTATATTTCCACCGAGCGTTGCCTGCGTAGATTTACGTGGGTGGGAATGCCATGGGATCGCTTCGGTGTGTCATGGTTACGTGGGCAAAAGTTTTTTATTTGTGTTATTTCTGTCTTCGGAACTGTGTACTAAGGGATGTTTTTCTGCAGTTTGTGTGTTTTATGAAAGACTACACGGATAAAAGCGATCATTGGGTGAGATTTCCTCTAAAGCTCTACTTGTCTGATTGTAAAAAAGTTAAAAAAAATATTGTAGGTAAAAAATATTGTAATTACTGACATAGTCCGTATTTTGAACTACATAATCTACTAGATAATGTCACGACACTGACGACTATACTTCGTCAATTTTAAAGATAATTTCATAACAATAAAATCTTTAAAATTGAATCATAAAGCCAAGGATACATTAGGGGACAAATGTCCTGCGACACGTGTCGCCAGGGACGTCGGGTGAAGTAGCGCGACGTTGCCGGACTTCGCGCGACATGTCTGGCAACATCGCGCGACACGGGTCGCCAGTGATGTCGGGTCGCCAGATATATCAAGCGAAGTTTCGCGAAGTCGCACGACTTCGCCTGACGTCGCTACGGACATAAGTCGCGCGATGTCGCCAGATATGTCAGGCGAAATCGGCCGGCTTCGCTTGACATGTCGCCGATACATGTCGTAGGACATTTGTCCCCTAGTGTATCATTGGCTTAATACACACACTTAACGTTTCCACCCTGTATAATAAAATGCTGTCACACGTACCTATAACAAACTATTGACATAGCCTTTGTGTTCACCGTAGCATCCCAATGTTAGTTAGACCGTAGGAATTTTAACAAACGTTTCAGTTACTATCTAAAATTGTAACAAACCGAATTTTTCAATCAAATACTGAGCACAATCAACCAGGTATAGGCTGCCATCAATTATTACAGTCGGCCAAGCGTATTTCGCGAACTCCATCGCTCCTCTGTTTCAATCTGAATTCCAGTTTCAATTTAAACGTTGAAGAGCCTTGAATTGATTCGAAAGAATTTTAAAAGAAATCGTTAAGCAAAAGCGTTCGGATGAAAGCAAAATTAAAACAGGTACAGAATCATTTTGATGAGCGAATGGGAGAATGAACGATTAATGAATGGATTTGAGCTCGAAGTTGTTTGAGTATTAAATATGAAGATAAGATAAGATATTTTTATTTGCTTAAAATGTGGTTACAATAAAAGGTGTTAAATACATGAAATATGTCCAAATCACATCTTGCCATATGCCAGAAGCTTTCTAGATATAGATTTTCAAAATTTGATTTATTGATTGATACACTGTCTAGGGAATTGTGAAACTATCATAAGTTACTTATAAATATAGTAAAATTCTGAATTAACCTTACAGTCGTCAATAAGGTTGAGATTTTCTCAAAAACTACTGGACCGAATTTAATAATTCTTTTACAGTTACATAGTTTTCACTTTATCTATCGAACAGTGAAAGAATTTTTGCAATAGGTCAAGTAGTTTTTGAGAAAATCTCAACCTTAAAAACTCTCCTGTACACCTTTCTCTGTGTTCCACCGTACCTACATGAGTTGAGATCGTGTTATTAAATATTCGTGGATGTACACAAAGATAGAGAAAAGTATACAGGGGGCCTCAATAAGGTTGCGATTTTCTCAGAAACTACTGGACCGAATTTAATAGGTATTTTACAGTGTTAAGGACTACGTGCGCCATCTGTTGAACGTAGAGGAGAAAAACAAGGACACGTCCATACAACAGACTCAAAAGAACAGTGGCTCCGATCCATCATCCTTTATTAAAATTAAGTTAAAATTGTAAAAAGCAAGAATAAAGCATCGAAACACATCAAAACCAATTTCAATTACAACCTGACCTGCGCCCACTAATCAACATACAGTTCATCATCATCAGTCTATTTATATTGCCCCACTGCTCGGGTACAGACCTTCCCTTACATCGAGGGAGCTCGGGCCATAATCCACCACGCGGGCCCAGTGCGGGTTGGCGGATTTAACATGCCTTAGATTTTTTCTTCTTCTACGACATGCAGGTTTCATCACGATGTTTTCCTTCACCGTTTTTGAGAGCACTCGGTAAATGTACGTAAGTTTTTCCATCGAAAAAACCGAGGATAACTCATTGGCACATGGCTGCTTTGGCTGGGAATCGAACCTGGGACCTCCATATTGCAAGTCCATTGACCCAACCACTGAGCCACCGAGCTCTCATACAGTTACATAGTTTTAAATGTTATCTATGTAACAGTGATATAATTTTTGCAATAGGTCAAGTAGTTTTTGAGATAATATCAACCTTAAGGCAGTTGTCAGCGAGTAACTCTCGGCTACTTTCTCGCCCAAGAATCGTACAAAAGATAATACATTCCGTGTTTACTAGTAACTTAATTTAAATTTACGTACCTATAACAGCCTCCTGAAGTTAATTGTCGACAGGTGGGACTGCCCCATCCTGCGTTTTTGGGTGAAGGTGCATGCTACGTCAGGTAACTTCACCCAAAAAATGTTATTATAATTAAAATCACTAACATAGTTGTAAGCAAATTGTTACTAACATATTATGGACTTGTGTCTGAAATAAAGATTTTTCATTCTTTCATTCATTCATATAATTTGTTAAATTAATAAAATTTTCAGTCCTTATCGACTCTGTTACTTACAGAGGCCTGAAAAAGAATCTCATTGTTTCCATAGGCTTGTATCTGCTATCTCCGGACTTGTGGTGGCTGCAGCACACGCCTGACTGGTCTCGTTTGTGCCACTTCAGCGAGCTCCGATGCCTTCACAAGCCCTCGATACTTTCACCAGAGATAGCTCTGGCCGGAGGTACGGACAAAAGATAATAACCATCTATGATCTAAGATGCATGAAGATCTTTAGAGGAAATCATTGCAAATTTTGGAATTTCGAAGAGGAATTATTATACAGGGTGTAACGTAAAGGGTATATGAAGCCGAAGGGAGGCTGTTCAGTATCGGTAACTGAACAACTTTTGTTCTACGTCTTTTCGATTTTAGCCAATTAATTTTTTGACTTTTCATACAATTCGCACCGGTCAGCTGATTTGTATGAGACATTGATTTATTTTTATTTTTTATTCGAAAAGTTGAAGAACAAAAGTTGTTCAGTTACAGATACTGAACACCATCTCTTCGGCTTCATATACCCTTTACGTTACACCCTGTATATAAACGGATATCACTCACTTATATTGTTGAAGTCGGCAATTAGACCGACAGTTTCGACCGATTTCGACGGTATTTTTCAAGGTGAGCGCGCCACGCCCGCGTCGCCGTTGACGTTTCTTCGCGCATTGCGGATGAGCGCCCTCTGTGCGCGCTCCGACATAACTTGTCCCGCCGACGACGACACGGTGCGTTCGATGGCTGTAGCTGGATTCGTTGATCGATCTCACTTGTCGGGGAGTTACCGCCACTCACATTAGGTCCTGTCACGCAGTATATGTAGGAAAACGCAAGAAAACCAAAACCTATAGGGTACTTCTCGTTGACCTAGAATCATGAAATTTGTCAAGAAGCTAGGTCTTATAACCTAAGTAAAGGAAGAAATCCGAAAACTGTAAATTTGAAATTACATCTCCCCAGAAATATATATTTTTTTACAAACTTAAGTGTATTAAGTTAGGGTTTAAGTTTCGTTGCACAGAAGACTCAGTGCGCGAGTCCGACTCGCATTTGGCCGGGGATTTTTTTCATCACAAAATGGAGGTAAAATGAAGGATGAATTAAATTGTAAGAATAATCAAGTGAACTATTACCATAGCTAGAGATAGTTATAATAAAATAAATATAAGTAGTTAGTTAAAATACACCCAGAACAGAAACTAGAACAAAAAATTACAACTTTAAAATTAAAAGAAAAAGAATGGATATGCCAGGCGTACCGTTGGGTACCGAAGTAGGGACTAAAAGAAAACCAAAGTTAGCTCTGCATTACGCGTGTTATGTAAATCGAGGCAAGTTGGAGGGTTCCGTCTGAAAGTCTCGCTGAAAGCATCATTGAACTGGGGTTCCTTAAAAATTCAGAACGCTAAGAGTGATACTTCGGGGCTGAATTAAAGAGTTCTTTGGTTAAATTTAGGATGTGGTACTTTCTCTTGGATATTATGTATAAAGTTTGTGAATATACTGGCAGTAGTTTAAGATCGAACTTAACCTATTAAACGAATTGATGAGAATAATATAAATAGCCCGACTGCGTAAGAATGAAGGTTATGTTTTTCGAGTGTATGTAGGTATACCGAAGCCCAAATCAAGTGTCTTATTTTGTAAACAAAAACTACCCTACCCTACTAACATTTTAAGCTGTTCTGTACTTATTGCATAGTTATTTTCACATTATTAAATCGGATCACTTTATTTTCACAATAATGAACAGGTTCGATCAACCAGTTCCTTCGGTGTTATATCACAACTAGGTAATTAAAATATCATATTTGTTTACAAAAAAATACACTTAATTTGGGCTGCGGTATAAGTATGTATGTCTAATTCTTTGGCACGCGCTGCAGCCTAAACGGCTTGATGGATTTTAACATATGAGGTATCGTTAGATTCGTCTTGATTGTAGAAGTGACATAGGCTATATTTTTTTTATCAAAGCGGCTTAAATTTTTGCCATTCGTTTTTTACGTTAGGATCTGAAAACCATCAATTTGTATTAAAGGCATTAGCATTCTATCAGAATTAATATTAATATAGGTAGGTACACATTTTCTTTCATGATGTTAAATATCAGGAAACAACATGGTCATATTTATTAACGTTTTACCAAAAAACACTTTCACTTCACTTTACTTTACAGCCCATGATTCTCCCCCTGCATTTTCATTTTCAAAACTCAAAAACAACTTTTTTAAACAACTCTACGACCTTATAGTTGTACAAAAAATTGCTTCTATTTTTTTTTACAGATACCACATCTTAGTAAACTACATCTATGTGAACTGTTTACCAAAAACCACTTCCACTTCACTTTCCAGCCCATGCTTCTCACCTCCGCACGTTCACTTTATCACCCGAAACTTTTCACTTTCCACACGCGATTGACGTCAGCCAGATAAATGGATACTTCGACTCCGCTCAGAGTTATCTTAACAAAGTTTACTCTTGAGCGAGGTTTACTGGTTTTTTCTCGAGAAGTGCTTCATACAATATACCTACATATCTTCGTAGGTACTTAACGTAAGTCGCGGGAATCTTCCTTTGCTGGATGTGCCATTTACTAGTACCAAAATACAGGAAAAACGCATTCTTATTACGTAGTAGTGATAGTTACAATAAGATGTATGCAAATCATAAACTGGATCTATACGACACGAGCGCAGCGACCGTGAGACGCATCATGGCGCAGAACTTCTTTAACGACAGTTATCATTAAAGTATTTTTATATTTATATAAAAAATTTAACATAAGTACCTATTTAAGTCACTTTTATTTTTTTTAAATCTTGAGACACATATTGCTGTCTATAGGTGGAGATTTGTAATTAGCTTCTAGACATTATTAAGTAACCTAAAGTTATTGTAGCTGTAAATCTTCCTTAAAATAAATAAATAAATAAATAAGTACCGTTAGTGATAGATATTCATTATTGCTCAACAAGCTACCTATTCGTACGCTGAATTCTCTACCCAAAGGTTGTCTGGAAGAGATAGCTTTGAGCGGTAAGACCGCCAATTGTAATATTAACGATATTAGCCTTTTTCTTTTGTGTAGGTAATTCTTTTCTTTTTTGCAATAAAGAATATTTATCTTATCTTTTTCTTTGAGCAAATGGTATAGTCGCGGTTCGTGCGTCGGTGTTTTTGAGTAAACAACCTAGTTGATCGCGTTTCGTGCGTTTCATGAAAACATTAAAAAACTACCTCAAATATAGAATGTAAATCTTCGTAGATCAAGACAACATGGTAGGTGAATATAGAAAATAGGGGCATGTAAAACAAAATTATTTATACTTTGTGATTGGAAATTCGATATATTCCTTGAAAGGGGTGATACTAGAGGTGGTTTGCAACAAATTAGGCCCTATTAACGAGGGGTCGAAAATGAGTTGTTTCTGAGTTACGGTAGTTTTAATTTTATTTAGGAATTTCCTAACTTGTTAAATAATAATAAACATTTTTAATCAAAATCCTCAATTAACGTGAAACTTCCAGAACCTAACCTATGACCTACTTTTCAAACAATCTATTAAATACCTGATTGTCAGAACTTTATCAGACTTCCCGGCTGCATTAATAAAAGAGTAAACATCCTATTCTAGAAACTGGCGAACTGGAGGTAGAACAGAAGTTTGCAGACAGTTTTGTCAGTACACTGGGTCGTTTTCAACTTCATGCCGTAATAAAGTGCTTGGAAACAACATTCGGATAAACTGTGCGAAGAAAAAGAAACAAATAAAAAAACAAAGTTCGGCAAATGGTCTGGGTTCTGCTCGGAAATTAGCATCCTAGCTTTTAGTGGACTAATTTTCCTCCTAATTGGATTTTTAGAGGGTAATAAAATAGCGTTTCTGGATTTAAGGGGCTGCCAGCTGTCAAACTCAAGCGCGAGACAGAAGATGTCTCGCAGCGGCGGAGTGAAGAACACTTCACAGTGCCTACATATTTGTATTTTTATAATTTCGGAACAAAAATCAGATTAGAACATGATGAAAAAATTCTTGCCGTGGGCAGGACGCCTTGTCACGGAATGACAAGGTCGCAGGTTCATGTCCTGCCGACGGCAATAATTTTTTCATCATGTTCTAATTAATTCACCGAGCATGGATAATGCGTAATTCAAATTTTGAGAAAAATCTGATTTTTTTTTAAAACTAGCTCTCTTATTCATTTTTGTTATAGGTATATTTTGTAAGAATAACTAATTCAGTTTATACATAATTTTCATTTTAAAAGACATGGAAGTGGTATGTTTGCCATTTTTTCTATCGAGTGAAGTACCTATGTCGTGTATCGGTATTCATCAGTCTCTAAATAGACACCCCAAGATTGCTATATATTTTTTTCAGACGTTTTGCCGTAGCTTTCATAGCACCCAGGACAATCCTTAAGGACTTTCAGGAAGAAGACGAGAAAATCGCCATTGCTCGAAGTTAATACTACTTGGGCATAGAATGTCTAATCATTCATTTGATTTCACACATCCTGAATTTGTCAGTAGGAAGCCTAGACAGAAATCAACAAGGCGTATTACAGGATAGATGACTATTTAAACGATGAACATGCATGGTGTGTGTCGCCGGTTCCGCATGAGGGATAATGTCTAGATTACTAACAATAGTAATAGTTGTGTAATACCTAGTTATTAAGTAATTGTGTATTATTATTATATTATTTTAAAACATGTGCTGCTGAGAGTTTTTTGCCACTTTTTCTCCTCCTCTCTCTGGCACCTTTTCCTTGCAAAGTGGTGTAAATGTAAATTCAAATATATGTTGACGTGCAAAAATGTACACAACGTGCTTACTTGCAATAAAGAAATTTGACTTTTGACTTTGAACAGATACAGTGGAAGAGGAAACTTTTTTACGAGAGCAAAGAGTGCAATTTTAATTAAAATCACTTTAGACACAAAACATGTCCCCATTTTCACTAGAGCCGTAAAAACTTTCCTACTACCGCCTATAATATGGCGACCGCACTAGCCAGTGGCGTTTACGCCCAAACTCTGCGTAAACGAGCGAAGTTGGGTCAGTTTACACATTTTTGGAATTATGCAAAGCAACCTCATGAGTTATTGCCCTTTTGGGCATTCGTTACGCGTTTAAAATAGGACCTATTAGCCCCGACGTTGGGGTACAAAACCCTTTATTGGACGATTACGCAAATTAACTGGAAGCTGTGACCTTTATTATGAAAATGTGGCCGGATGCTGAACAGATTTACAATATTCCAAAAAAAAATTGTAGAAAATGGTTCATAAAAGTGTAATTTGAAAGGCCACAATGCCTATTTAGGATCCGGTGTCGTAAAAACGGAAATAAATTAGATCAAGACATTATAGTTTTAATTTTAGGTGTTGGAAATAGCTAGGGATTGTGTTGATTTAAGAATTGTTTCATCATCAGTCTATTTATATTGCCCCGCTACTCTTACATCGAGGGAGCTGGGGCCATGACCCACCACGCGGGCCTAATCCGGATTGGCGAATTTCAGATGCCTTAATTTTGTCTTCTTCTACGGCATGCAGATTTCATCACGATGATTTTCATTCATTGTTTTGAGAGCACTCGGTAAATGTACGTAAGTTCTTCCGTCGAAAAAACCGAGGATAACTCATTGGTACATGGCTGCCCTGGCCGGGAATCGAACCTGGGACCTCCTGACTGAGGCACTGATCTCTAAAAATTGTTTATTAATACTTATTTAGGTAGTAATAACTTTTGAAAGGAATTTAAATTGCTTATAGACTTTAGATAATTCAATATTTGCCCATAAACTTGAATATTTCATAAGCAACAAAAGTAAATATAAAAGGAGAAGTAAGTATAGACATCTAAAAATAACTCAAGAATTTGTTTGGATTTCTGAACTCGAAACTTTCCGCTTTATATCTCTGAAACTCTTCCAGGTCAAAAAACCGAAATACCAGTAGATTCGACTTGTAATTAGCATCGCTCACGCTTTACAGAGTTTCGTACTGAAAGAATTCGAAACCCACGACCAAAATTAACACGACGAAAAGTTCTTATAATTATAGAACGAAAAAAAAAACTTTTCAGTCGGAAAGCTGTTACCGAAAAGGGAACGCAATTTTAACAAAAAGCAGTAGCAAGGCCAGGTAGCACTTTTCTTTCACGCCTTGTTTTCAATCGCCATTTTTTTTTCACGTTTTTGGGCAAAGTGGAGCATACTCATTAAAACTTTTTGACGAGCCCCGACTTTAATTGTTACGGATATCTCGTTAGTGTACTATTTCCGAGACTCAGACAATAAGACGTTTCTGGGACGTCGATTTTTAGGAGATTTTCCTGTTCGCCGTGGAACGTGACGTGGATAGTGATTGGTGGATTTTGCGAGATAAAGACGAGTACACAGTAGAGTGAGGTGCTCTAGGTTTTAAAGGAAAGCTTTGTCAGATAGAGTTGAATTGTAGTTTAATAGGTCCATTTAATGCTAAACTAAGCTCAACCTTTGAGGATGGGTAAATAACTTATTATTATTATATTTGGGTTCTGGCGTCTCGTAAATAACTTTATGAAAGAGACACATAATATCAGAGGGTATTATGTAAAAGTCAAAGTAAAATTTCTTTATTGTGTTGTGTACATTTTTGCACGTCAACATATTTTTGAATTTACAGTTACACTTTATAAGGAAAAGCCAACGCTGAGGAGATAATAAACTAAACCGCGAGACAGACTGGAGAAGTTCACTGAGGTGTTGAAAGATATCAACTATGGGTGCGAAGAGGTACCTATAGGAATAAGAAACAAATAGTCCTGACGTTTGGCTTAAATATGGTTAGAAAAGTAATAGGTTATGTGATCTAAAAATGGCGATTAGATTCGTCATCCATCATGCTATGACCATTGAAGAGCGGGCATCGATTAGCTGTTTTCCTGCAATGAATATACGTGGAAGGATGCTAGCACCTACCACAAAGACCTGTAACAGGAGGGCGCCCGTGTTTACCCGCAAATGAGCGCAAAATTGCTTCGCGACACTTGTAACCTAGAGATCGTCTCTATGCGCTCAACGTTGACAGATTTTTTCGCTTGCAAATGACAGTGCCAGATTCTGCCCCACCATCAACCGCAAGTTGTACAACATAACGAATAAATGTAAAAATATCTCCGTTTTTTATTAAAATTATTGGTTTAAAACAAAGTACAAGTAAAGTACAAAAA
Organism: Tachystola acroxantha; assembly: GCA_963506565.1. Lineage (NCBI taxonomy): Eukaryota > Metazoa > Arthropoda > Insecta > Lepidoptera > Oecophoridae > Tachystola > Tachystola acroxantha. The sequence continues at coordinate 2,485,761 of OY735874.1, forward strand.
ATTTGTACAAGTTGCGATTCGAAAAAAACCCAGCTTAATTAAGAATTCAGAAAATAGTTAGAAATCGAAGTGATTTATTCATTGTTTTGGTTATTCTTCTATAGGAGTTGCGAGAGTAGTAGAAAATGATACTGATTATGCAATATGAAACCTGTAATAAATACCCAACAAAATGATAGGTACAGCTTAAATGGTCACGTAGTTTTGTAGGTGGGGCAAAGCTCCATTGAAATGTGGCAATGTCTTTTGTATCGATTTAAGGTCTATTGGGTAAGTGGTCTGTGAATGCTAGAGGAAATATTGTGCAGGATATGACATTCCGTCGTTTCTGCCTGCCTTTATGGGAGACGAGCGTAAGTTTATGTGTGTATGCAATCTAATAAACAATCCTTGATAAAAGACAGTACCCTGTATAGGAGTATGACCTAATAAACCAACTCGCAAACAGAACCAGCAGCCGATGAAATCCGTAGCGAGCACAAAGCGATGCGTCACACAGAGAGGACAATAAAAAATGCGTTGACGCGTACTAGGCCAGTCATTAAAGGAGTTGACCCTAGCAGTAACTCATCTATCTATGAAATTTGGCACAGTGATAGAGTACCATATGTAGATTGAAATTGACATAGAATCCAATAATTTGTAGAAACGGAAGTTAGGTATTTTCAAGGTCAAACTTAAATTACGTGGTATCAATTACAGGAAAATTGCTCTATCCAAAATTCTTTTTTTACAAGTTCTAGTTACCTATAGGCATGTGTCGACAGAATATCCAACTATATTTCCATATGGAAATATATATATTTTAATAAAATGTGTTTTTTTGCCGTAATTTCCAAGGGATAATTACTCACTCCAATTTCTATTTAATTATGTATTTAAAATATTACTTTCGAAAGTAGTTATGAATATCCAATAAAAAATCCAGACCGAAAAGCGTTATCCAGAAATTGACGAAAAATGGGGGTTTCCAAAAATGCTCAGCCCGATTTTTCTTGTCATTATGAACAGACTATCTTATTAAAACTGCTTTTCAAGTTTTCCAATAAAAAATGCAGGCGAAGCACAAAATATCAAATAGAGTTGTATTCAAATATTTCTAATCAACGCGGCGGTGAATGCGCCACTGCGCGCGGATCGCTACTGCGGCCGATTAACAACCTTATTCCTATTACACGTACAGAACAGCGGGAACGCGGACGAGAAATTGGACGGAGCGGAGGAGATATTTGGAGATGGGATTCTGTTGACTACTCATATACAAATAAGGTTAATTGTAGATTAACTCTTTACTAAAGTCCAGTAAAGATCCATGCGGACAAGCGTTTTCTAGAAATCGACGAAAAATTAGAGTTGAGAAAAATGCTAAGTTCGATTTTTCTTATCATTATGAACATACTTATGATCTTAGTCGAACTGTTCTTCAAACTCAAAGTCAATTTATAATAAACCTTATTCCTATACAAGTAGAAAATATCTATCGCATCGGTAACGTCGACTGAAAGTTGAACAAATATTTTGGAGATAGGATTCTGTACTCTACCTACAGTTATACGAATAAGGTTTATTTTAGGTTAACTCGTTACCGAGTGGTGAAAGCTCGACCGACCTACGCCAACATGCACAAAACCATTCTAATCTAGCCCGTATCATCGGCGCATAAGTACGACAACATTTCAAGGTTAGTACGGACATAGCAAAACAAATGGTAACACTTGCAGTACGATTTCAACTCTTACGACGCAGATAATAAGAACGGTTCAAAGTGTTACACTTGATCTGATTTTGGAATGTTTTAAGTAAGCTCGACCGACACAACAGTACCTACGCCAACATACACAAAACCATTGTAATCTAGCCCGTATCATCGGCGCATAAGCGCAACATGTCAAGTCAAGGTAAGTACGGACAAAAGCAGATCAATAGTAACACTTTCAGTACGATTTCAACTCTAACGACGCAGATAGATATATAGATTGGAACGGCCCAAAGTGTTACAACTTGATGTGTTTTTATGTGTACTTACTAGGTACCTACTACGTGGAATGTTTAAGTAAGCTCGACCGAGACGATAGTACCTACGCCAACAAACACAAAACGTAATCTAGCCCGTATCATCAACGCATAAGTACGACAACATATGTCAAGGTTAGTACGGACAATGGCAAAACACTTTTTTTTCGCCGTGGGATCTCGTTTGGTGTGCGTGTATCAAATTATTTCATAAAATTATAATTATCTGTTATATAAAACCCTACTGTATTGTGATATTATAAGAATCAAAATAGATTACCAGTCAATAAGTGATTCAGCGGAACGGTGCGCCGTGCTACATGCGATCGGACCCCCCTCACCCCCTCGAGTAACAAAGACAGCTTGTTATTTTTCAACTCGCTCGCACATCGACTACGGGTATATTTGCGTGCGGCATAGGTCTTATTACTTACGTCATACTGACGACTACAGCTAAGCAAATTTAAATTCTACACTTGTACGATGAGCGTGAGATATTCACCTACTAATAATATGTAATCGCAACTGCAACCACAAAAATCTACAAGTGAGGGTGATCGTGGTCGCCTAGTCGAGGGTGCCTAATATACTAACCAAATTCCAAACACAATTATTTTTTCAATTCCACGAATTGATAACCTCCTCCTTTTTTTGGAAGTCGGTTAAAAATACAAAAAAAAACACGAAACAAAATACAAAACAAAAAATAAATAAAAAAACAATAAAAAAATATATATTTAGCTAAGGATCGAACCCGGAACCGCGTGCACGGGAGGCGACCGCTCCAGCCACTAGACCGATTCGTTCGCTGTTTAGCCCGGCGAAATTACCAAGCATATCTCATGCACCAGCGTGAGACATGAACGGACCGCTCCGTCTAGATTTCGACAAAATTGCAAGTAATCTAGTACAGACAGATTCCCAGCTCTCCTAATACACCTACTTCGGTATTCGAGTTCAGAGTTTATGCTCAAATAAAATTCAAAGATAATTACAACAAAATGTTTGATAAAATACTAACCAAATTCGAAACACAATTAAAATAAAATACAAAATAAAACACGAAACAAAACAAAAAACATATATTTAGCTAAGAATCGAACCCGGAACCGCGTGCACGGGAGGCGACCGCTCCAGCCACTCGACCAATACGCCCGCTGTTTGGCGTGGCGAAATTATCAAACACTATCTCATGCACCAGCGTGGGACATGAACGCGACTAGATTTCGACAAAATTGCAAATAATCTAGTACAGATTCACAACAGGGGCGTTTCTTAAAGCTGGAAGTAACATAAAAAAACACTAAGCGCCCAATTAAGTTAAAGACACTCTAAAGGAATCTCTGGGTTAGTTTATCCTAGACCCCGTGTCGCGAAGAAAACACACACTATATACTCAACTTATACAAGGCAATACGCATATTACATTTACTGCGTTCGTATGTTTCGAAACGATGACGATAATAATAATTAAATTGCGATGTTTAGATCAACCTCCTACATACATACATACATACGTATAGTACGGACAACAGCAGATCAATGGTAATACTCGCTCGCATTCGCACGATTTCAACTCTTACGACGCAGATAATAAGAACGGTACTTAGTCCAAAGTGTTGATCTTCTGTTGGCTGTACCTATTAACCTACTTGAAGAAACTCGCCCGCCGCTCGACCGGTTTTCGACGCCCCTCGCCCGCCTCGGGCCCCGCGCTGGCCTGCGCTTGATAGGTATTTCGAAATAATGGTGTTCCGCCTGGATATTTTGTTGGTTTCTTTTGAAATCAGGTTATTTGTGGGTATCTCATTACAATTGTAAAAAATATCTGATAGAGTAATTTTCCAGAGATAGTTAAAAGACAAATTATGTATAATGAATTGTTTCATTTGGATTTTTTTGTTGGATTTTCGTACTTATACTAGAAATAATAATTTGAAGGCATATTAAAAACAGAAACCCGGCGGAGCAATTATCCTATGGAAACTACGGCCAAAAAAGACATTTTATTAAAATACCTACACTTTCGAATTAAAAAGTAGTTTTACTTATGAATGTACAGAAGCACACTAATAAAATACAATTTATAGAAAAAGAATTATGACCATAACATTGTTCCAGAAAAAGATACGGTATAATGTTGAATTTCAATTAAAATAAGTAACTTCCGCCTCGAAATATTATTGGATTCTCTGACAAATGTTCTTATAAATATGCTATTAAGTATACAAAAAAGTTTCATCGATAGAGGAGTTATTGTTGGGGTCTCCATACAAACGCTCGCCAGAATGACTGGCCTATACTGACAAAGTGCTGTGCAGCATATGACGGGAGACTGAATGTAGTCATTATACCACCCTGTGTTGGTTGGATGCTGTGTACTGATAAATGAGGATGTGTTTTTATATATTAAAAAACAAAGGAAGCAGACAAACAATACGAGTACGTACCATAAAAATATTAAGGTTTTCTATGAAGGCTACGGCACTAACTACTAAAATTAAACGTCTGAAAATATATATATAGCAATCTTGGGGTGTCTATTTAGAGACTGATGAATACCGATACACGATTGGACAAACTTCGCTCGATAGAAAGAAATCGCAAACACATGTCTTTTAAAATGAAAATTATATCTAAACCGAAATAGTTATTCCTACAAAATATGTATCAAAATGTAGGGTACTATAATTACGAGCTAGGTATATGCTTGTTTTAAAAAAAATCTGAATTTTGTTGGCGTATTTTTATTTCTCTGCCAAAAATTTTCAAAAATTCATAAAAATACGAATATGGAGTCTTGTGCCGTGTTCTTCACTCCGCCGCTGCGGGGCATCTTGTGACAACCATATAGAAGTCTCTCTGAAGGAGATACAAATATGGTATAGGTATAGTTATGCGAGTATTTATCATTTTGTTTCTCATTGACATTTAGTTGGGACGAATCCAGACGGTTCCTGGATGATCACATTGTCATTTTTCTACCAATTGAGTAACCGTCTCTAATTTAAAAGACAGACAAAAGCTTATAGTAATTACATCCGTGAAAATCTTTCTCAACAGGAAAAAACAATTAATAATTTTTAAGATGCGACAAGACCGTTAAATTGCGCATTACTGGAGATGAAACAAAGTTTACGCAAATTGAAATCAAAATTTTATTAAGTGTCACATTTTTACGCAATGTATAAAAGTTGTTTACAACTTAAATGAAATTTATTGAGGCCGAAAGCAAGGTCGCTGCGCTAAGTAAACATATTTCATGGAAGCCTATTCCAAATTTCATTAAAGCGAAACTTAATTTTCTTCCTTGTCATAAATTTTAGTTGAAAATAAATCGTGGTTTGCATTAAAATATTTTTGATGTTCCAGAATTTTTATGTGGGAATAATTCCCTATGACTTTTGGCTTATTCCACTTTGGTCACAGTAGACTTAGGTCACACCTTGGAATGCTTCCACGTACGTCACGCATTACGAGTCGACTTTGGTCACAGACACCCATACTTTTAGATTATAGTTTACCAATCACGGAATGAATGTGCAGCGTTTTGAATTTAAAAAGACCATAACCTATACGAGATATTCCCCAATACTAAAAAATAATTTTTTTCTCAAGCCATTTTGTTGGAGTCATCTTATCATATCAATCATAATTTTCACGCCAGCTTCAACAATATAACGTACTACCATCGAACTATTTCCCTACATCTAACATAGTAGCCTAATTAGGATATCTGCAAATAAGATGTTTTGATCTGGCCTTCACAATGCCATCGAGAAACCAGACCATGTCCAAAATTAGGAATTTAACCTAATTTTACGACTACCGTCTGGAAACAAACATCATGTGCCTAAAACAGGACTCCATATATATACAGATACAGTCGACAGGACATAAACATATAAAACTACATACCTACTGTAATTTAGACTGTATTGCCAAAACGTAAAGTGCTCTAAAATCAAACCATTTGTTGTTTCCTTTGTCTATAATTATGGCGATATATGCGAATAACTATTAAATTAATTTAAAATAAAATGGCCAAGTGAGAGTCGGACTCGCGCAACGAGGCTTCCGTGCAACACAACTTAACCCCGTAACTTCGCTCTAACGAAGATAAATTAGATTTAGAAACCAACTTGTCTTTGCCATTATCAAAATATTACAGCTCTCGAATTTTTTCCTTTACTTGTGCTATAAGACCTAGCTTCTTGCCTTTCATGATTCTAAGTCAACGGGAAGTACCCTATAGGTTTTGAATTTCTTGCATTTTCATACAAATATGCGAGAGAATGAGAAATAAACATAAGCTGTAAACAGAAATATTAAAAAAAAATCCCAACAGTAGTATCGATACAAAACCATATACAAACGACCAATAAGGCTACACAAAGGCGCTATATCACAATTGGCTGGCTATAACGCCACAAAGTTCCTGCCAAGCTTCGTTCGAAGTTTCGCTGCTCATATCTGGGTCCGCTTTTACAAACTACCGCTTTGGGATATCCCAGCACACAGCATCGTTTAGTACACATGTACCTAACATGTTAGTGGTGAGGGATGCGAGTAAACATATGTACTTAATGCATGTCTGGCATATGTTGTAGCAAGTGACTTGCATGCCAATGATTTGAGACATAAACACAGTTGACAGCACATCAGGACAGTGTACAGAGGCAAATGAAATGAAATAAATTTATTTGCATATGATTTTGGTTATTACATATGATGTTAGGTGTAGACAGGTGGATCCATCAAAATCTGCTTAGCAAATATTTAAATAAAATTCATTAAGACGAATTGAGAAAATTCCTCAGTATATAACTGGGAATAGCGAAAAATTCAAAACAGACGCATCATTAACCGTGTAATTCGTGCTAATTTTCAATGTGGCGCAAACTAATTTACATAATTAATTCACTTGCACACACTGGCAGGGTGAAATATTAAAATTGCGGTCCGGTCCCTTCATTTAAATTTCTAAATCGTAACGTAGCTTTAGCTATTCGTTGTAATCTTTAGATTACAACGAATGTTGGTACCAATTTAAGGGCTATCGTGTTATTTCAGACATTATATAATACCTATACCTATTGTCCCCTGCTACGCTACTTCATTACCCTGCTAAGCTACTTCATTATCCTGCTACGTTACTTCATTACCCTGCTACGCTACTTCATTATCCTGCTACTATACTCCATTACCCTGCTAAGCTACTTCATTATCCTGCTACGTTACTTCATTACCCTGCTACGCTACTTCATTACCCTGCTACTATACTCCATTACCCTGCTACGCTACGTCATTACCCTGCTACGCTACTTCGTTACCTTGCTACGCTACTTCATTACTCTCCTACTTTACTTCAGTGAGCTGGGGTTGTTGAGCTGACAGCACGGGGGAAATGTACAAAACCTTCGTGGAATCTCTAGCCCTCTCTTTGGAAGTTACATAGTTTTAACCTTTATCTATTTAACAGTGAAATAAATTTTACAATAGGTCAAGTAGTTTTGGGGGAAATCTCAACCTTAAAACTCTCCTGTACACTGTTCTCTATGTCCGACCATACTATTAATCTGAAAATAAAGTTCTGAAATACTGGAACTGACGTTTCTTTAATAGACTATTAAAATATAAAATCGCGACTACGTAATTAGTAGGGTAAAAACTAGAAATAAAACGCAACTAAATCCTCTAATCTTTTAATTTAGCTCGGCTCTAATTTTCTGTGAATTCCAATTCAGTTCGTCAGTGGAGTTAAATAGAGCAAATTACAAGCTGGATACAGTGCAGTCTGGCTGGCCACTAGCACTCGCTATTCAGGACACTAAATGCAATTTTCAGACACGTAGTTGCGATATAGAACCCATTAAACCTAGTCGATTAACTAAAAATATATTATATTATACATAATTAACGAGATAATACTTTTTACAAAATGATGGTACGTACAGTCGAAGACAGAGATATGTATACAGGGGGCCTTAATGTTGAGATTTTCTAAAAAAACTACTGGACCGTTACGTAGTTTTAACTTTTATCTATCAAACGGTGAAAGATTTTTTGCAATAGGTCAAGTAGTTTTTGAGAAAATCTCAACCTTAAAAACTCTCCTGTACGTACACCTTTCTCTGTGTTCCACCGTACCTGTCTGCAAATATAAACAGCTTTTTTCGACGCAGTCAGTGAACACGAAAGAGGGTAGATTTAAATGATGAAAAATTTCTAGCCGTGGGCAGGACTTGAACCTGCGACCTTGTCAGTCACCACAAGCCCCCGTTCGACCACAGAAATTCTTCATCGTATTATACATACTAAGGGCATGTGCAATAACAAGGTCCCAGGTTCAAGTCCTGCCCAAGGCTAGAAATTTTTCATTATTTAAATTTGTTCATGCATTCAATAAATTCTAAATTTCGAAACCGTGATCCTTGTAACATACCCCCCCGTAAAAATGCCCCTACCAAACTTTAACTTTAAAAACTCTCCCGCACCGCGACGCATCTACAACACCGTTAGCCACAGAGTGTCGTCTTAGCCATGTGATCGTCAAGTTTCGTTTAGAACCCTCCATCGTGTCCATTAGCAACCGATTCTTTTAGAAATAATAAGCTTGCAAATAAATGTGGAAAAGACTAACAAATACAACGCAATAAAATCACTATAATAAATTCAAATCAAGATCTCTCCCTAATAACAATACAAGACCATCAAAAGACTTTCATGTATTGACGAATCCTCCTGCTTTAACTCCAGTCGAGACCAGAGCTAAAACAGGATGTTTCCGCCTTTCACTAATGTGAAAATCTGGGCGTATCGTCCCCATTTTAAAGTCATTTAGAAAATGACTCGAAAAAGGAGAGTTAGTGGCTCCGACCAAACGAAAACATCGCCACAAACGGTGTACGCCAACTCCTTATCTGCGCACCCCCCGTAGGGAGAGATCCTGGTGAATCGTTGGACCGTCCGAAGACAGCCTGATGGTGGACCGAGGTCCTTGTGTTAATCATTGGCTGAGCCGAAACTCACTTGGAACAGACCGAAGTCCATTAAATGTAGGCTAACGCCCATATCGTTGAACAGTCCTGAGACCGTTAGTGCAGGCCGGAGCCCAGTATCGGTGAACAGACCGAGGTCCGTTAAATGTAGGCTATCGCCCAGTCGTTGAACAGTCCTGAGACCGTTAAGTGCAGGCCGGAGCCCAGTATCGATGAACAGACCGAGGTCCGTTAAATGTAGGCTATCGCCCAGTCGTTGAACAGTCCTGAGACCGTTAAGTGCAGGCCGGAGCCCAGTATCGATGAACAGACCGAGGTCCGTTAAATGTAGGCTAACGCCCATGTCGTTGAACAGTCCTGAGACCGTTAAGTGCAGGCCGGAGCCCAGTATCGATGAACAGACCGAGGTCCGTTGTAAGTAGGCCGAGGCCCGATGTCGTAGAGTGGCCCACAGACCAATAGATTAACAGAAGGATTCTTGGCCTCCCACCAAGGCTGGTTTTAAATCGAAGTAATAAAATATTAATGTCTCAAATCCCATCAAGGGACGCAAATAGCCAGCACTGTTTAGTGATACTTCAGTCTTACGACCACTAGCAGAGTTATCGATGCGCCAACGCCCGTATCATGAAGGACCCCTCCTAAACGCGAACGGCTGCCGCCTCGCGCCGGAGCGCTCACGAGTTCGACACCCTTACCAAAAGGGACCACTCCGACCGCGAACAGCTATCGCCTCGCGTCGAAGCGCTCGACGTAACCTGGCATTCAGCCTGAAGGGACCGTGGCACGAACGCTACAGCTTTCGCCAAACAAGTAGAATGCTCTTTAAATCAGATCAATCATAACCTCTGGGATCACTCCAGACACGCGAACGGCTGCCGCCTCGCGCCGGAGTGTTCAATGTGATCGAACTCTACCTCACGAGAGAACTACGGCTCTAATCCGTAGCACTAACAAAATTCGGCAGAGTTAAGAGAACTACCAGCTTATCGCCAAACAGGCTTACGCCAATAGCCGTAGTGCGTTCAAGTTGGTGCCAACCTCGTCGCTTCAATCTAAAAGATATCTTGCGACTACGTTAACGCCATACCGAGAAAGACTCGCACCGCGCAGCTCATTACCCAGGCATCCAATATATTGGCGCCTAAGTACGAGGCACCGTACGTATCAGACTTGTTGATAAACTGTGTATCTCTGGAAGTGTGTGCGACTCAAAGAGCCCGTTTGAATGAGTCAGACCCATACGCGCAGGTCAGAACCAAGGCAACTAGCTATAGCGCCAAAGTAACTGACGCCGAATACGAATCAGTCTCGGTAGCAGAATACATTCAGCACAACACCAAAATGCGATGCGAATTTCAATACACGAACACAATTCGTCTTCCACCATCATTGTAAGTCTCCAAGCGATCAGACCTTACTATATATACTTCGCCCAACTACAATACGACCTTATTCAATGCAATTTCCACCGTTTAGCACTCCTTGGTTCTTTTCTCTATTCGGGACACATACTCTTCACAACTTTTCATATAAGCGATATTCACATTTCCTTGGATCATATCTATTATCAGAAACCAAGCTGCTCTTTTTATAATATTTTATCCATCAAACTAGAACTGTGCTGTGTATCACCCACATACTGCAATTAATATCGTCACCAAAATGTATCTGCCACCTTCGTGCACGGAAACCCAAGCGAAAAGTCTCCAGAGCACGACCTTTTTACAGGAAATCCATACGCGCCGTTCAGAACAAAGGCAACTATGCTATAGCGCCAGAGTAACTGATGCACATGCGGATCAACCAACTGAAGGCGACAATTAAATTAATTAAATGATACGCCTTATCATGCTTCTAAAGCACGTTGTTAGAGAGCGGAGACCAAACACGATATGTGTATTTTAATATACGCACTCTGATTGCGAGCCTTACTCTCCCACATTTACTTCTACTCCTCAGAGCAGAGCTCTTTGCGAAAGATCCGGCTCTGTCAGTAATATTTTCAACCAAAGTCCAATACGTGACCGTGCGGACCAAAGTTACGCAGAGACAAGTCACTGCGTGCGAATTCGTTGGGTATACTAGGCGCATATCATGCAAACAGCCGCACCTATGTGGTCTACAATCCGTAGACTGCAACCACAAAGACGACTGAAGCACAATACACCACCAAACAATATCAAACATATTTAGTAATCCAAATATGCTTAATAAACGGGACGTGCGCAAGCGCACCGTTCCCTCACTCTGTTTACGGCAGAGCTACGCGATCCAGAGGCGCCCGCCAAGCGTGCGTCTCCAGCCGCGCTCGCCTCGCCACCTCACAGGTATACTAGCGCGCCGCGCGTTTCTCCATTCGCCCGCGCGCATAAAAATGAAACTTTAATCTTTTAATGCCAATTTGTAGTGTCTCTTAATGTGAGTAAAATATTATATGGAGACATTTTGATCCGGCTCTTAGTTTCGGAATTAATGAGCAAAATATATATAAAATTTTGGCTTTTATATTTAAAATATAATAATCATTAAACTAACTTTATATCGATTCCTACATGCCATACGAACAAAGTTTTTATTAACTTATTATTTTCCAGACTTTTATTAATGTTATTATAATATTTGAATTGATATTGCAATTTGCCTCAATCAATTATTTCATAAAAATAGAATTTTATTTATTTAATTTTCAAATGCGGTTTTGGACGCCACATCCTCAATGTTTAACACAGTAATTTCCATTTTATATTGTCGAATGTACACAAACCAATTTACTTGCTTCATAATTTATATTGTAAGCCATTGACATAGCTTTAATTGGCTAAGTTTAAAATGAGATAAGTACTTACAACATTATATTTTGTCACTTTCGCACTTTGTTAAAAAACCTCAGATTAGAAATGGTTTGCTTAACCGTGAAATAACTATACTCCTTTGTGAATTTCTATTTGTTATCAACTATGTACGCACGTATATTATCAACGTATTTATATGCGGAAATGAAGGATTAGTTTCCTAATTTCGACAAGCTTTGAACCAAAGCTACTATAAGCAATTGTTACACAACTAAATAACATGTGAACTCGACTGTAGGATTCTATTTACATTTACTTTCAATAATAATAATTAATGTATCCTAGTATGATCAAAAGACATTGCCACATTTCAATGGAGCTTTGCCCCACCTACAAAACTACGTGACCATTTAAGCTGTACGTATCATTTTGTTGGGGACTCCATCATGCTTCTTCTTCTTCTTCTTCTTGACGCGGGCTATTTTCCGCACTTGGCCGCATGAGTGGCAGCCATTGTGCGTGAAATGGTGCAAAACCGCACTAGTTTAGCCAGCCCAGCTCCCTCCAGAACGCCAGCAGCCTGCGGATGCCACATGCGGCCTGGGGGAGGGACCCTGGGTTGTTCAGGATCTGGGCTCGTTGTTCTGCCAGCCCTCCGCACTGCAACAGTACGTGGGCAGGTGTTTCCTCAGCCTCTAAGCATCCCCTGCAAATAGGACTGTCTGTTATACCCATATTGAACAGGTGTTTATTTAGTGGACAGTGGCCTGTGATTGTACCTATCACAATGCGCAAGTCATTTCTGCCTAAGCGCATTAGACTCTTACTGAGACGGGGATTTGGAAGCGGTATCGCCGCCTTTGTCTGTTCGCAGTCAGTTCTGTCACACCAGGTAGTGTTGTGTTTGTTGGAGGTTCGTTTACGCAGCCAAGTTCTTATTTGATTGAAGGGTATTGGAACGATGGGCTCCGGGCCCAACACCTGTGATTCCGCCCCTCTTTTCGCTAATTCATCGGCTGCGTCGTTTCCCAGCGAGCCACTGTGCCCCTTTATCCACTGGAGGGTGACTCTGTTGGTGTGCGAGATGTCCTCCAGTGCATAATGGCACTCGCGCACCAGCCCTGATGAACATATATTGTTCCTCAGGGCGTGCAGCGTTGCTGCGCTGTCCGAGAGTATCCTGATGCCAAGATCAGATACTCCTTTGTTAAGTATTGCTGTTGCCGCCCTTGTGATGCCGATACATTCTGCTTGGAATATTGAGTTGTATCTGCCTAGGGTTGTTGATATTTGTATATTCAGGTCTGCGGAGTAGACACCAACTCCCGTACCTGTGTCGGTTTTAGAACCATCTGTGTAGACGCGTACCTCGTCCACTCCAGAGTATTCCTTGTTGTTCTCGTGGAATTGTACCTTGTAGTGTCTTTCGAAAATGTATTCACGAGGTATACGATCGCATGTCGCACGCATGAGTGGTCGTTCTGACAGAACGTCCTCCAGAAGTTTGCTGTGCGGTGTATGTTCGTTTGTCTTCCACAGACCAAGATTTCGAAGTCTGAGAGCTGCCACTGCCGCCTCCTGTTGTATAAACAGGTGGAGGGGGGGAAGGTTCAGTGCCACTTCTAGTCCTGCCGTGGGGGTGGTTCTCATGCAGCCTGTGACGGCGATGCATGCTAGCCTTTGTAAGCTGGTCAGTGTAGTCTGTGCGGTGCTCAGTTTGGTTCTGGGCCACCACACTATTGCACCGTACAGTATTATGGGTCTGATGACCGTTGTGTAAAGCCACATTGTGATGCTTGGCTTTAGGCCCCATGTTTTGCCAAGGAGCCTTTTACACTGAAGCATTGAAATACGAGCTTTGTTTATAGTTGTGTCTAGGTGTTGCTTCCAGTTCAACTTTCTGTCAATAGTGATGCCTAGATATTTGACTTCAGTTGAGAGGGTCAAGGTGGTTCCAAAGAGACTCGGTAGCTGACGTACTGCTTGATTTCTTTGGTTGTTAAAAAGGACAAGTATCGTTTTGTTCGGGTTTACCGACAATTGGTATTCGTCGCACCATTTTTCGACGATTCTGAAGGCGGTGTTCATGATGTTACAAAGGATGTTATCATGTTTGCCGCTGATCAGTATCGCTAGGTCGTCTGCATAGCCGACTGTGGTGAAACCACCATTGTTTAGACGACTAATCAAGTCGTTTACAACAATGTTCCATAGGATTGGTGAGAGGACTCCCCCCTGAGGGCAGCCCATCTCGACAATTCCCCTGGTGGTGGAGTTCACTGTAATTTGTATTGCCCTTAATTTAAGCATGTTGTTTATCCATTCACATAGCGTTGGTTGAACGCCATGCTTTTTCAGGGCTCGGCTGATGCTGTTAAATTTCGTTTTGTCGAAGGCGCCTTCAATGTCAATGAAAGCTCCTAGGGTTGATTGTTGTTGTTCTTTAGCGCTTTCGATTTTCGAAACTACTCTGTGCAGCGCAGACTCTGTTGATTTGCCAGAGCAGTAGGCATGTTGTTCCGGGTGAAGTGGGGTTTGTATCAGTGCTGTGTCTCTTATTGCCCTATCGCATAGTCTTTCCAACGTCTTTAGTAAGAACGATGTAAGACTGATGGGTCTGTAGGACTTAGCCTGTGTGTAGTCACCACGTCCGGGTTTCGGTATGAAGATTACTTTCACCTCTCTCCAGGCCTTTGGCACATATCTGTGCGCCAGACATGCCCTTAGGGTGTCCACCAGCCGCTCTACTATGAGGTGTATCCCCCATTGCAGCATGGCGGGGAAGACTCCGTCGAGGCCTGCCGACTTGAAGGGGCGAAAGGATGCGACAGCCCAGCGTACTCTGTCCTGGGTGACCACTGTACTTGCTGTCTGCCAATCTTCATTGCTTGGTGCTGGGCTTGGGGTGCTATCCCAGTCGTTGTTCTCAGTTATGAGACAGCCGGGGAAGTGCGTTGTTAGCAGTACCTCGCTTGTTTCTTTGTCGGTTTTTGTGTAGGTGCCATTTGGTTTTTGCAGCGAGCCTATGCTGTTGTCGTGTCCTTTTGCCAGGACTTTATAGATTCTCGCCGCCGTGTTGTTAGACTCAATGCCCTCGCAAAAACGTCTCCAAGCCTCTCGTTTGCGTGTTTTAATCCGTTTTTTATACAGGCGCTGGGTATCGTTGTAATTTTCCCAGTCGGTTGTGAGTCTGGTGTTTTTTGCCCTGTTGAACAGTTTCCTTAGCTTGCGACGTAGACGTTCCAGCTCTGGCCCCCACCAGTGCTTCGAGGAATCCGATGGCTTGGGTGTCGTGAGTGGACAGGCCTGTTCTTGGCAAGTTTTTAGGATGTTTGTTAATTGGTTTATGTTTCGGTCGATATCGTCGGTGTTTGCCACCACAGCCTTTGGTTGAGCTACTTTCATGTTCAGGGAGAGGAGCTTACGATACCTGTCTGCATTTGTCTTACGGGGGATGCGTCTAGGTATGGGTGTGGATTTACTTAGCTGTATTTCATAGCAGATTCGTCTGTGATCCGATCCCGAAAGTTCGTTGGACACGTGCCATCCGGTGATCCTATCACAAGCCTCCCATGAGGCCATAGTTATGTCTACTATTGTTTGGTATCTTGTTGATACAAAAGTTGGTTCCCTACCCCTGTTGAGAGTAGATAGATTGGTGGAGTAAAGATATGATACAAAATCGTTACCTCTCTTGTTGGCTTCTACACTGCCCCACAGGGGGTGGTGTGCGTTGGCATCCGCAGAGATGATAATCTCGATGCGTTGGTTCTCGCAGTACTGTACCAGGTCCACCAGCTCTTGCGTCGGTGTCTCCACGTCGCTTGGCAGGTAGACCGATGCCAGGACCGTTGCGGGCCCTGCCTCTGTCGAGCTCAGGAGCCTGACCGCCGTCAGATCCCTGGAACAGAACTCGGTTAGAAGCACTGCATCAAAGCAACGGGGCATGTATATACAGGTACGCGGTTGTTTGACAGTTGTGTTAACCAGAAGTTTACCTCCCATGTTGGTTAGACCGCATATTTTGTCGCCCCTGATCCACGGCTCTTGGATCATGGCTATGGTCTCGTTGTTGACCTCCAGGTGTCTGCGAAGAGTAGCCGTCGCTGTCATCTTGTGCTGGAGGTTGGTTTGCACGACGTGAGTCGTGGATCTCGTTGGGAGGCCAAGTGTTAAAGGTCCCCCAACGCCTCCACCTCCTCGTCGGTTGTCAGCACCACGTCGTCTTCTCCCAGTCTGTCTTCCCACGAGACCACCTCAGGGAGGTGAAGTTCCGTGTCGGATTTGGGCGAGGACGTTTCCATCTCTGTCTCAACGCTGGCTTCTTCGGCACTCAGGACCTGTGTGGTCGCTGTTGCCGTTTCAGAGGCCGCGGAGCCGGGTACGGTGGTGGTTTCGCTGGTTGATGCGATTGGTTCTTCTGGCTCCAGGACCTTCCCCTTGTTGGTTTCAGGATCTACGTCCGACGGTGAGGTGCGGACGTAGATGCTGCCGAGCCCCCAGTTTACGCGGCGCTCGTTGTCCCGGAGCTTGTTGATGTCCGCTTGTGGTATGCCGAGGACAAGTGTTGTGCCTTCGACACCAGCAGCGTCGGTGTAGAGTCCAGCTTGATAGAGGGACCAATCCAGGATAGAATAGAGGTCATTCTGTCCGGCTATTATCCTCTGAAGAACTGGCGTTGGTATCTTCTTGGTGCACGGTACGCTGAGGTATGCCTTGATCTTCTTAGGCACCTCTGACTGTCGGATTAGATCCAGCCTGTAGCCGTCCCGTGGTGGTTTTAGTTTCTGCACCGTTTCTCGCAGCCAGGCGAGCGTCCTTTCGTCGCCGCACCACATGAAGAGTGCGCCGTCGCTTAGGAATGGCTTGCCCTTGAAGAAGGGCAGCGAGATGATGGTGGCACTGTTTATCGCGGGTTCGAAGAGTTTCGCTTCGATCGCCTCTTTCAGCTCGTTCGCCTCATCCTTGGTAAGGTCTTGGTTAGGGCGCAACACCACTGCCACCGCTAGCTGCAAGCAGGTTGCCTGCGCATAGTTCAGCGGTGTGTCGCCCTTCCTTGCGCGCTTCGGCTCCTTTGACTCTGGGGTCAAAGTCTCGTTTGGACGAGCCCTCTTTGCCTGCGCCTGTCTAGGCTGCGACGACGTCGAGGGGGCATTAGCTGCGTCCACGACCTTTCCCTTGGCGATTTGGCGTTTCCACCTCTTGCCTCTGTTACCGCGTGGCCGGAAGCCGCGCTGGTCCTCTCCGCTGCCGGTTCGCGCCCCAGATCCAGTCGTGTTCGGTTCCAGGTGCTGCGGGTTACTGGGGTGTGCAACCGTCACCGCTCCGGGTCGCGCTCCGGGCTCAGCCGAGGCCGAGCGTTGGTGCTGCGGTTTACCAGAGGGATCTTGCTGCTTTACCTCAGTTCGCGCTCCAGGCTCCGTCGGGACTGATTCCGTGTGCTGCGGTTTACTGGAGGGAGGGGGGAGGGGGGGAGGGGAGGGTTGATGGGAGTTCTCAGTCGCCCTTGCTGCTGACGAAGTCACCGTGGCAGTTGGTCGTCCTCGGCTGGCGGGTCCGGCTCTCTCACGGGGCGGATAACGAGTATTCGCCCCGTGGTCCTGTCGGCCCCTCCTTGCCTCGGGCGCACCGCTTGCCCGTGTGTGTCGCGCGTAGGGTGCTGGTCCTCCTCTGTTGTTTGCCGACCGTTCCGAGTAGTACTGGAGGTATGCGGGTCGGGTTGTTCGTGGGTTGTACACCTCCCTCGGTGCTGCGGAAGATCGCGCCCCTTTGGGTGTGTATACATATGCCGACTGCTCCGCGTAATATTGGCGATCTGCATGTCGGGGTGGTTGGTTGGTAAAAACCTCCCTCGGTGCTGCGGAAGATCGCGCCCCTTTGGGTGGTTTCTGTTTCTGGGCCTTTCCTTTTGTACGGTTTATCGTCAGGTCAGGCCATTGGTTTGAGAGAGGTGGGGGCTGAGGGATAGCAGCCTCCAAATCTCTTAAATTAAGTGAATCCGGCGGGTTCCCTGGAACCGCCAGCGCCTTCCTCTTCTTCTCTTTTTTTTGGGTTTTTCTCTCGTTCACATCCATGGTTTGCCGGTTTTCTTATTCATCTTTGTGGCTTCTCACCCACCGTGGAGCCCGCACATCTGGGGATGCTCTGGCACAACCTGCACAGAGTCACCAAGACTACCACAAAAGATATAGCAAGCCAGGTGATGTTGATAGCGAGCCTAAGCAAAACACGATGACGCACGCGAGAGGAGTGACAACGAGAGGGGTCACCCATACATCGTGCGCCACGTGCCTGCCGGCTGCCGACCCCATTCACCCAGCCCGCTCACCCAGTGGCCAGCTTACCCACCAGCCACAGTCGCCGATTACCTAGGGTGGGTTATTCCCTAGGCCACCGTTCACCACTGAAGTCCGGACCAAAGGGGGCGTGTTGCCCACAACGTCCCGCAGGTACGTGTGAAAGCTCAACCCCCCAGGACTCCCTTCTCCAGCGATGCGGCGCTCAACTGCACACGGCGATGTACAGGTGGAAGTTGTATTATTTCTCCGTTCCACTACGGATACCGGCCTTTTTAGATGTATTTAGTATCTTAAGGTCGCCAGGCCCCCTCTTCCCTTTGTTGGGGCCATGCTTGGATATACCGCCAATTGTTCGGTCGTCAGAGCCTCAATTAGTTGTCTAGCAGGGGATACCACGGTACGCTTATTGCATGCCGTTGCCGACTGGCACGTGCAGGTTTGAGGTTGGCAGTTGGGCTGGATTCGCTGAAATCTCCACTCTCCCCTTAACTCCATCATGCTATAACCATTGAAGAGCGGGCATCGATTTGCTGTTTTCCTGCAATGACTATACGTGGAGGGATGCTACCACAGACCACTTACCCCAAAGACCTGTAACAGGAGGGCGCCCGTGTCTACCCGCAAATGAGCGCAAAATTGCTTCGCGACACTGTAACCTAGAGATCGTCTCTATGCGCTCAACGTTGACAGAATTTTTCGCTTGCAAAAGACATTGCCACATTTCTATGGAGCTTTTCCCCACCTACAAAATTACGTGACCATTTAAGCTGTACCTATCATTTTGTTGGGGACTTATTAAAGGTTTAATATTGCATAATCATAATCAGTATCATTTTCTACTACTCTCGCAACTCCTATAGAAGAATAACAAAAACAATGAATAAATCGCTTCGATTTCTTATCTACTATTTAAAGAAAAACGGAGATATTTTTACATTTATTCGTTATCTTGTAGGTACAACTTGCGGTTGATGGTGGGGCAGAATCTGGCATGGTCATTTAAATTGATGAAAAATTTCTAGTGGGCAGAACTTGAACCTGCGACCTTGAACCTCCGTGTCACGTGTCACAGAATGACAAGGTCGTAGGTTCAAGTCCTGCCCACGACTAGAAAATTTTCATCATTTTAAATTTCTTCGCCGAGCATGGCGTAATGCATAATTAAAAAACAAATTCTAAGTATAGTCAAAGTCAAACATTCATCATCAGTCTATTTATATTGCCCCACGGCTCGGGAACAGACCTTCCCTTACATCGAAGAAGCTGGGGCCACGATTCACCACGCGGGCCCAGTGCGGATTGCCAGATTTCGCATGCCTTAGACTTTTTCTTCTTCTACGGCATGCAGGTTTTATCACGATGTTTTCCTTCACCGTTTTGAGAGCACTCGGTAAATGTACGGAAGTTTTCACGTCGAAAAAACCGAGGATAACTTATTGGAACATGGCTGCCCTGGCTGGGAATCGAACCTGGGACCTCCGTATCGCAAGTCCATTGACTCAACCACTGACTCACCGAGCTCTACGGCATAATGCATAAAACAAATTCTCAGTCAAGTACTTTTTGAATAAACCTAACCTTAATGAGTAACTCTCCTATACGGACAACAGAAGATCAATGGTAACACTTGCCGTATGAATTCAACTCTTATGACGCAGATAATAAGAACGGTCCAAAGTGTTACGCTTGATCTGCTGTTAGCTGTACAACTTTCTCTGTGATAGATCGCACCATCACGGTTTTCCGGGGCAGTAGGGATTTGTATAATAAAACCAAAACACAGCTAAAACGATAGTAAAACTGTGTTGTATTCATAGTCAAGAATAGGAGTCGCTCGACAATTAAGAAACTATTAAATAAGCTACGCCCGTGACTGCATAAAGGAGCGCCGACTGCAAACAGAATTGCGTCTCTCTCCCAGCTCTGTGAAGTAGATTGCGAGATAAGATACTGCTCGTGTTCAACTTCAACTCCGGTAGCAGATTACTGCGGACTATTAGTTGGAAACGTTTTGCTGAGGAGATTCAATCATTTCCTCGCTTTAATTTGACATTTACCAAATCTAACAGACATTAGAAACAATAGGATGACAAACATCGAACATTTACTTTACAAACAAAATAGATGTATGTGAATACGGAGTAGACGCAGTGAGTACATACTGCGTGACAGGACCTAATGTGAGTGGCTGTAACTCCCCTACAAGCAACGAATCCAGCTACAGCCATCGAACGCACCGTCGTCGTCGTCGGGACAAGTTATGTCGGAGCGCGCACAGAGGGCGCTGATCCGCAGTGCGCGAAGAAACGTCACCGGCGACGCGGGCGTGGCGCGTCACCGTGAAAAAGAAAACGGTCGAAACTGTCGGTCTAATTGCCGACTTCAACAATATAAGTGAGTGATATCCGTTTATATATTATAATAATTTGTAGTAATGGCTCACTATAGTTTTAATTCTAAAATATATGTACTTAATTGATGAGCAACTGTAAATCGTCCTTATAGTAAATAAATAAATTAAAAATAAAATTAGGAAGAATAAAATAATTACATGTATTTAGAAGTTGATATAGAAAGAGACAGTAGCAGTACCTACTCGATGTATTTGTGGCCTTGACGTCATTCTTAAGTACCCCATACTGGATCTTTCGAAAACATATAACTTTACAACTTTAACATAAAAATTAAGGATACAGATATATAAAAATAAATATAATAAAATCCAATCTGCTCCGGTATTCTATTTATTTATCCAAGACATTTATAAACAACATTTACAATTAAAACCCCGTCACAAGAATCCACCATCTTACATGACACCTCTTTTTTTTACCCATCTCCCTCGGAGAGGCAAAGGTTCGATGCCAATCAGCATAACATTATTACTGGCCAGTGTCAAATACAAATATTATAAATGGAAATCATCACATACATAGATAGAATAAAATACATTTTGTGTAATTAAAAATAAGTAAGTACTTATTTGTTATGGTTCGCTAAACTTTGAATTAAATGAACCGACCTCGTGCCCTTATAAAGCAATCTCTCCATACCTTATCTTAAGAAAAAAAACGGCCCACAAATGACACATACGTCTGAAGGCAGCACTTGACAGAGGACATAAAAATACATGGGCCGTGATCGGGAGAAATGGCTCGAATATACGGCACAAGGGACTATGTTTTATCTCTTGTAGAAGATGAATATGTAGGCTTACTTGTGACAAAAATTTAGTACTTACTGTATAATGGCATCAATGATATTCTTTGAGTCTATCGGTGCTATTTGAAGCCTAGCTTTTTCGTTAGGAAAATTTTAATAGGGCCAATCCTATTTCACGTATTCAAGAAGAATATACAGCGAGCCACGATAAGGTTGAGATTTTCTCAAAAACTACTTGACTGATTGTAAAAATTATAGGTACAGTCGACGGCAGATCAATGGTAACACTTGCAGTACGATTTCAAATCTTACGACGCAAATAATAAGAACTGTTAAAAGTAAAAAGGGTTACCATCTGCTGTCGACTGTACTAGAAGATAGTTTATAATATGACACACTATGTAATTGTATAGAATTTTCAAAGAGCGGTCGAGTACTTTTTGAGAAAATCTCAATCTTAAAAAGTGGGGAGTTTTTAAGAGAGTTTATATCGAAAAGTCGTAGAACAAAAGTGTCTCAGTTACCGATACTGAACACCCTCCATTCGGCTTCATATACCTTTTCCGTTACACCCTGTTTAAGTAGGACCTTTTGTTAATGTTAGTAAAACAACCGAAGCCCAAATCAAGTGTCTTATTTTGTAAACAAAACTACTCTACCCTACTAAACAAACATTTTAAGCTGTTCAGTGCTATAATATAATAGTTATTTTCACATTATTAGATCGGATTACTTTATTTTCACAATGATGAACAGGTTCGATCAATCAGCCCCTATTACCGTTCTCAAAACGATCAAATCATACCATGACATGTCATAGCGGCCGTGAAAGGGACAGTGCTATGGCATTGGTGTAGCGGCGTCTCTGTTTGGCGCGCCATGACATGGTATAATTTCATCGTTTTGAGAACGGTAATGCTCCCATTACCGTTCTCAAAACGATGAAATTATACCAGCTCCCTGTTTCGTCAGTGTTACATCACAACGGGTAATTAGACGATCATATTTGTAAACAAAATAAGACACTTGAATTAGGCTGCGGTTATTAACTAGGTATATATTCTTAGTATGCACATATTGTACGAACATATGATCCCTTTTGGTTAGAAAACCAAAATACTTTTGTACTTTCAAAAGCACAAAAAGGGTCAGTATTCATAAAGTCGACGCAGACGTAACCACAGCTTGTCCTTAGCTCTGAAACTCATCAACATCTGAGAACTTTTTACTTTGCCTTCCCAATTAACTGGCACTCAAAAGCCGCTTTCATCATTAGCGTTTTTGCATAGCACAAGCGTTTTTCGCCCTCTCATTTTAACTCATGCATTAGGTTTCCAGATGTGGACTTAGGTCTAGTAGTTATGGGGGCCACGGATAAATTATTTTAGTCGAGTAGTTCCATAAATACCGTAAAATACCCGATAAAAACGGTAAAACTACATTATTGGCTTTGTACGCGACGAGGTTAGGTTTTAGGTTCAATATAGCAACGGAATAACAAGGTCACAGGTTCGCATTTATTATTATTATTCATCACAAAATTCACAGCACTTAAAATTCTTTTTAAATGAGCAAGAGAGAAGGGATCATTTTGGAATGGCGGATTGATTTTTTATTTGTTTAATTTTCTAATTACAAGAATACTCTAAATAACTTGACATTTGCGAAATTATCTCTTGAATAAGTGTAGAAGCCATTCAAATAAAAATAGAATAGAGAAGGGATAATTATGTAGGTATAAAAAAACTGAAATAAGTACTTTTAATTATAACAAAGCAGCACAACAAAGCACAAAGTATAATTGTGATTATAATGAGTCGATCTCGATATCCCCAGTTTTCGTTACCTCCGCGCCCCGTTATCAACCCATTTCAAAATATTGTACAGGTTCAGTTCAGAAGACTTCCGTAACAAGTAATAATAATAATATAGACGACGCAGGTTGTTTTGCATTGCCTCGGGCACAGACCACTTACCCCATAGACCTGTAACGGCCCGTGTCTGTCGCACATGAGCGCAAAATTGCTATGCAACACGTGTAGGTTACAAGAGATATTATCGACATGGACGCATCTCTTTAATACGGCACCCCTGTCCCCCCTTCGTCTCTATGCGCTCATCGTTGACAGAGTTTTTCGCTTGCTGTACCGATTTCATGTCTATTGGGTAAGTGGTCTGTGGCCCCGCGAGAGAGCAGGCCCCTGAGCGAGAGATCCTAGGTCCGCCTCTGTCTTTCGTCTCTCCTTTTAGCCGTGCATTAGTTTTTAGCTAACAGTCACGCGAAATTACTTCATTTGCCGTAAGTAGGAGTATGGTAGGGAGCTATTTAGGTTAAAGAAAATAATTGCGCTTGCTGGATTTGAAATATGAAGTACTGAAAATAAGTCGTTATTTTTAATGAAACATGCGATAATTTTATTGTATTGTGATTGTGAAATATATCGCGAGCTAATTGTGGCAATGTGGTAAAGTTGAATTCTTAAGTCAAACCAAGTTTTCCTTACAAATAGGTATTATAAAATAATTTCTGGGGGATTGTCTTAATCTTCGACGAAAATAAAATATAAGAAAAGCATCTATGATTATTGCGTGGCCGACAAACTTAATCATTAACATAAGAGTTGCGTACATACCCTTAAGTATGTATGTATAATACGATGGAAGATTTCGGTGGCCGGACTGTGGCTTGTTCACGGAATGACAAGGTCGCAGGTTCCTTGCGTGGCGTTGGCATGGTTTAATGCTTAAAAATTTAAAAGTCAAAGTCAAATTTCTTTATTGCAAGTAAGCACGTTGAGTACATTTTTGCACGTCAATATATTTTTTGAATTTACATTTACACCACTTTGCAAGGAAAAGGTGCCAACGCTGAGGAGAAAAAGTGGCAAAAAACTCTCAGCAACACATCTTTTAAAACAATGATAATACAATGATTACTTAATAACTATACAGTAGGTACGTTTAATCTGAGTATCATTAGTTTTGTAGATAAACTTCTGAAGCCAAATACATTCCACTAAAGTATCTTAACATAAACAATAATTCACATACAATACAGGTGTGCTGCCCTCTGCAACCTCAGGGGTCGCAAACAGAGCCGCAATAAAAAGCAGGCGTTTCCAATTTTTGCGAACGTGCTGATACGGGGGTTGTATTTTACCGATGCGAATCCGTAATGTGGGGATCCCACGCGACCGACCTGAGGATCAAATTGATAGTAAAGTATGTACTGGAAACGATTAACGCTAACTCAAAATGTTTTCTACAGTCTAAATGAGTTTTTTCTTTAATACATACTTACCTAAATAGATACATTGACTGCTTATAAATTGAAAATTGAATTATTGGAATGTACTTATAAAATTGGTGGATATTGGTTAATTTTGAATTTGAACAATGACTTTTAATAATTATTGACATTGAATAATTGTATGCCTGATAAGGTACTTGAACTGTGATGAATCATTTATACCAACTGTTTATAACCATGTTCATACAATAAAAATTTCTGATTTCTGAGTAAAATGTACACAACAATCAGCTTCTCGTGTGGTTTGAACAAACCTATTGTCCGAGTAATTCAAGCCGCCCGTAGGCCTATGTCACACAACAGAGCTCGGTGGCTAAATGGACTTGCGATACGGAGGTCCCAGGTTCGATTCCCAGCTAGGGCGGCCATTTTTTTCGACGGAAAAAATTACGTACATTTATCGAGTGCTCTCAAAACGGTGAAGGAAGACAGCGTAATAAAACCTGCATGCCGTAGAAGAAGAAAAAAATTATGGCATATGAAATCCGCCAATCCGCAATGGGCCCGCGTGATGGATCATAGCCTGAGCTCCCTCGATGTAAGGGAAGGTCTTTGCCGTAGCAGTGGGGCAATATAAATAGACTGATGATGACAGGCCTATGTCGTGGCTCGAAGACTGCTGCCGAACGCCAATAACCAAGACCAACTGCTTAATGTGGACCTCTATGTCCATAGTTGGATGGAACTGATAAAAGTAGTCAAGCGACGGAAGCTTCAATATTTTTGTCACAGGTAGTATGCGGAACCCCCGATATAACCTGCTGTAGTTAATAATCAAGGCAAGATCTGTGGGAAGAGGAGCGTTGGCAAAAGACATTCTTGGCTAAAGAATTTACGTGATTGGTTCGGCTGCAGCACCTTCTCCCTGTTCCGGGCAGCAGTTCAGAGGGTGAAAATTGCCATGCCCGTCTTAGGTTAACCTTCGACGCCTTTCTAGAATCTTCGATGGTGATCTATGACCTTCCAGAACATTCGACACTTTACTGGAATATTCTGAGACTTTCTGAGGCTTCGGGAAGTATCGAAAACCCCATAGAAGTTTCTGGAACATTATGGAACTTTCTCGATACTCCCATAAAACTCTGCACTCGAAAGGTCTGCGACCATTGTCGTAGCACTACGCCGTCGTTTTAAATAAGGGTCTATTGTTAAAGTCCAAATAATGTCCAATAAAGCAAATTCATTCGTTTGGACCTTCTTTGCGCTCGGACATTTTTAGAAGGCAGACTGTGTATCTAGTTGTTTATAGGAGATCAATGACCCGGGCGTAACAGTATAAGGAAAATATTTTGGATTGACATTATAGTATTTGGGGGTTAACATGCCAGAGACAAACACTTTACACATAATCTATTTGTGAGAGTTAATAAAATGGATGCGCTTTGTCCGTTCTAGAATGTTTTATGTTGGTGTTCCCATGTGACCGGAAAAATTATTAAAATCGAAATATATCCGGCGTCGAATTAAGCTAATGCGTCGGCGAACGATAAGCATACGTAATTAATATGCGCGGAAAAATATGGAAATTCAATAGTAATTCTGTAAATTGATATGGAACTACATCATTAATTAAATTAATTAATATTTATTCCATTGGGATCGCGGAGATTTTAGGAAAATAAATTATTACCACTATTAGTAGGGGTCTCCTACATAAGTAGTGCAGGTTTACTTCGCATTAGTAGATATTAGAAATAGAATTAATTTGTTTGGTAAAATTGAACTACGAGATGCGTAGAAATGAAAATTACGCGGTAAAGAAGGCACTAAACATACCAACTAAGCCAAGAGAGGCAGACCACCTGCTACGCGGTTGTCCAGTAGCGAGAGAGAGATGAAGGCCCGAGAACTTCCACAGTCAACAACTCAGGACAGATTGTCCTGACCCCGAAGTACGAGGAGGCCCGACCTCAGATAAACTAGGAAGGGAGCACGGCAAAGAAGAAAGAAGAAGAGGTATTAATGAAATATGGCATCTACTATAAATAATTAATCATGCATCATCATCAGTCCAATGCTGGACGTAGGTCTCTCCCAAGGCCCCCAACCCGATTCTCGGCTTATAGCATACAGTCCTTTCATACCACCTTGCGTTGGTAAGTCATAGATTAGATTCATTTATAATTACAATGTCATTTTTACAGTTATGTCAATACTTAAAATACACATTAGTAATTTGATCGTCAAATTAAATTAATATAATAATTACTATGTAGGTATAATAGGTAACAATATTATGCATTGCATAAATTATGATTTTAACATTAATAAGACAAATTCCTTAAAGGAATACAATTCACTATCCAATAAAAGGTATTTCAGCCGGCGACCAAACGTTTCGTCATCTACTTCACCGCGTAAGTCTGGTGGCAGTCTCTCATAGTAAGCGGGCCCTAGGACACGTGGATTCCTCTTGGCGAGGGCGGTGTGGTGTGCCACCATATTTCCTTTCATCTAGTTGTGGTGCATACCACACTACATTTACCCATTTCGTAGCCTCCACTTAAAACCACTCACTGGTTATCGATTCTACGTCTAATATTTGAACAATATTCTTAAAAAATAACTTAGGTATAGGTAGCATCGAATAGGAGGCCACGAACGGGTAAACGTAGTCCAGATGGATGGATGACCTTCGTAGGCAGAGACTGGATGCAGAGAGCCGAGAATAGTTGAGTGGCGTACTTTGGGAGAGGCCTACGTCCAGCAGTGGACTGATACGGGCTGATAATGATGTAGGATTACATCTGATGACTGTCATATTCTACATCACGTAAGAGTGTTGCGGAGCGAGCATTAAAATAAAATAATAGAAATATATGAATAGTAATGGGTATATTTTATCAGATAATTGTGAAATCTTTAAAATTGTAAAAATAGGAAAATCAACCATTTCAGATACTATTTATTTATTTATTTTATTAATGGACTCGACTGTTCGTCATTTGCCAATGTCATGTTACAGAAAATTCAATAGTCATCTATCTTCCTCCAGGGAAGTCGCAGTCTTCACCCTGGGTAGCCGCGTCTTCATGTCTTCATCCAGAGGAGACGCCGTAGCGTCATCACTCTGGACGAAGCAGCTCGACAGTCACGTTCACTCCCGAGCTTGTAGCGGGAACTCTTGATAAAAGCTAGAAACTTCAGATCTTGCATAAATAATCCAATAACTTCACCGTACTGTCATTCGCGAACATTTTCTGATTAATTTAACGTGATATTAAACACAAAATAGTCCTTGTAATGCCTACAGACATTACAAGGAAAATTTTCAAATAATTTCGCAACCGTCGTTTCCCGCCATTTTCAAGAGAACCCATTTCAAATCTAATTCAGTCAAAAACAGCTTTTATTTTTAAAAACATTCCTATTAATTTTAAATTTAGGTGGCCAACTACAAGATGCGGCCAAAAGAGACCGCATCGTAACAAGAGTGCGCGAGATGCCTGTCTTGGCGACGATTAGAATTAACCATCATTGCCGCAATGTGCTACACTCTGGAATCGCCACAAAGATTAAATTAATCGAATTTAAAATGAAACTATAAACAAACTCGACGTACCAATGAATAAAAGATACAAAACTTTTAGAGTGCAATATTTGTGCTTTGAAAAGTCCATTAGTTCGGATAACGTTTATTTTAAAAATAGAAATGACAAAATGCTAAACAAATAAAGTGGAAGCGATAAATAATAAATTGGTGGAAATGGAACCTGTATAACTGATCTAGAATACATATGGAAATTTATTTATTTATTATTTCATTTAAATGTCTAGCATTACAGTCTTAAACTAATGCACTATACATTTCATAAATTGTCTTAGTCATATTATTAAATTAATTTACAGGATAACAATAATGAAAATGTCAATAACAATAAAAATAATGCAAATGTCAATACAATAATGAAAATGTCAATAACAATAAAAAATACAAAATGTCACTATATCACAACACAATACAGAAATCCAGCCGCATTCATTCATTCATCACTCTCACATAACAACAAACATCAATCAATCAAATAATCATCAATGAAAGAAAATACCTATACCGCAGCCCAAATCAAGTGTCTTATTTTGTAAACAAATATTATCGTCTAATTACCTATTGTGATGACACACTGAAGGAACTGATTGATCTAACCTGTTCATCATTGTGAAAATATAGTAATCCAATCTAATAATGTGAAAATAACTATGCAATAATCACAAAACAGCAAAAAAATATTAGTAGGGTAGGGAGTTTTTGTTTACAAAATAAGACACTTGATTTGGGCTGCGGTATACATGCCGTCTCTAAAAATTGGAGTTAGGTTAAGTAATAAATTCTTTATTTGGAACAAATAATGTACACTCTTTACTTAATTAACTATGATAGTCACTGGTTCTCAAACTAGGTCTAACCTGTATCTCGAGAACCAGTAATTCCCGGACAGCGTATTGGTTTACGTGTGTGTGTGTGTGTGTGTGAGAGAGAGAGGGTGTGTATATGAGTTTCTTTTTCTTTTCTCGTGTGGTTTAGTGACTAAACCTATTTGTCAGATTTATTCAGGCCGCCTGCAGATCTTTGACGTGGCCTACGACTGCTGACGAGCGATAATAACCTGGACCAACTGCTTAACGTACTTTCCGAGGCACGGAGGGGCTCAAATGAAAGTGTCAGCCATCCAGGTCCTTCTCGACACCCATCTAGCCCAACATTGCTTAACTTGTACGATTGTTTTCAACATCATCATCATCATCAGCCCGTATCAGTCCACTGCTGGACGTAGGCCTCTCCCAAAGCGCGCCAATCAACCCTACTCTCGGCCCTCTGCATCCAGTCCCTGCCAGCCATTTTGCGAAGGTCATCCCTCCATCTGGTCGGGGGGCGTCCCACACTACGTTTACCCGTTCGTGGCCTCCATTCGAGAACTCGTCTACCCCATCGGTTATCGGTTCTACGACAGATGTGACCAGCCCACTGCCACTTCAGTTTACTGATTCTATGAGCAATGTCAACCACCTTTGTCTTCTGGCGGATATACTCGTTTCTTATTCTATCTAATAGAGAAATTCCAAGCATAGCTCTTTCCATAGCTCGCTGAGCGGCTTTGAA
Organism: Tachystola acroxantha; assembly: GCA_963506565.1. Lineage (NCBI taxonomy): Eukaryota > Metazoa > Arthropoda > Insecta > Lepidoptera > Oecophoridae > Tachystola > Tachystola acroxantha. Next base: position 2,515,442 of record OY735874.1, read on the forward strand.
CTTGTGGGCCAGTCTCACCGTCAATGTCCACGTTTCGGCTCCGTAGGTCATCACTGGCAGGACGCACTGGTTGAAGACCTTAGTTTTTAGGCATTGTGGTATTGAAGACGAGAAGATATGACGTAGCTTCCCAAACGCTGCCCAGCCCAGCTGAATTCTCCTGTCACTCTCTTTCTCGAAGTTGTTCCTACCCAGCTGCAGAGTTTGTCCTAAGTAGACATATTTCTGAACAACTTGTTTTCAACGTGTACTCGCAACTGGAATACAAATGAGTGTGCGAGTATGTTGTCACAGACAACGAAAGGAATAGTAGCTCAAGACTATAAACCAGCAATTACCAGCAATGGCCCACAAAACAATCGGTCGCTCAATGAACAATTTCATTCTATTACAGCGTCCTTACCTCCAGATAGCGGTATTCCATGGATTTATACGATTAATTAACATCTGTTATCGGCGTTTTTCTCCACTCCCTTAATGGACCCTTGTAACAGAATGCCGGTTCGAGCGTTAAATTGAATTTGCTTGGCCATTTTCCTTGTTACAGTAAACTGTTATTTTGGAAACGTTATTGATAACAAGAAGTTTAATATCATCTGTTTATATTAGTTCTTGAAAGGAATGTTGGCGAAGTTTGAATTGTTTAGTTTTGATTAAGGGTTTAAGTGATTTGTCTTCTTCACTGATACTTGTAGAGGTACTTAGGGTTAGTGCAATTAGTGCGAGGGTAGACGAGATTCCATAGTGTCTATTAGCCATAATCTATATAACTATAAATTGGCTCGTAGGCTATTTGCAAGTACACGTTGAAAACGATCGTAGAAGTTAGGCAACCTTGGGCGAGGTCAGGACCTGGATGGGGGTGACCGCTAGTGACACTTTCATATGAGCCGCTCCGTGCCTCGGAAAGCACGTTAAGCAGTTGGTCCCGGTTGTTGTCCCTTGACAGCAGTCGTTAGGCCACGTCAAAGGTGTACGGGCGGCCTAAATAACTTTGACAAATAGGTTTGGTCACTAAACCACACGAGAAAAGAAGAAAATATAACTATTGTTTATAAAGTCATGTCAATAATACCAAATTCAAATGTTAAGTCTTGATTCTCCGGCTGCAAAGTTCTGCTAATCTAGGATCTCGTTAAATAGGTACGTATTCATTTTTGTTATTTAAAAAAAAAAATTATATATAAATCTTCTCAATTCTGGAATTTATTATACTTTATATTTTGATTTGGCAGAAGTGTACGGAATTCAATTTTAAAAGATTCTAATATTCGGGGAATTCCCGTCAGTTAAAAATTATGTATGTAAGACATATTCTACCGACTAGCAACAGAGTTGCTGATCATAATTCACTCTAAAGAAGTTATAGACAATAAAACCGAAAATATTGCCTACTTAAACAAGTACACCATTCCAATTCAACAAACTGATAAAAGGCTAATAAAAATTCAATTCGGAGTCCCCAACTAAACCGAAGTAAATCCAATGCCTCGAGTCGAGTTCACATATTTTACGAGGCAGTAAACCCTGCTCGCGAGACGGGTCGAAAAGGCGTGCTTGCTCCATCGCCACAACTCTAGAGAGCCGGCACAATTAGCTGGTTGCTTTGCATAAAACACACCCGCGTTCGCAACGGGTTAAGTCTCGAGAATTTAGCGGGATGAAGATAGTCGCCATACTACTTCCTTTTTAGGGTTCCGTACGTCAAAAGGAAAAAAGGAACCCTTACAGGATCACTTTGTTGTCCGTCTGTCAAGACCCTTTTCTCAGAAACGCGTGGACGGATCAAGCTGCTGCCGAGCGACAACAAACTAGTGCCGAGCGACAACAAACTAGTGCCGAGGGACAACAAACTAGTGCCGAGCGACAACAAACTAGTGCCGAGCGACAACAAACTAGTGCCGAGGGACAACAAACTAGTGCCGAGCGACAACAAACTAGTGCCGAGCGACAACAAACTAGTGCCGAGGGACAACAAACTAGTGCCGAGCGACAACAAACTAGTGCCGAGGGACAACAAACTAGTGCCGAGCGACAACAAACTGCTCTGGTGAAACATCAAACTGCTGCCGAGCAACAACAACCTGCTTAACGTGCTTTCGAGGCACGGAGGGGAAAAATTATGTCAACGATGAGCGCATAGAGACGAAGCGGGGAACAGGGGTGCCGTATTAAAGAGATGCGAATATCTCTAGGTTGCACGTGTCGCGAAGCAATTTTGCGCTCATGTGCGGGCAGACACGGGCGCCCTCCTGTTACAGGTCTATGGGGTAAGTGGTCTGTGGTTCAGAGACATACAGATATGATCACAAATTACGCCTCGACTCGGAAAAAGTGTACCTTAGGTACAAGCACCTTCCTGACTGAGAAGAGAAGTGATCCCAGATCCTCTTGCATAGAAGGCAGGCACATACCTACTAGACAACGAGGTCGTATTAAAAATATACATAGTCGAGGGTACAAGGCTGTATATAACTTGCGCCAAACATTCACGTGCACTGATTCACGTTGATTGTAGAGCCTTACCGTCACGCGATTTCGTACTCCATGTAGAGAATATAGAGCCGTCTTAAAGGGTAGGTACAAGCAGGGTAGGTTATGTTAATTAGAGATGATTAAGCTTTCTATTGTTTTGAGTTAGGAATGATATAAACAGAATAGTTGAATAATAGATTGTTATGAGCATTTAAGAAGTAATTAAGATAGATACAAACTTTATAAAGCTCTTAAGGAAGTTATCAAAAGAATATTTTAAAGGAGACGGAACAGTATAGGTAATGGCGTGGGACCGGTACAACTGGTGTCTTTTCATTTCAGAGGCAAAGATTCACTTTGGGATATCGAGGCAGTGAAACTAAGTACGGTAATAATGACTCTAGATAAGACGATTAAACATAGTACAGGTAAATGATATAAATATCTTCTTGTCTTGCAATCAATTCAATTCAAATATACTTTATTTACACACAAATGAAAATACATCAATTACATACAAAACCAAAGTTAGCTAGTGTACAGACAGGCGGCTTTAAGCGATTTCTTCCAGGCAACCTTCGGGTGATGAAGATATTGTATCAAAAACAGCGTAGCGGGTGCAAAAATGTCATAAAACAATACTATAAATGCAATCTGTAGAATAGAAGATACCGAATGTAAATTAACGATACAACTTCGTGTATATATGACATTTACATACTTTCTTAGAACTAAAATACTCCCTGAGAAAGATACTACGATATAATAACGTGCCCAATAAAAAAGGTCTTTATTTGAGCCGTGAGGAATAGGAATTTTCCAGTAAATTCAGCGTTATCGGAATTTTATTCTGAAAAGAGGTAGAATTATTCTAGGTCACAGAAATTGAGAAAGGCCGTAAAATTGGTATAAAAACTAGACTAAAAACCTCAGAGAAATGTTCTTTTGTTAACGTTCCAACAGTTTAGGTAAATGTTCGTATCGAATTGCCTTTGTGTAATATATTCGAAGGTCGATCTCAAAATAGCATGTAGCCATGCAAATCCCCAATACCACCAATATGATTACCAAGTTGCGATAACAATCCAAAACTTTATGAACCGTAAAATAAGTCAGCGCTATAAAACATGACCCCACTAGATTTTACAGCCCTTTCGCGGTATCTAATTTTGTTGGTACATGCACCTTTCCTTCAAAGGTGAGGGTAGGTTACAGGATGAAATTGTACTTAGGACTTACTAGTTACGCAAACGTTAATACGTCTATAAATCCTTCACACCTTCGCTCTTTTAGTACATTGTATCTATGATTTAAAGCACGAGATCATATTCCTTTCGATCGCTTTAAAAGACATTGCCGCATTTCAATGGAGCTTTGGACCACCTATAAAACTACGTGACCATTTAATCTGTACCTATCATTTTGTTGTGGACGTGTTACAGGTTTCATATTGCATAATCATAATCAGTATCAGTTTCTATTACTCTGGCAACTCCTATAGAAGAATAACAAAAACAATGAATAAATCGCTTCGATTGCTTACTATTTTCTCAATTCTTATTTAAGCTGTTTTTTTCGAATCGCAACTTGTACAAAATTTTATTTTAAACCAATAATTTTAATATTTTTACATTTATTCGTTATCTTGTACAACTTGCGGTTGATGGTAGGGCAGAATCTGGCATTGTCATTTGACATTAGATTTTGTCGAGTTTTTGTTAGCATTTTCAGTGTGCTTTATTGAAAGGTTTTGTGTTCCTCCTTTGTGCTCCCACTTTACTTAACTAATCGTATTTGCGTATTTGTTATAGGTACTTGCCATGTGTGGTTGGTATGTGTGTCAAAATATTCATCTTATTTGTCTATTCGACACACAATATATTGACAAACATATCATGGTGGCACTTCACTTGGCTATTCGTATTATTTTGTGTTGTCATAATTGCCATGTGTGGTTGGTATGCTTGACAAAATTATCGTCTTATTTGTATGTACGTAAACTATTTGACAAATACGATAAACATCCAATAGCGAAAACGAATAGCCAAGTGAAGTATTAGATATTACAACAAGCTTCCATCTCAAAATACGGTCTTAAATCTACGTCAGAACTATTTGTATCCAGTTTTGCCTCTGCTATCTTTAACCTATTTTCCACAATGCTTCAGATGCAAGTGATCCTTATTTTCGTTCTCCATGTTTTCTTCGGATATGTTAGGTCGGTGAAACCGGTGAAATATTCGGGGAAAAGACGGCGTGAATGGGACGGGGATCGTAAAGTGTTCCAAGCGATTAAACGCCTTTGACCCGCCCGCTTGCCGTATAATAGCGATTCGAGTATAAACTTTGTAGTGTATCTTGAGAAAGTACGGATTTTTCATGGCGTGTTGATGTTTTTTGTGGGCTATGCTGTGTTTTGTAGGAGTGGGAAAATTCAGTCACCCCTGTGACCCCTATGAATTCATTAGACAAATTGAAACTGGGGGTTGTACTCATGATAAATATTAAATTGGTAAGGTTCCTTAGTAATACAAAACTGCAAAAAAATGGAACTAAGTACGTCACGTTAGAAATGAATGAAATCGTTGTCAAAAATTAAAAATACTTTAAAATATAAAAACTCCAAAGCACAGTAATGGTGCAAATGAAATTCGGTTTCGGCTTCGGCCCTAAAACCTAGTTTCGGTTGCTATAGCAACTTACAGCAACTACTAACTCAAACACAGTGATCATTCACTCAATCATGCAAGTCCTACTCACTCGAAAGGCTCTGGCATGTTGGCTTCATTTAATTTAACTTCGAGTAAGTACGTCACAAGTCACACATTGACCTTAGAAACGACTATTAGGTCAAACTCCAGTGAAATAAATTGTAGCAAAAAAAAAATACTTTAAAACTTAAAAACTCCAAATCAGTAACGATGCACATCAAATTAATGTTTTTTTTTGATAGTGGAATTTATTGTAAATACCTGGGTATATTTTTTTAATTTTCTCCAAATTGTTTAATTTACTTAAATGCTCTGCAGAATTAACCATCCAATTAAATTTGTCGAATGAATTCAAAGCCACTCTGTATTTGAAAGCTTTAACAAAACATGTGACCTAAATTGTTGGAGTATAAACCTGCATACTACATATTATGATCTATGGTAGAAGAAAAATAGGTTTGACATATCGTTTGTTATATCGATCGTGTTTGCTGTACGTTGAAAATAAATCCTGACCATCTACATATCCATGAGCTTCTTTATTTCCTAAATAAATCCACGTCAAATGCATTTCCATGGCAATGAATATTTTTTATAAACAACGTCGCAAATTTTTTTTAGAGGATGTGACTGCTGTTGATTGTGATATTGTGGCGCAGCGAACGAAATTTTTGCGCTTGTTATAAATTTTGGGAATCCATCAAAGTATTATACATCTTTGAGTTCTGGACATTGCTAAATCAAATGGCGGGTGCGGATTCTGCTTGACGTATACATTGGTCCTGAAAAGGAACCTGGAAGAAGTTCAGGTCGCAACGGAAATGATCCAAGTCGACCCAAAACATAAAAGGCCAAGACATAACACCACAAATGACCCAGGGCAGACCGTCCTGATGAAAACAGACTAAGAAATGACAATAGAAGTGAGTATGATAAAGAAGAAGAATTCTGAAGGAATATCTGAAAGTATATTTAGTTCTGATATGATTCATATGGGCAGAGAGTGACAATTTTTAAAAGACATTGCCACATTTCAATGGAGCTTTGCCCCACCCACAAACTACGTGACCGTTTAAGCTGTACCTATCATTTTGTTGGGGACTTATTACAGGTTTCATATTGCATAATCATAATCAGTATCATTTTCTACTACTCTCGCAACTCCTATAGAATAATAACAAAAACAATGAATAAATCGCTTCGAGTTCTTACTATTTTCTGAATTCTTAATTAAGCTGTATTTTTCGAGTCGCAACTTGTACACAACTTTATTTTAAACCAAAAATTTTAATAAGAAACAGAGATATTTTTAAATTTATTCGTTATCTTGTACAACTTGCGGTTGATGGTGGGGCAGAATCTGGCATTGTCATTTTCTAACAAACTTTGCTGATTCCTTTCGATATTGAAATAGTTTTTAAGAATGGACGATCCCGACAATGTCGCTTGTGGGATGGTTGGTCCAAACCCATCTTCCACTGCAGCGACATAAAATAACTGACCATTTTCACAGTCGTTAAGTTTTCACACGTGTAGAATGGTGCAGAGTGCGGACGAGCGGTTTCTCTGACGAGAGTTACGGGACTGAGGGACGATGTACGAGGCTGATGTAATAGCCCGGAATACTCGACGATTGTTCTACAACGTTTAACATGTAGTTCTGGTGGCCTGCTGCAATAAATAGCGAGGTGGAAGAATTAGCTGGGGATAAAGATAGTGCAGAGAGCCAGACTACTTCATCGTATTGTTTTATTCGATGCAAGGTTGTTTTGTCCATTGGATTGTAATTTCAGAGTTTCTGTAAGGATTTTGACGGGATTCTTTAGCTGTTTTATTTCGGAAAGACCATTGTCTTTCCGAAATATTGAAAATATTATATTAAATATTGAAGTTATGAATATTCTGATTTTAATAATGTTGAATTTGATTCATATATAATCCCCTCAAATGATTTAAATTTAAATAATTTTCGCCTTTTAGATGTTGATAATCGCATTGTTCTAACCTTTTATACCTTAGAAATCGTCACACATAGGTTCTGTGGTAGGGATCCTGGAAAAGAGACGTTTTATCGAAAAGTATTAAGTAAGGTTGAGATCAGATCCAATATATGTAAAGATAGCAAAATACCATCGTACGAAGCAAGGATTACAAATAAAAAAATTGAGATGGAGTCAGAACGTGGAAACTCTAGCAAATAAACAATTTTAGACGCAATAAGTGGGCAATAATTAGTATTATAGTTAATATTGAACTCATATATATTTTGAAGGTGTCAAAGGTATAACTTTCAACCTACTATTTGACCTAATTCGAGTTCGTGTTTACTTAAATTACGATTTCAATTTGCCTAAAATCACTGCGTTATTTCACGAATCCATTCCCACAAATAATAGATCCTGGCTTTGTTTAAGGTGAAAGCCACGATAATGGACACATAATTGCCTCCGAAGACTTTCCACTCTGTGGCAAATTGGTTGAGTAAAATTTTCACATTGTCCATTCTCCCCTGCAAGGAAGTGGAAATGGAAAATTTTCGGCACCTTTCTTCTATAAATAGAAGGTTTAGGTAAAGTAAATTTATAGAATTTTAGCAAACTCATATGCTGTTCCGAGTTAAACCTCACTTCCTTTAAATCTTGTTGCTAAATTTTAAAAAAAAAATGCATAAAACCAAAAAAATAAATTGAACTTTAACATGAATTAGAATTAGCTTCGTAGTGGTGAGAAATATGTAGACATCGATTTCCTTGTTAAGCGAGCGAAACGCCATTAGCTACTTTTTTGTGAAAATTGTAATTAAATAGTTTCCGTGGTATTTAGTGATTAATGATCACGTTAAGTTAATCAGTAGATATCCGCGAACGTTTCTATTAGTTGGAGTGCTCGAAAGAAGTCGTGTTTGTGAAGTTTTGTGCTCTTAGCAAGGTTTCCTTTTGCATAACTTGATGCTTGCGTGGATCATTGAGTTATTTCGTTTAGGGGGTTGGGAGGGTTGTGCGTAGGTTTAGGTTAGGTTATCTTCATATATATGTATGTATTTGCAAGAATTCAGACATTCTATTAACATCAGACCAGGCTGTATGCCCTAGTTGGCTTTGCCTTTCCCTCTGGGAAGAATCTAGCTAAAAAAAAATGTAGACATCAATAGCAATAAGATACGTAATATAACATGTAATTATAAACCAATCAAAAACGAGCCCGGACCAAGTGTCAGTTGAATTGTAATTTTTTTTAAAATCGTGACGCTATCCCTTTCACGCATCGTTAAAAAGGTTAAGATAGAAAGGGACAGGGTAACTAAACGGTGGCGTAACTTTAAATCACGTTTATGAATAACAGCCATTGACAACAAACATTTATATATTAGTTTTCAACTGTGGGAAAAGAATTGACATCAGACGAAAAATAATTTATTAACAGACATTGAAAATCTCTCGTGAACTCTCGTGTAGTTAATTTAACATATTTTATCCACATATGTACATCGAAAATATTTTATTTTCAATTTAAACGTCTAGATTCGAGCTAAGATTGAAAAACAATCCCCTGTGATCCATTACTGAACAATTTCTTAGAAAATCATACCTATTCTATTTTCAATTTTTTTTCGATAAAAAAAGACGGATTTTTATTACTTTTCGCTTACTCTGATAACGTATGGTAGAGAAGCTAAAGCGATCAATCAGTTGATCTCAGCGTTTTACTTAAACTAAACTTAATATTTTCCTCTAAAATAAACTTCGAAGTTTGAAAAATGATTTTCTTTTTAAAATATTTTATAGAAATTCAAGGTGGATTTTTCTCTCCAGCCATTGGCTCGGAAGCAAAACGTTTGACGTATACTCGCGTATATTGCAGCTTGCCGCTGAGACATTTTACAGTGACGGAGATTTTAAAATTAAACATTTACGTCGAAAATTCAGTTTTGAAAGACAGCACAATATAACAAATGTTTGCTTCTAGATAAAATATAGCATGTTTGTAAACTTAAAACAGATTTTAAATATATTTGTAAATATATCAGAAGTTCTTGGACTTCAGCTATTAGGCCGATAGTGATAGACAGTTTTGAGCAGGAACTCAGCGTGAGCCCGTACTTACGACTGTCAAAATTGTATGAAAACTGACAGTTGTAAACCGTGAGGTCTAACTAGGTTTATGAGTAACAGCAAATGTGTAACAATTTCGGTAAGAGTTCGCGTAATTGCGTACCTACATTATTGGGCATATTTGGGAACTTAGCTTGTCGCAACTGTGATATGTGTGGATTGTAAAACAGTATTTATATAGTAATAAATAAGTAGTATTTATATAGTACTATATACTCTATTATTATATTATATTCTTTCTAAACCTTCTTCCTACTTAAGTGAGCGTCGCGCTGGCAGCCCCCTGGGGGTCTGGACAGGCACTGCCTGAAAACCAGCGTCCCAGTCGTGCCTGCCTGGCACGGCTGGTACATTATGCTGAGGCAGCATGCCTATTCCGGCGCTGCACACCACCAATAGTTATAAGTATACATGTATAATTATAGTTTTTGTGTTTGTATGGTGTGTTGTCAGAATAAATGTATTTTCTTTCTTTCTTTCTTTCTTTCTTTTATAAAGATTTTGCTTAAAACTTTCTAAATAAAATTGGTTATTTTTAGACATTAGGTACATTTATTGATTGGGGGCTAGAGTTAGCTGCTGACCATAAAATATGTACTTATGGCTATTTTGTAAATTGACGAAATTAATTTGATTTTCAATACTCGTCACGTCACTATGACTACGCTACCGCTACTGAGTTGTATTTTATTATAAACTAGACTTCACTGTTGACACAACTGCCAATTTCAGAGCTTCAAAGTCCAGACATTAATAGCTTTTAGTCGGCTCCAAAATGCATCGTTCGCCGGGAACCAGTTTAGCACGCGAGCCTTTAATTGTTTTATAATTGCTAGGTAGTGTTTAGTTTGAAAGATCTTTGTTTCAATAAATAAGGTTTTCATCAAGGTTATTTAGAAATAATTATAATATTATGGTCAATTTTTCTTTGTCCTGGGAATTTTCAAATCAAACAGGCACACACGAAGGCAGATATAAGTATCCAGGGGGCCCATTGATCTCCTATAAACAACTAGACACACAAAGGTCTTACTAAAACAATTTTAAAAAACGTTCAAATAATGTCCAATAAAGCAAATGAGGGTCCTTCATCCGTTTGGACCTTCTTTGCGCTCGGACATTTTTAGGAGGCAGAATGTGTATCTAGTTGTTTATAGGAGATCAATGAGGGGGCCTCAATAAGATTAACAGTTTCTCAAGAAATACTGGGCCGATTTTAATAATTTATTTACCTTTTAGTTTTAACTTTTATCTGTCTACCAGTGAAATTTTACAATCTGTCAAGTAATTTTTGAGAAAATCTCAACTATAAACCTCCTGTACACCTTTCTTTGTCTTCGACCGTACCTACCTATACTTTATTTGCACACAAAAGGTAAACACTAGAGGAGTCGCCAAATGACGTCTTCAACATTGGAGGAAGCAGCTTAGGAGCAATGTTGTGATACTCTTGAATTGCATACCTACAATTATTCGAAAACTCCAACATATTGACACTCGCGAAGATTTTCTGACTAATTTAACATAAGATCAAACACAAAACAATCACTGTATTATAAGTGTACACAATAAAATCAAAATTAATAACCTTTCGACGAATTGATAATCTCCTTCTTTTTTGGAAGTCGGTTAAAAATCAAAATTATCAAATAATTTATCGACCATCACGTTCCGTAATTTACCAAAAGTGGGGGATCAATTTTTTGTAGGTATTGTATAAAAAATGTCCAAAGACATTGTATATATCCAAAGAGAACTGCAGCATTTAATTTTATCAACCGCATTTAATAAGAACACGTCTATTTAATTTAAAATAAAAACTATTACGTAAAAACATTGCTGATTTATCGAAACATTCACAATGTTGAGATAAAAAAAATATGCCCCACGCCAAGGGAATAATTCGCGGTAAGTTGGCCCATTAACTTTTATCTCGCGGGGGGCAGGGCCAAGTTTGGGGAGACCGGGGATAAATGGTGATACATACCTTTGAGGATGACCTGCTAATGGAGGGAAATATTACGTACTTGTACGGAAGTTAGGCACTCTTGGGATATCTTGGACGTGAGAGCTATGGGATATAATGACACGTTTAACTAGGGCGGGTTGGGAGGTAAAAGAATTACATTTGTTAGTCAGAGCGAGAACATTGTATTACCTCTTGAACTAATCTAAAAGCTTGTACAATAGTCCGCCCTTCCAATTCAGTGATTTATATGTCACTATTTTTTTTTAATTTGCAATTTTTATTTATTAAAAATAACAAAATAGCGCTAATCCTGGGGTGCCTGGTTGTTGGACTCATTGTCATAATATATTTATATAAGTACAAATTATGTAATCTTTAGTTATTAGTGTTATAAGTGATCTCTAGCTGCGCTCCATGTGACCTTATGTAACATTCGTTTGTAAGTTATGGGACCTATAGGTCTATTAGTATTTAAGTTTTATTTATCTGACCATGACTGTGTGTTTCCCTGAATAAAATAAAATATATAACTATATCAAGTAGGATAAATTGTATATCGCTGGCTATACAACGAGGTAACGTCGCCAGCCTTTTGGGCACTCTCCCACGGGTAGCGAATTGGCGTCCATTTTTTATTTATAAGTATTTTTTATTATTAAACCCTGTACAGTATTAATTGCAATAATACTAGCTCTTAAATAAAGAAACCTTTAGTAGGATAACAAAATAAAAATTTATAAGTAAGAAAAACATTGTACTTATCTTAAACAATAAAAGGTAGCGCAAAATATTTATTTCGCCTTGTCTGTCTGCTCGACCAATTTCAAATTAAAGTAATTTAATTTTTTTAAATTTTTTTACTCAACAATAATTTTACACATTTTAATTAGTTCTAAGCTTCGCCAAATTGCAAATAAATCTATTTTCAAATGGGCAGGACTTGAACCTGAGACCTAGAAAATTTTCATTTGTTTGCCGAGCATGGCAATAAATAAAACAAATTCTGAGTAAATCTATATCTAATTAATCTATAATTGCGACAAGCTAAGTTGTAGTTCGCAAAATTGGGAAAAACGGCTGTTTTTCGCAATTATGCGGATGTACGGATCCCTAGTCTGCTTGTCTGCTTCCATTTTTTTTTATTAAAATAAAAAAAAATTATAATGAAAATTAAGATTAAAATCAGCTCATCCAACCAAAAAATACAGAGTAAACAACATAACCGTGTGCTGAAGAATCGTAATAGACTTGGAATTTATTAAATTTCGTCTAAGCTACGTGACCGCCCCGAGGCCGCGGGGGTTGCAACCCCATTAACCTTGTCTTGCCATGATTTAGGGGCGAAATGCGAAATTTCCCTGTATTTCTGCTTTCTACCTTTTTATTCGGCAACAGATTTCTCGTCGGATTTTAATAAACTGACACTCGGTAATGAAGGGAATTGTCGCTGGCTTGTGCGCTTCGGAGATGAATTTCTATTTCGGCTTTAAAAAATGCTCGGTGAGTTTCATGTTTATGATTTTGGGATTTTTTCCTTTTTATGTGAAAGGGGCAGACAATCAGATGAGCTACCTAATGATAAATAATTATCGTCTAGAGACCAGAACACAGTAACTGATGTAGCCAAGTGTGGAACGCTTCTTGAGCCAATGTCTGAAGACACCTTAAACCGTACCGTTGCTTATTTGCTGAAGACCTTGCGGAGCTCTTTGATTTTTCTTATGAAGCAGTCATATTTGGATAATTATATGGTTGGAAATAAATAAGTCATGCCAAAAATAGAATTATCTGAAGAAATCTCTCTGTGTTGAAGATTCCAATAAATACTCTATGATTCTGAGTACACTTGCTCTGCCTACTCCAGATCTCATCTATCTCTCTCTCACTGGTTTGCTGGTAGAGAACTCTATCGTAGAGTTAGGCAGAAACGAATAAATGTATTATCTATCTATCTAAGCACACCTTATGTTCATCTAATTTGATTTCATGTAACTTGTATTTATTTCATGTACATTAAAGAATTACATATTTCCAGAAACATTACATAAATACTTCCATAACTTAGAAATTGACCTGGAATGGATCTTGAGCACTGCTACCAAAGAGAGCACCTGCACCTTACTCTAAACAGTCTCTCCCCAGACCTTCGTCACCTTATATACAACTTATCCAAGACCTATAAATAGTTGGCACTATCACCAAGCTCCAGTCATTACACCACACTAATCGGCTCCCTTTATTTTCACGGAGCTAATGGACGCAACGACGACGGCGAAAAATGGATTCCCACTTAGGTAGGGCGGCCAAAAATGCGGTAATACCAAAGTAATAGGTCAGAATTACCAGATTAGAAAATTTCAAATAAATCAACACTAGCATTTTTATGCTGTACCCCCACATGATCTCCTTTAAACAACTAGATATTCATATTCATTTTCTGTGAAGACATTACGGTGAAGTTATTGAATTATTTATGCAAGATCCGAAGTTTCAAGCTTTTATCAAGAGTTCCCGCTACAAGCTCGGGAGTGAACGTGACTGTCGAGCTGTTTCGTCCAGAGTGATGACGCTACGGCGACTCCTCTGGAGGAAGATAGAAGACTATTGAATATATTGAATTTTCTGTAACATGACATTGACAAATGACGAACTGTCGAGTCCATTAATAAAATAAATAATAATAAGCTTTTGAAACTCTAAAAATAGAAAATATCCGCTTATATTGTGAAGTATATCAACCCTACATTTAAATGAAATGCCCGCCTCTTCCGTGAACGGTGCTATTATGGTGTTCTTTGAATTGAAATATAATAATCGGCTTTCAGATAGCTGTAATAATCAGTTTGTTAACGAATTCTTGGGAAAATTTGGTATTATTTTTAGATCATTATTACGTCAGAATACTGAACAGTGTAGTTATCTAATTATCGATACCATGAAATGAGTTAATAAAAGCAAAGAATATATATTTTTTCCTACTGATAATAGTCATGCATATTATCATCCATTTCTAATTAAATGGATTGACTTGTTATCTATCTTTTAAATATAGTTCTAAATACCGGTTTCATCCAAAAAAGGATGGCTGTATAACATAGGTACATGGAAAAAGAAAGGGTTAAGACGAAGGGAGAGTATTAATATCGTTAACTGAACCATTTTGGTTCTACGACTTTGAAAATAAATCACTGTCTTATTCAATACAAATCGATCCGCTATCGGTACAAAATGTTTGAAAAGTCAATCAATACACTTAAGAGCCTTCCATGATCCAACTAGCCAACGAGCCAACAAATTTAAAAAATAATATCTTCCAATATAAGTAATAAAATTAAAAAAGCTATTTACAAAATGGTTATTACGACAAATACTATTTTTTTAAAAGCTTATTTATGACGTGACTCAATTTTCAGTAAGTTGTAGTTCGCATAATTACGAAAACCGGCCGTTTTTGGCACATTTATGAACTACAACTTAGCTTGTCGCAATTATGCCATGTATTGTATATTGAAAAATAGTACTTATTCATCCTAATACACATTTTGTAAATAGCTTTTTTAATAAAATTGATTAAATTGGTAGATATTATTTTTTCAAGATTGGCGGCGCTAGTTGGCTCATGGATGGCCCTTAAAAACATAATTTAAATAAAATCAATAATCAATGTCATACAAGTGACCTCTTTTTATGTATTCCACGCAAGCGACATTGGAAAAGTTGTATCTACAACTTTCGTCTTACTCTATACCTTATACCCTTTCTATACACGTAATACATTTTGAAGTAATGCTCACTATTCGTTTCGTTCGTTTAAATGTATAATATTCATTAATAGAAGTTGGTTAATCGGTATTTTGTTCTATTCCATAGATATAATATATTGTAAAGGGTAATAAATTGAGACTAAGGCACGTAGCGGATTCTCAAAGGCGATGCATTAGCCCGCCATTGCAGGCGCCTCGCCATTCATACAAGATTGATACTCTCCTCGAGACCATTGACCAAAGAAAGTAGATTAATTTTTTAAACTTTCACAGTTTGTATACTTAATTTGATAAAACGGGAATTACCGTGTTAAACAGTTATTATTATTATTATCAGTTATTATATTTACACGGTAATGTCGGTAATTCCCGTTTTATCTAATAATATTTTTTTTTACATCAATAAGATTGTTTACATTTTTCTGTAATCGGAATCTCCTTTTAGGCTTTTATGCCTGTGCCAGGAGGCTCCGCTCTTCATTAGCCATAACAATAATGTGCACAGTAGGTACTTATAAATATATACATATATAATATATGTACTTAAATAAAATTTATTTATATAATTAGCCAATAAATTGAACATAATATTATATATTAAATTATAGTACTATTTATGAAACTAAACTTAAAACATGTAACTGCTAAAAATTTTGTATCAAATCAAATATAAAAGTCGCCGTCTCGGGTCGTGTCCCGTCGAAATGTTCCCATCACACCAGCAGCGTTACCGCGCTGGATTGCGAGGGAAATACTTTGGACGAGATAAGACCCGGATATATGTTATATAAATGTCTTAAAACTATAAGTTAGTGACAAATTAATATAGATTAATTTAATATTATGCAGGGTGTGGTTTTGATCAATGCCGAGCGACTCAGGTGTGATAATATACACTGTACTGATGCTAAAAAATATATACAAAGTATAAGGTACATTAATTCTTCATGTAATAATCCACAAATAATAAAATTGTTACATACACTCGTGGCCGGACCACTGATAGCATATCATCGGGCGTATTTTGTACCGCACAATTTGCAGCGCATGAGCGCTGCGATAATTTTAAGAAAACTTGAACTAAGATATTTAATATCAAGACGAATCTAGCTACACCGTTAAACTGCAGGGCATGCCAAATAATTACTCATACATATATCACAGTCAACTGGTTGAAATAGACGTGTGATTATCAGCTGTTGACGCCATCTTCTAAAACAAAACGAAACTAGCGCCGCCCCGTGGCGGAGAATCATACTAAGTTAACACTACAGCGGCTTTTAAATCAGCTGAGATGTTGACCGTTTTATGCGCCATAATGATCCAACCACAAAACTAGATGTTTGGTTGGATGGCGTCGTTCAATTAACATGCTAGCTGTTCAATCAAACGTCTATTTCAGTGACACATACATACTCACATACACTCCAAAAACATAAGCCTTCTTGCGCAGTCGGCTAAAAATCCTATCAAAGCAGTCCCTTCCATCGAGTCTCCAATAACCTCAATCTTACATCAATGTCCAATACCACAAATCGGGTGGCCCTAATAAATGATTCACTCGCCACCGCCCGCCGCTCATTGAGTACCCGAGGAGAGGTACCATTGGTACCCAGCTTAATTACAATTGGTGTAATACGAAACTTAACGGGTGATTTGGTACGTGAGCTGGGTCAAATGGATAGGGGGCGAAGGGTGCCTCATTGGACAAAAAAAACCTTTTTCAATGTATGACAAAAGTTAATTTATTGCGGATAGGATTGCTGATGGAAGCTATCGTACTACGGTCGGTTGAAATTTTCTCAAAAAGTACTCGAGATATTTTCGAATTTCTCTTACAATGAAAGGTTTTCAAAGTGACAGTTTAAAAAAAGAAGTATCGATAGCTCCGGTATATTATGACGCTGATTCTTCGTCAAGTTTCAAAATTACAATTAAAGGCTAACCATGTTTAAGAATGTAATGTGTATTTTTACGATGACACTTGACTTCTGTGCAGCGCCATCTATTATCAACATAAGAATGCTTGTTTTAACTGTAACTTTGAAAACCTCTCATTACATAATGCTTTTGAAAAATTTTAATGTCTACAGTAGCTATTTTGTGTTTAATATCACGTTGAATTAATCAGAAAATGTTCGCGAATAGTAAGGTAAATTTATTGGATAATTCATGCAAGATCTGAATTCTCCAGCAATTATCAAGACTCCCGCTACGAGCTCGGGAGTGAACGTGACTGTCGAGCTGCTTCGTCCAGAGTGACGACGCCGCCGCGGCGACTCCTCTGGAGAAAGAGAAGACAGTGATATCTTGAATATTCTGTACATGACATTGGCAAATGACGAACTGTCGATTCCATTAATAAAATAAATATTATGTACTCTAAACTATCCATAATATTATCACCATTGTTAAAATCTCTTGTGTTTTCATCGAAATTCTAATTGGAAAATGAAAACATAATTTTCAGAGGTAATACGATACTACAATGGATCAGGATTTATTGTTCTGCTAAAACAAAGCACTTCGAATATTAATCTGTATATTTCACAAGCCAGTGTGTAGGAAACGCTATTGTGGAGCAAAAGACATTAAACTTGCATCTGTTTGTGGCTGTATAGACGCCAGGCTGTGGAAGTTGTGCCACTGTGTTAGAAACATACGGGACCAAAATTGGAGCGGTACCGTGCGGTTATATATGTCGAACTTAAGTATAGTAAGTACACTTGCTCTCGGTTTTCCAGATCTAAATACTCAATATATTTATTGCATTCCATAAGTTATAATACAGATGTTCACATACTTAACATAAAATGTTACAATGTTCTTTATGGACCTTGTTTAGGCACAGCAATACAAGAGAGAGACGATATTTTTTTATAATCTCATCTCTCATCGCACTGGTTTGCTGGTAAAGAACTCTACTAGAGTTAAGATCACCTTATGTACATCTTATTCCATGTCTTGTATTATAATCAACTTTAAGTACATTAAAGAATTAAAGAGATTAATAGAGAGTTTTGAGCGCGAGCTTAGCGTGAGCGAGACGTTGCAAATGTCAAAGCTCATGCTAAGCTGAAAATCACGCTCAAAACTGTCTCTGAATCTCGACGCTAAATGTTCGCCAATGTCATTGTAACCCCTTCTACGTATGGTCAGTCTTTTTACGAAGACGGCAATAATTCTAAGTGCATAAATTAATCCCTTTATACTTGGAACTATTGAATGACAGATTTGGATACACTGCAAGTGTTTCAGTACCACCTAAATATGGAACTGCTACTTTATTATACCATAAAATGTTAATACACGATTACGATTTTGAATTGGCGATCATTATGGCAATCTTCAATGTCGATAATGTCGCACGGAGCAGAGATCTAGTACTGTTGCCGTTTCATTCAGATCGATAGCTCACTGCGTTGAGCGAAATACGAGTTGCAACCTTTGTCAAACGCACCTTTTTTTTAACCCAGGTAAAACATGCTAGATCATGTGTTACCACGCCCGGAGAGCGTGTTGGTTATGTCGAGCTCACCGCCCTGAAGGGGCAGCATACCGACTAAACGTCCTGGGGTGTTTCACCTCGTGCCATTCTTGCCGAGCCACGGGAAACTGTGATACAACCGCGACCCGACTGGCGCCCGAGCAGTCCCCATTGTGGGCTGTACTAGCCCACAATGTATAATCCATTCATCCATCGCCTACCTCCTTCCTGTCTGAGCCTCGAACCACTCGGGCGCCGTGCGGTTCGCGCACTGCGTCCGTGGGCCCGTTGTCAAACACACCTACCTCTTCAAAATCGCTACCCGCGTTTTCTCTTCAAATCTCCAGCGGTCGTTTACCAAATATTCATCCAAATGTTTACACGTGAGACGCAAAGGGGTCGAACTTTTGTTAGTGTCATCTAGAGAGAAATTTAGAAATTTAGTGTTACTCGTACTCTGCTAGCACTGGGAGTTATTCTTACTTTGTAATCTAAGTAGCGAGATATTTTATAAGAGAAATAAACAATCCCACTAGTGAATGTTACAAAGGCCGGCAGAGGTAGACCGATGAGAACAAATGTCTACCAAATTGGTGATGTTTACGGCCTTTAAGAGCCTTCATAGAGCCAACTAGCGCCGCCAATCTTGAAAAAATAATATCTTCCAATTTAATCAATTTTATTAAAAAAGCTATTTACAAAATGTTTATTAATACTATTTTTCAATATACAATACATGGCATAATTGCGACAAGCTAAGTTGTAGTTCACAAATGTGCCAAAAACGTTTTTCGCAATTATGCGAATTACAACTTACCGACATTGAATCACGTTATTAATAAGCATTTAAAAAATAGTATTTATCGTAATAAACATTTCGTAAATAGCTTTTTTAATAAAATTGATTATATTGGACGATTTTATTTTTTTAAGATTGGCGGCGTTAGTTGGCTTTATAAGTGCCTTTAAGGCCTTTTGAACGCCACGTCATATAACAAAGTATTGCACCCTCAACTCCACGACACATGACATTTTAGAATAATTTGACGTGATAACTTGTCGTGATGGCTATGGCCGTCTTTGGAGTTCAAAAGGTTAATTAAAATGTCATGTGAGATCTACTTACTGAAAATTGCAAATATTGGAGAACATTCATGACGTCAGTTTCAGGGTAGACAGATACGATGAACTGCCATCTGCTTCGGTCCTGGAACACGTCTCTTGCTTCCTCCAAATGAATCAATCTATTAATGCATGTTCGTTCATTTGCAGTAAGACCTTTTTTAAAACATCGCCAATTTTGTCGACTTATGTCCTTCTTAGTCTATCTTAGTCGACCTTTTCATCAACATTCGCCATATAGAATTCTTTCTTTCTCCCATAAAAGATATGCAAGAAACAGAAACATTGGAAGTATTGCGAGAAAACTTACGTCCAGCGGTTGACATACACAGATTGACGACAAAACACCAGATTTCCCTGTGGAAACCGTAGGTACAGTATTCTTGTTTACCGGTAATAACCGGTACAAATATTTGTACTAAAATAGTATGCCATCGACCACGATTTCAGCCTTACGTTGTTTTCATGACCTCCCAACCACACAAACACTATAAAAATAAACAAAGAGAGGAGAACAGATAAATACGAGGAACCACATTATGTGGAGTCGTCGGGGTAGGTACATTATATTCTTGTTGCTTTGGCTATACAACAAGCGATTGATACAGCGTTAGAAGCTCAGATCAGTTAAGAGCCTTCATAGAGCCAACTAGCGCCGCCAATATTAAAAAAATAATATATTCCAATATAATCAATTTTATTAAGAAAGCTATTTACAAAATGTTTATTACGATAAATACTATTTTTCAATATACAATACATGGCATAATTGCGACAAGCTAAGTTCAGTTCACAAATGTGCCAAAAACGGCCGTTTTTCGTAATTCCTATCGATAGGAATCCTAAAATATTCTAGTAGGAGATTCTATTGGCTATCGGGCAAGGTAAAAATGAAATTATTCTCAGACTACGACTAGGTTAAGTCGACGTTTTGATTTTATTTTGACGAAAATGTTTCGATTAAACGTATTTTATCTCATTTCTCTTTGATATAGGTCTAAGTATTATACTCGTATAATATTTTAAGAATCCAAAATATTATAAATCTCAAGTTATAAGTAGAAAATTATGTCATAAAACTTAAGGGACTTTTTTCTTTGAAGAAGCCTTCTGTTTCTGGCTGTAAAGTTATTAGACGGCTCAGACCTAGAAAACAATTCCTTGCGCAGTCTCTTGTTTATCCGCTAATTTCCTGGCCAAGCCTTTGCAAAGAAACACAAAGGAACAAACAACCAGTACATTTTCTCTGCCGTCAAAAACAACTTTTATAATATAAATTGTATTATCCTATTTCGCGCGAGATGCTGTGGTGTCTTCAACAAAGAAACGGCTAAATAATATAATGGCGGCAAATCATATTGGAGGCAAAAATAAAATCTTACTTACCTTAATATACTTTGTCTGACATTTTGATCGTAGAAAGAATAACAGAACCCCAAATAGAATGGATTTTATCTTGATTTTATACACAACTAGCTTCTGTCCGCGACTTCGTCTACACAGGATCTTTATAAATTATAGCCTAATGTGTTATTCTGATGTATGAGCTATATTATTGTAAAGTTTCATTAAAATCGTTTTCATTTTTTTGTGAAAGAGCAACAAACATCCATTCAAACTTTCGCGTTTATATATTAAGTGGGATTGGATGGGATTGTCACATTATTAAATAGGTGGGTGTGCCTCTATTCGCAATTTTTATTATTATTGATGGCTTATGAATTTGATTTGACTCTGTAGATAAATCTGTTACGTGCGTTGATCTACATATTTTCAAAATAAGAACTCTTTGAATTTTCATTTCGTCGGGACTGGAGGGGAGGGGGGGGGGGGGGGGGGGGGGGGGCTTTAGACTCATATAATCTACCTAAATCATAATTTAAAAAGTTTTCCACTAAATATTTATTGCATAAGCCGATTTTTTTTCATGCATCTTCTAATCATCATCAGCCCGTATCAGTCCACTACTGGACATAGGCCTCTCCCCAGGTGATTCTCGGCCAACAACATGATTCTCGGCCTTTTGTATCCAGTCCCTGCCAGCCACCTTGCGTAGATCATTCCTCCATGTAGTCCAGCGTCCCTCCGTACCTGTGGCCTCCACTCGAGAACTCGTCTACCCCATCTTATGAGGTAAGAAACACCGCAATTGAATCCAAATAATTCAAATAAACGGGAAACACCAACAAGAAAATTAAATTTCGTTAAAACTTTAACCGTTTGCATTTAATTTAAACTATTAATAATTTCTCAAGATCTAATAAACAATTCTGAAAGACCGTTCTTCTAGAAGCGTAATTAAAGTGCAAGTAAAGTACTCGTAGTATGAAATACGAAGCAAAAGTGAATGCCGGAGGCGAAATCTAACGATATCTAGACAACAAGGTCTTAAATTAAATTTCTATGTCAGGGACAACCAATAAAGCGGCCAACCAAGGAATAAAAACATCAAATAAAATATATACGCTCAGATGGGATTTCAAAACGGCTAACTTTTTGTATAATTCGTGTTTACACATAAATTCGAAATTAGTGGTGAGACCCACAAATCAATTTATTGCTTCCATTGGTGGTATAAAGTTAACAGGCCTTTCATTGCAGTTAGGGCCATGCACGCGAGTGGATTACACGTGTAATTATAATATTATATATATTTTTTCAGAGCATTCGGTTAAGGTACGTTTAAAAACTCTTGAGGAAAATTCATTGGTATTATGGTCGACTTGAAGGTCGAACGCGGGCTTCCGTAACGGAAGTCCAGTCCAGTATCCTAACTATAGCGCCTTAGAGCTCTTTACACTATTATTTCCCTCATATACACAAGAAGGATTCCCTATACTGTGACTTCGGAAAGATTTTGGAATGATTTTGGTCGAAGACAATCCATCTTAAATTGACATACTAGTAATGTATTATCATTTGACTAAGTACTTAATTTATTATTGACTAATCTATGTTATAGCGTTAATTTTATTCTATACAGTTGTATAATTAATTATTAATATAATTATTGACAGAATTATTTTATGAAATGTATTAACTTGACAATGTATGATTATTACTAATAAATGAATATGATGTAGCTACTAGCTCTTAAGACACCGGTTAAAATTAAATTATGAACTGCACAGAACCCAGCGGGTCGCAAGTTGGCCAGCTCTGTTCTAGACGTGTACAGTCAGCAAGATGGACTAGTTTAATTATACCTACACACTCGCAAGTCTCAACAATTAAGTTTAATATTAAATAACATACGTATTGCTTGCATTCTATTTAGTTTATTTCATACATTGTCATAATACCCAGGCCGGTAAGAATTTCTGCCTCGTAATATTTTTTTTTTGTAAAGTTTTTCCCAGAGGGAAAGGCAAAGCCAACTAGGGCATACAGCCTGGTCTGATGTTAATAGAATGTCTGAATTCTTATAAATACATACATACCTATATACGAAGATAACCTAACCTAAACCTACGCACAACCCTCCCAAACCCCTAAACGAAATAACTCAACGATCACGTTATGCAAGGAAACCTTGCATAGAGCACAAAACTTCACAAACACGACTTCTTTCGAGCACTCCGGTTAATAGAAACGTTCACGCCCGTGTCTGCCCCCACATGAGCGCAAACTTGCTTCGGGACACATGTAACCTAGAGATATTATCGACATGGACGCATCTCTTTAATGCACCCCCGCCCCGCTTCGTCTCTATGCGCTCGTCGTTGACAGAATTTTTCGCGTGCAAATAACAATGCCAGATTCTGCCCCACCATCAACCGCATGATGAACAAGATAACGAATAAATGTAAAAATATCTCCGTTTTTTATTAAAATTATTGGTTTAAAATAAAGTATTGTACAAGTTGCGCGTCGAAAAATCAATTTTAAAAGTTTTTGTACGTTTTCCTCTTAGTTTTTCCGTTAATCATTCATTGTAACGTGACATTTTTTTTATTGTGGGCCCACCATCAGACTATATAACAGATAGTGCTGAGCGTTAAACATTAATAAGTCGAGGCGAATTATTTGTTATTTTTGTTATCATTTTATTTATTTATTATTTATTTTATTTATTTATTTATTTATTCAAAAAAAGTACAGCATTACAGTCAAACACCAATGCACTATACAATTCATGGTCAATTCATTATTAATAAAATTATTATTAATCAGATGTCATAAAAAAAAGAACATAAATAATAATACAAATAATTTAAAAGTCAGTCAAGATTACAGTTAGTTAGTTTTCTAATACTCTCGCAACTCTTACTGTTTATGATTATGTAATATGAAATCTGCAATCAGTCCCCAACAAAATGATAGGTATAGCTTAAATGGTCACGTAGTTTTGTAGGTGGGGTAAAGCTCCATTGAAATCTGGCATTGTCTTTTGTACCGATTTCATATCTATTGGGTAAGTGGTCTGTGTCTTAGATATATATGGTCTGGTATTCCAAGCAATCTTAGAGGTAAATTGCAGTTAACTTCGTTAACTTCGTTATTACTCTTAATAAACTCAGGAACCAAGAGATAACATTAGAGTTCCCTTTGTTCAAAATGTGTCTGAAGTTTACCTGAGCTTGGTAACGAGACGGATTGAATTAAAATTAATTCAAGCTCGCATCGTCCGAGTTTGGGGAAGTTTTAGATTTCCTGGGGATATTCTATTATGCAAACTAACATTAAGTTATATTTATATCGAAAACTAGTGATGCTTTCAGGTTTGTCTGGGAACAGCGTACATAGTGTATCGACTAGTGTAGGTGGCATCCGATCCGCGGATCAGTGGATCAGTTTTCCACTTTTTGAAAACGAATCACTTTAGGTGTAAACTGATTCGCAGCACATAATTTGGTATGAGTCTTCCACTTGTGACTACGAATTATTTTCAGGCGTAAACTGCTTAGTCCGATAAATGTAACTTTTTTGAACGAATTAAATTATAACTGAAATACAAAAATTGGATGTGATAGTACACATGGACTCTCGATGCATTGTATAATAGTCCACCAAGAAAGTGGTACGGATTTTTTTTTAAATACTTCCGTATCTAAATTGTGGTGGGAAATTAGACACAAAATGTTAGAATAGGCCAATACATTTATAAAAATAATAAAATATGAGTTATGAATTAATTTTAAAAACCATGCAAAATCAACTTATCTTTATCGGACTAGCTACCCGGACCCATAAAGTCAGATTCACATTTTAAGGATGTGTTATGACGTCATCTGACGCATATCTGGACTATGGAATCACTATGGCTAGATTCACATTTATGATTTGTATAATTTGACTGTCTTAAAATATATTCGAGGAGAAACCGATTGCGAAGAAGGGTGTCCTTGAATTCATTCGACAAATTGAAACTGGGGGTTGTAATCATCATAAATATTGAATTGGTAAGGGTTTTTAGTAAATCAAAACTGCAAAAAAATTAACTAAGCGCAATGACCTTAGAAATTACCATTAGATCAAATTCCAGTGAAAGAAATCATTGCATAAAATTAAAAATACCATAAAATATAAAAACCCAAAGCACAGTAACGATGTACATCAAATTAATATCCTTGTATCTATATCCTTGAAATATGTAAATTTGTCCGAAAATATCCCGAATTCTATTTAAAACGTGAAGATATCCCAATCAAATATTCACTCAGATCGAACCGCAAAACAAAACTAGTACCAGTTACAATCTCTCGGTTGAATCTCCACTTATCAGGTACATTGAACATGTCCATAAAAATATATAATCATCTTCCAAACGAAATAAAAAATGCAACAAATGAAAAAAACATTCACACGACTGCTAAAACTACACCTACATGCTAAATGCTATTACACAGTAGATGAATTTCTAAATGAGAAAATATAATAAACAATCGCTACCTACTACTTCTTAGTTACTGCAAATTACTTTATATTTGAAGAAGAAATGTCGTCTCTCTCTTATATTGCTGTGCCTATACAAGGTCCATAAAGAACATTGTAACATTTTAATGTTAAGTATGTGAACATCTGTGTTATAACTTATGGTATGCAATAAATATATTGAGTATTAATAACTTTTTTGATACTTTATAGTATTTTTCCCCAAATTGTTTAATTTACATAAACGCTGTGCAGAATTAATGTATGTCACAAGCCTGACCATCCAATTAATTTTATAGAATCAAGGCCACCCTGTATACAATTTTTACTACTTACACTTACACAAACTTACACAAAAAATAAATTATTAAATACCTAGATATCATTATGTATAACCGCCCTTTCACCTTTCGCGTGAGAACCACACGTTAGGGCCCCTTGTTTTAATTTTCACATATCGCCCATATGTTGTAGTGTTTTTGTTCTCACGGGTTTTTCATTTCATTACAAAAATATGTTTCGCAACTCGTAACACACAAGTGTATTGTCTGTTTATTGGAATATTTTATTCGTATCGTTGTTTTTCAGACATTGTTTCATTTCGAAATATCATTGGTAGATTTTTTTACATTTCAAAATTGGGAATCTGAAAGAAAGAAAAAGGTTTTATTCACATACAGGGCATACACAGTACAACACAATACAAAAACGGAAAGGCAACAACATTAGGAATACATATTCATGTGGTGTGTGTTGAGCTCGGTGGCTCACTGGTTGGGTCAATGGACTTGCAATATGGAGGTCCCGGGTTCGATTCCCAGCCAGGGCAGCCATGTACCAATGAGTTATCCTCGGTTTTTTCGACGGAAAAACTTACGTACATATACCGAGTGCTCTCAAAACGGTGAAGGAAAACATCGTGATGAAACCTGCATGTCGTAGAAGAAAAAAAAATCCAAGCCATGTGAAATCCGCCAACCCGCACTGGGCCCGCGAGGTGGATTATGACCCGAGCTCCCTCGATGTAAGGGAAGGTCTGTGTTGGAGCAGTGGGGCAATATAAATAGACTGATGATGATGATGATGTGGTGTGTGTGATGGAGCTGTGCATGCCGCAGCGGTGGATTGGATGCAACTCAGCATGGGCCTCGCTCGAGAGCTTGGCGCAGGTTTTCTGTTGCAGCCATTGCAGACGAGCTCCCGAAATGTTACCGCCGATGAATCGTGTAGAAAGTAATAACTATAAATATCTGATAGCGTAGAATCTGATAGTGAGCCGTGACGTCACGTCTTATTAATTCCATGCAAACAGGGTCGTCACATTGAGAAGAATCAGTGTGGAAATCTGAAACTATTCAGAGTTGGAGAATTTTATTCTAAGGAATTGATTTTAAGAAATCGAACCTTATCTTTCACAAAATCACTAGTTATTTTATTGCGGTAATTGATAGTGTAGGTTGTATTGATAACAAGCAGAAATTATTTATAAAAAAACTAACTGCATAAAATTTAGACGCTTTGATTAAATTTTCAAAAGTTTAGTCACTTCTACAATCAAGACGAATCTAACGACACCCCATATGTTAAAATCCATCAAGCCGTTTAGACTGTAGGGCGTGACAAAGAATTAGACATACATTATACAACTTACATACATACACTCGAAAAACATAAAATAAAAAAATAAATAAAATAAATTTATTTTCAAAAACACCAGCATATAAATGATACAAAAATAAGGTACCTCCTAGTAGGCAAATTAAAAATTCGCCTGTGTCAGGAGGGCCCACTCTTTCTTAGGTCTAGTTAACTTAAAACTGGTACATCAGTTCCGAAACAGCAAGTATTGGTAATGAAAAAAGAAAATAAAACATGAGTTTAACAAATTAATCTTAACTTAGGCATGATGAGTGAGTAAAAAATGTGTATGTGTGGGCGCGTGTTCGTGTGTGTGTGTGAGGGTGTGTGTGTGAGAGACATAACCTTCCTTCTTGCGCAATCGGGTAAAATTTTAACCATAAGAAAGTAGAAACCATTGGGCCGTTATAGTTTTTCGCATCCTTTGGTTAACCAAGCTATTAGCTAATTAGATAGACGAGTTGTAAGTTTAACTACATATTGTTATAATTCCTCCGCGCCCCGCCATTTACCAACCCCCTAAATAGTGTTATTTACGACATCGTTAACTTGTAAAAGTCACCATAAATTATTGCGATTAAGATCAAAACTGGTGTTGCGATAGAAATTTTGTGGAATTTGAGTAACTACTATTTTTGTTTGAGCTTATTAGTCAAACTTTTTGATTCAATTCGAATGTGTGACTTTAAGGGGATGACATGAGCCAACTAGCGCCGCCAATCTTAAAAAAATAATATCTTCCAATTTAATCAATTTTATTAAAAAAGCTGTATACAAAATGTTTATTACGATAAATACTATTTTTCAATAGGTATACATACATGGCATAATTGCGACAAGCTAAGTTGTAGTTCACAAATGTGCCAAAAACGGCTGTTAAAACAGTGCAATAATTATTGCAATAGGTCAAGTAGTTCTTGAGAAAATCTCATGCTTAAAAACTCTCCTGTACACCTTTCTCTGTGTTCCACCGTACATAAACGTCGCCTGTCGTCTGTCACGGCATGTGTCTGACACGGTCAATGTCTGAAGATACAAGCGAGCTTTAAAAGTGTAACTTTCGACGCTCAGTTATATGTACGTCGCAATGCAATCGTCTGAAAGCATCCACTCTGTTCCAGCGATAGCGTGAACTTATGGATCGTTGGCTATTTGTCTGAGCACCTACTTTGCAGGAGGAAACGATAGAAATTCACTTACTAAAGGAATCTAACACGGTAATCTAGAACTAGAAACGGGTTGCGATGTCGATTGCCTATCGGATTCCGAAAGAACAAGGGATTTCTGAACGAAAATGGTGAGAAAAAGAAACTTGTTAACAATGAGCACTTTATTTATTATGGTGCAATGCTAGTGCCTGGTCTGCATACAAAACTGTGTCGGCATAAACTCACGAATTACTATGATATTACTGTACTCTATTCTAATTGATAAAACTTAAATTCGTCTTTAAAAACAATTAAAATCATTCCAGTACAGTCGACAGAAGATCAATGGTTTGAACTTTTTACTTTTGACAGTTCTTATTATTTGCATCGTGAGACTTGAAATCGTACTGCAAGTGATACCAATGATCTGCTGTCGACTGTACCTATTATTGCAGTCATCGGTCTATTTATATGTCCCCACTGATCGGGCACAGACCTTCTCTTACACCGAGGGAGCTCGGGCTATGATCCACCACGCGAGCCCAGTGCGGATTGGCGGATTCCTACCTTAGATTTTTTTCTTCTTCTACGGCATGCAGGTTACATCACGATGTTTTTCTTCACCGTTTTGAGATCATTCGGCAAATGTACGTAAGTTTTTCCGTCGACAAATACGAGGATAACTCTTTGGTATATGGCTGCCCTGGATGGGAATCAACCTGGGACCACCGAACTCTCTTATTGCAGTAGTGATGAATAATTTAGGATGAAACACGAAACCGCGATTTTTGTGTTTCGGCTCTAAAGGTTGAAAATTTTGATTGACAATAAATACAAAATGTATTTATAAAAGTATTAATTAAATACATTATTCAGAATTAAACAAAAATAAATAAATTGGCATGACATTTAAAAGTTCATTGCGACCAGTCGTGTGGGTATCAATTTTCATTAATTCTGAATTGATACCATAATTTATTGTTTCAAAGAGAAACCCGAATTGATTTCTGATTCGGTTTTCGGAATATAATCTCCAGTACCAGTATTTGATTGAAAGTTTAAAATCACCGGAAATTATTTGGATACACGCTGTGATATTGGTATTATTTTGAATTTTCAATCAATATTTCCTCGAGTTGAAATATTTACAATTATTTATGGATGCATCGCGTAGACATAATCAGTTTTTTAATTACTTTTAGGGTTCCGTGTCTCAAAAGAATTTTATACTTACATATACAACAATTAATAGGTAAAAATATGTAAAATTTTGTTTACGATATAATTAGCACCAGCCTCTAATTGTAAACTTTAAATAAATAAAAAATAAGGAAAAATAAAACGGCTAAGTGCGAGTCGGACTCGAGGACCGAGGCTTCCGTGCAACTAACAAAAAGATAAACTAGATTTAGAAACCAACTTAGCCATTATCAAAAAAATTTGGCCATACATCGATATACTCCTGATTAGTTCATCATCTGCAAATATAAGTTTATATTATAGTAAGAAAAAAAATATTTTTGGGAGATGTAATTACAAATTTACAGTTTTCGAATTTTTCCCCTTTACTTGTGCTATAAGACCAAGCTTCTTGCCAAATTTCATGATTCTAAATCATAGGGAAGTACCCTATAGATTTTTTTCTGCATTTTCATACAAATATGCGAGAAAATGCAACATAAACGGCCATATCTTTTGATTGCGTTGACGTAGAAGTGTTACGGTATGTATTAGGTTGCAGACCTGAGTATTTGGTATTAATTTCAACTTGGGCGACGGACGGACTGACGGACGGACTGACGGACTGACAGACGGACGGACGATACCATCAATCAATTAGCTAAGAATGAACATAGAAATCTAAGAGAACCCCTTACCAAGCTAATGTATAAATAGCCGTCTATAAACGGTCTAAACAATGTACAAAGAGTAATTTCTAGAAAAGTTTAGAGGGCAGTAATAAAACGGGGGACGTGACGGCGGCGGCGGAGACGAACGGGCTCAGCGGCGCTGTTGCTGAAAGTCTAAAACTTTACGCGTAGAACCTTCTAACTGTGCACTTGGAAGCAGAATTACAAAATTTGTCTTCAGTTTTATTACTGAAAGAGTCGAGTGTTTTGTTGATATTTGTATTATATTAACGCGGTATGCGTATTCATTCACAGATTAAAGCTTCGTATCGCGGATTTACAGTTCTTCTATGAAGGCTACGGCACTAACTACTTAAATTAAAAGCCTGAAAAAATATATAGCAATCTTGGGGTGTCTATTTAGGGACTAATGAATACCGATACACGATTGGACAAACTTCGCTCGATAGAAAAAAAATCGCAAACATACCCCAATCGCAGACATTCCATGTATTTTAAAATGAAAATTATGTCTAAACCGAAATAGTTATTAATGTAAAATATATTATCAAAATGTAGAGTATTATAAATAATAGAACTTGTTTTAAAAAAAAATAAGGTTTTTATTGGCGTATTTTTATTTTATTGCCAAAATGCATCCAAAATTAAAAATACAAATATGGACTGTGCGCCGTGCTCTTCACTCCGCAGCTGCGGGACATCTTGTGTCTCGCGCTCGAGTTTGACAGCTGGCAGGCCCTTGAAAGCGATCGATGTCTTTTTAAATAATTCGGGGTTCTTAGGCTTCTTGTGTAACCCGATGTTTATATTTCGGGATTCTGTTTAAAAAAATGTAGTTACCTCACTTACCTAATTCTGCCGTTTGCAACGCCAACGGAAACTTCCAACTCTTCTGGAGTTATAAGTCGAATTGTTAAAGATTACACAAGTAATACCACTGTTACGATGCGGTCACTTTTGGCCGCATCTTGTGGTTGGCCGCCTAAGTTTAAAAATGGATAAGAATGTTTTAAAAAAGAAAAGCTGTCACTTATATTACGGATTGAGATGGAAAATTGTGAATTTTACTACTTCTACTATTGATAATGATTTAAAAATAATCTGAACTATATAAAATATACCCACTACTATTGTCATATATTATCTATTTTTTAATAAACCGCTCGCTCCGCAACACCACTAGTGTATGTACTTTTGCAAAACCTTTATTAATCCTATTTTAGTTGTAATATAAATTAATGAACAAAATAAATATAAAAACCAATTTAATACGCAAATTATTGTAAGAAATTATGGTTATTAAGCTAACGAAATCGGTGTAAAGTTGTCGAAACCAGCGTTTCACGTACCACTAAATACCAGCACGCGATAATAAAATAAAAAGAACTCGTTAAAGAACTTGTTAAAATAAGTAGAGTCGGAGCTAGAGATATTATTGTGGCCGGAGCCAAAAAATACATTTTCTGTTCAATCTTTCAAATAAATTCCTATCATAAATCTTTTCATCTTCAACCCACATTACTTAATCCCTATTAATGGTATATAAAATATGAGAAATTAAATGACAATGCCAGATTCTGCCCCACCATCAACCGCATCACGAACAAGATAACGAATAAATGTAAAAATATCTACGTTTTTTTATTAAAATTATTGGTTTAAAATAAAATTTTGTACATCAAACGAGTCGAAAAAACAGCATAACTAAGAATTCAGAAAATAGTAAGAAATCGAAGCGAATTATTCATTGTCTGTCTTTGGTAGGTATCATTTTCTACTACTCTCGCAACTCCTACTGATTATAATTATGCAATATGAAACATAATAAGTCCCCAACAAAATGATAGGTACAGCTTCAATGGTCACGTAGTTTTGAAGGTGGGGCAATCCTCCATTGAAATGTGGCAATGTCATTTGTTCGCTGAGCAAATTTTTTGTTCGCATGGCATAATGCGTAAAACAAATTCTGAGAAAATCATTTTTGTAATGATAATGAGTAATGGGTGAACATTTTTGCACTTCGATAGCTTTATACCTACACGACTTTTTCTTCCTGTGTAAGTTTTTTTCAACGTTTTAACTTTGTGTCTGAACCCGAACTTGAATCAAAAGCTAAGAACACCTCTAATTCTGAAAACAAGGTAACCGTATGCACAAACTTTTGGGTGAAACACTCGAAGTTTCGATAATGGTCCCTTATCGGGCCCAATCTGTGCTTTCCTACCAAATTTTCTTTTCGTTGGCACACAATTAGCTCTGATAGCTTTTTGTACCGCGTCATGCTTGCTTGGCACTTCGATTGCATTTCGTTACTGTATTCGCATTTGATTCTTTCCTTTTATTAATTGCGAATTAGGCGAATTGAGAATGTCAAATAAGGACAAAACCATAATGACGAATGACAAACAAGTTCACGGTCCACCTGAAATTAAGGTGGTCATCAGGAGTGGAGTTCTCGAATGGAGGCCACGAACGGGTAAACGTAGTGTGGGACGCCTCCCGACGATGGGTGGCAGGGACTGGATGCAGAGGGCCGAGAGTAGGGTTGATTGGCGCGCTTTGGGAGAGGCCTACGTCCAGCAGTGGACTGATACGGGCTGATGATGATGATGATCAGAAGTTGTAGGTGCCGTTGTTGCCCTGAGGGATGAAAATCTGCGATATATTGCCCAGTGTGACTGTAATTATACTGTCTTCTTTACTTACTTTTCACAGCAATTGTTAATGACACCCCTCACTTCGAATTCATGGATGCTCAATACAAATATTTAAAAAAAATTAGATCTCAAAAACCTAAAACGGGAATACCCTAAGTTTACCTTGGACTAATTAGATAATTGAGACCCTTTAAATTATTTGTAAAACAAATCCATTTTTGCTATTAGCCATTTATGTCTAGTTCGTTCGTCGTACGTTCATGGACAGTAGAAATTACGAAATGACAGTGAAAATTCTCAACTACTGTCATAACCGTGGGGGATTCTAAGTATGTGCGTGTCAAGACCGACAAAAATGTACCTACAACCTTTATTTTGACAGTACACATACCTATTTTCTACACAGAATGACAGTGGGACCGCTCCACAAAGAAAACCGCCTACGAACGCCGCGGGAGATGCCGTTGTGTCTTTTTAAATGCATCAAAATACTACGTCATACGCCGTACTGTCATTTTCCGAATACTCAAAGTACGGCATATGCCGCCACTGTCCATGAACGTGTTAACCTCATTTCCCTTAAACCGTGTTTTTGTCACTTTCCTACTTGCGCATTTGTGTCTAACCCTTACGCCATAACAAGAGTTCATGATCCTCGAGCGCCTTCTAATTGGTTCAAGGGTTTTTACAGTAAGTTTAGTTTGTTGAATCCAATGCGAAAAGTAAATCAATCACGGCATCCGTTTACACAGCAACCAAACTTTTGAATTGCTTCACTTTTTAATGATACTCTACTCCTCTTTTCAGTAACTAGGTAGTTTCAAATCAAATCATTTATTTGCCAGAATACATGAAATCTCAGGATGGTAAATTGCATTGTCCAGTACAGTATTCTACTTGTATACAAGCGTGCAAAGTTTTCAGTTACATAAGCAATAAAAATGTCAGAAGAAATAAAAATAATTAATGTAAATGTCATGTAGTAAAAATGTCAGTGATAGGAATTTAAATATTCGGTAACGGTATAGTAACAGCGATCTAATAACCAATTGTACAATTTAGATTTAAATAATTTAATATCATGTATTATCTTTAGTTTTCCTAGATGACTTTCATCATCATTTTATGGCCGCTGACTCGTGCCCATTCAATTCAATTCATTTATTCAGCTATTACAATTTCATTACAGAATAAATTCCAAAGCGAAATTGCATCCATAAAATATTATATATTGCATTAACAAAATATTTTAGTCAAAAACTAATCAAACATAATCAATTATTAAATTGCAAAAATGTAAAAAAAAATTAAATTAAAATATTAAACATGTCAATAAAAAATCATATACAAATCATAAGAAGTACCTATACAAAATATAATAAAATTATCACAATTACAAAAGTCAGTCAGTAATGTCAATTTAACATCAATGATAAAAACAAGTAAGATAGGCTAGGTGGTAAGTCAACAAGTCATTGACTGGGTTTTCCCACTGGTGCTGCTACTGTAAATCGTTGCCAAGTTTCATTGTCAATTAGGACATCTGAAACGTACTTACTCCGCTGGCTCAGTGACTCGAAGTGGATCTTAGCCTCCGAAACGAGAACGCGCCAGTCGTGCCGGTCCTGCACCATCTCCCGCCACGTGTGTGCCTGCAGTCGGTGCAGGTCCTTATCGACCTTGTCCCTCCAGCGGTATCTGAGGCGTCCGACCGGCCATCGGCCTCAGATACGTTCTCTTCGCCGCACGATCTTCACCCATTCTCTAGACGTGGCCGAGCCATCGACCAGACTTGATCTCGTCTATAATGTGGGGCTTCGGACACCAGCTCATCTAGTTCCATGCTCCTTCTAATCCTTACGCTGCCATCTTCTCGTCTGAAAAAACTTAGAAATTACAAATCTTAAAAAAAAGGTTTGAATCAAATTCCACAGTGGATTTTTAGGGTCCAGCCGGTTGCGTCTAATTCTCGGAATGCCTAGTCTGATATGTCTATTTTCCCGAATGTCAAATTCCTTTAGAGGCAAATTACCCCCATGTCCAATTCACCCGAATTCAATACTTTGAGTAGGTACAATTATATCTATTTCAACGAAGTTGCTCCAAAAAATGTCCAAGGATAATAGAATCTCATGCAATTGCATCTAAATTAACGAAGTGTTTCAAGGTTGGGACATTTTCTGAAGCAATTATATCCCCATTATTGGAGATCAGGACCTGTGAAGTTTAATAACACCCGATAAGTAGTCATTTATTTGCTCTATACATAGAAGAAGGCTTTCGTGCATCATTCAAAGCCATATTTAATTCGCGTTATCGGACTTCTATTAATATTTGTGCCCTGCGGGACTCCTGTCGAATGCAATAGTAACGTTATAGGACTGTATATTGATGCTTAATTACAAAACGAAGGCTTGCGTGTCGTTTTGATGAATGACTTTATTCCTATCGGATGTCATCGCTGTTAACAGAGTTTGCGCGTGAATTATTAAAATTATCGATTTGTTGTCAAACGTGACTGTCTGTGGTCTGGAATTTGTATCCCAGTGTAAAACACATAAGTATGTTGACGTTTCTTTGACTTGTCAATAGATTTGGTCCACGTCTGATAGACCTATCCCAAAGACATGCTACTCAACCCGATTCACGGCGTTTTGCATCAAGTCGCTTCCAGCCACCTTACTTAGGTAACTAAAAATATTATCTTATGTATTTTACCTTAAGTTTCTATCATAAAGCAGGAAATCTTTAAATTACTGCCTGTATCCTGTGAAACAAGCAAATCTGTTGGCTAACCAGAGATTGTATTATTATCTTTGACGATTTTAATAGTCTCCACTTTGATCCAAGCTCCAGCATGACAGTTGACAGTCTCTCGCTATACTCTTTGCGGGCTAGCATTTAAACGTTTTTAAAATAAAATATCCTATTGTAGATTGAATCCAGTATTTGCAGCTTCACATCATCACATCATCAGTCTATTTATATTGCCCCACTGCTCGGGCACAGACCTTCCCTTACATCGAGGGAGCTCGGGCCATAATCCACCACGCGGGCCCAGTGCGGGTTGGCGGATTTCACATGCCTTAGATTTTTTTTTCTACGGCATGCAGGTTTCATCACGATGTTTTCCTTCACCGTTTTGAGAGCACTCGGTAGATGTACGTAAGTTTTTCCGTCGAAAAAACCGAGGATAACTCATTGGTACATGGCTGCCCTAGCTGGGAATCGAACCTGGGACCTCCATATTGCAAGTCCATTGACCCAACCACTGAGCCACCGAGCTCTCACTGGCCCATAACTCCCACAATACCACAAAAGTTTCGCTTCTGTATAGAGAGAAAAGTAAACAACAATATCAAAGGTTTCCCCTCTTAAACTGAACGTCGTGCGCAATGGCGGTGCAAATCTGTTTTCTCTCAATGATTTGTCTCTAGTACAGGCCGAATCTCGACTGGGCGGGTGCCAAATGTGCAAGATACACCACACAGAACTGTTCATCCAAGAATTCCTTCAAACGACTGTGTAAAGTCGATAATTGAACGGAACAAGTGCAAAAGGATTGGCGAATGTACAGCTTAAATTCTGTGGAGGTCCTATAACCTAGCGCCAGGCGGCAGACTCGAGTGTCGTGACGCTTCTATGAAAATAATATTTTATTAACGTCATATCGTCTGTGTTCATAGCTTTTATAGGCACTACTGGGTAGTGGGTAGGTCATAGAGTAGTAATAAATATAGCGGGGTCAGTCGATTTGTATACATGATAGGTTGTACGTACAGGATTGATAGTTATCTGCCTATAAACTTTGTTAGTATTGGTTCACATTTTGTATGTATAATTATGACAGAATCAGGTTATCAGGATTTTAAGGCGAAGTGTGGTCTTTCAGTCACTCGGAAATTTTAATAAATACTTTTTTACATATTAATTAGATAAAACGGGTTACACAACCGTTAACGTTACCGTGTTAAACAATCATTATTGATGTCTCGATATTTCGACAGCATTGCAGTCATCATGGTCACGAGCAGACTGAAGTGTTGAACGTCAGAAGGGTGACACAAAAACCCTCTTTCGTGTTCGCTGACTGCATTGAGAAAAGTTGATATTTTGCAGGTACCCCCATTTTGCAAAAGGAACTAATTGCATATGATCTAAAAAAAACATACAAACCCGTAACAACAGTTAGTTGGGCGTAGAATAAAAAATAGGGCGAAACGATAATAAAATGTTTGTAATAATGATAAAAAACAAATTCTGGGCGAACCGAGAATAAAATGTCGGGCGAAACAAGAATTTTTGAAAGTTAGTCCAAACTATTTGATCGAAACGAGAACAAATCGTTCACGAATTACAATGTGTTGGAGTTTTTGAATAATTATGCTGGAACTGCAGTTTCGAGCGACTATCGCTGCGTCTCATTTGTTTACACAGAATGTGATATCTGCTGTACGTTTCTTTCTAATATATATAAGATAACTTGCCTTGATTTGACATCGGTAAGACGAAGACTATCTAGTCTATTACTAAAACCAAATAAATACGTTGTGCTGTGAGTTCAGGGAGCCATTAGTTGTTTCTGCTTTTTTTCTTACCTCTGAAGGCTGTAGCACATTCACTGAATGTTTTATCATTTGATCGATGTGTAAAATATAGCGTACAAGTGGCCGGGAACTGAATTATTTACTAGCGTTAATGTAGCCTAATGGCTGCAACTCTAATATACGTATTGATTGTTTAAATAATTAATATGACTATTACAGTTTTACATGTGAAAATTATGAATTTGCAATGTAAGTTATACATCAGTTTTGGGGAATTCTTTCATATTCTGTTAAATGTGACATAACATTTTCCAAAAGTCGTCATCATTGAATTTAATGACAGACCCGGTTAAGTGCATATATTATTGCAGTTATTGGAAGTTGGTGGGTCAGTCAGTATGGTCTATAAAGCGAGAATTCGGACACCTGCCGTAATCAAATTGTTTCGAAGTTATGAAAAAATTTCGCGAGTCGTGACTTACTAGATGGGCTCTCAACATAGTTCCCTTAATTAGATGATTATAGTAGTTTTAAATGATATAATAGAGAAAAAAAAATTTTTTTTCATCATGACAGTGATTCAAACCATGAACCTTGCGATTCCGCGGCACGCTCTATTCCAACAGAGCCACCGTGATATCGTACCCAGGTAGTGAATTAGAATTGGATTAGAGCGTGCCACGGAATGGCGAAGTACCTGGCTTGAATCCCGGTCGTGATAAAAAAAAAATCTCCACATTTAGATATTCAAATACACTTTATTGTACATAAAACACAACAATTACAGAAAAAGATTACAGAATAATACAGACATAATGTACAATTTTAGCGGCCTTATCGCTAAAAGCGATCTCTTCCAGGCAACCAACTTTCAACAAAACAAAGATTTTCGTTAACAAAATATCAAAGCAATTGCAGTTTTATTCTCCTATTTAGTATCGTAAAAAACCTAGTAGAAACTCTAGCTAGACTGCAAGGGATAATGTAGGATGTCTAATGTATCCATATCCCATACTATTAACCAGTACATGAACGATATTTTGTAGGTACCTATATCATACTCGTATTTCATTTCAGTCACGAACAGCCTACAACCTACACATTAACGATACAACTCCAACGAACGAACAATTCACATGCAACTGAAAAACGAAATAGCTCTTCGAATACCTCCGTTGCGTTCCGCTGAAAATAATGAAGTCATTTGCACAAAACGGTCCTTTTTCGTGGCATTTTTGCACGACCGGTTTAAGAACGTCCGTGGAACATAATACCGATGGATGTGACTGACGAAAAAAACAAAAAATATTTTTAAAAAAAATTTCAAAAAATATCTCATACAACAAACGGGGTTATTGCCCGTGGTCCACCTCGGCTGTTCACCTCTTAAAGAGATGCGTCCATGTCGATAATATCTCTAGGTTAAAAGTGTCGCGAAGCAATTTTACGCTCATGTGCAGGCAGACACTGTTACAAGAAATGAAAATGAAATGAAATGAAATGAAAAATTTATTGATAACAAATGTTACAGGTCGTGGTTTGGGTACATTATACAATGTAGTTAGGT
Organism: Tachystola acroxantha; assembly: GCA_963506565.1. Lineage (NCBI taxonomy): Eukaryota > Metazoa > Arthropoda > Insecta > Lepidoptera > Oecophoridae > Tachystola > Tachystola acroxantha. Next base: position 2,554,384 of record OY735874.1, read on the forward strand.
ACGTAATTAAATTCATAACTCAGAAATTATTAAATAAAATTCAAATTGTTATAATTAATATAAGTGTCGATAAAAATAAAGTGTAGTCATATTCGATATAAGATTAAATTTCAGTCATCTGTGTCCATCTAATTAAACCAATATAGGTAGTTCCACATATTCCGCATAACTATATAAATCAAGTCTATGGGGGGCCACATACCGGCCCGGTACAGAAAATTAAATCAAATGAACAACATTTCCCATCAACATATTCGTAAGGTAATCTTCAGACATCGATGGTCTAGAATTCCAGTTCAATATAAAGTTGGGCATCATCTGACTAATACGGCTCGCCTCTAAATGTTTGAAAGGGGAGCCCATTTCAGTCGAAATGCAGCTTAATTAAAGTTTAGCCGTGCTGTTGAGAGCGAATGGCCCTCCCTCATAATTTATTCCACTGGGGTAGGTATAATGCCGGATTTAGTAACAAACGCGTTACCGAAAATGTTTAGGATTTGTACAAAATTTTGTGGCAACATTGATTGAGTAGTTAATGCCTTTGATTTAGAGGTTGGTTTTAAAATGTAACTTCAGGGGTGGTCCAAAAGGCACCCTCTATTCATCTCTACAATGCCGCTACCACGATTATAACTTGCTGTAGCAAAATTTGCCAGCTAGCGATCTTTATAACTGGTGAATCTGATAAGAAGATGAGTTCTTACGAATTTACCTACGATTGAAAATTTCATTAAAGGAACACTTGTTAAGAAGGCGTATTACAGGATAGATGACTATTTAAACGATGAACATGCATGGTGTGTGTCGCCGGTTCCGCATGAGGGATAAACTTACTAACAATAGTAATAGTTACGTACTGTATAGTTATTAAGTAATCAGTTTTTAAAACAATGATAATACAGATGTGTTGCTTAGAGTTTTTTGCCACTTTTTCTCCTCAGCGTTGGCAACTTTTCCTTGCAAAGTGGTGTAAATGTAAATTCAAAAAATATATTGACGTGCAAAAATGTACTCAACGTGCTTACTTGCAATAAAGAAATTTGACTTTGACTTTGAAGAAGATGAGTTCTTCCGAATTTACCTACGATTCTCTAGATCCCACTCGGCAAAGAATGAATTATCCATCGGCTGAATTTACTACATGTAATTTCAAAAGTGGCATAATCGTACAAGTCCAGTTTTTCTTGCCCGAATTGAATCCTAAGCCAATACGGAAATCCTTACCTGCGACTTACGGTGGTGGGATTTTTAGTGCACCTCTATGGGCAAAAATCCCTCTAGGCATCTCACCATAAATCCCACTACATTTGACACTAGAGTCCTGTATCGGAACTACCAATCCTGAAAGTTACAGCTAAGGTAATTATGTACTCGCTAACGAGAGAATTTACTACAGCAACTCGTGGTAATTTATTACTAGAATAGCTTTTACCACGCTTTCGTATTATTACCTCGTTTAAGTCGGTGGATATTAATAATAGTAGTGAGGTTCAATTTTACTTCCTCAATACTTAAATGCTTCTTATACTTTATTTATTCAACCTTAGGAGCTCTATGGAACACTTGGTTATGTTATACATAATGTAATAAATTATAATATAAGGTGCATAATACAAACTCATGGCCAAACAGAGAAACAGGGCAAAGAACCGACACACGATATAATAAAATTATCTAATAGCGGCTGTAAAGAGGCCTTGTACTAAAAAGTAATAAATAACATTTTGCTTAGAACTAGGAGGATTCCTTGAAAAGCGCGCGAAACGACATTAGCTACTTTTTTGTGAAAATTCTAATTAAATAGTTTCCGTGGTATTTAGTGATTAATGATCACGTTAAGTTAATCAGTAGATGTCCGCGAACGTTTCTATTAGTTGGAGTGCTCGAAATCAGTCGTGTTTGTGAAGTTTTGTGCTCTTAGCAAGGTTTCCTTTTGCATAACTTGATGCTTGCGTGGATCATTGAGTTATTTCGTTTAGGGGTTTGGGAGGGTTGTGCGACGTGCGTAGGTTAAGGTTAGGTTATATTCGTGTATATGTATGTATTTATAAGAATTCAGACATTCTATTAACATCAGACCAGGATGTATGTCTTAGTTGGCTTTGCCTTTCCCTCTGGTAAGAAATTTACAAAAAAAAATTAGAACTAGGACAAATAAATCATTAGTTAGGTAGATGCCATTCTTTAATATGAGAGTCTGGTGTCTGAACTAGATAAAAGTACCGGTGGTAAAGTTTACGCAAAGCGCATGTAATTCCAGAATATTCAATCTTAAAGTTTAAAATTCAATTTGTTGGAGTTGAGTGTGAAAAGCGCTTGAAATCTTTATTTTGCTGTGGAACGATCCGCATTTTTCACAATTACTTGGACGTTTTCACGTTAATCCATCTTCTTTGTCTCACCGTTGGATTTCATTTGAAGAACAAATTGCGAGATTGACTTCTTTTGTTTTTAATGGTGTCGCAACTATTGACGAGTTCGTTTTATTCCTTCAGTTGAAAGTTGGACGATAAAAAACTCAGTGCGTTTGTCTTAGAGATTATACTAAAAAGATTCTAATAGGATACAGTTTATGCCAAGTATCCCTCTCAATCATAGCTGGTGTCATTACTCTTGAGGGCTAGTTTGATGTAAGCCATTTTAACTGGCCCTATAGAAGATGATTTGCAATATTACAATTATTATTTATAAACGGATATCACTCACTTATATTGTTGAAGCCGGCAATTAGACCGACAGTTTCGACCGGTACTGAGCGAGAGAGCTTAGAGAGCGATCGAGCGCAGTGTTCGGCGAGGCGCCAACGGTGACGCGGGCGAGTCGCGTTCATCTTGATTAAGACCGGCGAAATCGGTCGAAACTGTCGGTCTAATTGCCGACAATATAAGTGAGTATCTTTCATTCATCGATTTAAATGCTCTAACCATCGTACAATGATGACTGTATCCAGTAGACAATAATTGACGCACAACACGTGATGATCAACAAGATCGGCAACGTTGCACAACAACGCGCGACGTTGCCAGCTTGTGCGCAACATGACCAATGGTACCTGAAGTTCCTCGTTGCCGATCAACATGATGAGTAACATGTCACGTATCAAATGTTGCCGCGAACAGAAATGTATTGTAACAGAAATGCGCCTGCCGCGCGCACCTCTCTCGGTCCCCGTTGCGTCATACCCCTGCGTCCCTGTACCGCGCAGGCGAAGACTGATTTAGACGGTCATACTATAGGAGTTTAGACGAATATTTAGTCTAGAGACTGCATAATATTGCTCTCAAATAACACAGTCCCCACAGACGCCCAACAAAAACCGAGTAACCTGTAAACAGCCGCAAAGTAACCTCAAACAATGAAAAGCCCACAGCAAAACCGGAATAACCGAAAAAACTACGAGTTTAGGGACCGCACTAAATTTACCGAGTAAAATTAAATTAGCCACATGTGTTGTATATCATATTAGGTGGCTCGTCCGTGCCTTAATTTCACTGTTTATATTCATGGCGGAGGCTGGTCGTCCGAGGGGCTTTGTTTATCTCGTTTGGGATGAATTTGTGGGCAAAAAGTTAAGTCGGTAGGCAGGAGTTTAAATATTTTGTTTGGTAAGTTGGGTGTAAGGTCCCTGTCTGTCTATCATTTGCTGTGGAATGAACTAATAGCAGATTCATTCATTGAATGAGTGATGTTGTTGGTACGTTCGAAGACAGAGAAAGGTGTGTGTAGTGTTTTCAGGGATGAGATTTTCTCAAAACTGTGATGAAACATTTATCATCATCATCATCATCAGTCTATTTATATTGCCCCACTGCTCGGGCACAGACCTTCCCTTACATCGAGGGAGCTCGGGCCATAATCCACCACGCGGGCCCAGTGCGGGTTGGCGGATTTCACATGCCTTAGATTTTTTTTCTTCTTCTACGGCATGCAGGTTTCATCACGATGTTTTCCTTGACCGTTTTGAGAGCACTCGGTAGATGTACGTAAGTTTTTCCGTCGAAAAAAAACCGAGGATAACTCATTGGTACAGTCGACGACAGAGATAAGTATACAGGGGGCCTCAATAAGGTTGCGATTTTCTCAAAAACTACTGGACCGATTTTAGTAATTCTTTTACAGTTACGTAGTTTTCACTTTTATCTATCAAACAGTGAAAGAATTTTTGCAATAGGTCAAGTACTTTTTGAGATAATCTCAACCTTAAAAACTCTCCTGTACACCTTTCTCTGTGTTCCACCGCATGGCTGCCCTAGCTGGGAATCGAACCTGGGACCTCCATATTGCAAGTCCATTGAACCAACCACTGAGCCACCGAGCTCTACATTTATACCAACTGTTTATCATCCATGTTCATAAAATAAAAATTTCTGATTTCTGCATTATAAGGTAGGGTATAGAGTGAGCCATTGGGTCAAACATAATATAATAAAATTATGAAATTTAAGTTTTACCGACGATGCTTTTGTAACTCATTTATCCAAAATTACCCAAACGCGCGACATTCTCACTTTGAACTTTAATAGAAGTTTGATATAATAAGAGTAAATGCAATTTGGCCTCGATTCCAAATTGACTAGTTAACGCCGAAACTTCGTCAGAATGTAATTTTGATTTAAATTAAACAACTTTGCGGGAATCGACGATATTAAATCCTTTCATTAAAATTGTTCAACCACAACGGTTTTATAAGATTTGTGTGTATGACTGTAGAAATTACTAGATATGACACGAGCATGAAGGTGTACATTTTTGGACTTCAATTCGTCTTATCATGTGACATAACTAGTATGGTATTAAGTGCATACCATACTGGTTAAATATCACATGATACATAACCATGATGTGACATAACCGGTATGGATGGTATGCGTGTAGAAATTACTAGATATGACTCGAACATGAAGGTGTACATTTTTGGACTTCAATTCGTCTATCATGTGACATAACCAGTATGGTATTAAGCGCATACCATACTGGTTATATCACATGATACATAACCATGATGTGACATAACCAGTATGGATGGTATGCGTGTAGAAATTACTAGGTATGACACGAGCATGAAGGTGTACATTTTTGGACTTCAATTCGTCTATCATGTGACATAACCAGTATATTAAGTGCATACCATACTGGTTATGTCACATCACGGTTATGTATCAAGTGACATAACCAGTATGATATGCACTTAATACCATACTGGTTATGTCACATGATAGACGAATTGAAGTCCGTGTCTGCCCGCACATGAGCGCAAAATTGCTTCGCGACACGTGTAACCTAGAGATATTATCGACATGGACGCATCTCTTTAATACGGCACCCCTATCTCCCGCTTCGTCTCTATGCGCTCATCGTTGATATAATTTTCGCTTGCAAATTTGTGCCGATTTCATGTCTATTGGGTAAGTAGTCTGTGTGGACAGGCAGGCGACACCACCACTAACATAATTACTATATTTGCTTCGTTTCTCGGACCTCAAATTCGTAACTCGGATTTGTGAAATAAAACTAATTAAAACGAGACGATTTTCGAGTCCTTTGCTACGCCGAGTCACAAAACGATCGCGTTTCGTTTAAGGCGCTATATGGTTGTCAAAAGCAAGAGTGAGACAGAAGATGAGAGTGAGCAAGAGTGAGAGCCCCGCAGCGGCGGAGTGAAGAGCACGGCGCAGTGCCTCAATATTAGTATTTTTTTAATTTTTGATGAATTTTGGCAGGGAAATAAAAATACGCCAACAAAAATCAGATTTTGTAAAACAAGCTCTCGTATGTGTAGTACCCTACATTTTGATATATATCTTGTATCAATAACTATTTCGGTTTAGATATAATTTGCATTTTAAAAGACATGGAAGGGGTATGTTTGCGAAAATCGCAAAGTACCCCGTTTGCGATTTTTATCTATAGAGCGAAGTTTGTCCAATCGTGTATCGGTACTCGTCAGTCTCTATATAGACACCCCAAGATTGCTATATATTATTTTTTTATCATCAGTCTATTTATATTGCCCCACTGCTCGGGCACAGACCTTCCCTTACATCGAGGGAGCTCGGGCCATAATCCACCACGCGGGCCCAGTGCGGGTTGGCGGATTTCACATACCTTAGATTTTTTTTTTCTTCTACGACATGCAGGTTTCATCATGATGTTTTCCTTCACCATTTTTGAGAGCACTCGGTAAATGTACGTAAGTTTTTCCGTCGAAAAAACCGAGGATAACTCATTGGTACATGGCTGCCCTAGCTGGGAATCGAACCTGGGACCTCCATATTGCAAGTCCATTGACCCAACCACTGAGCCACCGAGCTCTCTCTCTATTATTTTTTAAACGTTTAATTTTAATAGTTATTCCCGTAGCCTTCGTAGAAAAACTGAAAATACGCGCATACGAAGCCTTAATACTCGTAATTTTGAAATTTAAAACGGCGAAAATGTTCACTGTGGGATTAAGAAAATGTAAGATATTTTCAGGCGGTTTCTTGAAAATACCTGAAAATTGCGACGCTGTAAATTGTAAGCTGATTTTATTGTTATTTCTAATGGTAAGTATAAAATGATATTGCCAGATTTTGCCCCACCATTAACCGCAAGATGTACAAGATAACGAATAAATGTAAAAACATCTCCGTTTTTTATTAAAGTTATTGGTTTAAAATAAAGTTTTGTACAAGTTGCGAGTCGAAAAAAACAGCTTAATTAAGAATTCAGAATATAGTAAGAAATCGAAGCGAATTATTCATTGTTTTTGTCATTCCTCTATAGGAGTTGCGAGAGTAGTAGAAAATGATACTGATTATGATTATGCAATATGAAACCTGTAATAAGTCCCCCACAAAATGATAGGTACAGCTTAAATGGTCACGTAGTTTTGTAGGTGGGACAAAGCTCCATTGAAATATGGCAATATCTTTTCCAAGTTTAGAATGAAGTACGTGGTATTAATTTTACCAATAGATATTGTTAAGAACCTTCATAGAGCCAACTAGCGCCGCCAATCTTAAAAAAATAATATCTTCCAATATAATCAATTTTATTAAAAAAGCTATTTACGAAATGTTTATTACGATAAATACTATTTTTAAAATGCTTATTTATAATATAATAAAAAGCCCAGATCAAGTGTCTTATTTTATAAACAAAAACTACCCTACTCTACTAATATTTTAAGCTGTTCTGTTATTGCATAGTTATTTTCACATTATTAGATCGGATCACTTTATTTTCACAACGATAAACAGGTTCAAACAATCAGTTCCTTCAGTGTTACATCACAACAAGTAATTAGACTATTATATTTGTTTACAAAATAAGACACTTGATTTGGGCCGCGGTATTCCTATATTAACGGAATGCTCTCAAGAAAGGCGAAGGAAAATATCGTGATCAAATCATATAGGCAACCTCTGCACAGAGGGGATAGCCCTCTGTGTAGAGGTTGCGTTTGTGGTTGTTACTCCAAGAGTGTATTACATACTTACTTTAAATTAACACGTTCATGGACAGTGGCGGCATATGCCGTACTTTGAGTATTCGGAAAATGACAGTACGGCGTATGACGTATATTTTGATGCATTTAAAAAGACACAACGGCATCTCCCGCGGCGTTCGTAGGCGGTTTTCTTTGTGGAGCGGTCCCACTGTCATTCTGTGTAGAAAATAGGTATGTGTACTGTCAAAATAAAGGTTGTAGGTACATTTTTGTGGTCTTGACACGCACATACTTAGAATCCCCCACGGTTATGACAGTAGTTGAGAATTTTCACTGTCATTTCGTAATTTCTACTGTCCATGAACGTAACGTCCACAACATAACATACACACACACAGACGTTTCTGTTCATCCAGAAAAGTAAATTATCGAACCGTTAATATCCCTGTCGTTGGTCGACCTTGAAAAACTCATCCATTCAGAGAACTCAATTCGGAAATACGGCAAATACGAGTACCACGAAGGAAAAACTTTCGCGGCGCGCTCTGGAGAGAGCCTAATGTATATTTTGTATGGGGACAGGACTTCGCTCTTGTTGTCCCTTTCACTCTCATACGTCAGAAAGAGACTACTTTTTGTGTATAGTATTAAGCTTAATTCTAACATAGGATTATAATTTAATGTTTACCGGAAGTAAAACTGAACGCACATCAAAAAGAACAATTACGAATTGTCTATTATAGTAACGTCACTTCCTCTCTGCCATTTGCCTTTTTTTCAAAACCATGCTATACGTGCTGTGCAATTAAAATTACTTATTAAATATATGAAGGTCGCTTGGGGTAGTAAAAGGGCATAATAACGTCTCCTGGTGCTCAAGATAGTGGATGAAGGTCAAAACAGGAGCGCTCCGAGAAGAAAGACCTATTTCACGAGGTATGCCCTTGGGACATTCAAAGGTTAGTGACTTTCATATATCGTGTCGTGTTTCCTATTAAATACAGTCCATCTAGCCTACCTAATCTATTGAAATATCATACATTTTGTATGTTCGACATAAATTGAAAATTCAAGCACTGGAAAACAAATGAGTAGCAGAGATGCGAATGATTCGTGTATAAATTAAGACATTACAAAAAAAAGGAATTAGGTACACTAAAGAAATAGGTTATTATCACAATTAGCGGTCGTATCGCTTAAAATGATCTGCGGGGCTAGCACAAGTCGCGTTAGCGGTCGACGCAACGCTGCAGAGCTGTCAAACTAATGTCAAACGCCTTTTAATAATGCCACTTTGACAGCTCCGCGGCGTTGCGTCGATCGCTAACGCTGACTCGTGCTACAGGGGATGTTCCAGACAATCTTTGGGTAGAAAATTCAGCGGATAAATAGGTAGATTGTTAGGCAATAATTAAATACCTTATCAATACCTAACTGGTAAGGTTTAACACATAGAAACGTGTACAGGAGAGTTTTTAAGGTTAAGATTTTCTTAAAAACTACTTGACCTATTGCAAGAATTCTTACACTGTTAGATAGATAAAAGTTAAAACTCTGTAACTGTGAAAGAATCATTTAATTCGAAACTGGAGTTTTTGAGGTAATCTCAACCTTATTGAGGCCCCCTGTATACTTTTCTCTGTCTTCGTTGACATGCAAGGTCGGAGTCTGCTATGTCATCATCATCATCAGCCCGTATCAGTGTACTGCTGGACGTAGGCCTCTCCCAAAGCACGCCACACAACCCGATGCCTTTTGCATCCAGTCTCTGCCAGCCATCTTGCGAAGGTCATCCCTCCATCTGTTCGGGTTACGTTAACCCGTATGTGACCTCCATTCGAGAACTCGTCTACCCCATCGGTTATCGGTGTCGAAGAATCGACAGATGTGACCAGCCCACTGTCATTTCAATTTGCTGATTCTATGAGCAATGTTGACCATTTTTGTTATCTGGCGGGTATACTCATTTCTTATTCTATCTGTCAGAAAAATTGCCAAGCTCTTTCCATAGCTCTCTGAGTGACTTTAAGCTCGATATGTAAACATGACTTACTCTATAGGCCGTTTCTTGCTTCATGGGTAATACGGTTTGCAATGCTAATTTGTGGGGACTTAATTCGGGGCGGTCTCTAACTAGGCGGGTTTCTGTGTAAGGCTTTGCGGTTCGATGTTTGTTGAGAGGGAATCTGTGTTCACTGCGACGCTGCGGATTTTTAATCCAACTCTAATCTGGTAACTTTTGCGTTGGAATTGTGGGTTTTTGGGTGGATAATTTGGCGAAAATTTAATATAAAGTCGTATTAACTTTGTAAAATGCTTATATTTTATGAAGTTTTGAAGTTTTATTATACAGTCATATATGCAGCGTGACCAAATCATAAAAAATAATTGCTGAAGCTCAGACTTCATCATCATCATGTGAATGTCGAGGCAATCCAGCTCCTCGACAACACGGACATAGTGAGAAGACTGAAAAGAACCAAACCTTTTGAGTTAGTGTAGTGTAGTTAAAACAATTCGTAGTGATAGTGCGCGAATGTAAGACACGTGAACAAAGTGATCGCTCTTAATAGACTCTAAGTAATGTCGTTGGACTAACTCTCAGATATAAGTGCCAATTTATAGAAATTTAGGTCAAAATCGTAGACTAATAAGTAATTTACTTATTAGTTTTATTGTATTTAGGCTAATAGGAACGCCATCTTGAGGTCGTTCTCAAGATTAACTTTTGAACTGAGGGTGATTTATTAATTGATTGGTTTATTAATAAATTACATACTTGAGATGGTGATCACGTCTTGAGAGTGTATCATCTGAATTCGCTATTTAGGGCAGGTTTGAGCTCAGACTGTTAATACGGGCCTGAGAACCTACACAGTAGCTCAGTAAATTCTCGTGAATGTGACATAGAAAATTGTGTTACATTTTGTACATTTTGGGTCAAATACTGGCTTAACGGATCGTGACAAGCAGACTGACGTGTGTGTAATCGAATCACTATTCTGTTCCAGTTCCCTTGCAGGCACGTATTTAGGCTTGGGGCGTGAAGTAGTGGCCCCCATCTTAAACATAAATAATCGAGGGCGTAATAATGAAAATGTAACTGAGATGGTGTCGGTAAACTGTAAAATAAACTTATTTTGTACGTGTCCCGAGCTTAGATTATGTTGGTAGTTATTTACAATATAAAGACATCCAGTCTTAGGCCCGTATTATAGTCTGAGCTCAAACCCGCCCTCAAGAGCGAATTCAGCTGATACACTCTCAAGACGTGATCACAATCTCAAGTATGTCATTTATTAATAAATAAATCTTGAGAGCGTATCACTTGATGTTCTCAAGTTGCGGTTCGTCTGTAATCAGCAAATACGTTCTCAAGTGTGAGTTTGTCTGTCCGCAATAGGGGGACAGATCGAACATTTTATTCCTATCGGTCCCCCAGTGTATAAAAATATGGTATTGGGTGCTTTGTTTATTATCCCACGTCGTTTAATAACCTGAATGCGTGTCTGTCCTGGTGAAATATTAACACCGGTTGAAATTGCGCTTTTGTTTGGCCCACTGGGGAGATTAAATATTTTATTCCGGGTTACAACTACCTATTTGGGTCCGATATATTCACATTGCTCGGTGAATTTGTATGTAGAATAGGAATGGATGATTCCCCTTAAATTCCTAGGCACTTTTGTAGGCACATTATAAGTATTCACCACACGAATGTTCGTGACTACGAATTTCGACTGAACGATTACTCGACACGTCTATCGAATATTCGAGCCATCGCTCGTCGATATAATAAATTTTGATTCCATGGGTTAGATAAAACTATACAGTACTCATTAGGTTGAGAATTCATTTACAATTACATAGATTTAACTTTTATCTTACTAACAGTGAAAGATTTTTTCCATTAGGTTACTAGATTTTGAGAAAATCTCAACCTTAAAACTCTGTTGTACACCTTTTTGTGTGTACAATAGTCACAAGCTGATATTATTTAAAAAAAACAAAAAAAAACGACTGCAATAATATATTTTTTTACCCTTTTGATTATTTTTTTATACTTACCCTATGACACTCCCGTAATCAAGACGAATCTAACGATACCTCATACAGCCAAATCCATCAAGCCGTTACGCTACAGGATGGCAGGAAATAATGGACATATACCGAAGCCCAAATCAAATGTCTTATTTTGTAAACAAATATTATCGTCTAATTTCCTGTTGTGATGTAACACTAAAGGAACTAATCGAACCTGTTCATCATTGTGAAAATAATGTGATCCGATCTAATAATGTGAAAATAACTACGCCATAATCATAGAACAGCTTAAAATATTAGTAAGTATACAGTATACTTACATACACCCGAAAAATTACCCTCCTTCCGGGGAAGTCGGGTAAAAAGATAACAATTACAACCGAACCAGCCCTTGTTACATAATTTCAAGCAACATCCAGGCACATAGCTTAGCTTTGAATAAAAGTTTTACGAGTATAAATTCCGTCGTTTCCGCAAAACGATACCAACTTACAATAACTTTATTCCAAACTATGTCGGAATTTATCATCACCCACATATTTGGGTGCCTCGGGCAATAATTTAACGGCTCGCTAATACCATACATCAAACAGAAAGTGCTGTAAATCAAAAATTATTAAACCACTGCATAGTATTCACAATAAAGTTTGAGTGGTTGCGGCAACGGTATGACTTGGTATTGGTTCAAATGAAAAGCGATTAGGTCTCGACTCAGACCATTAATGGTCCATAATAGTAGTAAACTCATTTTACTGGCAGTAAATCATCAGCAGAGAGCTCGGTGGCTCTGTGGTTGGGTCAATGGACTTGCAATACGGAGGTCCCAGGTTCGATTCCCAGCCAGGACAGCCATGTACCAATGAGTTTATCGTCGGTTTTTTCGACGGAAAAACTTACGTACATTTACCGAGTGCTCTCAAAATGGTGATGGAAAACATCGTGATGAAACCTGCATGCCGTAGAAGAATAAAAAATCTAAGACATGTGAAATCCGCCAATCCGCAGTGGGCCCGCGTGGTGGATCATGGCCCGAGCTCCCTCGATGTAAGGGAAGGTCTGTGCCCGAGCAGTGGGGCGATATAAATAGACTGATGATGATGATGATGAAATCATCAGCATCAGCCTGTATCAGCTCAGCGTGTCTTTTCTTCATACTGAGGAGTCGCCGTAGCGTCGTCACTTTGGAAGCAGCTCGGAAGTCACGTTCACTGCCGAGCTCTATAGTAGAACTCTTGAGCTCTACTCTTGAAATCTAGCTCGAAACTCTTTTCTTAGAAATTTTTCTACGGTATGCAAGTAGGACCTAGGACCTCCGTATCGCAAGTCCATTGACTCAATCACTGCGCCACCTAGCTCTGCACATAATTCTTAAATAACTCCAACATATTGTTTTTCTCTTGCACCACAACTAATATAACCGGATTCCTCAGCCTGAAACTGGTTTAAACTGGCATCAACTATTTCGCAACTAACCCTTTGATTGCGTTTTCGATTGCTGCATTCCTTAGTTTATATGCTACTGTAGTGTTCAGGAGTTGTCTATGGTTCAACCAGTACCACTCTATGATACAACTTCACTTGTAAGGAATATGATGAGTAGAGAGAATAATCAACCAAAAAACGATTGAAGGGATAAAGAAAGATAGAAAAGACATTTATACGAACAACACACTATACAAACACAAAAACTATATAATATACATGTATACTTAAAATTAGTGAAACAAAACGGACAGGTGAAACATTTTTTCAAGAAAAAAAAGGATAAGTGTAACCTGAGCAAAGACAATTACTTTGGTTGCTAAAACACACGAAGAAAAAGAAATTGCAATCATATGTCGTAACTAGGCATTCTGTTCTGCCAGTTGGCAGACCACAGACGAGATGGAAAGATGATATAAAGAAGATGGCGGGCAGCAACTGGACTCTCACTGCCCGAAACAGACCGGAATGTTAAAGGAGGCCTACACCAAGAATTTGGTAGAGGATGGCTAGGTAGAAGAATAAATAATTTGCGAATGATTTACCATAATATGACCCTCATATAAACTTGCTTCCCTTAAACTAACAACTCATTCGGGACTTGTTTTATCAAAAAGTTTAATTACTAATTAATTAGCCACCACAGTTGCCATAAACCACCAATGCACCCATAAACGTGTAACATAAAGCAATTAACTAATACCACCCAGTAAAAATGTCACCCGACCGATTGGGGGTTAAATTAACCCATCACGAGCCGCACACGTCAACCCCCGATAATTGGCTAAGTGGCACACGGAATTAGATCCCACTTTAGTGGTCACGCGACCGTGAGGTAGGGTTAAGTTTTCTTTTCCTTGAGAAAGTTAGGTTGTTGATTTATTTTAACAAGCAGAAATCTTTAAAATAAAACCGGCCAAGTGCGAGTCGGATTCACGCACTGAAGCTTCCGTGCAAGCAACGTAACTTAACCCCGTAACTTTGCTCTAACGAAAAGATAAACTAGATTTAGAGACCAACTTATCTTTGTCCTACATCGACGACATACTCCTAATTAGTTGATCACCTGCAAAAAAAGAAATATTTTTTGGGAGATGTAATTTCAAATTTACAGTTTTCGGATATTTTCCTTTATTTGTGCTATAAAACCTAGCTTCTTGCCAAATTTCATGATTCTAAGTCAACGGTAAGTATTCTATAGGTTTTGGTTTTCTTGCATTTTCATACAAATATGCGAGAAAATGCGACATAAATAGCCATATCTTTTGATTGTATTGACGTAGAAGTTTGATTTTTTCACGGCTGCATGAGGTTGCAGACCTGAGTATTTGGTATTAATTTCAACTTGATCCGTCCACGCCTTTCTGAGATATAGGACTTGACAGACGGACAGACAGACGGACATCAAAGTGACCCTGTGTTCCTTTTTTCCTGTTGAGGCACAGAATTCTAAAAAGAAATCAATGACACCCAATTCACTCTACTTCATTCAAATTTAGTTGAAGAATACCTAATATTGTTTAAATATTGTCAAGATAAAACGCGCGGGAATTGCAGTGGTTACCAAAAGGTTTAAAGATTTTCGCCACTATTAAACACAATTGATATTATCTGTGTTTCCGTTGACCTAGAATCATGAAATTTGGCAAGAAGCTAAGTCTTATAGCACAAGTAAAGGAAATAATCCGAAAACTGTATTATTTGAAATTACGTCTCCTCAATTTTTTGTGTATATGTGTATATTCTTTATTGAGGCCCCCTGTATACTTATCTCTGTCGTCGACTGTACATAATCTTAAAAATTAATACACAGTTGGAAAAAAAGTAAACAATGACGAGCTTAACCCTATGAGAAGAGTTCTCTTACAGCTAACCTAAAATATTTTTTTTCTTATTACAAACTTATAATTGCATAATGTTTCTAAATCTAATTTATCTTTTCGTTAGAGCAAAGTTACGGTTATGTTGCATTGCACGGAAGCCTCGAGGCGCCAGTCCGACTCGCACTTGGCCGGTTTTTATTTATTAATTTTTAGAAAAACTTTTTTTTTCGAATAGAGGATCACTGTCAGAAAAAAAGCTTTAACGGTTGGTGAAAAGTCAAGGCTCCACAGAAAGAGTTTTACTATTTCCCCTGCATAATATATTAAGCTTCAAGCGTGGCACGCCATTCGGCTTAGTATATCGCATGATATAGTTCAGTTTCCAAGTAGGTTAAGGCTTTAAAACTTGGCCTTCATTAATTTTGTTCTCTATAGTCATAAATTAAATTTATTTCTAAAAAATCTTGAAACTGAGGACTTATTTCACGTGTTTTGATATTTTCTTGCATATGCGCTATGCGAAACGAAAATCTAAATGATAAATGGAGAAATATTTTCATCGTCACATATGAAAAAGGAACGCGTCATCAATTAAAATATAAAACATGTTTTCTAACTGCAATGTTATACATGAATTTTGTCAAACCAAATACACATGGCAATTAACAAATACGCAAATACGAATAGCCAAGTGAAGTGCCACCATTCAAACTAATGCTGAACAACAATCGTGTGATAAGTGTACTTAAAAGTAAAGTACGACTAATCCGACGTAATATTTCTACTACTTAATTAGTGGGAAGTGAGAAGGTAACGAAACGCAATTTATTTTGTAGTCAACGGCGGGCGATTCACAATATGTAAATTTATTATGGCACGAATAAATTTATTATTAAATAATCGTTGAGCCTGAAAAAGCGAGTGGTTGCGTGACCCTTGAGTGGCGACTTAAGGTAGCGTTTTGTGTTTATGAGCGGAAGCGAGAGCGGGTTACAAAATTCAAGAGTTCACGTCTGTATGGGCGAGCTTATAGACCGCTAGACGGACTGAAAGTGATATAAAATAAGCAATGTGTGTGATCTATCTTTAATAATAATAAATATTTATTCTTCTTCTCAGTCGTTACACTCTTGACAGAGTGGTACTGGTCACTTCAGTCGCACTGACCCGCTTCACAACACGTCGCCACTCGTCTCTGACGGCTGCCCTCCTGGTGCAGACGTGCAAGGGATCGGCCACGGCTGCCCTAATCTGGTCCGTCCATCGCGTTGGCGACCTGCCGCGCACTCGGGTACCGTCAACCTTGCCCTGAACCACCAGTCTCTCAATCGATTGATCTCCACGCCGAGACACGTGCGCAAAGAAAGTCAGAATACGAGCCTGAACTTCAGAAGGATAGACGCTGCTTGACATGATTGAATAAATAATATTTATTTCATTATAAATGCTATTGATAACTATAATAGGACGAGTTTAAAAAACCACTATTTTGACAACACAAATATAGCTCTCGACCAACCAGAAAACGTTACTGCGGCTGCTAACATAATTACGCAAAACAGCTGTTATTCTGAAATCTTTAATTCTGTCTTTCGACAGCAGTCGTAGACCATGTCAGAGACTGTTTGAACCATTATGACACGGTGTCGTCATTAACCACAGAATATAAAAATCTATTTATGTCCACTCCTCTCTGAACTTCAGCAATCATCTTCGATTCTCATCTATATTCTACTGTCCACTACAACCACTATTTTTTTCGCTTGTATTCTGATCAATACATTGATCTCCTATAAACGACTAGATACACAAAGGTCTTTTCTAAAACAATTTAAAAAACGTCGAAATAAGGGTCCATTGTTAACGTCCAAATAATGTCCAATAAAGCAAAATGAGGGTCCATTCATCCGTTTGGACCTTCTTTGAGCTCGGACATTTTTAGAAGTCCGACTGTGTATCTAGTTGTTTATAGGAGATCAATGGCTCAATAGCTCAACGAAGTGTTTTAGGATTGGGAGTCATATCTCTAGGAGTTTTTTTTTACCTTTCGTTCTTCTTCAAAATCCGCTATCCTATTCTAAGCTCAGACCCTAATGAGTTGTTTCACTTCGACCAATTCACGTCACGCCCACTTCCCTAGTAGACGTAGTAGAACGTGACTTAGCATGGTGTGACGGTCTAACGTTAGCTTTAACACACGAGCACTTTAGGCAACTGTAATAGTGTCTAGATTGCAATGGTTTTGTAGGAATTGGTATATTGTCGACCGTCCGCTTCAGCCTTAAGAATGATCGATAAACTTTTAATCTCCTGTTATTGAACGATATTGAAGGATAAGGAATTTCAAGTTTTATATTAGCTTTAAGTATTTGTATTTCTTTTTAACCAACTGCTAAAAGGCGAAGGGCAATGTTTTTATGTTTTCAGGCGAAATCATATTATAATATCTAAAGGTGCCTCACCGGGAGCATTCGCGTGTAATGTAACGTTGCAGATTCGACTTTGAGCATTACATTACAATACTACCTCCCTGACTGACGCTGTTTTTCTCCCTTACTGATGTAATGCTCGAATCTGTAACGTTACATTACATCCCGGTGAGGGAGCACCTTAAAACGAACGGACCTGCCCGAAACCACTGTTTTGATATCAAGCAGAGAAACGTCTATGGATGACGTCCACGCGTTTCTGAGATATAGGTCTTGACAGACGGACAGACAGTTTTCAGGCGAAATTATATAATATCTAAAACGAATGGACCTGCCCGAAACTACTGATTTGCTGTCAAGCAGAGATACGTCTATGGATGACGTCCACGCGTTTCTGAGATATAGGTAGTTTTATAAAACGTTTCGTCGGGGTCTGGTAAAATTAGAAATGCTGTTTGTTGCCGAACATGAATAGTTATTTTAATTTACAATATAATTTTCATAATACTTACATATTTTTTAATAATTTCGGTTAAGTTTTGTTCACAGATGTAACATTAGGATTGTCAATTTTAGTTTCAATAATTCGAACTCATGGAAATGATTATTTTCAAAGATTTAATTTATTATAAGAAAATGATAAATTTTTTATTAATAATAATTTTTATAATTCCTTTATGTTTTATGGGTAATATATTTTGATTGGTTCAAATATTATTAATGTTAATATTATTTATATTTATAAATTTATCTACAAACATTATAAGTTTTTGTGGAATAAGATATTTATTATAAAATTTTATGTTAATTTTTTTTTATTAAATATTATATTTTTATTACTGTGTCAGCCCTATTTATGTAACATGCTGGTTGTCTATCAGGGAACCAAAAAGTACCTGAGCAGATGCCGAAGACTGAGCAGGGGACGAGTAGGTACCTTAAAAATAAATTATTATTGTCTCGTCTCCTGCCGGGGGACGAATGGGCACCTATATAGGGGCCGAATGTACAACTTTTAATCCGGGGGACGAATATTAGGGGACCAATGGGTTCTGACCCGTCTTGACAGATGGACAGATAGACGGAAAACAAAGTGATCCTATAAGATTCTTCTTAAGGTTCGAAATCCTAAAAACAGTCGTTTGTGTACCAATTAACATGTTCCGTGTTTGCTAATCCGATATCAGGCCGCGATAGAGCCTTTTGAAATATATAGGGTGCTCATGGCCTTTAATAACTCTACATTTACGACTTGTACAGACGGACCGTATTTTTTTATTATTACAATAAGGGTTACGGCCCAATTTTATGAAGAATTTATTGAGCAATTAGTTTGGAACAACAGATAAATAAAAGAAGAATTCTCGAGTAAATAAAAACAAATTATATACCGTTGGGAGGCGTTTACACCTTTTTTTTACCTAGGTAAAACATGCTAGATCATGTGTCACGCCCGGGGGAGCGTGTTGGTTATGTCGGGCTCGCCGCCCTGAAGGGGCAGCATACCGACTAAACGTCCTGGGGTGTTCCACCTCGTGCCATTCTTGCCGAGCCACGGGAAACTGTGATACAACCGCGACCCGACTGGCGCCCGAGCAGTCCCCATTGTGGGCTGTACTAGCCCACAATGTATAATCCATTCATCCATCAGGCGTTTACACCTGCAAGAAAACATCAGTAATGTCCGACAGCAGCTTCCAAGCAAGTGCAAGTAGCAAGTGCTGTCGCGACAGCTTATTTAGCGAATAGTTGCTGGAAAACTTGCAATGTGTAAACGATGCTGCAAGTAACTTAGGCAAGACTTGCGCGAGTTTACTTGCAGGTGGAAACGTGGCCTTATATAAAACAAAACTCATGAATTATTATAAAAACCAAATATCTACTGTTTTAGGGTTCCGTATCTCAAAAGGAAAAAAGGAACCCTTATTACCCTTATTTCACTTTGTTGTCCGTATGTCTGTGTCCGTCCGTCCGTTCGTCTGTCTGTCTGCCAAGACCTATATGGATGGATCAAGTTCAAATTAATA
Source organism: Tachystola acroxantha (assembly GCA_963506565.1). Classification (NCBI taxonomy): domain Eukaryota; kingdom Metazoa; phylum Arthropoda; class Insecta; order Lepidoptera; family Oecophoridae; genus Tachystola; species Tachystola acroxantha. The sequence continues at coordinate 2,573,621 of OY735874.1, forward strand.
CCAAATACTCAGGTATGTAACCTCATGCAGCAGTAAAAAAATAAACTTCTATGTTAACGCAATCAAAAGATATGGCCGTTTGTCGAATTTTGGCGCATATTTGTATGAAACGGTGTCCCTTCATTTGATAAAAAACAAATTACAAACATTTCATTTCACAAACAACGTTTGGCAAAATTATGGTTTATAAGTTCATCTTTGTACAAAGTAATGGTTCTATAAATAATTCATTTGACAAAACAATTACGAGACAAAGTTTCTTTCTTCAAAACATCAATTAACAAACTATTCACTTATTATATACGTTAATAGATAAAACAACGCAAGGCATAAAAACCTTTGACAAAATGCATTGTTTGGTAATTGTAATTTGTTTTTTATCAAATGAAGGGACACCCCGACCGACTCTTTATTTTTACTCTATATTTGGATGTTTAGGTTCAGAAGGCTCTGGCTTGGAGCGAAGCGCAGCTTCGCTCCAAGCCAGAGACTTCGATATTAGGTTTTTTTTTTGTATTCAAAAAGCAAGTTCATTTATTAACAATTATACATAAATTTGTAATTTGTTTTTTATCAAATGAAGGGACACCCCGACCAACTCTCTAACCAGATCCGACACGGATGTTTAGGTTCAGAAGGCTCTGGCTTGGAGCGAAGCGCAGCTTCGCTCCAAGCCAGAGACTTCGATGTTAGGTTTTTTTTTTGTATTCAAAAAGCAAGTTCATTTATTAACAATTATACATATAAAATACCCACTTATTTACCCAATATTTTGTCTAATGGCGACCTTGCAAAAGGAATACTTTGGTCATTTAATCAATTGCAAAATGACGGTTTAGCATTCACAACATTTGCTATGTTAAATATTTATAAAATGGATTTTTGTCAAATGATCACTTTTAAAACGATCACTTTAGTAAATGATAAGTTTGTCAAATGATTACTTTTTCAAAAATAATTTGTAAAATGATCATTTGTCATACGTTTTTTGTCAAACATTAGTGAACCGTATGAAACACACAAAAAATTCAACACCTATAGGGTACGTCCCGTTGAGCTACAATCAAGAGCTTTGCCCCACCTACAAAGCTACGTGACCATTTAAGCTGTACCTATCATTTTGTTGGGCACTTATTACAGGTTTCATATTGCATAATCATAATCAGTATCATTTTCTACTACTCTCACAACTCCTATAGAAGAATAACAAAAACAATGAATAAATCGCTTCGATTTCTTACTATTTTCTGAATTCTTAATTAAGCTGTTTTTTCGAATAGCAACTTTTACAAAACTTTATTTTAAACCAATAATTTTAATAAAAAACAGAGATATTTTTACATTTATTCGTTATCTTGTACAACTTGCGGTTGATGGTGGGGCAGAATCTGGCATTGTCATTTCGCAAGGTCTAGCAGCATAAGTAAAAAAAAAATCCGAAAACTATAAATTTGAAATTACCTACATGAAAAATTAAAAATATGTATTTTCTTTGGGTGCAATCTTCTCGCTCTAACAAACGATGTTTCTAAATGACAGAAAGGGACACGTTTACTGCGAAATGCATTCCCGGGTCCGATGGGGTCAGACCCTTACGGGAACGTAATTCGGAGCACGTCCGTTGATAATAATATCGACGCGCTTTCATTAGAAAAGTTCGCGGCCAAAAATTTTGCTTAATCATCCCCCGTCATTACCTGACCCCATGAATGAGTGCACACTGCCTCACACACGTGACGAGAGGAGAATGATTTAAGGAAACAGCGGTCTGATTGTGGAATTGACAGCCCATTCCCATTTCTATATTTCGAGAGACTTGAGGGTAGTCTCCGCGATGGAAATGACGACGACGAGTTTGGTCGCCGACTGAAAAGCGTCTTATTGGATAACGAATATTATTCCATTAATTTTAAACTGGCGATCAGATTACTAATGTGTATTTTGAAGAAAAAAAAATACTACTTTTATTCAATTTAAATAATTTTGAAAAAATGAAATTTGTTTTAAGAGCCAATCTTGAAAAAAATAATATCTTCCAATATAATCAATTTTATTAAAAAAGCTACGTTCACATTGTTTATTGCTATAAATATATTTTTTTAATTGCTTATTTGTAACGTGATGCAATGTAGGTAAGTTGTGGTTCACATAATTGCGAAAAACGGCCGTTTCTGGCACATTTGTGAACTACAACTTACCTACATTGCATCACATATAGTTGGTTTTGCCTTTCCCGCTGGAAATTTTACAAAAAAAAGTAGTTATTTTTGCGTCGTGTTAAAAATATTCCTCGAAATTCGTTCAGCGAAAGTGCGGCAAACATCGTCATCGTAGGCAGTATACACGTCCGTTAATAATGAGAGAGTGGACAGTGGTCATTTCGTCGGGAGGGTCCGACCAAATTGGAGCACACCCATTGTGTTCCAAACACATTTTTATTATTACTTGGACGCCATTTAATTTTCTCCGCCCGTGCTCCTCGATGTTTTAACGCCATACGACTTTTTTTTTATTTTTCTTGGTGTTTTTACGCGGAAACTCACTGTACTTAGGTAAATACTTAGTATAGGAATAAGAAACTTCCAGCCCCCGGAGCAGGCCGGGTTTCGCGGAGGATATGGCACCATAGACCACATCCACACAGTGAGGCAGATTATACAAAAGACAGAGGAATACAATCGGCCCCTGTGTCTTGCATTTGTGGACTATGAGAAAGCATTTGACTCTATCGAAACCTGGGCTGTTCTGCAGTCCTTGCAGCGATGCCAAGTAGACTGGCGATACATCGAGGTGCTGAGATGCCTGTATGACGCCGCCACAATGACCGTCCAAATCCAGAACCAGCAAACAAGATCTATCCAGTTGCGTAGAGGTGTGAGACAAGGAGATGTTATATCACCGAAACTCTTCACAAACGCGCTGGAAGATGTCTTCAAAACACTGGACTGGAATGGACGTGGCATCAGTGTAAATGGCGAGTACATTTCACACCTTCGGTTCGCCGATGATATAGTGGTCATGGCTAAGTCGCTGCAGGATCTGCAGACAATGCTGGATAGCCTTAATGCTGCTTCTCGCCGTGTCGGACTCGGGATGAATTTGGATAAGACCAAGATCATGTTCAATGATCTGGTCGTCCCGGAACCAATAGTAGTCGATGCCACGGTCCTCGAAGTTGTTCAGAAATATGTCTACTTAGGACAAACTCTGCAGCTGGGTAGGAACAACTTCGAGAAAGAGAGTGACAGGAGAATTCAGCTGGGCTGGGCAGCGTTTGGGAAGCTACGTCATATCTTCTCGTCTTCAATACCACAATGCCTAAAAACTAAGGTCTTCAACCAGTGCGTCCTACCAGTGATGACCTACGGAGCCGAAACGTGGACATTGACGGTGAGACTGGCCCACAGGTTCAAGGTCGCTCAGCGAGCTATGGAAAGAGCTATGCTTGGAGTTTCTCTGTTAGATAGAATAAGAAACGAGTATATCCGCCAGAAGACAAAAGTGGTTGACATTGCTCATAGAATCAGTAAACTGAAGTGGCAGTGGGCTGGTCACATCTGTCGTAGAACCGATAACCGATGGGGTAGACGAGTTCTCGAATGGAGGCCACGAACGGGTAAACGTAGTGTGGGACGCCCCCCGACCAGATGGAGGGATGACCTTCGCAAAATGGCTGGCAGGGACTGGATGCAGAGGGCCGAGAGTAGGGTTGATTGGCGCGCTTTGGGAGAGGCCTACGTCCAGCAGTGGACTGATACGGGCTGATGATGATGATGATAGGAATAAGAAACCATTTTCATGGGAAGTGTTGTGTGGTTTAGTAAACAAAGTCCACCGAGGCAAAGTGTGAACGAGCCCAGTCTTCAAGATTCAAGATTCAAGAGGCTTGCGTGAAACGCAACGTACAGTGCGCGAGGCGTAAGCTCAGGTTTGCATTTGTGTGAGTGCACACAGATAGTGTAGAGTGATATTCGGCCTGAGGCGCGGCGCGTCCAATACAAACGCAACAAAATACACCCTGCCGCGCACGCACCGCACTTCACCTCTTGTACCGCTATCACTCACACAAATGTAAACCTGAGCTTACGCCTCGCGCACTGTAACACCGCAACTTTCCTCTAACGAAAAGATAAACTAGATATAGAGACTAACTTATCTTTGCCAGTAGGAAAATATTATGTCCATATATCGTCATACTACTGATTAGTTCATAATCTGCAAATAAAAGTTTGTAATAACAAAATAATATTTTTGGAGGGATGTAATTTCACAGTTTTCAGATTTTTTCCTTTACTTGTGCTGGATCTAGCTTATTGCCAAATTTCATGATTCTAGGGTCAACGGGAAGTGCCCTATAGGTTTTGGTTTTATTGCATTTTCATATAAATATGCGAGAAAATGCGACATAAACGGCCATATCTTTTGATTGTATTGACGTAGAAGTTTTATTTTTCACGGCTGTATGAGGTTGCAGACCTGAGTATTTGGTAATTTCAACTTGATACGTCCACGCTTTTCTGCGATATAGGTATTGACAGACGAACTTGTAGGATCACTTTGTTGATCCTATAAGGGTTCCATTATTCCTCTTAAGGCACGGAACCCTAAAAATACTTTAAAATGTTGGTATAAATAACAATTAAAAAATTGGTTGGTACTCTTTATCTGTTGTCTGTCAATGTCGAAAAAGAAAGGTTACAACAATTCCAAAACTATGCTTTCTAGTTACTTATACTATGAAAAAGAAATATTAAGTATACTTTATAATTTTCTTTTTAATTTTACTAGGAAGAGGGTGAAACAATACTTGTGTGTAATTTACACACTACAATTTCTGGTAAAAACGTAAGTAACTAGGGACCAGTTAATTAAGTAATTAACATAATTATACAGCTCTTGCTACAAGTATGCTAATGTCAACCGTCAACAATACGTGAAGCTAATTAAGTTTTTATCTATAAGTATGCCCTAAGCCCACAGCAAGTGCTACCAGAGCTGTGCTATGCAGCTATGCCAGCGGCGGATTTACACATTTGCAGCCAATAGGCTATTCAAATGACAATGCCAGATTCTGCCCCACCATCTACCGCAAGTTGTACAAGATAACGAATAAATTTAATGTAAAAATATCTATCTCCGTTTATTATTCAAATTTTTGGTTTTAAATAAAGTTTTGTACAAGTTGCGATTCGAAAAAAACAGCTTAGTTAAGAATTCAGAAAATAGTAAGAAATCGAAGCGATTTATTCATTGTTTTTGTTATTCTTCTATAGAAGTTGCGAGAGTAGTAGAAAATGATACTGATTATGATTATGCAACAACAAAATGATAGGTACAGCTTAAATAGTCACGTAGTTTTGTAGGTGGGTAAAGCTCCATTGAAATGTGGCAATGTCTTTTTTATTTATTAATAAATTACTGAACTGAAATTTATTACCCGACTGCCTCTGAAGGAGGGTAATGTTTTTCGGGTGTATGTAAGTATGTAGGTATGTCAATTCCTTCCTGCCATCCTGTAGCCTAAACGGCTTGATGGATTTTGGTGTATGAGGTATCGTTAGATTCGTCTTGATTACGGGAGTGTCATAGGGTATAAAAAAATTATCAAAAGGGCATAGTTTTTTGCAGTCGTATTTGTTTTTATTTTTTGAAATAATTATTTTTTAATAACAGATTTTTGAAAACGGTTTCAGATTCTATTAACGATACTGATTATCCAGTTTCGAAGCTAACAGTTACCTTAAAGGAGATACGAGTACGTACTATTCTCATTAAATTTTCAACTCCATAGTAATAAATAATGAGAAGGCCCTTCCAACTTTAGGCCGGATAAGGAAGGAGGATATAGCTATACGATAATCCTATATTTTGCCTTTTGATGTAAGCTTTACCTTAAGTTTTACCGTACGTATAATATTATACTGAAGGATGGTAAAATTATAAGACAAAAATAAAGATACAACTCCTGCATAGGACCAAATATGGTAATTTATATACTTAGCCGAAAGTTCATCAAGTGTTACTATGGACTTTGTACAGCCGAAATCAGGGATAATTTACAGGGGGCATTGATCTCCTATAAACAACTAGATACACAAAGGTCTTACTAAAACATATGTTTTGATATTTTCTTGCATATGCGCTATGCGAAACGAAAATCTAAATGATAAATGGAGAAAAATTTTCATCACGACCGGGATTCGAAATTTTTTTCTCCATTTATCATTTAGATTTTCGTTTCGCATAGCGCATATGCAAGAAAATATCAATATAAAATCAATATAAAAAGAAAATAGCAAATATATAAAACAATTTAAAAAACGAATAAAATTAATGAATTAAAATAATTATTTTGCAATACTAGTCAAAATGACTAGGTATTTTTAAAATAAGGTAGGTACGGCACAATCTAACCCGAACTCTACCAAATAAACAAATACAACACTACTAAAAGCGATCCTATTGAAATCTGATAGTGAAGCCCTATCCAATAGGGAAGTGTGAATCGATAGGATTATCCCATACTAATGACACCTCGTCCGGAGACCCGTCGACCATGGTGGGGGCTTACTTTGATCAAGTATTGTCAATTACAATAATTGAAACTACTGTTGTGAAAAAAAGTCGCGGCGAAACGAGATGCAGTTACTGTTTCCATCAGTCTCTGCCAGCCATCTTGCGAAGGTAATCCCTCCATCTTCATTACCCAGGTAGTCTTCGGTCTTCCGCGTCGATGTCTTCCGCTGTCGATGTATTGTGTAGCCCAAATCAAGTGTCTTATTTTGAAAACAAATATGATCGTCTAATACTGCTGTGATGTAACACTGAAGGAACTGATTGATTGAACCTGTTCATCGTTGTGACAATAAAGTTATCCGATCTAATAATGTAATAAAAAACCATGCAATAATCACAGAAAAGCTTAAAATGTTAGTAGCTTTTGTTTGCAAAATAAGACACTTGATTTGGGCTTCGATATTATCGGCATATATTGTAGCAGGAAACGAAACAATTAAATTATACAACAGTAGTTAGGTTACTATAGTAATAAAACAATACTGGTCCGTAATTCTGACTGTTCACACAAGTCAGAGTACTCTGGATTAGAACCACGGACTGACGGTAGGTAAATTTTTCTATCGTCGATATTGGCTAGATTGAGAAGGGTTTGGGTTAGATTGAGATAGGAATTGAGTTTGTATGCTGAATTCTTAACACTTTGAGTGCTCTATTGTAGCGATTCTAGAGTGTCACACGCTAAATTATCGTTACTAACAGGCATCTTGTTCACTTTTACGCCTCTCCCTCTACGTTTACGCCATTATGAGTGACAGTGACATTTAAGGTCAGGATAAATTTTTTTTTAAATTAGTACAGTTAAAGCAAATCAAGTGTAACACTTTGGAAAATTCTTATTATCTGCGTCGTAAGATTTAAAATCGTCCTGCAAGTGTTACCATTGATCTGCTGTAGTCCATACCTAAATAGTAATTTATTTTAAAGTAAGAGAAGTGAATAATAAAAATAGAAAATAAAAAACGAGCCAATGATATTAAAAACCACTTCTAAGCAAAAAAAAAAAATTAAGCGCTGTTATTGTAAAAGAGTTTAAACAAACAAAAGCTTCTGTATACATAAAATATATTTAAACCAGTGTGTTAAACACGTAATATTTGAAACAACCCCTGTACCCACAAACAGACTCATTAAATATTTACTCTAAACATATTTACTATCAAGCCAAAGGCCATGAGATAAGCGATTCTATTATAGAACTATCATAAGCGACTCTAACAGCGATTTAAGCGCATCGAAGCTATTTTTTATTTCATTATACGACTATTATTTTTCTAACATAAAAGAAAGCAATGTTGAAGTAAAATGTCAAGTTCCATATTTATTATTCTAATATGCCTATAAGAAAATATGCCAGAAAATACGACATTCAGTGATAATGATAACGAGATTAGTGTTTCATAGTGTACCTATAAGGCCGAATAAATGAGTACGAGTACCTATTAGTAATTAGTGAGTCGAAATATCTTCGCCGTCGGTTGATTTTACGAAAAAAAATATTCACCGATGGTACGTTTCGCTAATAAAAAAAAAAATATTTCGACGAATTGATAACCTCCTGCTTTTTTTGGAAGTCGGTTAAATACACTGTTAGCCGTAAAACCGTCGCGACGGTTTGTTTAACTTAAATCATCACCTTTTGATGCACAAACTTCGCTCCATAGAAAAATATCACAAACATACCCCTTCCATGTCTTTTAAAATGAAAATTATATCTAAACCGAAATAGTTATTCATACAATATATATATCAAAATGTAGAGCACTATAAATACGAGAGCTTGTTTTAAAAAAAATCTGATTTTTGTTGGCGTATTTTTATTTCCCTGCCAAAATTCATCCAAAATGGATAAAAATACAAATATCGAGGCACTGCGCCGTGCTCTTCACTCCGCCGCTGCGGGACATCTTGTGTCTCACTCTTACTTTTGACAACCATATAGCGCCTTTACGAAAAGGTCCAAACAAACCGTCGGCTAAGCGTTTTTTGGCGAAGCGTTTCACCGGTGAAGGGTATTTCGGTTTACCGTAGCGAGTTTAAAATAATAAGTGGGGGGACTGCTTGTTCTATGGCCCCAAACGGTCGGAAGTAATAAATGATCGCGGGTTATGTCCAAACATTATGCGACATCACGCGCGGGTCAAGCCCCGTAATGAATGCGCGCCCACTCACGGACGATCTGTGCGCGAAATCGACTTTTGCACTTACTTGCGACATTACAACCCGATTGGAAGGCGTTAGCATCCGTTATACAGTTTTTTAAACTAGTACGGTTGCTATCGTTTCCCATTCTTGTAAATTGTTTCCAAACAATGCTGTTATAGCTATAAGTTTTCAATCAAGAAACTCTGTTCTTAAATTCTTAAGTCAATAAAAATCTTATTATTATCTTATTATTATTATTACTTGTTTGTGGCTCTGGGCTAAGAGAAAAACGTTACCTGATCCAAAGGACTCTTCTCTTTTCTTGTGTACCACCAATCATATTCATTCAGCCAGACCTATGCTATGTGGACCAATGAATATGATTGGTGGATATCAAACGCATCCATAGCAAGTAGCATAGCACATCTCTGGTGGAAAGGTACCCTTATAACAAGTTTTGTACCAAGTCAAAACACTGAAAACATGAATAACTCACCTCGTTTTTACCACAAAAAGGTTTTGAAATACCCAAATTAAAAATGTATTCCGAAACAAAGTAAAACCGCTTATCCGTTTAAATATAGAGGTTGTAATCAATAATTCACAATATACAGTGTGTACAAAAACCACGTGGGAAGTAAGCACATTAATCATTAATACCTCAATCGGGTTCGCGTCGAAGGCAGGCTGTCTGCAGGATCAGTTGTCATGTCAGTGCTCTAGACCTATATCACAGTGGAAACATTATTGTATTGGAACAGACTTTCCAATACGTGAATTTTGTATTATTTATTACAATATGTATGTTTACATTTTTCTCCGAGTTGGTTTAGCATTTCAAATTATCTTTCATTTGTTTATTTGTGACTGTTGCACAAATTGGTGCTGTAGTTTTCTTGCTAAATAAGACATCCAAACATAGCACGTGTTCTTATGTTATTAACTCGTATCGTTTGTAATGGTACTTATGTTTCTAAACGTCGACCTTATGTTTTGTTTAGTCGAAGACAGAGAAAAGTATACAGGGGGCCTGAATAAGGTTTCTCAAAAACTACTGGACCGAAATTTACAGTTACATAGTTTTCACTTTTATCTATGAATCAGTGAAAGAATTTTTGCAATAGGTCAAGTAGTTTTTGAGAAAGTCTCAACCTTAAGAACTCTCCTGTACCTTTCTCTGTGTTCCACCGTACCCTAACTGAAATTAATGATCATGATCAATAAATCAGTTAAGGTGCTGGAATCTCCAAGGGCGCGCCACTCTTCGACTCTTCACGTCTAGTACCTAGCCCTAGTTAATCCATCTGTTTTAAAGGCATCCCACACTACATCAATATGCATCGAGAACTCTTCTGTGACATCGGTTGTCGGTTCCACAGATATTCTACAGATGTGACTATGTAAATCTGTCGACAATCTTTTGTTCTCTGATTCTCATTTACAACCAATTTTCAAGCTTGCACTGAACCACAGATTTTATATGGAGAAAACAAAATACACACCTTGTTTACTATATCCATTTTACACAAACACTCACCCACCTTACACAACACACCCACCCTAGTATAGTTCAAAGGGAAGATAGCACTAGGCTACCTTAGTTCAAGCTCGTTATCATACCGAATATCAGGTATATATTCTGGCAGGGAAGAGGTGCATGTCGAAAAACAGCGTTGCACACCTCGGTGTCAGCTCAGCTGAAACATGCACCTTTTGCCACACCACTTATCATAGCTATACTAGATTATAACTTATTACTTAATTGATTTTTTGTAAGCTTATGTAATTGGTGTATAGCAATAAACATATTTTCTACTCTATTCTATTCTAAAACCAGCGATTACAGCTGAAGAATTTGAGGAAGTTCTGGCCTTAACTCTTTCCTATTTTCTCAGTCCCATGAGAAACATTGAACTTGTGGCATAGTCTCCTTCAGCTCCGAATTTGTTACCATTGTATCAATACTACAGTAGACAGTCAAAATATCCAAAATATGGGATGCAATTACGAGCTCAGGTGTTGGCAGACTCGAACAGAACCGAGCACTTCTGGCGTGCAGCCAGATTCAGTTGGCTAAACAATTTTGTGATGTTTTAGAAAGGTTTTGCGTTGAAATTCATAGATTTTACTTTATAGTTTTAGTTTTTATGATTGTTCACAATAGGACTCTGTTTATGGTAATCTCTAATTACGACTGCCTGTGTACTTAATTTAATTATCATTGCGTGACGGGACCCAATGTGAGTGGTGGTGACTCCCCGACAAGTTAGATCGATCAACGAATCCAGCTACAGCCATCGAACGCCGCGTCGTCGGCGGGACAAGTCATTTCGGAACGCGTCCAGAGGCCGCTGCTCCGTAGTGCGCGAAGAAACGTCACCGGCGACGCGGGCGTGGCGCGCTCACCTTGAGAAAGACCGTCGAAATCGGTCGAAACTGTCGGTCTAATTGCCGACTTCAACAATATAAGTGAGTGATATCCATTTTTATATAAAAAATTGATACTGTAATGCAATGACGACGACGACAGGTCATGCTCTTCCAATCTTTGGTTGGAGCGTGTGGGCCTTAAGGTCTCCCTTGTTGCCCCGGCAGGGTCTCGTCGGCCAACGGGCCGACGGTGATGTGGCCCCTCAGAGGGAGGGGGTTTGTGGCAAATGTTCTCGCGCGGTTAATAACGATACTGTAATGTAATATTGTGTATGGCGGTTTTCTAGCTCTTTTCTTTATCTCGGTTCTATTATATTTTTTTTTTTTTTTGTGTCGTCGTACTTGTTTTTGTTGTTTTTTATGTAGTTTTTTTTTTTTTTTTGCACACAATAATACATAACAGTACCGTAATCAAGCGTGGAGGGGTCAAGGCAGGTGGTGGATTAAGCTTAAATTGGGCTTGCAGGCGCGCTGGGCTGCTCGTGACTCAAACCTGCCACAGAAGGTGGCGGGGAGCGAAGCAGCTCTCTCTGGAGGGGGCGACCTTCCGGAGGGCGCGCGTGCAAGGGAGCGAGACCTCGCAGGTGGGGGTGAGTGCTGTTATCGGCGCGGTCGAATAAACGACGCGTCAACCTCAGCACGAACCCTTCCACCGACTCGATCTCCACGTCGCGGGCAATTACGTCATTTCTGACGTATCTGCCCGCGCCCGTGATTGCTCTCAGGGCTAAGTTCTGCTGCACCTGCAGTCTGGCCTTCTGTGTACATGCAATGCAATGACGACGACAGGTCATGCTCCTTCCATCATTGGGTGGAGCGTATGGGCCTTAGAGTCTCCTCTGTTGCCCCGGCAGGGTCTCGTCGGCCAACGGGCCGACGGTGATGTGGCCCCTCAGAGGGAGGGGGTTTGTGACAAATGTTCTCGCACGGTTAATAACGATACTGTAATGTAATATTGTGTATGGCGGTTTTCTTGCTCTTTTTCTATTTTTTGTGCTATTTTTTTTTTTTTTTTTGTGTCGTCGTTATTTGTTGTTTTTTTTGTTGTTTTTTATGTGGGTTTTTTTTTTTTTTTTGCACACAATAATACATAACAGTACCGTAATCAAGCGTTCAGTACAATATTCGCAATCGAAATACAATATATAAAGGTGTCTGACTGTCTGGACGACCGCCAACTTTGCACTGATTCCGGTGGCTCTCGGGCACTCTAAGCGGTTATTGTATTTTAAATGGCACCTTATAGCGTGTTCGCGCTCCTTGTTGAAGTCGTCAGCACTTTGAAGGTTGAGACCACTTGCCACTTAGGACATCTCTTTACGTTTATTGAGTTCATCAGACGTCATCAGCATTTGCACGTTCGTTTCTTTATAGGATTTTAGTTTGACGTTAACTTTTTCTACTTTACATAGGTACGGTGGAACATAGGAGTTTATAATGTTGAGATTTTCTCAAAAACTACTTGACCTATTGCAAAAATTCTTTCACTGTTAGATAGATAAAAGTTTAAACTATGTCCTGCAAAATAATTATTAAATTTGACCCAGTAGTTTTTGAGAAAATAGCAATCTTATTGAGGTGTGTGATAGTGGTAGTGCAAGGATTTTAGTTGATCTTTACATTTTTCTACTTTGCGTAGGTACCTAAGCATTTTCTTAGAGGAGCTATAAATAACTTTAAACAACAGTTCTTCAAAAATGAAAATCATTTTTTAATTTCAGTAAATGCAAATTACATTCTGAACCGATTGCCTATTAAAATCATGCATATAGTCTGTAATAGTTTATTTTATTTATTCCTATGTCAATTTCGTTACAATTTCTAGGTTGGTACTTTTCGAAGTATTTCGACATTACGTCGGAAAATAAGACTCGGTCTGCATGATTTTTGTCTTACTCATTGCGGAAATTTGCTTTTGAAACAAAATTACATTAAGTTTTGATTAACAATGTTTTTTTTTCTTGATTCTATTTAATTTTTGTCCCCCCGATTTATATATTTCGGGGTCCTTAAATGTATCATTAAAAGTTATTATAGACCATTGTACAATTCATGTTTTTTTTGTGTGAACCTGAGTGTGTGTGTGTGTCTATTTATTCAATTGTGCCTCCGCCTTCATGACATCGACACAGAATTCGGCAAATTTAGGCCCTGAACTTTTCAATAACAATATCATTTTCGATTAACAACAATATCATTCGGGATGGGCATGAAGACAGATACATGCCCATCAGTATTCGAAAGACTGAGCTGGAGTGATTGAAATGACAGCGCGGAAAAAGTGTATAAAATCTCAACTTCTTGGAATCGGTGAAGACTCTCTCACCATCACTTTTAAATTAGAATCATTCGGGATCCTATCATGGTTCCCGTGAACTTAAAGTGGTTATCATGAATTACAACAATAATTTAACGGCACATTTACCATCAAGGGCCATTGTCCATGTCATTTGCTATTTACACAGCAATTACCTGTCGACATACATTTCAAACAATCCTTAAACGATAGTTGAGAATTAGCCCGGCGCTAGCAACGACAAATTAATTGCCCATAAACGTGGAAATATTGCCTATGGAACTTTGTACAGGCAAAAAGCCAAAACATTGCCCTCTGAAACTGAACAAAAAGCGCCACAAAAACTAAATTGAGGTGCAATGCGGCAACGTCGATAGCTTTTGTTTGCTTCACGATATTTCTCTTCCGCTGAAAGCTAAGCTTTATGCGTTGTCATAGCGGGTTTTACATTTATTGCAGTCGACACATCATTGGTAACATTCTTCTTCTTGTCGTGTGGTTTAGTAACCGAATCTATTGTTAAGGTGCTCCCTCACTGGGAGCATTCGCGTGTACTGTAACGTTGCAGATTCGACTTTGAGCATTACATTACAATACTACCTCCCTGACTGACGCTGTTTTTCTCCCTCACTGATGTAATGCTCGAATCTGTAACGTTACATTACTCGCGAATGCTCCCGGTGAGGGAGCACCTTAAGAGTTATTCAGAGAGAGTGTAACAACTGTTGCCTAATGTCAACAACCGGTATCTATTGCTGAACGTACTTCCAGATGCATGGAGGTTGAAAAAGTAACTCGAACTTAGAGCTTGGCATTTTTTTAAATATCATTATAATTGCGATTAAAATGCTCTAAGATCATTGCTTAAAAGTTTCAAGACATTTCAGCGCGTCTCATCGATGCTGATGTGACCGGCTGGCAGCTAATTTGGCCAGCGCATCAGCCTGGTCATACAAAGAGGAAATGCTGCCAGTGTTCTGGGCACGTTGCCTCGATGCGACGAGCTGGAAGACATTTTTGTAGATCGGCTATCAGCGAGTGTCGCTGAGCGACGGGCGATTACTCGCTTCACTCGCCAGTGTAGCTCAGTGAGTGTCGCTCAGCGTGTGGGCGAGTATCGCCGGACCAGTGTCGTTGGCTACACTGGACACTGGCGAGTGAAGCGAGTAATGGCCCGTCGCTCAGCGACACTCGCTGATAGCCGAGCTACAAAACTATACTCGCCACTCGCTGCTCGCCCATTCGTTTTATAGTTGATAGCTTTACTCGCTACTCGCTGGCGATGGGACAACTGCCTATATTAATAGAAATGATCTCATCTAAATTGATAATGCCCTGAATCACAAAGACAGAAATATCTTACTTCGTATTTCCAAGGAAACAATAATATATTCATTAGGCTATACATAAAGATGATTCGTCATCCATTCTGTTTGGTAGAAGCTCCATGCCATTATTGCCTAATGATTATTAACTAGACTTGTATGTTAATGTCCGGGTATTTGATAGTATTAAATATCATTCACTGTACTATAATCAGATTAAAAGTACCTACTACATCAATATATAGCTGCAATATCAATCACCGAAATTGCAACTGATTCATATTATATTTATATGCATATAATATTTATTCTATATTACACAACAATAATTGTATGCACAGAATTTATATTACGCATTATCAAATGGCATTGCCACATTTCCACGGAGCTTTGCCCCACCTTTGGTCACCTACGTGACCATTGAAACTCATATATCATTTTATTCGGGACTTATTACAGGTTTCATATTGCATAATCATAATCAGTAGGAGTTAGTAGAAAATTATAACAAAGACAATGAATAATTCGCTTCGATTTCTTACTATTTTCTGAATTCTTAATTAAGCTGTTTTTTCGACTAGCATGTTGTACAAAACTTTATTTTAAACCAATAATTTTAATAAAAAACTGACATATCTTTACATTTATTCGTTATATTGTTCATCATGATGGTGGGGCAGAATCTGGCATTGCCATTTAAACATGATGAATTTCTTGCCGTGGGCAGGACTTGAACCTGCGACCTTGTCATTCCGTGACACGCTCTTACCAACTGAGCCACCACAGGCCACGTCACGCCCACCGAAAATGTTCTATGCGTAATACAAATTCTGAGTAAAATACTATACTATAATAATTTACTTACTTACGTGTTTTATGTTTCATCATTACGAACTGCATTTATAAATACCAAAATGGTTTGAAATGTTTAAAAAAAACTCTCAAATACAAATTACTCCTCGAAAATGAATGTATTTTGTACCTTGTCTAGCTCCAAAGAACGTAAACGTACAGTCGAAGACAGAGATAAGTATACAGGGGGCCTCAATAAGGATGAGATTATCTCAAAAACTACTGGACCGAATTTAATAATTATTTTGCGTTTCTGTTTCGTTTTAACTTTTATCTATCAAACAGTAAAAAAAATTTTGCAATAGGTCAAGTAGTTTTTGAGAAATTCTCAACTTTTAAAACTGTCCCGTACCTACACCTTTCTATGTGTTCCACCGTACACAGAAATCTGAAACATTTTCTTAATCTGAACAAATTTTATAGCAAATTCGCAAATGAGTTGAAATATGTGTGTAATTACCGGTCTAAACCGTTGGCAACCGTTGCATTGGAGCCGTGCCAGATATTCGCTTATAGGTGTTTATTTGCGAGATTTGCTGAAATTAAACAATCGGTTTTATGACACGAAAGCAATTTGTAACAATAATTCATGGGCGTCAGACAAAACAGTAGCCTATTAGCCAAGTGGCATTGACTTTCTTTAACGCCAGTAGAATCAAAAAGCGTCAAGTGACGTACTTACGGCACGAGCGCCATGAGTTGCTACAACTTATTACGATGGGATGAGATCGGAGACTCGTAGTCTAGTTGCGAGTACACGTTGAAAAACGATCGTACAAGTTAAGCAACGTTGGACGAGGTCAGGACTTGAATGTGACCGCTAGTGACATTTTCATCTGAACCCCTCTGTGTCTCGGAAAGCACGTTAAGCAGTTGGTCCCGGTTGCTGTCGCTCGGCAGCAGTCGTTAAGCCACGTCAGATGCCTACGGGCGGCCTGAATAACTCTGACAAAGAAGTTTGGTCACTAAACCACACGAGAAAAGAAAGAATTATGATGGGAAAAGTCGCCGGAAAGAGAATAATCGATCGCAGGAAAAAGTCGTGGCTGCGAAACATCCGGGAATGGACTGGCATCGCGAGCGCCGCAGACCTGTTCCGCCTCGCGAAAGATAGGCCCAAATATGAAGAGCTGATTGCCAACCTTCACTAGTTGGAGAGGCAATCCCCAAGAAAAAGAAGAACGCAGTAGAATATAAAGGAAAATGTTGGGATTGACATATTAATTAGATAAAACGGGAATTACCGTGTTAAACATTTATTATTGATGTCTCGATATTTCGACACATCAATACTAATCGAGTCTACTCGTGACCATGATGGCTGCAATGCTGTCGAAATATCGAGACATCAATAATAAATGTTTAACACGGTAATTCCCGTTTATCTAATTAATATGTATACAAACCGTGAAAGTTTAAAAAGTTGGGGTTGACATTTGCTAACGAAAAAGCAAATGTGAATTCCATACATGAAAAATATTAGGTAAGTATATGAAGATAACCAACTAACTTCGTCACGACCAAGATTCAATCCAGGGATTTATGATCCGAAAAATCTATTTCCATATATATAATATTTGTCTTTTCCAAATCGAATGGTGAGGTCCCTTGTTCGAATTCCGGTCGCGAAATTTTTTTTTCTCCATTTAATATTTATCAGATAGTTTCCATGACATATCGTGTGTATGACTACTTAGTGATCGCTCAGATTAAAGGTCGATCACCCAGTCCAATATACCACCACTACAATATTGCTTCATACGATACCTACCTGTTACCTATTTGTTTTAAAATCGATTCGTGACGTCAATGTGCTCCAACTAGATCGTGTTACTTCGCTACCTTCAACATAGTAACGTATCCACATACTTACCTAATATACGTACTAATTCTTACATATTTTAGGGTTCAGTACCTCAAAAGGTAAAAAGTAATCCTTATAGGATCACTTCGTTGTTCATCTGTCTGTAATGGTGGCACTGCACTTGGTTATTCGTATTTGCGTATTTGTCATAATTACCATGTGTGGTTGGTATGCTTGACAAAATATTCGTTTTATTTGTATGTACCTACGTCAAGTATTTGACAAATACGACAACCATCCAATAGCGAATACGAATAGCCAAGTGAAGTGGGAACATAAGGCAAAATGGCATCCTTATTGCATCACTTCGTTGTCCGTCTATCTGTCGGTTAAGACATTTTTCTCAGAAACGCGTGGATGTATCAAGTTGAAATTAATACCAAATATTTATGTCTGCAATGTCTTGCAGCTGTGAGAAACTCAAACTGCTACGTCAACGCAATCAAAAGATATGGCCGTTTATGTAGCAGATGTAGTATTTGTATTCCGCAAAGGAATCAAAACCTATAGGGTACTTCTCGTTGACCTAGAATCATTTAATTTGGCAAGAAACTCGACAAATTACAATTTTTTTTGAGTTCAATAAAAAACTCGGTGAGTTTCAGATGCCGTTGCCACCTTGAAGATAGAAAAAAGGAAAAAAAACCAGATTTATTTATCACCACAATAACAAAAAAATTAGAATAACATACAAAGCGTCACTTACGGAAAAAAATTACGATAATTGATTACCGGGATTGACTCTTCAGCAGTTATAGGTGTCTGTAGACGATGATGACTGCGTATCATCAGGTAGCCGCCCAGGGCCCTTATCATTAACTCTTAGAGCAGGATTTTAGGATCTTAAAGTAAGCTAATTGAGGACGTCAAGGTACGAAATAACAAAGTATTATTGAAGTAATCCTTTTATAGGACTTCATAGTAACGACCCGTTACCATCCCTATTACAATAATAATTTAATGTTGTTAAAAATTGTTTCGTTATCTTAAATTCTATCTCACATTTTAAACTGAATTTTACTAAGACGTTCGTAGCTAATTCGTAGCGCTACCGAAACTATAATGTGTTTTCTGCTACGCGGCTACGATGACGTAGAACCTAATTTATTCTAATAAGAATTAGCTACGCCACTGAAAGACGTAGGTAGGGTAGATTATGTATTACATAGGACTGGTAATACACTTCAATAGTAACTACTATTGAAGTTTTATGTACTTTTATTTATTTATTTTATTAATGGACTCTACAGTTCGTCATTTACCAATGTCATGTTACAAAATATTCAAAATATCATAGCCTTCTCTTCATCCTGGGGAGTCGCCGTAGCGTCGTCACCCTGGGTATCCGCGTTTTCTTGTCTTCCTCCAGAGGAGTCGCCGGAGTGTCGTCACTCTGGACGAAGCAGCTCGACAGTCACGTTCACTCCCGAGCTCGTAGTGGGACTCTTGACTTTAGCGCAAAACCTCAGATCTTGCACAAATCATCCAATAAATTCACCATTGTCATTCGCGAACATTTTTTGATTAATTTAACGTGACATTAAACACAAAACAACAAACTGAAAATTAACAAATAATTTCGCAACCGTCGTTTCCCGCCATTTTCAAAAGTACTTTTTATGCCATTTTGTGGCGTAGCAAATGTCAAAAATATTTTAGTACAGTCGACAGCAGATCAATGGTAACACTTGCAGTACGATTTCAAGTCTTACAACGTAAATAATAAGAACTGTCAAAAGTAAAAAGTGTTACCATTGATCTGCTGTCGACTGTACTAAATATACCGGTAGGTAGCGCTGACCACAGTCTCATATAAATTACATGGGCTCAATTCATCCAATCTTTAAAATTCCAATAACTTCATTATAATTGTTACGTCATTAAAATAATAAATTAACAGTAATCTATCAAAAGTACCTGAAACTAAAATTTAATTGGTTCATATTGGCTCAGTATTAATTTGAATTAACTTTGTGTATTATCATAGCGCGTAATCAAACTTTGTGTCATAGACTAAACTGGACAGGATTAACTCAGACAGTCCATTGCCAACTCCCATTAATTGCCTACTTGCAATGTAAATATTTTGTAAATAAAATTTAAATATTTCTATTGACTTTCATTTATTGGAAACAGTTTGGGTGATCAAAATCAGAGGGACAACTCGCAAAAAATACTCCTATATCACTCTATTTCGCGAGGTTTGTGAGTTTTTAGGAACACATTAACTTTTCGATCGCGTTCGCGTCACCTCAAATTTATTCTGAAACTCGATGGGCGCCTCTGACGGGCGATAGGAGAAGCTGCAAGTGTCCATAGAAATGACAGTTACCTTCGCACTGGGGCTGTATTTGATGCATAATTTTCAGTGTAGTTCAAGTATAAGCTTCTCTCACGAAGACAGTGAAAAGTATACGTAAATACAGGGTCAATAAGGTTGAGATTTTCTCAAACTCTCTGGACCGAATTTAATAATTCTTTTACAGTTACATAGTGTTTACTTTTGTCTATTCAACAGTGATAGATTTATTGTAATAGTAGTTTCTGAGATATTTTCATCCTTAAGAACTCTCCTGTACACCTTTCTTTGTGTTAGACCGTACGGTGGAGCACAGAGAAAGGTGTACAGGATAGTTTTTATGGTTGGGATTTTCTCAAAAACTACTTGACCTATTGCAAAAATTATTTATTATTAAATTCGGTCCAGTAGTTTTTGAGAAAATCTCAACCTTATTGAGGCCCCTGTATACTCTGTCTTCGACTATACCTAACGGCAAGTCTACGTGAATTACTCATTACTCTACCGCCGCCATCGCAAAATACATATATTGCTTGGCTCATTAAAACTTTAATTAAGTTTGGCCCACTCGGGAGTCGAACGCATAACCCTTAGGCGGGAATAGCTCCAAGATATAACCGCCAAATATAGCACTCTATTAGAGGGGTAGTCTTATGTATAGAAGGGGTATTTACTTTTAGTGTCATTTGATAGGTAAGTTACTATTATTATCGAATTGAACAGCGCAATGGTTTTAACTGCTGTGAGATTTTTATAATTAAAATAAATAAAGTAATCAATTCAAATACATTTTATTGTACATAAAATACACAAACCATTACGAAACAGAAATACAAAACAGCATACACCGTGAATTTTTAGTGGCTTCGGAGCCGAAGCGTACCTATTCTACCCGATGTATACTATCGATAAATACTATTAATTTAAAAAACGAGTTAAAAAAAATCTAAAATGAAGACAAAATATTATGTTGGAGAAATGTCCAAATTACTAGTACTCGCTGCAACATTTGAATTGTATACTACTTACTTTGGCGGCCTTACACATCGACACTTGGTCCGTAGATTAGTGTTGTAAGGGTTAGCGGCGCTCGTGACGCATGGGCTTGCCAGTCGCTTCCCGTCACGCGTCCATACCGGTACTGTCCAAACATTAATACTGTCATATAGTTGTGTGTGTACAATATACAGATATACAGTTAAAGTTAACCTACTCTTTTATTTAACATCCCCTTTATGGAGTCAGGACATTTATAGTAAAACAGAAATGGATAAAGACATAACATTCTTAACAGTGTTGCCAAACTTATAGTATTACTATTGATAGTTTTCATCAGAAAAAGCCAACGATATCGATAGTATTGTTACCAATTACTTCGATAGTGTCAATACTATCGATAGTTTGTTATTTACGAGCAACAATACTATCGATAGTATTGCCACGTTCCGATCTATCGATAGTATCCATACTTCCATAGACCTATCGATAGAATTGGCTTTTTAAGATGAATACTGTTAGTAATACTATCGATAGTATTCTACGGTATTTATCAGTCTCTAAATACTCCAAGATTGCAATGTGTTTTTACAGACGTTTAATTTTAGTATGTTAGATAAATTGGATGAGGTATGTGTGTTATTGTATGCCAGAATATGTGTGCTGTTGTATGCCAGGATATGTGTGCTATTGTATGCCAGGATAATGAAATATATGATATGTGTGCTGTTGTATGCCAGGATATGTGTGATGTTGTATACCAGGATATGTGTGCTATATTACGCCAGGATATTTGTGCTATTGTATGCCAGTTCGCATGTGTGATATTATATGCCAGGATCGCTATGTGTGCTAGTATTGCAGCATATGGAAGACCATCGTCCCTGCCTACCCCTGCAGAGAAAAAAGGGCGTGAGCTTATGAATGAATTATTTAATTTTAGGAGTTAGTGCCGTAGCCTTCATAAAAAAACTGAACATCCGCGCATGCCCAGCCTGATACCACTAGAAACCCCAAACCAATTCACACGGGGACCTTTTACGTAGAGACCGCGTGGTAGTAGATATTATTTTCTAAGACCCTGATTACAATTGTCCGTGGGTCGAAAAGTCAGGTCTCGAGAGGTGGACTATTTTTAGATACAATCAAAATATCTCTTAACATTGTCAATGAATACAAAAACATAATGAAAGTAAGATTATATTCCTAAAAATGATATAAGAGTAACAAAATATAGAAAGGTCGTCCAAATCTCGGCGTAAATAGAATCTTTATAAGGCATTGATCTCCTATAAACAAATAGATACACAGTCTGCCTTCTAAAAATGTCCGAGCGCAAAGAAGGTTCACACGGATGAATGGACCCTCATTTGCTTTATTGGACACTAGCTGTACCCCCCGCAACTTCGTTTGCGTAGAGGAGGAGTATGGAGAGGATGGAGGAGATCAGGAGGCAGATCTTCCTCTCTGGATCCTTGTTTCCACATCACATACCGCCATGGCCTATGAGCTGTCCGGATATTTCAGCTATCTCCTAGTGAAACTCCCATCAAAATCCCTTCAGTAGTTATAGCGTGATACTTGCACAAAGTCACAGACAAACAGACAAAAATTCTAAAAAATAGTTTTTTGGCATTAGTATCGATCCTAAAACACATTACAATTATTATTTTCAAAAAATATCCAATGTACGGTGGAGCACAGAGAAAGGTGTACAGGAGAGGTTTTAAAGTTGAGATTTTCTCAAAATCTACTTGACCTATTGCAAAAATTCTTTCACTGTTTGATAGATAAAAGTTAAAACTATGTAATTGTAAAATAAATCATTAAATTCGGTCCAGTAGTTTTTGAGAAAATCTCAACCTTATTGAGGCCCCCTGTATACTTATCTCTGTCTTCGACTGTACAGACACAACTTTTTTACAGTCTTATTACATGTATAGATTATTTGGACGTTAACAATGGACCCTTATTTGGACGTTTTTTAAATTGTTTTAGTAATACCTTTGTGTATCTATTTGTTTATAGGAGATCAATGTTATAAGGGCTATATTTTCTATGCGAAAGCAAATGTAAGCAAAAATAGGAAACCCGATAACAATAACAGTTTGTTCTGATTACAAAGTTGTTTTGGTTAGTGATACTTATCCGTCATGTTGAGACTACGATGAAATAGATTTTCTTTAGTTACCTTTTTATTTACTAGACAATAATAATATCGAATATCCTATATAAGAGCCCGTACACATTGGCTCCAGAATGGATTTTTCCAATCTATACAAACCAATAATAAGACTGTAAAAAAGTTGTGTCTGTACATTGGATATTTTTTGAAAAGAATAATTGTAATGTGTTTTAGGATCGATACTGATGCCAAAACACTAATTTTTAGAATTTTTGTCTGTTTGTCTGTGACTTTGTGCAAGTATCACGCCATAACTAATGAAGGGATTTTGATGGGAGTCTCACTAGGAGATAGCTGAAATATCCGGACAGTTCATAGGCTATGCGTATATTATATATTTTTATATATATAATATACGCATATAACGTTATACAGTTTTTTAAACTAGTACAGTTGCTATCGTTTCACATTCTTGTAAATTGTTTCCAAACAATGCTGTTAGCTATAAGTTTTCAATCAAGAAACTCTGTTCTTAAATTCTTAAGTCAATAAAAACCTTTATTATTATTATTTATTATTATTATTATAAGCCATGGCGGTATCTGATGTGGAAACAAGGATTCAGAGAGGAAGATCTGCCTCCTAATCTCCTCCATCCTCTCCATCCTCCTCCTCTACGCAAACGAAGTTGCGGGGTACAGCTAGTTAGACAATAATAATATCGAATATACTATCTAAGAGCATGTACACATTGGCTCTAGAATATATTTTTCCAATGTCAAATACAACAGTATGTACGTAAATATTATAACGTAAGTGCCTATTTTCCTCCAGGGCGCCTGAAGGAACTGCAACCAGGATGATTATTTTATGATGATAAGAATCCTTGAAAAGAGCACCCGTACATTTAGGAGTTTGGCAGGCCTGTGTTTAGGTGTAGGTTATTTTCATATGTATTTACTACATACAATACACATTAAAAAATGGTTATGGTGATTTTGAAAATGGCGGGAAATGACGGTTGCGAAATTATTTGATAATTTTCAGTTTAATGTCTTCGTGACCATACGAAAAATAAAAAATAAATAAGTGGGTGTTTTGTGTTTAATATCACGTTAAATTAATCAGAAAATGTTCGCGAATGACAGTATGGTAAATTTATTGGATGATTTGTTCAAGATCTGAAGTTTGGCGCTATTGTCAAGAGTCTCATTACGAGCTCGGGGGTGAACGTGACAGTCGAGCTGCTTCGTCCAGAGTGAAGACGCTACGGCGGCTCCTATGGATGAAGACAAGAAGACGCGGATACCCAGGGTGACGACGCTACGGCGACTCCTGGATGAAGAGAAGACGATATTATATTTTGAATATTCTGTAACATGACATTGGAGAAATTACCAACTATCGAGTCCATTAATGAACTAAATAGACAGACATATCTACAAGTTGATGAAATTGCTAATTACTGATGGAAGTTTACTTACTCCGGTTAATTAACTACAACAAATATAAACCTGTTATTTTAAGGTCACGTAATAAATAAGACCTGGGGCGATCGGGCCCTGTTTGTTTGTCCGGCCCCTAATTCCAAGTTACACAGTTTACGCAACAGTGGCGGCCTCTATTTGTGTTTGACTTAGCCATTTGTAGAACACGCAGTGCCTTACTTACAGAGATAATAAATACGGTTCAGGTAAGTAAAGTATTTATTGAAGGTATGGTCGACAGCACAAGTGAACGGGCACTCTACGCAAAGGTTTATTTTAAAAATTTATTTTACTTTATTTATTTATTTTGAGGAAGATTTACAGCTACAATAACTTTAGGTTACTTAATAATGTCTAGAAGCTAATTACAAATCTCCACCTATAGATAGCAAGATGTGTCTCAAGATTTAAAAAAATAAAAGAGACTTAAATAGGTACTTATGTTAATTTTTTTATATAAATCTAAAAAAATACTTTAATGATAACTGTCGGTAAAGAAGTCCTGCGCCATGATGCGTCTCACGGTCGCTGCGCTCGATAGAGCATAATATTGCGTGTTCTGTAAGTTGATGTGCTGTTTTCAAGTAGGTTGTTACGAACTGGCCACCTTTCGTGCCATGTTTTTATAACTAATTTATTTCTCTCTGTCATTTTCAATCCTCTTGTCATCGCCACCGCATAAACAATAAAAAAGCACCTGATATCTTGAAAATATAAGTCTTTTAATTCACCAGCGAGCCCAGCTCCTCAATATAGGTATAACATTTTTTGGGTTGAAAAGGTTTTTATACTGATTTCGACGGTTTGCACTACGATGTAAAGCGCCGCGTGTACGGTCGGAGAACATCGGCACTGTCCGTGGTGCGACAGTTAGATAGATTCGTTGGTCAAACTGACTTATCGTGAGCTATCACTGCATTTTGCAATTTGAGAATTGCGAAAAAAGCGGTTTTGCGATGTATTTTTTAAATTTTGTCATAATTATGGTACCAAAAAGTATTAATCGTCCTTATGCAATGATAAATAAGTGCAAAATAAGTGCAATAATAATCGTCCTTTATTTATTTATTTCCTTAAAATTACAATCCCAACGTCTTTACAGGTTTTCACCCAAGTCGACGATGGTAACTTAATTAATTAATTACAATTCATTCATTCACCATTAAATTATATAAACCAATAAAATGTTCCTGTGTATAATCAATGTCAAAAATGTCCCTAAAAAATTCAATTCAACAAATTATTAATATTATCAATTTAACCAAAATTATTACACAAGTAGATGAGCGTGTTTTGTTGAAGAAAGGATTTTTGATGCAAGGCAAGATTGTCGCTTCTTACGCAGTTTATTTAGTATTCTATGACGGACTTTGCCTAAATCAAATCACCTATCCAACATCGCTTTACGAACAAGGAGTTAACTTACCGGCTACGTTTCACTAAGTAAAATTAAACGTTTCTTTTACTCGTATTTATAGCTAAGTTACTCCTTGACCCATTGGGTATTGTTCCCAACTTACGGAACCATCATCAATCAGCCACTGAACTGCAAACACCCATTGTGGTTCAAACAAAATATTCGCTACATTCGCAAAGCCGAGTTAAAAGCAGCATTATTACGTAAACCTATGTGTTTTTTTGGATTTACTTGTATTTTTTTTAGTTTGGTAATCTGTGTAGTGAAGCGAGAGGTAGGTATTTATTTCGGAAAGTTTGGGCCTTTTGTTTTTTCAATAGTGATGACAGGCATTGGAATGAAATTAGTTTCATTACGGCACGGCTCCGCGCCGTGGTGTTGTGCGTCGGCCCTAATAGGTACAAGCCAAATGGCGCCCCCGACCTTACAAAAATCATATCTTCTATTACACTAGGATTTATTAGAACAAATCTCTGTTACGGTAAAAAAAAATCTTCCAATTTAATCAATTGTATTAAAAAAGCTATGTACGTAATGTTTATTACGATAAATACTATTTTTAAATGCTTATTTATAACGTGATTCAATATCGGTAAGTTGTAGTTCGCATAATTGCGAAAAACGGCCGTTTTTGGCACATTTGAGAACTATAACTTTGCTTGTCGCAATTATGCCATATATTGTATATTAAAAAATAGTGTTTATTCTAATAAACATTTTGTAAATAGCTTTTTAAAAAAAATTTGATTAAATTGGAAGATATTATTTTTTCAAGATTGGCCGCTAGTTCGCTCATAGAAAACCTTTAATTGGCATATTAAAAACAAGATTAAGATGCATGACCACGTGACTTGATTTGTGCAATATTTTATTTTACTCGACATTTCAATTAGGTATAATTGGTATTTATTATGCCTTATTACTATAGTACGTACGCGTTAAGAAAATAGTGAAAAGAAGAGCACGTCTATTCACGGTTGACAAATTAGATGACTTAGACAACTGTGCCATAAGAAGGAAAGTTGAAATTTTATTTTATTGAACTTTCCTTCTTATGGCACATTTGTCTAAGTCATCTAATTTGTCAACCGTGGATAGACGTGCTCTTTTTTCACTATTGTTTTACTACAAACGGACAGCATAATTTTTATTGCAATATTCGTATAGTAACATTTTATGCAAATTAATGTTCGCTCGGCTTTCAGGCTTTCTAGGCACTTTGCTGCGGAATGTACCTACCTACAATAAAATGGAGCCACTGGCGGCTTAGCCGGGATTATAATGGGTCTAGGTCGGCGGGTTTTTAACCGTGTATACAGCGTGTAACGGAAATAGTAAAGCCGAATAGCTGAGTCACGTTAATGGAACAACTTATTTTGTTTTACAAATTTTCGATTTAAAAAAATCTATGTAACGTATGATAATGAAATTGGTGGCAGAGGTCACAGACCACTTAGCCCATAGATCTGTAAAATGAGGGCGCCCGTGCCCGTGGAGGGCCCACGTCGACCAAATTAGCTTTGAATAACTGTTGTAATCGCACTGCAAGTGGCACCATTGATCTGGCTGTTATCCGCACTTGTAATTAAGGATATAATTCTGTATCTCAAAATAAATTTATGTTTTTTTTTGGTGAAATAACGGGAACAATGAACTATAAGTTCATTGTAGCAAAATGTAAACAACTGAATATTTTTTTTTCTATGTATTTTTAAAGTATTTGTCAATATATTTCGTAAGTTTTAATTATACTTTTATTAAATTACATGTAATCTAAATATTATAAAACTAAACTAAATTAACACAGGATGATTTTATTTATTTGTAATATTTTATTTAGTTGACTTATTATAGTATCATAGTTAAATGTAATGTAATATTAATATTATAAATAATACATTTTACGGCATTCCAAATTACGCAAAAAAAAACATATAAAACCGTAACGGTATAAGAGACAAAACTAACCCCTACAGAAATCGCGTAGGTTTTGCACAAAACGCGTGGCCGTCCAAACTTCAGACTGGAAGTGACAAACTAGTTGAAAAGTTAGTGAGTTTGCGACACCACCGCACTGAACCCGCTCGGGCAGGTCGCAGTGATTTTCACATTCGAAATTGACAGCGACGGTTAGCCATTGGACAAGTTACGCTACGAAAGTTTACTGAAACCAAAGAAAACAAAGACTATAGCTGGCTTTAAAGCGCTATATGGTTGTCAAAAGCAAGAGTGAGACATAAGATGCCCCGCAGCGGCGGAGTGAAGAGAGCCTCGATATTCGTATTACTTATATGAATTTTGGCAGGGAAATAAAAATACGCTAACAAAAATCAGATTTTTTAAACAAGCTCTCGTATTTATTATATATAGTATTTTGATGTAGGTATATTTTGTATGAATAACTATTTTGGGTTAGGTATAATTTTCATTTTAAACGACATGGAACAGTTTGTCCAATCGTGTATCGGTGTTCATCAGTCTCTAAATAGACACCCCAAGATTGCTATATATTTTTTTCAGACCTTTAATTTTAGTAGTTAGTGTCGTAGCCTTCTTAGAAAAACTGAAAATACGCGCATACGAAGCCTTAAAGGATACTAAGTGAAACTTGCAATTATGACAATTGTTTTAAATTCATATCTAGGTTTATGAATAATGATTCTGTGCTGCTCTTTGCTCTCACATCACATCACGACATGAAATATCCTAATTAATATGTAACAAGATCATTTTGTTATGTAAAAAACGTGACATAACCAAAGTGTTCCATAGTGTACGCAAGGCCGAATAAGTGAGTATAATATCTAAAATTAACTTTAAACAAAAAAGGACTTTATTTAGTTAAAATATAGGTATATTTATTTATTATTAAACATAATACGAAACCTAAAATAATAATAAAATGACTAAAAACTAAGACTAAAAAACTAAGAACTTAAAATAACTACAAATAAAATAAATAATATTACTTTACCCGTCAATATCTTCTGAAAATAACTTGAATATAGAAAAAAATCTATTTTCAGATGGATCCTCAACCTTATAACATGAGTTGATTTTTCCTAAAAGATTGTGTGAGAGTCATTAAAATGTAACACCATGTACACATGAAGCAATAAATTGATTCGATTTGATTTGTAAATTACCATCCCAGTTAAGCTTTTAAAGTCAAATCCTGTAATTTTTTTATTTACATATTTACTGTCATTAATATAATATTTTGTCGTTTAAAATAAAGATTTAATCCTGTCACTTAAAAGAATATTCTTTTACTTGCATTGCTTTTATAACCGGGTCAAACAACAGCCAATCATTATTCACCAGTTTTTCTGGAGTTGCCGCCGCAAAGTTGGAAGTTGTATGTTGGGTCACGACCGGCTAAATCCGGCAACGTATGCGCGAGGCCGGTGTCGCGCGGTTATCAGATCGAATGGAATGTGCTTAGTTTCCAATGGTTTGCGGTTGCACCGTTTTGGTAACGGATAGACGGTTTTATTACAGTTAGTGATTTTGGTATTTCAATTTGAAGATGCGTGTAGGATGTTCCTTGACCAGCGGGGCTAGCACGAGTCGCGTTAGCGATCGACGCAACGCCGCGGAGCTGTCAAACTAATGTCAAACGTCTTGTAATAATGTCACTTTGACAGCTCCGCGGCGGTCATCCAGGTTGCTTAACTTGTACGATCGTTTTCAACGTGTACTCGCAACTGGACTACGAGCCCCTCTTAACCCGGCGCCGATGACGCTGGGTCATAATGACCCGAGTCGATTTGAAACCGCTATATTTTTATTTTCACGCGAGCCGAATAGTTGAGCGTTTGTGTAGCTGGAGCTATAGCCCCCCTCTCCCCATAGCAGCGTAGCATACTCCCCATAGCATACTCAGTGCAACGCCAGCCTGTTCAGCGATAAACACATGGGTCGCACCAAAACGGGTAAATATGACCCAACGTCATTGGTGGCGCGTTGATTTCGTAACAGTGTATAATGTCAGTATTTAATATTTATTGATAATGGTTTTTATTTATTTTTAGGTTTTTGACAAAAATGGTATTGTAGAATAATCAAAAATAATTTTGGCTATTTTGGAAGAGTCAGACACCGACGAAAATGATCCAACCCGGATTCAGGCGTTGAAATTGAAAATCATGTTCAGTTTCGCTACTTTTGCTGCATTCAGGCGCACAGCCAAAGCAGCGAAACTGAACAAGATGGAATTAATACGGATGTAGATTTAGATTCATCGGATGATGTCAATCTTTTGACAATCTTACAAAATCCTAACAAAAAAACCATACAAAAAATGATTTCATACTGCGAAAATTGCAGCAGTTCCATGTCAGTGAATGAGGAATCGGAAAACTGATTTTATAGTCCTATTTAGATAAATAAAGTATTTTAATCTCTATATTAGGATTTGAAACGGTTGATTATGTTAAATTTTTAAGTTTAGTTATTGAAAAAAGAAAACAATACGGAAGTTATCACTTTAAGTGGATATTTCTTTTTTTTTTGGAAAGCTGTTAAAAGTTTAGTTGATGGAATATAGTGTTTATTTTTATTTATTTTTCTTTGTATATAAAACCCTCAAGTCCTAAAATATATACTAACATTAATCATTTCATATCAAGATACTCAATATTTACAGTCTAAAGTTCGGGTAAAAATGACCCGACGTCATCGGCCGCGTAATTATTTGAACGTCATTGGCGCCGGGTTAAGGGTAATAAATTAATGTCTTATACAAAGCGATCAGATGACGGACCAGTACGAAATATATGAAAAGTCAAAAAAAATTTCCTAATGATCTCAGAGTCAGCCCACACAATTTAGCCCTTTCGAATAGACTGCCGAGAGTCATGGGTAAAAAGTTGTACAATAAATTACCGGAAAATTTAAAATCAGAAACTAAACATAATGCCTTTAGAACAGGTTTAAAAGAACTTTTATTAAGTAACACGATCTATAAAATCAATGAGTTTATGCCTCAAAAATACGTGTAATGAATGAATGGTCGTAATGAAATGGAGATGAGTGACTGTGTGTGAAATTGGTGGTGAATGGTTTGATTTTCGTCAAAATAACATGGCCCCTTTACAGCCATACAATATCTGTGATTGTATAACTGTAGCTTTTTATGTAACCATTGTATTTGTATAGAATAAAAATTGTCTCTGTTTTTCCATGTATAATATTGACTAGTTGAACTTGGCGTATGGTGATACATCTTTTATTTTTGTATTTCTCTACAAAATGTTTGATGAATAAATGATTATCTATCTATCTATCTATTACTACATCACTGCAACTCACGGTACCTCTGTTAAAAAAGTATATCAGATAACTTCAAACGTTCGAAGAGATCTTATCGAATGAACAGTTGAACACGGTCGTGACTTGGCATGCTAAATAATACTATATTCTACAATTAAATGCCCTTTCTAAAGCGTTTAAAGTGCATTTTAAGATCAAGTAATATGATATTTATGCAAAAATACACCCTAAACTTAAAAATTTTAACAAAGGTGTAGATTAAAAAGCTTATTACGAACTTAGAATTACTAAACCGAAGGTTGTCTGGAAGAAATTGTGCAATAAAGAATATTTTCTTATCTTAATTACTTAAACGACAAAGGTCCGTACCTTTGGAACACAAAGAAAGGTGTACAGGAGAGTTTTTAAGGTTGAGATTTTCACAAAAACTACTAGACTAACTAACTATTGCATAAATTCTTTCACTATAATAGATAAAACTATGTAACTATAAAAGAATGAATAAATTCGGTTCATTAGTTTTGACATAATCCTAACCTTATCGAGGCCCCCTGTATATTTATCTCTGTCTTCGACTGTACACTCGACAGCACATTAATAGTAACACTTGACATACGATTTCATATCTTATGACACCTTACAATAAGAACTTTCGATTCTACGATAATAGCTCCTTTGATTTTATTACACAATTATTGTAATTTACACTATTTAATACTGTCAAATACAAGGACAAAAAACTCTCTTACCAATCCCTAAACTACCTTCCGTCCTAGAAAAACAGTGTAAATTTAAAAAAAACATACCTAAGTATACTTAAACGAATCTGAATCTTAAATTCAAATGCGGAAACCCATTATCATTTCTTTTAAAACTTAAACAAAAGCTCATTTTAAAATATTGCAGTGACAGTTTTTAAAACCATTACCAAACCATTAACTTTGTTTTACAAAAAAACTACGTTAAAATGTCTAGCACATTGTCTTCACCCCGAGACTGACGGATGGAAACCACTACATCATTCCATTCTTAAACACAAACTTCCGTAAAATACGCCATTCATTGCTGATTTTGTTCCTTAACCAATTTAAAGTTAGAGAAATAAAGCAGCAATGGATGGTGTCTGACCAAATAATGAGGAAACCCAGTTATAAGATGTGGATGTGGTAGTAGAAGCCATGAAATGCCCAACAAATGCTGTGGCGTTTCAATGCAGCTTAGCACGTATGCATAGTTGAGGCTTAAACTTTACAGCGTGAAACTATCTAGGCTATCCGGCAAATTACGTAAGTACATAGCACGCGAGCCTTCCAAAAGGTTTGGTCAAATTACGGTTGGACTTTAAAAGGCTTCGTTTGCGCGGATTTACAGTTTTTCTATGAAGACTACGGCACTACTACTAAAATTAAACGCCTGAAAAAAATATATAGCAATCTTGAGGTGTCTATTTAGGGACTGATGACCGATACACGATTGGACAAACTTCGTCTTTTAAAATGAAAATTATGTCTAAACCGAAGTAGTTATTCATACAAATTATATATTAAAAGGTAAGGTATTTTAAATACGAGAGCTTGTTTAAAAAAAACCATCTGAATTTTATTGGCCCTATTTTTATTTATATATAGCAATCTAAGGGTGTCTATTTAGGGATTAATGACCGATACACGATTGGACAAACTTCGCTCGATAGAAAATATCGCA
Source organism: Tachystola acroxantha (assembly GCA_963506565.1). Taxonomy (NCBI): domain Eukaryota; kingdom Metazoa; phylum Arthropoda; class Insecta; order Lepidoptera; family Oecophoridae; genus Tachystola; species Tachystola acroxantha. The sequence continues at coordinate 2,606,411 of OY735874.1, forward strand.
AACATACCACTTCCATGTCTTTTAAAATGAAAATTATGTCTAAACCGAAGTAGTTATTCATACAAAATATATATCAAAATGTAGGGTACTACAAATACGAGAGCTTGTTTAAAAAAAACACCATCTGATTTTTATTGGCGTATTTTTATTTCCCTGCCAAAATTCCTCCAAAATTAACAAAAATACAAATATGGAGTCACTGTGCCGTGCTCTTCACTCCGCCGCTGCGGGACATCTTCTGTCTCGCGCTCGAGTTTGACAGCTGCCAGCCCCTTAACAGACAATTTTCGTTTGAAAATGTCTATATCGCAATAAAAATACGGTGAATGTAACGACTGGATTTTAGTATTTATAAATCTTGCCTAGACAGGCATAATAGGCATTCGTGTGGGCGTTTATAATGAAGCGTGATGGCAAAAAGGTGACGTAATTTATAGTGTAAATAGCAAGGAATAAAATTTTCTAGTAATCCCAGTGTCTCTACAATAAAAGAAAAATTGTTGAAATAATTGTTTTTTTTAGGTTTTAAGATATTACCATACACAACAAAGGTAGAACTAGGAAAAACTAGCGCGCCTTGGGAGCGAGATATAAGAACTCGGTGCGCGGCCACAATAGACCTTTAAGGTCGCAGTGACCCTTGGGCTTGTACCAACACCCTGATATCAAATAATAATAATAAACCCGGTCCTTTGACAGGCTTGCACGGAGACACAGGTCCAACGCGTAGAGGCCGCTTAGAGAACTTTAATTTGAAGGGATATGTGATGCACCTAACGGGACTCGTCTCTGAGCGCATCAGAATGCACTCAATGACAGACCCCGTCAAAACCTAAATATATACATAATAATAATAAATAACTAGCGCGCCAGTCATTATTGAACACAAATTGTAATTGCAAATACACAAGTCAAAAACAGAAATAAATGTACAGGAGGCCTCATTAAAGATTAGATTTTCTCAAAAATTACTTGACCGATTGTAAAAATTCTTTTACTATTAGATAGTTTCGAGTATACGCGATGTAACTGTAAAGAATTTTCATAAATCAATTAAGTATTTTTTGAGAAAATCTCAACCTTAAAAACTCCTGTACACCTTGCCAGTGCGCGAAGAAACGTCACCGGCGACGCGGGCGTGGCGCGCTCTCCTTGAAAAAGACCGTCGAAATCGGTCGAAACTGTCGGTCTAATTGCCGACTTCAACAATATAAGTGAGTGATATCCGTTTATATATAATAATTTGTAGTAATGGCTCACTATAGTTTTAATTCTGAAACCTTGCCCTTGCATATTTATAATTAGTTATCTATGTTTGTAACGGTGAAGGAAAACATCGTGATGAAACCTGCATGTCGTAGAAAAAAAAATCTAAGGCATGTGAAATCCGCCAACCCGCACTGGGCCCGCGTGGTGGATTATGGCCCGAGCTCCCTCGATGTAAGGGAAGGTCTGTGCCCGAGCAGTGGGGCAATATAAATAGACTGATGATGATGATGATGATCTATGTTTACTAATTACATCAAGGGTTTTATATTAATTAGATAAAACGGGAATTACCGTGTTAAACATTTATTATTGATGACTCGATATTTCGACAGCATTGCAGCCATCATGGTCACGAGTAGACTGAAGTCGGTGAGTGTCAGAAGGGTGACACAAAACGATCTACCCTCTTTCGTGTTCGTTTTATCTAATTAATATGTATACAAACCGTGAAAGTTTAAAAAGTGATATCAATGGTTTTGTTTGATATAGTCCATAATGTAATAGTTATAAGACTGCAAATCCTGCAACAGTAAAGCATGTCCAAAGAAATTGCTGTGACATAATTGTATAAGCCGTGTCCGTAAATAGAGCCTTTTAAACCGCTGGGCAAACGTTGCAAAAAGTGCACGATTTATACCAGCGCACGACGCAAAGGGGCAGCGAAGAAAGTCGTTTTAAAGATATATTAAGTGGAGAAAATGCAGGGGTACGGAACCCACTGTTATGCATCACGAAAGACGCTGATTTAGAGAAGGTCTTTATTACCGCAGAAAATGAAAGAGTTAATAAATGGCACCATAAAATAGTTAAGGCGGTGAAGGTGGAATTTCAAAATAAAACTGGGGATTTACATCGTATAAATGTTTTTTATTGGTTTTGCTTGGAAATTCGGAAAGTTATTAACTGCTGAACTTACGGATTCTATCTCAAGTCAACATCGGAAACACGGGATTTATCTTACAGCAGAATAGACGATATGTAGGTCAGTGATACAGGTACAGCTACCAGCAGATCAAGTGTAACACTTTGGACCGTTCTTATTCTCTGCGTCATAAGAGTTGAATTCGTACTGCAGTGTTACCATTGATCTGCTGTTGTCCGTACAAGTCTATTTGATTTCAACGATTTCCTTAAAAGGTGGATGTATTTGTCATGCTATAATCATCATCATCAGCCCATATGACAATAACATGAAAGTGTACTCTAATGTGGAAGGAAAATAAAAAACATTTGAATTTGAATTTTGAATTTGAATATCAGTCCACTGCTGGACGTAGGCCTCTCCCAAAGCACGCCACTCAACCCGATTCTCGGCCGTTTGCATACAGTCTCTGCCAGACATCCCTCCATCTGGTCGGTCTACTTATACCACACTACGTTTCATCATCATCATCAGTCTATTTATATTGCCCCACTGCTCGGGCAAAGACCTTCCATACATCGATGGAGCTGGGACCATGATCCACCACGGGCCCAGTGCGGATTGGTGGATTTCACAAGCCTTAGATTTTTTTCTTCTACGGCATGCAGGTTTCATTACGATGTTTTCCTTCACCGTTTTGAGAGAACTCGGTAAATGTAAGTTTTTCCGTCGAAAAAACCGAGGATAACTAATTGGTATATAGCTGCTCTGGCTGGGAATCGAACCTGAGACCTCCGTATCGCAAGTCCATTGACCCAACCACAGCCACCGAGCTCTACACTACATTTACCCATGCTATTATACAGGGTGTAACGTAAAGGGTATATGAAGCCGAAGGGAGTGTGTTCAGTATCGGTGACTGAACAAATTTTGTTCTACGACTTTTCGATTAAAAAATGAAAATAAATTAATGTCTCATACAAATCGATCAGCTGACCTGGTACGAAATGTATGAAAAGTCAATAAATAAATTCGCGAAAATCGAAAAGTCGTAGAACAAAAGTTGTTCAGTTACCGATACTGAACACCCTCCCTTCGGCGTCATATACCCTTTACGTTACACCCTGTATAGAAGACATCAATGTCCCTCCCTCTATGCCATTGACATCACATATTTAAATGTCAAACGAGAGGTTAATTGTTAATATTACTTAGGGAGACATGTACTAATTGTAAGTCACATTAAATGACAATGCCAGATTCTGCCCCACCATCAACCGCAAGTTGTACAAGATAACGAATAAATGTAAAAGTATCTCCGTTTTTTTATTAAAATTATTTGTTTAAATTGCGAGTCGAAAAAAACAGCTTAATTATGAATTTAGAAAATAGTAAGAGATCGAAGCGAATTATTAATTGTTTTTGTTATTCTTCTATAGGTGTTGCGAGAGTAGTAGAAAATGATACTGATTATGATTATGCAATATGGAACCTGTAATAAGTTCCCAACAAAATGATAGGTACAGCTTACATGGTCACGTAGTTTTGTAGGTGGGGCAAAGCTCCATTGAAATGTGGCAATGTAATTTTCATATTCAATTAGCGCAAACAAATACACAACGAAGCTAATTATTTCAGTAACTGTATCAGCTATAATTAATGGATTTGCTGACAAACGTCATAACAATGTTAATGCTATCAAAATGTGGTGTTTGGACAGCAAAATGCACTCAGGATTCTGTTTCAACGTTGATTTAAAACTTTTGAATGGGTAATGAACAATCTAAGTTTCCAGACGAATAATTTCTAGAAATATTCGCAGACACGAGATAAACTGTAAGTAGGTAATCCGTTTATTTCGCAAGAGCAAGACATAGGTACAGTCGAAGACAGAGATAAGTATACAGGGGGCCTCAATAAGGTTGAGATTTTCTCAAAAACTACTGGACCGAATTTAATAATTCTTTTACAGTTACATAGTATTAACCTTTATCTATCAAACGGTGAAAGAATTATTGCAATAGGTCAAGTAGTTTTTGAGAAAATCTCAACCTTAAAAACTCTCTTGTACACCTTTCTCTGTGTTCCACCGTACATATAGTGGCTAACAATATAACATATAGAGCGATTGAGCTGCCGTTGCGAAAAGGGCCTCAACTCAGCATAATGTTGTCGACAGGATGCCGGCAACCCTGGTATTCTGTTGGACCCGAGTTGTAGTCCAACGGGACCAGGTGACGAACACTCACTCCAGCTAGAGTAGAACTAGAGGACAACAGCTGACGAATTATATTCAAATAAAATATAAACTAAACTAAAAACTATATGTACAATAGGTCGGTTGAACTATCTGAATGACTTAGCATTACATTACAGATAGTTCAACCGATCCCCGTTGTCCGGCAACGTGCCCAAAATGCTGGCGGCATTTCCCCTCTGGATCGCTAGGCTGATCCTTTGGGCGAAATACAGGCCAACATTTTGGTCACGTGTGGACTCCACGAGCCGCCCCGACAGGTCTTTATAAATTTCCATGGCTCCCGGCCCCCACGGACCCAGCGTCTCTACCCCAAACGGCACAAATAGGTAGCCTCTGTCGAGGCCACTATACTTGCGCCGCTTGAGGGATTCAGCCACTGCAGCAGCGACACTCGCCCGTTGTGATGTTTCAGGAAGATGGGAAGGTTTAATTTTTTTTAGGTTAATATTATAATAGTTATTTCTAATTTTTATTATTGTTATATGAATAAATGTTATTTAATAAAATACGAAAGAGATGTAAATAGGAGGTTAGAGACGAGTCATAATGCAAAGAATTTAATCCCGACACCATTCCACCTGTGTTCCACCCTCTTACCTATAGATATCTCTGCCATTAAATAGCAATGCATTAACATTGCTGTGTTCAGTGTGAAGGGAAAGGAAGCTAGCAATTACGGTCACTGTAATGCCTCGTCATTTCATCTCAGTCTGAGGACTATGGCAGCATCTGCCAAACTTCTGGAGTTGTCTATAGGCGCTGGTTTACCAGCACAAAAAACTATTGTTCATTTACTGTAATTTTTGAATAAATTTGCGATAATATGTCTTCTAACGTCATTTACCGCTCTGTTATCCTTAAGAAACTTCTGTCACAAAAATCCGAGGTATTCACTAGCTACTCGAGCAAATCGGTTCCCTCCTTGAATGTTCATAAAAGTTCTCAAATCGAGTAGTAAACCTCAAAGTTTCTTACAGGGCTTCGCCACTTGGCTCTGCTAAAAGTCTCGGTATCACGACGGCCTAGCATGATTCCGACGAAACTTGGGCCATTGCCGGCAACTTTAATACGAGTTCTGCGGTATTCAGAGACGTTATCGTTATAAAATCGACGCCATGTTTTTCTTTCCCTCTTCACGTCTGGAAAGTCAACTGTGTTATCTTTACAACGTACAAAATTATCTTTTCCTGAACCGTTTACGTTTAACATAAAAAAAACAATGGCTCAAATTCACAAATCGTTCGAAAGGCTTTATTATCGAAATTGCAATAAAACGTTTGAAATTGAATTGAAAAAAGAGAACCTCTTCAATTATACTCGTATTAACAGTAGCAGGCAATCAACGGGAAAGTACGATCGGCCCTAATGATGTTTCGTTTAACGACAACAATAAAAATACAAATAGCCCTAGCGGCCATTCAGACGAAAATTGACTAAACGCGGCACGTGGTCCCCGCTCTTGGAGGGAAATAGCTGTGAGGATACAAAACATTTGGTGCCCTCCCCAACCCTCCTGCGAAGCCTTTACCCTCGGCTCAGTTGTGCGAGACACCTCGTCGGGAGCGGACGTCTCCTCTGCTTACGAACTTTATGTTACGTCACGCGATAACCCGAGGGTGGAATTCTGTAGATCGCTGATAATAAGTGCCCTTTACCGTTGAGATATAAATTGGATCTAGTATGGTGTTTCGATGATTTCGGTGAGATGGTGCGACGGAAGGAAGTCAGGCGTGTAGCTTTCACGCACATATGCACCACGTTACTGTGGGTGCTCACCTGTTTCAACGGTAAGTTTTAGCGTTATAAGGGTCAATTTGGGTGAAAAAGGGGTTGGGATTCGACACGGTTCGGTGGTTGCGTCCGTTATGTTGTGACCTTTTTAGTTTATTTCGATAACGTCTTGTTTTCGCAGTGATTTCTCAGGACCATACTTAATATTAGCACCCAAGTAATTTGGGTTTCTTTTAATTTGCCCATTTGAAGGATCCTTTATAAAAAAAAGGACTTGGGTGTTTTCGGTATCTTGTTAGGGAAATTCAGCTTGAGTGGGACGAAGTAATTACCTACAGTAAATGTTAAAATTAACCTTCGTAGTTTATGGGATCATAATTAAGTGGGTGTCTAATAAGGTATTCGGATCCTATAATTATTAAAATTACATTCTCATTCTTTGATTGCTCAAGCATGAAATTCATGTAGGTACTCGTAACATTTATAGGTAGATGTAAATTTTTAACGGGATTCTCTTTCGTTCTCTAGTTGTTGTGTTTTAATTTCTTTTATGTTTACGATTTCGACCAGTGTTTTGGTATAATTTTCGTTCGTTTCTCATTTCGCTCGTTTCGCTAATATAATTGTCAATTTCTTTTTAATACTTATTATTTTGCTGTATGTTATTTAAAGCAAAATAAATATCGAGTTATATTAGTTAAAAACTGGATATTTTAAAATTATCATGTAAGTATTAGGGCCACTAATAAATATGATCAACTTTTTGTGAAATTTTTGTTTTTTATGCTTGATATTTGAGATAATATTTTATTACATTTCTAAATAATAATCTTAATAAATTATTAATTTCTTTCAAATGTTGATAATAATAACGGTTGATTTAAAATTTTAATTGGACAGATCGTGACGAAAAAATACAATTCGTAATCAATGGGAACGATCTTACGTTGAAAAGTAGGTATCTTGGTACTCTACAGAAATTTAATTCAGAGTTGCCTTCCTAGAAATTTTTAAGTTTTAACATTGTCTAGAGGCGTAAATGTAATAATTTCATTCTGTGACCTTTTTACACTATCTCTGAACTACTTTACCAAGGTCGGAGGTCTAACCCAATTGTGGATCTGACATTGACAGCATACCATTCCCATTGCTATAATCCATTGTTCCGTTGCTGTGACAAGAATTTTTATATTACTAATGAAAGCCAGCAATGGAATATAGAAATGGGAATGGGCTTGCTGTCACAGTCAGTTCCACAATTAGACCAACAGTCAGCCATTTACTAATGAGTTTTCCTTGGTTTTAATGAAAATGAAAAATTTACTGCATACTCACAAAACACAAAATGAACCTAGGTCTGATAAAAAATAAAAAATATAATGTCTCCGTAGTCTACCAATTCGCATTGAGATCGCGTTTTGGATCATGGCCCCAGCTATACATATATATAACGGAAAGCCAATGGGAACATAAATGGAGTTGATGATGATTGATGAAAATAAAATATCATTGAATAAGGACTTAAAGGATAAAATAGGTACATTTTTTTCCAATAAACCAGCGAGAGAAACGGTATGCGCTATATCAAAGGATTACGATCCAGTATAAAGCAGATTATATGAACTTGAACCGGTTATAACTTCGCCTTTATTTTTACGCCTACATTTTTCTTTTGGTGAGTTTATGTAAGAAGGGTTTAATTAAGTAAACCTACTACTTACTGTTAAGAATCCTAAAGTCTAATGGAATTGATATTAGAAAAGATGATGATGATGAAAAAGCTATAAGCCTGTATGATCTTTTGGTGCATTTGCCTTACCAAAAAACGCAATAACAACTGTCAGTTTCGTCGTTCGTCCCTTTGCGCGAAAACCGGTGGTGGTGATTGTGATTCGAATTAGTCAGAAATGTGGTGCTCATACTTCAGAGAATAATTCGTGTTGGCAGTGTGGCTGGATGGTTCAAGTGGTCGTAGCTTTGTGACTTTTCAATTCCGTGAGACCAATCCAATCTCAGATTCCTAGTCGTCTCCCAGAGACCATGCCTCGTAGTAGGTGGCTGCTTCTTTCATTGCTTACTTATTCCTATTTATTTATTTAATTAATTGCCACATCACGAAGTGAGATTCTGCTAATTACTTTTCCCGGTAGAGTTTAAGACTTAGTTTTAGTAACAGGTATACTTTCATTTCCTATAGAAATCTCGATATTTCCCCATTTAGTTTATTTTTCTTTATTCTATTCTAGTTTTGTTTGAATGGCTTCTACTCTTATTCAAGAGATAATTTCGCCAAAGTCAAGTTATTTAGAGTATTCATATATAGAAAATTAAACGAATAAAAAATCAATCCGCCATTCCGAAATGATGGCGGATGATTTTTCTTTATAATTCGTTCATTGTCTATCTGCTTGTAACTTGTGAATTATTTAACTGTACACATTTCAACGACTTTAGTAGTAGCAATAATATAGAAGTTCATAATAAGGAAAATAATTCCGTTTGATAGGTCAAGAAATTGTTATTTTCGTTATAATGATAACCAAAATAGCTACTTCAATATTTAAAGAAATTAAAGTAGGCAACTAATTTACCAGTTCGGTACAAGTAATATAAATTAAACAATAAGTAAAAAAGTCTAACAGATATCTATTTGAAGCAAAAAAGTTAATATTTAATTTTCCCAAGTCTTTTTCAAAGAGAAAGTTTATTTCTTGTAAATATGAAGGAATTCCGGAGCAACGCCTGATTCCGCTCAGTTGGGAAGTTATCAAGTTATAATGTGATAAAGTATGTTGTGCAACTTCGGAATATTTTCGCCCCGTGAACTTTGAACGAGATAAACACCTACTCATTTATGTAATATTTATCTCTAGTCACATTATTTATTGAGACAAGTCAGATGTTATCGCAATATCGTCATTAATATCTACAATGGTACGTATGACTAAGTTTATTGTAGGGCCACTTTTTATTCAAATTCAATTCATCATCATCAGTCTATTTACATTGCTCCACTGCTCGGGCACAGACCTTACCTTACATCGAGGGAGATGGGGCCATGATGCACCACGCGGTCCCAGTGCGGATTGGCGGATTTCACATGCCTTACATTTTCTTCTTCTACGGACTTTTATTCAAAGGAACTTAGATTTTAAAGTTTAATCATTCAAAGATTTTTCAAAAGACTCGTATACAGGACTCTGGAATAGAACCTAGTCATTTTCGTTCAGAAAATCGCCAGTTTGTTTTAATACGTTAAATTTATAGCGTAGGTTTCTATTAATCCCAGTGTCTACAAAATGTAAAAGGAAAATTGCTTGATATTAAAGTTCCTAGAAGATATTGTTTTCCACGGATGTCTAACTAAGCCTATTATTTCACACGTTACCTTTACGAGACTTTTGAAGTTTTCGCACGAAACTACTTACATTAATACTGCTGTATCACGCACTGAGTCCAAACAGGGTTAAAACATAAGTTCAACTAAAGGGCGAATTTATGTAACTATTAGATTAAACAAGACAGCGGTAAATTTTCAACCAAACAATGTTTAGAAAGATGTATTTATAGACCAATTTCAACTATGTAAAATGAACGAGGTTAAAATAGAGGTTACCTCACAATGTTTTCCTTCAATATTTTGAGAGCAGTCAATTAAGAAGAGTAGTAGCATACAGTTGCAACCCTGAGGCACTCCTCAGTCTATGCGTTTATCTCAGTAGATGCTCGGATGTCTGTGATATGTTACTCTTTACACTGGATCACACCAATACTATTGACATTGCTATTTGACAGCAGAACTAGGTGAGAGGGTGCTGTCAACCCAGGCATACTCTGCCTGCACTTAATCAAGGATATTATCTAGCATTTTTGGAATTTATAAACCAAAGCTGTTCTATTTGATAAGACTGTTTATTGCTTGATCTTATTCTCCTTGGCAGTCCCCTAGTTCCAGAAAGACTTCTACCGATCTTTCCTAGATATGGTCTGTTGGGTTTTGGAGTAGCTCAGTTGCTCGATCCACAAATTTAACTGCTGGAAATTCTCTTTTTTCGATTCCAACATTAGTTACGGTACGGTAGTATAGGAAAGACGGAAAAAGCAACGTATCACTGAGGTATTTTATTAGCTATTAGGTATAATCATCGTTCAGTACCAATTTTGTTATTTCAGAATATTTTATAATGTGCCCTCATCATTGTGTCGAATACCGATTACTATAAGTCTCTTTATTTCTATTTCCTATTACTTCTCCTCTGGCTGTCTTCTTCTCTATCTCCACCTGTTACTCTTACTTCTTCTTTCACCTTCTTCTCTTATCCGTCTCCACTTAAACTCTCTCCATTTAAAAAAAGGGTGCAGTCCGTTCTCTAAACACTAATTTCACAGGTATTCGGGTTTACAGTACGGATGATTTGCAGCACAGCACCAGTGACGTCACAACTCATAACCAACCATGTTTATGGCTTGTCGCGTACAATGCGTGAGAGTTTATAACGTGTAATAAATAATATGGATTCTATATTTGGTTCGGTGGCAGCGTGGAGGTGTTATTTATATGCGTGTGTGGCTTACGTTTTGTCGCTTTTATAACGCGTTATATGCGTAAGGTTGATTGAAAATACGGTGCCTTGCGCTACCTTTAAGGGGTATTCTAGCTAAGGTGGCGCTACCAATCTTAATAATATCATTTATTTATTTATTTAAAATTTTGTCCAACATAACGGGTTGCCCCAAGGCAGTCATACTTACTTACATTATATATAAAATAACGTAAGTACATAAGTTCTTAGAATATTAATTATACAATAGACGAATGCAATTTATAGTTCTTCCTACCTAGCACACTCCCTCACTACACTCAACCAACTATCAGCAAACAAGTCACACTCATGGGCTGATTCTAGGAGTGCATTGATATCGGTAAGAGCGCGTACCAGCGGGGACTGTCTCCGCGCAACGGTCTGGTACGGCCAGCAGGCACTTAATTCTTTATCATAATTATTACGAAAGAAGAATCGACTGCTTATTTGGCATAAATATTGGTTAGGGGGCAATTCGTCCCAGTCCCAAACTGGTTTTTGGGATCAGTTGCCCCCTTCCCTAATTTGGTATTAGGAAAGAGTATGGCAGTCCCGTGATGAAGTTGAATCTAACGATACCTCATGCATCAAAGTCCATTACGTTTTGATTACAGGAGGTCACAAAAGAAGCGACATTCATACTCGTGAAACATTTTCTTTCGGCAGTCCGGGTTGACAAAAACCGTTGTATAAAACTTCCTTCTTATTTATTTATTTTATTAATGGACTCGACAGTTCGTCATTTGGCAATGTCATGTACAATGTCCATAATATTCCAGATATCATTGTCTTCTCTTTCTCCAGAGGAGTCGCCGTAGCATCGTCACACTGGGTATCCGCGTCTTCCTTTCTTCATCCAGAGGAGTCGCCGTAGCGTCATCACTCTGGACGAAGCAGGTCAACAGTCACGTTCACTTCCGAGCTAGTAGTGGGATAATTGCTTGAAACTTCAGATGTCGCATGAATTATCCATTTTTTTGTTTGTTGATATATCGTCTATATGCGAAAAACGGCAATATTTGACAATTTCTTGCATGGTCAATCGAACCGGATTTGTTCTGTGTTAGTATCCAAGTAAATATTTGGGTTTCAAGAGTAACTTAATTAATAGTAATAAAACCACAATATGTAATGCTAATCGACTGATAAATATTTTATTTTCATTTACCTAATTTATGATAAAATTCTGCATTAACGTTTACCCACTGAATCGAATTGAAATTCGTCGGGAAAAAAATCGCTTCGTATAAATTGTTTAACGTAACAGGCGTATTCGGAGCGAATTTATGAATTGATTCCGAGAATTCATCAATAATTCAGTTGTAAAAATAAAGCGGAAATGTTATGAGTGGAATTGTTTATCAAGGGACGGCTGTGCCTTAATTAAGTAGGCTGTTTGTGGTGTAATTGGCTGTGTTTGTGTTTGTAACGAAAATAATCATTTTTAATTGTTGTTTTGATTACCTACGTATTTATTGCGGGACTGATGAAATGAGAAGGGTCTTCTACTTTCTATCTCGTATGGTTTAGTGACCAAACCTATTGTCAGAGGTATTCAGGCCGCCCGTAGGCCTCTAGCGTGGCCTAACGACTGCTGCCGAACGACAGCAACCGGGACCAACTGCTGAATGTGCAACCGAGGCACGGAGGGGCTCAGATGAAAATGTTACTTAACTTGTACGATCGTTTTCAACGTGTACTCGCATCTGGACTACAATACATGTGTAACCCACCAATCTTCATTAGGCCGGCATTATTAATTATAACTTAGGTGGCAACTGATCCGACGAAAATGAAATCTGCAGATGACTTTACCACTTTTTAAATCATTGGTGGTAGACTGATCCGAATCAGAAGTACTTCCTAGATTCAAATTTATATATAAAAAAACTCTTTATTAACTTAATTTTCTTTCACAATAGGACCCGACAAATCGGTCGGGAGCGTGTCGGGTTGTGGGTGAAGGTCTTAAGCGATGCGAGCCAAATCGTGGCCCATCGATCAAACGAATCACAACTCATCTATTATGTATGTTGGAGCACCAACCTTATCGGGTATTGTACAGTGATTTAAGCGTCATCAATATGTTAGGGAGAAAATGTATTCGTGCTACTCATTTTTATATCGAAAAAATGTAAGTAGGTATACTCTTTTCAATCATTTATTTTTTCCTTTACTTATGATATAAGACCTAGCTTCTTGCCAAATTTCATGATTCTAGATCAACGGGAAGTACCCTATAGGTTTTGGTTTTCTTACATTTTCCTACAAATATGCGAGAAAATGCCATGAATAAACGGCAATATCTGTTGATTGTGTTAACGTAGAAGGTGGATTTTTTCACGGCTGCATGAGGTTGCAGACCTGAGTGTTTGGTATTAATTTTAACTTGATACGTCCACGCGTTTCTGAGATATAGGTCTTGACAGACAGACGGACAACAAAGTGATCCTATAAGGGTTCCTTTTTTTCCTTTTGAGGCACTGAACCCTAAAAAAGACAATAATCGGAACCATTTATTGTATCTCTACATCTCTATACCTACATATTGAGGACTACTTTTTTATTTCCATATTTACTATCGCGGAGGCCGCTATCATTACTATTCACATCCCCTCGAACTAGGCCATTAATTGAAGGACTGATTAAACGATTCGCTGCGCATAATATGCATATGCGGTCCAAATTATTTGTAGTGCATAAAGCACAAAGCGAGAAAACCCTCATTTCGAAGCACAAAAATCCGTTACCGGCCAAAAAGTCCGGAACAGTACCGGCACACCGGACCCATCGGACCATTAATACTAGGGATGCAAATGATAAACAAATTACTTTTTGTCAAAAAATATCGATGAATTTTGGTGTAGGTATTGAAGCAATGCTTCATATCGATATAGGTATAGCTGAAACTAGGATTCCATGCATGCTATGAGACCAGAGAAAACACAGAAATGTTTACAAAATACATCCAAACTCAGAAAAAAATGGTTATTTAGGTAACGTTCATGACACGACAAGGCTACCAGTCTCAGTGGAGGAGCTCCTTATTAAATAACAAATATTTGCATTTATTCTTGAAAATTGCGTTCACCCACGGCATTCGATACGTGACATAAGATCTCCTGGCCTTAACATAACAATTTCTGTGACACCCTGTGTTGCTGTAGCGACACTAACATTAATAAAACTTATACAGGATTTACACGAGTCGATTTTCGCCGCTGGAGCTGTACGGTAAAAGTCGTAACTTACTTTGCTATGGCGTTTGCGCCTTCTGTCCAGTCGATTCGCTATTTACACGGATCTAGTTCGCTAGTGTACAACTAGCTAACTCGGGTGACCCCAGAGCTGGCGCCTACTTCAGGCAAAGGCTGAGCCTCACTATTCAGCGGGGCAACGCCGCCAGCGTGCTGGGGTCCCGGCCGCGCAGTGCGGAGTTAGACGGCGTGTTCGGACTTTAATTGTAAATAGTATTTAGGTATTTCTTTTATTTTATCATGTTATTTAAATTGATTGTGTACAACTTGTGTTTATTTAAACATCGATATATCGAACCATCCGTGTTCGCAACCCTAATTAATACCGGCAAAGCGCACCGGACGTGTCCATTTGCAACGCGACATTAAAACGTGGGGTTGCGTTATCTTTAGCCGGAGTTACGCTTTTTGTGGTTCCGCTTACGCATAAAGTTACGTTTTTACCGTGATTTAAATTTCTTGTTTATTTTTTTACCGGCTTTTATCTGTCGCTGGTTATGTTTCCGGGATTGCAGGAAAATGGAATTGTGTGTTAATCTTAATGTTGAATAAAAAAATTCTGAGCACTCTTTTCTATACAGGTGTCCTTGAATTCATTCAACAAATTGAAACTGGGGGTTGACCTCATGATAAATATTGAATTGTTTTTTTAGTACTTAAATCAAAACTGCAATAAATTTAACTAAGTACGTCACATGTCACACAATGACCTTAGAAGTTACAATTAGGTCAAATTCTAGTAAAAGAAATCGTTGCAAACAATTAAAAATATCTTAATAAATACTCTGCCCTCCCTGTGGGCTACTCCTTTGTACCTTTCGGGGTAGAGACGCTGGGTCCCTGGGGGCCCGCGGCTCGGCGGCTGGTGAAAGAGCTGTCGTCGCGCCTGCGTGAGGCTTCCGGGGACAGGCGGGCTGGCGCGTTCCTCGGCCAGCGCATAAGCCTAGCCATCCAGCGGGGGAACGTCGCCAGCATTCTAGGCACACTCCCACAGGATGGGCAAATAATTTTTTTATTTTGTTATGTATTTGATAATTAATATAGTTATTTATTAAAATATCTTAAAATATAAAAACTCCAAAGCACAGTAACGATGCACATAAAATTATTATAATTTTTTTGATATTTTCTTGCATATGCGCTATGCGAAATGAAAATCTAAATGATAAATGGAGAAAAATTATCATCACGACCGGGATTATTAATTTTTTTGATAGTTAAATTTATTGTTAATATTTTTCCCCGAATTGTTTAATTTACATAAACGCTGTGCAGAATTAATGTATGTCACAAGCCAGCCATCCATTAAATTTTGTCGATTGAATTCTAGGCTGTGTTCATAAAACTTAACTTAGAATAGAATAGAATAGAATAGAATAGAATAGAATAGAATAGAATAGAATAGAATAGAATAGAATAGAATAGAATAGAATAGAATAGAATAGAATAGAATAGAATAGAATAGAATAGAATAGAATAGAATAGAATAGAATAGAATAGAATAGAATAGAATAGAATAGAATAGAATAGAATAGAATAGAATAGAATAGAATAGAATAGAATAGAATAGAATAGAATAGAATAGAATAGAATAGAATAGAATAGAATAGAATAGAATAGAATAGAATAGAATAGAATAGAATAGAATAGAATAGAATAGAATAGAATAGAATAGAATAGAATAGAATAGAATAGAATAGAATAGAATAGAATAGAATAGAATAGAATAGAATAGAATAGAATAGAATAGAATAGAATAGAATAGAATAGAATAGAATAGAATAGAATAGAATAGAATAGAATAGAATAGAATAGAATAGAATAGAATAGAATAGAATAGAATAGAATAGAATAGAATAGAATAGAATAGAATAGAATAGAATAGAATAGAATAGAATAGAATAGAATAGAATAGAATAGAATAGAATAGAATAGAATAGAATAGAATAGAATAGAATAGAATAGAATAGAATAGAATAGAATAGAATAGAATAACATTTATTGCCTATTAAGTATATACATATAAGAAATAAAAATTACAATGACAATTAACAAACATATAACTTAGGCAAAAGGTTTAGGCTTCAGCTGATGCTGACACAGAGTGCGTCAGTCATACTTATGTCTGTCTATCATCTCTGTTAGCATCTAACTTTATAACCTAAGGACGACTAGATGGAAATTGATGAAGCGGCGAAATTGTGGACAGGAGAACTAGCTTTTAGTTTAGTTTGAAACCATTAATTAAATACCATTCAAACCATTCTCCTTTACCAAAAGGGACTTCATCATCAGTCTATTTATATTGCCCCACTGCTCGGGCACAGACCTTCCCTTACATCGAGGGAGCTGGAGCCATGATCCACCACGCGGGCCCAGTGCGGGTTGGCGGATTTCACATGCCTTAGATTTTTTTTCTTCTACGGCATGCAGGTTTCATCACGATGTTTTCCTTCACCGTTTTTGAGAGCACTCGGTAAATGTACAGTCGAAGACAGAGATAAGTATACAGGGGGCCTCAACAAGGTTGAGATTTTCTCAAAAACTACTGGACCGAATTTAATAATTCTTTTACAGTTACATAGTTTTAGCTTTTATCTATCAAACAGTGAAAAAAATTCTGCAATAGGTCAAGTAGTTTTTGAGAAAATCTCAACCTTAAAAACTCTCCTGTACACCTTTCTCTGTGTTCCACCGTACGTAAATTTTTCCGTCGAAAAAACCGAGGATAACTCATTGGTACATGGCTGCCCTAGCTGGGAATCGTACCTGGGACCTCCATATTGCAAGTCCATTGACCCAACCACTGAGCCACCGAGCTCTCAAAGGGACTTCAGGTGACTGAAAATGCGACAAAGCTAAAATGTGACAGCTAAACCATAACTTTAACAGTACCGCAACTTCAAGAATACATTTACCTAATCAAAATGAAAATACGGAAAAAAAAAATACTATCACGCATTTGAACACAATTTGAACACATAAAATGAACACTTTTAACTTTCCAAAAGATCTTCATTCATATGTAAATGTAATAACATCATCGCGAAGTCTATATTTAAGGTTTTTCGTCCTAATAATAAAATGTTGAAACAAATGACTGGTCCTCAATTTCGCTGGAGCCTTCGTACCGGACCCTATCGTTTCTGACTTACGTACGCGGAATATTAAACTAACTTGCTTGCAAACTTTGTGTATTATAAACGCTTGATGGTTACGATCAGTTTTACATATTGACCCGTACAAGAGTACTCTAGATTCTATTAACAGAGACGTAACTAGGTTTTATGCGCCCCATACTAATTCGGAGAGAGCTCGGTGGCTCAGTGGTTGGGTCAATGGACTTGCGAGACGGAGGTCACAGGTTCGATTCCCAGTTAGGGCAGCCATGTGCCAATGAGTTATCCTCGGCTTTTTCGACGGAAAAACTAACGTACATTTACTGGGTGCTCTCAAAACGATGAAGGAAAACATAGTGATGAAACCTGCATGCCGTAGAAGAAAAAAATCTAAGGCATGTGAAATACGCCAATCTGCACTGGGCCCGCGTTGTGGATCATGGCCCCAGCTCCCTCGATGTATGGGAAGGTCTGTGCCCTAGCAGTGGGACAATATAAATAGACTGATGATGATGATGATACTAATTAGAAAATTTGCGCATCTGTTTTAGGTTCAGTCGACAGCACATCAAATCTA
Organism: Tachystola acroxantha; assembly: GCA_963506565.1. Lineage (NCBI taxonomy): Eukaryota > Metazoa > Arthropoda > Insecta > Lepidoptera > Oecophoridae > Tachystola > Tachystola acroxantha. Next base: position 2,624,069 of record OY735874.1, read on the forward strand.
TACTTATAATTTAGGTTGTAAAATATCCAAGTAATCTTGGATATTTTTTTTAAATAATAATTGTAACGTGTTTTAGAATGAACTGATGCCAAAACTTTTTTAAAATTATTGTCTGTATGTCTGTCTCTCTGTGTCAATGTTCGGGTATCAGGCGAAATATTTGGAAAACTAGAAACTTAGTACAGCGCAGTAACAACTTATTTGGACTTAAGTATTTATTACACAAAGAAAGGCTGAAAACTGTGCAGATGGAATTCTAGTGTCCGCGATAGGTTTCCCTGTGCTGCGGCTATGGTATATATATATGGTAATATGCACTCAGGCGATGGTATTTTGGCCAAAAATGAAATGGTTTTGTATAGGTAAGTGTGTAACTAATCGATGTTGAAATAGGGACGTTATCAAATCATAACGTTAATGTACCAGACTTGAAAAGACACAAATTAAATAATTCATAGATATTACGAGGCCAAAGGAACAATTACTTTATAAAGTGTTTAGAATTGCGTCTTAATTGTAGCTCAATTTCAATATAATTAAAACCAATCACCATTAATACCGTAATATTGATTGATTTCAAAGGTTCCAAAATAATGACGTGACTTTCATTATCAGTCGCTTCGATTTCAGGCCAATCTAATCACATTTCATGATTATTTATTAAAAAGCTTAATATTTACTACTTTTTCATAACATTTGTATTGTTTCTCTATTAGTTTCGCCGGGTCAGAACCCATTGGTCCCCTAATATTCGTCCCCCGGATTAAAAGTTGTAGATTCGGCCCCTATATAGGTGCCCATTGGTCCCCCGGCAGGAGACGAGGCAATATTAATTTATTTTTAAGGTACCTACTCGTCCCCTGCTCAGTCTTCGGCACCTGCTCAGGTACTTTTTGGTTCCCTGATAGACAACCAGCCATATTTTTACATAAATAGCGCTGACACAGTACATTTGTGAACAAAACTTTAACGAAATTAATTAAAATCGCCACCTACCGTATTATCACGGCCCATCACTGTGGTACTAATTAATTTTAGCGCCCCACAATAAAATGGCGCCCCACAATTATGGCCTATCTAGGTCCCACTAGCATCTCATTCCGATACCGCCTATAAAGGCAACGCTCCACCAAAACGGAAACGAAAGCCCAATGACGCGAAAACAGAACGCACGAACAAAATTCCAGATTTGTTTCGATTCGCTGCGCTAGAGTGCTGTTGAATTCAAAGAATGTTACTGTAACGAAAACGTGATAAAAGAGTGTTTTTAATCCGTATTAAAAACTCTCTTTTATCACGTTTTAGTTACAGTAACACCCGTGTGTGTTTACATATTTTTCGCAGTAATTCAAAAGGTTTCGGGTAATGATTGTGATGTAAAGAAGGCCGATAGCCATAGTTTCGTATGAGCTCGGTCTTACGACTGTCAAAATTGTATGATATCTGACAGTTGACCGAACTCCAACGCAGCTCGCACTCAAAACTGTCTATGACTATAGTCCGTCAACATCGTGCTTGCCGCGCGCTAGGGGTACAGGCATGGCGGGGGCGAGGGCATACGGTCTCGGAGGGGCTGTGGGCGGTGTGGCGGGAGTGCACGCGAGCGCGACGCGCACGGCTTTGTATAGAGTTACCTCGTCCCCGCCAACCCCTGTCACGCCGTGGGAGCGGCAAGCATGACGTTGACGGACTATAGGTATCGGCATAAGTTCCTTCATCTTCTCGGATTCGTCAACGGCAATCTTCTTTCTGGGTTCATCTGGTTCTAATACTACCACTTCCTGCAAGGCTCCAGTTATATGCGACATCTTTCAGCTCCTGTCAGGACGTAACATCAGCTGTTGTTTCCATTTCCAGGGACTGGAGTCAGGTAGATTTCGAGCATCGAGGTTCACGTCACCCGGGTGCTATTAGGACTACTCTAGAATAAGGATTATCTGGTTTTCTCAGAGCATGATTCAGCCAATGCTACTTGCGGATGGAAATATTCGATATTTCGAATTTCGGTATCACATAGCGCACTCATAAAAAAGACGACTATGGTCGAGTCAGTCTTCAACTGCTTCCCTTGCCCTGTACAGTGTAGCAGATATCGAAGTCTCCAAATGACACTACCGAAATCTGAATCCTTATTTTTTCCTACTTTGAATAGTTCCAGTAAGATGCCCATACATATCAATGGATGACCATGAATGATCATAATTGATTATTTAGCTGGTCTGGCAAATCTATGTCTTAATGTAGACGATTTATAAATTATTAAGGGGAAAAAGTCTTCTTCGTATTCTTGGGAGTTGCCTCTCCAACTAGTGAATGTTGTCAATCAGCTCTTTATATTTGGATCTATCATCTCTCGACGCTCGCGATGCCAGTCCGCTCCCGGAGGTTATGACCGACTTTTCCTCAAATATCCCGGCAAAAGTGCCAGAGTGAATATGGAAAATTGGTCATAAGTAGCACCGAACTGACCCATATAAGAGGCAATGTTCCGCTCGATACAATAGGGGTAGCATTCCGTCGAAATGAAATGGGATCGACTAAAACTAAAGCCCAATGATGCGGGTGAACGAACTAATAGAAACCCCCGGATTGTTCCAATACTCTACGCTTTGGGTATAATGGAATTTATAAATACAAAATAGATTTGTGCTTATTTTATATGTAAACAGTCATAGTTTCATTTTATCTTCAATATGATTCACCATTAAGGCACTATTTCTTTCAGGCCTTTAATGAATTTTCATAAATATATTATTTAATCTTTAGACCTGATATATAGTGGTTTCTATATTGATATTTGTTCTCTTTTTCTTGGTTGTTTTGCTAAATATTGAATAGAACATTTCACCTTAAAATGATTTTTCGCAGTCCATTTTTATCAGTATCAGTATAGCAGTATTTTATATGAGTACATACTTGCTCTGAAATTCTGGACATGAATATGCAAAGTGACCGTACTTCACATGAGTAGCTTGACCATTCTATGGCATTATAATAATGTTTTATGGTTCGGCCATCTTGCAGCTGACGTTAATGATCTTTATGGTAAAATATGGTAATTTTCGTCGAAGAAATTTGTGTCAGTCATATTTTCGTGAATATTTTTTATGTCATTATTAATAGCTTGGAAGAAATTGGCAAATGTCTGGATTATTTCTAACGTGGCAAAGTCAACATCATATTATGGGTAGATTAAAGTGATACTAAGGCTGATATTCATAGATGCCATTCGACTTTCAACATGTATCGCTGATACCGAATGTTTTTTGTGACGCTAACAACCTTAACATACATTTCAGAAATCCGTAGTCTCTTGAAAATGGCGGGAAACGACGGTTGCGAAATTATTTGATAATTTTCCTTTTAAAGTCTACAGGGGCTATTTTGTGTTTAATATCACGTTAAATTAATAGGAAAATGTTCGCGAATGACAGTATGGTGAAGTTATTGGATTATTTATGCAAGATCTGAAGTTTCAAGCTTTTATCAAGAGTTCCCGCTACAAGCTCGGGAGGAACGTGACTGTCGAGCTGCTTCGTCCAGAGTGATGGCGCTGCGGCGTCTCCTCTGGATGAAGACGCAGCTACCCAGGGTGAAGACGCTACTGCGACTCCGCTGGAGGAAGATAGAAGACTATTATAAATTGATTTTTCTGTAACATGATATTGGCAAATGACGAACTGTCGCGTCCATTAATAAAATAAATAAATAAATAAATCCGTAGTTCTTTGACACCTCACAATATAAATGAGTAACCCCAAAAAAGCTTTAATAACAGCGGTGAGCGACAAAACGACACTAAAAATCGTTCTAATTTATCAATGATAAACTGATGTCAAACAAACGAAAATAATAACTTTTCATTGTGATAAGTGAGAATGACAGAAAAGCCCGTAAACAGCATAATAAAATAAACTGGCGTGAATAATAAAATATACACCTAATGCCGCCATAAAGGCTAATCACCGAACATAAGCCTCCGATGTCACCCGATGATGAATTACACGAATTTACCCTTTGTGAATATCGATTGTCGATTATAAAGTGACATGTTTATCGGGCCTTTGTTCTGTGACAATAATGGATTTATGAATATTCAATTATGCTCATTACGGAAAGAAGTATTACATATAGTGGTTTTAACTTTTAGAAGAATGAAGGAAATAATGATAATAAATATATACTTATTGAGGAATTTGTTATCTCGACGTCTATCTGAAGAACTACTAGAAGAAAAATTGGCAATGCTTATTGTCGACAACTCAAACATCATTATCATCCTTCTCCATGGGGCATGATTTTGTGCAGACCGATGCATATAGTATTTTCTAGGTTTTTATTATCTTTTAAAATGTTATCCAAGGTCTAATAACAAATGATTCAAAATCCGGACACGGATCTATGATTTTTTTTATTCTATATTTTATTTAGGGACCTTTATACACATATATATGTCGGTCCCATCATATTCTAACCTAATTAACACATATCATGCTTATTATCTAGCCTATCGCCCACCAGTTCATATAGCATTTTGGCCGCTCCCGAAGACGGTTCGGCCAAAATGCTATGAAGCTCCCCCATATTAGAAGTATTATATAGTATGTATTAGATCTATGATAGTGATAAATTTACCTACTTTATCTAAAAAAATAAACAACAGTATTATAACCTTACTTAAATAGAAAGCAGAATCTAATATAATCTAAACCTAATCTTTCAAAGACCGAAGAATATGTATTTACATATTTGTATGCCTCGTAACAGGCTGAATACCATGACATTTTAATATAATTTTATAACATCTCATATTTTGTGTATTCTAACAAGTAAATGAATTTGATTTGATTACTTAAATAAAGTTTTATCAATGCACCGAACAAGTACGAGTATCTGTTTTCTATATAAATATTATATCAGCGTTATATAAATAACAGGAGTTTAAAGCGTGGTTCATTAAATTTTTTGGACATACGGACAGACAATGATTGAGCTGAGCATTAAAAGTTGTTAAAGGGTAAACAGGGCGATCCCCGGCGTGTTATTGATATTTGTTTTCTGTTGTTCCGCTGTTATTCGGTTTAATTTGTGTAAAACATTATTATTTATGTAAACATCACATGTATCTACATTTTTTGCAATTACGTACAAGATTATGATCTATGAGCCCTAGCACTCGACATAGACTGCTTAAATCATGTTATGTCACTTGAGCCAACTATTAAAATCTTAAAAAAATAATATCTTACAAATTATTAACTTTTATTAAAAAGCTATTGTACACAATCTTTATTAGGATACACACTATTTTTTAATATACAATACATGGCATAATTGCGACAAGCAAAGTTGTAGTTCTCAAATGTGCCAAAACTGCCGTTTTTCGCAATTATGCGAACTACAACTTACCGACATTGAATCCCGTTATAAATAAGCATTTTAAAAATAGTATTTATTGTAATAAACATTATGTACATAGCTTTCTTAATAAAATTGGATTAAATTAAGAAGATATTATTTTTCAAAGATTGGCGGCGCTAGTTGGCTCATGGAAGGCCCTCAACACTTATTCTTTCCCTCTTGAGCTACAGAACCCTGAAAATAAATAATAAATCTTCTTCATTGTAGAAACCGCTGAAAACATAAATAATTAGAAGGTAACAACTCAACCGAAACGTGTCGTAATTCAGTACCTTAACACCAGTACACTTAATTCCATTAAAATCACCAACGCACCTCACGTAAATGGATTCTACGAAAATTCCAAGAAATCAAATTACTTTTGAATTAATCTGCCCATTACGTTGCTGTAAATGCTTTTCGTTACGTTATTTATTTATAAGTCAGCTTCTTGCTTTCAAGAGCCGGGAATGGCGTGTGAAATAAAGTGTGGTGGCCATATGGTTGCCAACGAAATATAGGACAGGTCACCGTTTGGATTTATACATACGTATCTCTACGCTACATTTCCTCGAATCGCCGAAACCAGTAACACATTACATAGGTAATATTATATAGGTCACATTGAGGTTGAGAACCCCACCCTATGTCAATAAAAATCTATAATGAATTACCAATAAATATAAAAAATGAAAACAACAATACAAAATTTAATAGAACATTAAAACATTTTCTTATTGACAAATCGTACTATACCGTCGCTGAATTTTTGGAGGATAAAATGAAATAAATTAATTAATTAACTACTTAATTAACTTATCGCCGCAATGTCTGCCTCCGTCATTCCATGTTGCTGTGCCCTACAGGGTGCATGTGTCATAATTTTAAGACCTAATGTATTAATGTACATTCTGACATGTGTATGCAATTAAATAAATTGAAATTAAGATTTTTTTTTAAAAACTACTTGGCAGATTGTAAAAATTATTACACTACTCAATAGTTTATTGTACACAATAATATGTAATTAAAAAGAATTTAAAAAGTCGATGGAGTCGTTTTAGAGATTTTTTTTATCCTCATGTAGTTGCGTTACGTTAATACGAACGATGACTTTGTTGATGCAACTTACATTCTAAACTTTATTGTTGGTTACATTACAAGGTAACCTCACAAATATAAAATGTATTAGTAAGTATATTTTTATAAGCTCGCTACAGTATACCGAAATACCCTTCACCGGTGGAACGCTATAGTTGATGCTCCCACTTCACTTGGCTATTCATATTTGCATATTTGTTATACTTGCCATGTGTGTTTGGTATGTGTAACATAAATATTCGTCTTATTTGCCTATTCGTCACACAATATGTTGACAAACGTATCATATTATGATACACATACCAACCACACATGGCAAGTATAACAAATACGCAAATATTTGACAAATACGACAAACATCCAATAGCGAATACGAATAATCAAGTGAAACTCAAACACAAATATGATTATTTATCACACTTTAAATGATGAATCTAGCAGAGAGAAACATGCTAAGATCAAGTTTATATTTAGTTACATATATAATATGAATTGCACAGCGCATTGGTCTCTAAATCTAGTTTATCTTTTCGTTAACATATTTACATAAACAAACAAAAAATGATATAAAAAATTTAAAAACAAAATACTTAAAAAATAAAATTCTAAAAATGTAGGTACCTACTTGGACGCGGTATTTCAGCTGTGACTGGTCTCTACCAGTCACAGGTAGAACACCGCGTCCAAGTCGCTCCCATGCGGCAGGGTGCCCAAGAGAGCGGCCGCGTTACCTCTTTGTATGGCCAAACTTATTTAGTTACATCTTCCTATTCTACTTTCTCTTCCATTCTTTTCAGATTTGCATATTATCTGACATTTTGCGTATCCGATATTCTTCGTGCTTATCGTTTCATCTATCATTCGTTTGGTCCCAGATCAATGCTCCATTAATCATTAACTTTGTAACTGTTTCCTGACAATCGCGTCAGTCATTGCCACCCTTATGAAACATGAAGTGTGTTCCGCGTTAGTATGACGTGTATGTAATTACTTAGCGACGTATCGCACAGTCATGCTCTGTCATTTTCGCTAACGCTGGCCTCTGCTGAGTCCTTGTTAAGGATGAGTCGTATTTCGAGTAGCGAGACTTTGGTTTCTTCAATTAGAAATTCCTGGAAATTCTTATATTTTGAAGATAAACAGGAACTATGTTTTGATATTTTCTTGCATATGCTCTATGCGAAACGAAAATCTAAATGATAAATGGAGAATTTTTTTTATCACGACCGGGATTCGAAACATCGCTGCACGCTCTATTCCAACAGAGCCATCGTGATATAATTTTTTTTTCTCCATTTATCATTTAAACGGGAATTATTTTAGGAACGACAGCAGATCAATGTTAACACTTGCAGATTACAAATCTTACGACGCAGATAATAATAATGGTTAATGTGCTTTGGGTTGTACACACAAAGACAGAGATAAGTATACAGGAGGCCTCAATAAGGTTGAGATTTTCTCAAGAACTACTGGACCGATTCTAATAATTATTTAACAGTGTATAGTTTAAACTTTTATCTATCTAACAGTGAAAGAATTATTGCAATAGGTCAAGTAGTTTTTGAGAAAATCTCATCCTTAAAAACTCTACTGCACCTTTCTCTGTCTTCGACCGAGTACAGTATGTTCGGAAAGAGAACCGGCGGCTTATTTGGCAACACTTTTTATTATTAAAATAGTCAACAAACGTTAATTTTATGTCACTATCTACAGCTTAATTTTAATAGCTGTTAATATTAACATCCAGCCAGAGATAAAGCTCTGCGCATCCCACACTGCACGAGCACAAGTCGAGTTAGCGATCGACGCAACGCCGCGGAGCTGTCACACTAATGTCAAACGTCATGTAATAATGTCACTTTGACAGCTCCGCGGCGTTGCGTCGATCGCTAAAGCTGACTCGTGCTACAAGGGCAGTTCTCTTTCCGAGCAGACTCTACGAGCAGACTATCTATGCGCCAATCTTTGTGACGTGTCTGAATATAGAGACTTCACCCGCCCTCTACCTCAGATCTCCACTGCTGATACTGCGACTTGTGACTATATTCAGATACGTCAACCAGTTTGACGCGTGAGTGCTGAGTTTACACTGATAAATACAGGGTGATTTCGTTTTAGCATAATGTTAGTTGAAATGACTTAAAAGAGACTTTTCAACTAGGGCACAGTTGAATTTGACTGTTTATGAAATATATTGCCATGTGAAGAGGTAGATAGAGGTCAAAGAGTAGGTGTAACACATGATAATAATGATAAATTTTCTCAGAATATAGGTAAACCTGTTGTTTCTGACAGCGTATTCTATTATAATGCAGACATAAATAATAACAGAGGTGAACAAACAACGGCGATTAATCCTAAATAAACATGTATTGAGACTCTTAAGGAAAACAAAATATAAAATGTGAAAATCAAACAAGCAGGAATACAAATAATGTAGGTACGCGTAAAATTAAACTCAAAAATCGAAATCAATCAAAATATACTTTATGAAATCTCTGCGAAAGATAGCTACGATACTGAAAACAGTAACAAATGCAAGTCACGAGTTTTAAGGGCATTTCGTTACGGAACATGATCCAACGAAATTAAACAACATAAAAGCGCTACTGGAATGAAAGCATTCATTTCCGCGGATAAGAGACAAGGAAAAATATTTGACTTGCCCAAACACAAACATGCCTCTATTGTGCTTGCCCTTAACAGCTTATTTCACATCCCGCTAAACTGTAGCGATATTCGAGAATGCTTCTTGCGTGACTTTTATGTATTCCGTTTAACCTCTCGGCTTAAGTAGTAAGCGGTTAGCGCCTATAAATATTTGTTTGATTTGAAAAAATATTTAAAAATATTATAAACTTCAGACGTCAAATTTAAAAATTGTGAACATGGGATAAATGTGAGGAACATGAAGAGATTGATGAATGTGGAGGAAGCGAGAGTGGTGGACCCGTGGTAAGTCGCTCTCTTTGCTTATCATCATCATCAGTCCACTGCTGGATGTAGGCCTCTCCCAAAGCACGACACTCAATCCGTTTCTTGGCCTTTTGCATGCAGTCTCTGCCGGCCACCTCTCTCTCTCTCTCTCTGCTTATGCCTACTAAAACAGATGTGAGTTTATTGCCGCTCGTTGCACATCGGTAGTGACGGTGACTTTGTTCAAGGTGTACAGCCAATCATTCTATACGAGAAGCCTTTGGGCCAGTTACACTCAGAAATCGCTGAATGCCCTGCACGTCCAGTACAATAATGCTTTCAGGATTACTGTTGGGGCTGCCTCGCTTCTGCAGTCTGGTATGTTAGCTGAGACGCGCACTGACGGGTTCCACGCAATCATGCGTAAGAAGTGCGCGTCTCTGCTCTGCAGAGTGCGACGCAGCGGCAACAGCATTCTGCAAATGATAGACGGCAAATACGACTGACGTATTATTAAAAACATGTGTGATGTTGCATGTCTTAGGTTAGTTACTAATATAGTGTATAGGCTAACAAATATTCAATATTTGTTAATCGGTAATAAAATTATTATTATTATACTCGTATTTTATTGAATTAAATGAATGTGTCACATTGGTGTTCCCTTGCATTTTGCTATTTTCGGCTTATTTCAATTTGGGAGCACTCTCCCTATTCGATGTCTATTTAGGCCATCCCTGGCCTTCTCTAGTTTTATCTTTGCTTCTTTAATATTATTATATTCTTCATATTGATTGATTATAGGAGTCAAATGGACTGCTATATCCGCTCAACTTTCATGATTTGAGTCAATAAAGTAAACACTGGCCCGTTTTTTACTCACTATCTTGCTGACGATCAGTTACGGAAAAGGGAATTTTTAGTGCCACGTTGACACAGTTGACCTCACCCCTTTTTTAGTTGACAATAAAGGAACTTTCCAGGTTTTTTTGTCTTGTTAGAGAGGTTTATTGCAGTTTTAGTTTGTCGACGATACGTTCGAGGAACTCTTTCAAAATATGAAAGAAGTTGTGAGAGAAATAGAAGGAGAGATTCTTAGTCCAGTAAGTATAAAAGTGGACGCTATCGCTCGTCTTTGGGTATGAGTGTCAACTGAGGAATTAAAATAGAGAAATAATGAAGTGGAGAAATATAAGTAAATGTGGAACATAGTCCCAAAAAAGAAGATGGTGGTCCGACGACAATATACGACATTATCAGTATTACAGTTACTGATGGTTGAATAAAAATAGAAAATATTGCAGACCCAAATTATATACCTACTTCTAATAGAGAGTATAATTTCATGTTCGTCGAGCATGGCATAATAAAAATAGGAGCGCGTCATCGTTAAATCATGATTCTAAACGAATGTTAGACATGGTTGTCGGAATACTATTACTATTGTCCGATAGATGGAGTTGCGCAACATACCCTTTAGTATGTATATTACGATAAAGATTTTCGGTGGGCGGGGCGTGGCCTGTGGTGGCTCAGTTGGTAAGAGCGTGTCATGGAATGACAAGGTCGCAGGTTCAAGTCCTGCCCACGGCTAGAATTTTTTCTTCATTTTCAAAAGAGAGTATATATACGAGTATACGCGTATTACACTGGTTAACAAAGAAAGGCTTAACGATACTAAAATAAGTATTCTACCAGTCACTGTTTTAGTAGTCTGACCTTCAAACCGACCGTTTACGTAGGAGTATACAATGTCTGACTAAAGGATATGTACAAAATCCTAATTATATGTCATAGAATTTAAATATTTCAGTGATAGTTTCTTTGCCTTCATGTCCTAAAACACATTGTCATGTACAATGTTATGTTCTATACACATAATATAAAGTGCTGAAAGGCTGGCAGCTTTTCACTGAATGCCAAGCTTATCCTTTGAGTGAGGTAAGCTGGCCAGAGGCGAGGACCAGTTCGTGTGTCACGAATTTCCTGAATAAGAATATGGCATACGGAAATTGTAACCTTGTAAATTATCTTGTTATCTCTTTACATACATTAGTAAGTTAAAAAAGGAATTAAAGACTTAAAATACTGACGATTGAGCCTTCGTTTCAATGGCATTGCAGCCATCGTTGCCAGAATGTTATTTTGTCACTTGTTAACATTTATATTTACACTACATTGAAAAAAGGTTCCAACTGAGGAGAAAAAGTGTTTAAAAGACATTGCCACATTTCAATTCCACCTACAAAACTACGTGACCATTTAAGCTGTACCTATCTTTTTGTTGGGGACTTACAGGTTTCATATTGCATAATCATAATCAGTATCATTTTCTACTACTCTCGCAACTCCTATAGAAGAATAACAAAAACAATGAATAATTCGCTTCGATTTCTTACTATTTTCTGAATTCTTAATTAAGCTGTTTTTGTCGACTCGCAACTTGTACATGACTTTAATTTAAACCAATAATTTTAGGGAGATTTTTTTACATTTATTCGTTATCTTGTACAACTTGCGGTTGATGGTGGGGCAGAATCTGGCACTGTCATTTAAAATAAACACAATCTAATGCTTACCTATGTACTTGAAATAAAGACATATAAATTCTGATTCCACAAGAAGACTGTTAATAATTTCATTTTAGAATGGGAACCGCATGTTTCCGCTCTCCGATCAGCATACATCTGAAAAATATTACCCTTCTCGTTGCAGCAGTCGGTTAATAAAGAATTACGAATAACATCTACGTCATTCGGTGGTTGTTGTACCTAAATGTGACCTTTAGTAAAGGTGACATCTGATTGGGTATTTTTTTCTATTATAAATTCAAAGCTCCATTCAAAGCTCCACTTAATATAAGAGTCAAATGTCAAGAATAATAAGTATACCTACTACCTACGCCGACTGTATTTGAATTTCAATTTCAATGATTATTTACTCGTTTGTTCATGTATTTCATATGAATCACGATACCTAAAATACAATCAATATTGAATTTTATGAAACTATTGAGCTTGATAGATGGTATAATAAAATGAGGTAGCACACCCCACAAACTAATACCGCATGCGTCGCATTGTGAGTACAATGGGCAGATTTCTTCGGGAGTTGAGGTTCGTTAAAGATATAACGATACGTAAGACTAAAACGTACGATCTTCTACAACTGATTCTTCAGGGAAAGATCCAGGGCAGAAGAAGGCCAGGTAGAAGGAGAATATCATGGCTCAGGAACTTACGCCAACGATACGGCAAGAGTACCAGGTCTCTGTACCGTGCGGCGTTGTCGAGAGTGCAGATTGCCATAATGATCGCCAACCTTCGTAAGAAGACGGCACCATAAGAAGAAGAAGAAGACTAAAACAGAAAGGCATTAATGCAAGGATTGCTTTTGTAGTTACATCTATGAAAAAATCTTAGTACAAACTTATATTTGCAGTTGATCAAATAATTGCGAGGATGTATGAGCATATTATTTTGGGATCGGCAAAGATAAGTAAATCCCATATTTTATATACTTAAGCCAATGATACACTAGGGGACAAATGTCCTACGATATGTATCGGCGACATGTCAAGCGAAGCCGGCCGATTTCGCCTGACATATCTGGCGACATCGCGCGACTTATGTCCGTAGCGACGTCAGGCGTAGCGCGAAGTCCGGCAACGTCGCGCTACTTCACCCGACGTCCCTGGTGACACGTGTCGCAGGACATTTGTCCCCTAATGTATCCTTGGCTTTACTTTACAGGTTTTTACTTTATTTGCAATGTCAAAATAAAACTAAACTAAACAATAATAATACCTACCTAAAAATATAGTTGTTTCTTAAATCGAGTTTACCTATTCGTTAGAGCAAAATTACGGGGATAAATTGCGTTGCACGGAACGGTGCGCGTGTCCGATAGCCGACTCGCACTTGGCCGTTTTTTTTTAAACATCGCTAATTTGATCATCGTATTTCCTTCACGATCTGTCCCTGCCGGCCCATTCACCAACATTCGTTCGATTTACTTATTTCGTTATTATTCCTTCAATAATCCGCATACTTGATCTGATGTTAGCTGTACCTACTTAATTGTATAGATCATTTCACGACTAATCACATGGATAAACTTCCTATCTTCCTAATACAATGTTATCTTAAAAAGCGATCGATTAAAACGTTAAAAGTTAAGACATATCTTCCGATCGAATGAAAATGACAAAGAAATTACGTGATGTCTCAAAGAAAAATCTAGATCGAGTCACGAAACCCATTAAAACTTTCCAATAGAGACATGAAAAATGAAAGCACTTTTACATTTATCCCGCTTCGGAACAGAATCGCGACTTCATAATGCTCATGACTTGCTTAAAACACCTACTTAGTGGGAAAACTTCGAAGAAAGTTGTTTTCATGTAAGTAGCTATCTTTTTCAGCTAAATGTATTAGGTATTATGATTGATTGGCTCGCTAGTTATAGATAAGTGGGTGTTATGAAAATTACTTGTAATAAGCAAGTTAGTGTTGTCGTGCTCATAGTTATTTCTTTTCTTTTCTCGTGTGGTTTAGTGACCAAACCTATTTGTCAAAGTCCCTAGTGGACCTATGGGTGCTGTCTGAAAATCAGCGCCGCAGCCATGTACCGCGTGGCTGTGGCATTATGCTGAGGTAGTCGACCCCTTCCGGCGCTGCACATCAATGTTAGATTAGTTAAGGAGTTTTAATTTTTGTGTTTGTGCCTGAATAAACGTATTTTCTTTCTTTCTTTCAAAGTTATTCAGGCCGCCCGTAGTCCTTTGACGTGGCCTAACGACTGCTGTCAAGAGACAGCAACCGGGACCAACTGCTTAACGTGCTTTCCGAGGCACGAAGGGGCTCAGATGAAAGTGTCACTAGCGATCACCCATCCAGGTCCTGACCTCGCCCAACGATGCTTTACTTGTACGATGGAACAGAGAGAAAGGTGTACAGGAGAGTTTTTAAGGTTGAGATTTTCTCAAAAACTACTTGACTTATTGCAAAAAGTCTACTGTTTGATAGATAAAAGTGAAAACTATGTAACTGTAAAATATTTTTTGAATTCGGTCCAGTAGTTTTTGATAAAATCTCAACCTTATTGAGGCCCCCTGTAAACTTATCTCTGTCTTCGACTGTACGATCGTTTTCAACGTGTACTCGCAACTGGCCTACGAGACCCAGCTCATAGTTGAATCATATACAATGCAAGTGTGAGCGTATACACTGGAATGATATTTATAAACCTTATTTTTTAGTGGTAAATGTAATTCCTTTTTATTATTATTAAATAAAGTGCCGCAGTATGACACTTTATTCACATTACGATCTAGCCTAAATACAATAAGACTAATAAGTAATTTGATTTTGACCTAAATTTCTATAAATTGGCACTTATATCTAAGAGTTAGTCCAACGACATTACTTAGAGTCTATTAAGGGCGATCACTTTGTTCACGTGTCTTAAAACACAAATTATAATATGGCATATCTTCATCTTGAATATGAATATTTTTTTAATAGATAACTAATTAGGTATGCATGCTAATTATATTTCTATTAAAAACTTAACCTTAACTTTTTAAAGGAGTAAGAATGTAAATGTCTCGTGCAGCATAGGCTATGTCAGATTCAGATAATTTAAGGTACTGTTATAAGGTTCCGTACCTACAAAGGAAAATGACCCTTATAGTGAAGCTTCTGTTTACGCCAATCCTTATCTAACAGCTATTTTTGCTTATACCAATTTTCCTCCTGCTAAATAAATAATACCACCCATAAAACAATGAATGGAGACAATATATTTTTTCTCCGTGCAAATACATGAAAATGTCACTATTTCGAGACACCAATTTTCTTGAAAGCACGACGTCTGACATTTGATACGAACATCGAGGTCAGGCTAATACGTGCCCATAAGCATCAAGTCACACTGGTGACGTGACGCGACGCGAGGGAGGAGACTATACGGCGACGACGATTTAGTCTAAATACGTCATCCTACTCAAATATTGTGCGTCTATATTGGAACCCGGCAAGTTTGTAGTAGCTCCAGCCACCCTCGTTATCTCTCGCGTTTGAGATAAATTGGTAGCAAAATCAGATGGGACCGTCAGTCCTATCAGATTTTGCTATTCTAGTGAATGGGCGTGTGTGTTAATCTATCGCGTTGTTGAGTTTTGTATAAGACTTATACTATAAGTAGTTATGGCGCATAGATTGATGGACCACTGGCACAGACCACTTATTCAATAGACATGAAATCGGTACAAATTTGCAAGCGAAAAATTCTGTGAACGATGTTACACGTGTCGCGAAGCAATTTTGCGCTCATATGCGGCCGGACACAGGCGCCCTCCTATATAGTCTATGGGGTAAGTGGTCTGTGGCCACTGGTAACCCAATTAATTGTTTTGTGGTCTTTCCTAAGCACGCCGCGTTGCATCGTCAGCTTGAATTGACCCTAAGTATCTTACGGTTTGTAATACGAGAAACTTTGTCATCTTTTGAGATGCTCTTAGCAATCATACTTGGAATACTGTACCTAAGTATGGTACTTAAGCCTTTCTAGAGAAATGGTAGGTAAACAAAATGTTATTATATATATTTATACATTTCAATATCAAAAAAAAATAGAAAAAATAGCCACCCATATAGAGGTTAGGATCCCAGAGTGAGGAACCTCCTAACAATGTCTGCCGTGTCCAGCAGCACTGCCTTCTGCATCCGGCTCTTGACCCAACTGTCTAGCGAGAGTCACTTAATATTAAAATTATTGGTTTAAAATAAAGTTTTGTACATCAAACGAATAGAAAAATCAGCTTAATTAACAATTCAGAAAATAGTAAGAAATCAAAGCGTTGAATTCATTGTTTTTGTTATCATTTTCTACTACTCTCGCAACTCTTACTGATTATGATTATGCAATATGAAACCTGTAATAAATCCCCAATAAAATTATAGGTTCAGCTTAAATGGTCACGTAGTTTTGTAGGTGGGGCAAAGCTCCATCGAAATGTGGCAATGTCATTAGTAGCCACGTCAGAATCTCGTCTACAAGTAAATAGTTATTGTCCAATGTTTGTATAAATATTTGAGAAAACCTCAAACGTTTAATAATATCCTCTAGAGCTTACATTTAACGTACAAATACTTACATTAAAGTTTGATTAATATTAAATTGGCTCTAAGTGCCTGTTAAATTATTCCATGGAATCAATGTTTTAGTTATTTAGTTGGTGAGGTTATTAGCAAAATACATCCCAAAGGATTTGATGATAGATTTAGTAAAGATACCTATAGGTAGTTTATTATAACAGCATTTCAATGATATGAGAACACTAATAGAATTTTTTCACGGCTGCATGTGATTGCAGACTTGAGTATTTGGTATTAATTTCAACTTGATCCGTCCACGCGTTTCTGAGATATAGGTCTTGACAGACAGACAACAAAGTGATCCTGTCTTCTTCTCTTCTTCTTCAGCATACAGCAGCCCACTCCTGGGCATATGCCTGTCCATGAATCCTCCATGTGGCCCGATCCCAAGGTTGTCTGGTCCACACCGAGCCAGCAGCCCTTTTGATATCGTCGGACCATCTGGCCGGTGGTCTGCCCACGCTTCTTCTACCCGTCCGGGGTCTCCACATTAGATAGAACGCACTTACCTATCGACCATCGTTTCGGCGCCAGAGGTCGCACAGGCCCATTTCAGTTTGGACACTCGTTTGCCGATGTCGGTGACACGAGTCCGTAGGCGGATGGTCTCATTTCTCACTCTGTCGTGTAGGGATATACCGAGCATCGTGCGTTCCATGCTTCTTTGTGCAACCTGTGCACCATTCCGGAGGTTAGAGTCCACGAAGTGATCCTATAAGGGTTCCTTTTGAGGCACGGAACCTTAAAAATCACAAGAAACTCCAATTTGATAAGTTCACTCTCGACACAAACAAGGGAACGAGACCAGTAGCAATCATGCAAATGACGAATGTCGAGTTTCCATTGCAAATCCATCGGCACAGACAGACAAAGGGACAAATTCATACAGATCATTAAGCTGTTGTTGTCAACTGAAAATGTGGATAGACTGAATACGATTTTGTCTGAAAAGGAATACTTAAACTAATAATAATAAAGAAGAGTTTCGACCAACATCTTAAAAGACTTTCGCTAGACAGTTGGGTCAAGAGCCGGATGCAGAAGGCAGTGCTGCTGGACACGGCACGTATTATGAGGAGGTTCCTACTCTGGGATCCTAACCTCGGTAAATAATTTAAATAAGAATCGAATTGAATAAAGACATAATAATAAAGACGGGAGTAGCCCACTTTGATGGATGCCTCTCGACACACTTAGCAGCTCACACCTTGCTCTCAGTTGTCTTTCTGACAACCATATTGAAGAACCTGTTCATCAGTGTGAAAATAATTATGCAATAATCACAGAATAGTTTAAAATGTTAATATGTTAAGGTAGTTTTTGTTTACAAAATAATACACTTGATTTGAGCTTTAGTATACGTTACGTTATTAATAGGTAACTAAGGTAGGTAGAGGGGCTCGTAGTCCAGTTGCGAGTACACGTTGGAAACGATAGTACAAGTTAAGCAACATTAGGCGAGGTCAGGACCTGGATGGATGACCGCTAGTGACTCTTTCATCTAAGCCCCTCCGTGCCTCGGAAAGCACGTTAAGCAGTTGGTCCCTCGGCAACAGTCGTTAGGTCACGTCAGAGGCCTACGGGCAACTCCGACAAATAGGTTCGGTCACTAAACTACACGAAAAAAAATGGTAAGTAATATAAACTAAAGTGTAATTATTTAAAAAGTGCAAATAGTTAATAACAAAGACCGATGCAACTCCAGCGATCCCGCGGGTGTTTTAAGATCACAAGAAATTACACGGTACCTAGTTTTTGGTGTTGGGTACAAGTTATAAGTTATTCCGTTTTTATGGCAGCTTTTTATTGTATGAAAGAGAAAAAGTATGCTCGCTTCTGTGTCCGAAGATTTTTTTGTGCGGTGGAATACAGAGAAAGGTGTACAGGAGAGTTTTTAAGGTTGAGATTTTCTTAAAAACTACTTGACCTATTGCAAAAATTATTTCACTGTTTGATAGATAAAAGATAAAACTATGTAACTATAAAAAATTATTAAATTCGGTCCAGTAGTTTTTGAGAAATTTTCAACCTTATTGAGGCCCCCTGTATACTTATCTCTGTCTTCGACTGTACATATTTATTTATTTTTCCATGAATACATGAATTTATTTATTGCCAAATTATTGGTCATATTATAGGTACCTAGTTTTACTAGTTCATATCTCATAAACCGTGTTTCTGACACTTTTTCACTTCGTTAAAAACGTTAAGTTTCAAACGTTAGCTTAAACCATGGAATAACTTTAACCCGGCGTCACGGGGGCTGGGTCAAAATGACCCGCGCGTTTTTAATTTGCCTATAATTTTGAAACTATTAATGTAAAGTTGCCGGTCTTCTCAGTAGCTGGAGTTATTGAGTCCCTCTACATGTTTGTGTCATGAAGTCCGACCGACTGTAACCATGTTGGGAGCTACAAGTGCCGTAATTTGGAAAAGGTAATTATGACCCATGCCTGTATTCAGTGTAACTATTTTACGCCATTTTTCTCAAGTGCGGTTTAGTGATTTATTGTTGTTTTAGTGGCTTATTATTTGTATTACTGTATTTTCTTTTGTGATTTTAACCTGTCTTTATTTTGACGCTAGTTATATAATAATGGACCGTGAAGAACGACATAGACAACGTATTTGAGCGATTTTTGAAGAATTTGATTCGGATATTACGCCGTCTGATCAGGACTCTGGAGAGGATGAAGAATTGAGCCTAGCGACACAGAGGAAGAGGTTTCGGATACTGATGACGAGGGGCCGCTGACAATAATTAGAAGTAAAACCGGAGATCAACACCTACTACAATGCAAGCAAATGATGCAACAAACATATTTGTACTCAACATATTATACCTTTCTGTGCAGATGTATTTATAACAATTATTAGTGTTTTGTTTATTTCTCATGTTAGTACTTTTATAAAAAACTAGGTGTTGCATGGTGCGCGGGCCGCGCGCGGCCCGCGAGACTGCTTTGTTTTCGTGTTGTAGGCGCCGCAACTAAATAAATATTATCCGGATTGTTCGCTGTGCAAATAATTCGTGCAAGTCCATCCACTAATTATATCAAGCACCGCCCGAAAGTTGCAAGTTCAAAACTCTGTGAAAAACATTTATTTCGAAAAGAATTTTCTCATTTAAAGTAGGTTTTTTTTGTGATTTTTAAAGCAAGCAACGCTCGAAATGCCCGTATGCCAGAAACTTAAAGAAAGTTTTTCGAAACCCAAACGTTGCTAGCTGTACACAATTTCCATAACTTTGTTCATAATTCGAAAGGCAAGGACTTTCACAGCCTTTGGTAGCGTGGGGACGCTCCGGGCTTCGCCCTTCGCGGAGCTCGGCCTGTGGCCTCGCAGCTCGGCTCGGCCTTCGGCCTCGCAAAAGTTACTTGGAATATGGGGAGTTGTTTCTGCTTGAGAAGGGGACGCTTCGGGCTTCGCCCTACGCGGAGCTCGGCCTATGGCCTCGCAGCCCGGCTCGGCCTTCGGCCTCGCAAAAGTTACTTGAAGGGTAGGGAGTTTTTTTCTGCTTGGCAATGGGACGCTTCGGGCTTCGCCCTACGCGGAGCTCGGCCTACGGCCTCGCAAAAGTTACTTGGAATGTGGGGAATTTTTTCTGCTTGGCAAGGGGACGCTTCGGGCTTCGCCCTACGCGGAGCTCGGCCTATGGCCTCGCAGCACGGCTCGGCCTTCGGCCTCGCAAAAGTTACTTGGAGGGTGGGGAGTTGTTTCTGCTTGGCAAGGGGACGCTTCGGGCTTCGCCCTACGCGGAGCTCGGCCTTCGGCCTCGCGGGAGGATGCTCGGCCTTCGGCCTCGCTATAGTTACTGATAGACATTTACCGCACGCCAGTAATCCTTTCGTTTCGTATAGGAAAATATATGGAAAAAATATTATGGTTTACTGCTCGTCCGCCATTTTGTTTTTCCCAAAAATGACAATTTTCTGGTATACTGCATCATATGTGCTACGAAGTGGAATTGGTTGGATATTCCTCATGCGCTCGTGCTAGGCCAGCTAATTCGTCAAAGTTTGGTCTGAAATGTCCAAATTTTCAATCGGCTATATTTCCGCCGCCATTTTGTTTTTCTTTTATTTTTCAATTTCATCACAAAGTAGGTGGACCATGTGACACGCGTTCCAAATTTGAACGAAATCGGTTGGAAAATGGCGGAGATGGCATCACGTGACCCGTCGCCATCTTGTTTTTTTCACTTCCCTATAGTTTTCCTCTGGTCCAATCACTAAACTATACAACTCCCCCCTACATCACTTTCACCTCCGGGAACTCCTTCAGACTAAACGGGCATGTCAATCAGTGAGTCAGTGAGTCAGTCAGTCAGTCAGTCAGTCAGTCAGTGGTAGTCGAGCTATATATATTTGTAATACCAAAAAAAATTAAATACTGCTTATTATTAGGTACAAGTAACTTAGATTTTTCTAGATGACGCCGATTTTGTTGATTTTATAGAAGGTTTTTGTTCAAAGCCTTGTTCCTATGATTAAAACTTTATACTTTATAATTTTTGGGGTGTTTTATTACCTTAATAACAGTAAAATCATGTTGATAACAAATAATATTAATTTCCTCAAATAGATACTGAAATACATTACTTTGCCTATTTGGGTAATAATGACCCAGCCCCCACGCCCGTGTAACAATTTTCCACCCCCATGACGCCGGGTTAAATCATGTTTATGGCTAACCGTGATGTCACGTCAATGGTGCTTGATATCATCGCATCTTTTAGTTATAGGAAATGTAAAAAGAGGAAATGTGAAAACCTATAGAGTTTTCCATTCAGTAGCATCAAAAAGGAGTAATTTTTCGCTTTCTTTAAATACTAGCTTCTGCGCGCGACTTCGTCTGCGCAGGATCTTTATTAATTATAGCCTATGTGTTATTTGATTTATGAGCTCTATTATTGCAAAGTTTCATTAAAATCCATTCATTAGTTTTTGCGTGAAAGAGCAACACACACCCATCCATCCATCCATACATTTCACGTTTATATATTAGTGGGATGGGATGAAATGAAATGCGTTTATTTGTTCGAAACACGGTATAAAAGATGGCAGTTGTAAACATTGTACGTACATGTTTCGCCAAATGTTTGGCATGCAACACTTTCACAGTGGGAGTCTACTTTCCCCCAATATTACATTAATACAACTTTCATAAGATTATACACAAAATATTACGGTCATACTGGATGTCACCTTTTACAAACCGTCATTGGCCATAAGGGTGTGGTGTCAGTGTCAGCGATTCAAAATCGCTGTTTCTTTTGACTTAAACACCTTTTACATCTTTGTAAGTTAGTTCTGAATGGCCCGACCTACATTCTGCGCTCGTTTTCATCTCGCAGAAACAACGATATTTTTGCGAAACAAAGCCCTACTTTGTGCTACATTCGCGATCTCGCCTCTAATTAATTAAAAATGAATTCTTTCCGGGAAATGTTCAGATAGCGTCTGCTATTTTCAAAAGAAACGAGCAATAAAATATCAAAGCATTTACTCTAAATAATATCGCAATGCACGGAGAAAAATATTCCTTGGACCAAGGAATAGTTACCTACCTAGTTTTTCATAATATTATTATTTAACACGTTCATGGACAGTAGAAATTACGAAATGACAGTGAAAATTCTCAACTACTGTCATAACCGTGGGGGATTCTAAGTATGTGCGTGTCAAGACCGACAAAAATGTACCTACAACCTTCATTTTGACAGTACACATACCTATTTTCTACACAGAATGACAGTGGGACCGCTCCACAAAGAAAACCGCCTACGAACGCCGCGGGAGATGCCGTTGTGTCTTTTTAAATGCATCAAAATACTACGTCATACGCCGTACTGTCATTTTCCGAATACTCAAAGTACGGCATATGCCGCCACTGTCCATGAATGTTTTAAGTAATAACGTCTTATTTTATTATTTATTTATTTAGGGTTTCCAACAGATGGTACCTACACATTCTATACTAAATTACAATAAACATAAATTTCAAAAATTGTGCCCACCCAGTTAAAGGTAACCACAGCTCACACTTAAAAACATGACATGATTGAACATAAACAGTATACCATAGGTGACATAATTAACAGTTATACATTACAACTTCAACACTTAATATTTGATACATATTATATAAATAAATGTGTGAAATACAGGTAATATAATAATTAATACAAGCAACTTTTTCACAAAAATAAATATTACAATAAACCGTTGACAAAAGAATGAGAACAACAACAGCTCACTTAGGTGCAACACAAAGCACAAAGTCTGCTTAAAATCAAGAATACATTCTTGAATAAACAGTAGATAGGTATCTTTGGTACTGTTGCGGCCGCCAAATCCCAGTTCTCTACTAATACGCTAGTTTCTCTTCGCCTAGTATCACACATCGAGATCACTGGCACCGTCGACGGTGCATGTGACGTAGCTGTTTTCACAACTTCGAGGACATCTAGTTTTCCTTATCGCATTTTTTTTCGTGCGCGCTCTAGTCTCTAATTAATTATACAAGTGAATTATTTCCATGAAATGTTAAGATAGCGTCTTCTATTTTCAAAAGAAAGCAGCAATAAAGTATCAAAGCATTACTGTAAATAATATTTCGCTGGGCAAAGTAGATAAGGAGAAAATTACATCTACATAATGGAAAAACTTGTAGAAACTTATGGACTAAGTTAAGTCTCTTGTAAGTTAGTGGTGTGGACTTTCGTGTATGAAACTTCGTATGATTCTGCGTCGTTATTTGCAGGAAAACATGCCTTTTTGTACTAATAATAATGAGGCCAATTGGTGGGCTCACTTATGGTAATTGTCAATGGTAAATCGTTGAATAATAATATACTTATAACGGGTTATTGCCCGCGGTCCACCTCGGCTGTTCACCTCGGTGGTCCATAACATTACACATTGTAGTATTAAAGAAAATTATGGAATAGTCATATACCGAACCGACCAATATTTTTAATAATAATATAATAAAATTCTTCCCAGAGGGAAAGGCAAAGGTCAAATGTTAAAATAATATTTGTTTCCGAGTAATTGTTAGCGTAACATTAGTTTACATTCTGATTTGGTGGCATCATTGTAAGTAGGTACTAAAAGTAAAGAATTTTATACTTATTCTTGTAGTCAAATTCGGTAGATGCCCGATAAGTATTTTATTTCCCATTTACATTTTATTATTGATTTATGTAATATAATTTTTGAATTATTTTTGCTTTTTATTATTCTTGTTGTATTTCTATTTTCTACATCTACCACCTATTTTATTATTCTTTTAAATCCTCATTAGCTGCTTTTAGTGATAGGGCCGCCAAAATCGTAAAATTTAACTGTTTGTGTTTTTCAATACAATAAAATGTATTTGAATTGAATTTATTTCTTATAAAATCGACTTTGTAAAAGTTAGTTTAATAATAAAATTCATCTCAAGCCATTTTAGAAAAGGATAAGTAAGTATTACATTTTAATGTTATTTATTCATAAAATTTAAAATAATTTAAATTAAAATAATGAATTGGGTAAGTAAATAAAATATTACAAAAGGTACACGTCGTCGTGCAGCTCCTCTCCACAGGGCATCGTGCCGAGGATATACTTACAATGATACATAAATCGATTTAATTCATAAAACAAGCAAAACTATTAATTTAAACGTTGACTAATAATTCATAAACAACTAAAGCTAAGTTATATTAAATTTCACAGGAAACCTAAACCATTAGGAATTGAACGACGGTACGATAGCTCGAACTTCGAAACTTGCTGTATAACAGATTTATTGAATCTGAAACGTTTGTATAGCAATAATATCGAAATGGCGGAGTTGGACTGCGCTTGCTGATTGGCAAAGTGGTACTTAAACTAAAAGTCAAAGTCAAATTTCGTTATTGCAAGTAAGCACGTTGAGTACATTTTTGCACGTTAATATATTTTTTGAATTTACATTTACCTACACCACTTTGCAAAAAAGGTGCCAACGCTGAGGAGAAAAAGTGGCAAAAAACTCTCAGCAGCACATCTTTTAAAATAATATAATAATACACAATTACTTAATAACTAGGTATTACACAACTATTACTATTGTTAGTAATCTAGACTTTATCCCATTATATTATAGAATAACTGCTGCTACAGAATGACCAATTCCGGTCCCATGCCGATGGAAAATATCGTAGAACAAAGCCGTTTTCCTATTATATACTTTTTTTAAACATTGTTAGCGATTTTCTAATTATAATCTAACTTGACGTTTTTTTAAAAGTGCGAGTCAGTTTTCTCGAGACGATGGACATCCATTTGTTCCGAACTTGGCACACCATCATCTTCTACATTCATTAGTCTCTTCATGCACTCTCGTCGGTTTGTACAGGGTGTAACGTAAAGAGTATATGAAAGCGAAGGGAGGGTGTTCAGTATCGGTAACTGAACAACTTTTGTTCTACGACTTTTCGATTTTCGCGAATTTATTTTTAGACTTTTCATACATTTCGTTACGGTCAGCTGATCGATTTGTGAGTCATTAATTTATTTTTATTTTTTATTCGAAAAGTCGTAGAACAGAAGTTGTTCAGTTACCGATACTGAACATCCTCCCTTCGGCTTCATATACACTTTACGTTACACCCTGTATAATGGCAGCGATACTTTACTCTTTTTAAAATACTTATTTATTTTTCATTCAGTTTTCAGTTGATTATCAATTATTGATGTTACATTCTTATTATTCAAAGATAGACGAATACTAGAAGTACCTTAACCTAAGTAATACCTAATGCATATTTTTTTTAAATAAAAATGATCGACTTTTGTGTAACACTGAAAGAACTGATTAAATGAATGTGTCCGTCATTGTGAAAATAAAGTGATCCCATTTTATATAAACGGATATCACTCACTTATATTGTTA
This sequence comes from Tachystola acroxantha, assembly GCA_963506565.1. NCBI lineage: Eukaryota > Metazoa > Arthropoda > Insecta > Lepidoptera > Oecophoridae > Tachystola > Tachystola acroxantha. Next base: position 2,649,574 of record OY735874.1, read on the forward strand.
AAGTCGGCAATTAGACCGACAGTTTCGACCGATTTCGACGGTCTTTTTCAAGGTGAGCGCGCCACGCTCGCGTCGCCGGTGACGTTTCTTCGCTGACGTGATCCCATTTAATAATGTATGGAATACTCACACAGATTCATAGTCCTTTTTGTTTACATAACAAGACAGTCGTTGAACTCTACTATAACGAGTAGGGTATCCGTGAATAAAAATATAATTTAAATAATAAAATCGTTCGACACGATAAACGGCAGTAGGTATATAAAAGTGCGATCGTTACTGTCAACTGCATGTACTGTTGGCAAAGGAAGGCCATTATTAATAGCTACGGGCGGGCCCAGAGGTTTCCGTTGGAAATAATATATTGTGACCTTTTAAGACTACCGAAAATACGGAATTTCGTTGGTCTCCGAGTTCCTTTAATGATTTGGCCGCTTGTTTGTCATGTAAGCCTAAGGCTGGGAAAGTAACAGCTAAAAAGCTACATCAGATCAAGTGCAAAAATTTGGACTTTGGACCGTTCTTATTATCTGCGTCGTAAGATTTGAAATCGTACTGCAAGTAGGCCATTGATTTGCTGTTGTCCGTACATGAACTGTGTGAAGTTAGCCATATTTAGCTTTTTTCGGGTTCTCTTGAAAATGGCGGGAAACGACGGTTGCGAAATTATTTGATAATTTTCCTATTAATGTCTACAGGGACTATTTTGTGTTTAATATCACGTTAAATTAATCAGAAAATGTTCGCGAATGACAGTATGGTGAAGTGGTTGGATTATTTATGCAAGATCTGAAGTTTCAAGCTTTTGTCAAGAGTTCCCGCTACAAGCTCGAGAGTGAACGTGACTGTCGAGCTGCTTCGTCCAGAGTGATGACGCTACTGCGACTCCTCTGGATGAAGACATGAAGACACGGCTACCCAGGGTGAAGACGCTACTGCGATTCCGCTGGAGGAAGATAGAAGACTATTATAAATTGAATTTTCTGTAACATGACATTGGCAAATGCCGAACTGTCGAGTCCATTAATAAAATAAATAAATAACAATGTATCGTGTCTCGCCACTCAATTGTTTGTCCATTGTTTTAATTTTCAATAGAAGTCGAACAGACAACGTTGCAACATTTCAATGGAGCTTTGCCCCACCTACAAAACTACGTGACCATTTAAGCTGTCATTTTTTTGGGGACTTACTTTTTGGGGACTTTTTTGGGGGTTTCATATCGCATAATCATAATCAGTATAATTTTCTACTACTCTCGCAACTCCTATAGAAGAATAACAAAAACAATCAATAATTCGCTTCGATTTCTTACTATTTTCTGAATTCTTAATTAAGCTGTTTTTTTCGACTCGCAACTTGTACATAACTTTAATTTAAACCAATAATTTTTATAAATGACGGAGATACTTTTACATTTATTCGTTATCTTGTACAGCTTGCGGTTGATGGTGGGGCAGAATCTGGCATTGTCATTTTAGTGGTTGTTTTCCCAAAAAAGTGCAAGACTGATTTTTTTTTAAATTTGCAATTCTATTAGGTAAAAGTACTGTAACTAAACTATCTACTAGTTAAAGAATTTTTACAATCGGCCAAGTATTTCTTGAGATAATTTCCACTTTATTGAGGTACCCTACATATTTATCTCTGTAATCTGTGATGTACCTACACTGAAAAAAAAGATGTAAGTATTAAACGGCGAATTTAATTATAATCACAGTTTCACTGAACTATTAACTAACTATTCTATGAAGTACCATCGAAATTATTAAAGTTCATTCGAGTATTTGGCGGTTTTAACTGCTTTTAACTAGTTGAACATAAAGTTAGAATATCGAAAGCACTTAGTTTAGTGCGGATACTCTTAGACGAATTTACTTTGTGAATGGAAAACAATTTGTTGTTTTGTAGAAGTTTAATTACAGTTATTTTGTATACAGGTTGTAACGGTAATATTATATAAAGGAATAGATTATACAGGGTGTAACGGAAAGGGTATATGAAGCCGAAGGGAGGGTGTTCAGTATCGGTAACTGAACAACTTTTGTTCTACGACTTTTCGATTTTCACTAATTTATTTTTTCACTTTTCATACATTTCGTACCGGTCAGATGATCGATTTGTATGGGACACTAATTTATTTTTATTTTTTATTCGAAAAATCGTAGAACAATAGTTGTTCAGTTATCGATACTGAACACCCTCCCTTCGGCTTCATATACCCTTTACGTTACATCCTGTATATACCTATTCACTTTTTATGTGTCGCACTTACCATGTCAAATATAGTCGAAATCGGTCAACTGTCGATCTAACTGGTATCCACGCAAAATTGAGTGTTATCCCCGGGTATTTAGAACCATTTTTTATATTTAGTCCTATCCAATAGTAATTTCTTCAAATGTTGACTTTAGTCGAAGCCTCAATCTATCCAAAAGTCCTAAATAAATCTCTTTCTAGTAACTACAGGTGTAGGCGGACTATTGGTCTGAAGTTGCCTATATACTTAGAACTTATACAGGGTGATAAATAAACTAAAATAACTAAGTACACTAAAAGTAAATAAACTACTTATAAATTAACTAAACTTTCTAGTGATTTAACTAGAAGTATAGAAGTAAATAATAATGGATGACATTATGTATATTAAATTAATTATTAGATATTAATGATCATTATAAATAAATAATTGTACTGTAATAAATAAAAATATTTCTGGGTAATATTTAAATCAAGACCGAGAACAACATAAATATTGTCTAAAATACCTTGATTGAATTTTAAAGATTTTGGTTAATTATGAGCCTTGAGTAGGTAGATACTTAATTTTCAATATTTCGAGTATAAAGGGAGTTTAAATAATGACTTCGGAAAATATCAGAGACTAGTAAAAATATACATTCACATGTGGTAATAATTTGGTAGCCAATTCGTGGGGTCATAACTTGATGAAGTATTCGCTTTCAAAGTTGAAAGGATAGGTACAGCTAACAGCAGATCAAGTGTAACACTTTGGATATCTCAAATTCTACGACGATTAAACACACTTGATTGCATTTACGCATTGATCTCCTATAAACAACTAGATACACAATCTGCATAAAGCAAGGAATAAATTAATTATGAATTATGAATCTGCCTTCTAAAAATGTCCGAGCGCAAAGAAGGTCCAAACGGATGAATGGCACGTCTGCTACGCCAGTTATCGATCGCAGGGTTGTGTTTCGGACACGGTCCGTTCGCCTCATTTGCTTTATTGGACGTTAATAATGGACCCTTATTTGAACGTTTTTAAAATTGTTTTAGTAAGACATTTGTGTATCTAGTTGTTTATAGGAGATCAATGCATTTACGGCATAAAAATTCCCATTGGAAAAACTACGACTTCTCGCAAAACAGAAGTCAGTTTGCTCATATTCTATGGACACATTCGCTCTATAAAAGGGCCAGTATTTTTCCACACCCTGTATCTGGTACTCGGACGAAATTAAATATAAATAACATCGGAGGGTTTCGCAAGGGTTACGGAATCAAATTAAAAAATAATAAGGCCTCCAGCCTGCCAATGTTTTGTTTGGAGCGGTTTAAGATGTTATTTTTAAAAGCTTTCTCGTTTTTCCTTTTGGTAGACAGCATTTTAGCCGACTGCTGAAAGTAAGGAAATGTTTTTCGAATGTATGTGTGTCGATTTCTTTGTCCTAAATTCAAATCACAATGCCAGATTCTGCCCCACCATTAACCGCATGATGGTACAAGATAACGAAAAAATTTAAAAATATCTTCGTTTTTTATTAAAATTATTGGTTTAAAATAAAGTTTTGTACAAGTTGCGATTCGAAAAACGCTGCTTAATTAAGAATTCAGAAAATAGTAAGAAATCGAAGCGATTTATTCATTGTTTTTGTTATTGTTCTATAGGAGTTGCGAGAGTAGTAGAAAATGATAGATACTGATTATGATTATGCAACATGAAACCTGTAATAAGTCCCCAACAAAATGATAGGTACAGCTTAAATGGTCACGTAGTTTTGTAGGTGGGGCAAAGCTCCATTGAAAAGTGGCAATGTCTTTTGCAAGCGAAAAATTCTGTCAACGATGAGCGCATAGAGACTAAGCGGACAGTAGGGTGTTAAAGAGATGCGTCCATGTCGATAATATCCCATGTGCAGGCAGACACGGTCGCTCTCCTGTTACAGGTCTATGGGGTGGCTATGTGTTAGTGGTCTGTGCTCTACAGTCCTATGTCTTAGAATAAACTTCAGAGAAATTAATCGAATAACTTAATTACCACAACGTTAAATAAATCTCCTATAATTACAGTTTAGACAGTTCATATTAAATTGTTCATAATTTATAGCGTTAACAAGTTATTTCATTCATCATTCAGCTACTATTTACGAATAAAAAATGTTTTCTATATTTTAATTAATTGGCAAATCTAAATTAAAGTAAAAGGTAAAAGCAGAACAAATATTGTGCAAGATTTTTTTTTTGATAATGTTTTATGTAGAATAATAGACAATACAAACAAATATAATAAAACTAAACTACTTAAAAATACATTAAAAACTAAACTAAAAATCTACCTAACTAAAAACATTCTAAAAAATTCGGCCCTCATGGGAGGGCCCATCACACTGGCGGCATTCCGGCGCTGGATGGCTAGACTCAGCCTCTGCGCGAGAAAGCCGCCAGCCAGCACGAGGGTTACCCGTCAAAAAAATTGTACTTATAATTAGTTTAGTGCTACGACTTGACGCAAAATTTAATGTATGTACTTTTCCCTTTTTAAACTTACACAGTCTGTATTCATTTATATTAATAAAATAAAACAAGAATTACCGTGTTAAACATTTCATATTGATGTCTCTTTATTTCGACAGCATTTCAACCATCCATTCCGTCATGTCCCGTTTTATCTCATTAATATTTACTTCTCTTCGGTACAAAGTACTTTTATGTAATAAAACTAATATGTAACAATAATCTAATGTATAATAACTTCAGTTTCCGATATTGCAAGACAATATTTTTATGTCATCATCAGATACGAATATACACTAACGATCAAATTAAATATTTAAAAGTCATCAAAAATTTGGCAACAATATTTTGGCAAATAAAATCTCATTTGCGAAATTTCCGAACCTATTTCTAACCACAAAACCCAGAAGAGCACTTTCGGCTCATGGCTCCAAAATTCACACTAACGAGGTGGCCTAGAGCTGTCACATTTGGATAGAGTTAACAACGGGTCAGCAGATTCGAATAAAGTCAGCTTGTAGAGTCCATTGTTAGCGGATGATGACGTCACAATGTGGTAAAGTACGTCTGACTCAGAGAAAAGTTTACAGGAGGTATCATTATTGCTGAGGTTTTCTCAAAAACTACGAATCCTGATCCATTATTTACATTTTAATCATCATTTATAAGCAAACTTTTAGTGTAGTTATAAACAAAGCTTTAGTGATTAGTTTGTAGTTCATTCTATTTTATTTTTATTTGAATGGCTTCTACTCTTATTTAAGAGATAATTTCGCCAATGTCAAGTTATTTAGAGAATTCATGTAAATATTTTATTTTTTATTTATTTAGGTTCTTGTAACGTTCACTATGTACACATAGTGCCCATTCCATATATTTATTTATATATATTATCTATCTATATAAAAGAATTTGCATCTATCATTACATTCGTTTGTCTATAAATAGAGGGCCTACATGGTTCATCATTTCATAGCATTGATTTAAAGAGTCAAGCGCAACACAGCATTCATTGTGCCTGTTCTATTTTTAGAACGTCATCGATAAGCGATTGGAATGTGGGCCGAAGCTTTACCGGAGTCACATAAGGAGTATAATGTCTTTACAGCATCTGGCATTGGGTGCCACCCACAACATCTATTTCTCTCAGACACGGGGCTTACAATATCCAAAGCTTGCATGCTTTCTCTGTCTAACATTTTACTCAAAAAACAGTGGAATATTTTGAACCTCTTGAAAGCGTGCGACTGACGCCGAGCTGACCACGTTAAAAAATTAATTATTTGCATTCATATTTAGCTTTTGTTTATAGTGCAAACCTTAGCTGACTATACATAAAGTCCACATTTATAATATTGTTAGTTTAGCGGATGAAGACTGCCACCTTAATTTTGTAAAATCGTTATCGACGCTAGAGAAACAAAACCCAAACAATTCTCAAGAGTGTGTCGCTTAAAGTACACTGGTGTTGATGTTTGGCACTGAGCTAAAGCACCTTGGGACCACATCACACCGTAGCGGGGTTTTATTGCAATTATTTTGTATGGAAATATCAAAATCTTATTGGAAGAAGATTCTGTCAAGTTTATCCTCAGGATAGATTGCAAATAATGTTGTTGCAACTTATAACTAAAAATATTCACAGTATGATTGCGACTGAGGCAGTGGATGTCTAAATGGCTAATTACTATGTGTATGATGGTGCTTCTCCGAACAAATATGACTACAATAGATGGTCAATCAATATCATATGTAAATACCATAATGTTTGAGAACAAATTACAGACAAACTGTACCTGTTCGGAGCGAATTCGGAGGTCCGCGTCGTAAGGGTTACACGACAGTGTGATGGGAGGCCAAGTTATTATAAAAAAACAATTCTTTCGAATTGGGTCACTTACAAAGAAATACTGTACTCAAGAGCTGAGAATTCTTAGATTGGTAGGGCGTTGCCAACCAAAACTACAGAGTAGGGATTTGAATTAGGAACAGTCACCCGCGGGCCGCCGACGCAACTGGTAAAATCTGGAACTAGACTTCCGGAAACTTCAGTTAGGAAAGTCAGTGAAATTAACTTAGAGTAGGGGCGCGATTGGACATGCAAATAAATGTGCGATAAAGTGACAGTGAGAGCTCGTCATAGCTCTAAATATAATCAGTGTCAGTGAAATACAAGTGCTAACTGAATGTTATCTCATTTCAGTTAAATCGGAGTGAGATGCGGTCTCTGCGGTTCCGGACAGCGGCAGCTTCGTGTCCGGCGTAGCCTACGTTGTTTTTCTCACGGTATTTGACTGATAAGAAAATGGGTAGACTCCATGGTTCCTTTCAGTGTACGAGCTTCGCCCACCCCACATTTCGTTGGGTAGAACTTCGTAATAATCAATTATCTATTAGGCTAATATAGGAGTGAGAGTGAATGGCTATAAATTAGATGACACTGGACTACTTGACCATCATTCTTCTATACATTTAATTTTCATCCCCACAACCAACTTTAACCACTCTACACTTCTACGCAAAACTATGCGCAGTGCGCTTTATATTGGATGTAATCATCCGTCAATTATTTATCTCAACTACTGTTATCCTTACAAAGGATTTACTTCGATATTCATCACAATCTCATCGACAATGTGCGATATTGCACTGCACCTATCACTATGGATTTAATTACTATGTTATGAAGTGGCCGACCGATACTAACTAGGTCGTGAAAATTATCTACCATTATTGGTTTTATTTACTATGACTGAATGTTTACGTGGCCGACCGACACTAATAGGTCGATAATCTTTACTACAATTTAATTTCTATATTATTATAGTGGCAGACCGACACTAATAGGTCGAGAATCATTACTACAATACCTTTAATACTACGATATGAAGTGGCCGACCGACACTAACTAGGTCGATGAAAGTTATAGTGGCCGACCGACACGAATAGGTCGATAATTATTACTACAATACCTTTAATACTACGATATGAAGTGGCCGACCGACACTAACTAGGTCGATGAAAGTTATAGTGGCCGACCGACACGAATAGGTCGAGAAACATTACTACAATACCTTTAATACTACGAAATGAAGTGGCCGACCGACACTAACTAGGTCGAAAATCATTATAGTGGCCGACCGAAACTAATAGGTCGCGAAAACATATTTTCAATCGCTGAAATAATAGCGCACCGATGGATAGTGGCCGACCGAAACTAATAGGTCGCGAAAACTTATTTTCAATCGCTGAAATAATAGCGCACCGATGGATGGTCTCTATCACAAGGCCAAAACTACCTTCTAACTATAACAAAACTTATATACCCCACTTCCCCTTGATAAAACGTCGTTACGCCGTCGTAATAACGTTGTATGTACCTTTTGTTCAGTACAGGATATTGCAACATTTGCGTTGGGTTTATACACGAGCTTCACGCACTAGATGACACACGCGACGGGCCTAGACTAGCGGCAGAACAGAGTTCGGTTACCTAGGTCTCTTGCCAGCAGGGCGGGGGTGAACACCAGGGTCTCCGGATAGGCCTGTTGATGCGCTAGGAACTCACCACTACCGGGGGGACAGTACAGCTCCCTTACGGCTGACCGGGCCAAACTGGAGTTGGACTGACAACCGCGCCGCGATGTAGGGGTAGCCGCGCCGTAATCGTTAAAGCTCTCCCACAAGTACGTAGGCATCCGCGTCGCGCGTTCGAATATTAATCGGAACAGATAACAATGACTAGGACAGTTAGGGCACCGGGGTTTTATGAGAGACGTATGTCATTGTGTAGATCGGTACGTAGTCGAAGGTTTGATAGTTAGCTAGAGTAGGATCGTTGTTAGGTCGTAAACACTAAAGGATTTGTTGGCATGTGAGACTGGGGCGGGGGACCCCAACATAGTCCATATGGTGGCTCGGGTGTTAGGTGTGCTGGGAGCCCGAGATGTCACGTCGATTAGGTTCCCAATTCTAAGATCTTATGATCTTAAATCCAATGGTTCCTTGTGTCGAGTCATGTCTAGGAGGTTGTCAAAGTCGTACGAGAGATTGAAGCTGTATCAACAAGAGTTGTGATCATGTATAGTTTATGTATTTGTGTATGTATCATGTGTTATATTAGTATAATGAGTGATAGTGTTGTGTGCGTATTACGTGGCCATGAAGAGAGAAAAACGAGCCGCTGGTACGAGGAGCTGCTGAGCCGCACATCGGGCAACACTCCGCGGGAATTTTAGCTCAGCTAAGTAGCATGTGATGTTTAATATCGAACTCTATTATTTTGTGACTTTCATTTCATTCTTTATTTGATTTTGTGTGTGTGTGTATTTACGTTTCCCTGCAGGTTTTCGTTCTTTTTAACCATTTCTGATAACTACAGTCTTAACAATTATCATCCTTAACTACGGAAATTAATTAACACAACGTAATGGGTCCTTTAGGATAGCTAGAACTAGACGATCACGCCAGGCCAATTTATCTATTTATGTTAGGGTAGGTTACTTAGGTAGGACGTAGATGCTTTACATATATACATTTATTTGTATATAAGTACAAGTGTTACATTCTCCAACAACATATACATTATACATTTACTAACATACAGTATACAGATAGCTGGTGCTGATGTATGTGTCTTTTATAGGAGGACACAACATTCATAAAAGCGCGCATGCAGAGATTACAAACGTAATATAGTTATGCATTAAGATAGATATAAGATATATAGATAAATAAATATAAGATATAGTAATATAAGATAACAATAAGATAGTATAATAAATTAACAAAGAGTGATAAACTAAATTAACTGTGTGATCTAGAAAATTAAACGGATAATAAATCAATCCGCCAATCCAAAATGATGGCGGTTCCCCGTTAATTGTTTATTGTAGTTTAATTTAGTGTTATATGTATATTTACGTTTGTGAAAGTAGTCCAAAATCAATGAAGGATTGTACAAAATCATTCACTAGTGAATAGTTAGGAGCGCAGACCTAATTATTAATTATACTTGAGGATTCCTATGCGGGTATTTTCAGTTTTTCTACGAAGGCTACGGCATTAACTACTAAAATTAAACGTTTGAAAAAATATATAGCAATCTTGGGGTGTCTATTTAGAGACTGATGAATACCGATACATGATTGGACAAACTTCGCTCGATAGAAAAAAAATCGCAAACATACCCTTTCTATGTCCAAAATTATGTCTAAACCGAAACAGTTATTCATACAAAATATATATCAAAATATATATATGTATTCCATGAAATTTATATCTAAACCAAAATAGTTATTCATACAAAATATATATCAAAATGTAGGGCACTGTAAATACGAGAGCTTCTTTAAAAAAAATCAGATTTTTGTTTGCGTATTTTTATTTCCCTGCCAAAATTCATCCAAAATTCCTAAAAATACGAATATCGAGGCACTGCGCCGCCGTGCTCTTCACTTCGCCGCTGCGGGACATCTTGTGTCTCACTCTTGCTTTTGACAAGCATATAGCGCCTTAAATGATTTTTTTAAACGGTCGAGTTGTTTCCACTACAATCCCTACCTTAATGTGACACTTTATACATACCATGCCAATACTTATTCTATCAAACTGAGGTTTATTAAAAAAAATAGAATGATTTTTAAATTTCTATTACAATTATCAGCTCACAAAACTCTACTGAACTGACAGAATTTAGTAGTAGTAGTTTTTGGGAAAAATTCAACCGTAATGAAGCACATGTATGTTCTCAAACAAACACAAGCCACTTTTCACAAAGTTTAATATATAAAACTAATTTGCTTGCTGATAAATGATGCTTGTCTAGGAAAACGATCCCGACAACAGTTTCAAATGACTACGCCGAAAAAAACGCAAATAATGTTTTTTCATTGTGATAAGTATGCAGTCATAAATAAACAGAGACACAAAGAAAAAAAACGCCCAGGTTTGTTATTATTATTAGGAAAACATTTCAGCTAACATGAAACAACTAAACGATACAGAAGCCAGTAAAGTTTTCACAAATAACTAAACGTATAGTTTTTTTTTTCTTGTGTGGTTTAGTGACCAAATCTATTGTCAGAGTTGTTCAGACCACCCGAGACGTGGCCTAACGACCGCTGTCAAGCGACAGCAACCGGGACCAACTGCTTAACGCGCTTTCCGAGGCACAAAGGGGCTCAGATGAAAGTGTCACTAGCGGTCAGCCCATCCAGGTCCTGACCTCGTCCAACGTTGCTTAACTTGTACAATCGTTTTCAACGTGTACTCGCAACTGGACTACGAGCCCCTCCTATTTATTTATTTTATTTTATTTGGGAGGCTTACAGCTACAAATATATGACATCTTAAAAATTAACACAAAGCCAATTACAAGCCACCACATATAGCTTGAATATAGCACTCTAATGAGGTTACAAAACAATTCACTCACTCACATATAGCAATAGTCTACATGTAGGTACATACACAAAGAAATATAAATGAATAACAGGAAACAAAACAATACTACAGATCAGAAACAAATTGGTCAATGAAAATTTGCTTAATTAGGCTTGCACTGCTACAAAATAAGTCTACCCGAGGGTCGTCACTACACAACCTATTAAATGCCGCAAACGATCTGGGTAAGAAACTATTTTTCCTATATATAGTTCGAGAAACTGGGATATCAAGTAAAATGTTATGTTATGTATAGTTATTTAATGACGACCTAACGGAATTATTACATGCATACATACCTCTAAAGCGCAGGTATCCACGACGTCTGTTCTCAGAGATAACAACAAGTTAAACCCACTAAAGGTAGGATATTGCCGCTGTCAGTTAGCCTGAGTACGGACATAGACTGCATTCCGTTGGGTCGGATGCATCACTGTGCGTCCCCTGGGGTGCATTTGTAGATAAGCAGTCTGGAATTTAATTTTAAATCGTTTTCCCTTCCTAAAATGTACCTAACACAGATAAAAGTGTATAAGAGAGTCATTACGGTTGATATTTTTTCAAAAAGTACTCTAGGGCTGAAAAACAGCATCTGTGCTTAGATCGCGCCCGTAATCTTATATGTATGTAACAGGTTTTATTTCTGTATGTATTGGTCAATTACTTATGACTGTATTGTGTGTGTTTTTTTAAATGACTTTTCTACTGATTTTTAAAAATTCTTTACATTTAATAGTGTGTACTCTAAACTATAAGTATACTTGTATAATATTTTTTACAATCGGTAAAGTAGTTATTGATAAAATCTCAACCTTAGCGTCCCCTATACAGGGGACATTATAATATTATATAAGAGTCTTCTCTGTTTTCGACTATAAATGGGTACACGTACATGTTATAGGGTCATTTTAGGAAAGGTCATTCTGCGATAGATATATTTTCAAAAAGGAGAAGTTGACGTTTTGCGCATTTTGTGCGAAATGGTCATTCTACAACCGAGCCAAAAAGACTGAATCTGCTGCCTAATTATTTTAAACGTAGCTCAAATACAATTCCTGTCACATTTAGCTGCGAAACAATTACAGTATTTTTTACCAATTCGAGAGATACTTGAGCAGGTAGGTACAAGAAAAAATAAAATGAAGCTGAGTTAAAATTGTAAAAGAAATGCAAGGAAATTCAATTCTCAAGATAAGGAGAAAGAAAATTATGACAGAAGTGTGAATTAAGCGGACTTCGAATCCGTCGAGTATCTTTGAACAAGTTTGCTTTTGAATATTTATTTTGCAACATTATTCCAATAGTAACTTACAAAGCTCTAATACCACCTTGTTCTCGAGGAGTCGTCATAATTAGTATCCATTGGATATTTCACTTCGAATTGATTAATTGATTACCAAAGAACACGAATTGAAGACCAAAACCTTTTTGATTTGCGTTGACATGCGGTTGTCCTTTTCTTTTCCAGCAATTTTTACCCGACTGCGCAAGAAGGAGGGTTATGTTTTTCGAGTGTATGTTTGTATATATGTATGTGTCTAATTCTTTGGCACGCCCTACAGCCTAAACGGCTTGATGGGTTTTAACATATGAGGTGTCGTTAGATTCGTCTTGCTTGTAGACGTGACATGGCTATAAAAAATTAGTCAATAGGCTTAAATATTTGGCAGTCATTTTTTTAAAATTAATTTCTGCTTGTATATTATATTATAGTATTGCAGACGGTTGAAATACCCACAAACAATTTTTAAATATATTGATTTAGTTAGAAAAGTGTGAAAGAAGACCTCCATTTTTCACACTTCGAAAATTATACCGTAACACTTGCTGTAATACAATTCTTGCAGTCTCCATAAGTACAGCTTCTTGGGAAACATCGTCCGTTATGTCAAAGTTGTCATTGTTATTTTATGAACTCCAGTAGGCAAAGTGCTCCTAACAAAATGTCTTTATGAATTTGTTATCCAACACTCTATCCTATTTACGATGTCACTTAAAGCTCCCACTTATGAAATTTTAAGTGCGACTGAATCAAATTTTTAGGTCGTGTCTACCCTCGCTTTTAGCCGTACCAAGGATGAATTTAAATAAGCTTTCAACACCGTTGACTTGAGAATTGCATAAATATTAATGGTTCGCGGACTACAAGACTGATGGATATGGATTAGCCGAAGGGAATTTTCTTTGAGCATAAACTTGAAGTAATGTGTCTATAGTAAATTGTTTCTGTGTCGTCCCATGAATATTAATTGTTTGCATTATCGGGGAAACATTCCGTTGATTCCGTAGCTGTGTTTATTTCTATATTGGGATTTTGGGATTTATTATTATTCCGTCGTTAATGTGATGCTGACAGATTAGGGTGTGGCTGTGCAGAACGTTGAAATTTTCATGCGACATTTTCGAGAACCTTTCGCTTTCATAAATCGCTACTTAATTTCACTCTGAGACAACAAAATGACTTTGAGCCTCTTCTGAAAGTTCAATTAAGACCCATTTCATATTTGCTTGGCCTTTTACGTTCACGATGTTTTCCTTATTTGTAATATTTAACTTTCAAGTTTAATTGAGTCGGGCGTTATCCACTTTGCGGAATCAATAATTGAATGTTGATTAAATGATGGTAGAAGGTTCCATAACTTCTAGGTATAATATTCTTTTACGATTCTGCATATGCGTTGTTTATCAAGAAAAGAAACTACTATTCCCTATATGTTATATTTGTAATACGTTATGGAACCTCGGCAGAAGGAAGAAATCGTGGCTTCGCAATATAAGGGAGTGGACAGCTATAGCCAGCGTCGAAGAGCTTTTCCGACTGGCTCAAGACAGAGGGAGATATGCGGAGCTGACGGCCAGCCTTCATTAGTGGAGAGTCACTGCAAGAAGAAGATGGAACCTTATTGATATCATTAATTAATTATTAATAATAAAAAAATTGTGTTTATTGCCTGCGATTTCATACTATTAGTCCATCTGTGTTTTCTTACTATAAATCTAGTTATTGTTTGTTTTACTTCGCACATTTTGTTATTACCTATTGGTAATATACCAACGTATTTTGCGATGACAACTTGTATGACGACAACTTTCCGTTCCCCATAATACTGAATTATTACTCTTTGGTAGAGTAATTCAGTATTGATTCAATGATTGATTCCATTACATTAAATAGATAGCATCAATCTAATGGATTATTTTTTGTTTGTTTCAGGTTTACGCGCTGTGAAAATAGTGAAAGTGGTAGTGCCAGAAATAATACAATATGGTGTCCAGGACGCTGTTATTTTAGATTGTGATTATAATTATGGTAACGACACAGCAGGCTTAGTCGTCAAATGGTTCTTTAGGAACAAAGCTAGGCCAGTATATCAATGGATAGTAACTCAAAAACCTCAGGACATGGGGATTTTGAGAGGACGAGTGGACTTAACATATAGAGCATCAAATGATCCTCTAAAAATGCATAGATCGTTGAGGATAGTGAAACCAAATACAGACATTTCTGGTGATTATACTTGTGTAGTGTCTACGTTCATGGAGGAGGACTCAAAGACGAAACAAATGATTGTTTTCGGTAAGTTTTAGTGAGTTTAATTACGCACCAATTTAACTAGCAAGTTTGAAATGACAAGTCATTAGATATTCATTCCACATCCGTATGTGTATATATACGTATCTATGTATGTATATCCGTACATTTATTATTAGGTACGGTGGGACACAGAGAAAGGTGTTTAGGAGAGTTTTTAAGGTTGAGATTTTACTCAAAAACTACTTTTCTTAAATTTTTTTCACTGTTTGATAGATATAAGTTAAGACTATGTAACTGTAAAAGAATTATTAAATTCAGTACAGTAGTTTTTGAGAAAATCTCAACCTTATTGAGGCCCCCTGTATATTTATCTCTGTCTTCGACGTACGTACTTTCAATTATCCATGTGGTAATCGAGTTATTTCCATTTTATCTATTAACGTTGCTTAGTCTTTTTTGATACTCATTCCTTTTCTTTCTTATCTCTCTTCTCCATTCTTTTTCCTTGCTCCCTCCCATTTTCCCCTTCATTCTTAATAAAAATATTTCTAGACTTCATTTTGTTCAAATAATTCCACCAGCTTAAAGTCGATAAGAAGGCAAAATCCAGACATGGCAACAATTTATCTTGCACGTAACTTAATTTCAGACTGAATTTTATAGACGCGACAAAATGTAACTTGGCACTAAAGTAATATAATATGAAGAATACTTACACCAAAATTTCGTATTTTGCAAGACTAGCTTCTCGTAAAACGTTTACTTCCCCATATGACACGTTCTGCGACCGTCGCCCGCGTCTGCCGCACTTGCGCTTCCTATAAGTTAGAAACTCTAGCGATTATGTTACTTTGTGTACGGACAACAGTAGATCAATGGTAACACTTGTAGTACGATTTTAAATCTTACGATGCAAATAATAAGAACAGTCCAAAGTTTTACACTTGATCTGTTGTTAGCTGTGCCTACCTACTCACTAATAAATTTTGTAATTTTTTCACTGATTCTGTAATCATTACATTATTAGATATTGGTAGCGACTGGCTAGAGGGAATTTTTAGTTTATTTTTAATATTTTTTAAACCTATTGTTCTTTTTTATTGTATTGTCAGTTGCATCCCTGTCCCCTACAAATTAGTCTATTTTACGTTATTATATTCAGTTTTTATTTATAAATTTCACCAGCGAGCCTAGCTCCTCAAGAGATATTTTCAAGTTTCAGTAGAATGAGTAGTTGTTAAAAATCCCACGCCACGTTTACCCGTTCGTGGCCTCCATTCAAGAACTCGTTTACCTCATCGGTTGTCAGTTCTATGACAGATGTGACCAGCCGACACTTCAGTTTGCTGATTCTATGAGCACTTTTGTTCTCTGATATATTTATTTCTTATTCTGTCCTGCTATTTCACACTTCAAAAATTACTTTCAAATTTTTATATGTAGCTCCAATTAGTATTGGAATTACTACAGCATCAACATTTCACAGTGAAGTAAAAATCACTTTCATACATTGCTCGTAATTTGCACCAAACCGCAATGTTTTTGTACGGATAAGCAGTTTTATTCATGCCGGCATCTGCTATCCGCATCGCATCTCTTTTTATACCGATAGCAGTTGGAAGGCTTCGGGGAAATAAAACAGGCCACCACTCTCCATAAGTGCCAAGCTTCCACCTGCTGATAAGCCGGAAAGTGTAAAATGTGTCATTATTTTGAGCTCTTTTAGCTAGACCAAGTTGAGAGAATGGGAGATGACATATAAATTCACGCCTTGCTTCCTTAGAGGATGACAGAGACGATGGATCTCTCTCCATTTTACTGCGATCCTGATAAACAACCTTAGTCCACATTCATCAATCTCTTTGTGAACCCTGGTCGGTTGGTATGGTCCTTTTTAAAAGAGACCCGAGAGTGGGAGATGATGCTGTTGCAATAGGAGCTTTCCTGACGACTGATTGGAAATCCCAGGAACAAGGAGTAGGAGATTGATTGTAAAATTTTGAGACAACATTTTAGTCTTATTTATTATGGGCTTCTCTTAATTGAAAGTGATATTTGGATCTTTATGCTCATTTTCCGGAACCTCGTTACTATAACTAGTTACATCTGAGAAAAGTTTTTTATATATATATTCACATTGATTGTGTTTAAAAACTTATCCATTCCAATTATTGTAAGTTCTGCTACATTATGTATCTAGTCCAGCTCATTTTCAGCCCAATTTGCTTTGATAATTCTATACTTATTAATAATTTGTCGTAGGCATTTGTATAATCATTTCAGATATACTCCTCCATCAATATTATGTAGTACCAAAGTACTTCTCAATATTATAATATGACCACTTTTGTTATGCCTGTATTACATTAAATACTTTCAAACTTCTATATTATATAGCCATAGCGATATAACTATAGATATATCATGTGTATGTATTGTATATAGTTCATTAAATCCTTTACTATAGGGTATAGTATGCTAATTACGAGCTAATTGGACTGCACTAAGCGTAACCACAGCCTCTCTAGTAATTACACTGTCATTATGTGCACCAACATTACGAAGTCTCTTTGAATACATCTAACAGAAAGCACATCAAGGATTTACATTCGGTCGGGATTTGTACGGTTATTTTTATTTATTTAGTGTTATTAATAGACTCGACAGTTCATCTTTTGCCAATTTCATCGTCTTCATTCTTCCTCCTGAGGAATCGCCGTAGCGTCGTCACTCTGCACGAAGCGTCTCATAGTCTTCATTTCTTCCTCCAGAGGAGTCGCAGAATCGTTTCAAACCCTCGGCGAAGAAGCTCAGCAGTCACGCTCACTCCCGAGCTCTATCTTTATTTGCAATGATGTAGGCATACTTAACTAGCCTCTAAAATATCTACTGTAAAAGATTTTTTACAATCAGTCAAGTAGTTTTTGAGACAATATCTCTTTTCAAAAAACTACTCAAATAACACTATTATATATTTATCTAATCCTTGATTATTTAGTATTTCATCCATTAGTATTTATTTATATATTTATAATTAATTGTATTATATGTAAGTTTATTAAGTATATTTATATTATATATCTATCTATTTAAATATTTTAGTATTGCTTATATTTTAGTACTTACTTATAGTTGTTTAGATTTTGTACACCACGACGACTACTACTTACAACACTGCTCTCTCTTTCGCGGCTTTGCTGGTAGAAATATCTTTTGAGATAAGCTCGCCCTTTGCGCCAATATGTTTCTCTTGTATTTTTATTTATGTATTTGTGTGTTGTACAATAAACTGTTAAAAAACATAATGAAGCCCCAGAATAATTTTCTCTTTTCGACTATATGTACCTATACATATATAATATTTAAATAAGGAACATGTTCTTAAAATAAATAAAATTTTAATTAAGTAGGTACAAGATTGTATATGCACAAACGAAAGCAAATCAAGTGTAACACTTTGTACTTTGGACCGTCCTTATTATCTGTCCCATTAGATAGAAGTCGTACTGCGAGTGTTGCCATTGATGTGCTGTCGAGTGTGCTACCAGTGTAGAAGTAAGAGAGCTACGCCAACAAACTGCATTGCAGTGCGGCGACCGATGTAATATTGCAATTTTGATAAAAATTATTAATAATAAAAATACAATGTCAAGACAATATGAAACTTAATAAGTGTATCGTTCCAGTACCGGAGACGAACTTCCGGCTGATCCAGAACAAGACAGACGACGACACAGTGAACGTCATCTGTGCAGCGGACGGGGCCTTCCCCGCGCCAAACCTCACGCTGGCCACGCCTGAGAGGTGAGAGCTTTTAATTCATGTATTAATTATATATATAAAAAACGCACGAGTCCGACAGCAGACTCGTGTACCGAGGCTTTCATGCAACGCAACAATGTAATTGTAGGGTTCCTTTTTTCATCCTAAGGTACGGAACCCTAAAAAAAGACTATTTGGTATAAAATGCACCAAATGTCAGTCACGATAATCAAGACGAGTCTACCGATACCTTTTAGACCAGGGGTCACCAATTAGTTTCACTCGGGGTCCGTTTTAAGAAATGAAATGACCATCGCGGTCCGCACATTTTATAGAAAAAAATATTTATTAAACAAAAGTAATTACCGAAATAACACAGGTATTTTTTTACATATCAATGAGAAGCAATAGCTTGCACCAACTTTACTCCAAACTTCAGACAGTCCGCAACAAAGAATGTCAGTTTTCCCAATGATATGTAAAAAAAATACCTGTGTTATTTCGGTAAACATTAAATCCTGGAGATGTTCATCAGTAAGTCGAGATCGAAATGTTAGCTCGTTACTTTAACCCGGCCGTTTTCGAATTGATGTCAACAAAGATAATGCGGGGGAAACATTTTCATAAAGTTACATACTCTGTAGTGCAAGTTGCTTTGTTCTCGCGGTCTGCACAAAATGGGTCTGCGGTCCGGATGCGGACCGCGGTCCGCCATTTGGCGACCCCTGTTTTAGACCAAGATCGATGACGCCGTTCAGGCTACAGTAGGCGATAAAGAAACCGATATGCACCATATAAACAGTCATTGCAATAGTTAGTTAAAAAGCTTTCCATCCCAAGAAATCAGAAATGCGGCACACGAGCAGATAATCCTAATCAGGATGGTGTTCATAGCTCATAGAAACGTGCGATATCGGAGGCATTGTTGCCTCGCTGCCGATTTTTAAGAATTCTTATTCACATTTTTCTGAAGCATCCCATATCATAGGTTCGTGAAAGACGTCGCTATTCGCGTGTTTTGATATTTTACCGATGCCATATAAAAATATGTTTGTAATGCTCTGTGCGATAACATACTATTCAAAAATTCCTAATCCTAACAAAGGTGGCGCTGGTTATTAAAAAGATAACCCGATCTTTTATTATATGTGCGTCTCAGCCCCCTTACCTCAACTCTTATAGCAGCATTACTTCAATAATACTTTGTTTTAAGTACCATGACGACCTTAAAGTAAGGTTTTTAAGGACATCATGGTACGAAATATCAAAGTATTATTGAAGTAATCCTGCTATAAGAGTTCATGGTAAGGGTTAGCTGAGGTAAGGACACTGGACTTTCTATATAGGGACAAAGATTCAATAAACATATACCAATACAATATATTATAACAAGTTGCCAGAAAGTGTCACGACGTTGACAGAGAGAAAATTTAAAAATTTCATCAAAGGAACACTTGTTAAGAAGGCGTATTACAGGATAGATGACTATTTAAACAATGAACATGCATGGTGTGTGTCGCCGGTTCCGCATGAGGGATAAACTTACTAACAATAGCAATAGTATACTCTATTATAATTGTCTAATAAAGTTATCCGGCATAGAAGAACGACATAACATGTACGGTCGAAGACAGAGAAAAGACAGGAGAGTTTTTAAGGACAAGATTATCTTAAAAACTACTTGACCTATTGCAATAAATATTTCATTGTTAGATAGGTAAAAGTTAAAACCATGTCCTGTAAAAGAATTATTAAAATCGGTCTAGTAGTTCTTCAGAAAATCTCAACCTTATTGAAGCCCCTGTATACTTATCCCTGTCTTCGTGTGTACCTGGCAGGCATAGGGGGTGAATAGAATCGTAAAAGAACTCAGGGTCTTTGGCTAGTAAGCAAGGAATGAATGCAGTGAACCAATACACATATATATCTAAACAGGCAGTTCTAATCAACCAGTAGAACTAACATTTTCTCAAGTAAGTAATCCTAGAGACGTTCCACAGAAACAGGAGTAGAGTTCGTATCTACTAAGTATTGCAAGAGGGCGAGACACTATCGTAATGTCATTAGTTAATTCAAATGAGCTTAGTGGAGAACTCTGGACTGAATTGCGAAAGGAAACTAACCAATCCAATTTGAAGGTGAACATGAAGTTTAATCTAGAGCAGGATTCAGTACCATTTTGAACTTTGTTATACTTAAGCAGAGCTCGGTGGCTAAGTCGTTAGGTCAATGGACTTGTAATACGGAGATCTCAGGTTCGATTCCCAGCTAAATAAGTTATTCTCGTTTTTTTCGACGGAAAAACTGACGTACATTTGCCGAGTGCTCTCAAAACGGTGAAAGAAAAACATCGTGATGAAACCTGCATGCCGCAGAAAAAAATCTAAGGCATGTGAAATCCGCCAATCCGCACTTGGCCCGCGTGGTTGATCATGGCCCCAGCTCTCTCGATGTAAGGGAAGGTCTGTGCCTGAGCAGTGGGGCAATATAAATAGACTGATGATGATGATACTTAGGCATTGGAAATTCGTTAAAAGAAGTTGTATGCTTTTCTGGTCATGATGATTATTTTACACCTTAATAATATAGTCTGGATATATGTAAAAGAAACGCTAGGTGGAGCCATGAGTATTAAACGAAAGTATGAAATTTTTTCAGAAATCTATAAACATTATAAGAAAATTAGTCTTGATAACGACAATAATCTCTACGGGGTAAAAAAACATTAAACATTATAAAAGAAATTAACATGAGTATCATGTATTTTGACCAATATAATATCCATTACTCTAATACATACCCTGAAATTAGGTGAAATCAATAACAAAATAACAGTTATTCATCCATCGTATAATTTTATTAATAATGAATTGACCATGAATTGTATAGTGCATTGGTGTTTGACTGTAATGCTGTACTTTTTTTTGAATAAATAAAGAAATAAATAAATAAATCGTCTAATACTGAATTGTCCAATAACCGTTCCGACCATAATATACGAGCATATCGGCCTACTAGACACAGTAAATATTGTATTGTATGTTCAATCGATAGAATGTGTTTCAATGGTAATCCAGCGGATCAGCCACTGTGGCGCCGAGACAAAATTATTGTTATGGACAAGGGTTTTATTTTTATTAATGGAGTCGACAGTAGGTCATTTGCCAATGTCATGTAACAGAAAATTCAATATATTCAATAGTCTTCTATCTTCCTCCAGGGGTGTCGCAGTAGCGTCTTCACCCTGGGTAGCCGCGTCTTCATGTCTTCATCCCGAGGAGACGCCCCGTAGCGTCATCACTCTGGACGAAGCAGCTCGACAGTCACGTTCACTCCCGAGCTTGTAGCGGAAACTCTTGATAAAAGCTTGAAACTTCAGATCTTGCATAAATAATTCAATAACTTCACCGTACTGTCATTTGCGAACATTTTCTGATTAATTTAACGTGATATTAAACACAAAATAGTCCCTGTAGACGTTAAAAGGAAAATTATCTAATAATTTCGCAACCGTCGTTTCCCGCCATTTTCAAGAGAACCTGGACAAGGGTTATAAGTACAGTCTCATATCTATACATATAATAAGACTGTAAAAAAGTTGTGTCTGTACATCGGATATTTTTTGAAAAGAATAATTGTAATGGGTTTTAGGATCGATACTGATGCCAAAACACTAATTTTTAGAATTTTTGTCTGTTTGTCTGTGACTTTGTGCAAGTATCACGCCATAACTACTGAAGGGATTTTGATGGGAGTTTCACTAGGAGATAGCTGAAATCCGGACAGCTCATAGGCTATAAGCCATGGCGGTATGTGATGTGGAAATAAGGATAGAGAGAGGAAGATCTCCTGATCTCCTCCATTCTCTCCATCCTCCTCCTCTACGCAAACGAAGTTGCGGGGTACAGCTAGCATAAAATAAAACCTAATATTAGGGGCCTTAGTTACATTACTTTCTACTAGTTATAATACTTAGTTACAATATTTTCGTTAAGTATTATATTTCCCATTTCGTTATTATAGTTCAATTATTATATTTAATTGTGTCCCTATCTATACTATTGTACTGCCAACTTGTACTTCTTTCATATTTATATTAAGTTCTGTTAAACCAATATACGACTGCAAAATGGCATTCCAGATTTCCAGTATTTTCATTTACGTCATGTACTTTTAGTGTTATTTCTAAGATACACTCTATTTATGTACCTACTCTATTATCTCTGTTGATTTCTAGATTATTTCCCAAATTGCTATATGCCATCTCAATCCCCATTAATCTATCAATTAATTCATCCACACCCTAAATAATTTTCATCCGCCTCGCGAATAATTTCGTATCACTATCAAAACCACACGTTCGAATAATTTCATGTAATATTCAACCCGGTATCCAACAAAATCCGTTTTCGCCCTCAAACATCGAAGTTTCTCTTTCCTGTGATTTCCCCCTAATTTCCACCCAATCGCTTGACAAGGAAACGAAACGTCAAATGTAAGCTGGCCTATCCAATCTCCCTGGATCTATTCATTCGTCGCGAATTAGAGAAGATTATGTGGCGAATCAGGGATCAACTTAGAGTGGATTATATTCTGATGCATGAAGTTGCCTGTGCATATAGTAACCGCATTGCGGGGAATATACTCGTGTTATGCACTAACTATGGATAATGGATAGGTACTAAAGTTCGGTTGAAAATGATTTTAACAATTATGAGGTGGATGTTTTGGTTTTGAATCTATTTAGTTTCATAGTACCTAATTCTGATGAGAAAATTATAAATGAAATATGTCAGCAGTTTAATTTTATATAAGGTATATCAATTTGAAAGACAGATAAGCGTAGTACTGAGAATATTATGCGAAGATATGACGACAACGTAAATATAAAGATTCCGACATAGATAACGGTTAAGGATGAAATCAAAAGATCTCATTTTATTAAGCATATTTTAAAAGGTAACAATGGACGATGAATTCCAAAGGAAAGGAACTTGGCAGCGTTTCTGAAGCTCAAGATTAAATCTGGTGGAATGCGACGGTGGCACCTGGCACACCTTGCTCGCCAACTCCAGTGCTTTCTTTGAAAAAGGCTTTGCTAAAAAATATCTTAGTTTTCAGCACTTAAGGAATATTAAAAACATAAAATTTTCCTTAAGGGGCTGCCAGCTGTCAAACTCAAGCGCGAGACAGAAGATGTCCCGCAGCGGAGTAAAGAGCACGGTACAGTGACTCCATAGTTGTATTTTTATGAATTTTGGATGAATTTTGGCAGGGAAATAAAAATAAAAATTTTAAACAAGCTCTTTAATTTATAACACCCTACATTTTGATATATATTTTGTATGAATAACTGTTTCGGTTTAGACATAATTTTGGACATGGAAAGGGTATGTTTGCGATTTTTTTTTTAGGTTTGCGAAGTTTGTCAATCGTGTATCGGTATTCATCAGTCTCTAAATAGACACCCCAAGATTGCTACATATTTTTTCAGACGTTTAATTTTAGTAGTTGCCTTCATAGAATAACTGAAAATCCACGCACCCCCAGCCTTAAATGTAAAAACTAATATCGACCAAATAAATACGTAGCTGATGAAGTAATAACAGACACGCGAAAGGCTTGTTGAAATGAATGTCTTTGATAATGAAAAAAGCATACTCCACTGATTTGGGCATATCGAACGAATAAGTGAATATGAGAGAGACTGACGAGGCCGGTTACGATGCGAAAGTAAGTTTCAAAACCATTAAGCGAACGTTCATGGACCGGATAGGTAATGTGCTTAGAGATTTTAATTTCCAGAGCACGCGTGCACAAAGGCTAGCTAGCAAGAGATAAATGACAATGGGTGAAGCGAGATATGTGTGTAGTTTTAGAACCGGAATTTGTGGTGTTCCAGCTCTGTTGTATTGTTGGGATATAGCTTGCACATACATAGACAGATAATTATTTACCTAAGGTAAACTCGATCATACGTAAAGTAGTAAATGACAGTGAAGGAAGGGATTTTTGGATCTGCAGCTGTAGCGGTTCGGCTTTGGCTATCAAGCAAGATATTGCAAGGCATACATCGCCTTATATTATTGATTGCTTTTAAACTCTTTGTACCTTAGTATCTAAGGCAGCGTTAGTTTTAAAATTTCCCTCCGAACTACCGCTTCATTATTCATTCAATGCAAATGTGTGCTCACCGTTATTAATGTTGAAGGAAGTTTGGTTCACTAAGACCACCTATGTGGTTGTACCAGCTTACTTTAATTAAAAAAGTACCTAGCTCTGTTTACTATTCATTACTTGTTATTATTATATTGAACGATAAATGTTTTGACTTTATATTTATATATTTAATATTTATTCATAAAATTTAAAATAATTAAAATTAAAATAATCAACTGTGTAAATAAAATATTATAAAAGGTACACGTCGTCGTCCAGCTCATAGCCACAGGGCATCGTGCCGAGGACGCTGGCTGCATTACCTCTCTGTATGGCCAGGCTAAGCCTTTGCGAGAGGTAAGCGCCAGCCCTCAGGTCGCCGGAGGCGTGGATCAGCCCGGTCGAGATTTCATGGACTATTTTTTTGGTGTCAGAGGACCAAAATATTTTCATTAAAGATGTTTTTATTTCGGTTAATTTTGGGTCTTCATCTTCAGCCTCATCCTGTTTTATTAACAGGTAAGATTTAGGTCAGATGCGGATTTAGTTTTGAATAAACAAACCCATGAAACTGGGTCAAAGTTCCTTTAATATCCAGTAAACATTGTATTGTATAAAATATACAATAGCCACTCGAGCCGTAAGACACAGTTACCACAACATTATGGAAAAGAGCAAGAATAACAGAATTTCTGAAAAGCAAATGCAGAGGAAACGGAAATAGCCCCTGATCTCAGAGTACAATGTAAATAAATTAGAAGGCTCACAAACAGTAACAGTACTCTGATCCTAGGTTTCTTGGTTATTTTTAGCCTTTATGGTATTGGGTTGTTCGCCTGATACGCTTAGATATTAGAGTTTTCTCGGATAAAACACTTTTCTTATGATACATTTATTAGGGCTAATGAGATACCTAAATCTTTGTAATTAATAGAATCATACATTCTAAAGATATCTAAAGTAAATAAGTAAAGTTTGTACTTGTACATATTTATTAATTGAACATAATGGATATTGTTTTACTCTTTTATTCTTTCTAAGTATTAGATTTATTATTTGTATATTGACGATAAACTTTTATTACAAACTAAACGTTAAATTTCCACAGTTTCCTAATAAAATAAGCATACCACCCTATTCTGATCCAGGGTTTGCGAAAGGTTATAATTATAGAAAAAATTTTTTTGGATAAAAAATACAAAAAAAAAGTTAAATGTAAAAGGTAAGTATCGGGTCATAATCTCGTCTCGTCGTCGTCGTTATTTGTATTATATTCGATCGACCAAAATCATCTTATCTACATTAAGCTACATACCGGAACAAACTAGGTCCCACAACACAGAAAATCCTAGTGTGGGAATTAGAGCTCACAACATACTGAACAATTCGGTACTCTAATTGATGCTAATGGATTTATAAATTTTATATGAAATTAATTTTATTACGCACGCATTCTAGATGTAACTGGTTACTAAATTTCAGTTTGATACCCAAATAAATTATTGTTATTATTAATTGGAATATGCCATGCATCTGAACGAATAAACAATTTTTAATTATTATATTATAATTTTGAACACACGTCATCATTAAAATTAATATAATGAACTTTATAATACAGAATTTTACATGGATTGATAGGATTATAATGATTTTTCAATGGACATAATTTATGATAAATGCAATAAACTTTGATTAATAACGCGAATTTACTAGATATATCGGAAAATATTTGACCATCTAAGGCAGGATTGGATATAAATTTTATTTTCTACGCCTCCTAAATTTCCACTGATAAAGTTTATCGAGGAGTCCGAGAGAGTATTAGATTTTCTCGGGATTGTCCCGGTAACAATACAAAAGATCCAATTTGCGGCATTGTTGATCTTAGATGAGAAATTACCAAAGAACACAAGTAAAATAAAATAACAGTTGAGGTACGAGTAATATTGACAAATGAAACGAGGCGTTAACGTGAAGTTTCTTAAGAAAACACTGAAAGTTCCAAACTTGTTACCTTTCTGTTGGAAACTACCAAGGACTACTTTTTTATTCTGCCCATTTTTTATGATTTTGTCAGAAAGTTTCCGAACTATGGCGCCGCTGCCGCAGTTAAAACTGTAATCGTTCTTGAAACTTAATTTTCATAAGTAACAGTTGTTTGTATCACAATAAAGTACCATTTTGATGTCAAAAACTTTTTTAATTTCATGTGTAGTTTAGTTACAACATACTCGTATGAAATTATATTCAGAGTTCAAGAAATTGAGCATGAATAGCGGAAAGCGGATTGTCAATAACAAAAAGGTCACTGATACACAATATGTTATGATTAGGCTTATAATATCAGAACCGACCTTACATATTTGTGGACGAGGTCTATTAGCGAAGAGATTACGGTCAGAGTTAGTATTGTGAGAGATATTCTAACTATATCATTCATTCTTCGATATAACTGACAATCTCATAAGACCATAGGAAAGTATAAACCATATTATGAAGTCCGTGTTTTCACAATTCTTTTCTTGAACATATCTTTACAAAGGTCCTATATAATAGTGAATAATTGACGCAAACATATTTCTTGTTGTGTATAATTGTTTTTATTGGCATCAGGATGTGTACTCGTCCGTTATTGATTTTAGTTTTAGTGAATTTAATGGTGTTTTCTCTTTCTACAGGCGATTGGATGGCGTTTCCCATAACATGAAATTAGTCAATGGGAGGTACTCATCGGTGGCTTCTGTGACATTACGAGACGTTGACCTGCCTTCACCAGCTGAGTTCATCTGCACATTAAGGATACCGCAGGCGAAGTATGCTGTGAGAAAAGAAGCAATTTACTATCCAGGTATGAAACAGTCTAAAATTTGCAGAGGTAGCCTAGTAATAATGATCTTAATAACTGAAAATAAACAACAAACCTTGGCATTTTCAGAAAATATAAAATTAAAACAAACTTCTTCAAGGAGAAAGGGATATTGTAGAAAATTAAGGACGGAGATATTCCGGCAGGCTGTAAGCCTCTCGTAAGCCCCTATCGATATCGAATATTAATTTTAGACAGAAATAGGTACTCACGGAAGAATCGAATATTTATAGAATATTTGTTTGGTAAATATTTTATTGTTATTCCTTTTCAAATGTAAATAATGACATGTTTTAATGTAAACACTTTTTAATTAGAAAATCAATGAATAGGAACCGCGAAAAGTTTTGAATAAAAATGACTTTATAACATCGAGGAAAAATGCCCCTAGAGACAATTTGTGAATAACACTGGAATACAATGATAACAGAGCCTCTGAATATCATTTTCTATTCTTTTAGGTAGTAGACAAAGAATTAAAAGCGGACGCGAACAGGATAAAGCATGACGACATAAACAGAAAGCTGTTTATTTATTTAAAACAAGCAATTTAACTGCTTTATAAGTCGACGAACGTCATTAAAGCCAAGCAGTGGGAGCGAGAAGAATAAGGGATGGGCATTTTTTTTAACGGGAGGCATGAAAATAACAATTCCGCAGAATAATTTGCGAGAGGGCCATTTAAGCTTTTTATCAGCAAAAAGTTTGTGTACACAGCTATCTAAACTGTAGGAAAGAGAGATGAAACATTTCCTGCAGGCAGTCCTCGTGAATAATTTTATGCTTCGTTAACTCCATTGTGGTAGAAAAAAGCGCGTTTAATAGAATATTGGGTAGGGCAACAGCGGAAATATATTCTTTAGGGTACCTTTGCATAAGCTGTTTTCTTTGTGGTGGTTTGTTAAGCAGCTAAGATCCGGAAGACATCTGTGTGTGCATTGTCCGATAAGGTATTAGAAATGAGAACAGAAAATTTTATAATGCCTTCCTTGTCCGCTTTGTTTGCATTTGACGTACTCTCCAATGTTCCATTGTTATTATCAATTTTGTTGCTTAAAACATTTTTTATTAGCACTTAATTTTATACCTGCTTCTTAATACAAAGTTGCATCAGCAACCATAAAGCTGCTTTAAATATATGGCCCATATTAAAATATCTTTAGACGATCGCCTCGGTTCGTTTTAATGAAAAGTCAACAAGTCTTTTAGGTACGAGTAGTTCTGAAATAATTTCTACCTCAAAAGCCTTTTACGTTATTATTGGACATTGAAAGATGGATTATTATTATGATAGATGGACTTTTTTCACTTATACCAGGACGACGGCTCCAGGGAATGAGGATAATTTCCTTTGGACAAACTATTCAATCTCAATCGGGTTATTGGTCTGGGAAACAAGATACACTACACGATTAACTATTTATAGTTTGAGTAAGTTTGGATTTATCGTAGCAACTACTGTCTTCTCGGTAGTATAATTATTATCTACTATGAATAGAGAATACTTGCGGTCATTTTATTGTAGAGGGGAAGTCCTTATGCAAATAAGCTCTTTAGTTATTCTTTCTCTAGTCTTGTGATTTACATCACCATTCATTTTCAGTTATCCAACAAGTCGAATGACTTTTTCAAGTGATAATGGTTTTCTAGTGTCTTAGCGTAATTTTTGGATTTTATTTTGGGCCACAATTCAGGACCATTATAGGAGCACACCAATATTAATTTGCCTTAGCTATCTAAGAAAGCGATTAAAGTGTTCAGTACCATCTCTGATATTGATTCATGGAGAGGGATATTTACTTTATTTAGGTACCTATACACTTCTTAGGGTTCCGAACCTCAAGAGAAAAAAAGGAACCCTTACCTATAGGAGTCCTTTGTTGCCGGTCTGTCTGTCAAGACCTTTTTCTCAGAAACGCGTAGATGTATCAAGTTGAAATTAATACCAAATGCTCATGTCTGTAATCTCATGCAGCCGTCAATAGATATGACCGTTTATGTCTCATTTTTTGTTAACAGGTCCAATAAGTACTACTCCGGAGATGCCAACAGCAGCTGATATGCAATTGGCTGCAGCAGTTGGTTCCAAAGGTTATATTATTTTATTACTCGTATATTTGACAAAATAAACATTGCAGTATTACTTGTATGGAAAATTGAATTTAGTAGAACCCGATACTTTTGAAACGACGATGGGATCGTTATCAAATGAAAATTGATACCTATTCATTTTGTATAAAATTCAATAGCTGTCAACAGTCTTCCACTTGGGACGGTATCAAATTTACTCTTCCAATTAGCGCAGTAATTAATAGACAGACAACGTCTGGTATCTTAAATTTCAATGCTATCATTTTCTATAGCATTCTAAATTGATACTTTGTGTGATGGTCAAAATTTAGACGTCTACTTATATATTTTTCTTGTATCCCGTCTATCCTCAATAGCGATCTGATTAGTCCAATTAGTTAACTAAAATATGAACAGAATTCTTATAATTAAGTTTAAATAAAGAGTCCTTGTTATCTTTGATAGTCTTACGATTATCGTTATCCAAGTTATTATCAAGGCTATTTTTAATCTCGACTCTACTTGCTTTGAAAACGTTTTTGAAAAAGAAATGTTGTCCTGAGAGGATGAAAAGAAAAAGTGTTTTAATGTTAATATCTTTTTCAGGGGCCATTCTCTACACTGCAATTACGACGGTGCTGATGCCGGCGTTGGCTCAATTTCTTGTTTCATAAGTGACAGCCAACGAGTTTAAGAAAAGGTGAGGAAGCTTACATAGTAATAACAAAGATGCTATCTTTATAGATATTATACATACCTGCACGGATGATACTTTTTTGAGAAGCTGGTATTTTGACCGACCGACACACCTGATAGAGCTGTTGCGGTTTTTATTTATATTCATATTTTTGTTTCAGATTATACCCGAACCGAGTGTACATTCCAACCGAACATTGCTTGTGAAGTAATTTAGACCTCTAGTCGTATTGCCCAAAGTTAAAATTCACCAAATTGTAATATAAATTACCGGAGTCTTGAACTAGGCACATAAATACAATTGTCAAAATAATAGCTTTTATGTGTATTAAATTGAATTATTGCGTGTTAAATGCTGAAATTGAATTATCGTAGTTAAGTAAATGTACAGCTCCAGTGTATGAAGAATGTGAATTTTCATATTTCAAAGTATTTTTCTTAAACATAAAACCAATGAATACTTAGTTAATTAAATGTGTAAATAGATGTATTTCTTGAAAAGAAAATGTACAGATAATTGTTTTGGATGTAACTAAGGTTATGGGCCTAAATAAGTTGACTGTATCTAATTAGATGCACAGACTATCGCAATTTGAATGATAGAATAAATGATTATAATATTTAGGTACGAGAAGCGCACGTTTTTGAATGAAATTTGAGACAGTTGCGATAATCTGTGTCTATGATTAGAAATTTTTGAAATTTTTGTTTATTTGAAAATTTATTATTTTAATAAAATCAAGAATATACTTTAAAATGTTCTTAAATTTAATTTAATTTTAAATTATTTCGCCGTATAAATATTACAAGGAGTCGTATTGCTGAAAAAAAGACGTAACTTCAATCATTTATACATATTTGAGACAGTGAAATATTAATTTGAAATTAATCTTCACAATGATGTAAGTATAGCTGAAAAAACCCGAGTCAAACACCTAACTGCTCAAAGTCTAGTTTGATCTGGTTATTTATAGGAATGAATTGATAAATGTTTTTCATCAATATTTGTAAGTATAAGTACTTAGTCAGTTGCCTATCTATATTTCAAACCAAAGTTTTATTTTTAAAAGTTTATAAGACACGATATACGTATAATCTGTACAAAGTCTACGAAATTATTTAGTCATTTCGTGTTTCATCGAGGGTGGACCCCTTCACAAACAGGGTATCGAATTTAGTTCATTTAATTTTCAATTTAAGTCATGATTCGATATAAATTTTGGACAATATTATAAATATAAATTTTAATAATGTTTTTGCCCTTATTCGTCAACACAATTTTAATTTTAGTATTCTCTGTCTAGAGCAAAACGGCATATTTTTCAAAATTATAGTTATCTTTCTCCAATTTACGAAGGCAACATCTAACTTTCCAATGCAAATTTTAAAAATTCGTTCATGAATAAGGGCTAATAAATGTAAATATTTGTATGGAAATTTGTATGACCTTAGAAATAAGTACTTCATGTAAGGATCTTGTTTGTGTAAAAGAAAATAATACATTTGCTGTGCATACTGCCGTTTATGGATAAGATCCAGTCAAGACTTTTATTGTGAGATTTCTTAAAATAAATAAAAAGGATCGTTGTGTATTTCTATGTTTTATTTACATTCTCCATTCAAAAATCATACCATTTCTTTTAAATTACAACAAATTGACACGGTCCATTAATAATGCTATTTTGAAATTTTAACCATCCTTGTCACGTTTATATATTTTCAGAATCTTTTATAGGCTAAATTCTGAGAAAAATAGGTTATCCTCTAAAATAGATTTGGCATACTTTGACCTTGTCTCACCGTTTGTCTGACGGGTTTGTTTTTCTTTTCTAGCATCGTGATTTTGACGTCAATTGTAACGTTCACTATGTACACATAGTGCTCATTCCATATATTTATTTATATATATTAACTGTCTATATATTATCATTACATTTCTTACACACTGTACTGTACTTATCCTGTATTCACCAAAATTCAGTAATTGAAAGAGTCAAGCGACACAGCATTCATTGTGCCTGTTCTATTTTTAGAACGTCATCGATAAGCGATTGGAATGTGGGCCGAAGCTTTACCGGAGTCACATAAGGAGTATAATGTCTTTACAGCATCTGGCAGTCGGTGCCACCCACAACATCTATTTCTCTCAGACACGGGGCTTACAATATCCAAAGCTTGCATGCTTTCTCTGTCTAACATTTTACTCAAAAAACAGTGGAATATTTTGAACCTCTTGAAAGCGTGCGACTGACGCCGAGCTGACCACGTTAAAAATTAATTATTTGCATTCATATTTAGCTTTTGTTTATAGTGCAAACCTTAGCTGACTATACATAAAGTCCACAATTATAATATTGTTAGTTTAGCGGATGAAGACTGCCACCTTAATTTTGTAAAATCGTTATCGACGCTAGAGAAACAAAACCCAAACAATTCTCAAGAGTGTGTCGCCTAAAGTACACTGGTGTTGATGTTTGGCACTGAGCTAAAGCACCTTGGGACCACATCACACCGTAGCGGGGTTTTATTGCAATTATTTTGTATGGAAATATCAAAATCTTATTGGAAGAAGATTATGTCAAGTTTATCCTCAGGATATATTGCAAATAATGTTGGTGCAACTTATAACTAAAAATATTCACAGTATGATTACAACTGAGGCAGTGAATGCCTAGATAGCTAATTACTATGTGTATGATGGTGTTTCTCCGAACAAATATGATTACAATAGATGGTCAATCAATATCATATGTAAATACCATAATGTTTGGGAACAAATTACAGACAAACTGTACCTGTTCGGAGCGAATTCGGAGGTCCGAGTCGTAAGGATTACACGACAGTGTGATGGGAGGCCAAGTTATTATAAAAACAATTCTTTCGAATTGGGTCACTTACAAAGAAATACTGTGTTCAAGGGCTGAGAATTCTTAGAGTTGTAGGGCGTTGCCAACCAAAACTACAGAGTAGGGATTTGAAT
Organism: Tachystola acroxantha; assembly: GCA_963506565.1. Taxonomy (NCBI): domain Eukaryota; kingdom Metazoa; phylum Arthropoda; class Insecta; order Lepidoptera; family Oecophoridae; genus Tachystola; species Tachystola acroxantha. The sequence continues at coordinate 2,682,853 of OY735874.1, forward strand.
TAGGGACAGTCACCCGCGGGCCGCCGACGCAACTGGTAAAATCTGGAACTAGACTTCCGGAAACTTCAGTTAGGAAAGTCAGTGGAATTAACTTAGAGTAGGGGCGCGATTGGACATGCAAATAAATGTGCGATAAAGTGACAGTGAGAGCTCGTCATAGCTCTAAATATAATCAGTGTCAGTGAAATACAAGTGCTAACTGAATGTTATCTCATTGCAGTTAAGTCGGAGTGAGATGCGGTCTCTGCGGTTCCGGACTTCGTGTCCGGCGTAGCCTACGTTGTTTTTCTCACGGTATTTGACTGATAAGAAAATGGGTAGACTCCATGGTTCCTTTCAGTGTACGAGCTTCGCCCACCCCACATTTCGTTGGGTAGAATTTCATATTAATCAATTATCTATTAGGCTAATATAGGAGTGAGAGTGAATGGCTATAAATTAGATGACACTGGACTACTTGACCATCATTCTTCTCTACATTTAATTTTCATCCCCACAACCAACTTTAACCACTCTACACTTCATAATATACCTACGCAAAACTATGCGCAGTGCGCTTTATATTGGATGTAATCATCCGTCAATTATTTATCTCAACTACTGTTATCCTACAAAGGATTTACTTCGATATTCATCACAATCTCATCGACAATGTGCGATATTGCACTGCACCTATCACTATGGATTTAATTACTATGTTATGAAGTGGCCGACCGATACTAACTAGGTCGTGAAAATTATCTACCATTATTGGTTTTATTTACTATGACTGAATGTCTGAATGTTTACGTGGCCGACCGACACTAATAGGTCGATAATCTTTACTACAATTTAATTTCTATATTATTATAGTGGCAGACCGACACTAATAGGTCGATAATCTTTACTACAATTTAATTTCTATATTATTATAGTGGCAGACCGACACTAATAGGTCAAGAATCATTACTACAATACCTTTAATACTACGATATGAAGTGGCCGACCGACACTAACTAGGTCGATGGAAGTTATAGTGGCCGACCGACACGAATAGGTCGAGAAACATTACTACAATACCTTTAATACTACGAAATGAAGTGGCCGACCGAAACTCATAGGTCGCGAAAACATATTTTCAATCGCTGAAATAATAGCGCACCGATGGATAGTGGCCGACCGAAACTAATAGGTCGCGAAAACTTATTTTTAATCGCCGAAATAATAGCGCACCGATGGATGGTCTCTATCACAAGGCCAAAACTACCTTCTAACTATAACAAAACTTATATACCCCACTTCCCCTTGATAAAACGTCGTTACGCCGTCGTAATAACGTTGTATGTACCTTTTGTTCAGTACAGGATATTGCAACATTTGTGTTGGGATTATACACGAGCTTCACGCACTAGATGACACACGCGACGGGCCTAGACTAGCGGCAGAACAGAGTTCGGTTACCTAGGTCTCTTGCCAGCAGGGCGGGGGTGAACACCAGGGTCTCCGGATAGGCCTGTTGATGCGCTAGGAACTCACCACTACCGGGGGGACAGTACAGCTCCCTTACGGCTGACCGGGCCAAACTGGAGTTGGACTGACAACCGCGCCGCGATGTAGGGGTAGCCGCGCCGTAATCGTTAATGCTCTCCCACAAGTACGTAGGCATCCGCGTCGCGCGTTCGAATATTAATCGGAACAGATAACAATGACTAGGACAGTTAGGGCACGGGGGTTTTATGAGAGACGTATGTTATTGTGTAGATCGGTACGTAGTCGAAGGTTTGATAGTTAGCTAGAGTAGGATCGTTGTTAGGTCGTAACCACTAAAGGATTTGTTGGCATATGAGACTGGGGCGGGGGACCCCAACATAGTCCATATGGTGGCTCGGGTGTTAGGTGTGCTGGGAGCCCGAGATGTCACGTCGATTAGGTTCCCAATTCTAAGATCTTATGATCTTAAATCCAATGGTTCCTTGTGTCGAGTCATGTCTAGGAGGTTGTCAAAGTCGTACGAGAGATTGAAGCTGTATCAACAAGAGTTGTGATCATGTATAGTTTATGTATTTGTGTATGTATCATGTGTTATATTAGTATAAGAAGTGATAGTGTTTGTGTGCGTATTATGTGGCCATGAAGAGAGAAAAACGAGCCGCTGGTACGAGGCGCCGCTGAGCCTCACATCGTGCAACACTCCGCGGGAATTTTAGCTCAGCTAAGTAGCATGTGACGCTTAATATCGAACTCTATTATTTTGTGACTGTCATTTCATTCCTTATTTGATTTTGTGTGTGTGTGTATTTACGTTTCTCTGCAGGTTTCGTTCTTTTTAACCATTTCTGATAACTACAGTCTTAACAATAAACATGCTTATCTACGGAAATAATTAACACAACGTAATGGGTCCTTTAGGATAGCTAGAACTAGATGATCACGCCAGGCCAATTTATCTATTTATGTTAGGGTAGGTCAGTTAGGTAGGACGTAGATGCTTTACATTTATACATTTATTTGTATATAAGTACAAGTGTTACAGTTGGTGCCGTGACCAGGATCTGCGTCATTAAAAACTGAATCAATTTTGATTCAGTTACGCATATAAAAGAACCTGAGTTACTACAAATCAAATCATGTTAATTTAAAAATCTTAGTATTCTTCAAAACGTGTAGGAAGCAATATTTTGAATATTAGTCTCAACTCTAGAAGGTTACAAAATTTTAATCCGCACTTGACCTCGCGGTGGATCTTCAGTCGAGCCTCCCGCCATAGTGCGACGCGTACGTAAATAAAGATCCGGCCAATACACAAAAAAGGGTCGCGCCATGAACTGCTCGGGCACGCTTGCTTGCGTGCCTTTCTACCTGGTTTTTTGTACACAATCGGGTAAATTTTTTGTGACATTTGTTTCTTTAAACGGATCGTTTCACATGACGAGTCGATCACAGACGTGTTTCGCGCTGTCATTTTTTGCCCAAAATTTTAAGAGTCGCAGCGCCCTAAGTTGTAGAAAACAATTTTTTTTTATCATCAAATTCTTTTAATGGCTTTGAGGGGAGGCCTTTGCCCAGCAGTGGGACATTGCAGGCTATTAAATTATTGTAAAGCCTCAGACAAACTGATGTCATAGAAAAACCAGTTGACTGACCATCATACGTCAAGAACGGAAAAAGTTTCGTAAGGTGTAACTTGCTAATAAAATTATATAATGGTACTTATGTGCAATTATCTTCTTCTATCTTCTTCACGAAAATGGTTCACTTTTACGAGTTGTTGTGCGATTGTATTATCCCCTAGTTATTTTCGATAGAAAACTAATTAATCTAATTTTGATATTATTTTGTTGTGTTATTTTTCAGTTTTGTTCTGCGAGTGTTTCACACTTTCGTCCGTAATGAAATTATTAGCTCGAAGAAGAAAATTGCACAAATTATCGTGCGAATTGATATCGAGTCTTGTTGACCAAATTGAACTTTTGGTGTCGTATAGATAATTGTAACTCTAATAAACAAATACTATTTGTTTGAATTTAGATGCGACAAAATTGCTAATAACCAAGCAGCTGATAGATATCGTTGAAACACATGGAAAAAAAAATGTGAGTCAACGTGTCAAGTGTCTAGGGGCGTTCAATGAACTCCCAGAGAAAAAGGGATTCCCTCATTTTTTGTCAACACCATCAGCTGAATGCAACTGCTGATTAAGTGCTTGCGAGCGGTTCATTGACCTCATAGGAATGCGATGATAACAGATATTGTATCTTCGTGTTTCGTAGTATTTAACTTAAAGCTCATTTAAGTTATTTGACAACAAAATAATATCAAAAATTTGCAAAATAAATATTTATGTAGAAATAAGTAAAGGATTGATTTCCTGGTTTAATTTAATTTGAGGACAAATTAAAGTTGCTTGAGTGATGGTCTCCAGCAGTGAATATGGTTATTCAGGTAGATATTACCTAACGACTGGCCTAGGTTATTTTGGAATAGGGGCGACCTATCATTGCCAATCATCTGTTAAGCTGTGAGGATTCGCAGGGTCACTTATTAGTGACCCTGAATATAATATTTAATATCTTGAGATTAAGCTTGGGATTTTCCAATGTTTTCCTGAAACAGTTGTGAACTCATTTTATATTTGGAGAACTTGATCCTGAGGACAATCCAGTGCTTTTATTCTACGCTAGTAGACTTATTTTACAACAAATTATTGTTGACGGTAATTTGACTGCAATGAGGATTGCAGATTTCTTATAAGGCTACAACACTGCTAAAGGCTTAGGGGCGTGGTAGTTGGCTTGAGTGAGGTTCCATTGAGAAATCGCCTATCGGATATTTATTGGAAAATGGTATACAAGCCACTGCATTCAAATCAGATTCCAATTGGAACTCGATATTATAATTTAAATGAATCTCACTTTTGTTTGTGATTTCTTCAATTTTCGTCTTCCCTTCGGTCAAACAAAAATTTCTAAAATCAAGGGGCGTTCTGTAACGTTCACTATGTACACATAGTGCTCATTCCATATATTTATTTATATATATTAACTGTCTATATATTATCATTACATTTCTTACACACTGTACTGTACTTATCCTGTATTCACCAAAATTCAGTAATTGAAAGAGTCAAGCGACACAGCATTCATTGTGCCTGTTCTATTTTTAGAACGTCATCGATAAGCGATTGGAATGTGGGCCGAAGCTTTACCGGAGTCACATAAGGAGTATAATGTCTTTACAGCATCTGGCAGTCGGTGCCACCCACAACATCTATTTCTCTCAGACACGGGGCTTACAATATCCAAAGCTTGCATGCTTTCTCTGTCTAACATTTTACTCAAAAAACAGTGGAATATTTTGAACCTCTTGAAAGCGTGCGACTGACGCCGAGCTGACCACGTTAAAAATTAATTATTTGCATTCATATTTAGCTTTTGTTTATAGTGCAAACCTTAGCTGACTATACATAAAGTCCACAATTATAATATTGTTAGTTTAGCGGATGAAGACTGCCACCTTAATTTTGTAAAATCGTTATCGACGCTAGAGAAACAAAACCCAAACAATTCTCAAGAGTGTGTCGCCTAAAGTACACTGGTGTTGATGTTTGGCACTGAGCTAAAGCACCTTGGGACCACATCACACCGTAGCGGGGTTTTATTGCAATTATTTTGTATGGAAATATCAAAATCTTATTGGAAGAAGATTATGTCAAGTTTATCCTCAGGATATATTGCAAATAATGTTGGTGCAACTTATAACTAAAAATATTCACAGTATGATTACAACTGAGGCAGTGAATGCCTAGATAGCTAATTACTATGTGTATGATGGTGTTTCTCCGAACAAATATGATTACAATAGATGGTCAATCAATATCATATGTAAATACCATAATGTTTGGGAACAAATTACAGACAAACTGTACCTGTTCGGAGCGAATTCGGAGGTCCGAGTCGTAAGGATTACACGACAGTGTGATGGGAGGCCAAGTTATTATAAAAACAATTCTTTCGAATTGGGTCACTTACAAAGAAATACTGTGTTCAAGGGCTGAGAATTCTTAGAGTTGTAGGGCGTTGCCAACCAAAACTACAGAGTAGGGATTTGAATTAGGGACAGTCACCCGCGGGCCGCCGACGCAACTGGTAAAATCTGGAACTAGACTTCCGGAAACTTCAGTTAGGAAAGTCAGTGGAATTAACTTAGAGTAGGGGCGCGATTGGACATGCAAATAAATGTGCGATAAAGTGACAGTGAGAGCTCGTCATAGCTCTAAATATAATCAGTGTCAGTGAAATACAAGTGCTAACTGAATGTTATCTCATTGCAGTTAAGTCGGAGTGAGATGCGGTCTCTGCGGTTCCGGACTTCGTGTCCGGCGTAGCCTACGTTGTTTTTCTCACGGTATTTGACTGATAAGAAAATGGGTAGACTCCATGGTTCCTTTCAGTGTACGAGCTTCGCCCACCCCACATTTCGTTGGGTAGAATTTCATATTAATCAATTATCTATTAGGCTAATATAGGAGTGAGAGTGAATGGCTATAAATTAGATGACACTGGACTACTTGACCATCATTCTTCTCTACATTTAATTTTCATCCCCACAACCAACTTTAACCACTCTACACTTCATAATATACCTACGCAAAACTATGCGCAGTGCGCTTTATATTGGATGTAATCATCCGTCAATTATTTATCTCAACTACTGTTATCCTACAAAGGATTTACTTCGATATTCATCACAATCTCATCGACAATGTGCGATATTGCACTGCACCTATCACTATGGATTTAATTACTATGTTATGAAGTGGCCGACCGATACTAACTAGGTCGTGAAAATTATCTACCATTATTGGTTTTATTTACTATGACTGAATGTCTGAATGTTTACGTGGCCGACCGACACTAATAGGTCGATAATCTTTACTACAATTTAATTTCTATATTATTATAGTGGCAGACCGACACTAATAGGTCGATAATCTTTACTACAATTTAATTTCTATATTATTATAGTGGCAGACCGACACTAATAGGTCAAGAATCATTACTACAATACCTTTAATACTACGATATGAAGTGGCCGACCGACACTAACTAGGTCGATGGAAGTTATAGTGGCCGACCGACACGAATAGGTCGAGAAACATTACTACAATACCTTTAATACTACGAAATGAAGTGGCCGACCGAAACTCATAGGTCGCGAAAACATATTTTCAATCGCTGAAATAATAGCGCACCGATGGATAGTGGCCGACCGAAACTAATAGGTCGCGAAAACTTATTTTTAATCGCCGAAATAATAGCGCACCGATGGATGGTCTCTATCACAAGGCCAAAACTACCTTCTAACTATAACAAAACTTATATACCCCACTTCCCCTTGATAAAACGTCGTTACGCCGTCGTAATAACGTTGTATGTACCTTTTGTTCAGTACAGGATATTGCAACATTTGTGTTGGGATTATACACGAGCTTCACGCACTAGATGACACACGCGACGGGCCTAGACTAGCGGCAGAACAGAGTTCGGTTACCTAGGTCTCTTGCCAGCAGGGCGGGGGTGAACACCAGGGTCTCCGGATAGGCCTGTTGATGCGCTAGGAACTCACCACTACCGGGGGGACAGTACAGCTCCCTTACGGCTGACCGGGCCAAACTGGAGTTGGACTGACAACCGCGCCGCGATGTAGGGGTAGCCGCGCCGTAATCGTTAATGCTCTCCCACAAGTACGTAGGCATCCGCGTCGCGCGTTCGAATATTAATCGGAACAGATAACAATGACTAGGACAGTTAGGGCACGGGGGTTTTATGAGAGACGTATGTTATTGTGTAGATCGGTACGTAGTCGAAGGTTTGATAGTTAGCTAGAGTAGGATCGTTGTTAGGTCGTAACCACTAAAGGATTTGTTGGCATATGAGACTGGGGCGGGGGACCCCAACATAGTCCATATGGTGGCTCGGGTGTTAGGTGTGCTGGGAGCCCGAGATGTCACGTCGATTAGGTTCCCAATTCTAAGATCTTATGATCTTAAATCCAATGGTTCCTTGTGTCGAGTCATGTCTAGGAGGTTGTCAAAGTCGTACGAGAGATTGAAGCTGTATCAACAAGAGTTGTGATCATGTATAGTTTATGTATTTGTGTATGTATCATGTGTTATATTAGTATAAGAAGTGATAGTGTTTGTGTGCGTATTATGTGGCCATGAAGAGAGAAAAACGAGCCGCTGGTACGAGGCGCCGCTGAGCCTCACATCGTGCAACACTCCGCGGGAATTTTAGCTCAGCTAAGTAGCATGTGACGCTTAATATCGAACTCTATTATTTTGTGACTGTCATTTCATTCCTTATTTGATTTTGTGTGTGTGTGTATTTACGTTTCTCTGCAGGTTTCGTTCTTTTTAACCATTTCTGATAACTACAGTCTTAACAATAAACATGCTTATCTACGGAAATAATTAACACAACGTAATGGGTCCTTTAGGATAGCTAGAACTAGATGATCACGCCAGGCCAATTTATCTATTTATGTTAGGGTAGGTCAGTTAGGTAGGACGTAGATGCTTTACATTTATACATTTATTTGTATATAAGTACAAGTGTTACACAATGTAATCCCTTTTTCGGCATATACAAACCTAAAGAAAGGGCATGTAAATACCATCGTGAAATTTCAGAAAAGCCGGTAAGCGAGTGAGTTTAAGACTTAACAAATTACTAGAATAACATTAACACATGTTATAAATACTGTTTGTACATATATGATTAGGCAGTGCAGAATTTTTTACCTGATTATACTCCTACGCGTACTTGGAAAACCCGCCTGATTTTCCCTGGTTCAAGTTAGAAGCTTATTAGGAACACCCATAAAGATTATCGTTTTTTTTAACCAAAGCCAAATTCATAAATTAAGACTAATCTCACCAAGGGCCACTAGAAATTCTGATTGTGACCAAAAAAAAATCGCCATCTAACATTTAATAATGACTACTGGTTAATTACAATAACATCAAAGGTAATTATATCATTATAAGAATGCATTTAAGTCATTTAGGTAATAATTGCGATATTTTTAATTTTAAAAGTAATACAATTCAATAGTATGATATTACGCGTGTGTGTGGTATTCACAATCACATCTATCAATCAATTTATTTGCTGAAAGTAGGTATTACAATGGTCTTACTTAATTACATCCCACATATAATAAAAAAAACATATATTTTTTTAAAGTCTCGATTCGATATCTTACTTAAATCGGACCCCAAATCAAGTGTCTTATTTTGTAAACAAAAACTACCCTACTCTACTACCATTTTAGGCTGTTCTGTGATTAATGCATAGGATCGGATTACTTTATTTTCACAATGATGACAGATCCAATTATTCAGTTCCTTCAGTGTTACATCACAACAGGTAATTAGAGGAGCTGTGTCTCTCTTCGAGCTGCAGACTCTCTGTGGAGGGAACGCCGCGCGCGTCCTCTGGTGGGGGTTGGTGAGTCCGTGTAATATATTTACATATTATATTAAAAATTAGAACTCCCCATCGGCATACAAACCATACGTGGTTTCGCCTGAGATGGGAAAGTAGACTTCAAATGTATTTTTATAAAATGTCATTAAACAATAAATAAATAAATAAAAAATAAAAAAAATATAGACGATCATATTTCTTTATAAAATAAGACACTTGATTTGGGCTTCAGTACCTACCTACATTTAATTCTCTAAAATCGCTTCTCCATTCTTCCTTGCAACACACAATTTGGCTCCCAGCCTCGTTACCGTTAATACTTTGTAGTCTTTTGTGAAATTTGAACCGTAAGAGGGTTAATATGGCTTTCAGTGAAAAATCCCGCTTCAAACGAGTTTTTTCTCATTGTCATTAGCTATTCCCTTTACTCTAATGGGTATGTCTGGATGTAATTACCTTCTTTGTTTGATTATTTATTAAAGTATTACGGACTCCGTGTTTTGTAGAGAATTTCTGAGAGGTTTTCGTTGAATTTTACCATGATACTCGTTTTCTTAATCATCATTTTCAGTAATCTCGTTTGATGTGTTACCGGGTAAAGCTTTGAGGATTATTGCGAGTTAAAATTTACGTAGGCAACTGATACGGACCATTTGTTTTCAAATAACAATATTCTGAAAACAATTTGGAATTATTAAGCTAATAATTTAGATACAACCAAGATAACAGAGAGCTAATGAGAATATTAGATGTTTACTATGCAACAAAGTAGGTAATAATATACTTAGTAGGTAACTAACAGATGTACTTATATCAACTTTATGAATTTCTACAAAATATTTCGATCGATACTTCTGTAATACCTAATTATGAAACATACCTCTATGGATAATATAAGTTTAGATATGGAGGATATCACTATCTAAACTTACACGGTTTGTATGCATATTAATTAGAAAAAACGGGAATTACGGTTTTAAACATTTATTTCTGCTGTCGAAATATCGAGTCATCAATAGATGACTCGATATTTCGACAGCATTGCAGTCATCTAAGTCACGAGTAGACTGAAATAAATGTTTAACACGATAATTCCCGTTTTATCTAATTAATAGGTACCTCATAGGTCTCATAGGCCGAGCAAATTAGATAATGGATTCAAATAATGCTCATAAAGTTAATCAAAAAGTAAAATGTACAAAACGTAGTTTACAAAAATCAGTGAAGTAGTTAGCTACTTTTTGAAAAAAACCTTAACAACTCTCCTGTACTTGTGCTAGACCTTCTATTCTAGACTAGAACTGTTAGACTAGTTCTGTCTAGACCTCTGTCTAGTCCGATATTCGGATCGGAATCGATCGGATGTGTATGGGGTACCTATTCAAACAAAAATTTGAATGTTTAGAAGATCTCCATTAAATACATTTAATGTACGGACAACAGCAGATCAATGGTAACACTTGCAGTACGATTTCAACTCTTACGACGCAGATAATAAGCGGCCCAAAGTGTTTCACTTGATGTGCTTTGATATGTATGTCGTGGAGGTCTTCCGACAGACACAGTGGGATCATTATTGGGTAGACGATTATCGAGCTTCTATTTGAAGCCCAATTTGACAGGAATATTTCATATTCTTCAATTGCGACAATTAGTAACATTACGTAGAAGCGGTTTGTAATGTCAACATCAATTTGGTAACTTAAAACGAAACTGGACCTGACATTTTATTTTTAAACGAAGACAAGACATTACATAGTGATTTTTCAGATGTCAATATACACATCGATATCAAGTGTAACACTTTCGACCGTTCTTATTATATGCATCATAAGAGTCGTAATCGTACTGCAAGTGTTACCATTGATCTGCTGGTTGTCCGTACTGAATACAGAAAAATATCTGTTGTGTTCAAAATACCACATCAGCATCACCCAATAGGAGAACAATACAGCAAACAAATGCCATAACATCTATCATTGAAACATAAATTGTATTGCGCTGAAATTAGAAACCATTTTGGGATACATTAGACGTACTCCACGGGATTCGGACCTAACATTGAATAATAGATGGTCTCGCTTCGCTCCCGGACGAATTACCCAACTAAATTATTGACCACACTGACCGTCGGCATCGAGAATAAATCGACTTCGTTACCTGTTTGGCGTGAAACGAGAGCAGTGAAGTCAAATGAAAGTTGCTGAAGAGATTGACACTGACGAGTGTTTTGTTCGATCGAGGCAGGTAAAGTAGAACTCCCCTAAAAAAGAATTCAATGACATGTCTATTAGATGAATGTATGTTTACACCTCTCTCATAAATAAAATAAATAATTATTATACTATCTCGACTTTCTCGTTAAACAACAAACGAAGTCTGATTATTTCTTGGATATTTTAAAAATTTCAGCAAATTTTATCAGTAAACCTAAAATATGGGCCGGAATATAATTTCTGAAGAAGAGGAAGTAGATGGCTTTATGAAGATCAGCCTTCAGGGAAACAGGATTCTGTTTCTAACGACTTCATCCTTGTTTAAACTTCATGTCACCTCATTAAAAACTTTACTAAATTTCGTTTGTAAAGAAGATAAAATATGTACCTACTAATTGTCGTATTATTTTTCTTATACTTTTGCCATAATTTGTATACTGCCTCGCATATAATCGGCCTGCCTAAATAAAAACTAGTTTCTGTGAATATTAGTTCGAATGTAAGCAAATTTTTCACCTCTCATTTTAATTATATCAATTATAATTCAAAATGTTCACAATAAGACCTTTAATTGCAAATATGTTCGCTCAAAATTAGATACCTGTCAGTTGGCAAATTGAATATCCCAAGAGCATTTTCATCGAACCATAAATTGGTTTGCAAATGACATTCATATAGGATTAACGACAGACTACAATAGAGAATTTGTGTCAGATAACTTAATAATCCGATTTAGTTCATTGTCTATTATTTATTAGTCACCAACGAGTTGTTTAAGGTTTTATTAAACACCATTCATTTACTCAGCTTTGTGTAGAATAATATTTTGAACACGCATAAATAAACGTTCACAAAAATACAACGTTGTTTTTAAAAACAAAAGCCTTGACCTATGACTGGTAGAACCGTCATTCAAATATGTCCGTCAAATATCGTACCCTTGATGTGAATATATGTGGTGTGGTAGATTACCATGGATTGAAAACATGTGGTTGCGCTTTACGTGAACTTACGTGGGTTTACGTTTAAAATATGGACTAATCTGTTCTGCAATTTATCCACAGAGCTAATATTTCTTCATGAGAAACGTGAATAGACTTCTCAAGAGTAACCCACCGTTGTTATGTGATACGATTACATCATCGTACCGCTTGGTCAAAAACTATTCTTCATCACCAGCAAAATCCAGCCCACTCTATGCATTTACATATACCTAAGTATATGCATCTCTAAGCATCTTCCATATTATGATCCGATCCCAAGATTTTCTATCCACATAGTTGCATAAAAATCAAATGTTAACTATGTACTGATTATCATGTTTAACGTCTGATACTATTAAAATATCATCAAGATAGATTAAACGATGGAATAATGAGCTAACAAATCTCAATTAGAAATAACTGTAAAAAGAATTAATTAAACACCGAAATAATTAAGAAAAATAATCAAACACCAATATAAATGCAAATTTAAGTTAAATGCACATCTCTTTAACTCGATTAAACCTGATGATAGCCCTTAATGGGTTCATATTCTGCAACAAATATAGCGGAACTAGTTTATGAATGGAAATATTTCATTTCCAAACGTGATACGCCTACTACTTGTGATTCAGTACGAGGCAGTCACTTCTACGTGAGCGAAGCTTACGCACTCACCTGTTTACATTGACATATACATTCTAGAACAGCACAAATAAGAGTCAAACCTCTTTATTGCAAGTAAGCACGTTGTGTACATTTTTGCATCTACTCTTATAGAGTACTAGATGTCTATCAGTACGTCTTGTATAATAATCACAGAACAGCTTAAAATGTTTATAGGGGAGGGTAGTTTTCGTCTAAAAAATAAGACACTTGATTTGGACTTCGTTTTAGTCACATCTAGTAGAGCATTATTTCCTTGCTCGGACGTCTCATTTGTTTTGCACGACGCACGTAATAACGCGATCAAAACGTATGAGAATTTTGACAGCGAGACGTGACGAGAAAGCTTAAAACTGTAAAAGGAATTTATTTTTCAAGTAAATTGACTAACTGTGGGTAGAAATGGAAAACGTATTCTTGTCGGGGGCAGGAGATCTCTGTGTTACGTTTTAGAGAAATTTGTAGTGGATAGGTAATTGATATGAGAGCTAGACGCTTTTTTCAGAGAATGCTAGTTTGAAAACAAAAAGAAAATGAGGCTGAGTGTAGTAATAGTATTTCAGATACAAATCACATGTAGGTAAGTACTTTTGGCGTGATGCCTGCACATTGATACAAACAAACAGACAAGAATTCAAAAATTGGTTATTTGGCTTCAGGATTGATCTTAAAACACCATTACAATTTTTCTGGCGTGGCAAGAGGCTGGCATGATCACAAGGGCCTCAAGAAAAACCTAGATTAAAAAAAGTTATTGTCCAAAAATATTCAGTACCTATAGATAATCATTTTTCTTACAGTGTTATAAATTATAATGTGTAGATATAGGTAAATACAGTACATTACTTTAAGGGCCTTGAACTCTGTTGCGTTGCGGCAGTATCACTTCTTCATGGTTGAAGCTAATAAGCAGAGAAAATTACTTATGAAGCTTAACTGTAATTGTCATCATTGTTGGAAGAACATGTTGCTTAGTTGATAGTGTAACAATGTTATTTTACAAAATAGAGCCTTCCATGAGTTAACTAGCGCCGCCAATCTTAAAAAAATCATATCTTCCAATATAATCAATTTTATTAAAAAAGCTATTTACGAATTGTTTATTACGATAAATACTATTTTTTAAATGTTTATTTATAACGTGATTCAATGTCGGTAAGTTGTATTTCGCATAATCGCGAAAAACGGCCGTTTTTGACACATTTGTGAACTACAACTTAGCTTGTCGCAATTATGCCATGTATTGTATATTGAAAAATAGTATTTATCGTAATAAACATTTAGGCTCTATGAAGGCTCTTAATCTATATTAGGTAGGTATAAATACAAATGATAAAAATGTAACATGATATAAACTCTATGTGTCACTTTCTTATACTCTTTGAGCTTATTAAGTAGATAACTAAGTATGAAATCGGCAAGTGGGTACCTATTACATAACGCTTTTTGTCAAGCTGTTAATTGAAATTTAGGCTTTGATGTACGCCATACCCTCCACTGGATGAGTTAATTAAATTTATGCGTTAATTACCCCTTTTATGAAGTAAAATATTGTGTAGCTGCGATAATTATGGACAAATATTCATATTTTGTATCGTATCATTATGGATGGAAATTGATATGAAAAGTTTAATAACCTTTGTTGAGAAACACGTATACCAATAACGTCTTATAAAGTTATAATTATATTGTATAATATATAACTGAATTATTACAAAAACAAAATAAATAAACTATTTAGCATATTTGCTATAGGTACATGGTTGAATTCCGAATTTGAATTACGCATTATCCATGCTCGGTGAATAAATTAGAACATGATGAAAAAATTCTTGCCGTGGGCAGGGTTGAACCTGTCACGGATGACAAGGTCGCAGGTTCAAGTCCTGCCCACGGCAAGAATTTTTTCATCATGGTTGAATGCATTCGATAAATTGAAACTAGGGGTTGTACTCATGATAAATATCGAATTCGTAAGGTTTTTTAGTAAATCAAATCTGCAAAAACAAATTGAACTAAGTACGTCACAAGTCACACAATGACCGTACAAATGACCATCAGGTTAAATTCAAGTGAAAGAATTCGTTGCAAACATTTAAAAATAACTTTAAATATATAAAAAAAACTCTAAAGCACAGTAACGATGCATATCAAATTAATTTTATTGTTGGATAGTTAAATTTATTATAAATATTTTATTTTAATTTTTCCCCAAATTGTTCAATTTACTTAAACGCTGTGCATAATTAATGTATGTCACAAGCCTATTACATCCAATTAATTTTATCGAATGAATTCAAGGCCACCCTGTATATATTTGAGCTATTTTGGCATATTTATCATAAGACTTATAGATATAAGACTATCTTATATCTTGTGAAGACTAATCTAACTACATGCATACCGAAGTCACAAAGGACCCAACATACACATTCGAAAAACATTACCATCCTTCTATCGCAAGTCGGGTAAAAATGTAAAAAAATATAAATATGAACGCTCTGGACCCGGCTCACAGCTGACAAACTTACCTGGAAGAGAATGGGGGAGGCCTTTGCCCAACAATGGGATGACCTATAACAGCGGTCAAATAGTTAGAAAATAGATAATAGCTAATGAATAAGCAAAAATATATCTTCACCTTTTACTCATGCATGCATAATTAATAATAATAATAAGTAATAATATACCGATTAAATATACAATATCATAATTATAATTATAACTAACAACAATTTGAATTTATTAAAATATAGATAATATAAACTAAATATAGCTAAATGTACATATAGTTATAGGAAGGCTTAAATAAATAAATAAAAATATATCTTGTGAAGACTAATATAACGACACGCATACCGAATTCACAAAGGACCCAACATACATACTCGAAAAACATTACCATCCTTCTATCGCAAGTCGGGTAAAAACGAAAAATAATAAACACACAGATACAAAACCAACTATAGTTTGGTAACAAGTATGAATAGATGAATTTAAATGACTCCCATTTCCCATGCTTTGCTTTTTGTAGGATTTAATAGCTAATGGCAGCTACTAAATTATGAAAGTAGGCAGTCCCTGTGACATTTACGATGTGACACAGTTGAATTAGTGCCCTATTGGCACCACTAACCCCTTTCTAGAAAGGTCAGTTTGCAAACATAAAACAAAGACTTAAGCTTATTAAATAGGGTTGTTGGGTAAAATTCGTGTTTCGAATTTGAATTTACAGAAACATTTATTTTCGAATAGCTTACACAGGATACAAAAGATTATGTAGTCTCTGATGGAAAGCTACTTAATAACGGTATAGAAACTGATACAAATAATGTAGGATATAAAATATGAAAGACACCAAATCGAACGAAATGGGTAAGTACAGATTTTGTATTTGTTTGTTGTATTTTTCTCATACATTGATCGTTTAATCTAAATATTTTTCATAGTTGTAGACTGAATCATATGAATAGAGAGAGACAAGACGAAACATACATGTGTCTATAGGATAGGATTAAGGAATAATAATAATAATAAAAATCTTTATTTATCTCACATCAAAGAATGGTAGGTACAAGATACAACTAGCAATAACAATGTATGGTTCTATGATGCGAGAGTCTGGTGTCTGTGCTAGGTGTAAGCCTGTGTTACAGATCACCAGGCCATACCCATTTAGCAACAGTAATAGGAAAATAAGAAAAAAGCAGAAGAAGAAGAATGGGAAAAATAACAAAGAAACACATTTATAATATGACTTAGACTGAGTAGTCGATCAAAGTAGTGTAGGTCTTCTTCAACCGCTTGAAGGAGGCCTACACCAAGAATTTGGTAGAAGATGGTTAAGAAGAAGAGAAGTCGATCAAAAAGTTATAACGTAGGCTAATAACCCGGAGATTGTGAAACATATAACGAAAGCATTCCACAAAGTTTGAACACTGACGAAAGCAAAACTCAAGAAAAGGAAATAAGCAAAACTTCTGACAGTAATTGCAACGAGTTTCATCATAACTGTACATGAGCATGAAATAAATGACAAATGAATCCTACTCTAATCTAAAACACGCAACTCCGTAACGTATCCTTTGAGTCATAAGCACTGTCCCAATTATAACTTGGAATTACTTTAACAAAGGAAGTAATTCGGGCAAAGTCGTACGTACGAGTAACTCGGCAGCCTGCCGTATGATAAAGTAAGGGTGAAAACGGGTACTGTAATGTTAGCAATTTAGGTATATGGGTTATAATAAACGTCATGAAAAGACAACTGATTTGACATATTTAACCTAATTTATAGTGATGATTATCTGATACGATTTATTTAATGTGTGATTTAGTTCATTTATACCCATAAATTAGTTTACTAAATTCATTTTGATAACTAGTAATGTTATCTATTATAAATTTTCTTATATTTTAATCATTGCGTAGACATTCAAGCCTTACGTAGTATTCCAGTCCGAAAAAGAGGGTTAGAAAGCCTAGGTTTTAAGACATATAATTAATACTATATTATCATTCATGTAATATCTGTTTTATAAAGGCGTAGTTAGTCTGTAAAAAACTTTTAACTTTAAGTTTGTGCGTTCATTGTTAAATGACATGTACTTTTATTTCTTTTATTTAAATAAAGACCTTTTAAAAACAAAAACAACCAATAAATGAACTAAATCACACATTAAATAAATCGTATCAGATAATCATCACTATAAATTAGGTTAAATATAAATAATAATGAGAATATAACTATATCCATTGACGCAAACACATAGAATATTCGTTTTAGAACGTACAGTCGACGACAGAGATAAGTATACAGGGGGCCTCAATAAGGTTGAGATTTTCTCAAAAACTACTGGACTGAATTTAATAATTCTTTCACAGTTAGGTACAGTCGACGACAGAGATAAGTATACAGGGGGCCACAATAAGGTTGAGATTTTCTCAAAAACTACTGGACCGATTTTATTAATTATTTTACAGTTACATAGTTTTCACTTTTATCTATCAAACAGTGAAAGAATTTTTGCAATAGGTCAAGTAGTTTTGGAGAAAATTTCAACCTTAAAAACTCTCCTGTACACCTTTATCTGTGTTCCACCGTACCTATTATGTAGTGTAGTCGATTTACCTCCAAAATTAGAAAATCAAGACTCACGCCTCAGCGTAGGCAGAGACGATGGGCTACTATCTGCTGCAATCATGACACACAACTCTTGTTACACTCTTGGACATCTCCACATTCAACGATCTTTTTTTGCTTTTCACATGCCATTTTATTTGACTGAATCTCAATCTTTTATGGCTGTTATTCATAAACGTGATTTAAAGTTACGCCACCGTTTAGGCCCCCTGTCCCTTTCTATCTTAACCTTTTTTAACCAAGTGTGAAAGGGATAGCAACACGATTTAAGGAAAGTGAGGTTTAACTAGGTTTATGAACAGCAAACAAGAATAACTAAGAACCTACAAAATGGTGCCTTAACAAGGAAGAACATCATAGTCTAGTAATTAACATTCGAAGTATGTCATTATCCAAAAATTTGAATTACGCATTATCCATGCTCGGTGAATAAATTAGAACATGATGAAAAAATTCTTGCCGTGGGCAGGACTTGAACCTGCGCCTTGTCAGTCATGGTTGTCGGAATAATACTACTATTGTCCGATAGATGGAATTGTGTAACATACCCTTTAAGTATGTATAAAGCGATGAAGATTTTCGGTGGGCGTGGCGTGGCCTGTTGTGGCTCAGTTGGTAAGAGCGTGTCACGGAATGACAAGGTCGCAGGTTCAAGTCCTGCCCACAGCAAGAATTTTTTCATCATGTTCTATGTCATTATCAGTTCGTAAAGAACTGTTTAACTTGAAAGTATACCATCTCTAATTCTTATAGATCATTTTAGTGCATAAAGCAAGAATCACGATGCCAAATTAACGATCTTAATTATGCCAAACAAAATTGACCCTGGCTACGTACAACGGACGAACCGATAACCGATGGGGTAGACGAGTTCTCGAATGGAGGCCACGAACGGGTAAACGTAGTGTGGGACGCCCCCCGACCAGATGGAGGGATGACCTTCGCAAAATGGCTGGCAGGGACTGGATGCAGAGGGCCGAGAGTAGGGTTGATTGGCGCGCTTTGGGAGAGGCCTACGTCCAGCAGTGGACTGATACGGGCTGATGATGATGATGATGATGAATTATGGAATCATAAATAGTTTTACTGATGTATAAAGAAACAAAGAATACAACAAAACTTAATATCGACAAACGACATTACGCAAAGTATCTTCGTACGCAGGGGTTTGCTAGTTTAAACGTTTTCTCATATTATTTCACTACAAAAGAGAGGCTGATAACTTTTATATTTCTATTTCCATATCGCAACTTGCAGGAGTCAGGATAAAAGCGCAGCTGTCTAGTCTATCACTTTTTCAATAACATCAAAGCTTTGGAAAGCTTACTCATGGATCAGTGAGTCGCGTTGCGTAGTACTCTGATTTTCTTTGACGGCACGATTTGATATGTCACAGGTGTATTTATTTTCGATCAATGTAGTCAGTATTCGATCAGAATTTTTTATTTAATATTTCGTTTTGTCAGAAGTCACAGTAAGTCAGAAATCATAAGCTCAATTTTTATTTTATTTGTACCTATTTATTTTATTCACGCCTAATTCCCGTAGGGGTAGGCAGAGACGATTGGCTTCCATCTAGTTTCCATCTAGTTTCCATCTAGTTTCCATCTAGTTTCCATCTAGTTTCCATCTAGTTTCCATCTAGTTTCCATCTAGTTTCCATCTAGTTTCCATCTAGTTTCCATCTAGTTTCCATCTAGTTTCCATCTAGTTTCCATCTAGTTTCCACCTAGTTCTTTGTTCTTCCTCATTCTGCCATCTTCTCGTCTCTTACCTAACATGTTCTCTATATTATCATGCAAAACCAAAATGTCCTTATAAATTGAACCGTTGGCGTGAAACGATAAACATTATAACACCCACTCTTATAAGAACTCGCCAAATTCTTACAAGCCAAAAGATATGTTAAGCACACAATTATAATTTGGTATTCGGGTGGTGTGCACGGTAATAATTTAAGCTTACGAATACAATTTGTACGTCAAGGGTAACGAATGAAGTGGAGGGAGTGAATAATTTTCTACGTAGAGGGAGGGTCGTGGTTTGTTGTGGAAAAAAGTATTTTCTTGTGTGTTAAATTTAGTTGTTAAACTTGACCGTTCATTTGTTTCTGTATATATGTCGCAGTCAACTGGTTGGAATAGACGTGTGATTGAACAGCTAGCACGTTAATTGAACGACGGCATCCAATCAAACAGCTAGTTGGGTGGTTGGATCATTATGACGCATAAAACGTTCAACACCTCAGCTGACTGAAAAGCCGTTGTAGTGTTGACTTACTTAGTATGATTCTCTGCCACGGCAAATAAAAATTATACTACTAAACTAAAAACTTACTGTTATTTATACTATACAGGTGTAACGGAAAGGGTTTATGAAGCTGAAGGGATACAATACAAAATACAAATACAAATAAATTGATGTCTCATACAAATCGATCAGGTGACCGGTGCGAAATGTATGAAAGGTCACAAAAGGTATTCAGTTACTGATACTGAACACCTTCCCTTTGGCTTTATATACCCTTTCCGTTACAGCCTGTATAGTATATACCTTTAAATACTACTAATTATTTGGTACAAAATAATAATAAAAAAGTGGTTCTAAACAAGACTGAAACGAAAAATAAAAATACACTAACTTCTCTCCGAGTACTTAAATAACTCTTGAGAGCGAGTGAGTCCGTGCTCATTAACTAGGGTGTGTCTGTTTAACGAAGTAGCTGGGACATTTTCTTTCTCAATTTCCCTAGATACTGATAGAACCGCCTAGTATCAGTAGACAAAGAACAATAGTCTTATTTTCGAATATTCGTTTTAGAACATACTTATTTTGTAGTGTAGTCGATTTACCTCCAAAATTAAAAAAAAACAAGACTCACGCCTCAGGGGGTAGGCAGAGACGATGAGCTTCTATCTGCTGCAATCCTGGCCCACAACTCTTGTTACACTCTTATACACCTCCACATTCAACAATCTCTTTTTGCTTTTCACATGCTATTTATTTGACTGAATCTGAATCTATTATTTGTGTATTTTCGCAAATATTTTTTTTTTAAATTAAGTGCCATAATATGACATTTTATTCACATTACGATCTAGCCTAAATACAATAAGACTAATAAGTAATTTGATTTTGACCTAAATTTCTATAAATTTACACTTATATAGCTAAGAGTTAGTCCAACGACATTACTTAGAGTCTATTAAGGGCGATCACTTTGTTCACGTGTCTTACATTCGCGCACTGCGAATTGTTTTCACTACACTACACTAATTCAAAAGGTTTGGTTCTTTTCAGTCTTCTCACTATGTCAATTAAAAATTGCAAATAAATGACTACCTATTATTCTCATCACAAATAATTCAGATCATTCACTGTCAGACAACGATACAACGGATCATGATCAATTTTAACACAGCGGCGACACTATCTCTATTTTAAAAACGCAGTAAAAGCTTTTCTGCTATGCACCCAACAAATCCAATAAAGGTTGTCACCCTATCCGTCTAGTGAAACATTGGTGAATTTTCCGGCACGTGAGTCGACGATTTAATGTAATTTATCTGCACTCATGTCGCTCTCATTTGAAACGATTTGCGCTTCTGTGCTCTACCTGCTCTTAGGCTTAAATTTCCTCAGTTTTAGTCAAATGTTTACGGTTAAATGCTTAAAGGCTCTCGAAAATGTGCTACTTTAATAAGGTGTTATATTATCTTCGTTGGAAACATCACACCGAAAGAAAATATTATTATTACTCTTAATTTTGTCGAATTAATTCGAGGCCACCCTGTATTTGTACGGTGGAACACAGAGAAGATTTTCTCAATAAGGTTGAGATTTTCTCAAAAACTACTTGACCTATTGCAAAAATTCTTTCACTGTTTGATAGATAAAACTTAAAACTATGTACTTATCTGTAAAATAATTATTAAATTCGGTCCAGTAGTTTCTGAGAAAATCTCAACCTTATTGAGGCCTCCTGTATACTTATCTTTGTCTTCGACTGTCCTTAACATCAGTTTATAAAAAAATTGACAATTGAATTTGCTGTAAAAATTTTTCTTCCCATGGTCCACCACTTATAAATAAGTGTTGATGTTTTAATTGTATGTCACAAGCCTTTTTTTTTACCCAGGTAAAACATGCTAGATCATGTGTCACCACGCCCGGGGGAGCGTGTTGGTTATGTCGGGATCACCGCCCTGAAGGGGCAGCATACCGACTAAATAAACATCCTGGGGTGTTCCACCTCGTGCCATTCTTGCCGAACCACGGGAAACTGTGATACAACCGCGACCCGACTGGCGCCCGAGCAGTCCCCATTGTGGGCTGTACTAGCCCACAACGCCCGAGTGGCTCGAGGCTCAGACGGGGAGGAGGAAGGTGAGGGATGAATGGATTGTATGTCACAAGCCTAACCATCCACTTAATTTTGTCGAATAAATTCAAGGCCTCCCTGTACACATTGACGATAACGAATGAAAGGGAGTCTAAAAGGTTAGTATTTTTCATTTACCCATAATAAGTACTTTAGTCCACTGACAATATTGTGTGGGGTTATTTGTAACCGAGACGGATGCATGGCACGATGAATGGCCGGAAGAAACGAAAGAGTAGGGTCAGGATCATTGATCTCCTATAAACAACTAGATACATTGTTGAATCTCCACTTATCAGGTACATTGAACATGTCCATAAAAATATATAATCATCTTCCAAACGAAATAAAAAATGCAACAAATGAAAAAACATTCACACGACTGCTAAAACAACACCTACATGCTAAATGCTATTACAGAGTAGATGAATTTCTAAATGAGAAAATATAATAAACAATCGCTTCTTAGTAACTACAATTTACTTTATATTTGAAGAAGAAACGGTGTCTCTCTCTTGTATTGCTGTGCCTAAACAAGGTCCATAAAGAACATTGTAACATTTTAATGTTAAGTATGTGAACATCTGTATTATAACTTATGGAATGCAATAAATATATTGAGTATTGAGATACACAAAGGTCTTACTAAAACAATTTAAAAAACGTCCAAATAAGGGTCCATTGTTAACATCCAAATAATGTCCAATAAAGCAATGTCCATTCATCCGTTTGGACCTTCTTTGCGCTCGGACATTTTTAGAAGGCAGACTGTGTATCTAGTTGTTTATAGGAGATCAATGGTTAGTATCGAGATAAATGGCAATGCATCCTCTTTGCGTACGTTGAACGATGTGCCCTGGGAACAACTCTGGAGGAAATTCTTTAAAATGTCGGGGTTACTATTATTAGGCTGTGGCACCAGGCATACAGGGTGGCCTAGAATTCATTTGACAAAATTAAATGGATGAGCGAGGAGGCTTGGGCCATACGTTAAATCTGCACAGCGTTTAAGTAGATGGAGAAAAATACTCTTCACTTTCTATTTTGATCGACAATTATATTATCTTGACTCCTTTTTTGTGCTGAAAATTCTCTCCACATTCGATGATATTTTACCTAACAAATAAATGAATTATTTTTATTCATACCCACTCTAAATGATGTTTATTTCGCTAATGTTACTCAACTTACGGTTACCAATATAGAATAGAACATTAGAAGCTTATAATATTACAGAAAAACGGTACATTACCTATATACTTGTAGTAAATAATAATCGCAAAGGTTTTCTTAGAGGAACCATAATGTACACACAATTATGGAGACAAATATATTCTCGGATTCTTAGAACCGACAAAAAATATCCGCCGGGTTTCTGCTAAAGGAGGCAGAAAATATTGGTAAAGGAGTACAACTGAGCATTTTCACCTTGCAAAGGATCAATAAGAATAGATTCAATGAGGACACTTCTGCTAAACTCAAAGAAATAATCTGAATTTTCAGGGATCTTCTATAGATCTGTTGAAAGGCGTCACTTGTAAATGTTCGTGTAAGTATATTCATATAGATAGAGTACAGATAGCTCAGTGGTGCTATGGATAGGTAGGACCCTTTTTTTTACCCAGGTAAAACATGCTAGATCATTTGTCACCACGCCCGGGGGAGTGTGTTGGTTATGTCGGGCTCACCGCCCTGAAGGGGCAGCATACCGACTAAACGTCCTGGGATGTTCCACCTCGTGCCATTCTTGCCTAGCCACGGGAAACTGTGATACATCCGCGACCCGACTGGCGCCCGAGCAGTCCCCAAAGTGGGCTGTACTAGCCCACAATGTATAATTTTGTTTACAATTTAATTAGGGGTAACCTGTATTTGTAAACTTTAAATAAATAAATAAATAAATAAATAAATAAAAAAATCCATTAATCCATCACCTACCTCCTCCCCGTCTGAGCCTCGAGCCACTCGGGCGCCGTGCGGTTCGCGCACTGCGTCCGTGGGCCCGGGCCCTTACTTAGGCGGCGGCACCTCGTACACTCCTGTACGCTTGGCACCGCCTCGATAGGTAGGACCCCGGCCTTCTGACAAGAAGGTCCGTATTCGAACCACCGGCATGTACACGTACATCCAATAGCGAATACCAATAGCAATGTGAAGCAACATAAAAATCACCCGTCAAGCTCTCGACGTACGTCTTGATACATAGCTACACATGCGGAAGTTAGGCCCAATCATTTTGTTTATTCGGTAATCGGTAGGGATCCGGGATTTCCTGAATAAAACGTAATAATCTCATGTGCGGACATTTGTTGCGCGTATGCCAGGATATTTAGGAAAATGTCATCCAATAAGCAGTTGTTCGTTATTTGTAGAAGGAAACGATAGAGCCTCATATTAAAAGTAAATAAAGACCGCGCGTCACGGATTCTTTTTATTACGAAAAGGCATTTTCATGCTGAGACTCATAGAGAGTTTTAAGGGTGAACACGCTCTTACGGCTGTCAAAATTGACTCGACCATGAAACCTGCGACGGAACTGCGACATGAGCATGTTGACATTAATATTGTATGAAATAAAACTTAACTCGCATTTAAAACTACGAATTTCGGACTCAGAGTCAGTAAGTAAATACACTTTATTATCCCCACGAGCATGTACAACATTCTATACTTTAAGAAAAAAACACGTCAAATTTTGGCAGTCCTATCGCTAAAGCGATTATCTCTAGACAAATGCAGAAGATATAATAACACTCAGATTATCTCTTCGCGCAAGTTGGTCCAGCCCAGCGCAATGGACGAAGTTCTTTTACCTAGTTGTTTTTCACTTCTTTACGAATATCATCATCATCAGCCCGTATCAGTCTAATTGCTGGACGTAGGCCTCTCCCAAACTGCTGGACGTAGGGCCAAAGCACGCCACTCAACCCTATTCTTGGCCTTCTGCATCTTTACTAATAAAGTGTTAAAAATTCACAGAAATATCCGATCAAAAAAATCCAATCACATTCCTTCGCCATCATTGCGAAATTGTTACCAAGTCTTAGAATCTGCCGCCTTTACTACCGTAGGACCATAATTTGATATCGTGATTGTAACAACTATGGATAAGATCAAGTGATTTAAAGAGTTTGTAGCAATTTGTAAACTTTTAAAAGGCGTTTTGTTCTAGTTTGACCCCAAGTGCTGTACCATCCCTTAGGTGCCTAGCTGCGCGGCGAGACATGGCCCGCTTCGCTTCACTATAAGTGCGAAAGAGAGGGCACTCGCGTCCCTCCTCTCGTATATGTCTGTCGCCACTCACAAGGTTAGAATATTAAAATAGAGAATGAATTTGATGTTGGCCCACACCCGGTAAATGTAATTTGGGTCATTTGGGTTGGTCTAACTAATTTACTACACGTCTATCGATTGTCAATTTTTTCAGAATTCTTACCACCTCCTCTTGGTTTTGAGGTTATAATATTTAGGTACATGGCGCCGATCACATCGATGGTATCACATCGATCGTCGTTGACGTTTGATTACAAATCGGCCTTCGAAAATCGAGGAACCTATGAAACTGCCGATAGGCCGTTAATTTTCAGGCTTCTTCTTCAAGTTTCTCTTCTCAGCGAAGGTTGGACAACATCATGGCAATCTTACCCCTCTGGCCTGCTGCCCTGAACAATGAGCCGGTGCTAACCAATCACGCAGGTTCTTTAGCCAAGAGTGTCTTCTGCCAACACTCCTGTTCCCACAGATCTTGCCCTGGATTATTAGATAACGGCAGCAGGTCATATTGGGGGTTCCGCATAATGTGACCAAAAATCTTCCTTTTGGAGTTCCAACAAGTCAAATCAATACTTTTTATTGTAAGTAAGCACGTTGAGTACATTTTTCCATGTCAACCTTTTTCTGAATTTACATTTATAACACTTTGCGTAAAGCCAACGCTGAGGAGAAAAAATCGCATAAAATTTTAAAAGCACACGCATCTTTTAAATAATTACAATTAATACCTTGGTAACTTAATAAGTGCTTATCCATGCAGTCAAAGTCAAATTTCTTTATTGCAAGTTGTGTACATTTTTGCATGTCAACATATTTTATAGAAATTACATTTACACTTTGCAAGGAAAAGGTGCCAACGCTGAGGAGAAAAAGTAGCAAAAAACTTTCAGCAGCACCTCTTTTAAAATAATGATAACACAATTACTTAATAACTACTGTGATTTCAGATTGATTTTCAGGCAACGTCTAGTTATTACTAGCCTACACTACAACCCCATAAAGCCTTAACCGAATTCACCGTGGACTAGAACTGAAATACATGTACCGTTACCGACCAAAACGGAGCGCACCGATGAAGCGGCTAATTCAATCAGTGGTATCTATTCACAGATCCAATTTACGTAAGAGACTCGGAACGTTAGGGATCGGTACTATTACTTCTCCATTCTCCCATCGTAACAGGTGGAGCGAGGCGTCTCACAGATATTATTAATTCACTTACCCGAGAGGCCCGAGATCTATTGTTCTTATTGCAATAAAGATTATTCGACTGATTGATTTATTTATTGGAGGAAACAGTGGATAGAGATAATTGTTAGATGATTTTCATGTATGGATACATTGGCTTTGATTGGGTATGGGATAGTATTATGACGAATGTCGTCCATTATAGTCGTTATTCGACTTGAAGGATCTTATGACATTAGATGCGATAAAGGTGTTGCAGAGCGAGCAATAAATTAAATATAAATATGTGGATAAACTGGGTTTTATTTATAAAAGTAATATTAAATTAATTAAACATAAAAAACGTAAAAATTCAATAAACTAAATTGTACATGTTTCTCAATAATGTAATTAAGGCGAGGTGTTGGGACGTTTTTAAGTTTTTCGATGAAGGCTACGGCACTAACTACTGAAATTAAAGGCCTGAAAAAAATATATATCAATCTTGGGGTATCTATTTAGGGACTGTTGGCTCCCGAAACACGATTGGACAAACTTCGCTCGATAGAAAAAAATCACAAACATACCCCTTTCCTGTCTTTTCACTGAGTAGTGTGTCTAAACTAAAACAGTTATTCATACAAAATATATATCAAAATGTAGGTTATTATAAATAGAGGAGCTTGATAATTTGAAAATCTGTTGTTTCTAACGTTTTTTTTATACCAGGCAAAATTTAAGAAAAAACACAATTTGTATAAATACAAATGCACGGCGCTACGAGCTTCAGTGCGCCGCTGGGCGCTGCCGAGGTCGGACCTGTATCGATTTTTGCCAAATGTTCCACTTTGGTCTTTACCTTGGAATAGTTGGAATGCTCCCACGATCGTCATAATGTAATAAAATTTAAAATAATACGAGTCGAATTTGGTCACACCTATACTTTAAGATTACTAGTTTACTAATCACGGAATGATTGTGCATCGTTTTGAATAAATAAAAGGACTCATAACCTAAAACAGATATTCCTTAACACAATAGATTTTTCGCGAACCATGTTTTTGAAGTCATCATATTACACGCGACACGAACACCAGTGTCGAGTGTCGTATATTGGGAGCGAGCAGTGGTCTGATAATTGCAGATGAAGACAAGTCGGCTAACATTACAGTGGGGCTATAACATTACGGTTCTCAAAACGATCAAATCAAACCATGTCATAGCGGCCGTGAAAGGGACAGTGCTATTGCATTGGTATAGCGGCGTCTCTGGTTGGCGCGCCATGACATGGTATAATTTCATCGTTTTGAGAACGGTAATAGGGGGGCTGATCAGTAACTTCCAAATTGACCAAAGTGGAACAGGCCAAAACAAATGACTATTGACGGTGATTTGTCCCACAGAGCAAACAAACAAACAGCAATCGAACTTAAAATAGTTTATACGTAGTTGCTACTTGTAAAACTATGTACAGTGAACATCACATAAAGTTTGCCACATTTTACTCTACGCACACTCGCACAGTGATAATAAATACGGGCCAGATTTCAATAGCTATGCAAGTGTAGCTGTGGTTTGTAATGTGGTGTGCGATATATACCTGTTTTACTCTAAGCACAGTGATAATACGGGCCAAATTTCAATAGCTACGTAGTTATAGACTGATTCAATATACACTGTGCCTACTTTTAAAAGTACAGTCAACAGCACATAATGTGTGTCATGTTTTACCCTACGCAGTGATAACACGGGCCAGATTTCACCATCACTGACGTCACACCTGACACCAATAATAATACTTACCTAACATCACGTTAAAAAATTCGTCATTTATTTAGTTTTATTGATACACTTGACAGTTTGTCACTTAAATTTGTCAAAGACAGATTTGTTGTAATGTAATCTCTATGGTTATTACCATTTTTTATTAAATCGCGTGAAAGTACTTTCAAAATATATTCCCCTAGCAAATAATTTGATTATTCCAATTTTTCACTTTTATTGATTTTGTTACAACAATATTACCTAATTGACATTCCTATTATAACAGGTCTTTTTTTCCGTCAGATTAGTATTAACATAGTATTTTATTCTACTACGTCATACGTCAATATAAATAACTTAAAAAATAATTAAAATACATAACCTGTAGACGCGAATTTGATTGCACTGAACCCACTCCGGACGGTCGGTTTAACGTATGTCTGCTTATGACCTTCCGTATAAATAAATACGTTTAAAAGTACAAATTGCTTTACTTTATTGTCAACTAGCTTCTGCCCACCACTTCGTCTGCGCAGGATTATAAATTATAGCCTATGTGTTATTTTGATGTATAATATGAGCTATATTATTGTAAAGTTTCATTCAGCAACATCCATCCATCCATCCATCCATCCAAACTTGCGCATAATATTAGTGGGTGTGGTATGGGATAGTCACGAGCACAGCCCGTGTTAGGGCCAGTGTAGAAGTTGAAGCCTGGTTGGCGGCGAGAGGTGAACAGGAGGGGTGATGATGATACGGTTCCGAGTTGACATAATGTGCGACAACATTTAGTATAGACAAAAGTTCAAGATTTGAAAGAAATATTTTCCGACAATCGCGAAAATTGAAATAAGTAACTCCGAAGCTGTCAGACTTGGGATATCCCTATTTGGCAAAAATGGGTCGATAATGTTGGCACCGACAAGTGGACTTCGGTATATCGTCTATCCGTGGGACATTCTGTATAGGTATTATTATGGGTAGCGAGCTGTGACGTCACAGTGAGGACACTGGTTACGCTTACTCTGTGTACCTGCGCGAGTAATGACCCCGATCAATGCGCGTCATCCCTCTCTCGCCCCTCCCTCGCCCCGCACCTCACCCCCTCACTAGGCTCAAATGACCCCATGGCCTCGCCTTAATACTGTATTATGGTGCAATAAAGTTATATTAAGTTATCTTATCTTATTTTAGAAAATCTTTAAAAAATAGTCTGAGACAATATATTCTATTTTTATTTGAATGGCTTCTACTCTTATTCAAGAGATAATTTCGCCAATGTCGAGTTATTTAGAGTATTCATGTAAATAGAAAATTAAGTAAACGAATAAAAAACTAGCTGGAAATGACTAAGATTTACCTATACAGCAACTAACTCATAGGTATCTACACATTTTTCACAACCAAATGAAACCCCTAAAAGACATTCGTAGCGGAGAATTGTTTAAAATTGAAGGCGCAATGGAGCCGAGAATCGCATCAGCTCAACGGAATCCGTTGAGTGCACACCTGACGCCCGTGATACACTGGGTCACTGGCATAGAAACTGAATACACAGATTTTGTTGGCGAGAATAAAAATGGGTGTGAAAACCTTATTTATTTATTTTATTAATGGACTCGACTGTTAGTCATTTGCCAATGTCATGTGACAGAAAATGCAATATATTCAATAGTCTTCTATCTTCCTCCAGAGGAATTCCTTCATGTCTTCATCCAGAGGAGACGCCGTAGCGTCATCACTCTGGACGAAGCAGCTCGACAGTCACGTTCACTCCCGAGCTTGTAGCGGGAACTCTTGATAAAATCTTGAAACTTCAGATCTTGCATAAATAATCCAATAACTTCACCGTACTGTCATTCGCGAATATTTTCTGACTAATTTAACGTGATATTAAACACAAAATAGTCCCTGTAGACATTAAAAGGAAAATTATCAAATAATTTCGCAACCGTCGTTTCCCGCCATTTTCAAGAGAACCTGTGAAAACCTTGCTAGGAAGTATATTAGATTTATTAATGGACTCAACAGTTTGTCATTTGGCATGTCAAATCAAATCTCTTTCTGCAAATAGGCACATTGCGTACACTTTTGCACGTCTACATTTGAATTTACATTTACACCACTTTGCAAGGAAAAGATGCCAACACAGAGGAGAAAAAGTGGCAAAAACTGCAGCACATCTTTTAAAATTATAACAATTAAATTACCACTAATATCTGGGTAGGTAATAATTACATAATTGACAAGGTCTAATTTTTCTTACCCTTTTATTATATTTTTTAAACATATAACTTATGGCAAAAGGTTTAGGCTTCAGCTGATGCTGACACATGGTGCGTCAGCGCTGGTTTTCAGCCCACACCTTGGCTCCAAATTGGTGATAAAGGAGCATCATACAGTACGTAATGTAAGGTTGGTTACTGATTGTGTGATTGTATGTGTGATAGATAACTTATCTTGCATAAGTATAGGTAATTATTGGAAAATTCCAGTTGGGAAATCCATCTATATCTAGCAGTGGACTGGTGATGATGAATAGTAATTAACTAAATAGGAAAACCGCAATGCTTCTAAAGTCCCAGTTTTCACCTTACCTGGTAGCGTTTGGTTTATTTTTCAAGCGATTTACCACATTTCGTTCGGGCGATTGCTCCGGACCTACAATATGCACCTGCCACCCTATCATTCCAAAGCGAAAAAGAGTAAAGCTCTGTCAGCTTTATTCTCAAACGAATTATTGTTTGATTAAGAATTGGATGAAGAGAGAATGGATACCTGTGATTAAGTTTTAGACAATGTACGGTGGAACAGAGAAAGGTGTATAGGAGATTTTTTTAAACTACTTGACCTATTGCAAAAATTATTTCACTGTTTGATAGATAAAAGTTAAAACTATGTAACTGTAAAATAATTATTAAATCTGGTCCAGTAGTTTTTGAGAAAATCTCAACCTTATTGAGACCCCCTGTATACTTATCTTTGTCTTCAACTGCACACAATGATGGTAGATCAGGGATGGAAAGAAGAAACATATAAATCGAAAAGATGAATAAAAGTTGCGGATTGATAAACTTGCGAATGAGATATAATTACAATGCTTTAAATAGTTCACAACTGAATTATCAATCAAGTGATCAGTTACCTGCGATGTTTATTATTCTCAAATGAATACTTAATATATTTTATCAACTTTGTGAAACAAAGAGAAAATTACTTGGAATATTCTGAAAGCAAGAACTAATCTGCTAAATGTTTCTAGTCGATTCCAAATAAAACCACTATTGAAGCACTATGTAATGGAAATTACAGATTAACAAACAGAAACAACTCAGAATTTGTATCAAGCATGCCATGCTCGGCGAACAAAAACATCATTCAGTTGGTAAGAGAGTGTCACGGAATGACAAGGTCGCAGGTTCAAGTCCTGCAAGTTTTTCATCATGTTTAAACAGAAACAAATCTAAACTCTGTTAAAGAAAGCAAACATAAAAATTCTTCTGCATTTTTTTTCCATATTAAAATATCTTTACGCAGTGACAAAGGTATATCGAAAACTAAGAAATATATTTGATTTTATTAGAACATGATGAAAAAATTCTTGCCGTGGGCAGGACTTGAACCTGCGACCTTGTCATTCCGTGACACGCTCTTACCAACTGAGCCACTACAGGCCATGTCACGCCCACCGAAAATCTTCATCGCTTTATACATACCTACTTAAAGGGTATGTTACGCAATTCCATCTATCGGACAATAGTAGTAGTATTCCGACAACCATGTCTAACATTCGGTTAGAAACATGACATTTTTCAAATTTCGACATGAAGTTTAAAATTTTCAAATTACTTGCTACATAAGTCCAAAACTCCAAAAACTCTACAAAAAACATCGAGTTGGCACAATGAAAAGACGTGATAGTAACAGTATACATTTCTGGGTGAGCAACATAAGCCTTTACAAAACGTCTGTTATTCACTAAGACCGGAGTGTTTCCCCTAATTTAATTATTGTGAGGAACGGGCTTTGTTTTGTTGTTAATGAAATTTTGGACGCAATTAATTCATTATCGAGTAATGTAACAATGGAATATGGATTTGTTGAAATTAAGAGCGTTAAGAACATTCAAAATGTTTCTAGGAACACTTTATAATTAAGATTGTTCTCATACTGACTGAAGATGATGAATGTGATAATTTATTATAACTTATATGATAAGTAGGTATGTATGTAGGTAGGTATATAGTATATGTATGTATTACTAACAACATATGGAATTATAGATATATGTTTTGCATTCAGCATTGATATCATATAAACAATTAGATACACAAAGGTCTTACTAAAACAATTTAAAAAACGTCCAAATAACCATTGTTAACATCCAAATAATGTCCAATAAAGCAAATGAGTCTATTTATCCGTTTGAACTTTCTTTGCGCTCGGACATTTTTAGAAGGCAGACTGTGTATCTAGTTGTTTATAGGAGATCAATGGCATTCAGTCAAGAAATTTGACGCATTCCTAAAAGAAATGACTAATTTTTTATTAACCCTAGCACACTCCCCACTAATTAAAATACTTACTAAATTTATATCTTCTAACAACATCAGACTATAAAAACTCAACCATATCAACGAGTAATCAATCGTACTGAGCAATTGCACCCGTACATACCGTGTTATCCTCAACCCTGACATTGGCAGAATCATCGACAAAACGATGGAGCCATAAACATCCAATTGGAATTGGAAAGAAATGTCTACAGAAAGAAACAGTTACATCGTAACTTTATTTTTCTGCTGTGATGTAAGACGGCCCAATGCGCCAATGGCAGAATAGTCATTTTTACAAATGTGAAATGGACCACCGGTTTCGATATTATTCACGAGAGTTGTAAATTGTGTCAGATTGTAAATAAATGAAAACCTTCCTCAGTAATCCCGATAGCGATGGAGGCTGCCCGGGAGGTCAGGCCGGCATCCGGCTTGTATGATGGTAAATCGATATCCATTAACCCCAAAGGATGCGGTCATGGGCTAGTGGAAATAATCCTTAGTCAAAATCGGGATCCAGTTGTGATGGTACACAAATAATAAATGTTCCTAGCATTTATACATTGTATATAGATACGTTATACGTAGATATTAGGTTCTTTTGCTATTATAATTAGGGTTCATTTTATACCAAGCTTATTGCTCATGCATAACCAGGCGGCATAAGACTAGCATTGTTCTTTAATGATAACTCTTTCTTGCAGACAAAAAAAACTTTAATAAATACAAAATAAATTTAAAAAATTGGGATAGCAGCTGTTATTAGGAACTTTTAATAAGTTATTTTTAGTACTAATATAGTATGATTTAAAAGCAGGCGGTACAGAACAAATCATAATCCTAGTTCATAATCAATTCCTAGTTCAGTATCAGACTATACCGCAGCCCAAATCAAGTGTCTTATTTTGTAAACAAATATGATCGTTTAATTACGTGTTCTCATGTAACACTGAAGGAACTGATTGATCGAACCTGTTTATCATTGTGAAAGTAAGGTAATCCGATCTAATAATGTGAAGATAACTATGCAATAAGCACATAATAGTTTAAAATGTTTGTAAGGTAGTATAGTTTTTGTTTACAAAATAAGACACTTGATTTGGGCTGCGGTATAGAAACTGGAATGAATTTTTCACCTATACTTGAATATATCTTAATCATTAGTTTTTATCAGTGCGATCGGCGTGTTTTTTATTTCGAAGGATCGAATCAACTTCTGGTAGCAGTGCCACCGTGGTATATACTCTTCTGAAACCACTGATAATAAAGTTTCAGATAGGTATATATTCATCATTAGCCTATATCAGTGTGATCGGCGCCACTTTAGGTATAAGTATCTAATAAGAAGAAGAAGTATATTTTTTTGGTAGTGTTACTCATTAGACTATGTTATGTTTCATAGAAAATAAAGCTAAAACTGTGTCCAATATAGCCTAATCTCTATACATTTACCCCAAAAGGATGCGGCGAACCAATTCCAAACATTATCCGTAACTTTGAGGTGATTTGTTTGTTATAAGCCAATTTAGTGCAAACACTTTGAACAATTGCCAAATTTTGAACATTTTGGAAAGCAATTCATTACATATTGATAATCATTTCCTGCTTGTCACATGCAACAATGATGATTGAAAGAGGTATCGAAGAAACTCTATATTTTGGTCTGAACAGATCTTCACTATCGTCTCGATACATTAGTTTGAGCAATATCTTCCATGCTTATTATCAAAGTGTAGGTACGTTTTCTCTCGTGCCCTAAATTTACCTATTGAGTAAGATTTTGGTAAACGTAGTCTCAGAGGAAATACCTGAAGGAATTGATAATATCACTCTCCATCATCATCAGCCCGTATCAGTCCACTACAGGCCTCTCCCAAAGTACGCCACTCAACTCTACTCTCAGCCCTCTGCATCCAGTCCCTGCCAGCCATACGCAGGTCATCCCTCCATCTGGTAGGGGGGCGTCCCACACTACGTTTACCCGTTCGTGGCTTCCATTCGGGAACTCGTCTACCTCATCGGATATCGGTTCTACGACAGATGTGACCAGCCCACTACAGTTTACTGATTCTATGAGCAATGTCAACTTTTGTCTTCTGGCGGATATACTCGTTTCTTATTCTATCTAACAGAGAAATGCCAAGCATAGCTCTCTCCATAGCTCTCTGAGCGACTTTGGATTTGTGGGTCAGTCTCACCGTCAATTCAATCAATCACCCACGTTTCGGTTAGATTTTTTTTTTTTGTGAACCTATAAATTGTCCCACTGCTGGGCAAAGGTCTCCCCCCTCCTCTTCCATCCATCCCTGTCCTGAGCCTCTTCCAGCCACCCATCCCTGTATCTAACGATATCGTCTCTCCACCTACGCCGAGGTCTGCCCCGGCGTAGGTGGATAAAATTAATATCACTCCATTTTCCAATAATAATATATTCCAAAGAAGATCACCTCAGCAAGCTTGCTAAAAGATTAAAACCATTAACTTATTTGTCCAAACGCAAATAATAAAATAAAACGTACGACGAAAACTTACTGACAATCAATATATTTTATTTCCCCATCATTAACTCCAGATATATTGACTCAAAGAATAAGTAAAAAGACAGGGTAAATGTCCATATTATACCATTTATTGTCTTCCCCTTCGGCTATAAACATATTTCCTTAGTGGACCGATTTTTTTGACTCAGCGTTTTTTCTGCGGAAGGTTAAATTCTAAGTCCATCGGTTACCAAAAATGTTGTATCCTAAAGATCATCATCATCAGTCTATTTATATTGCCCCACTGCTCGGGCACAGACCTTCCCTTACATCGAAGGAGCTCGGGCCTTAATCCACCACGCGGGCCCAGTGCGGGTTGGCGGATTTCACATGCCTTAGATTTTTTTTTTCTTCTTCTACGACATGCAGGTTTCATCACGATGTTTTCCTTCACCACGATATCGTTAGATACAGGGATGGGTGGCTGGAAGAGGCTCAGGACAGGGATGGATGGAAGAGGAGGGGGAAGGCCTTTGCCCAGCAGTGGGACAATTAATAGGTTTACAAAAAAAAAATATTATCATATATTTTTATTCTAGATCGTTTTTTACTATAACAGTAACAAAAGGACTACGTCTAATATTATAACTTATGTTTAAGTTTCTTTGTAGTTAGGTTAGACAGGCTTTCAGTTAATTTAATAGAACATCTGCCATAAACCTGAAGTAATTCGTTCAAAGGGTTTTGTTTCATCCATCGTGCAAACTTATTACGATTATATAATATAACATCCTTCCGGCATCTGTGGTCCGTACCTGTGATCCATTATAGCCTTGAAGGTTAAACGAAGGTCAAAGTGAATCCGCATTTCTAGACCCTTGAGGTTATATATCGTATTTTACAATAGATGAATTTATATAACCGTAGTTTCAAGGGGTGATTGAAGTCAAGCGTTGACAATTCTCATACAAAATGTATGAGATTATGTGATGATTAAAGGAATACCAAAGTTTGGAACATACATGCATATATTATAAAGTTGTTTTGGAAACACATGTTGGAACCAGATCGATATTTGAAATCAAAATTTCTTATTTTGTAAGGAAAAATATCCACATATGAGATTGAAAGCTATTCAAATTCAAATTCAAACGATTTATTGCAGTACAAAGACCATAATAAGTGTTAAAACTATGTTAGTGTTTACACTATGGTATGAAAAAAAATGTAAACATTATAATGAGCAAAGAGCACAACATTTATAAATCCTTTTGATTTATTTTTGTGGAAACCCATTTTTTCAATACCAATATCATTCGGGTTTCAACTCTAACGTTTCTTGCCCGTTACGATCCTTAAATATACAAAGGTACAGAAACTTATGCGGAATAATCCCAGATATCCCATTTGACCAACATCTTATTTTCCCAAATAAACGAAGGAGTTTTCAAGAACGTTCCAGAAATCAAATAATGAAATCTCTACGTTTGAAAAATGGAAGTTAAAACCGGGAAAAATCCGCCATTAATTTCCTGCAAATGGCATTTGGTGCTAACAAACTTTGTTGAAAGAAAAGAGTTAAACAAAGTTAAGGGAAGTTTTGAAACGTTAGCGAAGAAAAACAATTACCGAATTGGAGCTTAACTAATTTTTAGACGTTTGTTGGCTGAGTAAACGTCGATTAAATCGGTAATTTTCTAAACGGTTTGGTTTCGACGGATAATAAATTATGACTAGATTTTGGTGACGTTAATTCAAGATAATGCCAAAGAATGAAGATTGATTGATATTTATTGTGTAACTAATAATTATGGCTCGCACTCCACAGAACTATACGTAATAAGAAATGATACAAATTATAAAGTGACACATTTGATATGCTTTGGTAAGCAGTGCTCTGTGTACTAGTTAAAAAAAAATTTAGTATTCAAAATAATCAGAGACAGAGATGTGCTCTGTGTACTAGTTAAAAAAAAAATTTAGTATTCAAAATAATCAGAGACAGAGATAAGTATCCAGGGGACCTCAATGAGGTTGAGATTTTCTCATAAACCACTGGCCCGATTATTATAATTATTTTACAGTTACATAGATTTAACTTTTACCTATATAACAGTGGAACAATTCTTGCAATAGGTCGAGTTGTTATTGAGATAATCTCAACTTTAAAAACTCTCCTGTATACTGTGCATGTAATATAAAATAGTTATATGACTGTTTTCTCTAAAATTCCCCTAAGGTCTGTGAATTTAGAATTTTCGATTAAATCTGAGGTTATTTTAACTAGCACATCAAGTGCAACACTTTGTATTTTATACAGCTCTTTAATATTTAAGACACCTATATATATATAAGTCAAATCTCAATTTTAATAATACCACTGATGTTCAGTAGTGTTTATTTGATAGAAAATTAAGAAGTTCTTGTTTCAAAATTTACGAGCATCTGCAATCTGACTCAATTTACTAAGTAGTTCCATTTGACTAACGAACCAATCGGGCAGCATAAAGTTTTCTGGCACGGATTGTTACTCGATTCAGTTAACTGTTACTGTTGTGATTGTCGAAACAAAGAATGCTGTGCTTCGACTGGATTGTACAAAATTAAACTATTTTGGCAATATACCATGGATTTCCTATATAAATCGAGTATGAGTAATCTTATAGCAGATGGAAGTTTAGTGATGATAAAATTGTGCTTTGGTTGAGAAATGACAATGCCAGATTCTGATTCATCAGCCGCAAGTTGTACAAGATAACGAATAAATAAAAAAATTCTCCATTTTTTATTAAAATTATTGGTTTAAAATAAAGTTTTGTACAAGTTTCGATTCGAAAAAAACCAGCTTAATTAAGTATTCAGAAAATAGTAAGAAATCGAAGCGATTTATTCATTGTTTTTGTTATTCTTCTATAGGAGTTGCGAGAGTAGTAGAAAATGATACTGATTATGATTATGCAATATTAAACCTGTAATAAGTCCCCAACAAAATGATAGGTACAGCTTAAATGGTCACGTAGTTTTGTGGGGCAAAGCTCCATTGAAATGTGGCAATGTCTTTTAAAACTATTCGAAACATTAACAAACTATCCATTTATAAATATGACTTAATTGCTTCTTGTTCTACTAATAGGACAAACAATAGAAGAAACGGGAACAGCCTATTTCAAAGAGGATGTTGGAACACAATAACTTGATAATGCAGCCGTGAGGGTTCAAAATGGTGATCCGCCGGGTAAATCTGAAGTGATCGTCATAGCAACAAGCTCTTAACCAATTGCATCACTGCATTTAAGCTGGAACGGCAGGCCTCGATAATTGTATTTGGCAGTGTGTAGTCATGACAATGCCACTAATCCTATCATCCTTGTCAAGCCTTCAATTTAGATTTGAAAGGGAAATAACTATTTTGACAGACAAAGGCCCAAAACCAAAACATAATATTACATTATCTACTCGGTATTATCATCTTTTCCTCTCTGCGCGACGGATATCTTAATATCATCCATGTCTGACTATTAGTTATATCTCTTCCATACAAAACTGAATCACGGACTTTTGTAAATAGCGGGAACGTGACAGTTGCAAAATTATTTGATCATTTTGATTATAGAAATAGAAATAGATTATTTAGATAAATTATGGGTACATTACATTATGTTATATTAGTGGCTCTTTTGTGTTTAAAAATCATGTTATATTAATCAGAAAATGTTCCCGGCCGGTTGTCAGTATGGGAGTTTTCGAATAATTGCAAGATCTGCAGTTTCGAGCTAGATTCAATAGTCTCACTAGTGAACGTGAGTGCTAAACTGCTTTGTCCAGGGCTGAATACACTTCTGCGACACTTCTGGAGGATAAAAGACGACTATAAGTACCATATAAAACGAATTACTCTGTAACATGATATTAACAAATGACAAACTGTCGAATCCATCAATAAAACTAATAATAATCATGAGTCATCCAAAAACTTGTAAAGTCCAAGGGCCCTAAGCCAATAAATATTCAACTATGCAGAGATGGAGTAACAGTTTCCAGTGCCGACGACGTTGAGCCACGGGGTCATATTTTATTCCCACTCGCGAGCACTTGTTAGCCAAGTTGACGTTTACGGATATTCATATTTCAGTGGTACTCCGGTGTATTGACGTCGGATGTAGGTACCTCATGTGTGTTTATGATTTCAATCTCAATCATTACGTTTTGTGCTTTACTTTTCTAGCCTTGATATTGATCGTCATTTAGTAATGAGGCGTTCTGTTAACCATTAAACTTTTCTTTTTCAAAAGCTTTTGGATTTGTATCTTTAAATATGTTACACACATTACTAAATAATTTCCTCCTCCTCCTCCTTGCGTCGTATTCCTCATTGCTGAGGGTCGTGACCCCTCTGGATCATCTTTTCTCTGATGATATTGCGCCATCTGTGCGTATCTTCGGCGACGTGAAGACCGGTATCGAGATTGGTACGGATCTGATCGGACCAACGTATCGGGCTTCGTCCGCGAGGTCTCCTTGCATCTACCTTGCTAGTACCATTAATTTATCAAACACTAAAAAAAATCTAATGTGACAGCATCATCAAGAACTTCTTGTTGATGAATAGGTTACAAGGTAAAGTTAAAATGCAACAATATTATTACATGCGCTTAAGTTACATCAACGCAGAAGTGCAATGTTTACAACTCTGTAATGGATGGTATACGGGCGCGGAAAGGTAAAGTACTCGTAACATTACGCTCTAACTCTCTAAAATGTGGTTATATGTGGCAGTGAATTCTTGATTCCTGCATATCAAAGTAACTGTCTGGACAGCGTTGTGCTGACGCCACAATAATATGAATATAAGATCCCTCCTCTGCATTGCGACGACTCAGTTATTCGCCAACACCTGGCCACGTTATGCTAATGCTGTGGTCCAAAGTTTAGATAGAAGAGGTCAATTTAAATCGTATCACTTCCTATCTGCATTTACTACCTTCATCTCAAAGCAATCTTTAAAATCTTCTATCGCTTACTGTAATTTATCTCTTTGGTTTGATCTTTCGATTTAAATACTATATGTTTCAAACATGAAGTAGTCCATTATTATCCTCATCATCAGTGTAATGTATAGGGTAGATTTAACTTTAATAAATAGCTGTCAATTTGTATATAGGTAGGTAGATGTAAGTTCTTTGTGTAACTTTCACTCTCGAATTACATGTGTGACCATAGCGACGCGATTGTGCTCCTTCATAACCGTCTCCAGAGTGGCCCTAGGGAACATATTTCTCAATCAGTTTGCATCAGTCCACTGTCTAACGTATCTCGATCTCAAGGTGCATCATCAAACATTGTTTTCAGTCTACCTCCAGCTGTATAATCACAGTCACACTGCAAGTGTAAGTTATATTCAACCACGTATTGTGTCAATTCTATTATATTCTTGAATAGAATTGAAAGTTATCAAATTTGTATCTGTAATTCAAAAAAAAACTCTAGTATCTTATTCCTCTGTGAAGTGAAATATAAATAAATAAATAAAATAAAATAAAATAAAATATTTTTATTTCAGACCTCTTTTTTTTTTTACATCCATATTTTGTTAGTAAATACTTATATAACTATGTTAGTACATACTGGTGCGTGCAGGCCGGTCCAGTGTCTGAGAAATCGACTGTCCGGCCTGCGCGCGAGCACGGTCAGGATGCTGCTGCCGCTGGCGCGCAGCCGGCAGAGCGCCGCGCCGCAGCGCTTGCGCAGCGTCGCATGGAAGCCGTCCACCTGTGCGTCAGCGAACATGCCGGACGCGCTGCAGGCGCGCGGCAGCCGCAGCAGCACCCTGAACGCGTTGTTATACTGGACGCGCAGGGCGCTCAGCGACCTTTGCGTGTAGCTAGTCCACAGGCTGCAGGTGTACAACGACGTGCAGTATGCTCTAAACAGCGTCACTTTAACCTGCGCCGTGCACTGCCTGAACCTGTGTGCTATCATATTCGCTCTGATCGCCAGCGCCCTGCGCTCCCTCTCAATATCCACGTCGTCACGCAGATCATCGGTCACCCAATGACCGAGATATTTAAAAGACTTGACTCTTGTTAATGGTGTTCCATAGAGCAATAACGGGGGAACATCAGATGGACACTTGTTACCAGATTTAAAAACCATGAATTCACTTTTAGTGGTATTATATTTGAGACCGTGATCCGCAGCGTACGACTCACATACATTCAATAGTTTTTGCAGTCCACCGATCGACGGGCTCAGCAGAACCATATCATCGGCATAGCTAATGTTGTTTATAATATTATTTAAATTGTCAATTTGACAGCCAGTATGCATGCTACTGAGACCGTCGATCAGGGCATTTACATACACATTAAAAAGTGTGGGTGAGGTTAGCCCCCCCTGCCTCACACCACATTCTAAACCATACTCTTCAGATGTGGCCTCTCCCCATCTAACAGTATTAATCTGATTGGAATACCAGTATGACAGTATATTTATTATTTCTTTTGGTACATTAGCTGTCTCTAGTTTCCCCCAAAGTAACTCGTAGTTAACCAAATCAAAGGCTTTGGATAAGTCTAAAAAGCAGGCATATACTGGAGTCTTTCTTAGTGTGTAGTACCCGATGGTTTGCTTTAAGCTCAGGATCGCGCTCTCTGTGGATAGTCCGGGCCGAAACCCAAACTGAGCATCATGTAGCTGTATAAACCTATCTAGTTGAGAGTTAAGCAAACCATCGAGCACCTTGGCTATCACAGTAGCAAGCGAAATGGGTCTGTAATTTGATCTTGCAGAGATGTCCCCCGTTTTATTTTTGACAATAGGTACTACCACCGTTCTAGTCATATCAGATGGCAAGTATGAATGCCCCACACACAGTGTAAAGAACATTGCAAGAACCCTTGACAGGTGTGGTCCAGCGTATAGTAGATGCTCTATGCTGAGACCATCATGGCCCGGAGACTTCCCCCTCTTCATTCCCTTTAAAGCCTTACTAATTTGCTTTGCAGAAAACTTTGTCTCAAACGTACCCTGAGTCCCAGCACAGATCATCGAAACCGAAGGACCCAATGGCGACTCTACTGCAAAATGTTCCCTAAACATATCCGCAATACCTTTAGGGTTTGTGACACCGTCAATGCTAACAGATAGTCCAGGCTTATTGCCGAGTTTATTTGTGCACTTCCAAAAATTACGAAAATCATTTTTGGAGTGGTGTGAAGCTATCACATCCATTCGTATTTGGTCTTGATTCTGCTGGCACCATTTAAGTTTTGATTTAAATATTTTACGACTTAAACACATCTCCTCATATATGTGACCAGATGAGGGCCTATGGTGCAGCAACCAATTTTTAAATTTAAGCCTGGCCTCTCTGTGAGCACCAGCGACATGCTTATTCCATCCTATTATTTGCTTACTTTTACAAGCTACATTGGCTTCACAACAGAACTCTGCTGCTTCACTTAGTGTGTTTACAATGTCACAGTACAATTTATCTAATATTTTTCTACATTCCAAATTATTACAACAATTATCACAACAGTTACTTAATTCTGAAGGAAAGTTAATCTTTTTAAGTATTTTATTACAATTTTCTGTATACTTTTCAATTTGTGATAGGTCTCTTTCCCCCCATATTACTCTATTTTTATTTTTATTTATTTTTGAAGTTTTTGATCTAATGACATCTAAGTTACATTCAATTATTAAAGGATAATGGTCAGACCAGTATACATTATGTTTGACAAAAACATTGATCACCGAATTCCAAGCAGACTTAGTCACAAGGCAATGGTCAAGCCAGCGCCTACAGCCATGTGAATCACTTATGTATGTGAAAGTATCCGTGCCTATTCCTAACCTCTCTATATCAGCACACACCCACTCTTGCTCAGAGCAAAAACTTAACAGTTCCTCACAGAATGGTTCATGGGGATGCGCATTGAAATCACCCAGGATATAGATAGACTCAACACCACTACTATCTACTATAGCATGTAAAGTACTCACGCACTGGGTAAACTCCGGTAGGTTATCTGAGCAATCCGTGGGCATGTACACACTGAAAACAAGGATTGGCTTATCACATGACACTATCCTGATACCACATATTCTAGGATTATTACACTCTATCACTGTTACCGCGGGGAAAACACTTTTCCTCCAGAGCAGCGCCGTCCCACCGTGGGGCCTTCCGCGTAGCATGCCGGCCGCAGTATCCACAGCAGATGTGCCAGTGCATGCAAACTCATCACTGATGGTACTCAAGAAGGTGAGGTCATACGGCAGCAGCCAGGTCTCCTGCAGTGCAATCACATCAGTGCAAGTGCATAAATCTCTAATGTTTTCGATTGATCGCTTTACATTCTTGCAATTAAAACTTGCAAGTGTACATAAGTTTTTTCTATTACCCATTATTGTGTTGGTGGGGAGTAGCGATATCCGAGCTGACTCGGTCTACAGGTACAC
This sequence comes from Tachystola acroxantha, assembly GCA_963506565.1. Lineage (NCBI taxonomy): Eukaryota > Metazoa > Arthropoda > Insecta > Lepidoptera > Oecophoridae > Tachystola > Tachystola acroxantha. Next base: position 2,726,920 of record OY735874.1, read on the forward strand.
TGTGTCTGAAGGGCACAAAACGACGAAAGATAATTCCCTCGGGCCATACACGTTCATCCATAAACAATGGCAGTTTCTGTGTAGATATGTATAACTTATACGCATTGTGATCCTTTCTCTTGTCTTTTATGGTCACTTGTTCTAATTTCACATTTTCCTGTGTTCTTTTATAAATATACTCGGTGATGTCTTTTTCCATCGTCTCTTTATGCACATTAGTGATAAAAATCGGTATTTTCGGCTCCGCTGCTCTAAACTTTCCTTCTGGGTCTGTACCGGCTTTTCCAGTTTTACCAATAAAACGATTCTTGGTCTTGGAATGTTTACGTCGTTCTACTGTCTTCCATTCCCCCGTTCGGACAACGTCAGCCATAGATCGTTGCAATGGGCTATTCGTCTCACACGATAACAAAACATTATCGCACCACTCTACTGTCTTCGGCACAGAAATAATCCGAGTTCCCGACGCGGACATGCGCGGGCGCTCCGCCTCGTCGCGTGGAGGGCGCGCTACCGCACCTGTGGCGCGGGCGGCGGAGCACCGCGCACCGACGGCGCAACGCTTATCCCCGGCGTTGGCCGGCACACCCCGCACGGACCCACGGTCCCCGTCTGCGCGTTGATTCACATCCCTGCACTCGGCGGGCCCGGGCGAAGGCGCCCCGGCTCGTGGCGGAGTCGCCGAAGGTATCGGGAGCGCCCGCGCAGACAGTCCCTCCGCCCCCGGCGAAAAACTTACAACGTCATGGTCACGTGTCATCTTGGCATTGACATTGACATAAGGGGGTGAAAGAGACGTTCCCTTTCCCTGCAACGTGTTAGAAAGAGATCGCTGTATACCACACGTCATCTGCGTTTCGTTATCACACGTCCTTTGCGTTTCGTTGCCACGGCTTGTTGACAAATCAAAGTGAGATAGCCCCATCGGTCCACTGTCTATGTACCCGCCTCTTTTTGTGTTTACATTCATATGATTAATGTTTGAAAATGGCGGCGATATAACATTTTGGGTGCTATTTCTCCTCACACAGAAGTCAAGCTTATTTTTCATGTCCTCCAGCTGGTCCACAGTTACATAGCATTGCTTTATGTTATTTATTTCCGTCTTAAGTACAAGTAGATCTTTAAGTAGGGCTGTGACATCGATGTGGTTAAACAGTACCGGTGGCAGCAGGTGAAGATCTCGAGCCACGAATACCGGTATTGGTGTGTGCATAGGATTCACAGACTTGAAAAGCGTAATAATGTCCTCAATATCCTTGTACTGTTTTTTGCCCTCCTTTCTTCTCTTGATGTTCCTTTTGTCGGTCGGTACAGATTCGAAAAGTAACGATTTTGATTTCGTTATCACCTCCGACGAAAACGTCGACACGCACAGATCACACATGGCTTCCTCATCCATTACGTCTATTTTGTTTTGTACAAACGCCAACAGTTCATCAACGACGATATTACAGTTATTACACTTTAGAGCAGTCGACATGATTGCTCCCTCACAAAATACTCGCTCGTAGGTATAAGGCGATATGCAATATTATTTCGCGTTATTTAATAACTTGTACCGCGGTAAATGCATCGGAGATGCAACGAAAGAAATATTCTTATTCAAAAGTCGACAGCGATCCGTGACCGGTTTACAAGACTCTATTTATAGGAAAATGCACTGAAGATTTTCCATTTTGAAAGGATTTTGCATACCTAATTTGTTTCCATTGAATCAGATTAAGTTTTTAAAGAAGTGATCTACAATCATTATACGCTTCACTGAGTTGTATCTGTAAACTGCAGGTGATCTCAACTGTTAATATTTAAAATAACCTTAGTTTCTGGTTTGTGTTTACTTTCAAGCTTATTCCTTAGACTTTTTAGCTTTTAAATTTTCTGTCACTTTTTCAGTATTATTAATTTTGCAAAATCAACAACATACCGAATCAGATGCGTTCTATATATCTTTAGTCAATCCAGTATCTACATGTCATCATCAGTCTATTTATATTGCCCCCCCTGCTCGGGCACAGACCTTCCCTTACATCGAGGGAGCTAGGGCCATAATCCACCACGCTGGCCCAGTACGGGTTGGCGGATTTCACATGCCTTAAATTTTTTTTTTTTACGACATGCAGGTTTCATCACGATGTTTTCCTTCGCCGTTTTGAGAGCACTCGGTAAATGTACGTAAGTTTTTCCGTCAAAAAACCGAGGATAATTCATTGGTACAATGGCTGCCCTAGCTGGGAATCGAACCTTGGATCTCCATATTGCAAGTCCATTGACCCAACCACTGAGCCAGCGACACTGTACTCAAAATCCGTCAATGCGCTGCGACCCGGCCCGTCACTAATGTGCTGAGTAAGTAGTGTACTTATCTTCAAATAATTGTTGATTTAGTTAACGCTTTCAAAGAAAATCTTCCAATTTTGTGTCCAACAGTTGTTTGACCAAGTGCTCTAAATTTTGTTCATTCATATTTCATGAAGTTCTTAAATCTTACATCAACCAACTTACCAAGACTTAAATTAATTATACCAACAATTTTCATTAAAACGAATGCAGTTTCTTATCAAAATTTACGCTGTTGCCAACATTTACTCGAGACAACTTTAATAACTATCCTGTACTAAGTTTTCTTGGAAATCTCGCTTCATTAAAAATTTAATGCAGCGGTTTAATTTTCTATACGAGAAGGGACTTTAATGGTGCGCGCTACGAGACAAGAGTTTTTAATCTCCGGCTTGTCCTGAACACAATAACATGTTTGCTTCAAGCATAGGCAAGGTTATCCGAATATCCAACAGTTTGTTATGATCTACTTTTCATTAATCTTGTTATAATCTTGATTAAACCTTGATATATACCTTTTTAATCCCCCTAAGTCCGCCTAGTTTATAAGATATTTTCAACTATCAAAGTCAAAAGTCAAAATTCTTTATTGCAAGTAAGCACGTTGTGTACATTTTTGCACGTCGACATATTTTTTGAATTTACATTTACACCACTTTGCAAGGAAAAGGTGCCAACGCTGAGGAGAAAAAGTGGCAAAAAAACTCTCAGCAGCACATCTTTTAAAATAATATAATAATACACAATTACTTAATAACTAGTTATTACACAACTATTACTATTGTTAGTAATCTAGACTTTATCCCTCATGCGGAACCGTCGACACACACCATGCATGTTCATCGTTTAAATAGTCATCTATCCTGTAATACGCCTTCTTAACAAGTGTTCTTTTAATGTCACAGAATTAATATTATGTATTTTTATGAATGTATGGTATTGTTTCTTTTTATCTACTAAGCTGTTACTTGTAACATCATCAGCCTCCCGTGAAAACATTATAGGATTGACATTTCCTAAAGAAAAAGCCAATGTCAATTGTTGCGGTTGGAAGAATAAAGATGACAGGTGTTGAGAATTGTGAATGTAATTCTGAAGTAAAGTTAAAACTAACTTAACCCATTTACGCCAACTGTCCCCATTTGGAGCCATATATGGAAGTACCCATATTTTCTAGCATATGTTAGATTTCTTTTGTTTAGAGGTTAATTTGTAGGACCAAAGAGTGTGGCTACTTGGTGCGACTAGTGGTTTTGTAATTTACTGGATTAATTTAGTAAAACAAGCGATTTTATTTACTTCATTGAGCATATAGGTGTATGACCAAAGGTAAGTTATTATTTTTTATATTTACACGGCTATTTATTGCACGTTTTTTGAATTTTTCACTTGGTTATATTGTCTACTAGTAAATAATGCTGTTATGTCGGTTATTTTCTAAGATTGGTTGATTATTGGAGGGTACTTAGTGTTGTGTCCCCGAATGGGTCCAATGGGCTAATTGGTATTACTTTTAGACTATTATTCACAGTTTTAGTTTCGGCGTAAACAATGACTAAGTAATCATACAATGTTGGCAATGAGTATCGAGGACTTCGTGAAGCTGTTGAAAGCAATTTGAGTGATGAGGAGGATCCTGATAGTTGCGATATAGAGGCCATCGCTGCAGGCCCAAGTGTTCTCACAGATAATGAAGAAGGCTGTGAACATGATATTCAACAAAAACATTCTTCCTCATGATGTCCCAGGTAGAGTTGAAGTGTTCGAGTCCAGGAATAAAGATGAATGGGACAGCGATGATAAACCTTTACAAAGATACAGGGGACTTGAAATCCAGAAACCGTGTTGGCGTAAGTGTGACGGTTTATTTGTTGCTATGCCCTCAACTGTGAGTAAACAGCAGCGACCTCTGCATCATGAAGAAAGGTAGATATGGACATCCCTTTTGTCATCCAGAACTACAAAGGCAAGAGCAGAGTTGATCAAGCTGATCAGTCAATGGCGGCTGGGTACAAAATAGCTATACATGGCAAAAGTGACGGTGGGTTCTATTTTCCTATATGCTAGAATTGGCTGTAGCTAATGCTTGGCGTCTACACGTAATCACCGCTGAAGACCGATAGATTAGCGTCAATTTCGCCGAAGTATCGCCCGAATGTATAATATGAAGAATAAAGGCACTGAAAGGCTCGACGGAAGGCGTCGTAAACTTTCTTCAATAGTGCCAAGTACGAGTATCTATAGATGGTGTTGGACACTTTCCCCAGAAACTGTCAAGCCAGCTACGGTGCAACGTTTGTCACATGAAAAAAACACGTTGGCAATGTAAAAAAATGTATAAAAACATTGTTCACCCGTAGAATGTTTCGAAAAATACCGCATATAGATAAGCCCATTGGCCCCATTTGAGGACGGTGTTTTTTTATACCCAAGGAAGTTATTTTTTCTCAGTTTTTTGTAATAAAATATCTTACTATACTCCAATAGACACATAAATAAAGTTTTTTTAAAAATTTTGCTACTAGTTTGTATTTGGGTCTAAATGGGTTAATGCTATTTATTATTATTATACAACTGGTTAAGAGTAGGAGAAAGGTATCTATATTATTTGGAATAATCTCACGTCTGACCGCTACCTGAATGTACAGAAATGTTACAACTATTCCAAGGTCCAGACGTGATGCTATATACTTCCTATAACTACAGATAATACGTATATAAATCTTAGGCACTTATACATTTTTCTTTCTATTCTATTGGCGTTAGCGAAAATCAATTCAACTTAGGCAATGGATCAAACCTCATCAGAGCGCAGTTTAGGTGTGTGCCTTAAAAATAATTTCGAAGTTTGTTTTGAATTTTATTGCGTTTTCATACAAAAAAGCGCCAAAATTCGACATAAACAGCGATATCTTTTGATTGCGTTGACGTAGAAGGTTAATTTTTTTACAGTTGCATAAGATCACAGACCTAAGTATTTGGTATAAATTTCAACTTGATCCGTCGAGAGAAGAGTCGCGTTTATGAGAAAAAGGTCTTGACAGACAGACATACGGACAACAAAGTGATCCTATAAGGGTTCCTTTTTTCCTCTTCGTACGGAACCCTTAAAATATGTTTCTTCTAACATTTTGGTTAGTAATAATAAGCTTGGGCTTTAGAAGAGAGGGTTATTGAAAGTTGATTGACGACATGCCAGCATCACCCATTGTAAACGGGTGCGATGACACTCTGAAGACGAGTGTCTAATAAATAACTCTTCCAATCGAAAATACTGAAATCTTCCCACACATAATCCAGATTCTGAAAATATGATTTCGAAGAAATACAATTCGTCAGTTTCAATAAAACCAAATTGTATATTTCTCAATAGAGTGTATTTGACAGATGAGATTGGAAAAATAATGTTGTCATCAGTAGGTAACGTATTTGTTTTCGAAGTATGTATTTGGAATTCATTTTGTATAATAGTTTTCTTGAGAATATGGATGTATTCTCAAGAAAACAACTTTACTTACATTCATTTCACATTTCGTACATGATAAATTGAGTAGTGCAAAAATGATATTGTGTCTAAACCTATTTACTTATAATAATTAAAGGACTGTTGAATCTACAAACGTAATAGGTAACGTAGGTAGATTTAGTCATTAAAAATTCAAAATATCGATACCTAAACAATGAATTCAGGTAATATTAGCTTTAGCTTGAGCTATCTTATTCAAAACTCGTCGTGAATCTTGACAATATAAAATAACATAAAAACCTGGCAACATAATGCTATCGAATGAGACGCAGGTGCTGAGTAATAAATAATGACCTTACGCTGCTTCACGGGTGGCTTTCTGAGACGTTTCTTGTCAGTCGAATAATCTGCTCGTTTGAATACCTACTGGTGGAGGACTTCTAGGCGCTTTTGTTTGAGTTAATTTATGTACCGACATGGTACAGGAACTCCAGAAATCACGTATCTCTATCACAATTTATTCACAATTCTGCATATTTGACAGACCGTACCGTATGTGATTTCTGCTGATTCCCTCTTCACAATTTGTGGATAATTTGTGTGAATTATTATTAGAATCATATTGAATAAGCATGACATGATAATTTTAAAAAGTATTTTTTTTATATTATTAATTTTTATTCAATAAATATTACAAACAAATATAATAAAACTAAACTAAAAAACTACCTAACTAAAAACATTCTAAAAAGCTTGGCCCTCTTGGGAGGGTGCCCATCACGCTGGCGGCATTCCCGCGCTGGATGGCTAGGCTCAGCCTCTGCGCGAGAAAGCCGCCAGCACGAGGGTCACCCGTGGCCTCCCTCAGGCGCTTGCTGAGCTCCTTGTGGAGCACGTGTGCTCTCGGGCCCCACGGAAAAGTATTTTATATTTCTGTTAGAATTGTGTTAAGATATCAGTTTGCAATGTACCTAAACTGTTTTTGCATAGGTGTAATGTAACTTTTATTTGCGAAAAATAAATGATATGATATAATATAACGTCGCATGAGATCATTTGTTTTGTCTATCGCCTTTATGTTTGTCTTTACTATGAGTAAATCAACTTCTGCAGCAATGTGACGTCATTAACATTTCCACCTCACCATTTTTGACGACCACCTCAATTTACAACAGGGGTAAAATACGTCATGAATTATTAATAGTGTTAAAATTAGTTTGCAAATTATCATTGCTTTATCACACAGCCTAAGAGCCTAGCATTAGTGTAGAAACATTACAGATTCAAATATGCAGTCGAATGCAGATGCAAACTGCTTCAGATGTCTCTCTGATCCTACTTCGTAAACAGCGTGTTATTTCGTATAAGCTCAGTTAGAACTTGAAGACTTACGTTTGTATAATCTTGAGTTATTTACGTATGTAAAATGTAGGTAACATACTTTAGATTTTTTGAAGCATTGCATTTCCACCAAACACCTTTTTAACCTGTAATTTGATGAATAACATTAATAATGTTTAATGTACACGCTAATTGAACACAGTTTTTATTTTTTGTACTTTTCTAATACACCGACTACATTTAAATAAACTAACTATAAATAAAATATGTCCTTTAGGAGGGTATCGGGAGTCACGGTGCCCAGAAGGCAGGCAGCATTCCCTCTCTAAATTGCCAACGCAATACGTTGGTAGAGGTAGCTGCCAGCCCTCTGGTCTGTTTATTTATAGGTAGTTTTAATTTTTAGTTATTTAATGTTAGTATTTAGCCGACTACACTGGTATCTTATTTTGTCTTACTTTGCACAAAATGTAGGTGGTGTAAGAGCTGAAACACTTTTTTTTTAAAGCAGCGGAGAGGCAACGGCATTGCAACGGCAGCGTGAGTGTAATGTATGAAACTCTAAGAAAGATAACAGCTTGTTAAGACGCTGACGCTCTGTTGCTGCGTTTAGTCTGTCATCTGTCATAGAGATCCATATATTACCACCACGTTGCCGTTCCGCTGACGTTGCCCTAATTGTGCGTGACAATGCCAGATTCTGCCCCACCATCAACCGCAAGTTTTCCAAGATAACGAATTAATGTAAAAATATCTCCGTTTTTTATTAAAATTATTGATTTAAAATAAAGTTTTGTACAAGTTGCGATTCGAAAAAAACAGCTTAATTAATAATTCAGAAAATAGTAAGAAATCGAAGCGATTTATTCATTGTTTTTGTTATTCTTCTATAGGAGTTGCGAGAGTAGTAGAAAATGATACTGATTATGATTATGCAATATGAAACCTGTAATAAGTGCCCAACAAAATGATAGATACAGCTTAAATGGTCACGTTGTATAGGTGGGGCAAAGCTCCATTGAAAAGTGGCAATGTATATTCTGTGAACAGTGACCTGTCTCATTTGCGCAAATTGTTTGCGCATTCAAGTCAATGCTCTTAGATGGAGCATTAGGAACATCATTTACACCCCGTTTACTCATCTCCTCTATTCGCTGCACTTATACTAAAGTGCTGTAATTAATAGAAGCTACACATAACTAGATAGTTCACTTATCTACTAATCAGATTTCTATATCATATTAAAGTTATTACGTATCTATATATACTGCTTTTTTGTAAATTGCACCTTTATGGAACTGGTTTATTTATAAGTAATAAGTCTTCATGAATCGTAATTTTTAACAATGAAGTCACTTTTAAACCTTTTCATTATAGTTCTTCAATTTTACAACATATTTCTTGGTTTTAGTCGTTCTAGAACGGTTCGTCTTGTTACACCCCACATTGGGCGCCAGTGTAATGGACCGAGCAAGAGTTATTAAAAAGAAATAGGAAAATGTTTAAAGCAGGTCAAGCGACGGAGGCTTCAATATTTCGGTCATATTATGGGGAACCCCGATATAACCTGCTGCAATTAATGATCCAGGGCAAAATTTGTGGAAAGAGGAGCGTTGGCAGGAGAAGACACTCTTGGCTGAAGAATTTACGTGATTGGTTCGGCTGCAGCACCGGCTCCTTGTTCCGGGCAGCCGTTCAGAGGGTGAAAATTGCCATGATGTTGTCCAACCTTCGATGAGAAGAGGAACGTTGAGAATAAGAAGGAAAATGTGGATAAACTGGGTTTTATTTTTGAAAATCTTAAAGAATAGTCGGAGAAAATCAACAAATCAATTCCAATGCAAGTGATAAAGTGAAGTGACAGCTTCTTTTTATAAAAACCTTGCTATTTAACTACAAGATGCGGCCGAAAGAGACCGCATCGTAACGCTTTGAAAAAAAAACTACTTACCTATACTTCTGGAAATCTCTTTTTCCGGAAATGATACTTCATACTTCAGTTTGTGATTATGATTAAAATCGCTAAACTAACGTAATTATATTGTATACGATTGCATATTTTCTGAATAGGAATATTAAACCTTGACAAACTCCACTGATCTTGAGGAAATTCGATATCAAATATGTATTTAGAATCCGTTTCAAGGATTTGCGTTAACAATGTCTCTGCTTGCTGAAAAGTTTGACATCCAACCGGCACAAGCCGGATTATCCGTACATTTGAGATTTTCGCATTTCGTTCGGTTCGTATGATAATGTTGAAGTTATGTCATTTGAGGGGATTTTATCGTATACGTATAATAGCTATGAATAATTTGGAAGCTTTTAAAAAGTTACTGTAAATAGATTTCAGTTTATAATAATATAAATGACATTGCCACATTTCAATGGAGAAAAGTCAAAGTCAAATTTCTTTATTGCAAGTAAGCACGTTGTGTACAATTTTGCACGTCAACATATTTTTTGAATTTACATTTACACCACTTTGCAAGGAAAAGGTGCCAGTGTAGTATTTTGAAACCTACATTATTATACTCATTTGTAGTACAAACCTTAGTAAATATAAGAAACCTAAATTCACTCCTAGATCCTAGATGCAAATAGAGTTTGCTTTTGCTGAAGCGGTAGCGTTAATTCAATTTTGTGTCGAGTCTAGCCGATTTAGGTCACTTCCTTCACCTGTAAATAGAATCTGAATTTCCTTAAAAGCTTCTCTGCTCTACTTGAAATACGTCAAAACTATGTCTATATTTATAGCTAAGAGTTCTGGAATAAAAATCGTATATAATAGTTACATTTATGAATGTTATTGTAGAACATTAAGAATATTAAGAATCTTGATTTAAAAAGACTTGGCCACTTAGAGCGTATGAGTGAAGGAAGGGTATTTTTTATTATTATTAATGGACTCGACTGTTCGTCATTTGCCAATGTCATGTTACAGAAAATTCAATATATTCAATAGTCTTCTATCTTCGCATATCGAGTCGCAGTAGCGTCTTCACCCTGGGTAGCCGCGTCTTCATGTCTTCCTCCAGAGGAGACGCCGTAGCGTCATCACTCTGGACGAAGCAGCTCGACAGTAACGTTCATTCCCGAGCTTGTAGCGGGAACTTAAACACAAAATAGTCCCTGTAGACATTAAAAGGAAAATTATCAAATAATTTTGCAACCGTCGTTTCCCGCCATTTTCAAGAGAACCGAAGGAAGGGTAACGAAGGAAATACACAGAGCGAATGTTGACGGGAGAGTCGGCAGAGGTAGACCGAGAAGAACGTACGTCGACCAAATTGGCGAGGTCTTGAAAAAGGGTCAAGTACGGTCTACTACAAACCGGCGAGCATGCATGAAGAGATTGATGAATGTGGAGAAGGCAAGGGTTGTGTGCCAGGATTCCAGCAGATGGAAGTCCATCGTCTCTGCCTATCCGTACGGAAATCAGGCGTGAGTTTATAAATAAATAAATTGATTTAAAAAAAACGCATAGACCATTGACCTCTACCTTTTAAAGTTATATCTTGATGACATCATACTTTCTGTTTACTTTATAAGTATACACGTTGTTGTTTTAACGACGACCGACTCAAAGGTGGTAGTCTAAACTTAGTTCCTAAGATTTTGTTCTTATTATTTTTAACATAAAAACTATTAAATAAATCTTTGTTCAAGTTCTCTTGAATTTATCGCATCGCATGTGCGCTGTCATTGTGCGGTACAAAATTCAGCTGACGCACGCTGTCAGTGGCCCGGCCATAGGCTACGAGTGTATGTAAACGAATTTTATTATTTGTGGATTTTTACATGAAAAATTTAGGTAAGTATACTTTTTATATATTTTTAGCATCTGTATCGTATATAATATCACCCCTGAGTCGCTCGTCGTGGACCAAAACAGCACCTTGTATATCTCAAGTCTACGAGGGGCTCGTAGTCCAGTTGCGAGTACACGTTGAAAACGATCGTACAAGTTAAGCAACGCTGGGCGAGGTCAGGGCCTGGATGGGTGACCCCTAGTGACACTTTCATCTGTCTCTCGTGCTGCCTCGGAAAGCACGTTAAGCAGTTGGTCCCGGTGGCTGTCGCTCGGCAGCAGTCGTTAGGCCACGTCAGAGGCCTACGGGCGGCCTGAATAACTCTGACAAATAGGTTTGGTCACTAAACCACACGAGAAAAGAAAGAATTATGATGGGAAAAGTCGCTGGAAAGAGAATAATCGGTGGCAGGAAAAAGTCGTGGCTGCGAAACATCCAGGAATGGACTGGCATCGCGAGCCTTCCTTCATTGCAAAGTGGTGTAAATGTAAATTCAAAAAATATGTTGACATGTAAAAATGTACACAACGTGCTTACTTGCAATAAAGAAATTTGACTTTGACTTTGAGCGCCGCAGAGCTGTTCCGCCTCGCGAAAGATAGGCCCAAATAGAAGAGTGGTTCACCACACGAAAAAAAATATCTCAAGTCTGATGGGCGTAAGTTATACAATTAAATATTAGCTAAGTAATTTCAAAGTTCCTTCAACTTGATGAGAATCTTATTTCTTATTTGAAATGGCACACTCACATCAAACTGGCCTGTTTTCATTGGTACTCAGATAGCATTTGTCACGTAAAGCCAATATTTCCGCCGGGACTATCCGCCAAATAAAGCCACTAAATTTTTTCCCCAACGACAAGATAATATTTTCTCTTGGCGTCGTAGGCTGTAAATATACTTGTAAGTAGATGTTTTATAAATAACCGTAGATTGTTTATAAAGTATATTATATATTTATTTTAATATATATTTATTGTTTATAACCGTAGATTAATTTTAGCTTGCCGATTTATTATGCTCCTACTTCACTAGGCTATTCGTATTCGCTATTTGATGTTTAAAAAGAGCTCGGTGGCTCAGTGGTTGGGTGACTGGTACTTGCGATACGGTGGTCCCAGATTCGATTTCCATCCAGGGCAGCCATGTACCAATGAGTTATCCTCGGTTTTTTCGATGGTAAAACTTACGTACATTTACCGAGTGCTCTCAAAACGGTGAAGGAAAACACACCTCGTGATATAACCTGCACGCCGTAGAAAAAGAAAAAAATCTGAGGCATGTGAAATCCGCCAATCCGCAGTGGGCCCGCGTGGTGGATCATGGCCCCAGCTCCCTCGATGTAAGGGAAGGTCTGTGCCCGAGCAGTGGGGCAATATAAAGAGACTGATGATGATGATTGGATGTTTGTCGTATTTGTCAAATACTTGACGTACATACAAATAAGACGAATATTTTGTCAAGCATACCAACCACACATGGCAATTATGAGAAACACGCAAATACGAATAGCCAAGTGAAGTGCCACGATTACTTAAAAGGCCAAACAATATTAGTTTATTAGAACTAATATTGTTCAGTTGCCTATTATACGTAAAGTTACTTTTAAGTTAGATAATAATTGGATCTACACCAATTAGATTTTGCATTAATTTTCCCATTAAACAAATTGAGATAGCGCGAACCTGAGGCGATCTCATTCTATTACTACCCTCAAAATTAACTACCATCCCGAGAATGATCTCAATTCTAATCAAAATCCCCAAAATTAAGGCAAAGTTTTGCAAATCCCCTAAAAACCGCCGAACAATCGCCCGGTATACCCAATTTGAATTTCATGAATATTAAAAGGAAAATTGTTCAGTCTGTGAGTCCGTGATGTCCTAACCGATCTCGGTATCATAACTGAGTAATACCCGATCTCAGTTTCGACAAACATTTCGTCGATTTATTGGTAAACGTTGCAATTTAATTTCGTTGGTTGGAAAATGTGTGAATATATTTTTTTGGTTCATCAATATCTCGTGCGCCTATACAACTTCTAAGTCAAAGTCAAATTTCTTTATTGCAAGTAAGCACGTTGTGTACATTTTTTCACGTCAACATTTTTTTTGAATTTACATTTACACCACTTTGCAAAGAAAAGGTGCCGACGCTGAGGAGAAAAAGTGGCAAAAAAACTCTCAGCAGCACACCTTTTAAAATAATAATAACACTATTAAGTAGGCATTACACAACTATTATATTATCCAAAAAAGCATTTAAAAATATTTCGATACTAGGTTACTGAAAGGGTCACCAAGTTTTCTTTGAAGAGTTCCTCGAGATAAATTCTAATTAAGTACAAAATTACTGAATTTGCAGTTATACCCATGCCCAGAAATTATCGTGTTGGAGTTATTTTCTTTAGACAAATGACCAACAAAGCACGCCATTTCACTCTTTCTTCTTTGCGCAAGGAATTTTCACATCTTTCAGCTTCCATTCTCTAATAATAATAAGACTTTAAAAATGCATTACATATTCCCGTGTGATGCATTTTGAAAGTGTCATTGTGTATCGTTATTGTTAGCTTTTGGATATATCCACAAATGGTAATTGTTTGTGGCATATTTATTCATACTTACCAACGAATGTCAACTATTGACTGGCGTAGAGTGATTGACACCTTTTTCGATCTTGATCTAAAATGATTATCTTTCTTTTCTAACTATTTTAAGTCATTTATCTTTCTTTAATCTATCTTTATTAAACGGTTATTGAGTGACGTTACTCTTAGACGGACACCGTTATCGTAGTGCCTTGTTCTACTACTTATGTCACGTATGGAAAAATAATAATCAATTAATAGCTTAATAATAAGTCCTTTCTTTTTAATTATGTGCTCTTCGAGATTAGCGAGACTGTACGAGGAAAGGCCTGAAAAGCAGCGTGTCGCTGAGGCCTTTCCTATTCATCTGTAACAATCGTAACTAAGTTATTTTTAAGCTCTAGTTTTGTACAACCAATGTTTCAGATGAATAAATGTCTCGTTATTTTATTTTATTTTATCCATTTTCCCTTCAAAAAGTCAAGTAGAAAAATAACACCTCAAAATTCATCCACTCAGCACATTGTCACGTAACCAGGATGTAAATACGCTATGAACCGCACACCACACGACGCTGGCTTCCAGGGGTGTAATGTATGGCCCCCATTATGTGCCTAATCTTCAAGCCTTTCTCATATAAATTATAAACAAGCCACTGCTATTTACTCGCACTCGCAAAATTTACTGGAAATATTTCAGAGTGAACAACGGGGAGTCTTTCTTATAATATAAGTAATGATTTAGTTTTGGGGTTACTCAGTTTATTTACAGAATCGATAAAAACATTTTTTTTACATTTTGTATCCACTAAAGGTATTAAATTCTATTTTTATAAGTACAAAAACAGCGCCCATGGTTAAATTCGTTTTAGAAATTCAAATACTATTCGATTAAATAAAAATTCAGTATATTTAAATAAATAAAATATACTTAACTACAATTCATAATTTGTCAATAAAAATATTGTGTTATAAAGTGAAAATCTTAAATATTTTGAAAACCAACCGAAATTGTATAATGTGTTCAATTTATCTGCTAATTTTTATCTGAATTCTAGAGAATATTTTTATTGAGAAAGCTCCTTAACTAAGTAGGAAGGTAGAGTCGAGAAACTTAATTAATTTTCAGTGTTTGAGATAAAATTGTAGTTGAAAAGGTAAGTCTTCCATTTTCATTGCTCCGTACTTTAAAAGAAAAACAAAACAATTACAAATTAATACGAATTAATCTTTGTTTTGATTTAATTATACTGCTTTTTAGTAAATTTTTCTTCCGGCTCGATGATTGAAAAGTCATGTATTGTTTGTTATCTCAACTCTTATATCTCGATTTAGAAGTTATATGCAAAGACTTGTCTATGGTTTTATTTGTAAAATAGATAGACTCATGTTTGTATTAATTCCGAATATGGAAAAAATTAAATAAAATAAGTGGTGATTTATCACTAAAGAGAGTTATATTCCAGGAATATTATATTATACAACAGGAATATACATACAAAATCTTATTATTTACGATGCATTTTTAAGTCTGAAGAAGTATTATTACGGGGTTCTCTTGAAAATGGCAAATTGTTATTAGAAAATTTTCCTTTTAATGTCTACAGTGGCTATTTTGTGTTTAATACCACGTTATATTAATCAGAAAGTGTTCGCGAATGACAGTACGGTGAAGTTATTGGATTATTTATGCAAGATCTGAAGTTTCAAGCTTTTATCAAGAGTTCCCGCTACAAGCTCGGGAGTGAACGTGACTGTCGAGCTGCTTCGTCCAGAGTGATGACGCTACGGCGTCTCCTCTGGAGGAAGATAGAAGACTATTGAATATATTGAATTTTTTGTAACATATTGGCAAATGACGAACTGTCGAGTCCATTAATAAAATAAATAAATAGGTATTGTTATGTTTAGTTTTGTATTTGACCTTGAGTTTTCAATGTCAATTTAGTCATACACGAAATGTCACAACTCACAACATCTATTTTAAAACCACCCTTCGCAAAGTATTCTAAGTAATATTTTATTACGTGTTGTAACCGTAAATAAACACTAAGGTAAATAATATACGAGGCGCATATCTCGCAAGATGTATCGCATATCGGAAACGTGAAACAGATACAAAGTATTACTGGAAGAGGTTTCACGTAAATACTTATTTCAATGGCTCAACTAAGGGAAGTCTAACTTCAAATTAAAGCCAATCACGTCGATCATACTTCTAGTTGATGATGATGAAACTAATGTACGAATGCAAGTCAATAATTCACTACAGTTTACAATAAAAGTGGTTTCAGATAAGTACTTACTTCACTAGCTCAGAGACTCAAAGTTGATCTTTTCCTTCGAAATTAGAAGATGCAAGTGGCGCCGATCAAACTCATATTGGCTAATGATGAAGATAGATATGAAAACAGCTCATATTTAATTTCATGAAACTTTATTATCAGTGATTTCAGAAAAGTATTTACTACGGTGGCATTGCTACCAGAAGTTGATTCGATTCTTCGAAATAAAAACACGCCGATCGCACTGATATAAACTAATGATAAAGAAAAACGAATAGTAGATGCCACTGGTGACCCAAGAGCTGGCAGCTACCTCGCGCAACGGATTAGCATCGCGATCCAGCGAGGTAACGCTGCCAGTGTCTTGGGTACTCTTCCTGTAACTAATTTTTTTTTAAATAGTTTAGATTAGGTTTTTTGAAATATTGAATGGTTCTTTTCTATTTTATATTGTACCTTTTTGAAATAAACTAATATTTTATGATAAAGATATATTCAAGTACAGGTGAAAAATTCAATCCAGTTTCTATTATGTTATATTCCAAGAGTACCTATTCTTTTCCCATAGGACTTTAAACGTATTTTCAAAGTAGCAAAATATCATTCTGGAACACCTATACTTAGCGTTAGGGCATTAACAGGCACCGAACCAGAGCTTTAATAGGTTTTAAATGGATATCTCACGAGTTAACTCTAGTTTATGATAATAAAAATCTCCATGCAATGCATAGAAGAAAAAGATAGAAATACATGATTATAATAAGAAGTCACACTCGTGATCCAAACTAAGATTTCCAATGATATGGGTCCAGAGACATACAGAAACGATCACACCTAGGCTAGAAAAAAATGATTATGCCATAGTCCCAATTGAGAATCAAACTCAGGCCCCTTGTACAGAAGGAAGACGTTGACAGAGAGGAAATTTAAAATTTCATTAAAGGAACACTTGTTAAGAAGGCGTATTACAGAATAGATACCTATTTAAACGATGAACATGCATGGTGTGTGTCGCTGGTTTCGCATGAGGGATAAAGTGTAGATTACTAATAATAGTAATAGTTGTGTAATACCTAGTTATTATTTATGTTATTATTATTTTAAAAGATGTGCTGCTGAGACTTTTATTGCCACTTTTTCTCCTCAGCGTTGGCACCTTTTCTTTGCAAAGTGGTGTAAATGTAAATTTAAAAAATATGTTGACGTGCAAAAATGTACACAACGTGCTTACTTGCAATCAAGAAATTTGACTTTGACTTTCATCATCATCATCAGCCCGTATCAGTCCACTGCTGGACGTAGGCCTCTCCCAAAGCGCGCCAATCAACCCTACTCTCGGCCCTCTGCATCCAGTCCCTGCCAGCCATTTTGCGAAGGTCATCCCTCCATCTGGTCGGGGGGCGTCCCACACTACGTTTACCCGTTCGTGGCCTCCATTCGAGAACTCGTCTACCCCATCGGTTATCGGTTCTACGACAGATGTGACCAGCCCACTGCCACTTCAGTTTACTGATTCTATGAGCAATGTCAACCACTTTTGTCTTCTGGCGGATATACTCGTTTCTTATTCTATCTAACAGAGAAACTCCAAGCATAGCTCTTTCCATAGCTCGCTGAGCGACCTTGAACCTGTGGGCCAGTCTCACCGTCAATGTCCACGTTTCGGCTCCGTAGGTCATCACTGGCAGGACGCACTGGTTGAAGACCTTAGTTTTTAGGCATTGTGGTATTGAAGACGAGAAGATATGACGTAGCTTCCCAAACGCTGCCCAGCCCAGCTGAATTCTCCTGTCACTCTCTTTCTCGAAGTTGTTCCTACCCAGCTGCAGAGTTTGTCCTAAGTAGACATATTTCTGAACAACTTCGAGGACCGTGGCATCGACTACTATTGGTTCCGGGACGACCAGATCATTGAACATGATCTTGGTCTTATCCAAATTCATCCCGAGTCCGACACGGCGAGAAGCAGCATTAAGGCTATCCAGCATTGTCTGCAGATCCTGCAGCGACTCAGCCATGACCACTATATCATCGGCGAACCGAAGGTGTGAAATGTACTCGCCATTTACACTGATGCCACGTCCATTCCAGTCCAGTGTTTTGAAGACATCTTCCAGCGCGTTTGTGAAGAGTTTCGGTGATATAACATCTCCTTGTCTCACACCTCTACGCAACTGGATAGATCTTGTTTGCTGGTTCTGGATTTGGACGGTCATTGTGGCGGCGTCATACAGGCATCTCAGCACCTCGATGTATCGCCAGTCTACTTGGCATCGCTGCAAGGACTGCAGAACAGCCCAGGTTTCGATAGAGTCAAATGCTTTCTCATAGTCCACAAATGCAAGACACAGGGGCCGATTGTATTCCTCTGTCTTTTGTATAATCTGCCTCACTGTGTGGATGTGGTCTATGGTGCCATATCCTCCGCGAAACCCGGCCTGCTCCGGGGGCTGGAAGTCGTCAAATCTCCGTCCAAGACGATTCGTAATGACTCTCGAAAACAGCTTGTATACATTGACTTTGACTTTGAAGGTGTTTAATTCTTGTACTAACTAGAGAGGATGAAAAGACAAGGGTACCTTATAAAATGTGGTCTAACATTGTCCCTTCTGGAAAAAATCTACATCTAACCTTACGTACGGCACAGTATTCGTCACGTGCCGCGGTCATATCCGCAGGGAGAGACGGGGAGACATTCTTAAATTTTCATAGCGAACATTTCGCCATTCCCGAGTATTCCCGACATGTCGCAGCGAAAAGTGAAAATACGAAATTGCAAATGGAATTTCTCGTGTGCTCCCGTTCGGGCGATTGAGTTGAGTAGTTTTCTATATCGCGCCAGAAAATGTTTATGGGGTCTCTCTGGGCTCTGGCAATGGAGAATCTTTGTTACAACAGCCCCTTTTTCTATGATTTTCAATTTGAATTTGTCATCGGCTACAGCTTTTCAGTGAAATGTGGTGATGGCTTTGATAAAACTGATGCGTTTAGTTTGGAAGTGTTTTATCGCAAATTTTAATAAATTCTCTGATTGTTGATATTTATTGTAGGTACGGTCGAATACCTGAGAAAAGTGTTTTTAAGGTTGCGATTTTCTTAAAAAGAACTTGACTGATTTTTTAAAAATTCTTTGCAATTAAATAATGTGTACTCTAAACAAACTACAAGAAAAAAAAAATTTCAATCGGTCAAGTAGTTCTTGAGGAAATCTCGACCTTATTGAGGCCCCCTGGATACTTATCTGGGTCTTCATGTGTACAGTATTTATTGGCGGCATTTATTTCTTCTTACTATATTCCTTCTAACCAGGAGTGATGTCACAACACCTTACCCCAAAAAATTCTTTGATTTTTTAAAATGATTTACAAACTATTCACTACAACTACATGAGCACATATATGTACATTAACATCTTATTTACCATGTGGCAAACATAATAAAGAATATGAATATGCACTAAAAATGTATTTGTTATAAATCATAAGGAAGTTACATGAGAATATAGTATTTGCAGATACAATAATAATTGCTCTTTATTGAGATCGTCCTAATTACAATATTCGAATAGAAGCTATCAATAATTCATTAGCATCTAAATTGTCTCAAATATTCATATTAAACGGTAGCTACTGAAATATTTCAAATATCGTAATGGAGACGCTGAAAAGTAACTTCGCTTTTATAAATTCGCAAAATTAAAAATACTTAGGAGCCGTAATGAAAACGGGAATGAAGAGTAAAAAAAGGAATTTTGCGGTTGAGTTTCCACTTTGTGCGTTCGCCACGATGAAAACTCATTGTTGATGTAGAATAGTAACAATAGTAGTATTACTATCGTTTACAATACTAGTAACATTAAGCACAGAGATAAAACGTGAACGCTCAGATAAATTCAGAGTTTCTAAAAGAAAGCTGGTTGGAGTAGGTACATTTTGTAAGGAGTTGAAAAAAGTAGTCTGAGCAGTGTACTCTTTCAATTCATGTAGGTAACATGAATTGAGCTCACTCTGTCGAATTTACGGCTCGTTCCCAGCAGGTCCACGATCCTATTGTTCTCAAAAAATTTAAGTTCATACATTGATTCCCAAGAGGTCCACGACATTTTATAATAATAATTTACAGCGTAATGTAGAATGATGGCGATGACATTGCCACATTTCAATGGAGCTTTGCCCCACCTACAAAACTACGTGACCATTTAAGCTGTACCTATCATTTTGTTGGGGACTTATTACAGGTTTCATATTGCATAATCATAATCAGTATCATTTTCTACTACTCTCGCAACTCCTATAGAAGAATAACAAAAACAATGAATAAATCGCTTCGATTTCTTACTATTTTCTGAATTCTTTTTACAAAATTTTATTTTAAACCAATAATTTTAATAAAAAACGGAGATATTTTTACATTTATTCGTTATCTTGTACAACTTGCTGTTGATGGTGGGGCAGAATCTGGCATTGTCATTTATGATTTCTTCCCAACTACTCTACCATCATTTTTTGTCGTTATGAATATATTTGTATTCATGACGACAGTTGTAACAATCGTTCTACAAATGTCCTTCCATCATGGTAGATGCTTGAGTACTTTGCAATGGCGTAGTCAGAGGTTTCCTTAGTCTCAATATTTATTATCTTCTTAGCGAGTCGGTTAGTTCAAGTGACATTCTTGCCGCCTTCGTTTCCTTTTGGTGTTTGAGAATATTTTATTCAAATGAAAAGTCTGGGTTAATTTCACATTCACATTTTTATTGTTCTGTCGAAAGAGTCGACACAAGAATAGTTTCTCGTACGCGTTCAGACATCAATATCAGGCAAGTAGGTATATTCTTGCCTAGTGTGAACGAATTGTATGGATAAAAACAGTTGAAATTAAGAAAATTTTGGGGTTCCATTACGAATTTTTTGTTGTTGTTGTAATTACAAACTTATATTTGCAGTTGACGCCTGGTGTGTCGATGTGTGGTACAGTCGACAGCAGATCAATGGTATCACTTTTTACTTTTGACAGTTCTTATTATTTGCGTCGTAAGACTTGAAATCGTACTGCAATTGATCAATTGCAGCAGATCTGCTGTCGACCGTTATCAGTTTCGAAAACGCAAATATAAGTTTGTTCCTAAATCTGGTTTATCTGTTCGTTAGAGCAAATGTTATGGTGAAGTTCCACGGAACCCTCTGTGCGCGAGTCTGACAGCCGACTCGCACTTGGCCGTTTTTTTTTAAAATTTACAATTTTTCCTGTAAATTTCTTTACGTTCCTCTGCAAATCCAGTAAATTTCCATTTCCTCCTACGCAAACCTAAGGAACCTTTAAAAAGGCTTTTGAGGAGCGAAAGTGTTCGTGATAGCGAATAATTTCGCGGCATTGACCGCCATTACTACCCGCTTTACTTTTGTCTTCTTAATAGGTTGGCTCTGATAACTGAAACAAGAAGATACGACTGTAGACTTTTGGTAGTGCAAGTGTTTATGTCCAAGAACACAGACCACTTACCCCATAGCCCTGTAACAGGAGGACGCCCGTGTCTATCCGCACATGAGCGCAAAACTGCTTCGTGACATGTGTAGCCTAGAGATATTATCGTCATGGACGTATCTCTTTAATACGGCACCCCTGTCCCTATGCGCTCATTGTTGACAGAATTTTTCGCTTGCAAATTTGAACCGATTTCATGTCTATGGGGTAAGTGGTCTGTGTCTAAGAAGTCGCTTAAATTATCATTAAAAACTTAATCTCAGTTTCATATAGTCTTAAGTGTATTAAAATGCTGCACAAATATTTAGCTCAACGCGTTGGTCAATAATTTTTTAGTTAGTTTTTATATTTTTATTTTTTACATGCTGTAGAAAATGATTTCTTCTATGCCAACGTCACATCACAAATATGACTATGATCTTTTGTACGGAACTCTGAAAACGGTAATAAGTGGATGAAATCCTTTCGCACATCACTGGTTTTCAGTAATGGGACCTTTTCATGTTATTTACGATAATAATGGAATGTTATAAAAGGTTTTGTTCAATTGCCGACCACATTTGGATATGTTAATTAGGTATTGGAAAAATTTACTAACTACTTAAAGAAACAAAGTACAAGTTCAGGTACATTCACAGTAGTGATGACTTTAGAACCATGTCACTCTAATCTATTTGCTGTACACAGTCTGCTAGATAAAAAACATAGAACAGTAGTTAATGCGACAAAGAATAAAATGGCGTTGATACAATTCAAGGCACTATTTAAGCTTATATATTCCACCCAATACTATTTCCAGAGATTTTATGACACACGTACAAATATTACGAATTTCTGAGGATAAAGAATGGACTATCGACCAAAATGAAATGACAAATGAGACGTTGTTATCGTCGTTCTTATGCTCCGTTCACACATATATGCACAAACTAACTTCCACAAACTCTAATTTGCGTACCTAAGCCGTCTATTCATATCAAATTATGATAGTACTAAAGTATGTATTTTATAATCCCAAAGCATTTATTCCATTAGGTCTGGTCAGTGACTATTATGGGATCTTTTACAATTATATTATTCTACCTGGCGACATATTTGACTATTTATGTGTTAGCAAAAATTGCAATGCATGCATTATTAATATGCTAGTGGTCAACTTACAGTAATTGCACAACTACTGGATAGATGTCGCTACCGTCCCTAAGACGAATATGGAGACAAAATTAACGACCTCGAATGATATCACGGTGGCTCTGTTGGAATAGAGCGTGCCACGGAATGCCGAGGGTCTCCGGTCCGAATACCGGTTGTGATGAAAAAAATTTTTTTTTATCTCCATTTATCATTTAACTTACAGTAAGTATTTCAAGTTTTTAGCGTACAATGTTAACTTATACAATAAATATCACTTGCATTGCTGCCGTATGGTGACGCGCGATGTGCAGTATTGAGTGTTGTTTGCGCAAACGTTTGCACAAACTCTTTGTCAAGTCGCTGTGTATGAACGGAGCTTTATATTTTATGTTATGATTGAACGGGAACAAAACTCGAGCCGGTCCCCGTAGGCCTTTTTGGAACGCAACATTCATCATTTACTTACTTTTCGGGGTTTCGTAAAAACGAAAACCATATTAGTAAAGTTTTTTTATCTATTATGTGTGTGGTTACTTAAGTACGCCTTAAGTTGCTGCAAGTGAAATTCACCCTTAAGGTAATCAGAACTGTTGCTGGTAGTCACAGACCACTTACCCCATAGACCTGTAACAGACAGTGCCCGTGTCTGCCCGCACATGAGCCCAAAATTGCTTCGCGCGCGACACGTGTAACTTAGAGATATCGACATGGATTTAGTACGGAACCTCCATACATGCCCCCCGCTTCGTCTATTGCGCTCATCAAATTTGTACCTAACGATTTCTAGTCTATTGGCTAAGTGATATGTGCTGGTACATAATATTGTCTCGTATCACTGCAGACCTCGCATGAAGCCGCGTCCAGACCAGGCCAACGACGACCAACGAACGTTATTCGGCGTTGGCTTTCCCACAATATAACGCACGTTCGTTGGCTTTCGAAGATGCTCCAAATACATTTCGAACTACCAAATGTATTCGAATAGCTGATATACAAGGTGTGGTTTTGATTAACGACGCGCGACTCATAGGTGATAATATACACGATACTGATGCCAAAAAATATATAAGTAATAAAAATACTCACTTTTCATGTAAAAATCCACAAATAATATAATTCGTTGTTACCGAATACGCATCAAATGTCACGCGTTGCCATAATTTCAAGACAAAATGAACAGAGCTTCTCATATAGTATTTACTTAAATACTATATGCATACATAGGTACTTATGTTAAAAATAATGAAAACAATTATAGAAACCAAGATTATTTAGACTACAACCGCTGAGTTGGGCGTCGCTGATTCCTATATTATAAATCTGACAATAAAAATTTAGAAAATTTTCACCAAAATTTAGAAAATTTTCACTAAAATTTTTGAAAATTTTACGCATAATAAACCTCGACCAATTCAGACATTTACAAAAGAAGCCACGAAACACCAATGACAGCTTCAAAGGCAAAGTGATTACAGTATTTCATAATGTAATTACTCAAATTCCATTGTGGCGAAAGCGGATTAATGCACTTAAAACGGTTCCCATTGGAGTCTTTTGTCCCCGTTCCACGGGACGATTTGACTTAATTAGGAAATTAGGTTTGGGAAGAAAATTTTCAATGACAATTTTCTTTGAACTCACGATTGCTGAGTTTATGCTGACAACCAACGTTAAAATAGTAGATATGCTATTTATTATGTCGGTAAACTTTAGATATTAAATAATTTTATAATTAAATTTAAAAATAAGTAGGTATAATTGACGTAAAACACAATGCACTTATCTTGTGCGAGTTGCATATACAAAGAGGTTGCCTGTAGAAGCTGAATTCACTTAGTTGTTGATTTCTAGCCTAAATAACCATAGCAAATAATTGTAACCAATACCAATCAAACTAGCTAGGGAAAAAAACAGCAAAGACATCAAAATTATAGTTTGTAACGGTTTTAACTGTAGTCAGCTGATCTTTTCTCTCCGTGTAGACAGATTGTCATTCATGAAGATGAAAAGATATTAATAATAATACTTACCTAGGTATCTGAGCCGCAAGGGATTATGGCCAGTGAATTCATATTAAATTATACAATTTGCCCAAGGTCATCCTTGTTTACGAGTTAATAAGGTTTGATTTAGGTAACTGTTAAAGCAAATACGCCGCCACTAATTGACATAAATATTTACCTGCTATCCCCAACTTCCAACCATACTGGTTGTACAGTCGACAACAAAGATACATAAAGTTTGAGATTTTCTCAAGAATTACTCCATCTTAGTCGTGAACATGACATCTTCAATGCTGATAGTGTCTGGATTGAAAATTCCTCATCGAGCTGTCCACCAAACTCCTCTATCCACTTTACAGTCCATCTCGGGCAGTGGCCACCGATAGGCCTGCTCAACTCTGAATTTTGATCGCCCAACGATTTAGACCTCAGCAAAAATAAGATTCTCAACACAGTGTGACCGATTGTAAAAAAAATCTAGTAGATAATTTCAGTACCTACACAGCAACTGCAACGCGTTAAAGATGTTTGCGGAAGCCGGCATGGATGGATTCCATGCCATCTTACGCAAAAGAGTCGCGTCCCTGGTGAGATGGGTTCGCGGCAGCCCTACCAGCATCCTGAAGGGCATTGCGGATACCAGGGACAGTCTGATTCTGAGACACTGGGTACACTTACATATCCCGGGGTCTCAGAATCGGACCACCACAGTTACACCACCTATAAACACTTACATAGTTTTAAGTAGGACTTACTAACACTTATATGGTATTTGTGACTGCAATAAATCGTTTGAATTTGAATTAGGTAACTCATTGTAAAGAATTTTCATAAATCAGTCGAGTACTTTTTGAGGAAATCTGAATCTTAATACCTCTCCTGTAACACACCTTTTTGTGTGTCAGACCGTACCCTCAGTAATCCCCTAGCAGTTAACAAATTATCGAGTTAAAACTGGACAAACTATACCTCGACCCTCAACTTAACTTGTCCAATATAATGACATTAACATATTGACAAGAACAACCTTATTTATCAGAATTACTGCTGAAAGCTGACTTTAAATTGCGTGGATAGCTACAAAGAAATTGACGCAATGAAGTAACACCTTTATTTACTGTGACACTTCTGCCATCTGCTGCGATCCTAGTACCTACACCATTTTGTATTTTGCTTTTTACACGACTTCTAAAGAGGAGTATATCGATTGCTTAGCAGAAACAGCTTGATGGATTTTGATGTAGGCGATGCGGAGATATTTGACGACAGACCATGGGGTCTCCATGGATTCCAAGGTGATCCTACCACCAAGCAGGTTCGTCGGGATAGTAGCCTTGTACGATCACGGGATTGTAGGGATTTATATTCTAAAGCCGTCCCTAAGCGGCTAAAAGGCTTGAATTCCTGCTACGCTGACGTCGGTCGCGTACGGACAACAGCAGACAAATAGTACTTGCAGTAGGATTTCAACTCTTACCACGCAGATAATAAGAACGGTCCAAAGTGTTTCACTTGATCTGCTGTTAGACTGACGTCGACGGTAAGCGTAGCAGGAATGCAAACCTTACAATGTTCTGCCCGATGTACCATGACGACCTTAAAATAAGCTTATTAAGGTCGTCATTGTACGAAATAACAAAGTATTATTGAAGTAATCCTGCTATAAGAGTTCATGGTAAGGGGGCTTGCATTCCTAGTCACTAATAGTCCACTGATAAGGTCAAAAATACCATAGATTCATATAAAGCCTGCCACAGACCAAACCAGCAACCAAAAGTATACTCCTTATTAATATTCATGAGTTGCAAATTGGAACAGTCAAGTAAATGACCGGGCTTTCCTCAGGATTAGTTATCGGAACGCCTTAATTTCGTTCCGTTATTAGATTTTACTGAGTTATCTCGATTATTATTTAAATATTACTTAGTACTTGAATTTTTATTGATGATTGTGGAGGAAGAGATAAAGTGCTAGGATCGCAGCAGATGGAAGGCAATCGTCTCTGTTTACCCTTACGTGAGACAGTGTACCGGTCATACCGGAATTACAATGGAAAATGCTTCATTTAATTTTCTTTTTCTTTCACAACATTAAAGCTTTCATATTTCCACCTTGTCTACTGAAAAGCTACTGAATTTTCTTCGGTTTTGCATTCTTACATGTACATAGGTAGGATTTCCCGCCGTTCAGTTTTTATAATGGAATGTTCCATATAGGTAAAATTTATTATTTTAGATTATTAGGTAGGAGTTATTTAAATGTTATTCATTTAATTCTGAGATTTTATTAGGGAATAAATCACCCTGTAGTATAAAGCCTACCACATGTATTTCAATAGGAAGTCAATACAACGAGTTTCGACTTTAGTGTAGTAGGAATAAAACCTAGTTGCCGATAAGTGAATTAAGCCTAATTAGGAGCGGGTTTTACATAGAGAAAGTCACGCCACTTCGCACAGGTGGCTGGTGCGACAGACCGACGCCGAAAAGGAAGGGATGAGAGGTGAAGAGAGGAGGGGAAGCAGCGCCTGCTTAAATAGACTTGACCGAGCGTGGCGGGGGCTTCTTCTTTGGATCGCGGAACCGCTGCCGGACGTACATGCGATCTTAGCTTAGTTTGGCGCGCAATTTGTTGTGCAGTAGTAGTCTCTCTTAATTTTAAACTTCTTTCTATTGAAGTTTAATTTGTGTATTTTATTTATTTATTATATTTCCCCGTAGGACCCCTTAGGTCAAACTCTTCCTATTTCCACTACCTTATACCCTTTTTCCTGACCACAATTCCTCCTAAACCAACCAGCCCGATACAGGACAAGACACCTTTATCCTGTGTTAGTATTATAACAATCTTGCTTGAGCCTGAGTGAGAGTGTCGGGTAAACCTAATTCCTATACATTCCCATGTTCCAACTGCTTGGAATCCCAGCGATTTCAAGTGAAGAAAGGTATTTACTGTATGTATACTTATTTATTATATTATTTATTCTTTATTATTCATTCATATATTCCCCTACGGCTGAGCGGACGTGAGTAAGGTTTAAATATTTTGTTACTAATCATATTTTATTACAGCTATTCTCCGTGTTGGGTAAGTGCTACTATTGTCTAGGTGTGTACATTTTAATGTTTCATTATTTTTATCACTGTTTTGTGGGTAATTGCAATGATAATCATTATGAACACCCGGTTATTTGCAAAATTAGGAAGTACGGATGCGTATGCGCACATGTGCGCTCGCCTAGTATAGACGCTCACACAGTAGGTAAGGTCTAGTGACATGTTAGGGGTGTGGCATTACTATGAGATTATGTATGTATGCGTAAGTGTAATTTAGATTCGAAGCTATTGATCCGAGGCCATATAGTTAGTGTTTAATTATTGACTTTATAGTATTTTCTTTATCTCTAAACTACTGAACCGGATCTGAGGTTGGGCGTATTGCCACTACCGTCTTTGTCTATACTAAATTATGATGTGGGTTGGCTTGTCTTTGCTAAGCAACAAGGCTATAAAACCGATAGGTTTAGACTTTGTTTTATTGTTGGTTTATGTATGTAAGTATTCGTCTACATTAGGGAAATAGTTAACGAAATTAGCAATGAAGTCTTAATATCGACCCTATCCAGTTAGCGTTTAGGTAAACAAAGGTTCAACTATTCAGGTCAGATTCGAACTCTGATATTTATATAAATTGTTGAATAAGTAAAGTTTAGATTTGAGCTAGTAAGTGAAATAAGTATGTATAGGCTAGATTTCTGTGAGTAAGTAAGTAAGTAAGTAAGTAAAGTCTAGATGTCTGTGAGTAAGTAAGTAAGGTCTAGAACCTAGATTATGGGTCTCAAGCAGATATACCTATTCTGTTGCCATTTAGCAAATTGGGTTGGATGATGTTGGTGTTGAAAAGTCAGTGTTCATTCTAGATCTTAAGTTAATCTAATTTTCTTTCAGCATTTGGTCATCAATTTTAATTGTGTGTTATTTTGTTTCATTTAATATTTGCGTTGTTAATAATTAAGCAATAACCGATGGGGTAGACGAGTTCTCGAATGGAGGCCACGAACGGGTAAACGTAGTGTGGGACGCCCCCCCGACCAGATGGAGGGATGACCTTCGCAAAATGGCTGGCAGGGACTGGATGCAGAGGGCCGAGAGTAGGGTTGATTGGCGCGCTTTGGGAGAGGCCTACGTCCAGCAGTGGACTGATACGGGCTGATGATGATGATGATGACCTGCTATAAAAATCTAAGTCAACAAATAGCTTTGGTTTTCGAGTCGTCTATTACATTGTTTCATTATTTTTAATATCAGTAATTATCTGTTTCTTTTTAACGTTAAATATTCCTCTAAGTGAAAAGTTGTTGTCGGTGTTGGTTAAAATCTATACAGTTGGTGTTGTAAAAATACCTAAGTAAATAAGTAGTTATCTACATATTGGCGCTCCGTCTCATACACGCTTTCGAAACATTATTGGTGGAAGTTAGTTTGGACATAGAGTTGTTTAACCAGCGGGTCGACAGCCTGCCCGTTTGTAACTCCATGGTATCGTTGCTAACCGATGCTAATAATGTGAACAGGAGATAGTCTAGGGAATGCGGTATTCTGGGACTATCTCTATACTCTACACGCAGCTCGCAAATTTTCCCTACACTATACACCGATAGGGATACACACACAGCAGTGAGAAAAGTGCCAATATGAGCCTTATTAGACCAACTATACTGGGACTCACGACCCCTGGTATTAATGGTCTATGGTGGCATCGCGGAGTTTAATGGGTTACAATACCAGACGTAGTATGGGTTGAGACTGACATTCGGTGATAGCGGATGCGAGGTAATACACAGCTTATTCAACCTTCAACCTTCACTCACTAAACTCATTTAGGCCGGGGTTATTTTGGTAATGAGGATGTGGATTCAACCCACTAGTACGGCAAGTTGCTGGGCTTTAGTTTAAATCTATTCCCTTCAATAATCCTCCTAACAATCATTCTCCCATCTTTCTGAACTTCCTACCAACTCCTTTCTGAAAGCATATAAATGCTTATTAAATGTAGCTTATGATTTATTTATGCACAATCACTTCGGTCTGTCTTATTCTTACCGTTACTAAAATTCATTCTATTCTTATTATCCCTACAGGAAATATAAAAGGTATTGAACCTACCTTTTATTTTGTGGAAGGGTATTGAACCTACCCTTTCAGTTGTGGAAAGGTATTGAACCTACCTTTCCAGTTGCAAGGTATTGAACCTACCTTTTCAGTTGTACAAGGTATTGAACCTACCTTTGTACGCACAATGTGCAAATACTTCTATCAGTAACTGGGCACTCCAGAAACCACTAGAATGAATCTAGTAATATTAAGAACTTCAATGAGAGGGACTGAAAGATTATTAGTTTTGCGAAATAGCAACTTTTAACATCAGATTCCTTTCCATCATCCTTTCCTGAGGAGACTCGCATTCTGGTTGGAGTCTATCCCCTCTTGGCGTGGTGTTGGAGCCAGGGGCGGTGAAAACATTTTTTTTTAGAGGTTATCCTCTTACAGGAAATGTTCTCACGTCTAACAGTAGTTTCTTACAGAGATTCCGATGCCAGAGTAATATTCTTTACTTCCATCCAGAGTTCCAAACCAATAAATTGTATTGTCTTCCAGTACCTACGTAAATATAGTTTTCCCGTGATTCCCTTTCTTTTGTGTAAATCTTATCTTGAAGTCGATATTAACCTATTTTTCTGTTGCAGGAATACTCCGTTACGGTATTTATATAAGTTGTAAGAACCTCTCTCGATTCTAATTATTTATTTTCATTTTCAATATAAAATGTATAAGTTCTTTTGATTTAAAGATTTCATAGGGTTAACTCATAGTCACGGTAGTTCTGTAGGTATATTGTTGCGGTTTAGTATTGTATTCAGGCCTTGGGTATGGTCAATAAGTATGTCAGAAGGTAGGTAGCTAATTAACTTCAATTTCCAATTCGGTTCTCTGTAAATAATCTAATTTAATTCTCAATTTAATTAATAACCTTTTATACTTCTATATAGGGACGTTATTTCGAACTTAAGTAACTTCTTAATAGTTGTCAGTACGCTCATTTAGATTTAAGATAACTTAGCGTAAGTTTTATTAATCGTGCTAGTAATAAGTCTAGTAGTTTTGTATGTTAGGTTATCGCAATAAATGTTTTCTTTTCGTTATAAACCTGTTATGCTTTAATTTATGTTCATCTACCTGATCTCCGCTGAACCCTTGAAGATTCTGTGTGTTACTACATTAGGAAATAACAACGTAGGGTTAGACGATCACATTTTGGCCTTATTAATTTCTAGTAATTTAATATTCTATTATGCTTAATTTTGCTTTAATTATGATTTAATATTAGTTCCAATTTACTTTATTTCAATTAGCTTAATATTTTACATAGTAGTATAAAGTCAATTGAGTAGATACACATAGCTTTAATTGTAAGGAAGTTAGTAAGAGCTTTGGTAAGTATCTTTTAAGCTTTATCATTTTGTAGGTTCATCTAGCTTTCACGTAGGGATTCCAGAGCTGGTGCTTTTCGTAAGTATTTAGGTAGGTCTCTTTTAGCTTTTTGTAGGTTTTCACCCCTTCAGGGTTGCGTAGGCTTTTCGTAGAGTCTTTTTGAGGGGTGTAGAGGTGCGTAGCTTTTTAGGGCGGGTTGGGATCGTCACAACAGACACGATACGCAGCGACGCACAACGACTAATTCGTTGGGATGAAATCTTAAGCTGCACACCTCGGTGTCAGCTTAGCTGAAACATGCACCTTTTGACACACCACTTAGCATAACTATATTAGATTATAACTTACTACTTGATTGATTTTTTGTAAGCTTATGTAATTGGTGTATGGCAAATAAACATATTTTCTATTCTATTCTATTCTATTCAAGCCAGTTGAGTTACATACCTACACAGACCACTTACCCCCATATACCTAGTAACAGGAGGGCGCCCGTGTCTGCCCGCACATGAGCGCAAAATTGCTTCGGGACACGTGTAGAGATATTATCGACACGGACGCATCTCTTTAATACGGTACCCATGTCCCCCGCTTTGTCTCTATGCGCTCATCGTTGACAGAATTTTTCGCTTGCAAATGACATTGCCACATTTCAATGAAGCTTTGCCCCACCTACAAAACTACGTGACCATTTAAGCTGTACCTATCATTTTGTTGGGGACTTATTACAGGTTTCATTTATTGCATAATCATAATCAGTATCATTTTCTACTACTCTCGCAACTCCTATAGAAGAATAACAAAAACCATGAATAAATCGCTTCGATTTGTTACTATTTTCTGAATTCTGTTTTTTTCGAATCGCAACTTGTACAAAACTATATTTTAAACCAATAATTTTAATAGAAAACGGAGATATTTTTACATTTAGTCGTTATCTTGTACAACTTGCGGTTGATGGTGGGGCAGAATCTGGCAATGTCCTTTGTACAGATTTCATGTCTATGGGGTAAGTGGTCTGTGCATACGTGCATACCTATATGTTGTGAATAAAACTTGGTGACAATTTTGTCGCTATCGGTCGTTGTCGAGTAGTCCATCTGAAGGCCTAAGGGGCCGTCAAACGCAAACTTACTGAACAGATTTTATAAAGGTCTATTTTCAGAGATCACAAACCTTTGTCTTAAATTATCTGTCAAAAGCAAACAAGTCAAAGGTAAACGATTACGCAAATCCATTAGGTTGCCGCAAAAGCAAACTAATAAAGAGACAAAAATAAAATAACCATTGACTTCCTGATAAAGAAGCAATAGCGGCAATTTCATCCAGCAGGAGAATAAAAAAGATAAATTTCCCTTTTGCATTTTATTTCTATTTCATTCCTGTGGCCACCCCCGCTTTCTTTTGTTCTGGGTGATTTATGAAGTACTCTAGCCTTACAAAACATTAAACATGGGAGCGGTATGCAAGTAAATAGAAATAAATTTACACAAATTCTTGTATGGGAGAATAAATATTTCGTAGTGATCAGAAAGGATTGTTTGTTTCAAATACTTTTCCAATTTTCAAATCTTATTTTGGCACATTTCGGTTTCTGCTTTATCGCAATTCGAAATAACGACTTACTTGTAAAAATAATTTTCATGCAAATAAGAAATATCCGCAAAGTTATGTACAGTCGAAAACAGAGAAATGTATACGAGGTGTGCTTCAATAAGATTTTGATTTTCTCAAGAACTACTTCATTAATTATTATATTATGTATAAAAAACAATCTCTCTAAACTCTCCTTTACTGTACGTACAACTTTCTCTATGTTAGGAAAGTCAAAGTCAAATGACAATGCCAGATTCTGCCCCACCATCAACCGCAAGATGTACAAGATAACGAATAAATGTAAAAATATCTCCATTTTTTTATTAAAATTATTGGTTTAAAGCAAACACTTGTACAGATGTACAAGTAGTGTCGCTAGATAGCGAGTCGAAAAAAAAAGCCTAATTAAGAATTCACAAAATAGTAAGAAATCGAAGCGAATTATTCATTGTTTTTGTTACTCTTCTATAGGAGTTGCGAGAGTAGTAGAAAATGATACTGATTAAGATTATGCAATATGAAACCTGTAAGTCCCCAACAAAATGATAGGTCACGTAGTTTTGTAGGTGGGGCAAAGCTCCATTGAAATCTGGCAATGTCATTTATATATTGCAAGTAAGCACGTTGTGTACATTTTTGCACGTCAACATATTTTTTGGAATTTACATTTACACCACTTTTCAAGGAAAAGGTGCCAACGCTAGGAAGAATCCCATAATTCGAAATTCAATCACTGTGTGTGTTTCGCCGATTCAAATGATGTGTGGACGGTTCCGCGTGAAGGATAAAGTTTAGATTACTAATAATAACTATGTAATTACCTAGTTATTAAGTAATGGTGTTATCATTATTTTAAAAGATGTGCTGCTGAGAGTTTTTTGATACTATTTCTCCTCAGCGTTGCCACCTTTTGCTTGTAAATTCAAAAAATATGTTGACATGCAAAAATGTATACAACGTGCTTACTTGCGATAAATAGATTTAACTTTGAATCATAATTATTTTCATCCAGAACTTTTTAGAAGAAAAATAGCCTATAGGTCTTGTTCGATACCAACCCATGCAACGCAAAAGCACAGTGGAAGCGTGTCAAATTAGAAGAGTTATTGCATGGATCGGTACCGACAAGTTAGCCTGCGATACACAGGGCAATAATCAAACTAACAACTAACCTTATTGTTCCAAATACAAAGTTAAATTGTCGTGCGCGGTCTTCGGAGGCCTGTACGTACGCACAGGAACATGTGGCTCGACGTCTTGACATTCGGCGCACGACCCAACCAACTACTTATTACGTATGTATAGTCTACACGGCACAATCGAGATAACGAGTTATTATCACCAAAAATCGGTTCCGGCGCACAACCAAAAAACGTGTATCGCGTCCAACAAACAAAACAAAAACAGCCAAAAAACGGATCTATCCGTACGCGAAAATAACAATATCGGAAGCAAAATCAATGGCCGATTATCATTCAAAACAATTATGCTGCGTTCGCGCAAGCAAAAACAACCAAGCCAAAACCGGTGTCAAATTTACACTAACAGCAAACGGGCGAGCGAGGCACCGGCCGGCTACCGAGCGCTGCTCTTCACCCCCGCCGCCCGCGTTGACCTACTTTCGCTCGGCCCCACACGGCAAATGGCACGGTTGCTGACAATTAGGTACTTTACGCGAATTGAATCAAATAATATCTATTCCAAACATTCCCCCGCCCCGGACCGACGACATCGGTCCGAATATCAATTAATCGGGAGTCGAGAGAGTGTTGCGACAGCTCTCTTCAATATGGAGTCGCCCACCAAGACCTCTGCAAGACGTGGGGTGCCATCTGCCCCAAGAAAGAGGTTGAGAATTCGCCCCCTTCGCCACAATAACGGCGGCAGGTTAGAGTCCTTAACCAGGACAAGGTCTCCAATTTTTGGTGGGTGCTCTCGGTCAGTCCACTTAACGCGCTGCTGTAACAAATGGAGGTACTCCAACGACCATCGATGCCAAAAAGTCTGGGTCATTTGTTGGAGTGCCTCAAAACGCGACAATCGGTTCGGGTTAGTATCCTTCAACGGATATTCAGGCAGAGCGGTAAGTGGCTGCCCAATCAAAAAATGACCTGGGGTCAAAACTTCCAGGTCATTGGGATCCGACGAGAGCGGACACAATGGCCGTGAGTTTAACACGGCTTCAATTTTACAAAAAACGGTAACAAGTTCCTCATATGTGAGTACCGTATCCCCAATAACGCGACGGAGGTGAGTTTTGGCGACTTTAACAACGCTTTCAAAGATCCCTCCCCAATGTGGGCAATTTGGAGGATTAAATCGCCAAGTTACCCCACGTCGGGACAGTGCATTTTCAATCTGACTATGGTTACCCTGGAGGAAAGCATGTACGTCATTCAAATAATTATCGGTGCCCTTAAAATTTGTCCCGCAGTCCGAACGAATCAATGCGGGCAATCCGCGACGGGACACAAAACGGGACAGGGCCGCAACAAACGCTTCGGTGCTAAGAGCAGATACAACCTCAAGATCAACGGCTTTAGTTGACAGACACACAAACACGCACAAGTAGACCTTCTCTCTCTTCGCATTGCGAAGGCGTGACGCTTTGACCTGAAAGGGTCCTGCAAAGTCTGTCCCAACTCCCAAAAATGGACGAGCTGGATTCACACGATCAGCCGGCAAATCTCCCATGAGAGGCTGCATCGTGGCCGCCTTAAGGCGGTAACAAGGTATGCACCGAAAGATCACAGATCTAATGGCTCGTCTCGCCGTCAAGATCCAAAAATCACGCTGCAAGTTGGCCAGCAAGGCATTTAGGCCAGCGTGGGACGATTTCACGTGGCGATCAGTCACCAACAATTCCACAAAATGTCCGCTCTTAGGAAGCAACAAGGGGTGGCGGGCGCCATAAGGCAGCCTCGCATTCTTCAATCTTCCCCCGACGCGCAGCAATCCTGTTTCATCAATGAAGGGAGTCAAGCGTGCAATCGCGCCCTTCAGCTGCGACTTTCCCTTTCGCAGGGTATCCAACTCAACATGGAAGTGCTCAGCCTGCACAACTCGGACCCAATGCATTAGAGCGCTCTTACGCTCGTCCGGACTGAGGACAGGAGAACTCGTTCTCAAATGTCGCTGTTCTGCTCGATGTCTGCAGTTCCAAGCAAACCTCTTAATCCAACCGGTCACTGCTATCAGCTTGTCTAACGAGCTGTACCGATCGAGCAGGGAAGTAGTGTCCTCCTTGGGACGCTGCTCCATGGCGTGGACTTTCAGTCCAGGCAGCGGATCCACCATACAAATGCCTGTGGGGGGCCAGGTCCCTTCAGGACGAGCCAACCAATCTGGACCCCACCACAACGGATGTCGAACGAGTTCTGGGGAGCTGCAACCACGTGACGCACAATCGGCAGGGTTCAGCTCACCCGGGGTGTGTCTCCAAATCAAAGGAGTCGCAGTATTTTGTATCTGCGAGACACGGTTCGCAACAAACACCTCTAAGGTGTGAGCTGGCGTCTTCAGCCAGGCCAACACAATTTGGCTGTCAGTCCACGCGAACACATCACGGACAGCAACATTCGGCCGCAGAACGGCGGCGACATGATTCAATAGACGCACGAGGAGGGCGGCCCCACTCAACTCCATCTTCGGAATGGTCAATCTAGTCCGAAGGGGGGCGACCTTGGTCTTGGAGGCTACCAAATGCACGGACACCTGTCCAGAGCCATCCACAACACGCAAATAGACCACGGCAGCGTACCCTTTCTCCGATGCGTCACAAAACCCGTGTAGAGACACGGTCTTCCGGCCCGAGAGTGAAAACGACCTAGGAATCGTTACAGCGTTCACCTCATCGAGGGTGCTGACAAAAGATACCCACTCTTGGTACAAGCTGCCGGACAAGGGTTCATCCCAAGCCAGCTTCGCCAACCACAACTTCTGAAGGAAGCACTTGGCTTGAAAGATGACGGGGCCAATCCAACCATTTGGATCGAACGTTCTCGCCACAGTCGACAGTACAAGACGCTTTGTCCACACCGGTGGGGACGGCAAGTCAACGTTATACGTAAAAGCGTCGGCAACAGGATTGTACTGGACTCCAAGTACAGCTAAAACGTTCGGGTTATCCGCATTTTCAAACAGATGAGGATCCTGCTGGTACTCACTGGGAAGCCCTTCCAGTAGACTTGGTGAGTTAGACATCCATTTTCTCAACTCATAGCCTCCAGCACGCAAGATTTCGATCAACTTATCTCTCAACAAGAGAGCGTCCGCCTCGCTAGCAGCTCCAGTACAGACATCATCCACGTACAGGTCCTGCTCCAATATGGCGGCGCCGCGAGGAAAGTGGTGTCGCTCTCGATTGGCCAACTCCAACAAAGATCGAATTGCCACGAAGGGACTCGATCGCAAACCATAAGTGTTGGTATTCAATTCATACACCTTGATAGGTGCGTCAGGATCTTCTCGCCACAATATAAGCTGGTACCGACGATCGTCCGGGTGTATTACAGTCTGCCGGAACATCATACGGATGTCGGCCACAAAGACGACAGCATGGCGACGGAAGTTCGTAAGAACATCACAAATATCCTTATGCAATTTGGGACCCGAGTGTAGACATTGGTTCAAGGAAACACCATTGGACGTGGGCGCCGAGCCATCAAACACCGTCCTCAACTTACCACTCGGGGCCTTCAAAACGGCATGGTGGGGCAAGAAATAATGTTCCACGGAGCGCCAATCAACATGGGATACGGACATGTGCCCTAAGTCCTCATATTCACGCATGAAGTCAATGTACTTCGCACGGAAGTCAGGATCTCGCCTCATTCGGCGCTCCATCGATATTAACCTTTTTTCCGCTAATACACGTGAGTGACCGAGAGGAGGACGCGAAGCGAGGAAAGGCAACCGCGTAACAAACTTCCCAGAGCGGAGACGACCAGTGTTATTCTGGTAAAACATCTCGCACTCCTTATGCTCCGGATTCACAAGTGCCTTGGTAGGGGGCTCTTCAATTTCCCAAAAACGCTGAAGAGCGTCAGATAGAGACAACCCAGCAACGTGGACAGGCACATCCAAAGATCCAGCCGAGATAGGCCCAAACAAAACTTGCCCAAATATCGTCGGCTGGGCCACCAAGCCTCCTGGCTGCAAGATCGTGAGGCTTCCACACATCAATACCCCCAAAACATCGGCACCTAGAAGGACATCAATAGGTCCGGGTGTGTGGAACGCAGGATCAGCCAGGACAAAGCCCGACGTCAAATCCATCACCGAGGATGGCAATTTTACCTGAGGCATGTCCCCCAGGACATTTTCAAAAACAATCGCTGAAGTAGTTAGCCTCGGGACCGTAGGGGAGACAGGGGAGAAATCAAACCGCACTTGACCCACAACACTACAAATTTTAGTATGGCCAATACCCCTCACATAGTCCTCGTAAGGCTCCAAACCCAATTTTAATTTCCCCACTAATCGCGTAGAGAGTATGCAACCCTGGGAGCCCGAATCCAACATGGCCCTTACGTCAACATGGTTGCCATGCGGGCCCCAGACTCTCACCAATGCTGTCGGCAACAAAACGGTTTCCGACCGAGCACGAGCAGCATTGGGCTGAGAGTGGGGAGCAAATACCTATTCGGTGCGCTCCTCGGAGCGCTGACCCCAATCGGTGTACCTCGGGGACTCATACTGCTCAAATGACGCCTGTCTGCGTCTCGAGTTCACCCAGGTCCTCGGAGGGGGGCTGTGAGCTCCACCTCGGTCCAACTTCTGCGGAGCCCTCTGCAGTCTCGCATGGACAGACAATGGCGGCGAAAACTGTCTCGAGGGTCTTGCAAGGAAATTGTACTCCGCAGGGCGCTCCCAATCTTGGCGTGGGGAGGGGGGGCACCCGCCCGTAGGGCGCTGTTCCCCACGTCGTTCCTGA
Source organism: Tachystola acroxantha (assembly GCA_963506565.1). Lineage (NCBI taxonomy): Eukaryota > Metazoa > Arthropoda > Insecta > Lepidoptera > Oecophoridae > Tachystola > Tachystola acroxantha. The sequence continues at coordinate 2,765,395 of OY735874.1, forward strand.
GCGCGGGTCTCACCATTGAGACGTTGATGCGACAAATAATCCTGCCTGTTCGTCCGCCGGCTGCCAGACGGCGGAGAGGCAGTCCCTCCACGAGCCCGCTGCTGGCCGTGGCCAACCACTGGCCTTGCTACAGGAGGGGACCAATCATGGTTCCTTTCCCCATTCATATTGGCGCACAACACCCGGTGGTGGTTGCCTCCGCAACTAGCGCAAGGGGAGGAACTCTGGCACTCGCGTTGGAAGTGCCCGCCTAAACAACCAAAACACCAACGGCGTTCCAAAGCGACACGTCGCCTGCCTTTCACGTGAATGGCCATGAACTCCGGGCATGCAACAACTCGGTGGCCCGGTTTCTTACAATACACGCACGAATCTCCAACGACTGCCGCTGCGTACTTCTTTGTGAATGTCGCAGGGTGTCGGCGCGTGTCCTGCCGCTTGGGCACAGGAATTACCCCAACCACTGCTGGAGCGGCCTGTCCCGAAACATCGGCCCGACGGCACTCTTCCTCCAAAAATTCCACAAGTTCCGAGTACTTAGGAAGGTGCAGCTTAGTGACGTCGTGTTTCTCCTCACGACTCTCAAATCCATGTTTTTCCTCAAAGCGAGCCCTCATGTCTCCTGGGAGCTTGGTCATGACAAGGTGGAAAAGCAAAAATGACCACTCGTCCACCGGGAGATCAAAATTCTTCAAAGAATTAGTGGCCACCAACAGTGGTTTCAACAACTGCGTGCGCAAGTGCGCAACCCCCTGGACCCTTGGCAGTCCCAATATAGTCGCCACGTGCGCGTCTGCCAAGCGTCGGTTATTTTGGTACCGACGTGTCAATAGGTCCTTCGCAACCGCGTAGTTCTCATCCGTCATGGTCAGATGCTGAACCTGACCGCGGGCCTCTCCGTCTAAGGAGGACATCAAATACGCGAGCTTCTCAGCGGGGGACAAATCCTGGCGTTTATCGACCAGGTTCTGGAACATATCCCAAAATGCGGCCCATCCCTTCAAATCACCCTGAAAGGTGGGGATGGTCAAGGTAGGGAGGCGTGACAACAATCCCGCCGGCGTGGCGGACGCCGTGGGGCCCCTACTCGAAGCACTCAAACCTCGTTGGCGTCGCTTCTCAATAATGCAGGCCGCCTGCACCAACTGATCAACCATTTCATAATACTGCTGGATGTCATTCTCCACCTGGTCTTTCCGTTGCGGATCCAAATCATCAGGTGCCAGCTCCAAAAACGAAGTATAGTACGTGTGTACGTCAGAGGTACGCTCTGTCAAATCGGCGTATCTCACTAAAAGCGCCTCTTCACGGTCTGGCCTGTCTATCAAAGCTACAGCCGTGGACAACCATCGCAACTGAGATTGTATCTGTCTTGCCGCGTGTGAATAAGACATAGTTTACGATAATTCAATAAACACAACAAAAATCAAACAACCAAAAAACAAATCCAAATTAAAAATGCACTGTAGGATCAATTACCTGCCTAACTCCGGCCCTAACAGTGGTCAATCAAACAACCAAAAAACAAATCCAAATTAAAAATGCACTGTAGGATCAATTACCTGCCTAACTCCGGCCCTAACAGTGGTCGCGAGGTGCTCAGCAACACAACCAAAATGTGTATCACTAACCACGCTCTGCTACCGCGCGCTTGTTCGATACCAACCCATGCAACGCAAAAGCACAGTGGAAGCGTGTCAAATTAGAAGAGTTATTGCATGGATCGGTACCGACAAGTTAGCCTGCGATACACAGGGCAATAATCAAACTAACAACTAACCTTATTGTTCCAAATACAAAGTTAAATTGTCGTGCGCGGTCTTCGGAGGCCTGTACGTACGCACAGGAACATGTGGCTCGACGTCTTGACATTCGGCGCACGACCCAACCAACTACTTATTACGTATGTATAGTCTACACGGCACAATCGAGATAACGAGTTATTATCACCAAAAATCGGTTCCGGCGCACAACCAAAAAACGTGTATCGCGTCCAACAAACAAAACAAAAACAGCCAAAAAACGGATCTATCCGTACGCGAAAATAACAATATCGGAAGCAAAATCAATGGCCGATTATCATTCAAAACAATTATGCTGCGTTCGCGCAAGCAAAAACAACCAAGCCAAAACCGGTGTCAAATTTACACTAACAGCAAACGGGCGAGCGAGGCACCGGCCGGCTACCGAGCGCTGCTCTTCACCCCCGCCGCCCGCGTTGACCTACTTTCGCTCGGCCCCACACGGCAAATGGCACGGTTGCTGACAATTAGGTACTTTACGCGAATTGAATCAAATAATATCTATTCCAAACAGGTCTTTATTTTTCGAAACTGTCATACATTCGGATGAATTAGGTAACTTTTTCCTAGTTTGTATTCAGTATAATCTTATTCCGTATAAACTGCAATAAAAAACGCGAATAAAAGTAATAAAAAAGCGTAGCGCATTGCACTTTTCGCGACAAACAAAAAATATTTTTTCTTTCCTTAATAATAGCATTACGGAGGGGGAAGTATTTTTTCCCCTTTACATTGTTATTTTATTGCAATAAAGAATAATAGAACTGTGTCTAAAGAGTCAACATTGTGCAAATAATAATGCGGTTGTTTTGGATGTAACAATAATGAAGTCAATAGTCAGGTCAAGAAATTAAAAAAAAAATCGGAAAAACAAAAAGTGAGATCACAGATATGGGAACTAGCCAAGTGTCTTGAAAATTAACACTGAAAAACAGGGTTGCCTGTTATAGCTAAATTTATTTCATCATCAGTCTATTTATATTGCCCCACTGCTCGGGCACAAACCTTCCCTTACATCGAGGGAGCTGTGGACATGATCCACCACGCGGACTCATTGTGGATTGGCGGATTTCAACATGCTTTAGAATTTTTTCTTCTTCTTCTACGGCATGCAGGTCTCATCACGATGTTTTCCTTCACCGTTTTTGAGACTCGATAAATGTACGTAAGATTTTCCGTCGAAAAAACCGAGGATAACTCATTGGTACATGGCTGCCCTGGCTGGGACCGAACCTGGGACCTCCGTATCGCAAGTCCATTGACCCAACCACTGAGCCACCGATCTCTTTCAGCCACCGAGCGCTTTTCCTTGCTCTTTAATTTATTTAGCGGTTTATTTCAAGCTAAAACCACTACGACCAATAACCAATCAAACTAGCTAGGGAAACAAATAGCAATAACAGCAAAACGCTTAGCTGCCCCTATAGTTTGTAACGGTGGCTTTAGCTGCTCTTTCGGTGAAGGAATCCTTAGTTTTGTTCTATGTTTTCGTCTTAAAGAATTATTCAACAGGGCATTAAAAATCCATCTCAATTCCATGTGTAGTTTAGACAAGAACAGAAAACATCCTTATTTCCGTAATGGTTAAAAAGGAAATCATTTTGTCGAAATAGAGTATAATCTTTCTGGAATAAGAACGAGTGTGGTACACGATAGTTATCCGTCTTGCATCTACTAAGTGGGATCCGGATCCCGGAGTAATCTGTGCATCGAACCGGAGCTTCCCGGAGATTTATTCCACTGCGTTTTCCGGAAAAACCGGCACAGAGCTTAGTTTTGTAGGAGTCCGCTTAAATATCTGTATTAACATTTTAATGCGCCTTAGTAGATAATTATGTTTATTAGTTGGATAATGATGGTGATAACGAATTTGACGGAACAGTAAACTAAATCCCAATTTTTTTAGTATTAAAACTACAGTGAGCCATTACTCAAATCGGATATCATTCACTTAAGTATATATATTTGTTGAAGCCGGCAAATAGGCCGTCAATTTCGTCCGATTGCGATGGTCTTCATCAAAGTGAAGGCGACAACCCTGCGTCGAAGTTTGGCGTACCGCCGTGCACTCAAAAAAATCCCAACTAAATTGACACACATTTATTATGACAGTGTGATTCTGTCATGTCGTGGCGATTTAATCGAAACCTAAAGGCAACCGTCACTGTCACTCATAAGTGCTACATCGACTAAAAGCGGGATGCCTTGCTTTGCGATGATTAAATTTAGCATGCCACACTCTAGACACTGCAAAGTGTGTATGATAATTTGTTGAGAATAAATTAAAAATAATTTAATTCAATATTCTTCCCTGCAAGTAAACTCTATGTAAGTAGGGTATTATTGGGCATTTCAAAACACATTCCATTCCTTCGCAAACGTTCGTTGACACTCACGTTGCTCGGATGATCATGCGTTTCGAAAAACCCAAAAATACGCTACCGTAGTGTGACAATTTTCACGTTGAAAACGCTAATGCACAGTATCGCAACATGTCATGACTGTCTGCAGGTTAACGTAACACAATAAGACAATAAAAATACAAGTACATAACGGATTCGTTATGATTTATAAACACAAAATTCTTATCTAATGTATAAAAACATTCGGAAATTTACACTCCCATCATTTTGCGTAGATCATCAAGCTGTTACGTACTTAATTCACGTAAGCTATCTGTTTAAATGCAAACATGAAATTTGTGAAACAACCTCATTCTTTGAAGCTGGAGAAAATTTGTGTTCAAGCCAACAGAAGCATAGCCCGTCATGGAAAACTTTTACCTAATTCAATTCGGTGTATTATTTCTGGACCTTCTAACTGCGGTAAAACTAATTTAATGCTTGGACTACTTTTACATGAAAATGGATTACATTTTCGAAACGTGTACCTGTATTCCAAGACTTTATTTCAACCAAAGTACGTGTTTTTAGAAAAGGTGTTCCAAAATGTATCAGAGATATCTTTTATAAAATATCGTGATAACGAGGAAGTTTTGAGTCCTCATGAAGCCGCTCCTAATTCAGTTATAATTTTTGACGATGTTGCATGTGAAAATCAAAACAACATACGTGATTATTTTGCTATGGGCAGACATAAAAATATAGACTGTTTTTACTTAAACCAAACCTATTCAAAAATTCCGAAGCAGTTAATTCGTGACAATGCTAACCTCGTTATTCTTTTCAAGCAAGATGATGTTAACCTTCATCATGTATACGATGAACATGTTAATACAGATATGACATGGACTCAGTTCCGAGATATGTGTTCGGAAATATGGAGCAACCCTTACAGTTACTTAGTAATAAACAAGGACTGTGAGAAGAATAAAGGCTATTATAGAAAGACTTTTGATACATTCATAAATTTTCAATAGATGTTTATAATAAACATGTTATGGTTTTTACGGTCATTGATAATTTCAACGCTGTAAAGTATAGTGCTAAAGTATAAAGTATGAACGAAGAGAAGGAGTTGAAAAAACAGGTTCTGAAATCTACCCAATCACTTAAAAAGAAAATTCAAATAATGCGCGACATCAAAACTAATAATGATATAGTCATGGAGTCCGTTTTAAAACCGATAACAGATCCATTAAAACAGTTATCAATTAAGAATTCTAAGACATGCGATGAAATAGTAACTCCAAAAATAAATAAAATTATGAAGAGAAAGGTCAGTCGTACCCCTACACATACAGTAAAAAAAGGTGTTCGCGATCATGTATCAGAAGATGATGATTATCCTTATGATGGAAATAGTAGTTCTAATGACAGCAATTATTATGATGCTCCTGTAAAAGGTAATACGTCTGATCTTCAAACTGAGGAGGATGACGAGTTAAGTGATAGTGATGATTCCAAACATGATACAAGCGGTACATCTTTCAAAACTAGCAAAAGTATTAGTCCACGTCCTTCATCATGGTCAATGTCAGATATCGTCGATGAAAATATTCCTTTCGGTGTCAGAAGAGAAAGAGGAAAACTTATGATGGGAATGTCATCAGTGTCTTTAAATGATTACCATATTATAGTTGGTGGAAAACCATACGTTAAAACTTTAGGGCTAATGGAACTGTTATTTAAAAAATCACCAGATTTAAGTTTAATAAAAGAAGATGACAGACTTAACTATAAGAAAATGTTAATAGTTACTAATGCTCATCGTCGTGATTACGATCCCTCAAAACCAATTAAAAGTAACAAGGGAAGAAAGTATACGCAGATAATTAGACCTCTATTCATAAAATTAGCTAAAAATTGTGTTAGCACGGAAAGCATGTCGCAAGGATCCGGATTGTCTGTAATTAAGAAACTTAATCCAAACGTGGATTATGTTTATTGGGATGATCCCAATGAATTGGTTAATCGGTTAAAGTTATTGGTAGCTTCTCGAGATGCTGGTAACACTGGATTAGATAATGAAATAATATCCATCATTGAAGAATTACGTGAAAGTGGTTTAATTAAATAAATATTTATATGTCGGATTTTTCTATATTAAGACAGTCAACTATCAACTATCGGTTAATGCAGTTCTGAGGGGAATGAATATCGATAAATTCGGTCATCACGTTCATAAGCGTTTGCGTACATCAGTACAATTGAAAACTGATGATTTATTAAAAATCGAAGATGGCGAAATTAATATAAATTCAGTGAGATTAAAAGGAGTTAGCATCCCATTAGAAGCTGACGATGCTGTGAATAAGGAATATGTTGATAAATTTATTAATCAATTTTGGACAAGTCAGAAAATAGTAGACGAACTGAACAAATTAACATTTACAATCAAAAAATATCTGCAGACTTACTATTATACGAAATCTGATATAGATTCAATCATTAAGATCCCAAAAGTGTAGGTAATGAAATGAGTAAACAACAAGTTGTAGATGAAATTCATAGAGCAGCAAGAAAAAACTTCATTCGACGGTATGTGTGTTTAAAAGGTATTGATGATTTATGGCAAGCTGATTTAATTGATATGCAAAGTTTAGCAAAGGATAACAAAGGTTATAAATACATTTTAGTTATAATAGATGCCTTCTCTAAATTTGTTTGGGCAATGCCATCTAAAACGAAAACTAAGTCGGAAATTTCGAATTTATTTAATATAATACTTGTTTCTTCTGGTCGAATACCTGTTAATTTGCAGACTGATTTAGGTAAAGAATTTTATAATAATATATTTCAAAATCTGATGGCTTCAAACAAAATTAATCATTATTCTACATACTCAACTAAAAAAGCTTCCATTGTAGAAAGAGTGATTAGGACTTTGAAAGGCAGGCTTTATAAGTATTTTAGTTATATTGGTAATTATAATTGGTTTAGAAAACCTTTAGAAAACATTGTTAACTCCTATAATAATACTGTACATCGAATAACTCACTATAAACCTATAGACGTAAACTACAACAATGAATCTACTATCATGAGTAACATTAAACTGTCACAGAAGATGTCTATCATAAAAAAATGTAGTAAATTCAATGTTGGAGATCATGTTCGTATTAGCAAATATAAAGGAGATTTTCAAAAAGGATATACTCCAAATTGGTCCGCTGAAATATTTACAATTACAAAAGTAAACAATACTAATCCGATTACTTACCGAATTGAAGATCAGCGAAAACAAATGATTTTGGGTACATTTTATGAACAGGAGCTTCAAAAAACGATGAATGGTGACATATACTTGGTGGAAAAGGTTTTAAAAAGGAAGGGTAATCAATTGTTTGTAAAATGGTTGGGTCTTAATGATACTGAAAATAGTTGGATTAATAAAAAATCTATTGTATGAAACCTATATAACGTGTATGTATTTATTGTAAGATCATTATATTTGATGGTTATTGAAGGAGGAGGACTTCTCAATAGTGTAATTAATAATTTGCCATTTGAATTACATTTACCTGGATACAATTATTGTGGACCTGGTACTAGACTAAAAGAAAGATTGTTACGGGGTGATAAAGGTATTAATCCGTTAGATAACGCTTGTATGCAACACGATATAGCATATTCCAAGTATTCGAATTTAGAAGACCGTCATAAGGCGGATTTAGAACTACTAAACATGGCTAAACAAAGGGTTAAGTCGAAAGACTCACGCACAGGAGAAAAAATTGCCTCGTGGTTAGTAAACAAAGTAATGAAAACTAAATTAAAAGCAGGTGCAGGTATTACGGGATTTAAAACCGCCGTATCAAAAATACGTAAACAATTACGAAAGCAGAAACCTAAGAATCACAGATCTGCTATAAAATATGCATATCTTGCAGCTAAAAAACTACTTTCAAAAACATCAAGAGTGAGGTTACCTCGTGTAATACCCATTCCAAAAACTGGAGGTATACTACCTTTAATCCCCATATTTGCTGGTTTGTCGGCTTTAGGTGCGCTAGCGGGAGGTGCGGCAGGTGTTGCGAAAGCTGTTAATGATTATAAGTCATCTAAACAGAACCTAAGGGAATCGGAACGCCATAATAAAATGATGGAATCTATTGCCTTAGGAAAAGGTCTATATATCAAACCATATAAAAAAGGAAGTGGATTATTTCTAAACAATTTAAAAAAAAACTGAATCATAGGCTACCTAGGCGTGCTCTTACTAATATAGATATTATTGAACATGCTACAAAAATCCCATACTTTAGAGGTGTTTATATGAGAGATAAGTTGCCGCATAAACCAAAGAAAGTAGAGTGTGCTATCATCAATTTAGATGATCATAACAATAATGGAACGCACTGGGTAGCCTATGTTAAACTAAATAATTATTGCGAGTACTTTGATAGTTTTGGGGATTTGAAACCTCCGTTGGAACTTGTTAAGTATTTAGAAAATATTAGTGACATCTTTTATAATTACAATAATTACCAAAGTTTCGATTCCGTCAACTGTGGTCATCTATGTCTAAATTTTTTAAAAAACTTTTGGAAAAGACATTTAAAATGAAGTTATCATATTTATAGTTATCATTACAAAAATGAACTTCACGCTATCAATATCTGACACCAAGTCATCTTTGACAACTAATTATTCCCCTGCTTTACAACTCGATGGTGATTATGAGTGCGGTCTTTTATATTTTTCGGCATTCAACTCAATACCAAATATAGATAGCAGAAATAATAAAGTATGGTATGGTGAAAACGGAGTCGTAGAAATTCCAGAAGGTTCGTACGAACTTCAAGATATTAGTGACTACTTAAAGGAACATATTAAGGATTGTGTATTTAAATTGAAATGCAATAACAACACATTAAAAACAACTATTTTTTGTTCAAAAGATATACATTTTGAAAAGGAAGGATCGTTAAATAAAATATTAGGTTTTGGAAAAGAAACTCTAAAAGCTAATATAATACACGAATCTAGTTATCCGGTATGCATTCTGTCGACAACCGTGCTGAGGATTGATTGTGATATAGTTAGTGGATCTTATGTGAATGGAAAAACTAGCCATATTATTCACGAATTTGCACCAAATGTTCCTCCAGGTTATAGAATTATCGAAGTACCTAAAAATATAATATATTTTCCTGTAAATCGTAAAAACATAAGCTCTATCAATATTAGAATATTGGATGTAAACAATAACTTAGTTAATTTACGAAACGAAGAAATTCAACTCTATTTACATCTCAAAAAAAACAATGATCGATTTTCTTAAATACTCGCGATCTGTCATTAAAAAATATAGTACAAATAGTGCTGTTGAGGGAATAACACCTTCTAAACAAATTAAGAAAAATATAAAACCTAAAGAAGGTCTTACAAAAGAAAACGTGAAATTTCTCAAACTTATTGGTTTAAAATGAGTATCCTAAATATAACAGAGCAGCCAACTTATGACAATTCCATCGAAAGTTATGAGTTTCATTCGTATAATCCATACGTCACCAGTTTTAATATTAACGATGAGATCCGCATACCCATTAATCAGCAGGACTTATATGTTTTACCTTCTGCCAGTACATTATACATAGAAGGAAATGTACAGGCTTATAACAGAGAATCCAAAGCAAAATTAAGTCATATTAATTTTACAAACAATCATGTACTTTTTCTTTTTCAATCGATTTCATACCAAATCAATGGAGTTGTAATTGACACAGTTCGCCAACCTGGAGTTACTACGACTATGAAAGCTCTATTGTCAATGAGCGAAGGGGAATCTAAAATATCTAAATGTTGGGGGTGGAATATCGATGGATCATCAAACTCGGGAAATAAATTTGCGGTATCATTACCTCTTAACAAAGTTTTAGGTTTCGCTGAGGACTATAATAAAATAATTATGAATTGTAAACATGAACTCATCCTAATTCGTAGTAATACTAATTTGAATTGTTTAAAATTAGGCGCTGGAGAATATGTTCATGATATTGAGATTACTAAATTAGTATGGCGTGTTCCTCACATAAAAGTTTCCGACCGTGAAAGAATTAACCTGCTTAGACATTTAGAAAAGGACCGTGCAATTAATTTAGTATTCAGAAATTGGGATTTGTACGAATATCCTTTATTACCTCAAACTTCAAAACATACTTGGTCGATAAAAACATCTTCACAGATTGAGAAACCTAGGTTTGTAATTTTAGGCTTACAAACTGATCGTAAAAATCAGATACTTAAAGATATGTCTCAATTTGACCATTGTAATTTACGTAACGTTAAAGTATTTCTGAATTCAACTTATTTTCCATATGAAAACTTAAACATTGATTATGCTAATAATAATTATGCTTTAATATATGAGCAATACGCAAAATTTCAACAGTTCTATTATGGACGTCGACCTGATCCGTTGCTAAGTTATAACGATTTCAAAACTAAGGCACCCTTATATCTAATAGATTGTAGTCGACAATCTGAAATAATACAAACAGGAAGTGTGGATATACGGTTGGAATTGGAAACAGATACTCCCTTACCAGATCAAACTACAGCTTACTGTCTTATATTAAACGATTGTATTATTGAATATAAACCCTTAAGTAATATTGTAAAAAAGATATCATGAATCAAGATTGCATAATTGTTGATATACAAGGTTTTTCTGATTGCAATAATAATTTTATAATTAAAGAACTGGCTCTGGCTACACAAGAATATACCCAGGTATTTCTAGTTAAACCTCCTTATTCTTTTTGTAACTTATCTTGTGAAGAAAAAAAGGGTATTCTCTGGTTAGAAAGAAACAGAGGTATTTTATGGAGAGAAGGTTACATCGACTATCGTGAGTTTAAAAGAATAATTTCACCTGTATTAGCTTATAAAAAGATAATAGTTAAGGGTGAAGAGAAAATTAAATGGATTGCTGATTTATGTCAAAATTGCTCAATAATTACAGACGTGGGTGAAAATGGATGTCCTAATTTATTAACGTTGCATAAAAAATACTGTAATTCTACAACTTACTTAAACTGCTTAACTCATAAAAAATATTGTGCTTTAAAAAATGCAATATGTATAAAAAAATGGTGCATTGATAACAATTATCTTTGGTAAATACCAATATTGCATATTATTATGTTTAATGTAGCGTAAGTTTAACTTTGTATGTTTTCCTATATTAAGTTAAGTATAGATAATAAAACCAATTTTTTAACAACATTTTATTTCATTTAAGTGAACTAAGAAATTACAATTACCTCTTACATTTTTTACTAATTAGTTACTACAGAATATCACTTCATATTAATGCTAATGTCGAACTATTTTTTTTCACACTGCTGTTCGTAGACTGTGGCTACCTGAAACAAGAGATATTAACAATTACTATATAAAACATTACAACCCACATCGCTTCATATAAAAAACCTGCAATAGCATCTATAACAATACTTCCGTTATTAAAACAAGTTAAGTTTGGAAATAGGATACTTACATAGTTGCTGTCTGCACGTTCTCCCAATTCCCTTGTTATTAAAAATAACGTATGCGTGGCGGACTGCATTACTTGGTCTTCGTTATCGTAGACGAGGTAGTTGGCTCGGGTTACGGTGCGGTCTTCAATAACTGTTTCCTTCTCCGTGAATTTGCACACTTCAATCTTTATAGAGAACTTAGGTAGTCTTGTATCTGACAGTGTTGTTATATAGTTTGCTTTTGGATAATAGTTGCGAGTTGAGTTAGCCGACATTATTAATTATCGTCTCTCTGTATCGTCTCTTCGAGTGTTAAATATTGACTACTTAAATTAATTTATTAGCACACACCAATCGCGCGAATGAGCTTCGTCATCAAAAACTTGTCTAGACATGCCAAGGTACTCGCAGCGAGGCTCTTCGCAAAGCGTCAGTGATTTTATTTTGATGTGGTTTGCAAATTATTGTTGTGTGTGATTATATTACTGAATGTCATGAATGGTTTAGAATAGGTTTATATAACGAAAAAAAATACTGAGTACCCTTTAAAATAATATATTTATCAACCATATTTTACATTATTTAAGTAATACTTATAGAAATCTTATCGTTAAATTAAGTACTTATAATTATTATAGTCAATTGAATACAAATTTTGTGAACCAATCAATTGCTAGAATAGCCATTTCTTTTTCAACCAGTGAATAATCGTTAGTGTAATAATCCAATAACGTCTCAATATTGGATGGCGATAAATACGTATTCGTAAGCACAGATTGAATTTTGTTCACAGTTGGCTTTACCTTTAGGTATTCTATTTCTAGACTTTTCAATCTTATATCTATACAGTGACCATACATATTAATAGCAGAAAATACTTGGTGTACATAATAATCAGGACATCGTTTATCACAATACATGAGTCTATACAACTTATACTGACATGAGTCATAGTTACTTTTATATTGTCCGATCATTTTAAACTCATTATAAATAGTTTCCCATTCTTCTGGAGACCAAAATATACAGTAATTTTCAAGCTTCACATAAATTTGTGGTAAGAAGTCATTAATTGGCCAGAGTCCGCTTGTTATTTCAATATTAGAGTAATAATAAGAATGTTTCAGAATTATAATATCGGCTAAATATCCCTCGGCCATCTTAGATAATTATAATACAATTTTATTAGTGAAATACGTTAAGCGAATTCAAAATGTGCTCTGATAATGACCCCAAGAACGGGTCGACGTTTTGTTTTTTAATATAATGCGTTTATCATCGTTAGCTGAAAGCGCTATTTTATTTAATTCCTGTGTGAATACTTCATGCTTCAACGATTTAAAATAAATGTTTTTTCTTCTAATGACATCGTTGGTTTTTAAAACTTTATTATAGTCATTGTGTGTTAAACCTTTAACAACACATTTTTTTACACCCTTTGCTTTCTTAATCTCGGAATTTTCGGTTTTTATAGAATATAATTTGGATCGTAAGCCTACGAATTCAGCTATATTTTCTCCGCCGAACTCATCTTTAAATAAACCAGGAATTTTGTTGTTGTCACATTTGATTCCGTACAAATTATTAACCGAGTAATTACTGGTATCAAAATATGGTTTGAATTTCATGTTAATATCCTTATATATATCTTCTGTCTCTATAGAATATAGAAAGCTATCTGTATCTGTATAACATAATTTAATATTGTCTTTGTAGTATGGTTTCATAACAGTGTAATGGAAATCAAACATATGGCTTTTGGATAACTCTAGAACGGTGAAACCGATGTAAATCGGTTTGTCTAAAACCACTCGTTCAGGTTTCATTTGAACAGCTACGAAATTTTCTGAGAAAATTGTCACACTATGAAAATTCGGTCTCGATATGTATCTATTGGCTGTATATTGTTTTTTGGTGATATTGGTACTGTCCTGCCATTGATTGACTAACTTTACATCAACCCGATGTTCTACATTTTCCAAAGTTTTGCCAAAGATACTATTATTCAATAATTTAAAAAAGTCTTGTTCGAAAGCCGAGCGTGCACTTTGCCTTAATTTTGTATTTAGATCAATATATTCCTTCAAATATGGACTTTGCTTGAATTTTATTACCCTGTGTATTTTTTTTAATATTAATCCATTTGCTATACACGTTTTTAAATGAATATAATGAATTACGTATCTATATTTATCGTATAAATTTGGAATAAGTTTAGAAGAGTTTGAGCCTGGAGGTTTGAATTTTTGTGGGCAAAAAGGAAAATCATTATGTAAATTATGGAGGTATTCTGGATATTCTAAGTCCACTTCTAAAATATAACCATGCATGGAATCATTTGGCACTGTTAGAATGTTGAGGTTATTAATGTCTAACTGGTTCATTAAAACAAAATCAGAATGTGGTAAATAACCACACATAGCAAATCCATATAAATTATTGCAGTCTATGTATATTAAGTAGCTACTACGACTGTCCGGGTCATAGTGAGATAAATATTTGTTATTTGCCTTAGCATACCGAGTTGAACATAAACAAACTCCTCCGCGTATACCGCTCTGTATCATACGAATTATCTCTAAATCATCAATAAGATGTAATTGAACTTTAGTTTTAAGTAACATAGCATCAAAACTTAAACTTGGAGCTGTTAAGTAAAACGATGGGTCCAATTTATAATTTTTTGTGCAAGTTTTCCTGAAACTTTCGAAGATATCTGTTAGTAATAATACGTCACTTTTTAAGTACAAATCGGTATATTCGCCTAAATTGCGTAAACCAAATATGTTCCATACATTCAAGGCGTGTTTATAGTCAGACTCAGGTATATCTTCATTCATTAACTTATTAAAGAAACGTTTTCGCGGTGGTAGAGAAGTTTCTTTGTATATGTTCCAGCCAGTTATATATTCATACGGATACACCCCTTTACATCGCATTAAATCAAATTGCAGTGGATCTGAAAAAAATCGTGATAGATGTATAAAATCCTCTTTGTTTAAATTTTCTGCGAGTTTTTGTAAACTAGTAGCTAAAAAATTGAATGAATCAACGAAACGAACAGGTACTAGCCCTCCGTCCTCTGTAATGAATAGTTTTGTAAACGATATGTACTTTTCTTTATTTTTAGCTACCACTTTCAATGGACCTTTCATATCACCTAGTTCCTTTATAAATAAATGACAGTCGTAGCCTGATAGGTTATGAAAATAGACCGGGATGAATTTAGGTAAAGCAAATCGAATGTTACAGTAGGTGTGCGTTGCGCCTCTGTACACCCCTGTCAGGTGACAGTGATCGCGGACTCGTTCGTCAAAAAGCATTTGCGAACATATATGACAGACTTTTGCGTTATTAAAATTTTGTAAATCGATGTCGGTAAATACAATTGGTTTGTTAGTGTTCAATATCTTATGAATCTTTATAATATCGATTTGAAGATACTCAGTGAATTTTTCGGCACAATTAAGACCTCTGTATGATCTGTATCGGTTGAGGGTATTGTCATATGAGCACACAATGTAATAACCAAAAGCTGCTGGAACATGTTTTTGAGTTGTAGTTGTGAATGTAGAGGTGGAAGTGTCGCTCGTACAAGGCTCTAAAAATGACTCGAAGTCAGCGTAAATAACAAAAGGTATATGCTGCATCCTTTCAAAATGCTTAAATTGAATTATGGTCCCCTTGTTCGGAAGAACTGTCGCGACACTACCACATACATGTGAATTTAATTTACATTCGCTGTCAAAAAACATCAGACAGTCATCGCAAAAGTATATTTTACCATGATGTTTAGTTAACTGTGTTCTCAATAAAATGTTCAAATGTTTAATTAAACAATAATGTGAACGAGATCCGTTTTCTAGCAGTAATAAATTAACATGATGATTTTGCCGACAGTGCGTTTTGTAAAGCGGTCCGACAATATGTTTGTTATTACTAATACCATACACGTTCACACTCACATTACGATTATTTTTTTCGAAAGTTTTTATATCAGAAAGGGAAACCGGAAAACTCATATTTTGCACATTTAGTATATCCTTAAAATGAGGATAAGAGGATACTCTATTCGGGTTATTTTTTGCAGGAAAAAGAGATGCTATCACACTCCATAAGAAGCAGAAATTATCATAATTTTTTATATTGACACATGATCGCTTATGTTTTAAAAATTTCGGCAAAGCGATAAAACTAGAAGCCCTCAGCGGAGTGTATTTGTTAATATTTACTTCAAGATACAGATTTCTTAGAAAAGTCCAACCGCTATCTCGTTGTTGAAACTCATCCATTTTTTTACAAATAATATTTTTCATGTTCCGAAATACTTCTTTAAAATCATAATTTCGACATAGAACTATATTTTCCGTATTGAAAGACTTTGTTTCCTTTGAATCATTTTTTGGTAAAGCGTATTCAGAAAACAGCTCTAAATTTACCTTTATCGCATTGTAAGAGCTGATTCTAGCGTCGAATAGCTGACGTACTAACGAACTGAGTTTATTTAGATATTCAACTGGCAAACAACTAGTTGTCTCGTTCTCACTCCCACGTCTAGTAGGTGATGGATGTCGCAAACGGTATGATGCAATGCGATTTCTAAATGCAGATTGAATTTTATCAATGTTTTCATTTATTTGTACAGCATTATTGTTCTTATGTTGTATGCTTTTTAGATGACCTGAAAAAGCCTTGCTTTTAATTGATTGATCACAAACCGTACAATAAACGGATTTGTGGGCCATAATGGTATAGGTTTAATATAATGATATTATAATGTACAAATAGTATGAAGTAATATTTATTTGAATTTTAATTTATAAATACTTGTACGGAAATATAAATTATAGTAATTTTAGAGTTCTTCATCTATTTTCGATCTGCAAAAAATTTTCCTTCTTCCGTAAACTTTTTCTTCACTTCCTTCAAAAAGTTTCTTAGTGATTCCAACTCTGGGCTGTCATCACTTACGCGATATTTTAGGCTTACGCTCGCTTTTTCGTGTCGGTTCCTAGGGTCCACTTTCGCAATATCCGCGGTGTTGTACACCCGAACCTCGACAAACAAATTGCCCTCCAGTTGCTGGTATCTCCGAAGAACCCCGTCGGCAACCCTCCGCGACAGCGCTGACGTAAGGTTCGCTCTCTCCAACGTGATACTTCTCGCACTCCTCGCCTCACTTTCGTCACCGCTGTCAAAGACCTCGGTGAAGGCTTGTCTTTCGTTGTCAAGGGTAGCACGTTTAGGAGCAGGAGCAGGAGCGTTGCTTGCTTTTGATTTCCGCTTCGGAGCAGAAGCGATCTTCTTTGTCACCGATTTAGACTTGGGTGTTCCGCGAATGCTTCTGAAAGGGGTAACAATAAATTAATTAGACATAATGGATTCGAATAGAGCATATCGAAATGATGATCACGTAATGTTTACATTAACATAGCACCTAATATATTTAATGTAAACTTACACTCGTTCATCGTCATCGGAGTCGAGGGTTGCGAACCGATGTGCAGGTTCTTCGTGGCTTGACTTCGCTGTGTTCACGTTCTTGCGCACGTAATATTCAGAGTCAGACCTGTAAAATGAAATAAAATGTAAAATAAATAATTTAATCTCTACATTCAGAGAGGTGCTGTGTTTTATTAGGAATATCAGTGTTCGATCCATGAGTTATCCCTGATTGTTCGTCAGCGACATATTTACAAGAAATAAAAAAATAAATCAGTAACAGTAGTAGGATTTACGTACTTACATGATTTAGATGCACCGGATTCTGAGTTTCACAAAAAATACTTAGTTAGGTAGGTACTAGGTCGAGCACTTCTTCACTTTAGGGTAGAGTAACCTTGCTGAAGTTCACTTGAAGACAATTTGGATGAGCTAATTCGTTAGCACCATTTAAACACGAATTTCGGGTGACGCTGACAGGGGTCGTCAACATTTTATTGATCATACTTTTTTTAAGTGTAACACTTTGGACTTTACATCGTTCTTATTATACGCGTAATTTTTTCTGCGTTTGAATGGTTAATTAACTCAGGGCAGATATTACATACGAGTTTGCTAGCTAGAGATTTATTAGGATCTTTTATAATTCTAAAGGGATGATCCACTTTGTAAAAAGTCCAACCCTATTTTGCACGCACACAAGAATATGCTGTGTTTTGTTGGTTTCCTCACGATGTTTCCTTATGTCGCAATAACTTATTGATACAATATTCATTTATAGGTCAACATAGAGCTCATTAATAATATTAAGAACAAGTAATGAACAGATAAACGTGTTATGTTACAACCGTATATCGTAACCAGTCGAGTAATCTTATTCATTCGTTTCTACTTCTTAATAATTCATTTCTAATATTTTAATTATTTTGACTTTGACTTTGACTTTGACTGAATTCATTTTTATGAATAAAAGGTTTACTACACCTTACATGGTGCTAAATAAGCATAATTTATATTTTAAATATATTTAAGGAAAATGTGTCGCAATGACCTAATTAATTTGAAACCGTACACTAAACGCACATCGTATTGCACTTCCGTCAGCGTTTTCTTTGAGGATACAGTCGAGCACATAATTATGTATGTATAAAATATTAAAATAATATATTATTTATTTATTTATTTATTTATTTAATCTTTGTTACATTTTATGTATCGAGCGAACTTAATGCCTTGCGGCATTTTCTTCCAGTTTACCTTAAGGCATGCAGAAATTGTATATTACCTATTATAGATCTATTAGAGAATTCGTGAAATGTATTTTATACTTTTATCGTCACTAATCAATCTTCACAAATGTTTCAAACATGACTGTGTTATTACCGAAAAATTATATACAGTCCTTTGAAAGACTTTATGAAACAAACATTATTGATAGGTAATTAATTATAGAAGAATTTGTGTCTGCATTTGAATAACCTGAATAACAATAAAAAAAATTATTTTGCAAGAATGCTATAAAAAGATTTTATGTTTGACTGTACTTATAATATGTTGCAATGATTAAACCGTTTACATATCATAACATGAATACCTAAGGGATATCGCACATGGTGATGCTATAATATTTTATGTTACGATAATATATTAAGAAATCAGAAACAGATAATATAAGATAACAGGTATGAAATCTTATCAGTCTCTTGAAAGCCTGCTCTAATACGCCTTTTGTTTGATTTATAGTATACAGGTATACCGCTTTACTATTAGATGCATTAGACAGCTCATCAGATGATGATTCTGTTCAGCAAGATGAAAATGTACATTGTCTTCACCATTTATGCGATGATTCATGTGGATTGTATAGTAAGCGATATTTTATCTTAAGGTAAAAATAATTATAACATCCGCTGTACAACATGCTTTATGCATAACCGTTTACTTAGCAAAAATGGTTTGCGCAACATGCGTGGCAAAAGGTTGTCGCACATGGTGATGCTATAATATTTCTGTTACTATATATTTTAAGTATCACAAACAGGTAAGATTATGTTAATGTATTATGAAATCATTTCAGTCTCATAAAAGCAAATACTACTAGTACAAACTTTTTGATCGATTTATATAAATACAGGTAATACGACTTCACTATTAGATTTATTAGACAGCTCATCAGAAGATGGTTACTTACTTTCTGTAAGATGAAAATGTACAATTGTTTTCACCTTTTATGATCTATTTAAATCCTATAGTAAGCTATGTATCGTATATAAGTATATTATCTTAATGTAGACATATATTATAGCACCCACTGCACGACATGATTTACACGTACCTAACACGAGGTGCGCCAATGTTGATGCAGCAAAAATAGTATAGGCAGCTTACTTATTATAATGTCTGTCAGCAATTTTGATCTAAGGATGTACAGTCAATTGGGAAAATATGTAACCTTGTAATAAAAACTCAATGTTTTTATTTAACTTTTTGATTCATTTTGATTATTATTATTATCACACTTTAAATGTGAAGCATAGCAAATACTTTCTCTGTGGGAATCGCGCTCAAGACGTTCAGCTTATGCGCAGCCTAACCTACCGCACATTTGGTTAGGATAGGTCTGATGTTATGAATCTAATTGAGTTTACTACTTCATAGTTAACTCTTTGCTTTATATAATTTAGTGGTGAATGGGTGAATTGTAATTAATTAAGTTACCATCGTCGACTTGGGTGAAAACCTGTAAAGGCGCTGGGATTTTGATCTTTAATGAAATAAATAAATAAATATTATTATTACAAGTATTATTGCAAATATACATAATACATTTATAATGATTTTAAAATGTAGTCAAATAAATTGTTGTATGTAGTATATACTCGTATTCAATTGAAAATGTATTCAACAATATACCTTGTTTATACATTTTTACGTTTGACTGTACTTAGAACAATCGCTGACAAATTGTTGTTGTCAGTGACAATGCTTACATTAACTATAGATGTAATGTTAGGGAGCTGGGGATAGTATAACAAAAATTGCACTCCAAACTCTGATAGTGCAATCTACTTGTCCTAGTACATATCAATGTGATGCTTGTTACAGCTTTTCAACATTCATTTTTGCAGATTTTCGCATTAATGTCGATGGCATACAATTTGAGGACCCTCACATATACACAGTAATATTTTACCATATGTTTTAGTGCAATGTTCAGTGTGCTAATATCTATAGTGTTTTTAGACAAATATTGTATAAAACGTTCACGCAACCAAACTGGTTATTGAATCGTATTTTTAATTTTTCAGTGTATAGTCCGCTTACAAAGTGCAGTTAACTCAGGATGAAGAACTTAAAATAATAATTAGATAATTTGAAATGTTTGTGTTGTATGACTAGAGTCGACGGTCTAATCATAACCAATTCAAGAAGGTGATTGTATTTGAGGTTGAGTAGTTCGATGGAAGTCTAGATATCGGCAGATCGAGTCCGTGATGGAATGATCCTTTATTATATCTAGACTATCCGTATTCTAACGAAAAACTAATAAAATAATCATCGACTTGGGTCTCGGTCACATTATAGACATTGTGAAAGATCTAGTGAAACAAAACAGTTATGTTATACGAATAAGACTATAAAAGTGTGTGTTATGTGATTAGAGTATAGGTCTAACTCTTCCCAACTCGAGAAGGTGGTTGTCTTTGAGGTAGTCAGATGGAGTTCTAGACATTAACAGATCGAGTCCGTGATGGAATGATCCTTTATTATTTCTAGACTATCCGCATTCTGACGAAAAACTAATAAGATAATCATGGACTTGGGTCTCGGTGACTTTATAGACATTCTGAAAGATCTAGTGAAACAAAACAGTTACTTTATAGAACTCTAAAGTTTGTGTTGTGTGACAAGAGCAGAGTTCTAAAACCAACCAACTCGAGAAGATGACCGTCCTTGAGGTTGAGTAGTCAGATGGCGTTTTAGACATTGGCATATCGAGTCCATGATGGAATGATCCTTTGTTATTTCTAGACTATTCGCATTCTGACGAAAAAACTAATATGGTAATCATCGACTTGGGTCTCGGTGACTTTATAGACACTCCATCTAGATCGGGGAGTTTTTAGTCCGTAGGTCACTGAGTCACCTTCTCAGTGAAGTCGGGCATGCTATCGCGTACGGGCGCGGTGTATCCATGAGGATTTTCTCCTCGCACGGAAAGCAAAAAAAAAAAAGATCTAGATGTTGTAGTTATGAACTTGTGAATCAATCAGCAGAGAAATTTGGGTATGTTAACATTTTATTTATTTCTATCACCTATATCCTACAACCAACACGTCTGTTAACAGTGTTACGTTAACGAACATGTTCCATAATAGCGTATGCAACGCAAACGATATCCGTTAATCTGCAGACATTCGTAACATTTTTACGATCCCATGAAAATTGTCATACTACGGTAGCGTGTTTTTGGGTTTTTCGAAACGCATGATCATCCGAGCAACGTGAGTGTCAACGAACGTTTGCGAAGGAATGGAATGTGTTTTGAAATGCCCAATAATACCCTACTTATGTATGCTTTTAAATTCACTACCGTCGCGTTGCTAATTAATTTGTATTTTCTAATTTTCATAAAGTGCCAAAACAATTGCTTTTACTTTAACCTGAAGTACAATAGTGGAACTGGACAAGTGATTAAGTTAAGTGCAATTCCTTGTAGCGATGACAATTGAAACGAATGGAAACGAGCTGCAAAATGAATAAATGCTTTAATAGTATCAAAATAAACTCTACGCTATGCTAAACGTGCAAATAGGAGAGATTTTGCAAAAATGAAAACATGATTTAGAACTTGCCTTGCATTGCTAATTCATAAAATTCAGATTTTTGCACAAATTCAGCACCTGTCAGTAGTAAAATTAGCTTGCCTCATAAAATATTTTTGCAGATTTAAAAGCTTTTTCTGCGACTAGAAAATTCAGCTAATTGTTTCATTGCAGCAAATCTGAAAGTGACATTTAGTTAAGAAACAAACCAAAAAATCTTAATTGGTTTCGTCGTGCTAAAGCGTTAGTAAATTCTATAAAGTAATAAAAGATACATTATTTTGTAAATTAATAGTGAAGCAAAGTAAGTACGATAAGTCAGACGATTCTAATTTGATATTTTTGAAATAAGATAAGCTGTTAAAATTTCGCATCATGGCTTATTGACTTAATTTAATTGATGCATTTTGTTCTAATTAATAAAATAATAACACTTTTCAAATTGATCGATCATTTAATACGGAATATGCTCAGTTTAACATTTCCAGGATCGAAGATTTACCATTCTAATGGGGTAAACTATCTGCCGAATACAGCTGTAGTATCTCGCTCTGTCGAGTGCTTGCTTTCATCATAAACCATGCAACATCTCAATCAACAGTATTAATGGATGGCTAAAATCGACTGTTTGATACACTCAACATTTCGGACAGCTTGTTTAGAGGTCGTTCGATTGGAATCGCAGCGAATCAAAGGACCGAGAAGCGATTCCAATTCTGCAATAATAACAACTGGAGTGGATAGATACATTAAACAAAGGCGATTTGGAACCTTTGACATCTATTGGCCTTACAAGCCTGTGGTTGTAATCAATAGACGTGGGCCAGTTTGACACTGAATCGATTGATAGCAAGCTATGGATAGAATTGCCAATGAAGTCATTCGACATAGAGTAGAGCAACCGTACACGAGTAGCTTTTATTGATTAGCAAACTATAATCGCCTAGCTGACGACGACCTGGTACCTAAAATCGATAAGGATGGAATACACTTGTTTGGGAATTAAAACTACGTTTGTGCCCAGAATATGTTGAAAATTTCAGGATGAAAATGTAAAACAAAATAGTTAGAAGTTGGGCTTTAACACGTTCACAGTCCCCGTACAAAAAAATGTTTTGATTTCCCTGTAAGCCCCGTCTATTATTTCAATCTCTATACAAGTGGAAATACATCAAATTTGTTATGTGAGCACTTCAATACTGGGTGGAGCACTCTGAGCATTCTTCTGAAGACAATAGGACGTGAATGGACAGCATCATCCACCAAGGACATCGTATTTACTTACCTTCAGAAAATAATACCCTTAGTGCGGATCTGGTGGGCACATACTTTTTTCATCGTGCCACATATGTGGGGCATAGGTTTGTGAAGCTAGTTCGTCATGACATTTTCCGGATTGACATTCCGGGCGGGGGCTGAAAAACAGCATCGGTGCTGAGATCCCGCCCATTCACCCACACATAATCTCATATGTAAGTAACAGGTTTATTTCTGTATTGTTGAATTTATAACTGTATTGTGTGTGTCGTGAATAAATGACTTTTATTATTATTATTTATTATTATTTGAGTAGCTTGAAAAACAGTGTTCGAATATCTAGCAAAGTCGAAATCATAATGTACTTTAGTAAGATGAAAATAAGAAAACTAAACGTCTATTGTGCCAAATTCAAATTACGCTCAGTATTGTTTGCCTAATCTAGTATTTCATCTTTCATAGTCTAAGTTGGTAACGTCTCGACACTTAGGGTTATGATTATGGAACCATCTCAAAAGACGGGAGAAGCATAATGCGCTGATGCTATGTTTTATGGTTATGAGGCTCTCGCGTTGGTCGTATCTCGTACCGTTCGTTTGTCATTTACTATGAAACGAGTACTAAAACTATTACTACTAGAGGTTCCGCCTTTGATAGTATTATCACGGATAAATCTAGTGAAAATATCTATTTTGATTACATCTACCCATGGACCAACATTTTTCTTTTCTTTTCGTGATATAGATAGCAATAGATCCATAGAATACAAAGTAGAGAGCTTTTGCTTAGAATTGAAAGAGTCGGACTGAGCCAACTGATTTCATTTAGACTGTGTAAAGGTATAATTTCATTCGGTCTTTCATACTGATTAAGAGTGGACGTGAATCGATAGCCTACATTCAGGGGAATTAACTGACCGATACCTCTGTTGCCGTTTCAATTAACTACATAATACAGGTCATTATTATTTTAACACGTTTGTTTTTTGCCAATCTAGGACAGATATTCTCGAATTGATTTCAAATCTCCAGGTCAAAATCCTAAAGCGAGTTGGTGCGATGAATGAAAATATTCATTGAATTTATTAAATATCCTGGTCACGGCACCATCAGACATACTCATGATATTCTTTTCTATGGATATAGGCTAATATGAATACGAATTACATCCAGACTCTGTAAACAGTTTACAGGTATGTAAAACGATGAACATGCATGGTGTGTGTCGCCGGTTCCGCATAAAGGATAAAGTTTATATTACTAATAATAGTTGTGTAATACCTCATCATCAGTCTATTTATATTGCCCCACTGCTCGGGCACAGACCTTCCCTTACATCGAGGGAGCTCGGGCCATAATCCACCACGCGGGCCCACTGCGGGTTGGCGGATTTCACATGCCGTAGATTTTTTTCTTCTTCTACGGCATGCAGGTTTCATCACGATGTTTTCCTTCACCGTTTTGAGAGCACTCGGTAGATGTACGTAAGTTTTTCCGTCGAAAAAAACCGAGGATAACTCATTGGTACATGGCTGCCCTAGCTGGGAATCGAACCTGGGACCTCCATATTGCAAGTCCATTGACCCAACCACTGAGCCACCGAGCTCTCGTGTAATACCTAGTTATTACGTAATTGTGTTATAATTATGCTGGTGAGAGGTTTTAACACTTTTTCTCCTCAGCGTTGGCACCTTTCCCTTGCAAAGTGGTGTAAATGTAAACTCCAAAAATATGTTGACGTGCAAAAATGTACACAACGTGCTTACTTGCAATAAAGAAGTTTGACTTTGACTATAATTAAACGATGCAAGCACCTCTATGTTTTGTTTGTCAATGGAAGATCTCCAAATATCAATTACCCAAATAAAATCGTAGGAATCTCTACCATTCCCAGAATTCCATAGTCCTTGACATTTTTTTTATCACACTGGCAAAGGCAATAAAAATGTGGAATCGTTCCACCCAGTATTCCCAGATCAATATGAAAGTTAATTGGAATGGATGGGACTTGAATTTGTAATTGAAAGATTACAGGTTTGATTCCCGTTTCGAGTGCCGCGACAATATTGCCGAGATTGGAATCTTCGATGACTTGTTTACATTAATGGTTCCGTTAATTTAAATAAACTGCTTTCAAGACGATTCTTCAATTTTCATTTGATAAACAAATTTCTTATTGAGCAATTTTCATTGTATTATAAATTAAAACAAAACATGTATACCGAAGCCCAAATCAAGTGTCTTATTTTGTAAACAAAAACTACTAACATTTTAAGCTTTTCTGTGATTATTGCATATTTATTTTCACATTATTTAGATCGGATCACTTTATTTTCACGATGATGAACAGGTTCAATCAATCCGTTCCTTCAGTGTTACATCACGACAATTAATTAGACGATCATATTTGTTTACAAAATAAGACACTTGATTTGGGCTTCGGTATAAGTATGTTTTCTTTTTAAGGGGCTGCCAGCTGTCAAGCTCAAACGCGAGACAGAAGATGTCCCGCAGCGGCGGAGAGAAGAGCACGGCACAGTGACTCCATATTTGTATTTTTATTAATTTTGGCGTGAAATCAAAATCTCTCGTATTTATTGTAGGTACTCTACATTTTGATATATATTTTGTATGAATTGATGACTATTTCGGTTTAGACTTAATTTTCATTTTACAAGACATGGACTTGCGAGGGTTTGCGATTTTTATTATATCGAGCGAAGTTTGTCCAATCGTGTATATTCATCAATCCCTAAATAGACGCCCTAAAATTGCTATATATTTTTTCAGACATTTAATCTAGGTAGTTAGTGCCGTAGCTTTCATAGAAAAACTGAAAACTCACGCACACCCAGCCGTAAGTAACTGTTCAGGACCGGTTCCAGTATGGATTGCAATACGAGTAACTTTTTTCATTTAACCGCAGCAACTCTCTTAAAGTGCACTATTTTGTAATATGTTTCACAAATTAATATTTATAAAATTTTCCTTATTTAGGCCACCCTCCATTTCAATTAAGTTTCCATCTAGGTTGATTTCAGTTTAATTGGATCTGTGTTTTGATAAATCAGCTCTAAAAATAGGTCAATGGAGATACGTATTTAGCATTGTCTAAATTGAGTTATTGCTCAAGTTAAATTGTCTGTTGTTTTACAATTAAGAGCATTGTTTTAGTGAAATTAAAACTATGGTTACCCATTAGATGTGACTATTTCGTGACAAATGTAACTGTCACCATCATTCACAAGCTTCTTTAATAGTCTTATCTGTGATGATTAAAGTAGGCAAGGCTCTAGAATCGGCACAAATTCTTTCATAAAATTACATACAATGAACAGTTCCATTCACAATGAAAACAAATCCACAATAGATTTTTTTGCACCAGCCAATCAGCCTGCCTATTACCGTTCTCAAAACGATGAAATCATACTATGTCATGGCGCACCGAACAGAGACACCGCTATACCAGCGCAATAGCACTGTCCCTGTCACGCGCGATATGACATGGTATGATTTGATCGTTTCGAGAACCGTAATAGCCCCCCAGATCCGCTTCGTAGATCAATATTTTCTGATAGGCCTAAAACTTCAATTTTAAGTACTTAGTAACCAGTGTTATTGTTTGGTTATTGTGTACAATTTTAAAAGGATTGTTACCATGTAAACCTGTGAAACGTGCGATTTTGCTGTCCAATGGAAAAACACTGTCGTATCTGGACATAAAGCTCTCTGTGAAAAGAGACGAGTGCCTGCTTCGACATCAAAGGCTTTGAAGCGTCGATGCATATCTACGCCAAAGAGCGACTCTAGAGACATTGTTTTAGGAGATATCTTTTTTAAAACCTTTGCAAAAATTGAGAATTAACGAAACTGTTATTCCATTCAGACAATTTGTACGGACAAAGATAAAATTGTAGAGTCATTAGGTCTGAGATTTTATCAAAAAGTACTAACATTTTTGTGGAAATAAGGGGTTTTCAAAGTGACTTTTATGAAACAAATATAAGTTAGAGTTTTTTGGACCAGTTAACAAGTATAGTTAGTGTTTTTTGCTACTTATTCTCCTCAGCGTTGGCACATTTTCCTTGCAAAGTGGTGTAAATGTAAATTAAAAAAATATATTGACGTGCAAAAATGTACTCAACGTGCTTACTTGCAATAAAGAAATTTGACTTTGACTTTAGTACCGATAGCTCCGGTAGACTGTACAATGTCATGACTTGAAATAAACTTTTTAATTTGATTAGATTTCGTTATTTTTAGAGGCACCCACGTTGTAGGTAGTACCAAACATAGTTCCAATTCACTCTTCTCTAGAATCGTGTTTCACGCAGATCCAATTATGAAATTATAACTTGTGTCAACGTCAAATAATATCCCACGCTGCACTCGCCTAGATTAAACGTTAATTCAATTGTGAAAAAAGTTGTCAGGATTGTTTGTGTTCCATTAAAAGTTTGTTTCGTCGTGTGATGCGATTAAAATTATACTTAGGAGGAAGATAAGACAAAAACAAGGAAAGGTAAATAATAATATTGAGAGAAAAAACTTTGACTTAGGCTTAAGACTTTGGAATATAAGCAAACCTGTTTAAAGAGAAAAAAATACGCCTTCAATTATTAGTTTCATAGGGATTATAATGGATAAAATAATATAAGCTACAAAGAAAAAAAATTATGGTTCATTATTCTTACACTAGTTACTTAATTATAGAACCTAATGCCTAGATTCATAGACAGTTTTCACCTGAAGCTGAATTTTAGCTCAGTCCTGCAAATGTCAGGTTTTACACAATTTTGATAGTCATAAGAGCGAGCTAGCGTGAGCTTGCACTCAAAAGTCGAGACTGAGTTTGATGCTATACAATTTATATGAGAAAGTATCAGTTCAGTAGGTTTTCTAAGCTACAATAGCGTAGCCAATTACGCTATTATCGCTAACAAAATGAACGATATAATTTACTCAAATATGGTTATCGAACTCGATTTACGACATAGCTTCCAGGCATTTATTTATTATGGAAAACATACAGCTTTAATAATACCAATAAAGTCTTAACTACTAGCTAAACAGCGTACACATAGCGTACATCATAACAATTAGGTACTTAAGTATAGTAATCATAGTATAGGTACTGAAAATATGTAAAATAAAAGGTATATAATGTCTAAAACAAAACGAGTGGCAAAACTGAAATGGGCGTGGGCCGAAACGATGGTCGATGGAGTAAGTGCGTTCTAACGTGGAGACCTCGGACGGGTAGAAGAAGCGTGGGCAGACCACCGGTCAGATGGTCCGACGACATCAAGAGGGTTGCTGGCACGGTGTGGTCCAGACAACCTTGGGATCGGGTCACATGGAGGATTCATGGAGAGGCCCAGGAGTGGGCTTCGGTATGCTGAGGAAGAAGAAGAAGAAAGTCTAAAAGTGATATCTAATTTTATAATTTTTCGACTGCAGATATAAAATCGTTATATTCTTCAGTAAGTATATGTGGGTATAATACGTAGGTATATAACAAGAAAACGGTTCTTAGCATAATTCAAATTCAAATGATTTATTGCAGTCACAAAGACCATATAAGTGTTAGTAAGTACTTAAAAACTATGTTAGTGTTTACATGGGATGTAGGTATTACGCGCCATAACATGCGACTTAGGTCCGACTCCGAGACCCCGGGACATGTAAGTGTACCCAGTGGCTCAGAATCGGACTGTCCATGGTATCCGCTATGCCCTTCAGGTTGCTGTTAGTATAATTGGTTGTACATAGCAGAAATGTGAAAAGGTCCCTGCAGCGAGTGTTTCTCAAGGAACTCCTCTATGGTCTAAATATAAACAGACATCAATCTGAACTTGATCTGAGAACATCAAAACTCTCGCAAAAGATTACAGCTTCTTTGTTTGCACAAACACCGTAATACGTCAATGTCATCATTATTCATCTTGTCACTTCCCAAATCGAAGCTTGATCAATACAACCTCCTTTACCAGTATACAACAACTTTATTCGTGCTGTCTTAAAAATATAATTCCATATTAAAGGTACCATTTTTAAAGGACTTGAAACGGCAAATAACGTTTGGTTTTCACAACACGTGATACATAACAAGTAGAGTAATTTACGCAACAAGATTTTTTGTTTTGAATGCTCATATCTCGGTTTGGAACAGCAATCCAAATTGAATTTGCTGTCGGAATCCAATTTACACTCGTTAATAGGCTTTGGAAGTGTGAGCTTATTTTAGAGTTCTATCTCCCAACGAAATGGCATTGCCACATTTCAATGGAGCTCTGCCCCACCTACAAAACTACGTGACCATTTAAGCTGTAAGTACCTATCATTTTGTTGGGGACTTATTACAGTATTCATATTGCATAATCAGAATCAGAATCATTTTCTACTACTCTCACAACTCCTATAGAAGAAACAAAAACAATGAATAAATCGCTTCGATATCTTACTATTTTCTGAATTCTTAATTAAGCTGTTTTTTCGAATTGCAACTTGTACAAAACTTTATTTTAAACCAATAATTTTAATAAAAAACGGAGATATTTTTACATTTATTCGTTATCTGTACAACTTGAGGTTGATGGTGGAGCAGAATCTGGCATTGTCATTTTAGTCCAATAGTATTTTGGGTAAATGCCACTCCGAATTTGTTTACAAATAAATAGTATATAAGTCCAGTTAAGTCGATTAACGGATATGGAAATATAATTTAGAAATGTAGTAGAAATATTAGAGAAGGTTTATAAAAGAAAGATAGAAATATTAGATACGGAGAGTGATGTTGTGAGAATCTTTAATAGGAATCATTATCAACTAAACCGAAGACCAAATCAAGTGTCTTATTTTGTACACAAAAACTACCCTACCCTACTAACATTTTAAGCTTTACTGTGATTATTGCATAGTTATTTTCACAATGATGAACAGGTTCAATCAATCAGTTCCTTCAGTTACATCACAACAGGTTAGACGATCATATTTGTTTACAAAATAAGACACTTGATTTGGGCTGCGGTATGTTTGTCTTCCGTAATTTAAAACACCAATCAAAGGAGACATAGTTTTAAAAATATATAAGTAATAGAGATTATATTAGAGAGGGATAGTGAAATAAATATAGTAAATTTAGATACAAAGAGTGAGAATGATGGACTGAGTATCTATAAAATTGCATAATATTTAATTAAAGGTATGCCTGTCTTATGTACTTTGAAACACCAATCAAAGGTACTTATTTTAGGTGGAGTCTAAGAACCTGTCACTGGTACAATACAGTGTAATTTCTCATTATTAACTCTTGCAAAGCAGCACGTATTCTCGTTCCAGTGTTTAATGGAAGCATTATAAGCTCCCCTTAATTAAACGACAGAAGCGTCGGATTAAGGATATCTTTTATCTTATTGTCTCGATTCTGTGCAGGATATGTGTAATCCATGCTTTGTGTCTCAGCCAACAAGCGTATCCCTTTGTTTCGTAATTAAATACAATGTATGTAAAGTCAAATAAAAGTAATTGAAATCTTGATTGAAGGAGCGGTGATTTTGTTTGGGTTAGAAGTTGAATAATTTGCAATTTTGTAACAGGCAAGATAAATATTTAACTTTCTATAGTTTAAAGTAGGTAAATGCATCAGGTCGTAATAATGTGGAGCAAATTCAAAAAATTACTCCATTTTACTGGTTATTAGAATAATGAACCTTCACGAATGAACAACAAATGAATTGATAATTGTGTCTTGGATTGGAATGCTCTCAAAGCAGAAGGAACAGAAAAGACATTGCCACATTTCAATGGACCTACAAAACTATGTAACCATTTAAGCTGTACCTATCATTTTGTTGGGGACTTATTACAGGTTTCATGTTGCATAATCATAATCAGTATCATTTTCTACTACGCTCGCAACTCCTATAGAATAGTAACAAAAACAATGAATAATTCGTTTCGATAACTCACTATTTTCTGAATTCTTAATTATGCTTTTTTTTCGAATCGCAACTTGTACAAAACTTTATTTTAAACCAATAATTTTAATAAAAAAACGGAGATATTTTTACATTTAT
The DNA here is from genome assembly GCA_963506565.1 of Tachystola acroxantha. NCBI lineage: Eukaryota > Metazoa > Arthropoda > Insecta > Lepidoptera > Oecophoridae > Tachystola > Tachystola acroxantha. Next base: position 2,796,685 of record OY735874.1, read on the forward strand.
TCGTTATCTTGTACCACTTGCGGTTGATGGTGGGGCAGAATCTGGCATTGTCATTTTCAACGGATTTCAATAAACATAAAAACCATAACATAAAAAATTTTGATTACAAGAAAAGAAAAGAAAAGAAAACATAGGTATTTAAAGTCACACACGAGAATTTTTAAATTTGGGAGACGTACATTCAATAAAATAACTAAGAAATTAGTAGAATAAGAAATCAAGATAATGATAATCGGTCATAAAAGCTACGCCGTGAAACTCATTACTTATTGATGCCGAAGTTAAAAGAACTAGTTAGTTAAAAGAAACTCCTGTTTTTAAAGCCAGACTCAAAAAGCTCAAGGTTCATCAATGCAAATTAAAAATTCAAAGGATGATTAAAGCAACGATGACAAAACGAGACCTAATGCAGAGCTCCGTTACATTTTAATTAGCGGCTTTTCAAAAACCGTGAAAGTCGTGATACCAACACCTCATAACATAGCCATCTCAAAAGTCTAGATCCGAGCCTACTTTAAGGTGTAAAAGCGAATCAGAACGTTTGAAGTCTAAGGCAAAGCACAAGGGGAGAGCTTTTGAATTGCGCCAGACGCACTTGTCGAGTGCCACTCAAAAACATCAAAGACCAGGACTTGTGTGTAAAGGTTGGTACATATCCCAGGGTTGTTAATAAAATCTGTTCTCCTGGAATAGGAAATCGGCATTCCGGAAATAAATAGCTATTAGGTGAGCAATTAAATGCCTACAGGAAGCCTGTAACACTAGAATAGGATCAATGGTGGCATAATAATATAATCTATATATCTATACATATAATAAGACTGTAAAAAAAGTTGTGTCTGTAAATTTGATATTTTTTTGGAGATAGCTGAAATATCCGGACAGGTCATAGGCTATAAGCCATGGCGGTATGTGATGTGGAAACAAGGATCAAGAGAGGAAGATCTGCCTCCTGATCTCCTTCATTCTCTCCTTCCTCCTCCTCTACGCAAACTAAGTTGAGGGGTACAGGCCGGTACAGCTAGTATGTAATAAGCTCGGTTTACTGTCTTCGAGCAATAGGGTCCAGAGAAGATATTTAAATATATAAACATTTTATTGCACAAAGAGCAAAAAACAGGATGAAAAATAGATAGTACGTATTGTTCAAAGACGGAGAAAAGTTCTTGATTAGGCATAATTCGACGAATAGAAAAGGAAGAGGGTATAAAAGAAAGCTGAGAATACAATTTATCTAAGGGGGACACTTTAGATAAATGGTAGTTCAGTATTTTAAATATGGTAACTATAAATTGAAGTGTTCAGAAAAAAGGGGTGACTGGTAGATCAGGCCATCATTAGAAAATGTGTCAGAGGAATATTTAATGTTGTATTTATTTTTACTACAATATTATCATCATCATCAGCCCGTATCAGTCTACTGCTGGACATAGGCCAATGCACGCTACTTAACCTCATCCTCGGAATTTTGCATCCAGTCTCTGCCAACCACCTGCACAGGTTATCGCACCATGCTGGCCTTCTCCATCTTTTTACTACGTTTCGTGGTAAATAAATTTATATTTATCTTTAACTCAAATATTATATATTTCGTCCATTTAAAAAAAAACGCCGAATATCCAACGACAGCTTCTGTCTCTCGGTTTCCATTACACGTTTTCCAACGTTGCCATTCCTGAAATATCAAATAAGATATGGTTATTTCTGGGAAGTGAAATTGAAAAGTGAATGTAAAAAAGTAAGTAAGTAATCCGTTTATTTCGCAACAGCAAGACATTTACATTATAATGGCTAACAAGATAACACACCAAAAAGAGCGGTTGTGCTGCCGTTGCGAAAAAGGCCTCAACTCAGCGTGATGTTGTCGACAAGATAATAATAATAATAAAGTTTATTCACTAAAAAATTAAACTACTTAGACAGTTTACAACAGCTTAGATGGTTACTTAAAAATATATATTTATTACGCATAACATCTGGTCCTAAACTAGGATATAAAATCCTGTATCTTAGGAGCCAGCACTCAACCCTTAAATTATTTCTGAGTTAGATTAATTAGTCTGTCTTGTGTTTATTATAAATAAGAGTCTAAGGTAAGGTTAAAAGTGAAGAAAAGCATGCAATGTGAAAAATTTAAGTTTGTAGTGCATGTGTATGGGTGAGTCAGTGTGGGTTGCCGGCAACGCTGGTATTCTGTTGGACCCGAGTTGTAGTCCGGCGGGACCAATGTTAGGATAAGTTGTTATTAAACTCAAAAGTTACATTCAACCTTCAACATTATATTTCTCTCAGCAAAGCAAATACCGAAAGTATAAATTTTTCACCTGTTCCCCTTTCTAAATTTTAGGAAGATACGCACCGAGTGAGTGGCTCTCATGAACATGAAAGGGAGAAATCCGTCTACATCGCAATATACAAAGAAGAGGTATGAGGGCTGAATTGCTTAAAAAGCGCCTTTGATTTTACAAGTAGCTTTCTTGACACAAACCAAGCTTCTTGTACAGAGATAGCAAATACTGCCTGTTATCATCAAGATCTATTAAGTATTTGGAAGTGTGATTTCAGTTATTTTATCAACAGGAGATGTAGTATATTTATGATACATGGCATGCCAAAGGGCAGTGGTTATTCGTCCCTCTATTAAAATGTAGGCGTAACCTTTTAACGCTGTAATTATTAGGTTATCCGGTAGCAATTGAAATTCAGATGATATTAAAAATCCAATACAAGTCAGATTTTAAATTACTTCAATAACGTTATAGTCACTTCTAAAGTCTGTATATCGATCACATCTGATATGAAATTAATAAATGTAACGTGGAAAAATACGTCAACGGTTTAACCAAATGTTGACTTGAGAAATATTGAATGAAGGTTATACACAATATGTTCTTTAAAGAGAATAACATGGCTTTGTTCTCGTATACTCGAAACTCTATACGGACAAAGTCTTAGACGATACCTATCACTACTTTGTAGTACAATGTACAATAATACCTCTCTAACATAATAGGAACTAAAGTTAGAAACTTAGATCTTCACTGCACAATATGAAATAGATCTGAGAGGTATCGTAACTAGTAACTGAACTCTATTGGAATATAAATGTATCCATAATAGTATGTATTACTTTACCTTTTAAGATAAGTCTCATATATAAAATATACATACCTAACCTACCCATTTAATATTCTTGCAAGATAGATTTAGTGAAATATTAAAAATATCAATTTTGGTACACGTTTTTAGATTCATCCACTGTCATTCATTATCTTAGGTCATCGCATTTATTTCTGATTAGCTACTTTTGCCACTATTGTCGTAAATTAATTAATTAATATGATCTCAAGAAAACAAGTTCAACTCCAACCTAAAAATGTAATGGGAGCAACGCTCAATATTTTCTTCAATGTAAAAAATAATGAATTATAGGAAACGATCGATACCTACCTAACCCTGTGTAGTATTGACAAAGGTGGAAATTGTTTTAATGGTCTTCGAAAGGAGACAGCGCCATAAGAATATGATAAAACCGGCTCCGCCAATCGTTTCTCACGATTTCAGTCAATTATATTAGTTTCTTTGGCATTGATATACATAGGATAACCCAAGCTGTTACTAAAACACACATTGCCACAACACTCAATTTATCAAATCGTGTCGTAGTCAAATTCAGTGAAGCTATAAATCGCGATATTAGCACCTCGGAGCCCGCCACTTTGGCACCCTTTCGTACTATGAAATTCCTCGGCAATCTTCAATTATCATTCCAAACATCAGGGATTAATTAAATTTCGCGATACGAAGAATGGATATGGGGGAGGGGTGACTAATAAACTGGTACTGAACTGCTTTGAAACCAAATTGATTTTTGTGCGTTGGAATTCTGGAATTGCTTTTTCAATGTGTAATTAAAATTCGTTGGATATATTCGCTGGTTCATAATTAACAAATGTTACGTCTCCATTTTCTATGATATTAATTAATATTGAAATATTATTAAATACATTTATGTTTAGTAGAGTAATGGTATAAGCAATTATCTGATTATTTATTTCGTTAATATTTGTCTTTAATTAAAACTTTACCCTTCTTATTTTCAAATAATATTTGTGAATAAACCATTTTTTTAAATAATCTACTTTTTTTCTTTTGCTCATTGAACCCCATTTCAATCTTCACCTATTATGCATACCTATGTATACCAAAATGGATAGTTCAGTCTTCACTATCAAAATAGATAGAGATGATCCGTGATGAAGTGCCTTCTACAGTAAATCGAAAACATTAAGATGCAATCGTGTCAAATCATCCAGAAAATCCCTCTGCCCTTGCTTCGCGTGTTCACCCCTCTTCAACTGGTTCTCACCCCAGCTTATTGAGGCCCCTACCTATGGCAAGCGGCAGATTGTTTACATCGTACTGTTTTGTTGACCATCCCTATAGTTAAGGGGGTGATATCAAATTTTCAGAGAACAATTACTCTAGGTGCCGATCGACTAGGTACTTCCAAACATCTTTGTAATCTAGCACGAAGATAATATTCTAACAAAAAGTGAGACTTTCCTAATCATCAAATTATTATATACGAATTACACTCCTTTTTTTATTAACACGGAAGCACACTGATTCCCGAAACACAGGTCACCCTAGAGGGAGTCAGGGTTATCTAAAATCGTGCTAATTATAATGCTGACTCTGTCATACTTACACTATGTTACATATTAAGCACATTGTAACCATTCATTTTGTGAAAATAAATATTATTATTTATTATTATTGAACTCGATATTCAGATCTACACATTTGACCGATTTCGATGGTTTTTCCTTTATAAGACCATCGATATGGGTCGAAACTCTCGGTCTAAACACAAGCTTCAACAAAACCGACTGTTATCAATGTTTACATAATAATTTGAAGCAATTACTACACTGCTCTCTCTTTCGCGGGTTTGCTGGTAGAAATCTCTTTTGAGATAAGCTCGCCCTTTGTGCCAATATGTTTTACTTGTAATTTTATTTATATATTTGTGTTGTACAATAAAGTGTTAAAACAAACAAACAAACAATTGTCTCAATACACATATCACAGTTATAATTCCAGTTACTACTATTTCAATTTGGTGGTCATTATTGTCTTCATCTAATAACAATGTTTCCCTATCTTTGTCTATTATCACGACTACTTTAACCATTCGTAGTCTCTCTTTATATGTTTTAATATAATTTAATTTAGGTCCCAATTTTGGTCCCGCCATGGGGGCGATAGCAGGGTAAAATGCATGCGTCTACCGCCTCGGACAGGGTAATGGCGAAATTAATATAAACAGGCCGGCGAGCCCCGACCGCTTTATGGCCAGCATAAATCACGCTGTGATTCTTCAAATTATTTATTAGGAAATCTCTCTGCCGCCATAACTTTTGCCACTGAATTGGGTGGGCTGGCTTCGTTCAGAAAATATAATTGACAGAGCTAGTTTCGAGATTCATTTAGCAATGATGTTTGTTGTTTTAGTATGTCTTACTTTGTACCTAGTTTAAAATTTTTAATACTAACTTGTTGATTGGCCTTATTTTCAAAATGTTCCGTAGTTGTACAAAAGTTATGTTGTCTCATACAATTAGTCATTTATATCATCTACAGAATTTTAATATGCGTGTTTATAAAGGTTCTGGTAGATTACAATGTATATCTGTATATATCCTAAAGTACAGAAAATATATTAAAATTAAATAATTTGGAAAATGTTTCGACTAAACTTAGCCCGGATAATGATGGTTTCCCTCTCAATATACTCGTTGTAACATGAGTGGTTCTAATTATGGATTAAAACCACAAACCAAATTGGTGTGTGGCGAATATGAATACATTCACTGATTATTCACCTAAATAATATAGTTTTAATGATGATATTCGTGTAACTAAAGAACAATCTGTAATGATGAAACTAAAGAACGGTTCCAATAACAATGGGAAGACCCGAAATAGGTTTTTGGAAGTAATTGGAATAGTCCCTATGAGTTGGTAAAGCTTTATTCAGAAAATAGAATGTATTTTTGAAGGTTTCCTGTTTTGGGCTATTGTTGATGTAACTGTGACGGGATCTTCCCTCATAATTAGTAATTCAACAGTAAATGCACAGTATAGAATAAATAATTTTCCTTACAATATATGGCAACGAAAATATTGGCAACAATTGCCGTTGAGAAGTAAGTACCTATCTATTATGTGTACGCACGAGGCGATGTGGCGATGGATTGATTCCGACACGACCATGGGCGTACCCAGGTAGGGGCAGGGGAGGGCAGCTGCCCCCCCCCCCCCCCCCCCCCTGGACAATGTTGACGTCCCTACTAAGTATCTTATCTAGTACTTTTATCGATAAAAATTAAGAAAACGAATTTTTTGCCATTTGTTTGCAATACAATATTTTTACAACTAAAAATTACGCGGCGCGTTCGTTCTTTCTATAAGCACCTAGCTTATAAAAAAAATGATTTGCCCAACTGGGTACGCTCATGGACACGACATACTACCTAGCATAATTATACAGTCGAAGACAGAGATAAGTATACAGGGGGCCTCAATAAGGTTGAGATTTTCTCAAAAACTACTGGATCGAATTTAATAATTCCTTTAGAATGTATTCAATTTCATCTATCAAACAGTGAAAGAATTTTTGCATTAGGTCAAGTAGTTTTTGAGAAAATCCCAACCTTAAAAACTCTCCTGTACACCTTTCTCTGTGTTCCACCGTACCATTAGGTACCATTAGTGACCATACTATCTACCTACAGTGACTAATATTCTTGTTGAGTTCGCCTTCGTTGCCACACACTTTTTGATTTCTTGCTTTTGTTAGTGAAAGAACATAACCTAGATATAATTTATCCATTTAATTATAATCTTTCATTCTGTGTAAGTACTTTTACTTCCTGTCCCATTTCAGATTTTACTCGAGTGCCTAAGATCAGGGTGTAAATTGAATGATGAAGCTGATTGAGATTAAGTGGGCAGTGTTTTCAGAAATAAAGCTCAGTCGGATTTACAAACAAGATTATTTGTGCGTTAAAATTCAGCGGTTTTTGGCAAATTTATGATGGCTGATTTATTCACTCACTGTGAACAAATCTGTAATTTATGGGTTTGTGAATGACAAAGAAAAAAGCTTAGATATATTTTTATATAAAAATAGCCTACAATTCATTTGGAGAACTGAAGACATGGAACATTATCATTTGAATTTTCGTCATAAAACCGAAAGCGTAGAAGTAAGAAACATCGGAAACTAATTAGTTGGAAATGTCGTAAGATGCAATAATAATCCAATTAGCCTGTATTTTAGAATCTTTTAAGAAGAAAATTAGCTAATTTGAAGTTTAAAAGCAATTTAGATTATCTTTGTGCTGACAACCGCCAATTAAGTTCAAATTAAATTTCGTCTAATGAAAATGACATTGCAAAGTAAATAGAAGTTAGATCGTGATTATTTAAATAAGACCGAAGTGAGGGCAGGTTAATTATTCAATTATACAACCTACCTGTTCCTGCGCAAATTCGGAATTTGCATAAAGGTCAATCAAAGCGATTGGCGCTGTGATTACAGAGGGCAGACTCCAAGGTCTTTTATTTGGATAAGCTTTGTTTGAACATACCTGCATATTCGTGTTTTACTAGCATCATATTAGTTATCGATATGCTTTTCATGAATATGGTCATTGTTTCAAATCAAAATATTATAAGCATTCTATAGAATTTGTGAAACGTATACTCATGTTACTCGTTATAATATAAACTATAAACTTCAATCAAAACAGTTAAATTTTACGAGTACATGAGCTAGTTATGTAGACGTTTGCATACTCAGTGATGAAATGGAGGAGACTATAGGCAGAGAGGTCCTGCAGTCGCGAATTCTAAGCCAACCCTGGAAAATTTAAACTAAGGAAAATACAGCAAGATGTCCTACTTGTAAAATAAAAAGTGTATATATTTTTTTCATGCTCTTGTGACAAGTACATAGATGATTGTAGAGTGTGGTTTAAAGAACAAATGCGAAAGGATCAGCGGGAAGTGAAAAACTGATTATTAAATACAGAAAGAAAAGTTTAAGTTACCACAAAAATTAGATTTGAAGTGATTATGAAACTTTGATTTACTTTTTCTGAAATTTCAATTAAATATTAATCCTGATATCGGGGCAAACAAGTATTGTGTAACAAATTGTATAACTAAACTATGTTCATTTACCAAATGTACTCTTCGATTATGGGTCACGTAAATTGGAGTCGATATATAAAAAAGTCCCTTTCAAATATCCATCGCCATATTCGAGTCGACGATGTCGTAATGGAATTTTAATGAGAATTTCAGCTGTTCGCTGTAATTTCTTTTTTTTTCGCCCTGAAATAAAGAGCACCATTTATTGGAATCGATAGCAAGGGCCATTCGCTTGCGAGAGATAATGTCGGGGATCGTGAGTCGTGACCTTATTTTTATTGATTACGCTCGTTTTAGGGTTCCAATCTCTAAAGGTAAAACGAAACCCTTATTTTATTCAAACTTGAAAATTTAATATATCAATGTCAAAGTCGTCATCAGAAGAAAACAATCAAAAGGAATAATAATAGATACTCCAAGACAGTGCTTGGTAAATTGATAGCAAACTGCACGGAGATGAAGGATTTTGATCATCTTCGAGTTGTAAGGTTTACCAGGACCAGAATACTCCACAGTACAGGTGGTAACAGACGGATTTTATCTGCTGTAGAATATACTAGACAACAGTATTAGAATAACTGTCACACAGTAATTGTAGTAAATATACTTATCAATAGGCATATCATATTTAAAAAAATACTCTTATCGATATATGCCGTATTACTAATACGTTAATCACACTCATTTGTATCATATATATATTTGTATCATAATAGACAGATAGTAACATATTGTCTTCCTTTTTATTTATTATCAATTGAAATATTCTGATTTTATTTCTGGGTTTACTAGTTTTGTTTCTCCTTTGTTAAACACATCTGCTTCATTCCAAACTACGATACGCTTTTACTACTTGTGCTTTTATTTTATTTTTAAAAAGAAAATTGGCAACGTTTTCACGTCACTAATTTTCTCTTCATACTTCAACTAAGCGAAAAGCTTGTACGGACAACAGCAGATCAGTGGGGCTATTACGGTTCTCAGAACGATCAAATCATATCATGTCATAGCGGGCGTGAAAGAGACAGTGCTATTGCATTGCTGTAGTGGCGTCTCTGTTCAGCGCGGCCATGACATGGTATGATGTCATCATTTTGAGAACGGTAATACGATTTTAAATCTTACGACGCAGATAATAAAAACGGTCCAAAGTGTTACACTTGATCTGCTGTTAGCTGTACTAGGTCGAGCAGCCACCACAAAGTCAAAGGTTTTTATTGCTGGTTATAGGTATTACAGTTGTTGTGGTTTAGAAAGTGCTTATAGCTATAACCATTAGTTCAGAAGTGGAAATGAATCCTGCGACATTTATGACACAGTCTCACGACCTAGCCCTTGGGCTAGTGTTGCTATGTACTGAACCCTCACCACATGGTAGTTCATGCTTGATTGATTTTTGTCCTCTTTCTGATGTTAATACATTTTTATGATTGTCTGCAAGCCTCTTACAATTATTGCCAGATTGCGATGTCATCTTTTAGGGAATTATTTTTGCTGAGTTTGCTCTTTTTTGTGTACTTACATGTTCCCTGGAAAATTTTCCGATATCTGACTGGACTTAATATTATTGTGCTAAGTAGACCGTGTTCTGAATCAGGCAAATCTTTTTAGAGGTTCGTTAGGTAGGACTGGTTATAATTCCATATTCTATACAGATGTTTAAAATTATTGAATTTTGGTGGCAATGTTGGTTTTTATGATTTATTGGGGATGTCTTATCAGTTGTAAAGATGCACGTGACATTACGGTTTTTTTTTCTAAACTGGTTAAGTAGGTATTTTCATTTGTTTCAAAACATTTTCAGAAAATTAATACTGACTATAAACTAGTAGGTAAATGAAATAAATTGATATTAAATTATGGATATGAATAACCATATCCTAGAAATATTTAGAAGAAAACTGCAATACTAATATTTTTCACATCGTTACTAACTCTTAGTTGAAAGTTTTCTGGAGTGATGAAATAGTAGATAGGTATAGACTGCACTACGGAATGTCGATGTTCAAAATACCGATGAACGGTATACCGAAAGTACATGAGTTCGAATTACGTGAGTTCGAAAGTACGTAATACAAATTCTTGCTTGACATGATGTCGGCGTGGTGTGGTAACAGATTACAAGTTATATAAATACCTAGTCCACAATTAGTACCCTAAGCCAAAAGTACACCACAGATTTATAGCAAAGTAGGCTGTTGTAAACAACCATGGACCACTTTGCATACTGGATCATCCTTAGCTTAAATGTTTGGAATGTTTCTGAAAAGTTTTACGTCGCTCGGGAAGCTGTTTGTGGTTAGACGAAAAGATATAACACAAATAAATAAAAATAATGATCATTTTTCTATAACGATGGATGAGAAATAATCTTGTGGGGTTGCTACCGTGTTCCCGTGGTTTCGAGGGTGGTGTGAATGGTGTACTAATAAAAAGTCTTATTGTTAATTCACTGTCTGTTTATTACTTTAATCTTTTACAAATGCAGAAATGTCAGTCTATAACCAAAGGTAGTAACACGCCCAAAGGGATGGCTAGGGGAACGACTGGCGGGCAGGAGCTCACTCGTTATTCGGCGCATACGCGCGACCAGTCCAAATTAACTTGAGCTCCGTGCCTCCACTCGCTACAATCTCAACGTATCCGTAACATATTTCAGGAAAAGTAGATGGAAAGAAACGATTAGCTGTGGTTATTAAGTATTCACAATTGCAGCTAAAAATTTAAGGAGCAGCCAAGTGTTTTGCTGTTTTTGCTAACCATTTATCTTCCTAGCTAGTTTGATTGGTTATATCTCTTGTTTCACTTTAACTTACGAACGCCAGAAAGAGACATAATGTTCGAATTCTATTGAAAAAAAATACGTTAAAAGACATGAAATAAGTAAATGACAATGCCAGATTCTGCCTCACCATCAACCGTATGATGAACAAGATAACGAATAAATGTAAAAATATCTCCGTTTTTTTATTAAAATTATTGGTTTAAAATAAAGTTTTGTACATGAAACGAGTCGAAAAACAGCTTAATTAAGAATTCAGAAAATAGTAAGAAATCGAAGCGAATTACTCATTGACTTCGTTATCATTTTCTACTACTCTTGCAACTCATGCTGATTATGATTATGCAATATGAAACCTGTAATATGTCCCCAACAAAATGATAGGTACAGCTTCAAAATTGTCACGTAGTTTTGAAGGTGAGGTAAAGTTCCATTGAAATGTGGCAATGTCATTTATATTACCACTGGGCGTTCATTGCTCTATGTATGTGGACTGTCCCATTTCAGTGGACATGGATAATTTGACACGGTCTTCAGTAAAAACTTACAAAAACAAAAGGCGTCCGAAATGAGAACGTCATTTCGCGACAAATCCCGTAATGCCTCGCCGCAAGACCAGCTGAAGGCTATCACTGTCCCGCAGTCGCACTCCCGTGAAGATTTAAAAGGATTGTGGCACAACCTTTGCGGAAAATACGACACCTTTGTACTGTAAAAGAGCCACCGACTGTTGCTAAAGATACTGAAATAGTCACTGGAGAGAAATAAAATAAAACTTTTGAACCCGTAACACACATAGCTGAGTAGTCGACGATAGCCAAAGATATATTTCTTTATTTATAAATCATTTTGCTTCAAAGTTGCGGTTAGTCAATAGTTGCACCCGAAGATAGAATGTTATATAAATGATCTTCATTCTCAATAACTACTGGGACCTGGGTGTTAACATGTCTAGCGATCCTCATTAATTAAATTAGATTTTGCAGCTCGAACAAATATTTACGTACATTTAGCGACTGCTCTCAAAAAACGGCGAAGGAAAACATGGTGACGGAGTTTCATAACATGCTGAAAAATAAAAAATCTAGGACATGTGTAATCCGACTAATCTGCACTTTTCCTGCGTGGTGAATCATGTATGGAAGCTCCCTCGATGTAAGAAGGTTTGTAACAGTGATGAAATATAAATAGGCTGATTATGATGACTCGAACTAACGCAATTGTAAGAGAATTATGAAATTCATTTCTAAAACGTATCGAAAATTGCGTCGAAGGCAAAAATAGAATCGCATTCCCATGTTCCCTGGTCGAATTTGGAGATGTCATCCCCTAGGGCCTTAGTCTGCACGTGACAAGTACGAAAATACTTATGTCGTGAGGTATTCGATGAAATTATTCATTTCAATTTGCTGTGAAATTGTACTACCTAGAAATTCTGCTGGGTAAAAATTGATATAGTGCTATTGAAATATTTTACCCAGTATCGTTTCGTTTTTTGATTATTTTTCATTTTAGTAGACTGCATAGATACTTGTGTGGCATCGCATTTGTTTTGACACAGTTCATGAAATCCAATTCAAAAATATAGGTACTAAATAATCAAGAAAGGCATTTTTATATAATTTTTTAGTTTATGTAAATATGTTATTGATTTGTTATAAATAAAGTATACCCAGAAAGGCAGTAAAATAATTAGGTGCCATCAGCTGTACAATTATATTTTGATGATTTTTCTCGTTATCTTTCCTACAAACCATTTGTAATTTCATAATAACAATTTCTTTTATGGGAGGATACTAGGTTTTCATTTTTGTTCTTCTATTGTTCATAAAATTGATTCTAATAACCCGACTGCCAAAAATTTAAGCCGCTTTGATTAAATTTTTATAGCATATGTCACTTCTACAATCAAGACGAATCTAACGACACCTCATATGTTAAAATACATCAAGCCGTTTAGGCTGTAGGGCGTGCCAACAAATTATACATACATACAGTCGAAAAACATAACCCTCATTCTTACGCAGTAGGGTAAGAAGTAAAGTAAAACGAATAAATCCTTCTCTATAACCGGTTACGAAACATCGGTTTCATTGACTGCCGAAGGTATACCTTAGTACAAAATGTGTCCAAATTACCCTATCTAGAAATATAAAGTAGGTAAACTATTTCTTGAAAATTCCCTAGTTTGAGGATGACATAAAATTTGCATAAACTTTTGGTTTGATGTTTATGGCGAAGATAAAGTGGTTCTATGCATTTGAAGTGTTTTATGATACCTACTGGCATTTTATTGTGCTGTAACTTTATTCTATCTCAAGAGCGGTATTTATTTCTTCGAATAAATGGGCTAAAGTTAGGATCTTAAGGATACAACATACTAGGACACCATGGTAGTTCCACCAGCAGTAATTCGGTAGCCTCCCAAAAATTGGTTGTGCAACCAAGCGAACACGTGAGGTTTCCCACCTCCATGTCCTATTGTCTGTCATAATGAGATACAGCCCTAATTGCGATTTGAGCTCGCTTTTGCAACTTTCAAAATACATTGCCACATTTCAATGGAGCTTTGCCCCACCAACAAAACTACGTGACCATTTAAGCTGCACCAATCATTTTGTTGGGGACTTATGTTTCAGGTTTCATATTGCATAATCATAATCAGTATCATTTTCTACTACGCTCGCAACTCCTATAGAAGAATAACAAAACAATGAATAAATCGCTTCGATTTAGTACTATTTTCTGAATTCTTAATTGTGATTCGAAAAAAACAGCTTATTTTTTCGAATCGCAACTTGTACAAAACTTTATTTTAAACCAATAATTTTAATAAAAAACGGAGATATTTATTCGTTATCTTGTACAACTTGCGGTTGATGGTGGGGCAGAATCTGACATTGTCATTTCATAGATTTTAGACAATTGTGAGAGTGGGTTCACAGTTTCAATGTAATGTTGCGCTCAAAATGCCTCTGAATCTCTTCTCAGAGTATGTAATTTGTGCCAACCACACCCCTTATGAATGAGAATAACAACATCAAAGTCAATAGCATTCTATAAGAGTGGTTAAACGAAGAAAATAGACAAAAGAAAAATAGACGTACGCTACAGATGTTTAATGTAAGATACATTATGCAATTCCAATTTCTCATGAGTGAATTGAAACAGAAACCCCACGAAGTATGTTTCCAATGCAATCAGCAGAACCTACTCGTTTTTCCTTCCAAGAACGAATGAACACAGAAAAACAACAAACAGCGTATACAATTGAATCCAAGTTCTTCATTCAAAATGCTACCACGAGTCATATTGGTCGTCGTAATTTCAATTTTTATTCTAGAGCTACAAAGAGCGAATTCTTATAAAACAAAAGATGAACTAAAGAAGCGGTACCAGAATCTAGAAAATGAACAGTTCAGTAATTCAGATGTGTTGGTTGGAAAAGCTATGGACTTAATTTACTCAAATAAAACGATTATGGGGTTGCTTGCAAGAGAGCTATGGAATGTTGGATCAAAGGCTATAGACAGGATTGTTGAAGTGAAAGGTGAGTGTTCTTCAATTTCTTTTGAGTTTATTGGAACACTAGTTTGAAAGTTATTTTCAAGTTAATTGAGTTGTGAGACAAACCCACTAACTGATGCCTATTGCCTAAGTTAAAAAGTTAAATGATTATTTAACAAAAATTTATGTCTGACAAAAATAGAAATCAAATATTATCAAAAAAACAGTCCATGAAATCTGGACCAGGCTGATCCTCGCCTCCGGCGACCTGAGGGCTGGCGCTTACCTCTCGCAAAGGCTTAGCCTGGCCATACAGAGAGGTAATGCAGCCAGCGTCCTCGGCACGATGCCCTGTGAAGGGGAGCTGCACGACGACGTGTACCTTTTATAATAATTTTTTTTACACAATTAAATTAATATTTATATTTAGGTGTTTAATATTTACAATAAAATAAATTACTTAATAAATATTATCCATACATATAATAAGACTGTAAAAAGTTGTGTCTGTACATTGGATATTTTTTTGAAAAGAATAATTGTAATGTGTTTTAGGATCGATACTGATGCCAAAACACAAATTTTTGGAATTTTTGTCTGTTTGTGCAAGTATCACGCCATAACTACTGAAGGGATTTTGATGGGAGTTTCACTAGGAGATAGCTGAAATATCCGGACAGCTCATAGGCTATAAGCCATGGCGGTATGTGGTGTGGAAACAAGGATCCAGAGAGGAAGATCTGCCTCCTGATCTCCTCCTTCCTCCTCCTCTACACAAACTAAGTTGCGGGGTACAGCTAGTCATATATAAACATGTAGTTGGCTTGTTGGTTGGCAATAAACATTATTTTTCTTTTCTTTTCAGGAACAACACAAATGCCATAAAACATCAATTTAGCATGAGCATATAATTTTGTAAGAAAATACGATAGAATCTTTAATGATTTTTCTCGAAAATATTTAAAGCTGTTTAGATTCAATAAATATTATACTAATTGATAATAAAATTGTTCTAAGTTTATTGGTGAAAGTTTTTCCATAAGTACTTATTTGTTGCCTATTAAAGCCTGTCTCCTATCAAAGAAAGTAAACCTTATTAAGTTAAATATATTACAAGTATTTTATCCCATCCCAATAGAATTACTTCTGAGGTAGCATCAAAAGGATTCCTTCATGATCTCGTATCCCTTGTGCCTCTTTCCATCTTCCCGAACCCTTCTCCATTCTTCAAATAATACACCTTTTAAAGTTAAGACCACCTTTCGAACAAAAAGCGCAAAGTAAACACATTTGCCAGCTCCCCTTTATATCTGAAAGAACATCTTACTTAGCCAATGCATCGGAATAACCAGGAATGGATCGAGGTAGTATCTATAATGGGGGCTGTTATTTTTTTAATAAAAAGACGTAGAACTTGTAATACTATTTACTTTTTAGAGATAGCGTATTATAATTTGAATTGAGAACACACGAGATTTAAACATAAGAATTATTCGTTCAATAATTTCGTTGATCGACTGATACCTAATTTTAAATTATGATAGGTATTTAGATAACAATGTGTATTTCGTTTCATAATGATATTAAAGTTCTGTAAGTATTAAAGTTACTCGTATTTATTAGAAGTAAACATTATGTTCTATAAATATCAAAATAAATTTAAAGATAAATGATAGATGGGAAGACAGAGTAATAATATATGTTCAACAAAGTTTGTTGAAAGCAAAGCGGAGAGGATTCGCACTAAATTCGCCCTTTCTGGACAATGCCTTAATTCGGCACTGAAAACGTATTGAATAATGGAAGAAATATGATGTCTGAAAATAGGGTAGAGAAAAACGATGTTGTATTCGTGTTGCGTCCACAGACTACGATGTAGGAAGGAATTTACAATTTAGTATGAGGAAATAGGTATTGGAATTTAAACCTTCATAAGTATTCTGATGACAGATAAGAATATTAAGGACCTTCCATGAGCCAACTAGCGCCGCCAATCTTGAAAAAATAATATCTACCAATTTAATCAATTTTATTAAAAAAACTATTTACACAATGTTTATTAGGATGAATATTATTTTTCAATATACAATACATGGCATAATTGCGACAAGCTAAGTTGTAGTTCACAAATGTGCCAAAAACGGCCGTTTTTCGCAATTATGCGAACTACAATTATGATTATAGTGGAAGATATTATTTTTTTAAGATTGGCGGCGCTAGTTGGCTCATGGAAGGCTCTTAATTTAACTATTTACCTAGTTGTGGATAGGCTAAATTAGGCAATTTAGGTATACCAAGGCTAAAGTGATACATAAATAGTTAAGTAATTAGCAATTCCGTCTTCTCTGTAACCGCACATATGTGTTTAGTGTCTTGCTAATCGTTAAGATAGTTTAATTTAAAATACAATGTAAAATCCTTGCCACCAAATGCATAAATACTTGCATCACAATAGATGAGAAATCCAATATCAAAATCGGGGTACTGATAAATGTGAGGTTATTTAACAGACGTTGGTCTTAGATAACGGCTTGTGTAGAATTGGATTAAAGGGGGTACCGATCACAATAATTAATAATACAGGATTTTCCGATATCACAACATTTATATATTTATTTATTTATTTTATTAATGGGCTCGACAGTTCGTCATTTGCCAATGTCATGTTACAGAAAATTCAATATATTCAATAGTCTTCTATCTTCCTCCAGGGGAGTCGCAGTAGCGACTTCACCCTGGGTAGCCGCGTCTTCATGTCTTCATCCAGAGGAGTCGCCGTAGCGTCATCACTCTGGACGAAGCAGCTCGACAGTCACGTTCACTCCCGAGCTTGTAGCGGGAACTCTTGATAAAAGCTTGAAACTTCAGATCTTGCATAAATAATCCACTAACTTCACCGTACTGTCATTCGCGCACATTTTCTGATTAATTTAACGTGATATTAAACACAAAATAGTCCCTGTAGACATTAAAAGGAAAATTATCAAATAATTTCGCAACCGTCGTTTCCCGCCATTTTCAAGAGAACCAACATTTATATACTTTCATTGACAATCAAACTTGACTACGTCAACTTGTTTCTAAAATAGAACACGGCTACTTAAAATTGTGTCATCTATACCTTTTTCTTTATCTATAAAAATATACCTACATTGAAGTCGTGGATAGCTGCTGTGAAAGCGTTTCTTGCAACCCGCAGTAAGGCGAAGACTAATGATCTCTGGGTACTGTCTACAATAACAAATTATGAGGATTTAGACCCATTACAGAAAGGTTCAACGTTGACGGGTGTCTGAGATATGAATGTTTTGGCACTGACGGCTATTCCTAACCAACATTAAGCTTATCGCCATCAACAGTCGCCTATAACGAGACTTAGGCATAAACATATCTAATATCCTGGGTTTATTCCAATATTAAATTCACAGTCTACGACCTCTGATGTAGATTTTGATCTAGGTTCAGAAGATCCAGTTATGTTAGAGTTTGTATTGTAATTTCCATTAGGGACTAGCTATTATAAGAAAATTGTGAGATGTTAACTGTTTGTTTTGGGGTTTGTATTGTACAGTTTCTTTCAAGCTGTTTAATTAGTCAAAGTTTAATTGGTCAAAGTCAAATCTCTTTATAGCAAGTAAGCACGTTGTGTACATTTTTGCACGCCAACATTTTTTGAATTTACATTTACACCACTTAGTACCTACTTAGTATTATTCAATCTACGTTGCGTGATTCTCTGGTATTTTATTATCGAAGATATTCAAATTACCCTGATACGTAGCATTCCAATAAGATAGTCATCATCTTATGAATCCTTCATCTTTGTTGGGTCTTTTACATCAAAATATCTTCCCATTTGAATCCCCTCATCTTCTTTTGAATATACTGTATAGTTCTTCAAACCTTTTAACTAGGCTCTAAATTCTATCTGTAGTGCAAACAGTCATTCCCTTTGTACAAAATGTGGCTTTGGACACATTCGTACAATTTCCACGTTCGTACAATTCTACATTCGTACAATTCCACATTCGTACAATTCCACATTCGTACAATTCCACATCCGTACAATTTCACATTCATACATTAGATTAGTCGATTACATTGCAGAAGCATGGTTAACTATTAAAGAATCCACGAAAGAAACAGAGAAAATAAGATTGTTCATAGAATATTTTGAGAGTCAGTGGATATCCCCAAAAATGGTCCTAATGTTAAGCTGTTACGGCGAACAATACCGTACAACCAACACGCTAGAGGGCTGGCATAAAAAACTAAACCGCGAAATTGGTTCATTAAAGGATTCGTTTCCTTACGTAGTGTCGTTTTTAAAAGAAGAGGCACAACGTAACGATTTTAAAATTTCAAGAGCAATACATAACATAGAGATGAAAAAGAGAAAACCATCACAAAGTGTTAAAAACAAAAAGATTGCTGCAATATTGAATGAATTATTATAAAAAATCACAGTTTTGGAATGCCTAAACAAATTAAGATGTTTATCTTTAATTACACATATAGACAATATTACAGAAGTGAACAGAGATAATGCACACGGAAATAGTACAGATGAATACGGAAATAGTACAGATGAATTACAACGTTTACTAGAAAACGACTAAGTTTCTTGTTAAGAGAAGTGCCTCTTTTGTGTTATTTTAGTTGTTTACTCTTACTTAAAATGACGCTGTACGTAAATAGAAATTATACGAAAGATTATCTATCCTTGGTTAATGCAGACTCACATAGTACCTATTTGTACGAATTTGGAAAACAATTTAGGAAAAATTGTACGAATGTAGAATTGTACGAACGTGGAAATTGTACGAATGTGTCCAAAGCCCAAAATGTAAACAAATATTTTATTTAAAAAAAAATCATACCACATCCATCGTTTTCAATGATTCGAACTTCTGAATCGGAAACCGATACTCTTGCTCACATATTGACTGTCTGCTAATAATGGCCTTCCTGAATCTTGATAACACGCTGTTGTATCTTTTGATGCTTTAGGGAAAATCTGCTACACATTCAGTTGTAATACTGCCCCTAATATTACTTAGTTATTGTATACGGTTTTTGTATGTTGATTGTAGCTATACGGTTGAATGAAGAACTGCTTAGCTAATTAGTGATATACATATTCCAAAGTCGTGAAAACTTTGTCGATATAAAGGAATACCGATTAGCTCCTGGTAATCAAGTCTATACTTTATGTGAGTAATGTAGGTAGGTAATATGATTTCATTCCTATCAGCTTCCTATATTTTCCGCTCCGGTTTTATGTTTTGGATAAAAACAGTTGCAATATTAATCTCAATTCAATTCAAATTCAATTCAAATACACTTTATTGTACATAAAACACAACAATTACAGAAAAAGATTACAGAATAATACAAACATAATGTACAATTTTGGCGGCCTTATCGCTAAAAGCGATCTCTTCCAGGCAACCAACTATTTAGGGAAATTAAGAATTTTAAATAGCGAGAGGTAGAGCTAGAAATCTCAATATATTGGGTGGATTTATCTTGTCTGCATAATCGAAGTTTGAGTGGTAGAGAATACCATATGGAATTTAGTTCAACTGTACAGAAAATAGTTTAGAAAGAATTAATAAATACAACTATAATTATACGAATGCAGCTTTTGGGAATTAAGAAGATTAATCATGTTCTTTACCAATAAGAGTGTACAAGAATACTAAACACTTTTACGAATTGAAAATAATAATAATTTTATTTAGAAACAAAAATTTGTACAGTTTTAACTTAAACCTAGAAACAATGATGACTTATATTTTAAGGAGTGTAGCTAACATTGTAGTCCCCACACTAGGATTCCCTGTGTCGTGGGGACTAGCGTCTTCCCAACAGGTGTTTTTGATTTGTAGACTCGACGGCGCATCAACGGTGACACTACGAAAAAAAACCACTTGTCGTAAGTATTGATAGTGCTATAAGGCGTGACAATTCGTATTACTTGTTGTTAAAACTACAATGGATGTGATGAAACTTCAGAAGAACAATACAAAGACAGTAATGAACACAATTTCCTGCGAAATCATTGTCGTCTGTTTCCTGAAATCAGATGTGAACTGATCGTGACGAAAGATACAAGCCAAAAATGAATACGAATGATATAATTAACAAAGTCTTACAATCTTTGATATTAGTGACAGTTGTAATTTTTGGTGCTACGTATAAAATCAAAGATGATCCAGTACTCAATACAAAAGATTACAGGCCTAGTAAATGGGCAACTAATAGCGCATTGGATATCTGGTATAGAAACAAAAGTATGGTAGATATAATGTTTTCGGAATTTACTGGTATGATGAACAAAATAGTTAGACGACCAGGTAAGATTAGTATTAAGTAGTATTACTATTTTTATGAGAAAGGGTAGACAAGCTATATGATGGTAAGCGGTCATCGTCGCCTAGACTGCAACACAAGAGTCCAATTTAATTTACAGATTTAATCCTGTAACCACTGATTAGACGAAACCGGTAATAAAATATTATAACAAGTAACTGAAACTAGTAAAAAAGTATATTTTAAACATCGTATAGATCCTAGTTTACGTCATCGACGGTACGCTATATCGACGGTACGCTATATCGACGGTACGCTATATCGACGGTACGCTATATCGACGGTACGCTATATCGACGGTACGCTATATCGACGGTACGCTATATCGACGGTACGCTATATCGACGGTACGCTATATCGACGGTACGCTATATCGACGGTACGCTATATCGACGGTACGCTATATCGACGGTACGCTATATCGACGGTACGCTATATCGACGGTACGCTATATCGACGGTACGCTATATCGACGGTACGCTATATCGACGGTACGCTATATCGACGGTACGCTATATCGACGGTACGCTATATCGACGGTACGCTATATCGACGGTACGCTATATCGACGGTACGCTATATCGACGGTACGCTATATCGACGGTACGCTATATCGACGGTACGCTATATCGACGGTACGCTATATCGACGGTACGCTATATCGACGGTACGCTATATCGACGGTACGCTATATCGACGGTACGCTATATCGACGGTACGCTATATCGACGGTACGCTATATCGACGGTACGCTATATCGACGGTACGCTATATCGACGGTACGCTATATCGACGGTACGCTATATCGACGGTACGCTATATCGACGGTACGCTATATCGACGGTACGCTATATCGACGGTACGCTATATCGACGGTACGCTATATCGACGGTACGCTATATCGACGGTACGCTATATCGACGGTACGCTATATCGACGGTACGCTATATCGACGGTACGCTATATCGACGGTACGCTATATCGACGGTACGCTATACCGACAGTACGCTATATCAACAGTACCCTATATCGACAGTACGCTATATCGACAGTACGCTATATCGACAGTACGCTATATCGACAGTACGCTATATCGACAGTACGCTATATCAACAGTACACTATATCGACAGTACGCTATATCGACAGTACGCTATATCGACGGGTCACTGTATCGACAGTAATACAGGTTAGGCTCAATATTGTATTTTCTTTTTGTCGAGAAAATATATAGTTACCTAATTTTTTATCTTGATATTACCTAATGTTATGTTATGATGTTACTAATAAACATCATAATGACTGTAATGACTATTTATTTCTTACAGGTCGCTCCTTTCTACTAACCAAAAATAGCAGCAATAGCAAGGAAAATGTAACAAGGAAAAAATCTAGTAAACTGATACACTACCCAAATATTACAATATCTAATATCGATGATATAAAGAGAATAACTGATATTTTACAGGAAACAAAGGTTTTACTCCAAGATCTAACAAAACTAGTTGACGAAGAAAATCAATAATCAGTAATGTACTTATCAAAAAAACATTAAAATTTTAAGAAAATTAACATGATTATTTTAGAAATAAAATGCAATTAAAGTATTTTATTTGGCGCATTTCATAGAAATAATGATTATTCTAACAATAGATAGATAGATTTCTTTATTTCATTTTTACATAATAAAATACTATACAATAATATAGGTATAGTACATCATGTCAAATATATTTGTAAAAATGATCGTCAGGTAATAATAGAGTAAATAGCTTAGTCAAAATGAATACAAATTAATGTTAGGTATAACATTTAAAAAGTGTTATTAAATTAATAACTTGGCCAATTGGCCATTAGCAATAGAAGTATTGCTAATGGCCAAGATCATAATATTTCTATGTCATCATTACAATAGCGTCTCATCAAAGGTCGCCAAACCTAAAGGTTTGGCGACCTTTGATGAGACGCTATTAAGGAAAACTTAAAACAGCTATGATTTAAAGCCATCAAAGGAATTCAGTACCAAAAATGAACATAATCTGTAACGTAATAGAGACACAGAAGCTGTAACTCCCTTTTCGGCAACTAATAAATAATTTCCGCGTCCCCATCTCTTTGTAGGATAGTCTGATCCTTTGATATTTTAAAAGCCACTTCGTGAGTGTACGTACTCCAACCGCATGATTAGAAGGCAGTTAGGGTGTGGATAGAGGGGCCGAGGGCAGATTGGATATGACGTGTTTTATATTATATGACGATTTGGTAGTATTAGGGTTATTTGAGTTGAACCAACCGCATTGATATAGATGTTGGTTTAAATTTTAACCCATTATATTCCCATTTTTGGGTTCTAGCTATGTCTGTTTTGCTAGATATTTGTTTTATTTATATTTTCTGGGTTAACCTTGACTTATATGCTGTTATTCATAAACCTAGTTAAACTTCACTTTCACACTTCATTAAAAAAGGTTAAGATTGAAGGGGGCCTAAACGGTAGCGTAACTTTAAATCACGTTTATATATACCACTTTACCTAAGTACTCGACACTGACAAAATTACTGTGCTAGTTTCGTTAGAAGCTAAGTAAAGTAAAGTCATAACTTTTTTGAATATAAACTATCGAAGGCGGCGGCCGGCGCGGGCGCCGCGGAAAGCCTCAAGCGGCGCAAATATGCGGCTCTCAGCGAGAGCTACATATTTGCGCCGTTTGGTGTAGAGACCATGGGGCCATAGGGACCAGAGGCGCGGCGACTATTCAAGGAACTGTCGTCGCGCCTCATTGACTCGTCGGGTGACCAAAGGGCTGGCGCTTACCTCGGCCAGTGTATATCGCTGGCTATACAACGAGGTAACGTCGCCAGCCTTTTGGGCACTCTCCCACAGGGTAGCGAATTGGCGTCCATTTTTTTTATAAGTAGTTTTTATTATTATTGTTCATCTATTTTTAAGTAGTTGATTAATATTTTCAAATAAAGATCACTGAACTTAGGACACTCGGAAGCGTATTAAAACTTTAGAATTTTTCGTAATAATTTCTCAATATTTTTCGAAACATTCGTTTTCGGTATTACCTGTAGGTAATAAATTGTCGAAACAGCCAGCAACAAAGTTCTCTATCCGCACATTATGTCGGAACTTCACTTGGCTATTCGTATTTGCGTATTTGTCATAATTGCCACGTATGGTTGATATTCTTGACCAAATATTCGTCTTATTTGTATGTAGGTACGTCAAGTATTTGACAAATACGGCAAACATCCAATAGCGAATACGAATAGCCAAGTGGAGTGCCGCCATTAAATACTAGTTTCGTCAAAGAATTCATTAATGGTCCTCGTTGTGGAGTAAGCCTTATTTGAACTCAGCCTGAGTGGAACGTCAGCGCTTCGAATAGGATTTTTCGTGCAAAACGAGGTCCTTAATGAGCGCACTTGAAAACAAAGCCAGGTACCGGTATATTTTGGCTCGCAGAGTTCGTTGTCTTTGATATTTGAAGCGGACTCTATGGCTCACTGGAACGTTTGCTGGCTTTAAAAGCACTTGTTGTAGAATTAAGTATTTGGAATTTATTTTTGGAATGACCTGATGAATAAAAGTATCGCAAGTCCATTGAACCAACCACTGCGCCACCGAGCTCTCTTTCTGACGTATAAGAGTAAAAATGTCAACAAGGGCTCCATACAAAATATACGTTAGGCTCTCTATATAGAGCGCGGAAAATTTTCCATTCATGATTAAACCCAAAGACATTGAGGCCCGTATTAATAGTCTGAGCTCAAACCCTCAAGAGGAAATTCAGCTGATACACTCTCGTGACGTGATCACCATCTCAAGAATGCCATTTATTAATAAACCAATCTTGAGGGCGTATCACGTGATGTCTTTCTCAAGTGGAAGAACTCGAGTAAAAGTCGCGGTTTGCCTGCAATCAGCAAATACGTTATTAAGTGTGAATTTGACAGTTCTCTTGATTTTTTTTTTCATTTTTAGATTTTTTTTATTACGATAAATAAAGACAAATTTTATTAAAAAAAGCTAAAAAACTTTAGGTATTTAGTAATCTCTTCTAATATTGATCAGTTTTGTTTTGTCATACAAAAATCCATCATGATCCGCTTAGGACGTCATGGTACCAAATTAAAACGATCGAGTATATAGTAACTTAAAAGTTCTCTTGAGAACTGAGTTTTGTTACTCACGTGATACCGATTCCTAAACGCGCACCTAAGTTACGTTTTTCATTTTTCATTTTCATTAATACGGGCCTGAATTAGGTTAGAAAAACAAAACAAAAAACGGAAAAAAATTAGACCAAAATTAAATATACAAAAACTAGCAAGACCATCAGAAGAAGGAACTAAACACATCCTTGCACCAAATGAAGCTATTCGTATACAAGATATCCCTTACTTACAAATCAACCCGACCCCGTACAATGCAATATTACGGACACAATTCATTTCCCGCGAGGTTACATAAGCTTCAGCACTAGTAGGGGAAATCAGTGTCAGATGGTAACCAGTGCAATAGCTTACTTTTATTTTAGTGTTATTGCGGTATCATTCGGGCTGGGACACAGCACCTGCGCTTGATATAGCTAGTGGGTAATACGGACTAGAATTTCAGCAAACATATTCAACGAACAATATCTAATTGCCTTCTGCCATCTAAATACATTGTAATCTCCATATCACTCGTTTATATATCATTGTTGCTTTAACTGTATAATTAAATGAACATATATAAACAAGTAATTATTGTAATTAGGCAAGTATAAAAGTCATTATTAGGAATTGATTATCAAAGAGTAAACTGAGTATAGAATACATACTTACTTTATTTATTTATGAGTTTGTGACATACTTTTTCATATAAAGGAAGCTTCTTTTATATAAATATCGATCATATAACTACTGCGTTATTTGTGGCTGTTATATATTTTTCACGAACTAAAATACGTGCACATGAAGACAGAGAAAAGTAGATACACAGGGGGATTTATTAACGTTGAGATTTTCTCAAAAACTACGGGACATATTTTTTTACTATTATTAGTTTTAACTTTTATCTATTTAACAGTGAAATTATTCTTGCAATAGGTCATGTAGTATTTGAGATAATCTCAATCCTAAAAACTCTCCTGTACATTTTTATCTGTGTTAGACTGTACGACTATTTTAATGTGCTTCTTTCTGAATATAAAATTATCACTAACCATTCTGCACTAAGCACAAAATCGTTTATTATACTTCCGTACGCAAATTCCAATTTGTTAAATATAAAATATTTTTATATTATAGCTTATTTATGAGTGAAATGTCATCTGCGAAACATTTGACATTTCACTAAAGAGGAAACTTGTCGACATGTGTATCTTGCCTATCCTAACCTACGGTGCCCAGACATGGTCATTGACGAACTGGGCGGGCCACGTGTGCCGCATGCAGCCGGACCGATGGGCCCGGACTGTCACAGAATGGGTGCCATCGGACGGTCGCCGACGTCGAGGCAGACCTCGGCGTAGGTGGAGAGACGATATCGTTAGATACAGGGATGGGTGGCTGGAAGAGGCTCAGGACAGGGATGGATGGAAGATGAGGAGGGAGACCTTTGCCCAGCAGTGGGAATTTATAGGTTTACAAAAAAAAAATTAGTGAAATTCCAGCGTACGTCGAACAACAAGACCGTGTGTCAGCACCACAAAGCCGGCTCTCAGCCTGTATGTTTCGCTGCAGCTTTGTTCTACGCACAACAGACATAAACCTAGGATTTTTGCGGCCTCCTTTAATGTAATGTCCTGTGTATTGCCTTCTTTTAGACCGTCAAGTTCTTATTGCTTTGAAGTTTCAAGTTTTATAGTTTCTTTTATTTCAGTTTCAAGATACGAGCAAATAGAGAATAATGATTGTATTTTTAGCGCCTTCTAATAAAATAAGGTAATTCTAAATTGGTTCAGATTGTATTGTTTGATTATCCGGGAAGTTTTAGCGATAATATAATTTTCTTTTACTCGCTTGTTTGCCTTGCAAAGTGGTTTAAATGTAAATTCCCAAAAAAAATATTGACGTGCAAAAATGTACACAACGTGCTTACTTGCAATAAAGAGATTTGACTTTGAATCATAATTATTTTCATCCAGAAACTTTTAAGCACGTACAGTTAAAGACAGAGATAAGTATACAGGGGGCCTCAATAAGCTTGAGATTTTCTCAAAAACTACTGGACCGAATTTAATTATTCTTTTACAGTTACATAGTTTTAACTTTTATCTATCTAACAGTGAAAGAATTTTTGCAATATGTCAAGTAGTTTTTGAGAAAATCTCAACCTTAAAAACTCTCCTGTACACCTTTCTCTGTGTTCCACCGTACTTGCAATAAAGAAACTTGACTTTTTCACTTTGGTACAATATTCCAAAAAAATTCGAAACGGTCGAATTCCAAAAAAAATTCCGTCGGTTAACTTCATTAAAGTCGGATTCAAACTTTGCAAACTCTAAAACTACTTAAATCTATTGCTTTCTTGTGTTTACTGAACCTAGACAGACTCTGATCGGGAATCATCATCATCATCATCAGCCCGTATCAGTCCACTGCTGGACGTAGGCCTCTCCCAAAGCGCGCCAATCAACCCTACTCTCGGTCCTCTGCATCCAGTCCCTGACAGCCATTTTGCGAAGGTCATCCCTCCATCTGGTCGGGGGGCGTCCCACACTACGTTTACCCGTTCGTGGCCTCCATTCGAGAACTCGGCTACCCCATCGGTTATCGGTTCTACGACAGATGTGACCAGCCCACTGCCACTTCAGTTTACTGATTCTATGAGCAATGTCAACCAATTTTGTCTTCTGGCGGATATACTCGTTTCTTATTCTATCTAACAGAGAAATTCCAAGCATAGCTCTTTCCATAGCTCGCTGAGCGACCTTGAATTCTAAATAAATTTGATCGGGAATATAATCCAGGAACTCTTGAATTTGCACTACAGACTAGACTAGAAAGTCTTTAAATATCAAATGTTGTCAAAGTCGTGTTAAAGAACTAAGTTTATGTCCAAAGGACAATACGGCCGGCTGAAGGAAGATTATAAACTTTAGTCACGAAGATTGATCATTGTTGAGGGACTTCAAAGGAGTTATCCCACAGGATGTTTCTTCAGTGAAAATTATGAAGGAATAATTCTCTCTCAATGGAGAAAGCCAATGTATATTTTGTATGGAACAGGTCAAGGTGCCCTTCTCGTTAATTCTATTCTCATATATCAGATAGATATATCTGTTTTTATATGTTCTATACTTCTTTTGAAAATTCAAACAATGGAAAAATATGGTAAAATTATTGGAGGAATCATGCAGGATCTAAAGTTTGGCGCTATGGTCAAGAGTCCCACTACGAGCTCGGGAGTGAACGTGACTATCGAGCTGCTTCGTCCAGAGTGATGACGCTACGACGGCTCCTCTGGATGAGGACAAGAAGACGCGGATACCCAGGGTGACGACGCTACGGCGACCCCCCTGAATGAAGAGAAGACGATATAATATTTTGAATATTTTGTAACATGACATTGACAAATGAAGAACTGTCGAGTCCATTAATAAAATAAATAAATAAGTGAAAGACCGAGAATCGAAAATTTGTCACGCAAGAGCAGTTTCTGCAATGTCAATATAGATAATTCCATCGGCCGTTCCTTGCGTCACTTACTTTCATACGTCAGAAAGATACATCTGTTTTTTATATGTTCGACTTGTATTGAACGAAAAAGCAAGCGAGAGACACAGATGCGAAAATGACAATGCCAGATTCTGCCCCACCATCAACCGCAAGTTGTACATGATAACGAATAAATGTGAAAGTATCTCCGTTTTTTATTAAAATTATTGGTTTAAAATAAAGTTTTGTACAAGTTGCGAGTCGAAAAAAACAGCTTAATTAAGAATTCACAAAATAGTAAGAAATCGAAGCGATTTATTCATTGTTTTTGTTATTCTTCTATAGGAGTTGCGAGAGTAGAAGAAAATGATTATGATTATACAATATGAAACCTGTAATAAGTCCCCAACAAAATGATAGGTACAGCTTAAATGGTCACGTCTTTTGTCACGCAAGAGCGGTTTCTATGGTGTCAACATGGCTAACTCCATTGGCGGTTCCTTGCTTCATGGTGAAAACAATAGCGGTTAGAAGCATTACACGAGACAATACCTCTGTTCTATTGTGAGACAAATATTCAACTACGTTTGTATAGTTAGTGATACTGTTTAACAAGCTTAGGCTTTTAGTTTCAAGAGTAGTCTAGAAAATTAGGTCGTATTTGTTGATAGTCATATTGTTGGTGGTAAATGTAATGGAAAATGCTTTGATATTTAGTTTTAAGTTCACAGCGTATAGATATTGAAGTACGTAACAGAATGCCTACCTATTACTTTGAGCACTTTGAGTGGAGCATCACTGTCAGTGTCAATTATTTTGAGTATGTAGTATTTAAAGCTTTTGAAAATTGCGGGAAACGACGGTTGCGATATTATTTGATAATTTTCCTTTTAATGTCTAGGGAGAGTGGGGTAATTGCGAATACCTAAGCGCGATGGTAAATAATTGTCAAAATATAAAAGTTATAATTATCATTTATTTCTTAAATACTACATTAGTTAGACTACTACAAAATATTAAATCAACTTTGGCGATATGTTAACCCAAACTTAAATTATAATTAAAATTGCAAACCCTTGCTGTTCGCAATTTCCCGACAGACGCGGGGTAAATCCGAACACCCCATGGGGCAAATACGAACTAGGTATTGGTTAACATTTCTTTTTGCAAAAGTCACACACAAAGCCTCTGGATGTGCTAGCGCCGTCGCTACACTTATCGTGTGCCCACAAGCTACAATTGTAGCACATAATCGAATCTTCAATTATAGGGCTCTGTACTTTTCGTATAGAGCCCTATAAAACGTCGAGTGGGGGAAGAGGGTCTACCCATGCCGGGTAAAGAGGATCATATGTTCCTCTTACCCCGTGTCAGGGATAACAAACCATTTTCTAACATGCAATTTAAAATTAGTTTATGTTGATAAACTAATATAGGTAAATTTACGAACAAAAAGGCTTAAAGTCAAATACATTGCCGGGCCACCAATTTTATCCAAAGATGTCGAAGAAACATTGATAAATTCAATAAGTTAAGAACGTTTGTTAAAAAGTTTTGTATTTTTTATATATAATTTAAGTTATATTTAATTTATAGTTATATAATTTAAAGAGGTACCAGAAATTTATAACTATATTTGGCAAAGTTACGGCGCCCCATCTAAATTAATTTACGGCAACAACGAAATTGCATCCAGTGTGGGATGCCAGCAAGGAGACCCGCTCGGTCCAGCAATATTCAGCCTAGTCATCCACCCGATAATTTCCGACCTAAACTCCAAATTCAATCTCTGGTATTTGGATGACGGCTCATTAGGAGGGGAGGCGTCAACAGTACTAAGAGATCTGCAAACAGTCATTGATCGCTTTTCCGAAATCGGCCTAACATTAAATTTTGACAAATGTGAGATATATATTCCAGATCACATACCCACCAATGCCCGTGCCGATATTCTTTCACGTAGTAACTTTCTCACCCCAAACATATCAGTTCGCACCAAAGACTCCCTTACCCTTCTCGGAGCACCCATATTTGACGACGCCATCCCCTCCTTTATAAATTCAAAATTAGACCTTTTTTCACAAACCTCCGATCGTCTTCTAGACATTAAACCCCACTCATCAATTTTCATTCTTCGGCTGTGTTTGTATACTCCAAAATTCATGTATCTACTGCGCTGTTGCCCAGTATGGAAGTTTCCACTGAGCACAGCCTGCGTAGACTCCTCTCTATATATAAGTGTGTCCAAAATTTTAAATATTGCTTTTGATCCCCGCTCTTGGACACAAGCATCCTTTCCGATAAGGTTCGGTGGGCTGGGCATACGGACTACCACTAGCGTGGCGCTCCCGGCTTTCCTTTCCTCTGCATACAGCACGGCCACCCTCGTCAGCGAGATATTAAATCTACCAAACTCGCCTGACTTGTTGGTGACGTGCCTTGCGGAGGCGAGGAGGGCCTGGTGCGCTACGTGCCCGGGGGAAGAGGTTCCTGCCCAAACGAGTGCAGGCAGCCAACGTCTATGGGACCTACCTATTGTGAAACTGGCCCACAGCAACCTTATTGACAACTGCCCCGACGCAACGGACCGAGCGCGACTCCTTGCAGTCTCCGAAAAGGAGTCTGGCCATTGGTTGCACGCACTGCCATGCCCAAGCCTAGGCACTCTGCTCGAACCAGCTCATTTACGTATAGCAGTGTGCCTACGTTTGGGCGGCAGGGTGTGCGAACCGCATAACTGTCGATGCGGTCGAGGTGTGGATCAGCTTGGTCGTCACGGACTGTCATGCACGAGGAGCGCCGGCCGCGGATACAGACATGGAGCCCTGAACGACTTAATCCGCAGGGCTCTCACCACCGCGGCCATACCAGCGACTCTGGAACCACAGGGCCTGTCTAGGGATGACGGCAAAAGGCCGGACGGCGTCACTCTGGTGCCCTGGAGCATGGGACGAACGCTAGTGTGGGACGCCACGTGCGTTGACACGCTGGCTCCGTCCCATGTCCAGGGCACATCCGTGCGGGCCGGCGCCGCCGCCGAGGATGCCCAGACACTCAAGCGCCGCAAATACTCATGCTTGTCACCTGACCACCATGAGTTTGCGGCGCTTGCCGTGGAAACGATGGGCCCGTGGTCCTCTGACACCAAAAAAATAGTACATGCTATCTCGACCAGGCTGATCCACGCCTCCGGCGACCTGAGGGCTGGCGCATACCTCTCGCAAAGGCTTAGCCTGGCCATACAGAGAGGTAATGCAGCCAGCGTCCTCGGCACGATGCTCTGTGGAGGGGAGCTGCACGACGACGTGTACCTTTTGTAATATTCTATTTACCCCATTTTAATTATTTTAAATTTTGTGAATAAATGTATCATATGTTACAATTGAAAGATTTATAGTTTGTTACTAGAACCCAAACAGCTATAATAAAATATTTAAATTTTCTTGTATATATTATTTATATTGTAATTGTTTAAATACAGATAACCTAAAACCACATTTCATAATTTCCGTAGACGATGTTTGTAACCCAAACCATAAAAACGTTGCACCAGGTTCAAATTAGATTGTATTAGCTTATGCTGCCATAGTCGCCTTTGTAGGAATGTTCTAGTCGCATTATTTATGTACATTATGATGACTGTTTCTCTTACCCCAACTTCGGGGTAAGAGGGACAGTCGCCCCAAAGCAAATGGTTTTGTTAATAAAATGTTACTCGCTTTACCTATAAGATACAAATAAAGATCACTTAAAGCTACATTTACGTAGAGTGTATTAAAATAATCTAAACCACAATAAGCAATACCTTGGTATATTTACAGCTCTTTACAATGAAATTAAAATGAAATATACTTACCCCACTTGACCTTACAATAAAGGAATACATAGATACTTAGTTATTTAAAAGGGAAATACCAAATACAACAAATTGTTGGGGTAAATGCGAACGTTCGGAATTCACCCAATCAAAACGTTCGGTTTTGCCCCACACACTAAAAAAACACAATTTAAATTTACTTTTTAGGTTATAAAATAAAATCCGAAAATATGAACACGTCAAATCGTTCTTTGCTTTATAATAAACTTACCTTAATTTAGTCAATAACGTAGTATTTACGTAATGTAAGACACAATCATATGAAGTCATGAAAAAATTACATGATAAACAATGAAAACATAAAAATATACCTACCTAGAACGGCGCGCGCGAGTTCTTCCCTTTGACGTTTGTCCGACACTGTTTGTGAGCCGAGTTGTGATATGAATGAGTGCGAGCTCAGCTGGACCTCTCTATCATACCTAAAGGACTGTGGTCGGATTTACCCCGCGTTCGCAATTACCCATCTCTCCCCTACAGGGGCTATTTTATGTTTAATATCACGTTAATCAGAAAATGTTCGCGAATGACAGTACGGTGAAGTTATTGGATTATTTATGCAAGATCTGAAGTTTCAAGCTTTTATCAAGAGTTCCCGCTACAAGCTCGGGAGTGAACGTGACTGTCGAGCTGCTTCGTCCAGAGTGATGACGCTGCGGCGACTCCCCTGGATAAAGAGAAGACGATATGATATTAAGAATATTCTGTAAAATGATATTGGCAAATGACGATCTGTCGAGTTAATTAATAAAATAAATAGAATAGGGGGCTTCTGAAAATGGTGGTAATGGTGGCTTACAATCAGGTAAGTATATGTTCATCTCTTTCACGAGCCGACCAAGTTTATCTGTCTGATCGGCGTATGAAAGAGATGACACATAGTTTGAGGACCATATTTATCTGCCGTGACCTTCAGGATTATTCGAGTTACGGTGGTTATATTATATATATCGCAGCCCAAATCAGTTGTAAACAAATATGATTGTCTAATTACCTGTTGTGAAGGTACTGATTGATTGAACCTGTTCATCAATGTGAAAATAAAGTGATCCAATCTAATAATGTGAACATAACTGTGCAATAATCACAGAACAGCTTAAAATGTTATTAGGGTAGGGTAAATTTGTTTACAAAATAAGACACATGATTTGGGCTGCGGGACGGTATTTATTTACATGTATAAAATAATTTTGTAAGAAGCCTAATCTGTAAGTTATACTATAAGTTACGTGCAGAATTGAACTATCTGGAAGCCACGAAGACATTAACACTCCCCATATCTCACTAAGAGCTTATAAAACAGTACCACTTTGCACTTCCCGGTAATTGCACTCAGTGTGTGGTCTCAGGAACGGATAATCAAGAAATATTAGTAGAGTAGCAGCCATTATGTCTTCCCTACTGTGTGTTACTTACTCTATAATATACTACTACTAGAGTTTCGCTAGAGGTCTGCGAGGAAATAATGTTGGGACATTTGTCTAAGTTGTATCGGTTACTTCGGATATAGTGAGGGTAGTAAGTCAAGACCTAAGGGTTTACACTTTGGAAGTTTTGCACTAAACGCGAACAAGGATATGTTCTAGTAGAGATTCTGCTACCGTATTCTTCGTCAAATGTGATCGGTAGAATACGATAACAACTGCTTGTCTTAGGCCCGTATTAATAAATCACTTTCAGATCAAAAGTCAATCTTGAAAACGATCTCAAGATGGCGTTCCTATTAATAAATATAACTTAGGTGCACGTTTAGGAATCGGGTATCACGTGAGTAACGCCGTATTAATAAACAAAACTCACTTCTCAAGAGAACTGTCAAACTCACACTTGAGAACGTAGGTATTTGCTGATTGCAGGCGAACCGCGACTTGAGAAAGACATCACGTGATAGCCATCAAGATTGGTTTATTAAGAAATGACATACTTGAGATGGTGATCATGAGGTGGTGTTGAGAGTATACCAGCTTAATTCGTGCTTAAGGGGGGTTGAGCTCAGACTATTAATACGGGCGTTATTTCTTCTATAGTTTAGGGACCAAATATATTATCAGAGTTATTCAGGCCGCCCGTAGGCCTCTGCCGAGCGACAGAAACCGGTACAAACTGCTTAACGTCCTTCCCGAGGCAGGTTGGGGTTCAGATGATAATGTCACCAGTCACCCATAAATGTTGGGCGAGGTCTGAACTTGGATTGGTGAACGCTAGTGACATTGTCATCTGAACTCCTCCTTGCATCGGAAAGCACTTTAAGCAGTTGCTTGTTGTTGTTCGGCAATAGTTGTTAGACCATGTCAGAAGCCTACATACATGCGGGCTGAACAACTCTAACTTGTTTGATAACTTACTTACTTCGCTGGCTTAGCAAACCGAAGTGGGTCTTGGCCTCTGAAACGAGAACACGCCAGTTATTGCGGTTCTGCACCGTATCGCGTCACGTGTGTGCCTGCAGTCGGTCCAGATCCCTCTCGACTTCATCCCTCCAGCGATATCTAGGACGCCCGACCGATCTTCCCAGGTATGCTCTCTTGGCGGCACGATCGTCTCCCAGCCCGTCTGCCAGCGAAGTCAGGCAGCTTTTGTATCGCCGATAATGTTTGGTTCGGAAGATCCTCGATTTCCTGATTTTTTCTCACCCATGTGCTTCCATCCTCCCTTTTCACTGCACCAAGAATCCTTCTAAGAATCTTCCTCTCGGTGACAAGGAGCTTGTTTGATTACTAAACCACACGAAAAAAGGAAGAGAGTTTGGTATGTAGGTAAACTAATACTTAAGGAAATATGCAATGCATTTCAAAATTACAACTTGATAAGACTAATTAACAAAATTGTCATGGTTTTTTTTACAGTATCGTTTGAACTACCATTAAACTCGTACATGAAGCTCCACAATCTATAGAAAAGTTATTGCAGCTCGATGATTTATACAAACCATGAATACAGTCGTAGAACTGCCATTAGACTGCCTATGATTGACATAATTGGACAATTTTCAGAAAATTATTGTTCATTGTTCAAACTGTATTTGAGCACTGAAGCTATGAATACTGAAGTCTACTTCTGAAGTCAACTGGAAAGTTGGCGATAAAATTAGAAATGGTACTTGTAGACGAAACCTGGGTTCTTAATTTTTAATACAGCTCATAGGTGCAGCCGACAGCAGATCAATGGTAACACTTTTTACTTTTGACAGTTCTTATTATTTGCGTCGTAAGACTTGAAATCATACTGCAAGTGTTACCATTGATCTGCTGTCGACTGTACCATTATTAGCTACCTCTAAATATAACATTGTTCGATACATCGACATGACTATTATTGTTCTTACTAACGAATAAAGATACAATTATGATTTACGTTCAAAGTGTATCATTATTTAAATAAATATGTTAGTTACTTCTACAAATTATGCTAGGTTTTCTATATGACTTTTAAATATTTGTACAGATGCTTTTATAGTTGCTAAACCAGGGCGCAAGGTTTTATTCCTACATTCCAAAATTCTTATTTTGTTGTTTCTGTCTTCTGTTATTCGGTTCTTAAACCTTTCTTTATTTTCTCTAAAGTTTTCTTCTAACCTAACACATACTTTCTTTCCTATATACAGTTATAAATCATGAATTATCCTGATTGGCAAATATTACTTACGTACTTCACTCTTCGCAACTTCTGTTTAATATCTAACTTGGGATAGAATCGAAAAGAAAATTATGTGCTCCTATGCTATTTCAGTCCCAAAGTAGGTTATCGATAAGAAAAGTTTTCCACATATTTTCGTACATAATACACATAGTTTCCTACGATAAAGAATTTTGTTGGCTAATTTATAACTTTCTTTGTTGGTTACATAATCTCTGAAAGTTATGGCTACTTTTATCACGCTATTATCGAATTACTTTGAAAGCAGATGAATTTCTGAATACAGCTGTCGTATATGAAAAGGAATGTTGGGCAAAATTTTGATCAGTAGGTCTTCTTTTCTTTCCTCGTATGGTTTAGTGACCAAACCTATTTGTCAAAGTTATTCAGGCCGCCCGTGGCCTAACGACTGCTGTCAAGCGACAACAACCGGGATGCTTTCCGAGCACGGAGGGGCTCAGATGAAAGTGTCACCCATCCAGGTCCTGACCTCGCCCAACGATGCTTAACTTGTACGATCGTTTTCAACGTGTACTCGCAACTGGATTACGAGCCCCTAGGTAATAGCTATAATAAACCGTCACTGTTTCAAATATCACTATCACTTATATTTCTGTCATTATACAAACAAGACATTTTCAACCTGAAGTTTTGTATATTAATTCTTGAAAAGATGGAAGCGGTTGATAAACATCCCAATGGCGCCACAATATTCCAACGAAAAAAACCGTTCCATCCAGTAAATTAGAAAGAATCAGCAAACAACAATATTTCGAGCACAAAATTAATGTTGTTTGCAACAATCCTAACCATTTTAAATCATCCAGAAACAATGCAAAACAACATCAATTCAAATGTGTTTACTGTAGCGTGTTCAACATAAAATCTATCAATCACAAAATCCGTCCGGTTGAAACCGGTTCGATCCGGTCCGATCCAATCCCCCGGTTGTTTATCCAACACTTGTTTACCCAACATCTAGTTTAGATGGGCAAACTTCATTTTGTACCCCACATAGTCAAACGGATGTTTGTACGGGTTGGCGATACTTTAGCCAAATCCTTGATTTGGATGTACATTTACTTGATTTGATTTGCCTAAATCTTAGGTATCTAATGGTCTAGTCAATTAGTAGATGATGTTGGTTTACCTTTTCGGTACCTATTTAGATTTACTCCTTCGACGACCCTTTAGCATTAACCCACAAATCAACCTCAGTGACCACAAGACAATTTAAGACCAACCGACTCATGACCTTCTCATGACATTTATTATTTGTGGGGTTCTTGATATTCAACTTCACTTGATTAAGATCATCACAAAATCTAACAACATCCAAGTAACTTTTAACATTACTTATCTATACATATAATAAGACTGTAAAAAAGTTGTGTCTGCACATTGGATATTTTTTGAAAAGAATAATTGTAATGTGTTTTAGGATCGATACTGATGACAAAACACTAATTTTTGTCTGTTTGTCTGTGACTTTGTGCAAGTATCACGCCATAACTACTGAAGGGATTTTGATGGGAGTTTCACTAGGAGATAGCTGAAATATCCGGACAGCTCATAGGCTATAAGCCATGGCGGTATGTGTTGTGAAAACAAGGATCCATAGAGGAAGATCTGCCTCCTGATCTCCTCCATCCTCTCCATCCTCCTCCTCTACGCAAACGAAGTTGCGGGGTACAGCTAGTATCCTATATAATTGATTATTTAAACCATAATCCCCTCGCAACGAGAGTCTGAAAAAACTTTTTGTCCCACGTATTTACAAAACATGACCCGCCAACCTTTATTCTGACACCACTTATTAGAAAATTTGGGTCGGCCCTCTGTAGTGCTACGGTTACGTGAAATTTTTAGCGAAACAAAAATGTGTAAAACACGAAACAAGTTTGACAACATTACGTACCCATTTGTGGGCATGGGCTGGAATGTTCGTCATTGCTCCATCTGTCTGCTTTTTGCGCTGGATTTAGAGATGAAAACCTGTCCGATTCAGCTCCATTTGTTTCTTTCAGAGTTTGACTTCCACAACATTTTCTTGGGTATTAAAGTGTAAACAAATCTGGAAAGAAAAGCCGTTCCCAATTGCTTAAAATCAAAATCATCTCGCTCCTTACAGATTATACTTACTTTATTATTATTAGTCATCTCTTGTTTACATACTAGTGTTTGAGTAAATTGTCGGCCTTCTTGCCTATCTCTTTTGCTCTACATATTTTTATTGTAACTCAATTTTACAATTGTTAGGACATAAAAGTATTAAAGTGTTTGAAAATTTGCATAATCTTCATCAGACCCAGAATTCTAATACATAATCTATAATTAAACATTTCACTAAATGTAATACATATTAGTAAATCGACGAATGTAACATAAATTATATGTCTAACTTGAAATCAAAGCTACCACAGCATTCTTTATAACAACACCCAAATCAACGTTAGCTACGTATAATGCAAATTCATCGTCAACAGCGCTTTTCAGCTTCATACATCAGGCAACATTGACGTTCGACGAACCTCGAGGGTCGTCCCCATGGAATGACACCATCTCCTTGGCACTCGCAAATTGAAACGGAAGGTGTCCAATAAATTTCGCATTCGCTCTCCCAGGAATTTGGCCGAACAAAGTTCTCTTGTGTATGTGAATATTTTATCCCGGGGTTGTTTTTCGAGTTGACGGGTAGGATAATCGATGCGACACGGCCGATATCTTTTTCGTTGAAATAGTGTCAAATCACAAGGTTCAAAAGGAATATTTTTGAGATACAATGTCAAAGGAATTGGTTTCTTTTATCAAGATTAATTCTCGATAAAAGATACTTAAATAAAAGAATCTCTAGTATCTGGGTCACGTAATGAGGACTAAAAAGTAAAAAATTCTATACCGAAGCCCAAATCAAGTGTCTTATTTTGTAAACAAATATGATCGTCTGATTACTTGCTGTAATGTAAAACTGAAGGAACTCATTGATTGAGCCTGTTCATCATTGTTAAAATAAAGTGATCCGGTCTAATTACCTATTTGAAAATAACTATGCAATAATCACAGAAAAGGTTAAAATGTAAGTAGTTTTTGTTTACAAAATAAGACACTGATTTGGGCTCCGGTATACAACGGATTCTCCAAGAAAAGATCCAGGGCAGAAGAAGGCTAAGTGGAAGAAGAATATTGCTCAGGGATATTACGCCAATGTATTATAAATATTAAAGCGCATCCCATTTTGATGTTTTCAATCAATTTTCCATTTGATATATTCTGAGAGGAATTGAACTAAGTAAGTACATACTTGAGCTGAATTAAGGATTATCAACAATTATTCTTATTTGCGAGTGTCATAATATTTTTTTCAATACCTATGCCTTTAACATATATTTAAAGTAAACCCATTTTGTTTCAGAAGCACTTCACTGCATCCGACCTATTTTGTTTCACATGCTTAATCACAACAACTAAACGCTTTGAAATATTCCTCGTAATTCGCAACTGCACTAATCACTGTACCGAATTTACACTAGCGCTATTCCAAATTAAATATGAGCTTAATACTAAACTATTATATTTATTCAATAAGTTTACAAATTCATAACAAAAACTAAAAATATTAAGTAAATAAATAATAACTATCATTATTCAGGCCCGTATTAATAAATCACTCTCAGCTCAAAAGTCAATCTTGAGAACGACCTCAAGATGGCGTTCCTATTAATAAACGTAACTTAGGTGTGCGTTTAGGAATCGGGTATTACGTGAGTAACGCCGTATTAATAAACAAAACTCAGTTTTCAAGAGAACTGTCAAACTCACACTTGAGAACGTATTTGCTGATTGCTTCCACTTGATAAAGACATCACGTGATATGCTCTCAAGATTGGTTTATTAATAAATGACATACTTACTCGAGATGGTGATCATGTCTTGAGAGTGTATCAGCTGAATTCGCTCTTGGGTTTGAGCTCAGGCTATTAATACGGGCCTAAGTTCGCAAAATATTGTTCTTACGCAGCTGCTGTTGAAAGTAGAACTGAAGAACGATCGTCCAAGTTAGTTTAATTATTTTGTGCAAATTTAAATACTCTCCAGCGTAAATAAATACACAGACATTACTGTGCACGAAACACGCAAAAAGTTCAATTATTGTAATTTCCTTTCGCAATGAAAAACCGACTTAATTTTTCAACGCGTCAGCAGAATTCCAACAATGATTTAATTGCTCTAACTTGACATTAGGAATTGTTAGCCGTGCAACAAATAGCTTTAATTTATTTTACACGGGCCCCTAAAACTGGACTAATTGGTTAGTTGATGGCGATCCATTAATTTCAAAATAATTGAATAGGGCTGATTTAACACCTCTGTGATCGGGTTATTCTCGCTTACACTTTCGTTTCAGCTAAAACCACCCGGGCGTACCCAGGTAGGGGCAGTGGAGGAGGGGGGGGGGGGGGGGGGGGGGCAGCTGCCCTGGATAATGTTGTATCTTATCTAGCTTATAAAATAATCTGTTCTCCCCCTTCCCGGCCCAGAACCTGGGTACGCCCATGGCAAGACCTACCAGCTCCTCTGGCTAAGCTTTGACTTTGACTAGTATAATATAAAGAAAAATGTATGAGATTAACATGCGATTTTTCATTAGCAAGGTTTTGTAAGTATTTTACTAGTCAGAATTTGTTTTATGCATTATGCCATGCTCGGCGAACAAAAAACATGATGAAAAATTTCTAGCCGTGGGCAGGACTTGAACATGCGACCTTGTCATTCCGTGACATAATATCGTGTGTATTTTACTAGTATTAACGATATTAAAAGTCACTTGTCTAAGGGGGCTGATCATTGTTAAGAACGAAATTTACCCACAATTTTCTCAGTATCGTATCATATTTGTGCATTATAGACGGCCAATAAACCTTACAATGAGTAATCCTGTCGCTTAGTTAGTTAGTTATTCATCTTAATTCATCGTTTGCATCTCATCATCTTCTGCTATTTGCAACAAGTAAACGTAATGTCAGTTTCAGTAGAGCGTATATTGGGCCATACATAAAGGTAACACACAACACAGACAAAAAAAGCATTACACTAAAAAAAACATGTTGCCCTGGAACCCATCCCGATAGTCCGCCAAACCCCATACTCATACATTGCACACCTTGTGCAACTGTGACCACCTTAATAAAGAGCAAGACTTGACAAACAAAATGCAAACAGCTGTTTTCAGTTACAAAATGTCTCCGATCTACATGTTGGAGCATAGTAAACCGAAAATACATTAATAAAAAGTTTCAGTAGAAAAACATAGAGCATTTGAGAATAACCTTCACGTAGAGAGGGCTAAACTTCTTCTTAATTTACTCAGTCTTAACCCCTTTTAGTTTTATGGTCTCTCTATAGACTATTGTCTAGATAGAACAGATAGACAAATGGCTTTTGTACTTGATCGGTTTTCTTTAAATTAGCTTGGAAATACCTATAAACAGTTCATTCCAATGTTGTTGATATTGGTCAACGTTGTATTGCAGTGCGCGAAGAAACGTCACCGGCGACGCGGGCGTGGCGCGCTCACCTTGAAAAAGACCGTCGAAATCGGTCGAAACTGTCGGTCTAATTGCCGACTTCAACAATATAGTGAATGATATCCGTTTATATACAGGGTGTATAGTAAAGGGTATATGAAGCTGAAGGAAGAGTGTTCAGTATTGGTAACTGAACAGCTTTTGTTAAATACACACAACATACATTTCGTACCGGTCAGCTGATCGATTTGTATGAGACATTAATTTATTTTTATTTTTTATTCGAAAAGCCGTAGAACAAAAGTTGTTCAGTTACCGATACTGAACACCCTCCCTTCGGCTTCATATACCCTTTACGTTACACCCTGTATAATAAGTTGTATTGCTCTATTGATCGCATGTAGAATGAAGACTACCACAACGGTAGTGTATTTATTTAGCTCTATTAATGGACTTGACAGTTGGTCATTTGCCAATGTTATGTTACAAAGTACATCATAATTATTATTGTATCGTCGGCTACTTTCTTACTCCAGAGAAGTTGTCGGAGAGTCGTTACTCTAGATGAAGGATCTCATTGACTTCCTTTCGTTCTCAAGAGGAGTAGCTGAAGCGCCTTCAATCCTGATTGAAGCAGCTTAGCAGTCACGTTAACTTTTGAGCTTTATCGTTTATGATTTTATGTTGAATACTAATGGATTCCAGACCTCCAGTGAACGTGTAGAAGATTACAGGAATTTTACTATAGGTAAGTATATCTTGGAAAACTTTAGATATCTACCCAACCTTACAATACAGACAGGTACTTTAATGGAGACCTAAGATTATCCTGAAATAATATCAATAGTACCTATATCATAGGTATTTATTCAAATAACTAAAAATATAAACTAACTTACTAAACTTACAATACTAAACTAAAAATAAAAGTACTTACTAAAATATCATCATCATCATCAGTCTATTTATATTGCCCCACTGCTCGGGCACAGACCTTCCCTTACATTGAGGGAGCTGGGGCCATGATCCACCACCCGGGCCCAGTGCGGGTTGGCGGATTTCACATGGCTTAGATTTTTTTCTTCTACGACATGCAGGTTTCATCACGATGTTTTCCTTCACCGTTTTGAGAGCACTCGGTAAATGTACATAAGTTTTTCCGTCGAAAAAACCGAGGATAACTCATTGGTACATGGCTGTCCTGGCTGGGAATCGAACCAGGGACCTCCATATTGCAAGTTCATTGACTCAACCACTGAGCCACCGAGCTCTCTTACTTACTAAAATATAATTAAACTAAAATAAAACTATAGATATTGATATTGTATACTTTATATACTATATCAATAGTAGGTGTTATATTGTCACAATCACAGGCTATCTGTTCCTCACCCAATTTTTGGGACATTAAGTTCTAGAAATAAGCAAGGTGTAAATGTAGGCAACTACTTTTCAAACCGCTTTAACCCTACAAAAGTCCATTAACCTCGACCCACAATTTTAATTAAACACAGTGATTTGAGGTTTTTATAACGGTTATAATTGTTAAACAGTTGTTATACTTTATGACCTCTTTACGAGCGCTTAAAAGCAACTGCTATTATGCTTGATTGCGGTCGTTTCCTGACAATTGTGTTCTTAGTTAAGTGGCGATTTCAGTAATTACTCTTTTCCCTTCTATTTTTGCGAAAAGCTGAGTAACAGGGATGATTGATATTTGGAAATGCAAAGATTTACCCGTTTCACTCAGAAATGACAATGCCAGATTCTGCCCCACCATCAACCCGCATGATGAACAAGATAACGAATAAATGGATTTAATCGATCGATTTTTTTTTCTCCAATTTAATCATTATTATTAAAAAAGCTGTGTACACAATCTATATTAGGATAAATAATAAATAAATAAATAAACGAATAAATTAATATATATAAACGGATATCACTCACTTATATTGTTAAAGTCGGCAATTAGACCGACAGTTTCGAGCGGGCGTGGCGCGCTCACCTTGAAAATTAAATTAAACCCACCAATATACTACAGTGTCTTGTTTATAATACCAAATTAAGTATCACATTCGTTCGTTCCGATTTACAAATGAATGTGACCTATCAGGCGGTGGCCGAAAATCAGTGCTATTTGTATTGCATTAAATGCTGCATTTAGGACTGAGCCACTCTTAGCCTTTTTGCCACAGTGTACAATAGATGCAATGTAATTATTTATGTTAATTTTATGTACGAATCATCATCATCAGTCTATTTATATTGCCCCACTGCTCGGGCACAGACCTTCCCTTACATCGAGGGAGCTGGGGCAATAATCCACCACGCGGGCCCAGTGCGGGTTGGCGGATTTCACATGCCTTAGAATTTTTTTCTTCTTCTACGACATGCAGGTTTAATCACGATGTTTTCCTTCACCGTTTTGAGAGCACTCGGTAAATGTACGTAAGTTTTTCCGTCGAAAAAACCGAGGATAACTCATTGGTAAATGGCTGCCCTAGCTGGGAATCGAACCTGTAGGGTAAGTCCGGGGGAGATGGCCATAGTTTTTTTGGAGAGCCG
Organism: Tachystola acroxantha; assembly: GCA_963506565.1. Classification (NCBI taxonomy): domain Eukaryota; kingdom Metazoa; phylum Arthropoda; class Insecta; order Lepidoptera; family Oecophoridae; genus Tachystola; species Tachystola acroxantha. The sequence continues at coordinate 2,840,830 of OY735874.1, forward strand.
TCAAAATAAAAGTATAGACTTTATTGTATGTATCTTTATTTTAAAATAAACTTTGTACTTCTATATTTTGGATAATTATCACAATAGTAACAAATTGTAGCGAGATGAACCTGAAAACTATTTAAAAAAAAAACCATAGTGGGCCATCTCTCCCTTAGTGTCCGGGTGAGTTGGCCATATGAGTAGGGGAGAGATGACCAGTACTTAATTGTATACTTTGTCATCTACTTTATTGTCGTCTTCGTCTGATACATCACACAAAACCGGTTCGGCATCTTCTTCACTACTGTCAGATATTCTCCTAATTGACTTTCGCTTCCTCGCCGTACTCGGGTTTTTTTTTCCGACTGACTAGGTTCAATTTTACTTTATTTTTTTATTTTTTGGTCTTTCAACCTTTTTTTCTCTCCTACACACCTCCTTGTTTCAATATGTACATCAGATGTCAATAGTTCATACATAATAGAACAACACAATAAAAAATAAAGTGTATCAGGGTTAGATGGACATATGGCCATCATACACCTACTATACATGGCCATCTCTCCTAATTGCCCGGGACAGATGGCCATACCTATAATGTAAACAAGTAGAAACGATTCATATGAAATTTTGAGGTTATAACACGACACCGTTCATGAACTATGCATAAAATACATAAAAACCCTTTATTTTCACAAAATCATATCACCACGACATAAAACATAAACCATGTAAAATGTTTAGTAGTATACGGAAGGATTTTAGAAGGATTTTACTCATTTATCGTATTTTTTTCGCCAAAATATTCCTGTGACGTTGCACTTAGGCACGATGTGAAGCAAACTGAGCGCTAACAGGCGACATCTGGTGATAAGTTTCCGAAATATTTCGGTGGGCCATCTATCCCGTATGGCCATCTCCCCCGGACTTACCCTATATGTACGAATAATGTGGCAAATAAATGATCTTTTATTTTATTTTATATAGAACTTTTTTCAATTCAAGTACCCAGGTCACACGCAGTGTATCATTCGATGAGAGAGGGGCGTTATGTCAACACTTGAACCGATTCCAAACGCACTCAGCCAGGTTTGGCAACGAAGCGGGCGAGCTCATTTCCTGGTGACCTCATTTTGATTGGCACAGCTCGGGATTAGTTGAAAAGTTTTGAAAATATACGACTTGTTAGAGCATTATGTTACTCACAAGATGTAGTAGCCTTTTACGCATAAGCTGAGTTTAGAATTGCAGTAAATCTAGAAGTTGTATTCGTATTATGACAATTTAGGTACTATCTTCAAAGACAGGCAGTAAGCTATTATTATGCAACGTACAGTCGAAGACAGAGATTAGTATACAGGGGACCTCAATAAGGTTGAGATTTTCTCAAAAACTACGGGACCAAAAGACATTGCCACATTTCAATGGAGCTTTGCCCCACCTACAAAACTACGCGACCATTTAAGCTGTACCTATCATTTTGTTGGGGACTTATTACAGGTTTCATATTGCATAATCATAATCAGTATTACTTTCTACTACTCTCGCAACTCCTATAGAAGAACTAGGTGTTGCATGGTGCGCGGGCCGCGCGCGGCCCGCGAGACTGCTTTGTTTTCGTGTTGTAGGCGCCGCAACTAAATAAACATTATCCGGATTGTTCGCTGTGCAAATAATTCGTGCAAGCCATCCACTGATTATATCAAGCACCGCCCGAAAGTTTCAAGTTCAAAACTCTGTGAAAAATATTTATTCGAAAAGAGTTTGCTCCTTTAAAGGAGGGTATTTTTTTATTTTTAAAGCAAGCTACGCTCGAAATGCCCGTATGCCAGAAACTTAAAGAAAGTTTTGAAAAGCCAAACGTTGCTAGCTGTACACAATTTGCATAACTTTGTTCATAATTCGAAAGGCAGGGGCATTTTTCAGCCTTTGGTAGCGTGGGGACGCTCCTGGCTTCGCCCTACGCGTAGCTCGGCCTATGGCATTTTGCGAGGCCGAAGGCCAAGCTCCGCGTAGGGCGAAGCCCGAAGCGTCCCCTTACCGAGCAGAAACAACTCCCCGCCTTCCAAGTAAATTTTGCGAGGCCGAAGGCCGAGCTCCGCGTCGGGCGAAGCCCGAAGCGTCCCCTTACCGAGCAGAAACCACTCTCTTCCTTCCAAGTAACTTTTGCCCCCCGGCGAGGCCGAAGGCCGAGCTCCGCGTAGGGCGAAGCCCGAAGCGTCCCCTTGCCGAACAGAAACAACTCCCCACCCTCCAAGTAACATTTGCGTGGCCGTAGGCCGAGCTCTGCGTAGGGCGAAGCCCGAAGCGTCCCTTGCCGAGCTCCGCGTAGGGCGAAGCCCGAAGCGTCCCCTTGCCGAACAGAAACAACTCCCCACCCTCCAAGTAACATTTGCGTGGCCGTAGGCCTAGCTCTGCGTAGGGCGAAGCCCGAAGCGTCCCTTGCCGAGCTCCGCGTAGGGCGAAGCCCGAAGCGTCCCTTGCCGAACAGAAACAACTCCCCGCCCTCCAAGTAACTTTTGCGAGGCCGTAGGCCGAGCTCCGCGTAGGACGAAGCCCGAAGCGTCCCCTTACCGAGCAGAAACAACTCCCCACCCACCTAGTAACTTTTGCGAGGCCGTAGGCCGAGCTCCGCGTAGGGCGAAGCCCGAAGCGTCCCCTTGCCGAACAGAAACAACTCCCCACCCTCCAAGTAACTTTTGCGAGGCCGTAGGCCGAGCTCCGTTTAGGGCGAAGCCCGAAGCGTCCCCTTACCGAGCAGAAACAACTCCCCACCTTCCAAGTAAATTTTGCGAGGCCGCAGGCCGAGCCGGACCGCGAGGCCGTAGGCCGAGCTCCGCGTAGGGCAAAGCCCGAAGCGTCTCCTTACCGAGCAGAAACAACTCCCCACCTTCCAAGTAACATTTGCGTGGCCGTAGGCCGAGCTCCGCGTAGGGCGAAGCCCGAAGCGTCCCTTGCCGAGCTCCGCGTAGGGCGAAGCCCGAAGCGTCCCTTACCGAGCAGAAACAACTCCCCACCTTCCAAGTAACTTTTGCGAGGCCGAAGGCCGAGCTCCGCGTAGGGCGAAGCCCGAAGCGTCCCCTTACCGAGCAGAAACAACTCCCCACCTTCCAAGTAACTTTTGCGAGAACGAAGGCCGAGCCGGACCGCGAGGCCGTAGGCGAGCTCCGCGTAGGGCGAAACCCGAAGCGTCCCCTTACCGATCAGAAACCACTCTCTTCTTTCCAAGTAACTATTGCGAGGCCGAAGGCCGAGCTCCGCGTAGGGCGAAGCCCTGAGCGTCCCCACGCTACCAAAGGCTGAAAAATGCCCGTATGCCAGAAACTTAAAGAAAGTTTTCAAAAGCCAAACGTTGCTAGCTGTACACAATTTGCATAACTTTGTTCATAATTCGAAAGGCAGGGGCATTTTTCAGCCTTTGGTAGCGTGGGGACGCTCCGGGCTTCGCCCTACGCGGAGCTCGGCCTATGGCATCGCAATAGTTACTTGGAAAGAAGAGAGTGGTTTCTGGTCGGTAAGGCGACGCTTCGGGCTTCGCCCTACGCGGAGCTCGGCCTACGGCCTCGCAAAAGTTACTTGGATGGTGGGGAGTTGTTTCTGCTCGGTAAGGGGACGCTTCGGGCTTCGCCCTACGCGGAGCTCGGCCTTCGGCCTCGCAAAAGTTACTTGGAAGGTGGGGAGTTGTTTCTGCTCAGTAAGGGACGCTTCGGGCTTCGCCCTACGCGGAGCTCGGCTTACGGCCACGCAAATGTTACTTGGAAGGTGGGGAGTTGTTTCTGCTCGGTAAGGAGACGCTTCGGGCTTTGCCCTACGCGGAGCTCGGCCTGCGGCCTCGCAAAATTTACTTGGAAGGTGGGGAGTTGTTTCTGCTCGGTAAGGGGACGCTTCGGGCTTCGCCCTACGCGGAGCTCGGCCTTCGGCTCGCCGGGGGGCAAAAGCTACTTGGAAGGAAGAGAGTGGTTTCTGCTCGGTAAGGGGACGCTTCGGGCTTCGCCCTACGCGGAGCTCGGCCTTCGGCCTCGCAAAATTTACTTGGAAGGCGGGGAGTTGTTTCTGCTCGGTAAGGGGACGCTTCGGGCTTCGCCCTACGCGGAGTTCGGCCTACGGCCTCGCAAAAGTTATTTGGAGGGTGGGGAGTTGTTTCTGTTCGGCAAGGGAACACTTCGGGCTTCGCCCTACGCGGAGCTCGGCCTTCGGCCTCGCCGGGGGGCAAAAGTTACTTGGAGGGTGGGGAGTTGTTTCTGTTCGGCAAGGGGACGCTTCGGGCTTCGCCCTACGCGGAGCTCGGCCTGCGGCCTCGCAAAAGTTACTTGAAAAGTGGGGAGTTGTTCCTGTTCGGCTAGGGGACGCTTTGGGCTTCGCCCTACGCAGAGCTCGGCCTTCGGCCTCGCAAAATTTACTTGGAAGGTGGGGAGTTGTTTCTGCTCGGTAAGGGGACGCTTCGGGCTTCGCCCTACGCGGAGCTCGGCCTACGGCCTCGCAAAAGTTACTTGGAGGGTGGGGAGTTGTTTCTGTTCGGCAAGGGGACGCTTCGGGCTTCGCCCTACGCGGAGCTCGGCCTTCGGCCTCGCTATGGTTACTGTTAGATATTTACCGCACGCTAGTAATCATTTCGTTTCCTATAGGAAAATGTATGGGGAAACTGTAACTTTTTGGAGAAGTCAATATTCTGGCCGCCATTTTGTATTTTAAAATATGTTAAACTTTATAATTAATGTACAGGATAGCATCTAACATGTGGCATTTAAACCGTTACGATAGCCCAACATTTCTTTAACAAAGTTAGCGCCCGAACATGACTCTGACCAAAACTTTCATGCCCCATAACTTCCAGTGTTGCCAGGCGATTGAGATGAAAATGGTCAAATGTCATTTGGGTGAGGTGCCTTCATCGAACTGCATACCCAAATTTGGTTAAAAAGCGCTATTTCCATTTTCCCCATTTTTGGGCTCTGGAGGGTAAATTACCCTAAAAGTTGGGAAACTTTTTTTTTATTGCAACACTATTCATCGAGACCTACAATTGTCCCATACAAGACATTCCACTAAAATGTTGCCATTCACCCGAAAAATAAGATTGAAAATCTTGCCAAATTGTAATGAAAATATTATGGTTGACAGCTCGTCCGCCATTTTGTTTTTCCAAAAATTTACAATTTTCTGGTATACTACATCATATGTGCTACGAAGTGGAATTGGTTGGATATTCCTCATGCGCTCGTGCTAGGCCAGCTAATTCGTCAAAGTTTGGTCTGATATGTCAAAATTTTCAATCGGCTATATTTCCGCCGCCATTTTGTTTTTCTTTTGTTTTTCAATTTCATCACAAAGTAGGTCGACCGTGTGACACGTGTTCCAAATTTGAACGAAATCGGTTGGAAAATGGCGGAGATGGCATCACGTGACCCGCCGCCATTTTGTTTTTTTCACTTCCCTATAGTTTTCCTCTGGTCCAATCACTAAACTATACAACTCCCCCCTACATCACTTTCACCTCCGGGAACTCCTTCAGACTAAACGGGCGTGTCAATCAGTGAGTCAGTGAGTGAGTGAGTGAGTGGTAGTCGAGCTATATATATTAGTAATAACGAAAACAATGAATAAATCGCTTCGATTTCTTACTATTTTCTAAATTCTTAATTAAGCTGTTTTTTTCGAATCGTAACTTGTAAGTACAAAACTTTATTTTAAACCAATAATTTTAATAAAAAACGGAGATATTTATTCGTTATCTTGTACAACTTGCGGTTGATGGTGGGGCAGAATCTGGCATTGTCATTTAATAATTCTTTTACAGTTACATAGCTTGAACTTTTATCTATCAAACAGTGAAAGAATTTTTGCAATAAATCAAGTAGTTTTTGAGAAAATCTCAACCCTAAAAACTCTCCTGTACACCTTTCTCTGTGTTCCACCGTACCTAGTACTATACGGTTTATAAGTTCTTGAGTACGTCATTGTCAGTTATCATTATTTATCCCATTAACGGTTTCTAGTTCATCTTTGCTTAAACTATAAAAACAATTCCTTCATGTATTACTCATCATCATCATCATCATCATCAGCCCGTATCAGTCCACTGCTGGACGTAGGCCTCTCCCAAAGCGCGCCAATCAACCCTACTCTCGGCCCTCTGCATCCAGTCCCTGCCAGCCATTTTGCGAAGGTCATCCCTCCATCTGGTCGGGGGGCGTCCCACACTACGTTTACCCGTTCGTGGCCTCCATTCGAGAACTCGTCTACCCCATCGGTTATCGGTTCTACGACAGATGTGACCAGCCCACTGCCACTTCAGTTTACTGATTCTATGAACAATGTCAACCACTTTTGTCTTCTGGCGGATATACTCGTTTCTTATTCTATCTAACAGAGAAATTCCAAGCATAGCTCTTTCCATAGCTCGCTGAGCGACCTTGAACCTGTGGGCCAGTCTCACCGTCAATGTCCACGTTTCGGCTCCGTAGGTCATCACTGGCAGTTATTACTGATGTCCAATATTTCAGTATTTCTTATTAGTAATATTATCTACAAGTTCTGCAACATTCTACACCCCAATCTTCTATACTTAATATACAGGGTGTAACGTAAAGTGTATATGAAGCCGAAGGGAGGGTGTTCAGTATCGGTAACTGAACAACTTTTGTTCTACGACTTTTCGAATAAAAAATAAAAATAAATTATTGTCTCATACAAATCGATCATCTGAGCGGTACGAAATGTATGAAAAGTCAAAAAATAAAGTCGCGAAAATCGAAAAGTCGTAAAACAAAAATTGTTCAGTTACCGATACTGAACACCCTCCCTTCGGCTTCATATGCCCTTTACGTTATATGTCCATTGATTTTTAGAGGTCGCTAATATTCAACGCTACCTCTCTCTTTTACATTCATACTAAAACTTATGGATTTCAGTCAAATCGCCTCAAAGGATTACTTTTTAAAAACCAACTCTATATCTCGCCAAAAAACCCCTTTAGTAAATGACCCCCTGGCAAAGGAATAGCACCGATACGTTACCAGGATCATCGGAGAGTGGACCGACGCGATAGGACCATAAATTATGAGCCCCGGCCGTGGTCCATTCATATACGACATTAATCAGAGGTCACTACTGGAGATAACTTCGCTTTTACGAGTGGATAGTTTCGTAGTCTCGTGCGTGAAGGAGATTTATAGGCAAATATTTATGGGAAATGTTGGGTTTTTAAATTCTGATACAGTCATGAAAGTTAAATAAGTTACTGGTAAACTAGACTGTGAAAGTTATATGGAAGAAGGCGTTGCAGTAACGAGAAAATTATTTGAAGAAGAAAGAATGGTGCGGTCTCCCAACCATAAGTAATCAACCACCAGGTATGGTGGTGAGAATGCTGATTCTGGAAAGTTAAAGTCAAAAGTCAAATTTCTTTATTGCAAGTAAGCACGTTGAGTACATTTTTGCACGTCAATATATTTTTGGAATTTACATTTACACCACTTTGCAAGGAAAAGGTGCCAACGCTGAGGAGAAAAAGTGGCAAAAAACTCTCAGCAACACATGGATATGGAATATGGATATGTTTGGTTGGATGGCGTCGTTCAATTAACGTGCTAGCTGTTCAATAACACGTCTATTCCAACCAGTTGACTGCGACATATACTTTAGTGGAATTACCCTGCAAGACCCATATTAAAGGTCACCTAGAGCTATCTATACGTTACGTATTTGTATATAGAAAGAAAAGTCCTACGGGAAACACGCCTGAGTTTATGTATGTATAGAAAACGTATTTGGAAAACCAATGTTTACATAAATCTTTAGTAAGGTCATCGTACATACCACTTCGCACATCTATATGATAACGAAACGAGCAATCTGTTTATCCAGTCGCTTATGTTAAACTATATGTTTAGTATGACAGACACACGACCGTTGCGAGGACACCACATGAAATTAGACTGCACCACCTTCAGCACCAATGTCGCTCGTCACTTCCTGAGCAACAGAGTGGTTCAGGCCTGGAACTCAGTTCCAGACGACGTTGTCTCTGCCGTCTCAGTTAACGCATTCAAAAACAAATTGGACAATTATTTAAAAACCATTAATAAGAATAATACCACTAAGTGATAGACTTTACAAACACTGTGAAATGGACATATCAGTGTTGAGCTGCCTGTCCATAATTAAATAATAATAATAATTAGTCTAGTTACATCAACTAACTAATGCTAGGAAGCACACAATGTTTGTTGAAATGTGAACACCAATTTCAGGCCAAAGCGTTACTATTGGCAACTCGTATGGTGAAAATTTCTACTGAATAAATCTTTCTCTGTGTAACATACAACCAGGAGGATACTTATACGAGCCTTAACTGGACACTGCAGTCTGAATAATTCAAATTCAAATTCAAATTCTTTATTGTATTCCGTAAGTTATGGAATTGATGTTAATATAACATTACGGACCCTGTTGGGCACACAATTAGAAGAGAGGAAGGCTAATCGTAGCTATTAAGGCCATTAATAGCATAATATTATTACTTGTCTTTCATTGCAGTATTTTTTTTTTTTTTTGCATTTCGTTATCAATCTATTATTATTTATACCTATTTATTTTGTTATATTTGAATATTTGTTAATTTAGCTATATTAGTATTGTTTTATTTTATTGTATTTTTCTGTATTATTTATTTGATTATTTATTATATAAACATCTGAACAGAATGGGCCTGTCTGACACCACTGCCTGTAGATTCTGCTGCGAACCTGAGGAAACCCCCATGCATGTCCTCTGTGAGTGTGAAGCGCTCATTCACAGCAGAAGCCGAGCCTCGGGTAGACACATGGTGCCACCCAAGGATATCAAGACTCTCTCACCCAAGTGCATTGTACGGTTCCTGACGTTGGCCTTGGGAGCGAGATATAAGAACTCGGTGCGCGGCCACAATAGACCTTTGAGGTCGCAGTGACCCTTGGGCGTGTACCAATGCCGTGATATCAAATAATAATATTAACATACAACCAGTTGAACGTTTTAGTTGTAGGTATCACAGAATACCCCATTTGACTCGTAATAGATTAGGCAATAAATGGAATATTCTTCTTCTTATGGTGCCGTCTTCTTACAAAGGTTGGCGATCATTATGGCCATCTGCACTCTCGACAACGCCACACGGAATAGAGACCTGTTACTCCTGCCGTACCATTGTCGTAAGTTCCTGAGTCATGATATTCTCCGTCTACCTGGCCTTCTTCTGCCCTGGATCTTTCCCTGAAGAATCAGTTGTAGAAGATCGTACTCTTTATTCCTCATTATGTGACCTAGATACTGGAGTTTCCGTTTTTTAATGGTCTGAAGAATCTCCACATCCTTGCCCATTCTCTGGAGCACTGTCTCATTTCGGACTCGCTGTACCCACGAGATCTTAAGCATTCTTCGATGGAATACAAATGAAATGTTAGAAAATTCTATTCCGGGTCGTTTAATATCATGGATCAAACTAAATTTGGGTAGTAAAATCTAAGGGCATCGTCCTCTGAATGTAGTTGCACTAGAGAAGCAAATTCGTAGTCAACTGAAATTGCGCCTACGGTCAGAAAATGTGCAATGTTCATCGACAGGGGATTATAGGTGACCGCTAGTATTGTCATCAAAGCGTCATCGTATGTCGTTCGTTTCATGTCGTTTAGGCCACCCATGAATCAAAACTAAAGTTAATTGGTTGGTTTGACTTGTAATGTAAGGCCTTCATTCCGAGGAGGTACAAAAATGTCGAAACAGACCACCATATTTAAACCTGACACACATTTATTTATTTATTTATTTATTTATTTATTTATTAATGGACTCGAAAGTTCGTCATTTGCCAATGTCATGTTACAGAAAATTCAATATATAATAGTCTTCTATGTTCCCCCAGGGGAGCCGCAGCAGCGTCTTCACCCTGGGTAGCCGCGTCTTCATGTCTTCATCCAGAGGAGACGCCGTAGCGTCATCACTCTGGACAAAGCAGCTCGACAATCGCGTTCACTCCCGAGCTTGTAGCGGGAACTTTTGATAAAAGCTTGAAACCCCAGATCTTGCTCAAATTATCCAACAAATTCACCATACTGTCACTCGCGAACATTTTCTGATTAATTTAACGTGATATTGATCTCAAAATAACCACTGTAGACAATAAAACAAAAATTATCAAATAATTTTGCAACCGTCGTTTCCCGCCATTTTCAAGAGAACCGACACACATTTAACATAACAAAGTATATATAGTCGCTATACTCTTACGTCAACGAACGCTGTATCCTAACCACTACTACCAGTAAAATCCTTGAAAAACGTCAACATTAACTTCGAAACTCGTCTAAAATTGAGTGAGGTAATAAAACAGGACTTGCGAGTTATAATCCACAGGAGGCGATATTGAAGGCTCTCGAAAGGTGAACTTTACTGTCGTTTTACGGCTCGCACAATACTCACTTTCCTTCCGAGTCTCGAATTCCAGTTTATAGGTGGCCCCAATTTCTAAGGGTTTGCGGAAACGTGCACGTCCTTTCACCTATTTCTGTTTGATGTATTATGTATAGGTGGAATTGGATCTAAGTATGGACAAGTTTCTGGACTTATGTATTTTAAATGAATGGTAAACTATAGCATGTTTATTATACATAATTATATTATGCTTAGTTATCTAAATCTATGAAAACTGTGTCATTAGACAATGAAGCATTAATCTACAACTAATCAATAAGGGTTACATACATGATGCTCCTTTTATTTCTCCGAAAATTTCCAAGAGGTTTTTTTTCATTAGATTACATTTTTTTTAATAAAACTAGTTAAAGAAAACCTTTTTGCAAATTAATATCTTCATTATGTTATACCGGGTTTAGTGTGGTATTCGATTATCCACAACTTGTCAGCTACCTTGAGTGGATCGAATGCATGTCACAGAACGCCGACGACGTCGGGACGAAGGACCAGTTCAACAACTACGTAAATGGAATGACAAGAGGATGCACATGACAGGCACCATTGGATTCCTTTGGTGATTCTGAAGGGGAGACCTTTGCTCAGGGTTATAAAAAGGTAAGACTAATACCACTGAATTGAAATGAAACAAAGTATTTATCGAAACATGGTCAATATCGGCTCGAAATTATTTACACAATTTATTAAGTATAGATTCTTTACGATCAGCAAATTCCTTAATAGGTACAGTACAAACTTTATATATTTTGTTACAAATTTGCTTAAAAATTATTATATATAAACGGATATCACTCACTTATATTGTTAAAGTCGGCAATTAGACCGACAGTTTCGACCGATTTCGACGGTCTTTTTCAAGGTGAGCGCGCCACGCCCACGTCGCCGTTGACGTTTCTTCGCGCACTGCGGATGAGCGCCCTCTGTGCGCGCTCCGAGATAACTTGTCCCGCCGCCGACGAAAAAGACCTTGAAAAAGACCGTCGAAATCGGTCGAAACTGTCGGTCTAATTGCCGACTTTAACAATATAAGTGAGTGATATCCGTTTATATATAATAATTTGTAGTAATGGCTCACTATAGTTTTAATTCCAAAATTTGCTTAAATAAGTTTTTTTAATTAAATTTAAAGCACATTGGACATAATACCTAGTGTTTGGTAACTTATTGAAAAATGTTTATCACCACACAGTGAGAGTTGAAAATTGTTTGTGTGAGAATTCGTAGTAATCATCAACTCGAGCTAGTATTTTGTGTAAATTATTTCGCATATTTACTGTCCCGGGGACAATAAAACTGTGTCAGCGCGGACGTGTGCCAAATTTTCGGCAAAAATTCTGCCTATCCGCAGAAAATACTGCTTTTAGTGCGAAATTTCTGCTTGTGGGCGAAAACTCTGCGTATAATGTGATGTTACATCAGCATTCGTGTGAATTATAGTGTTTGCTGTTAATTTGGTTTAGGTCGTATATTGCTGTTTTGAAATATCATTCTTCATGTGGTGCATAAAGAATGTTAAAATAATGAATGTGAGAATATTTAATTTTGACTCGAAATTCATTTGAACTTGAATCAAAATGGGAAATGACGAAAACCCCCTTAAAGTAAGCTTATTAAGGACGTCATGGTACGAAATAACAAAGTATTATTGAAGTAATCTTGCTATAAGACTTCATGGTAAGGGGCCCCCATTTTGATTATAATTCTATTATAATCAAAATTTATATACACCAAAGTATTATTCCTCATAGATTATTTTATACTATTGTATGGTATCATATCCTTATCTATTCACTACACCAATCGTTCCACGTTCCATTGAGTTGGGCATGTAGTTGTAGGCTTATATGGACAAAAATATTGATGTCCCTCATACCCTGTGGTTTTTTTCAGTGGCAAGTTACGTTTCGTTCATATTCGCACTGAAACATTATCATCCAGTTTCCGGATGAGCTGGCAACACAAATATGTGCGACGACGGGCTTTTAATTTTTAAAGACTGCGTATTTTTATTGTAGTCAGTTTTTATGTTTTGTCTGCTGAATTTTAAATGTATTCATCGTAAGAGGAAACAATACTTTTCTTTTTCATGAATAATAGCTATTTTAAGCCGTAACCAAAGGAGACCTAGTAGCTATATTATATCTGACGATGATTTTTATGCGTTCAGGTTCAATTCAGTTCAATTCTGGCCTCAATAAGCTTGAGAAAAGAACTACTTGATCGATTTAAAAAAAACTGTCTAGCTAGTTATATAATATAGAGCATACTATTTTTTTTTAATTCTTCAAATTATCAAATAATTTTAAAACCGTCGCGTCGTTTCCCGCCATTTTCAAAAGCCATCCTAAATAAAATCTTAAAATATTAAGGGCCTTCCATGAGCCACCTAGCGCCACCACTCTTGAAAAAATAATATCTTACAATATAATAAATTTTATTAAAAAAGCTATTTCGAAAAATAATTTTGCAACCGTCGCGTCGTTTCAAGCCAATAAAATCCTAGAATAAACTAAGTTTATACGAAGCGCCATCTAAACAACAGATCAGATACTAAAACCTCGGCTCTATCGCTTCACAGTCTCTTTGTGATGGTTGCTGGTTCGCAATTTCTCTAGGACGTACAAACTTCGTTGTATTGAGAACGTAAGTCCGTACAGTTAATTATACAACCCTCCGATAGATGGCATGAATATGATAACAATACTGAAATTATGTATCAGTCCCAGAATGTCCTTTATCAGAAAATGGTCCTTGGACCATTTGGACCATTTCTGATTTCACGGCTTGCGTTCTGCGATCAGTTGAAACGCATGCACCGGCTTATTTTCTGGGCATTTTAATGCCAGTAGGTAGCCATCTGAGGCCTGCGATCTACGTCCAGTAGGTAACGACGGCAGAAAATGAGGCGGGGCATGCGTTTCAATTGATCGCAGAACGCAAGCCGCGGCTAGTTCGCGCCAGTGGTGTGTGGAAGGCTATCCAAAATTGTCATACTCCCAAAATGTTATTTTATTGTAAACTTAAATACCTATATCCTTATGTACTGTCAAGTGTCACATTAGTTTATCATACTGTGGAAAAGGGCAAGATTAACAATGAACTTAGTTAACGCTACGGTGATAATACATATTTAATAGTTTACACATTTAAACTGTAACGAATTGAATATGTACGTCCAAATATTGACAGATTAGGGTTGACACCGCTGAGTTTCTATCTGACAACCGATATCGTACTACATCAATAAGAGTCTTCGAGTGAATGACAGAAATGGCCTCTCGTTTTCTATACATACTGGTAGAGACAAAATACGATGCTTTGGAAATGTGAAATTGAGAAGTAAGAACCTATAATTCAACATAATAATTTATTGTGTAGCACACAATAAAATATTATCCACGCCGCATACCTATACTGAAAACTATATAACAAAAATCATTTATTCATAACCCTTTTCAATGACATAATAATCAGGAATACCTGCAATTGGTAGTACGAAGTTCAAAATGTGTAGAAAACGCCATCTTGCATGTTCACGATTTATGCAAAGTTGTTAGGTTCATAAACCAGGTAATGCCTATAAAATATTATTGTAATTTATTATAATTTAATAGCCTTCCTGACGGATTCATCGATTTGACATAATTTATAAATTTTATTTCCATTTTTAATTTATATTCATCTTTTATTTATTTATTATTTATTTATTTATTTAAAGTTTACAAATACAGGTTACCCCTAATTAGATTGTAAACAAAATTTTACCTATTTTTACATAAAAAACACTTTACATTCTACTTATAAAGATAAAATTAAACAAATCACAGGAAACATAAAAACAAAACAAACAAAAAACTTTTTTTTATGGCTCAGATAAGTAGGTAGCGCAAGTTTTATGGCATTTGTATTGACATTACGATAAATTACCAACCATTCTCAATGAAATTTTTGTATGCTCTAGGTGGGCAAGATTCGGAGAAACTTATAACATTATCAAGATCTCATTGTAACCCGTCTCTATAAATAAATATATTTGAATTTGAAAATGTTGCCAGAAAATGTCACGATTTGTCATAAAATATGATCGGGTACCGAGGCGAGTGACACCCCTACGGTTTGAGTATTTATTTGCTTAAGTGGTATCATAGCATCACATGATCACTCACGAGGATGGAGCCACGGGATCCCAATAAAGGGGACACGTCAACTGCATTAATTGGCTGCGCTGAATGTCATGGTTTGTTTGTGATTGGACCTTAACTGCTCACATATATAGGTCATTGACATTTTAGAATCTTATGTTGTTGAATAAGATTCTGGGATCCGGCTCGAAGGACCGGAAATATTTTGTTTTCATTGTTTTGAAAACTTATTAGGATCCGCTCATACTTTAAATTATCCGCTATTATCGGTGGCTGTTACATTTAAACCCTAAATACTTTTTTTAAGGAACATAATTGCCATCGACAGTGATTGATGGGCAGCTAAGTTTTTTCTACCATGTACACAGAAACAAATTAATATTGTAGAAAATACGTTGTCCAAATTGAAGATGTTTTAAAACGGGCCAAGTGCGAGCTACTGCAAATCGTCGAGCATTGAAGACATCGATGAATGTGAAGGATATAATAATGGTGTTTCAGGATTGCAGCAGATAGGAAGTGAAAAGGTTTTCATAAAACTTAACGGAAGAGGTTAGGTTATCAATGAGTAAACTAAGTGTAAGTAGGTAATGATTATTTTAGACTAAAATAATTATAATATTAAAGTTAAAAAAGTTACAAATTGAAAAAAAAAATTGTTTGCAAATTATATAATTTGGAAACTATTAATTTTGTTGTCGAATTTAAAAATATATATTTTAAGAATTTTCGCCTCCGATAATATTTCTTGAGCGAGTTTATACTTGTAATTTATCACTGCTTATATTTTCCTACTATTATCACTGGCCTGGTTTAATGAAATTTCTTTTGCATACTATAATATTCTCTTTTTTTCTGGTGTCAAGTTGAGGTTTATTAACAAAGTAAAGTGAACAATAATAATAAAAAAATCTCTTAATTTTCCTTATAATCAATATTACACAACCAGGAGTTTATTCTGATAAAAGGCTTAGTCACTAGACGGAGATGATGTTACTATTATATCAATCAAGATTCATCAGGATCATTCGGCAGCCTGCAAGCATTAAGCTTTCCTGGTTTCAGTAGCAAGTTATATTCCGATTCGTCTATACACGAATAGTCACTGTTACATCTAAAAATACAATGAACATTGTACAATTGAGCTTAAAAATAATTCGGGTTTTCTCAAACCACTATATTAGCTCTTCATTCACACATATCTGTGAAAAAATATGGATTTTACAATATCTAAATAAACATCAAGACATCTCTTTACACCTGCCACAATTGATTATGAACATAAAGAACTGCTTGTTTATTGATGAAATTAGAGTGTGTTTGTTGAGTAAATATTGATATACTTGAAGTTCTGAAATACAAGTTTAGTTACAGTTTAGGTTCAGCACTGCTTACACGGCAGTTGAACTAATTTTTAGTTATCAAGGCTGGGTAAGTATTCGATTTAAAAAAAAATATTTTTTTAAAAACCTAAGTAAATTGAAGATTCAATGACGTTATATGACATGTGAAATTAATTAACTAGATATTAATTCATAGATCAAGTTGTAGTTTACCCTGTGTAGGAAATAGGAATTATCTTGGTCTATGAATTACATTTTTTTAATTGTGAACTTTACAATTAATGCATCATCTACGCAACACGACGACATAATGTAGGTACTATAATATTACCATCACATTGATTTATTTTCATTAAACACAAATAATTTGTAAAATAACATTGTTACACTAGCAACTAAGCAACATGTTCTTCCCACAATGATGACAATTACGGTTAAGGGCCTTCCATGAGCCAACTAGCGCCGCCAATCTAAAAAAAATAATATCTTCCAATTTAATCAATTTCATTCAAAAAAGCTATGTACCTAATGTTTACGATAAATACTATTTTTTAAATGCTTATTTATAACGTGATTCAATGTCGGTAAGTTGTAGTTCGCATAATTGCGAAATACAGCCTTTTTAGCACATTTGAGAATTACAACTTTGCTTGTCGCAATTATGCCATGTATTGTATATTAAAAAATAGTGTTTATCCTAATAAAGATTGTGTACATAGCTTTTTTAATAAAAATTAATAATTTGTAAGATATTATTTTTTTAAGATTGGCTAGTTGGCTCATGGAAGGCCATTAGTAATTTTCTCTGGTTAGCGTCAACCATGAAGAAGTGATACTGCCGCAACGAAACAGAGTTCATTCCTTTATTGCTTGACCACCATTTTCTCCTTCTTATCGTCAACCAACTGCAGTTTATTTACTATTCAATTTATCTTATGTTGCGTAGGTACCTTTCCAATTAAATTGTTCTGAATTATGAGGTCTTCATATGAATAAATGAAGTCGATGTTTACAATTGAACTCAGTATAATTGGTAGCGTCCGCGATTCAGTTAGCACACGCTGTGCGCACGCGTCGGGAGTTATAAAAATACCGCAACAAAAATGGACAATACTAAAAGGTGACTATAGAATTTCCGCACAATTTTTGTAATATGAAATCAGAATATGCACAATCACAATTTGGTAATAAGAACCGTTTGTTGACCAATTAAAAGCAATTGGAATAAAATTAAATAAAGATATAATGTACGGAGTGTTGATCTAGAATGCATATGCAAAAAAAACGATAATAAAACAAATACGAAACCTCATCTACTTCTAATTCACGATCTATTATAATACTATCACCGGCATTACTCTTGCCAGATCCTGAGAGAATTATGTCAGGACTTTCGTCGTGTTTTCTATTTTTCAATTTTACTGGAACTTCGCTGTAGTTATACGTACTCCATCGTCATAGTCGCTAATGATGCCGTTATGGTGTTATTAGTTATAATTGGGCTAAGTATTCATATCCCAAGTTCTTCTCGACTATGTCCCTCTGTCTCAGGAAGCCTTCTGCCAATTTTGTCGTCATAATTGAGCCCTGTGCGTATGTAGCACGTAGCTCCACGTTCTTCCTTTGGGTAGTCTGTCTCTAAGTGCCAGGGTTTACCGCTTTCTCTGACCCATCTGCCTTTTCTGCTTCTCCACTTTAATTCTTCCACTTTTTCTGCTCTTACTCATGTTACATCCCATGGACCTTTTAGATGCACTATCCCAGGTATTCAATTTCACGTTTCTTTATATTATGTGCTGTTTAATAGTGTCGTTGTAGCATTTACTTTACTTTTACATATAGTATCCTAATCATATCTCTGTACTTCCAGTCCCTCATTAATAAGATCATCTACATCTACCAATATTATAACGGAGTAGGTATCAATTTATACAAGTGCTCTACCAAAATGTTTACCATTATGCTTTTTTACTATTTTTTGTTTTGCTTATCTCGGCCTTCATCAACATTGCCAAAAAAATATGTCCTCCAATCATCTCATCTGGTTTCCATCATTGCATTGTATCTACTTGTGATTCCGTCATTTGAAATCATGTCTGCAAGTATCTTTAAATCATATTGTGTACAATATTAATCATAGTGGTCATATGACCATTAACCACCTATTTAAACATTGAACTACTTGTTTGTTCAGATGTATGGCTTTAAATATAGCTGCTTATATCGCTAAAGAGCAATTTTGTCTGATTTTCAATAAAAGTGTGTCGTGTTGCTGTGTGTTCCTATTGTGGAAAAAATTTAAAAGTTAATTTGTAAAAGAATACAAATCAAAATTCTATATTTTTGAAGGGGTATTTATTTATTTAAAATTAGGAAATAATATTTACAAATAAAAACAAATTAAAACTAAACTACCTAAACCTACCTAACATGTAAAAATTATAAATAAAAAACCTGCGCCAAGTCCCCCACAATTGGCAATGTGCCCAAAAGGCTGGCGTCCCCCACAATTTATATTTTTTAGAAGAAACAATGTAAATTGTGTAACTATTTTATCTTTTATATAACTTAACGTTTGTCTGCTGGTAGTTGATAATCGCCAAACGTAAATTGATGCGGTTGACAATAATTAGTACAAACTCGTTGCAGGAGAAATTTCACTGAATGATAATTAAAAAACAGTATTTGTCAATAATTAGGCCAATACAACTTTTCAACGGGGTTTTCTTTTCGGCTACCATCAACCTTATCGTAGAAATAAGGCTGCAATTAAAACCGTTCAGAAGACATTTAACTATTCTTGCGGCCGGCGCGGCGCCGCGGAAGGTCTCATGCGGCTCTCAGCGGTACATATTTGCGCCGTTTGGTGTAGAGACCATGGGGCCATGGGGACCAGAGGCGCGGCGACTGTTCAAAGAACTGTCGTCGCGCCTCATTGACTCGTCGGGTGACCAAAGGGCTGGCGCTTACCTCGTCCAACGTATATCGCTGGCTATACAACGAGGTAACGTCGCCAGCCTTTTGGGCACTCTTCCGCAGGGCAGCGATTTGGCCCCAATTTTTTTATTTATAAGTAGATATATATTTATTTGTTTTTTTTATTATTATTTTGTACATAGTTTTAACTTTAATTACTTGAATATTATAGTTAGTTTGGAAATAAAAGTATTTTACTATTCTTTTATTGTGGACAATTTAACATTTCCAGTTACGCAAGATTGGAATGACAGCGATTAGAGAATATCCGTTCGACTTCAGCGACTTGAAGCGCCAAGAAAGTGTAGGTGACTCTCATCGAATATCCAAGGAAATCTCAAAAACCAATGAATCACATTCAAAATCCAATGAACGAAATTCAAAGTCTCATGACCAAAACTCCAGATTACGTGAACACATTTATAGGTTACATGAGCAAATACTAAACAACAATATGGCGACTACAACAAATCTAGAATTGCCACCGACATCGATACTGTGTAATATACTCGATGGTGACAATAGAAAAATATCGAGAGAAAGAAAGGTATCGAATATTGAGAGAAAAGTTTCAATAATGGCCAATGAACAGGATAAGGAGAAGCTTGCAAATTCTGAAAGGTAAGAAATTGACTGATATTCATTAAACATTTGGATGAATAATAGGTACTCATAATACTCATTTATTACACCTTAGTGCTCCCGCACACGGGCCACCGGCCACAAAACGCCGCCACTGGCATATTTCCTAATATTTTCATACATTTTATATGGACTCGCCGCACACGGTTGTCGCCGGTGGCGGCCACACGCTACAAGCTTCTAGCTTCTCGTGGCGGCGTTTGTGGCTGTCGCGTGTGGCCCGTGTGCGGCGACACTTAGGTACTCTATGGAACACAATACTATTAATACGTCAATATTATTAATACTTAATTTAATTTATTACATTAATATAGAATCAAGAAACAAAGGCTAGCTGGATAAACAAAAGTAAAAATAGGTACAAAAAAGCAGACCATCGTCAATAATGAACAAACTCTTAGCAGCTGTAAAGAGGTGTTGTCAATCAATCATAACTTTACACAGAAACGTTACACAATATAAGCACTTAATTAAGCAAAGAACAATATGAAATCAAAATTGAATTTCACTGTAATAGTAATTTAATATTTAGTTTCATCGTTTCCATATTCGTTTAACTAGAGCTTACTGATGCATCTATAAAGTTAATAATTCTAATCGAGGCGCTTAGCTCACAATCGATGTAGCATAATATGAGTGACAGGTTGCAATTAGGATTAGATTATATTAGCGGTCTGGCTGGACAAAATCACTGGGTTTATCAAAACAAAATCATTATTTATTTCGGGTTTAAATACTAACGCTCGCCAATTCTTCAAAGAATTGTCGAGTCGTCTGGTCGACGTCACGGGTGACAACAGAGCGGGTGCGTACCTCGGCCAACGAATAAGTTTGGCCATACAAAGGGGTAACGCAGCCGCTCTCTTGGGCACCCTGCCGCATGGGAGCGACTTGGACGCGGTGTTCTACCTGTGACTGGTAGAGGCCACTCACAGGTGGAATATCGCGTCCAAGTAGGTACTTTTTTAGAATTTTATTTTTTAAGTATTTTATTTTTCCATTTTTATATAATTTTTTTGTTTGTTTATGTAAATATGTTATTAGTTTGTTGTAAATAAATAAATAGTTATTACTAACTCGGGTAATCATTTGACCCGATCGTAGCTCATTATCAGAAATAAATAGGTTGGATACATAATATGAAATCATTATTTTCTATGTATTTTTTGTATCCAGTCTATAATAGTTTGTGTGTCTTCAGTACATAGATAAATACAATCAGTAACAAAACCGACCAAACTAGCTGTTTTCCTTCCGATCTCCGAACGAGCAATGAGTAATGTCCTCAATATATTGCTTTAAACCTTTCACTTACGTCTCATACATACATCATAATATACGTAACTGTTATAGTAGTTCATCTTATTCATCACGTGACGGACTTGTGAAAGGCAACATGAACTGAACCAATCGTAAAAGACCTCTAATAAGTCATTGTGGGGTATCTTTCTGGCGCAAATACACTCATGCATATTTCTTATAAGATAATTCGTAATATTCTGTGATCCTGACGGCAAATCTTTTTCTTCCATATTTATCAATCTCTTTATAGGTAGGTAGGTTAGGTACTAGATTTTACTATTATCACCAATTGATTTGACCAGATGCGACGAATCGGTAGTATTATTAAAGAACGATAAACAAGAAGTCAAAAAGTCAATAGTGAAATCTCTTTATTGCAAGTGAGCACGTTGTGTACAATTTTGCACGTCAACATATTTTTTTGAATTTACATTTACACCATCATAATTATCATTTATTTATTAAAAATATTCTATATGTTTCATTTCATTATTTTTTACCACCTGATGGTATCTAAGTACTGTCTCCATCACCCGTAAACCACTTCAGTTGCAATTTATTGTAAGTCTTTAATATTAGGTAGTCTTCATTCATTCATCCTGTTGCCGTTTCTTTTATTCATTCACTCTAATCCTGTAAAAAAACAAAAGCTGATATTCCAAACTCTAACGATGCTATAGCTCATGATTTACTGGTTGCTTGCCTACCAACTACACCACTGTTATACTCGTATGTATACCGGTATTATAATAGCTATAGTTTGTCTCTGTCACGTGCTTTTTATCAACAAAGCTATCAGTAAGCTTTAATAAATTGCCTCGTACAATTGACTAGATATTGTCGTCTGTTGTAAGTATATTCTTATCAACTAAATCATCAGCTTTACCCATTAAGGGTTTAGTAATGTGTTTAACTATCTGGTTTGTTACGAAACATCAGGATCATTTATTACGTGTGATCAATCAACATCATACTTATTTACATTTAATTACTTACATATCCTTAGATTTACACATAACATTCCTTAGCAAGGTTGGATTTATACCTTGTATCGTTGCCTTCCGTTCAAGTTCGATCAAGAATTTGTTACAAACATTGGGCTAATGAAATAGTTATATGTAGGTATAGACGGAAAACGTGATCCTATTAGGGTTCATGTTTTCCTTTTGAAGATGAAACCATAAAGACCAATAGATGATGTAATATTGCTCTACAATTTTTAAATTTAAACCTATATAATTTTATTTGCTGCAACTAATGTTTAATTCTTATTTTCAATAACTTTTGATAGCAAATGTCGATCAAATGGCCTAGTAAAGTGACGTGATTGACATAATTTCCTAACGATTAAGCAAATGATGGTGGCACGAGCAATCGTATGGGGTTAATCCTACTAAGCTTTTAAAAAAAGTCACATCGACCTGGCTACGGGGGCAGGTTGAGATAATATTTCATTTTATTTCAACATCCTTAAACCATCAGATTCGCGAACCTCGATCATGACACGCATTTGCGCTAAGCATTCGATGTCTAAATTTAGATAAAACCAGCTATTAAGTTCACATATTTGAAAGTCATACATGAACTTGATCAATGCTGCAACCACAACCTTCCGTCGCTAAAACAAATTGCAAAGCGGAAAAATTTACTGCGGAACAGCGTTTGCTACAAACTCGATATACCTAGTATGTATTGATAGATACATATAAGATTAAATAAAAACCGGCCAAGTTGTATGAGAAGTCTCATGGCTTTAACCATCGGCTACTTTTAAGTATGTTTATCGTTACAAAACCTGATTTATACTAATGTCAACGACCATAGTCCAATGTCTATGGCGTTAGATATACAATTGTGTAAAGACGAGCATCAAACCTAACCTAACCTCACCCTAAGGGTGCCTTTCCACCAGAGATATGCTATGCTACTTGCTATGGATGCGTTTGATATCCACCAATCATATTCATTCAGCCAGAGCTATGCTATGTGGACCAATGAATATTATTGGTCCACATAGCACATCAAACGCATCCATAGCAAGTAGCATAGCACATCTCTGGTGGAAAGGCACCCTAAGCCTGTAGTAGCCTCGTGTAGCTTCCAGACCACCACCAATGATACAGATTTTAGACAACGACCCATAATCATCAAAGTAAAACCAAACAGACCCACTGAACCGGCTCCATTTCAATAAAACCGTTGGCGCCATCGCGGTCTCATTTAGTTTACAGAGACTCGTCACAGAAACTTTACGCAGGAGGCTTTGCAGTTAAGCATTTTTTACTCCTCGGTCGTTGACCTGCCGGCCGGCGAAACTGAAAGCTCTAGTCACGTGCCAGGGGTGAAGGGTGGAGAAGCGGGGGCGGTGCACAGAGGACCTAGCATTCAAAACCTTCTCTTGAAACATGTTCACTTGCCAGTGCCTTGGTGCAACGCGCTGTATGCCCATGCGCACGTAATTTAGAGATCTGTGATTAATAAATTTTTAATAAGTGCGAACAGTGTCCTTAAAAATGTCTCATACGAGCCTCAGTTATCATTACGATAGCCTCGCTTCAGACCATGAAACCGATGCTCTCAATAGAAATAATAATTGGTAAGTTTTCAGTCGATATTTACGTTCTTAATTTAATTATCTGTTTTGTAATTCATAACTTAGAATATGGATTCATTTTGGCCGATAATCAGAGACAGTTTTGATTATCAGTGGATTTTGAGTTGGGTCTTACAAGTCAGTTTTGACAGTCGTAAGTGCGAGCTTACGCTGAGCTTGTACTCAAAACAGTCTATGATTATCGTACTAAGTTTCATCCAATCATTTATCGAAAACATTCAAATATTTACATTTACAATTTTATTTATTTTAAACGAAGTTTTTAAGTACTATAGTTTACATGTTTAAGTATCGTAAATTGTATTACCTATCTAACTTGATATTACTATTTATTATATTTAATTACTATGCACTTCTACCTCTTTCTAATATATTTTTTATAATATCCTCTGCAGATGGTTGTTATTGACTGAATAATAAACAGGTTGAGTTACTTTTTTAACTGTTCATACAAATTACTATTATTTAGTAAACCCAGTATTTCACGATTTACAAAAAAAAATATTATTCCTTTCTGATTCCTTTCGAATTGAAAAATAAACATGTTAAACAAGTTATAATAATAGGCTTCCATTGTTCTCGTAATTCAATGAGTAGAATTCTAAAACAGTAAAGTAATAAAATAACTAAGGTTCCTTAGTTACCTCTCCTAACTAACATTCCTTCGTATAATATACCTAACTCTAAGCTAAAAGTACATCGTTAAGGTTGAGATATTCTCAACAACTTTTTGGCCGATTGTAAAAAAAATGTTTTATTAGTAGATAGTTTATCTTTTATAATACCTACACACTAATAGGTTTTGTGAAGAATTTTTTTAAATCAAAATATTTATGGGGAAAAATTCAGGTCATGGCGAAAATATTTCTCCATTTAATTTCGCATAGCGGATATGGAAGAAAAACTCTAACCGTATTTCAAAAATAAGCCTAGTTTTTTTTAAAAATCTCAACCTAAATAACTCTTCCCTTTCTCTATTGGTCTCATACCTTAACGTTCAATCAATCAATGGAACTTTCAACTATATCTATGGACAGAATCATCAAATTGCCTTATAAAATTATATAACTAAAAGTATACTGGAGAGTTTTTAGGTTGAGATTATCTCAAAAACTACTTGACTTGTTGCAAGAATTCTTTCACAGTATATATTGATAAAACTAAGCAACTGTAAAAGAATCATTAAATTCGGTTCAGTAGTTTTTTGAGATAATCTCAACCTAAAAACTCTCCGTTTTTAGGTTGAGATTATCTCAAAAACTACTTGACTTGTTGCAAGAATTCTTTCACAGTGTATATTGATAAAACTAAGCAACTGTAAAAGAATCATTAAATTCGGTTCAGTAGTTTTTGAGAAATTCTCAACCTTATTGAGGCCCCCTGTAAACTTTTTTCTATCGTCGTGTATACTCACCTTATTAGATTTATCATTGTATTAGTAGATTAGTAGATTTATCTTCGCTATCTGCTCAGACGAGTTCGTTACTTCCTATTCCTATTTCCTATATCCTCATATGGTCAATATAAACAGTATCTATCTCAAGGGGACGTATCTCAACTGCACTGACCCGGCCTCTAAGTCAATGTCAAAATAGTAACAGCGATTTATAACGCGTAATCACTATTACACATACGTGTTAAATGTTACATTAGCATTATTTATAGGTATTGGAACTATGCATTTTTTGTCACTATTACTTTAGGAATAGGTTTTCCTTCCTTGTGTGATTTGTTTAATTAACCTCAAGTATTGATTTAAACCATAATTTATTTATAGGTTTATGGTTGACTGTTTTAGCTTTCGTATATCACTTGCATAATATGTATTATACAGATATTTTTAGGGTTCTGTACCTCGAGAGAAAAAAAGGAACCCTTATTATACGATCACTTTGTTATCCGTCTGTTCGTATGTCTGTCAAGACCTATATCTCAAAAACGCGTTGACGAATCAAGTTGAAATTAATACCTAATACTCAGGTCTGCAACATCATGCAGCCGTCAAAAAATATATCTTCTACGTCAAAGCAATCAAAAGATATAAACCCTTAATTCGCCTTTTCCCGCATATTTGTATGCAAATGCAAGGGAACCAAAACATATGATAATATATTATATATATATAGGATACTTCCCGTACACCTAGTATCATGAAATTTGGCTTTAAATTCGTTAAAGCAAAGTTGGGTTAAGTTAAGTTGCACGGAAGTCTCTGTGCGCGAGTCCGACTCGCACTTGGCCGTTTTTTACTGATTTTTTTTTGAGAATCGATGTGAAAACCATTTTTATAACATAACTCTTTTATATTCAGCAGGAATGGTCGGGTGCCATGTCACCAAGCTGAGGGTCCATCACGTCGAAAAAGCAATCTTCACAATTCATTGGTTACAGAAATAGACACACCTTGGGGTAAGTACAATTAGTATTTATATTTCTTGCAGCTTCTATTCGTTCACTAATGTTTGTATTAGCTTCAGTTATATCGGGAAATATGGTAGATCTGTTATAAATGTCATTGCCACATTTCAATGGAGCTTTGCCCCACCTTTGGGGTGACCAAAATACGTGACCATTGAAGCTCTTATATTATTTGTTGGGGACTTATTACAGGTTTCATATTGCAGAATCATAATCAGTAGGAGTTGCGAGAGTAGTAGAAAATGATAACCAAGACAATGAATAATTCGCTTCGATTTCTTAATATTTTCAGAATTCTTAATTAAGCCATTTTTTCGATTCGCATGTTGTACAACACTTTATTTTAAACCAATAATTTTAATAAAAATCGGAGATATTTTTACAATCATTCGTTATCTTGTTCATCATGCGGTTGATGGTGGGGCAGAATCTGGCATTGTCATTTGCTTCCGAAACAATATAGCAATTTGATATTCAGTTCTAAAGAATCTGAGGCAACTCTGGTCTGAGTAATCCATTATTTACTGACTTATAATACATTATTATCTGTTAGTCTTTGTGATGTTATGTTCTCAAATATAATCGTTTTCACTTCTGTCTTATGAGCCTTTGAAGCTATTGAAGCTCCTAATAAATCACAATTATTGATGTCTCAAAGATACTCTTCTATAAATGCTTATAATTGCAATGTGTTTTCTTCGAAATGACAAATCCATCTCAATTCCATTTGAAAACTGTTTTTTGTACACAGCCTGGATTTGTTTTTCATGATCCAATTTGAATATCCCCAAGGCTAAAAACGTTGAAAACAATGCATATTCAACGTTGAAAACACTTAGTATAAGGATGACTAACTTTTTCAATCAATATTGTAAGCGTGACTGTGATAAATTGGTCAATTTACGTTTTGTATTGTTTATGTATGTAGATATTTGACAAGTTTTCAATAGGGTCGACTCATTGAATACGCTTTTTGTCCTCAGATCGACAGACGCATATCGAGGGCAAATACAAGAAATACTCAACAACTTCAACTATTTATTCCAAGAAGGCTTTGTCCTATCAAAGTGAACATATTGAGAGGTAATTGACCTAAGAAATTAATTAGGATTTAGCTTTTAATCTCTTGTTCTATCTTTATGACCAACTTACTTTACAGACGTACAGTCGAAGACAGAGATAAGTATAGGTACAGGGGGCCTAAGTAAGGTTGAGATTTTCTCAAAAACTATTGGACCGAATTTAATAATTCTCTTACAGTTAAGTACAAAGTTGTAACTTTTATCTATGAAACAGTGAAATAATTTTGCAATAGGTCAAGTAGTTTTTAAGAAAATCTCAACCATAAAAACTCTCCTGTACAGTCGAAGATAAAGAAAGGTGTACAGTAGAGTTTTTATGGTTGAGATTTTCTCAAAAACTACTTGCCCAATTACTATGTAACTGTAAAGAATTGTTAAAATCGGTCCAGTAGTTTTTTAGAAAATCTCAACCTTATTTAGCCCCCCTGTATACTTATCTCTGTCTTCGTGTGTACAACTTTGTCTGTTACACCGTATAGGTAGTAACTAAGGTTCCTGTTATGCCTATTTCTAGATCTTGGTGGTACGCTTGCTGTCAGAAATGTCACCAAGAGGAAGCTGGGATACCTTCATGGGAACCACCGAATTGGCAGAAAATTTGTCCATATCCCTTCTGCCCTTCGTTTCGGAAAGTTGCACGACTTTTAACAATTTGTGTAATTGGTAAGAAACTAATTTATATCAATTTATTACGATCTTTAAAACATTTCAGTTAGTCATAGGACTTTGTTTGATCATCATTAAATATTTGATTGCTCAGTATTGATTTTACTCCAATGTTTTAAAGAAAACGATGACTAATTGAGGTATCGCGACATGACAGTAATAACATGCATAAAGTATATTTTTAGGAAACCGGTTATCAGCTGTCGAATTGGTATTTGCATATACCGATCTGAAAGTGTCTTAATTTATTTTTAACTTACTGGCTTAGGTATTTTCCATTCAAGTATGTCAGTAGGTCTTTCGTCATGCGAACCGCACGGCGCCCGAGTGGCTCGAGGCTCAGTCGGGGAGGAGGAAGGTGATGGATGAATGGATCATACACTGTGGGCTAGTACAGCCCACAGTGGGGAGTGCTCGGGCGCCAGTCGGGTCGCGGACGTATCACAGTTTCCCGTGGCTCGGCAAGAATGGCACGAGGTGGAACACCCCAGGACGTTTAATCGGTATGCTGCCCCGTCAGGGCGGTGAGCCCGACATAACACGCCCAGGCGTGGTGACACATGATCTAGCATGTTTTACCTGAAAAAAAAAGGTCTTTCGTCATGATTGTTATTGATCTTTGAATTAACTTCATTATCATTTCCAGGTGTCCTGTTATGGCTTATGTTATGGATAATAATGGGAGATACCGCAGCTCCGGGTGGTCAACTGTTCATGCTAGCAGTACTAACTCTCGCAGCACATTTAGGTGGTTGGCTCGTATTTAAAATCACAACATTACCAACCCTTATTGGAATGCTGATTGTTGGAGTCACCCTTAAAAATGTGGGCTTTGTAAAGTTTGATACAGATTATATACATGTTGTTTCATATATCAGGTAAGAAAATAAGCTGAGCTAAGATTTTTACAATGATTAAACAGGTAACAATTATATATAGTTACGATGTTTATGATGATGATAGGAGAGCTCGGTTGCTCAGTGTTTGGGTCACTGGACTTCCCACTGGACTGGAGGTCCCAGGTTCGACTCCCAGCCAGGGCAGTTATCCTCGTTTTTATCGACGGATAAATTTACGTACATTTACCGAGTGCTCTCAAAACGGTGAAGGGAAACATCGTAATGAAACCTGCATGCCATAGAAGAAGAAAAAATCTAAGGCACGTGAAATCCGCCAATCCGCACGTAGTGGACCATGGCCCGAGCTCCCTCGATGTAAGGGAAGGTCTGTGCCCTAGCAGTGGGGCAATATAAATAGACTGATGCCAGCCTTTTGGGCTCTCTCCACAGGATAGCGAATTGGCGTCCATTTTTTATTTATAAGTATTTTTATTATTATTGTTGAGATTAGTTATTTAATAACTGATGATGATGATGACTATGTTTATTTTCACATGATTTCAGAAAAATCTCTCTAACAATACTATTAATACGAGCGGGTATGGACTTAGATCCTCATGCTATGAAGAAACATTTGTTTACTGTGATCAAGCTTTCCCTGGTGCCTTGGACTTTTGAGTTCGTACTCTGTGCCGTCATGGCTTACTACCTTCTTGGATTGCCTTGGGTGTGGGGTAAGTAGCCATAATACTTTCTCCATTACATTGATATTTCAATTGAATTCTACTTTATTCACGCTCTGTCTCATTTCAGCATTCCTTCTAAGCTCGATAATAGCAGCGGTTTCTCCAGCTGTTATAGTACCATGTCTTTTACGACTAAGAAGAAAGGGTTATGGAGTATCCAAAGGAATCCCTACGCTCGTTTTAGCTGTGTCTGGTATTGATGATGCAGCTAGTGTAGCTGTCTTTGGGATTGTCTTCTCCATCATATTCAGTACGTCTTCTCTTACAATGACTGTTATTCAGGTAAGTTTTATTTTTGAACTTTCTCCTTCCGTATTTTTTGAATCTTAGTATAAATAAAATGTTAGTGTTGTAATCGAGTCTGTTATTTGGTATTTTACTATTCCAAGTCAATTCACATGATATAAGTGCTTAAGTATTTTGATTTTAGGTCACAATAACCTTGTTACTCTATAGACCTTTATTTATTTTTCTACTTAATTTGTTTGTAACTGTTTATATATAATTTTTTTGTGTATTTTTCAGGGTCCCCTAAGTGTATTAATAGGAATAGGAGTCGGAGTAATTTTAGGATATTTTGTGAAATTCGTACCTGAGAAAAACGATGCCTTTCTGGTACCCTTGAGGGTACTATTTCTACTATTCGGCGGCATTGTTTGCATGATTGGTTTTGAAGAGATTGGCTGGGGAGGTGCTGGTAAGTTTATAATAATACTTATTGCTTCATTAATCACATAATGTTTTGTCGTCTAATTCAATTAGTATCTCAAGATTTCAGCTAACATCCGTTAAAGGATAACGAACTGAAGTGGAAATGACTGTTGTAGTAATTGGAATTACCGCGATGGTGTCTAAAACAACTGGACAAAACGGTGTCCAGTACCTATCGTTGATTCTGTTTCGGAACCGATAACCAATGGGATAGATGAGGTCTCGAAAGGGGACTACGTCTGGGTAAATGTAGTGTAGGACGGGACGCCCTTAGACCAGATGGAGGAATGACCTACGCAAGGTGGCTGGGAGGGACTGGATGCCAAAAAGCCAACAATTGTGTATAACGACGCGCCTTGAGATAGGGATATGTCCATTAGTGGACAAATACGGGCTTGACATAGGCCTCTCCCAAAGCGCGCCACTCAACCCGATTCTCGATATTTTGCATTCAGTCTCTGTCATCCACCTTGCGAAGGTCATCCCTCTATCCAGGCGTATTCTATGTTATGTTTATCCGTTCGTGGCCTCCGACTTGTCTACCCCATCGGTTATCGATTATGATGATGTTGTCTCTAAAAGTAAAATACATTTCAGGACCCCTTGCAGTCATAACATTTGCTTTTATCGCCTGCAAGAATTGGTCAGACCTCGGATGGGAGCTGGAAGACAATCCTGCTGTGACAGCCTTTGAGATTTTTTGGATGTTCTTTGAGCCAATGCTGTTCTCTGTTACTGGAGCCCAAGTTGAGGTAAGGCCTATAAGCATCTTGAGCTTTCAGCTCAACGCCCGGCGGCATGTTTAGGCTTCATACTGGCTGCTTTTAATTATCAACCAAATGTCGTAGTGACCTAGAACCAATTTTCTTCAAATCTTTTACTAAGCAAACAAGAGTTATCCTGGAGTGCACACTTTATAGGGCTGCAGCACTAATAACTCTCTCTCTTAATAGTTCTAGAATTTGCTACCACGATTATAATAGCACACACGGAGTTTATTTAGGCTTCTAGTGCATCTTCTTTCACGTTAGCTTACAGATAAATTAGAGCCGAATTGAAAGTATTAGTACATATTATGTTAAGGAAAACGTAAACAAAGATATCAAAGATGATTTTGAAGAAAAATGTATGGGATTGACATTTGCTTTTTCGTTAGCAAGTGTCAATTGTTCCTTAGTAATCTACTAGCCTTAACGAAAGTCAAAACTACTTGGATGGGCCATCAGCAAAACATCGTTGAAATTGTAGTACGGTTTCAAGTCCTCTCCACTGCAATATAAATGACATTGCCACATTTCAATGGAGCTTTGCCCCACCTACAAAACTACGTGACAATTTAAGCTGTACCTATCATTTTGTTGCGGACTTATTACAGATTTCATATTGCATAATCATAATCAGTATCATTTTCTACTACTATCGCAACTCCTATAGAAGAATAACAAAAACAATGAATAATTCGCTTCGAATTCTTACTATTTTCTGAATTCTTAATTGAGCTGTTTTTTTCGACTCGCTAGATGTAAAAAACTTTATTTTAAACCAATAATTTTAATAAAAAACGGAGATATCTTTACATTTATTCGTTATCTTGTACATCTAGCGGTTGATGGTTGGGCAGAATCTGGCATTGTCATTTTCTAATGCTAACAATGTATTTTTCAGTTTGATAAAGAAAAGTTACCTCTCCACTTGGTTCTCATTGGTGGGGGAATTTTAATAGTATGCATGCTATTGCGTGCTTTGTTAACCAGCGCGTGCGCAGTTCGTAGTAATCTCAACATGAAGGAAAAAGTATTCGTCGGATTGGCGTGGATGGCTAAGGCTACTGTGCAGGTAAGTGTATCTAGACCCTTATTTAATCTCTGTATGAAGTACTGAACCACAGTAATTTTGAATTACTTTAACTCTCTCGAGATAAATACCACCATCTTAGTCTTGGAAGTATTTTTAAACTTCAGATGAATACTTGCTATAAATAATATTATTATCATATCCATTATTATTTAGTAAAAGTATAATAGGTAGGTATATAGTATTTATCGTAATATATATTGCATATTGTTATAAATTGTATTACATTATATATAATATTTATCGTATTTATTGATGTTATGCACTTTTGTTAATTGTTCACATGTGTATTTATTTAAATATTATTGTCTTGTAGAATGTATATGAATAGCGACACCCGCTTACAAATGCTTTTATCAACTATTCAAAGGTTGACTGGAAGAAATCCCCTGAGCGGGATAAGTCCGCCTTTGTACTGATTTAGTCTCTGTCTGTAATTTGTCCAGTGTTATTTCTGTAAAAATTTGTACAATAAAGTGTATACAAACAAACATTATTGTTAAATAGACTTGTTATTGTTATTTATAGTATTCATGAAGATATAGAAAATTAAATAAATAATCAAAAATAAATCCGCCATTCCAAACTGATGGCGATCTCTTTTCTTAGATCTTAAGTTTTCTTCTTTCAAATTTTTTCGTGATTTTTAATTCATAAAAACTCTTACTATTTATGAATAATAGTATATTTTCTTCAAATACCCAGTCACGCGGCTCTTCCATCTCAATCAGGTCATTGCCAGTCTACAATCTGTACAAAATTAAGGCGTGACATTTTTTCTCTCCTATTGTTATGAAAAAAATTGTACCGCGTCGTCGAATCGATCATGGTTGACATCGATGGAATGGTCATCATGCGGAACAGAGGAATTTTTATACCTTTTTATATGTTTATAGAATCCATGTGATTGCCATGGTCATGGTGAATTCATGACCACTGCCTTTGTCAAGGTGAAAACATATTTGTTATTGTATTGTCATTGTAACAATCTGGTGTCCTATTTTGGTTGAAAAAAGCTAGAGACGAAAATGCGTGATGTCAGTAGCATATAGCCAGTTTCAGCTTCTAAACATACAGTCGTATTTCAAAGGGCTTTTATTAATAAAACTTCGTAAAAAACTACATACATATATAAATAAATAATTATAATAAAAGATATCTTCCAGCGCGTGACATCGAGGCAACGTGCCCAGAACACTAGCATTGTTGTATGGCCAGGCTAATGTGCTGGCCAAAGTATCTGCCAGCCCTCTGGTCACCAGAAGCCGCGCTAAATATCTATATAAAGTTTTTGAGCATCTGGGCCCCAAGAACCCATAGTTTCCACCCCGAATGACACAAATATTTGCCCTTATCGTATTTTATTAAAGTTAAAGTTAATGCCAAACTTACGATTGTCATAAAAATACAAGTAATGTAAGTGATCATATTGTTTTGTGACGAAAGTTTTTTCTCCGGTCTCAATATATTTACTGTATTCAATAATAATAATAGTCTCGCCCTATAGACCAGACTGACTGACCAACAAACACCCCAAACCAATAGCCCCAATTAAGTTGTAATTTCCAATCAATGCAATAGTTTATGCACCTGACGAGGTCTGTCATTGAGTGCATTCAGATGCGCTCAGAGACGGGTCCCGCTAGGTGCATCACATATCCCATTAAATTAAAGTTATCTAAGGGGCCTCTACGCGTTGGACCTGTGCCTCCGTGCAAGCCTTTCAAAGGACCAGGTTTTCTTAAACCCGTGAAACCTGGAGAGATAAATAATAATAATACAGATGTTTATTATACCTACATAATAACGGAACTACAGACACGGAAATACAAGAAACAGACGCCATTTTTTAGTTAAAAAGAGTAATTTCATTAGTAGGTACCTAATTAGTCTATATATTATGATGCATCTTAAATAACTATAATATCTTTATCATTGCAGGCTGCATTGGGACCCGTAGCTTACGACCAAGTCGAGCAAACAGGGGGTTCACCAGACTCATTGAAACATGCACAAGTTGTTGTCACATTATGCATTCTTTCAATAGTCCTCACAGCTCCTATTGGAGCTATAGTGATAACCTTTACTGGACCTAGATTGTTGTCTAGGACAACTAAACCACCTATTCTGGAAGGTAATAATTTTTTTATATTTTCATCTCACATATTTTTCTGTTTTAAGATAAGTTAGATATTCTTTATTTCAAAGGAGACAAAGAACTATGCTTATACAATTAGTTTCACAATAGGGTATTTGATAAGTATCGAAAATTTAATGTTTTTCGTTATCATAACAAAATAGACACAAATTCATGTTGAACAGTGAAATTTAAATTAGTTGAAATATTTAATAAATACAGGGATTTACAAAAATTGGGTTAGAAAGAGACAGGAACAGTACACGATGTATTGTGGCTGTGACGTCATACTTGAGGATACAAACTAGGTACATATTAAGGCGAGGCCATTGGGCCATTTGAGCCTAGTGAGGGGGTGAGGTGCGGGGCGAGGGAGGGGCGAGAGAGGGATGACGCGCATTGATCGGGGTCATTACTCGCGCAGGTACACAGAGTAATCGTAACCAGTGTCCTCACTGTGACGTCACAGCTCGCTACCCATAATAATACATATACAGAATGTCCCACGGATAGACGATATATCGAAGTCCACTTGTCGGTGCCAACATTATCGACCCATTTAATGCCAAATAGGGAAATCCCAGCAGAGCTCGGTGGCGCAGTGGTTGGGTCAATGGACTTGCAATATGGAGGTCCCAGGTTCGATTCCCAGCCAGGGCAGCCATGTACCAATGAGTTATCCTCGTTTTTTTCGACGGAAAAACTTACGTACATTTACCGAGTGCTCTCAAAACGGTGAAGGAAAACATCGTGATGAAACCTGCATGTCGTAGAAGAAGAAGAAAAAAAAAATCTAAGGCATGTGAAATCCGCCAACCCGCACTGGGCCCGCGTGGTGGATTATGGCCCGAGCTCGGAGTTACTTATTTCAATTTTCGCGATTGTCGGAAAATATTTCTTTCAATCTTGAACTTTTGTCTATACTAAATGTTGTCGCACATTATGTCAACTCGGAACCGTATCATCATCACCCCTCCTGTTCACCTCTCGCCGCCAACCAGGCTTCAACTTCTACACTGGCCCTAACACGGGCTGTGCTCGTGACTATCCCATACCACACCCACTAATATTATGCGCAAGTTTGGATGGATGGATGGATGTTGCTGAATGAAACTTTACAATAATATAGCTCATATTATACATCAAAATAATAACACATAGGCTATAATTTATAATCCTGCGCAGACGAAGTGGAGGGCAGAAGCTAGTTGACAATAAAGTAAAGCAATTTGTACTTTTAAACGTATTTATTTATACGGAAGGTCATAAGCAGACATACGTTAAACCGACCGTCCGGAGTGGGTTCAGTGCAATCAAATTCGCGTCTACAGGTTATATATTTTAATTATTTTTTAAGTTATTTATATTGACGTATGATAGTATGACGTAGTAGAATAAAATACTATGTTAATACTAATCTGACGGAAAAAAAGACCTGTTATAATAGGAATGTCAATTAGGTAATATTGTTGTAACAAAATCAATAAAAGTGAAAAATTGGAATAATCAAATTATTTGCTAGGGGAATATATTTTGAAAGTACTTTCACGCGATTTAATAAAAAATGGTAATAACCATAGAGATTACATTACAACAAATCTGTCTTTGACAAATTTAAGTGACAAACTGTCAAGTGTATCAATAAAACTAAATAAATGACGAATTTTTTAACGTGATGTTAGGTAAGTATTATTATTGGTGTCAGGTGTGACGTCAGTGATGGTGAAATCTGGCCCGTGTTATCACTGCGTAGGGTAAAACATGACACACATTATGTGCTGTTGACTGTACTTTTAAAAGTAGGCACAGTGTATATTGAATCAGTCTATAACTACGTAGCTATTGAAATTTGGCCCGTATTATCACTGTGCTTAGAGTAAAACAGGTATATATCGCACACCACATTACAAACCACAGCTACACTTGCATAGCTATTGAAATCTGGCCCGTATTTATTATCACTGTGCGAGTGTGCGTAGAGTAAAATGTGGCAAACTTTATGTGATGTTCACTGTACATAGTTTTACAAGTAGCAACTACGTATAAACTATTTTAAGTTCGATTGCTGTTTGTTTGTTTGCTCTGTGGGACAAATCACCGTCAATAGTCATTTGTTTTGGCCTGTTCCACTTTGGTCAATTTGGAAGTTACTGATCAGCCCCCCTATTACCGTTCTCAAAACGATGAAATTATACCATGTCATGGCGCGCCAACCAGAGACGCCGCTATACCAATGCAATAGCACTGTCCCTTTCACGGCCGCTATGACATGGTTTGATTTGATCGTTTTGAGAACCGTAATGTTATAGCCCCACTGTAATGTTAGCCGACTTGTCTTCATCTGGAATTATCAGACCACTGCTCGCTCCCAATATACGACACTCGACACTGGTGTTCGTGTCGCGTGTAATATGATGACTTCAAAAACATGGTTCGCGAAAAATCTATTGTGTTAAGGAATATCTGTTTTAGGTTATGAGTCCTTTTATTTATTCAAAACGATGCACAATCATTCCGTGATTAGTAAACTAATAATCTTAAAGTATAGGTGTGACCAAATTCGACTCGTATTATTTTAAATTTTATTACGTTATGACGATCGTGGGAGCATTCCAACTATTCCAAGGTAAAGACCAAAGTGGAACATTTGGCAAAAATCGATACAGGTCCGACCTCGGCAGCGCCCAGCGGCGCACTGAAGCTCGTAGCGCCGTGCATTTGTATTTATACAAATTGTGTTTTTTCTTAAATTTTGCCTGGTATAAAAAAAACGTTAGAAACAACAGATTTTTAATTTATCAAGCTCCTCTATTTATAATAACCTACATTTTGATATATATTTTGTATGAATAACTGTTTTAGTTTAGACACACTACTCAGTGAAAAGACAGGAAAGGGGTATGTTTGTGATTTTTTTCTATCGAGCGAAGTTTGTCCAATCGTGTTTCGGGAGCCAACAGTCCCTAAATAGATACCCCAAGATTGATATATATTTTTTTCAGGCCTTTAATTTCAGTAATTAGTGCCGTAGCCTTCATCGAAAAACTTAAAAACGTCCCAAAACCTCGCCTTAAAGACCGTTTTGCTAAAAAGAGATGGAGCATTTGACTTATCTTCGGTATTAATTGAGAAATTGATGTCAAAGTTGCAATTAAAAAAAATTAGTCACATAACCTATTATCGATGAAAGCAATCTCTTCTAGACATCTTTTGGGTAGAGAAATTAGCAATATACGCCCAATGTGAGAAAGAAACTGTTTATTTCGTTCTCAGGAAAATAATAATTTGAATGTAAATTCTTCGATGTTTAAGATAATTTTCATAGTGTGACTACATGTTCCACATTTCCAAATTCAGGTTCAATTTTCTTCCAAATTCTTAATGCAATTATACAACTTTTCCAGACACTCGATCTGAAAAACCATTCGTAAGATTTAACAGTAAGTTGGAAAGTCTTAAACCAAATTTCATTGTGTGCCGAAATTAACCTAGTCTATTCCGTTTTGCATATAACAAGTTGTAAGGGCTATCACCAAACATATTCGTGTTATTATTTGTATGACTACGCCATTATGACGACATGGTATGTCATATTATTGTACAAAATATTTTTAGATCAAGATAATATTGGAAATAATTTTAATTAATTTTAATACTTACCTACTTACCGATAGGTCTAAAATGTTGCCTCTTCTTCCTACGCTAAAGAGGTATAAAAAGGATGACACGGCTTTTAAAACTCTCAAAAAAAGCCTAAATAAAAAAATAATTACGACAGAATCACTACCATTGAAATGAAATAAATGTTTTTGTTTCATATCGATGAAATTTTTTTTTTATTCATTTATCATAATTTAAATACTTACATGAAGAATAAATAATGTAATATATTATTCAATCTAGCAAGTCCTTGTTGAAACAGTATCTTGATCTAAAATTGTTTTTCTGTGAGGAACGGACAACAGCAGCTCAATGGTAACACTTGCAGTACGATTTTAAATCTTACGACGCAGATAATAAGAACGGTCCAAAGTGTTACACTTCATCTGCTGTTAACTGTATTATCATCTAAATATGGTTTTATTGTAATGGTTGTGCGTGGGTTCCTGCTTTTTGAATTCGTTTCTTGTAAAGGGGCCGAGATCTCATAAAAAATGTTATCACAATGGGAAATTCATAAAACAAAATGTTGTTTAGTTGCCGATTCTGCTTACGACTCACCTTTGCCTTTTCCGTTACCTATAGGTACAATGTTTCCGTGATTTATAGACTCGGCTGACTTTCCCTATTTTACAGAGAGATGCATTTTTAATGTTTCAATTGCAACATTGATCAATGTCATCATCAATTATTTTTATGTACGCACAGTTGAAGACAGAGATAGTATTCAGGGGGCCTCAATAAGGTTGAGATTTTCTCAAAACCCGAATTAAAAAATTCTTTTGCAGTACTTACATAGTTTTAACTTTTATCTATCAAACAGTGAAAGAATTTTTGCAATAGGCCAAGTAATTTTTGAGAAAATCTCAACCTTAAAAACTCTCCTGTACACCTTTCTCTGGATTGTAAAACTTTTGATCGACAAACAGTTGCCCGAAAGACATTTGGCCGACATTACGTTTGATCGACACTACAGTTGATCGACACGACTTTCGCCCGACAGACATTATGGCCGACATAACTTTTGACCGACGTTGATAAAGCTTGACAGGAACCGTCAAATATGACAAATGTGTTCCACCGTACCCATTGCTCGGGCATGGGGAAGTCCGCCCTCCCTTATATCGAGGGAGCTCGAACCATGATCCACTACGAGAGTCCAGTGCATACTAAGATGTTACATTATTTTTCTATTTCTTTCAGGTTGGCGGCGATCTAACCGACCATCTATCAGAGACATATCAATCATAGATGAAGAAGAGTTGGCTGAAAGAGATGCTGAAATACCTCAAATCAACCTACGGCCAGAATCACCACAGCATAAGGAATCAGTCATTGTTACGCAGCCTAACCATCGTAGCAGCTGATGTAACTTTTTATGTACTTTATATTATACTAGCTGTACCCTGCAACTTCGTTTGCATAGAGGAGGAGGATGGAGAGAATGGAGGAGATCAGGAGGCAGATCTTCCTCTCTGGATCCTTGTTTCCACATCACATACCGCTATGGCAACCTATGAGCTGTCCGGATATTTCAGCTATATCCTAGTGAATCTCCCACCAAAATCCCTTCAGTAGTTATGTCGTGATACTTGCACAAAGTCACAGACAAACAGACAAAAATTCTAAAAATTAGTGTTTTGGCATCAGTATCGATCCTAAAACACATTACAATTATTCTTTTCAAAAAATATCCAATGTACAGACACAACTTTTTTACAGTCTTATTATATGTATATATATTTTAGATTTATATCCCAATAGTGGACATATCTGTCTCTCATAGTGAGGGGATTTAGAATTTAGAAGGACGTAGTTATATCGCAATCAACTGGTTGAAATATAAGTTTGATTGAACAGCTAGCACTTTAATTGAACGACTGCATTCAACCAAACCTCTAGTTTTGTGGTTGGATCATTATGGCGCAAACGTTCAACATCTAAGCTGCCTTAAAAACCGGTGTAGTATAGACTTTAACATTGTGTTCAGCCACTCCGCTAATTGACACTTAGATGTTTGGTTGGATGGCATCAACGTGCTAGCTGTTCAATCAAATGGCTAGTTCAAACAGTTGAATGTGACAGTTATAATCGATAGCACGGTAACATTTACCGCGTACCTACTACGATTTTCGTCGCATTTGTAGGTAGGTACCTATGCATTTTGGCGTCTCGTTATTATGTGCGCGTATTTTCATAGAAACCATGAATGCAAGGAATCCCCCGATGATGTTATCTTCAGGCTCTCTCCATAGAGCGCGACGATTTCTTTCATAATCAAATTTTTTCCTTCATCATCCTAATCCAGAGCGCTGTCGAACTCTCTTCCATAGGTACTTTATGCGACGGTAATAGGGAATATATTAGTTTGTGTGGGTTTATGAGTCGACTGTACCTACTTGTGAAAATAATTACGTACCTACACTATTCATTTTATTTCGATAACCACAATTATATCTCTTTAAGTAGGTAGGTAATTATTTACGGTGCGGCTACGTCGAAAGAAAATCAAATGAATTTTGTACCCATCACTCTTATTTTGCCTCGATATTTGTGTCGATAATAAGTAGATATTTATACTCGTATATTTAGGTAGTTGGTACTAATTTATTTTTCAGTATTATAGAAATAGTCGTGTTTTGTTTGACTCTGCAGCAAAATCGTAATAAATAAAATGTAGGAATACAAAAGTATTTATTAAACTTATTAAGTATACCCTTTTTGTAATTAGCTTACAGTAAAAATAATTTGTTATTTAGGTATTCGTGTAAATAAATTCATTGTGCATTTATTTTGTTTTTTCTCCTATTCCTGAAAATACCGCTGTTTTTGAAACAGCGCCATCTATGACATACACGTAGTACTACAAAGACTACTACCGATTAAACTCTTACCTTTTACTGCTGAATTTTATCAGAGACAAAATATACCAACATGAACCTCAAAGAGGTTTAATATCATTCCGTTAGATGACGCTGCTTTTATTTTATTAAGTTTGATTTTTATTTCGAGGTTCTTCCAAAGAGGGTGCTGTTAGAAGTAATTGTGCCAAATATATTAGTACTTTCATCAGTCGGATAAAAAATCAACTGGGAGTAATACTGGGAGTTATGTAAGGGAAATAAATAATATCTAAGTAAATACTTACCAACATAAATGTAAAGTATGGAAGACGAAGAATGAGTAGTTAGTAGATAAGATTTTGTCAAGCCTACCAACCACATATGGTAATTATGACAAATACGCAAATACGAATAGCCAAGTGAGGTGCCACCAAAATAAACCTATTGACATTTACTGTAACTAATACTATCTAAAAAACAAAATAGCGGCAGTTCGTGAAGGTGGACTGGACAGTAGATTGATGGTACCTGACATTTAGATTACGATTTGAACTCTTATGACAAAAACTATCCAAAATCAATGTTCCACTTGATGTGTTTTTAAGTTTAAATTTTAACAGCCTTACTTATAATTGATGATTAAAATTAATACCTTGTTTAACAATTGTTTAAAAAAAATGTTTACTTCTAAACACTGTTTAAAGTTAATCAACTCCTGAAGAACCGAATAAGTAGCTGTCAGTTTATACAACGTCGTATGCTTAATTAACAAAATGGCGGACCGAATTCGGAACAGCTGATTCCATTTGATACTGATGATTACTTTTTTAAGGACTTTGGAGTAGGCATTACCCATTTACCCCAATTTAGGCCAATTTTTCGTTCTTTTTTTTTTGAATTCATTCAGCAGTGTTACCGTACCTGAATATTTTTTGGTGTTTAAAATAACGATTAGCTAATCACTGCTTAAATAACGTTTATAAGTAAAAAAAGGGAAATCATTTATTAAGAGTTTAAATAATGATTAGTTAATATGTTGCTCAGTGCTTGATTAGTGTTTTTTTTATAAGTAAGAGGGTACAATTATTTTTTTATGGATTTTACAATTTCACCTCTATTTTTGGGTTAACTTAGCTGTCTGTATGTGTACTTATCGTATCGTATCAACAGCAGCAGGGAGGGACGTAAATAGCCAAACAATGGCAGATTAATTTACACCTACTTCCCTTCCATAAC
Source organism: Tachystola acroxantha (assembly GCA_963506565.1). Lineage (NCBI taxonomy): Eukaryota > Metazoa > Arthropoda > Insecta > Lepidoptera > Oecophoridae > Tachystola > Tachystola acroxantha. Next base: position 2,882,493 of record OY735874.1, read on the forward strand.
ACCCCCAACCTCGTAAGTAACAATCTCAATTATTCCAAGCCCCTAATTCATTTGCTTCTGACAACTTTTAATTTATTCGCCAAAGGAATACTGATTGCAAATTGTTTCCCGTTTTGGAATTCTACAATCGTGGTTTGAATTCACAAGGCTGTCTAATGAAAAACAATTCCAGTCGCCGTTTTTTCGTTCTTGCAAGCATTTTATTCATTCTTTCCTTTTGAGAAGGACAATAACGCGTTGAAATGCAATACGATTCAAGTTGCTGCGGGATTTTTTGAAATTAAAACCATTCTGCATATTTTTATCCAGTTTAATCGCTCATTTTTCGGGATAATTTTGAAGCGTTCAAATAAAGTTCGATATTATTTAAAATTATAGATTTGCCTAAATAGTTACTGCGTGTGTAATTTATTTAATGTTTACTGAAAGAAAAATACTAAAGGTGTTCCTTATTAAATTACATTGAAACTTTAAATATTTACTTAGGCGCGGAATATCTCAGGGCTGAATGTTTGTTCCAATGAGCTAGATAGGTAGGTACTTCAATGGTCAACTCTAGAAAAATTAATAATTGATGGAAAGTATGTTCCTAGATTGGTGAATGGAAATTCTGTAGATACATCTTATTGCTTACAATTAATTTACTGTAAATACACAAAGCAAATACAAAAATATACAAATAGCTCGGTGGCTCAGTGGTTGGGTCAATGGACTTGCGATACGGAGGTGCCAGGTTCGATTCCCAGCCAGGGCAGCCATGTACCAATGAGTTATCCTCGGTTTTTTCGACGGAAAAACTTACGTACATTTACCGTGTGCTCTCAAAACGGTGAAGGAAAACACCGTGCTGAAACCTGCATGCCGTAGAAGAAGAAAAAAATCTAAGGCATGTGAAATCCGCCAATCCGCAGTGGGCCCGCGTGGTGGATTATGGCCCGAGCCCCTCGATGTAAGGGAAGGTCTGTGCCCGAGCAGTGGGGACATATAAATAGAGTGATGATGATGACACAAAGCTAAATAAATACATAAATATCGGTAAATAGATGGATTTTTTTATATACAATTAACCATTATGAAGAAAAATATGTATTACAGTGCCTATACTATAAGTAATATTATAATAATATGACCCTAACCAACAGGAGAAAGGTTGAAATGAATAGATGCGACTCAATGTAAAGGGTTAGTAAGCACCAAAGATTGGAAAAGGTCTAAAGATTGTCCCATAAATTTCATTCGCGACTACACGTTGGATAAGTGGGGTTTATTTTCCAAGATTTCGGTGAAGTTACCCGCGATTTCGCTTCGCCTCACCGAGAGTAGATACCTAACTTGAACCTAGATAAGAGTTTACAGCATATCGATGATAATAATCTACGCATTAAAACAGACGAGATAATACTTCAGTACTTCATTTATTCAACCAGGGAACACTTGGTTATGTCATACATAATGTAATAATTTATAATATAAGGTATACCGCAGCCCAAATCAAGTGTCTTGTTTTGTAAACATATATGATCGTCTAATTACCTGTTGTGATGTAACTGAAGGAACTGATTGATTGAACCTGTTCATCATTGTGAAAATAAAGTGATACGATCTCATAGAGTGAAAATGACTATGCTATAATCACGGAACAGCTTAAAATGTTAGTAGGGTAGGTTTTTGTTTACAAAACAAACAAAAAAAATTCCAAATCGGTCCAAGCGTCTTCGAGTAATCGGGGAACATACATAAAAAAATATATATTTCGACGAGTTGAGAACCTCCTCCTTTTTTTGAAGTCTGTTAATAAGACACTTGATTTGGACTCCGGTTTACAGAATACAAACTAGGTTATGGCTGGATGCACGAACAGAGAAACAGGGCAAAGAACCGACCCACGGGATATAACCAAATGATCTAATGGCGGCTGTAGGTAATGTAATGTAAATAAGTAAAGACCAATGAGAGTTTAAAGAACCACTGTCATGGATATAATTGGATAGAGATATGGGTCCCGAAAAATAGAACAAAAAGGTCATTGGCGCAGACGTTGACAGGACTTGACAATGCTAACAAAAATCGTTGTTGCTACAAAAATTTTGGGTTAGGGGCCCTCCATGAGCCAACTAGCGCCGCCAATCTTAAAAAAATAATATCTTACAAATTATTAACTTTTATTAAAAAAGCACAATCTTTATTAGGATAAACACTATTTTTTAATATACAATAAATGGCATTGCGACAAGCAAAGTTGTAGTTCTCAAATGTGCCAAAAATGGCCGTTTTTCGCAATTATTCGAACTATAACTTACCGACATTGAATCACGTTATAAATAAGCATTTAAAAAATAGTACCTATTTATCGTAAACATTAGGTACATAGCTTTTTTAATAAAATTGATTAAATTGGAAGGTATTATTTTTCAAAGATTGGCGGCGCTAGTTAGCTCATGGTTAGCTCAATGCCCTAGAATTAAGAATCAGGCAATAGGCAGGACAAATCATATTCCACAATCCAACAATCAATGCAATAGACGAATACAGAGCATTATTAAATACTATTAATTAGAGGAATATATAAATGCAATCAAGGTTGTAGCAGGCTTATGTGCGTCCCATGAGCTTTAGACATATAGCTAATACTAATTAACTGTCTATAATGTAAATTGCCTGCGATTGATTACGTGATGCGTCGCCTAAAGCGATATACATGATATAAGCTGTCCATGTCCAACCTTCGCTAGGAGAGGAACCCCAAAAATAAGAGTTTTACCTATTAATAAAACTCATGGGTCAAGAGTAATCTAACAGCAACTAATTTTAAGTATTTATTTATGGTTTTCTTTCCCAATCTAGCAAATGAACAAATCTTTATTAATTTGAGTCGTCCCAAGTTATTAAGGCTTCGTATGCGCGGATTTACAGTTTTTCTATGAAGGCTACGGCACTAACTACTAAAATTAAACGTCTTAAAAATATATATTGCAATCTTGGGGTGTCTATTTAGAGACTGATGAATACCGATACACGATTGGACAAACTTCGCTAGAAAAAAATCGCAAACATACCCCTTCCATGTCTTTTAAATTGAAAATTATGTCTAAACCGAAATAGTTATTCATACAAACTATATATCAAAACGAGAGCTTGTTTAAAAAAATCTGATTGTTGGCGTATTTTTATTTCCCTGAAAATTCATCAAAACTTCATAAACATCTTCTGTCTCACTCTTGCTTTTGACAACCATATAAAGGGTTTAACGTACATAAATCCGGGTAACTTCAGTACCTAACCTAACTTTGTAACATACTCGTACTATATGGAGTTCAGTGTCCTTTGTAAGTTCTATCGATAATTTAATTCTCTACTCTGCCAACACTACCCCGACCCGAGATAAGTTCGACAAGTTGCCGTCTTACACTAAAATATGTAGCGACACGATATTGAAAAGTTCTCCTTTGTCGATCCGACCTCTTTCTGCACTCTTTTGATCATTTACAGTAACCATGTTAACAGGTTTAATACTACTTGCATTCAAGATGCAATCCATCGGTTCACGAATAGTTTTCAAGACTGGCTACGTCTTTGATGTTGAAGGGGATTGTTGAAGAACCTCGACAGAGAAAATGACACTGCCAGATTCTGCCCCACCATCAACCGCAAGTTGTACAAGATAACGAATAAATGTAAAAATATCTCCGTTTTTTATTAAAATTAAATTAAAGTTTTGTACAAGCTGCGATTCGAAAAAAAACAGCTTAATTAGGAAATCAGAAAATAGTAAGAAATCGAAGCGAATTATTCATTGTTTTTGTTATTTTTCTATAGGAGTTGCGAGAGTAGTAGAAAATGATACTGATTATAATTATGCAATATGAAACCTGTAATAAGTCCCCAACAAAATTATAGTTACAGCTTAAATAGTTACGTAGTTTTGTAGGTGGGGCAAAGCTCCATTGAAATGTGGCAATGTCATTTATTAGTGTGGGGTCTCATAATCTGGGTTTGTGTGAATATAGAGTTCTCATTATTATGCTTATGATATATTCCTGTGAAAGAACCTTAATCGATCCTTACTTTAGAACTTGAGGAGTATATTCCTGTTAACATAAAAGTATCGTAGACAATATCATTTCCCCAAAAAAGGCCTAAATCAATCGGAAATTAGGTTTCGTTAGATTCTAAAAATGGCTACAATGTAAATTTGAGAGCATATTGTTAACATAATGAAATGGTAATGAGATCGGTTCCTTTAACCTATTTCTTTTATTGTAATTGTAACATCTTTTTTGGGAACAGATCATTTAAATAATAAAATCGTTTGGTATTACTTCAGCGATGAGCTTGACACAGAAAAGAAGATATTTACATATTTATAAAATAGTTTCTACGGGTCGAATATCTACATGAGCCTTTCCCTATTTCGCCTCTGCTTCTACTTTTAGCCATTTATGCCTTTTTTGTCACACGCCTGGGGGAGCATATTGGTAATGTCGTGCTCGCTGCCCTGAAGGGGCGGAATACTAAACTTCCTGGGGTGTTCCACCTCGTGCCATTGTTGCCGAGCCACGGGAATTCGACTGGCGCCCCGAGCAGTCCCATTGTGGGCTGTAATAGACCACAATTCATCATCCATCCATCCATCACCTTCCTTCTCCCCGTGCAGGACTCGAGCCTCAGAAGATGTATGAATGGCTGAGAGAAAGGTTGGCAAGAAAGAAATCCGCGCCATGGGGTGGTACGAGGCGGTGCCAAGCGTACCGGAGTGTACGAGGTGCCGCCGCCTAAGTAAGGGCCCGGGCCCACGGACGCAGTGCGCGAACCGCACGGCGCCCGAGCGGCTCGAGGCTCAGATGGGGAGGAGGAAGGTGAGGGATGAATAGATTATATATTGTGGGCTAGTACAGCCCACAATGGGGAGTGCTCGGGCGCCAGTCGGGTCGCGGTTGTATCACAGTTTCCCGTGGCTCGGCGAGAATGGCACGAGGTGGAACACCCCAGGACGTTTAGTCGGTATGCTGCCCCTTCAGGGCGGTGAGCCCGACATAACCAACACGCTCCCCCGGGCGTGGTGACACATGATTTGCATGCATGTTTTACCTGGGTTAAAAAAAAAAAGGACTCGAGCCACTCGGGCGCCGTGCGATTGGTGCACTACTGGCCATTCTTGCTTACCTTTTGGATTGGATGTACTTAAGGGCCTTCCATGACCCAACTGGCGCCGCCAATCTTGAAAAAATAATATCTTCCAATTTAATCAATTTTATTAAAAAAGCTATTTACAAATAGTTTATTAGGATGAATACTATTTTTCAATATACAATACATGGCATATTTGCGACAAGCTAAGTTGTAGTTCACGAATGTGTTAATAAAATTGATTATATTATATATTGGAAGATATTATTTTTTAAGATTGGCGGCGCTAGTTGGCTCCTGGAAGGCTATTAAGGATCTTCAGTAATGAAGACAATCTTCTCTTGCTGTGATGGCTCCATTTATCGTCTTTTCATCTCATTAGGCAGTTGTCTGGTATATATCACAGTATCTATGACGAATGTCATTACAGATTATTTTTGGCACATTTTTCATATTCGAGAATGCTACTTTCAAAATACTCAGGACGGAAATTCTGAATGTTTTTGGCCAGCAGGGCTTGGAGAAATGAATAAGCAAAAATTATTCGAGACAATCTCAAGCTGACAATTTCTTTTTTAATAAAGAGAATCCTTCCTCTAACTGTATGGTTAAAACTGCAAGATTGCGAGAACGAGCGAAAAATTGCGGTCCGGATCTGCTTCTAACCGGTTCCGTCCTGATATTACCGCCGCCATCTTGTTTCAACCAGACAAAACACGCATAAATCAACTCTATTCCAGTTTTATTAAAAGAGCTGCATCTACATGACGGATCGTCTGTGATGTTTTGTTGTGTCTAACTCGTGCTTTGTGCTGCATTTTCATTGGGTTTTATTTTGTTAATAAGAAAAGTTAGTATTAAAGGAGTTATTGGATTTGAAGCGTAAAGCTCAAACCTTTTGATTAAGATTTCAGATTCGGTTAAAATTATTCTATAACTATAAAGTAACTTTGCATACATGTAAAAACTGTTAACAGGTGACTGAGTTAATTATAAATAATTTCACTATTTTCATTTTGAAATTAAAATTGTAGATTTCTTGACATGATAGGTATTTTAGTTTTTATTTATTGGAACACCAACAGATTACATGTAAGCGTTTATATGGAAACGATATAAATTATGTTCTAACATGCAACCCAATTATAGGTGAACACATCATTCACTTTAATATATAGTACAATTTAGAAAATAACAGTAAGCCTATTTTAAATGAGTTATTGAGAAGAGGACTGTATCTTTGACTTAAAGTTGAAAAGAGAGTCATGATTAATGTCAAGATCGGTTTTGCTATTGAGGGTGTTGTAACTACGAACCATTCTGTGAAAGGGAGCGTGCCTACCGAGGTTGGTTTTCATGAGGGGCACAACAAATGTATCGGTGAGCTTTCTCCTGATATTCCTTGGTACAAGACGTAAATAATTTTGTTTTTATTTAAAGTCGTGTGATCCCCAATAAATATACTTACAGTAGCTACGATAGTAATAAACAATATTAGATATTGAAAAGGTCATAATAATGAATAAACTAAAACAAGCCGAATTAGCAACAGATGGGGTACAAAAGAAATCTGATACACATTATTGATAGTTGTAACAAAAAGTTCTATAAACATTCACAGAACCCTGATCAAGACTTTTGGGATCATTATCCTTAGAAATCCTTTACACATCAAATATCTCCTCTTTCAGCCTTTGACATAATATCAAAGTTCACCCTTTGAAACTAAACAGGTAACAAAAGAGGTCTTCTCAAGCACCTCACGAAAATGTAGATAGGCATCAGCTATTAACACTCCAGCCTGTCATTTCCCAGAGTCCTTTGAGCATCCAGCAGATTCCGAAATACAGGGCCTTCCACATACTACGTCTTCATATATGCTGACAAAGTTCTAGGGAAAATAACGTTCAATTGCAACTACTGACGGAAATACTTATCTGTTACAATATAACAGTAAAAGAAGTACTTGAGCCAAAATATCTTAAAGCATCTAAAAGTTATATTGGTGTCTATTTTAAGTACAGGAGGTACTAACTGCTGCTGTATTCGCCTGCCAAGAGATTTGGCTTCGATAACTGAAAGGTAGGACATGATAATTTTAGGTTCTAGATTTGGCTAATTTTGACTTCTAAGTAAGAGTAAGAACAGCCAGAAAATTACGAACTCCTAAAATTTTATCGTCATGTATGTGTCACCCCGATAGTGCAAGATATTTTGATGAAAGAAGATAGGTTATTTTGGTAACATCCCCTGAGACCCAAAGCTATTCAAGTATTTGACTCGATACTGAGGCGAAATTGTTTCGTGTTTGCAAGTTTTGTTTGATACTACCGATTGTGACTAACCCAAATTGGGGTAACGGAGTACCTTGAACGGATTGTTCCAAGTATTTCAAGCTATATAAGAATTGAACCTTTTTAATTAGTAATTTAAAAAAAATTCTGAAATTAATTTCTGACAGGTGAGACTGTCCTATCCTGCGTTTCTGGGTGAAGGTACATCACGCTACGTCATGTGGCCTCACCCACGAGTATTTATAAATATAAATGTATTACTAACATAGTTGTAAGTAATTTGTTAAGATAAAATCACTCATTATTTTGGTATCATTGAGCTTGCTTATATTAGGTTTTGTTCTTCACAGGAGATAAAATACCAGGTAGTTTTAAGACTCTGGCAGTTGTATCAAATTAACTCATTCTGTGGGATTATTACCGGTATTTCAAATTCTTTCATCCTATTAAAAACAATTATCTACCGCCGCCAATCTAAAAAAATAATATCTTCCAATTTAATCATTTTTTAATAAAAAGCTATGTACACAATCTTTATTAGAATAAATACTATTTTTCAATATACAATACATGGCATAATTGCGACAAGCTAAGTAGTTGTTCAAAAATATGCCAAAAACGGCAGTTTTTCGCAATTATGCGAACTACAACTTACCGAAATTGAATCATAAATAAGCATTTAAAAAATAGTATTTATCCTAATAAAGATTGTGTACATAGTTTTTTCAATAAAATTGATTATATTGGAAGATATTATTTTTTTAAGATTGGCGGCGCTAGTTGGCTCATGAAAGGCCCTTAATATACTTAGCTATTTAAAGACATGTTCCAGGTTCGTTAATTAAAATACCATCGAGTGAAATGCGAGAGACTTCAATAGATCTACTAAATAATTGCACACCAACCCAACTACATGACAAGCGACGTCTGTAGTTTAGTTAGCTCCAGTTAGCTTAATTTGAACTATGTGTGCACTTGTACACAGCTATGCAGCGTGAACTATTGAGACGAGCTAATTAAGTTCAGCTTAGTTATAGAACTTCGAACGACGCATTAATCTTCCTTTGGAACACTTATGGGGGAGTTGGTTAGAAGTTCAGCTTAGGAAAGTGAACGGAGAACGTCGACTATCCATTGCAAACAAAAAATTCAAGATTTTTAATACCGAATTTTTAATACGAAAGAGAGAGCAGTGTTAAAAGTGGTAGTCGTTGTGGTGTACAAATAAAAGATGGACGTAAATAAGTCAATTATAACTAACCAATATATATTTAAGAGGACACATACAACACCTATAATTATAATAAACTTACACAAAATACATATAAATAATATTAACTAGTTTTAGTTTTTAGTTATTTAATGTTAGTTTTTAATCATGTATTATATTATTCAATTCAATTCAAATATAATAATATTAACTACAAATAAATAATATTAATTAGATAAAACGGGAATTACCGTGTTAAACATTTATTATATGCTGTCGAAATATCGAGACATCAATAATAAATGTTTAACACGGTAATTCCCGTTTTATCTAACTAATATGTATACAAACCGTGAATGTTTAAAAAGAAATAAATAATACTAATGGAAGAAATACTGAATAATCAAGGTTTAGAAAAGTAGTGTTCTTTGACGAGTTTTTTAAACGCAGAAATTGATTTTTTTTGGTTATTGATAGGTACGTTTTCGTGGTGTATGTATTGGTGTATCAAAAAAATGTTTATTTCTAGTAGGTACTTTATATTTGTTAACTATAAAATTTTCAAGATAATGTAACGATCGACTCTTTTGGCTGACCTTATTATTATATTATTAAAATTATACTTAAAACATTAAGTAAACTTAATGAGTATTGGCACGTGATTTATATTGGCAGTTCGTCTAGAGGCGGACCCTACTTACGTTGTGTTTATAACCCTTGTTCTTTCCGAGGTAATTCTGTCTAAGGAGCAAAGGTGGAAAACGGCAATCTGACTAAATGACGTAAAACAAGTTCTTATAATTAGATAAGTTGTGAAAAGAAGAGAAAAGGATAATTTTGAGAGTTTTTGTAGTTGTTGTGGTAAACTCGGTGAAGATTCCAAAAGTGGGGATAATTTAATATAATAGTATTTTTATTAAAATGGTTTTCACCTCCGAGCCCTCAACGCCCAAAACCTCGGAGCCTACCGCAGATCGTTATAGACACCACAACAGTCCCAATCTCACGGTCCTGCAACCAAGAACGACCTTGAAATTGATTTAAAGACGTGATCGTTACAATCATCATCAGTCTATTTATATCGCCCCACTGCTCGGGCACAGACCTTCTCTTACATCGAGGGAGCTCGGGCCATAATCCACCACGCGGGCCCAGTGCGGGTTGGCGGATTTCACATGCCTTAGATTTTTTTTTTCTACGACATGCAGGTTTCATCACGATGTTTTCCTTCATCGTTTTTGAGAGCACTCGGTAAATGTACGTAAGTTTTTCCGTCGAAAAAACCGAGGATAACTCATTGGTACATGGCTGCCCTAGCTGGGAATCGATCCTGAGACCTCCATATTGCAAGTCCATTGACCCAACCACTGAGCCACCGAGCTCTCTCGTTTACAATAGGTTTTAAGAATTTTTATTTTACTGGATGATCGGGTCGTGGCCTCGATAGAGCTGTGATGTCGGCTTCGAGTGATATCTTCACACATGATCGGCTCAACATCGTGGTTTACAGGCCAATGCATGAACCGATTTTTGGATGGCCGCCAGAGCTCTTCTATTTGTTGTCGGAGTGTTGTCTGATTTTAGATATCGATTTTATAGTGTATTTTTAAATATTGCACTGATCATATGAATGCTTTATGTGTTTGCTACATTGATTTCTCATCTATTGTAAAAAAACACCGTCATCTATCGCATTTCGTCGTCTTTTTTATTTTCTTAACCTACCAAAATGACATTGCCACATTTCAATGGAGCTTTGCCCCACCTACAAAACTACGTGATCATTTAAGATCATTATCATTTTGTTGGGGACATATTACAGGTTTCATATTGCATAATCATAATCTGTATCATTTTCTACTACTCTCGCATCTCCTATAGGATAATAACAAAAACAATGAATAAATGGCTTCGATTTCTTACTATTTTCTGAATTCTTAATTAAGCTGTTTTTTTTCGAATCGCAACTTGTACAAAACTTTATTTTAAACCAATAATTTTAATAAAAAACGGAGATATTTTTACATTTATTCGTTATCTTGTACAACTTGCGGTTGATGGTGGGGCAGAATCTGGCATTGTCATTTATAATGCCTCTCTGACCTCTGTGTGTCTGCGTTATTGCAGCACCAAAAAGTTTCTTAGGCATATTTTTTTTTAAAATTACCCGTCACAAAAATCACTCTCAATCTATCGATTTCGAGGCTACCTTCCCAGGTAATCATCAGGAATCATTAAAGTACATATGCCTATAAAGAAACTTTTTTTTAATTTTGTGACTACAAAAATATCAGACGACATGTCATTATATCCACATCTCACTACATCTATGATAAAGCCAGTACACAACTATAACATTAACCAAACTGTTCTTGCTCCAGTAGGTAAGCTAGGTAGCAGGCTGTACCCGCCCCTTCCATGTTACAGGAGCCGTTACGTGGAAAGCGCAATGGAAGCTTAGTGGTCTCACCACTAAGCTTTAAGCTATTTCATTACTAATTTGGTCTTTATTACTTGCGTGTTAATTAAAATAAGAAATAACCATTGATCTACTATATACAACTAGATACACAAAGGTCTTACTAAAACAATTTAAAAAACGTCAAAATAAGGGTCCATTGTTAACGTCCAAATAATGTCCAATAAAGCAAATGAGACTTTTATCCGTTTGAACCTTCTTTGCACTCGGAAATTTTTAGAAGGCAGACTGTGTATCTACCTAGTTGTTTATAGGAGATCAATGAAAATAACTGGAAATAATAAATTAGTTTTATCGAACTAAATAATTTACTCACATTTTAACGCAATATCCAATATATTGTATCCAACGTATTGTATAACTGTAAAATATTTAGTTACGTAGAATACGCAGAATTGCACGCAGAATAGTACAGCTAACAGCAGATCAAGTATCAATTATAAATTCTACGATTTCTACCTAAATAAATTATTATTATTGGATAGGTTAATCCAATATATCTTTTAATTAGATGTCATTAATGTAAACTATGTACCCGATGCGAATCCCATAAATCAAGCCAGCCGCTTCATTAAACACCATCTGGCCATCAAATCTGACCGTTAAAATTAGCTTCACGTTAACCAATATTGTCATTTCAATTATGTGCGGATTCAGCCCGGAATTAATATGTATTTGTTACAATGGCATTCGGGGCTTGTACCATCCAGTCGGAACCGGATTAATCTGCCTGATACCGACCACAAGCGGATTTGTCCTATCATGTCTCCCTCGGTTTTAATGCGATGTAATTAGCAATGACACGGTTATTGCTGAGGTGATATGAATTGGCACTGACACCTAAAGCTGTGTGAAGCAAAGGAAATCTGAATATTGTATAAAGGTTTTAATTTAAAGATAAGGTTTTAGTACTAGAAATAGACACCCTCATATAAAACACTATCCATTATGTGTGTACTAATTACATGCTTAAAACTAATTATGATACAGTAAATATAATGGTAAGCTTTATTTAAAGCAAAGAACATAATCTAATGTTGCGAAATGTTTGCAACATTCATCACATTACATAGTCACCCTTATCTGACATTTAAAAAGGAAAAGCTTATTAACTCCTACATCAGCCAAGTAGAAGAATAATAAATCCTTTTATTCTGACACAAACAAAACGAGACAAAATACATACCGACACATAAAACTACAACGCCAGAAATCTCATCGTTCCTTGTATAACTTCCTTCGTTCGTAAATGCCATGCCACTGAAAATCTCCGCCATTGATATAAGAATCCCCAGAGCCCTATTGTTTCTATTTACATCACTGGACCCTTAAGCCCCAAAAAACTCATAATGACCCTCGTTCCGACATTCATAATAAAAAAACTTCACCCTATCTCCTGGAGATTGAGCCGTAAAGGGCAACTCACCCAAAACATCATCGAATGGGCATTCTTGTCACGTTCAGATCAGGACCCATAAGGGATAAGTTTGCGGGCCAAGTTTCAATGTCGGAGTTTAGGAGTTTTTTCAGTGGATACTCTAAAAATATATACAAAGCCACATCGCGACCTCTTTCGCTCTTTAATTTCAGACGTGGAACGTTTACTGAGCGCGTGACGACGATACCGGGGGTTTATTATGATAATAGAAAATAAAGGGAACAGCTTGTTCTTCCATAGATTTACAGTAGTTTGTGAGGAAACCCAGAAATATTATAAATCTTTGAAATAAATATATTGCAGAAGAAGGTATACTTAAAGGCGCGTATTCTTAAACGTGATTTTAAACTTAAACTGTCTAGACCCCCTGTCTCTTTCTATCTTAACCTTTTTAACGAAGTGTGAGAGGGATAGCAACACAATTTAAGGGAAGTAAGGTTTAACTAGGTTTATGAATAATAGCAAATATCATCTTCAGTAAGTCACAATTTGTGTCAAACTGCAAGAAAGGAAGATAATAAATATTCAGTTGCATTGCATACAAAAATTTATTTTGTACTATGTTGTCTTTAGATATTATGAATACAAGTGGCTTGGGTTGGATGGCTAGTTAGTTCCTTTCCCAAATAGTCTTGCAAGCTTTCTTCGGACGTAGGTACTTCTTTCTTTTTTTGTGCTGTATATTTTCTGCAGACGTCTGCAATCTGGAATGAGAAGAAAATATTATGTCAATACTTCAGCTTCAAAATTAAAATTATGTGGGACCAAAGAAGACTTGCAACATATTTTGATGGAATGTGTCCGGTACGCGACTAAAAGAGAGCATGTTATTAATAGTTTAGGTTTATGTAAATTAGATGTAGGTATATTCCACGGCATTTTAGCTGAGCCAACTTCAGGCCCAGCTAAAATGCTGTTCTCGATCTTTTATCAAATTTAAGTAGATAGGTTAATATTATAAGATTAGAATAGGTACGATGGGATTGGCATCGTCACTTTATGTGTACAAATATCCCTAAACAATTATAGAAAAAAAAAGATTATCTAACAGAAATAATTTGATCATGATAAATCTAAAATATCACCTAACAAATGAACCAGTGAAAACATTTCACCGATCTATTCACGAACTAGAGAATAGTCTCAGCCGGTTGATTAAGCAGTTTACATGCCAACCCTGCTTCCCGTAGAGATCACTCGTCACAGACCATACAACCTGTCGTAGGGTTGGTAACACGGCTGTTTCCAACCTTCATTTGAAAATGCTTTTACTATTTCGATTACCGACTACGAGATTTGACCACTGCCACTTCAGATTTTTGATCCAATTAAATTTTTAAAGACGTATATGTAATCACATCACCTTATTTATTATAATATATAACTTTTTTTAAATCTCAGAAAATTGAGAAAGTAGGTAGGTACACGTCAAAGCACATAAAGTGTAACACTTTAGACCGTTCTTATTATCTGCGTCGTAAGAGTTGAAATTGTACTTCAAGTGTTACCATTGTCCGTATCTAACTAATTCGTCTTTAGACCAAATAGTTCATTGTTCAGACTCATGGCGCTTAATATTGGAAGTAAAATAAATTTTTCATATTATTACGCCACTCATAGTATGCAGTTAAAACATCTAGATTGTTGCTTAGGCCCGTATTAATAGTCTGAGCTCAAACCCGCCCTCAAGAGCAAATTCAGCTGATACACTCTCAAGACGTCACCATCTCAAGTATGTCATTTATTAATAAACCAATCTTGATATAATCGTGATACGCCCATCACGTGATATCTTTCTCAAGCCGCGGTTCGCCTGCAATCAGCAAATACGTTCTCAAGTATGAGTTTGATAGTTCTCTTGAGAACTGAGTTTTGTTTATTAATACGGCGTTACTCACGTGATACCCGATTCCTTAACGCGCCCTAAGTTACGTTTATTAATAGGAACGCCATCTTGATGTCGTTCGCAAAATTGACTTTTGAGCTGAGAGTGATTTATTTATTACGGGCTAAAAGCATTTTGTAGAACTACAATTGCATTGCAATTGTCTTCAATGACATCAGCCTCTACAGTTGGCACTTCGACCTGCAAATGCATTACAATTAAAACCTGAACTACAGCAACCGTCGCTGACTCAGTAGCCTAAGACAATACTATCTCCATTAGCAAGTACCGAACGCCACTAACAATGGTTCAACGAACAATGAGACATTTTCCTCTACAATAGCTTTTCCTGAATATTGTATTTGACTATACATTGTCTTAGTCTTAATAGCGTCGGAGCTTAAACTTGTACCTACTTAAATATCGCCAACTTTCGAGTGATACTTAAGTTCCCCTTAGTTCGGTTCTCCTACAAAAGTTTTGACGTACTCTCATACATATTTAAGCGACGAAAATGAATGAAGTAAATCAACAGTATATGGAATATGAACACGAAAATAGCTTGTGTAGTAAAACTTTGCAGGAAATATTGTTGTGGTTTAAATTATGATTGAGATTGTTATAATGTCATTAAACAATTCTTTTGCGTATGCATTGAAATAGTTGAGGATTGTCATTGATATACATAGACGATGTCAGTGTCACTGCGTTCACAGTAGACATCAAATCTCTGAATTAAAATTAAAAGTTATCCAATGGATTACTAGTTTCAAATAGATTTACAGACTTGTACACACTTTGACAACTATCTACTCTACATTCTGCATCAATATGAAAATTTCCATCATCAGCGCATAGATTTACGTCCAGCAGTGGCCTATAACTACTTTTGGGCTAATATATCTTTTCCATCGGATACGAATCTCTGTTTTTTAGGACCCAGTCCAGACACCTTTCGTATGTCATCCATCTCGGTCGACGCGCGTTAGGATGCGTTTGTGGCATGACATGTGAACTCGTCACGTCGTCTGCATCATCGACAGATGTGACCAGTCCACTGTCACAGCTTACTGATTCTTTGAAATTTTTAAATCGTGTACTTAATTTTTTTGAAAGCGTGCTCATTCTCATCATCTTCTTTATTATATTTTGCGTCCTCGTTTCGAATTGGATAATTCTGAAATATACATCTTATGCGGCGCGATCTTAATATAATTTCACTGGAGTTTCCCGCTCACGTAGCGCTTGAGACGTGACGATCGTTCACGCCTGGTTCTACAGCTTGGGTCGCATTGGTGTGGTGTAAGTGAAAGGCGGACGACTTGAGTAGCGTTCCTAAGGCAATTGTTCCACCGCCGGCGAGTAAGCGAGTAACTCTCAGCTTTTTCTCGCCCAAGAAACGTTCAAAAGATATAATAATATATGCGTCTCTTTTGTTGACACAGAGTGTCCTATTATACGTTTCTTGCGCGAAAAAATAGCTAATAAGAACTATCCAAAGTCCAAAGTGTTACACTTGATTTGCTGTTAGCTGTAGGTAGGTACTCTATCATTGTTCCAGTGTTCTATTTTCGTTCTCTAAAATTATTTAATGTACACTAAATCAATAATAAGTTAGTACAGTCGAAGACAGAGATAAGTATACAGGGGGCCTCAATAAGGTTGAGATTTTCTCAAAAACTACTGGACCGAATTTAATAACTCTTTTACAGTTACATAGTTTTAACTTTTATCTATCTAACAGTTAAAGTATGTTTGCAATAGGTCAAGTAGTTTTTGAGAAAATCTCAACCTTAAAAACTCTCCTGTACACCTTTCTCTGTGTTCCACCGTACTAACATTCCTTCGGATTTGTTATTATCTTGTTGGTTAATATTTTAAGAGTCTTTTTAATACATATATTTTTAAATCTTTATTTGAGAGTTTGGTCGCTATGCCTCCGTATAACTACATAACATGGAGTACATATTACCTATATACTAACACTAAACTAGCTTAAATCTAAGTCTGTAGGTATTTTCAATATTCTTGGCCTTAAGAATTAAAAGTTGTAGGTGCAGCATAGATTATAGGATAACAGCATTTTGACTTTTTCGGTATCGTGACTAAGAATTTTAAAAATATTACACAAAATTAAATCTTGTAACATTCACCAAAAACCATTACAAGGATGGCTCGTTGCGTGAAAGGGTGGGTGTTTTTAACAAATTAACGATCACCTCGATACACTAGTTAATATAACCCGCTACCAGCTTGGAAACATTTATAATTTTCACAATGCTTTCTGTACAAACCTGAGATCATAACTCTTATTTAAATAGGTATGAGATTAACGAGTATGAGTTTGAACTTTGAAATGATATTTATAATTACTCATAGATATAGATCATATGGTGCCGTCTTCTTCTTACGAAGGTTGGCGATCATTATGGCAATCTGCACTCTCGACAACGCCGCATGGAGACTTTTTTTTACCTAGGTAAAACATGCCAACTATGTACCACCACGCCCGGGGGAGCACGTTGATTATGTCGGGCTCACCGCCCTGAAGGGGCGGAATACCGACTAATCCTGTTCCACCTCGTGCCATTCTTGCCGAGCCACGGGAACTGCGATACATCCGCGACGCCGCATGGAGACCTGGTACCTACTCTTGCCGTACTATTTATTTATTTTATTTAATCTTTGTTACATTTTATGTATCGGGCGAACTTAATGCCTTGCGGCATTTTCTTCCAGTTTACCTTAGGGCATGCAGAGATTGCTTGGTTTTATTTACTGATATATCTATTGTTTAATTATGTAAGATTTGTTAAATCACCATCAGCCTTAGGTAGTCTCTACCTATGCTGATGGTCTCTACCTATAAGCATCACATACCTTCCATGATATCGGGTCCAGTGCTGATAAGTAAATACAATTATAAGTACGGGATAGAGGATTAGTTGGCGGGCCAATCTTGTCATTGCTACTCAATATGAGATTAGAAGGGAGCAGGATATCCACTTGGATCGGCACAGAAAGAAGGCGTGCAGGTTTCATCACGATGTTTTCCTTCACCGTTTTGAGAGCACTCGGTAAATGTACGTAAGTTTTTCCGTCGAAAAAACCGAGGATAACTCATTGGTACATTGCTGCTCTGGCTGAGAATCGAACCTGAGACCTCCGTATCGACCCAACCACTTTGACCAAGCCGTCGAGCTGCCGCAATGTGACGTCATTATTATTTTCGCCATCACCATCTCGTCTTTCTTGAACATTGGTGACATTTTGTTACTTTGGTGATACTTTGGACATACAACACACTATTTTCTGGGTCAGTTAACATTACGAACTCCATTAAACTTCACCCTTATGAACTTGGAGAGTAGTAACATTGCTTTTAAACCTTTTTCTAGACCTCTCATCAACCTAACCCTAACACTGTCATTGTGGTCAAAACGCTAGAGCGCTAATGGGGTTAATGGACGCGGTAAATACTTGAGTGCACTCCAAGAGGGGAGGCGGCTATTTTCTGTTAAAATATTACCCTTTTAGGATTACACGTAAGTCTCGCGGCCAACTGCGGTCGAGTGATGTTTTAGCGCTTAATGCAATGTTGGTGTTATGTTAGTGGCTAGATTTTTAGTTCGCTAGACCGTTATGAGCTCTTAATCTATAAAGGTACCGTAAAAATCAAGGGAAGTTGGTTTTGGGATTGAAATTCTAACCGTTTGTCTCTATTGTATGGGGGTTTGGTTTTCAAAACCTTTCTTTTCCGAATTCCAATGACAATACCATCACCAACATATCTATAAGGTATTGTTCGACATAAGTATTTATTAAATACCAGCGACATGTATATACCTAAAGGTAAGACGAAATCGTTTATTAGGCATATTCTTCATATGTGTTTTACAATTGAAGAAAATAAAGTATTTAGAAGAAAACAAAACTGATTTGCAACATCATTATTGAAAAATATTTGCTGTATCGGAGAATATTGTTGAGATTTTATTTATTCCATCTAAAAGCATAGTATTGCTGTGTTTAGTATATTAGTAAACTAATGCACTAAACATATTACCAGATTATTAAATTGAAACAAAGTAATAAATTAAAAAAACAACTTACGAATATTATAAACCCTGATTTTGCACTAACGTTATTAAAATTCAATATTCAATAGATTGGCTCCCTAGAGCTATGGTCTCATCATCCTATCCAATATCTGATTTTCACAGACATTAATCAGAAATTGAAATGATTCAATCTCATAGAATTATAATATCCAATCAAATAGATTGAACTTTTCATTCACTCCTCGCGAAGGAGCAACGCAATAGTTTCAAAGATATTCCTTCTCGATTGAAATCTTCAATCTTCGGATTTATAAGTAAGTTTTGCTGATAGCGTTAATATTTGCTAACTTTGTAAGCTTATTTATCTTGTATTAGTGGGGTTTCTAAGAATAGATCATGGCATTAATAATAATGGATGGTTCAATAGAATCAAAGTTTAAAACTTTATAAGAGATTGATGTTTAGAAGGCGAACATTATGGCCACAAAACGTTGGGTCCAGATTTAAACATATAATATGATGAGAAACACTCAAACATGGAAACTATACCATTATCTAATATGAATTGCTATGGTGCAATTTTAATTCCGCTACGAAAAAAACCTACTAATCACGAACGTTGCAGCTGAAGTTATTATGTAATCGCTACCGTGCGAACTTACTACGCAACCTCATGCTAGTGGTATGTTATTGGAACCTTACATGTTGGAATAGAACCCATTAGACAACCCTTGTATAAAACAAGACATGCTAATTACGACAAGAGTATTCGTCATTTAATTTGAAGATTTTAGGCCGTTGTCCGACCACTGGAGATGAGCGAGTAGCGAGTAAAGCTATCAACTATACGAGTGGGCGAGCAGCGAGTGGCGAGTATAGTTTTGTAGCTCGGCTATCAGCGAGTGTCGCTGAACGACGGGCGATTACTCGCTTCACTCGCCCAATCGCCAGTGTAGCTCAGCGAGTGGGCGAGTGTCGCGGAGCGATGGGATTTACTCGCTCGGATGTGTGAACAATCGGCGATGAACTATTAATATATGCATTTCTTTTGTTTACACAGAATGTAGTATCTTTTGTAAGTTTCTTGGGCGAGAAAATAGCCGGAATTTACTCGCCAGCGGTGGTACAAATGCCTAATAATCAATTCATTACATTGCTTTCTTAGTATTAATCACACAATACTAAGCATAACATTATATTTAGGTATATAGAGATAGACCAATAATAACTGTACGGCGTACGCCTACATTTCCCGTAGGGGTAGGTAACTTCAATCTTATGCGATCCTGGTACCTAAATCTCATTCATTCATAAAATTTAATTATAACATTATAATTAAATTAAACATATTAAAACAGTCTGGTGGACGTTTCAGTAGATATAATACTAATTCAGACAAAATCCCCTATCTGTTTCTGTCGTTCCGTACATCCCAGATGCGTGGTCGGACAGTTGAAATAATTACGAATAGAAACGTATTTAAGCTTTGGGATAATTTTGTGAATATATTCAGTACATGCTCGTGTGTTGATATTTGATTTACTTAGGTACAGATCAATGGTAACACTTTTTACTTTTGACAGTTCTTATTGTTTGCGTCGTAAGACTTGAAATCGTACTGCAAGTGTTACCATTGATCTGCTGTCGACTGTACCTACGTCCTTATTCTGCGACTGGATGGGGATCGTGGGGTACGACAGGAAAATACTGCACTTGTGTCGGTACTCTACCAGGCCATAAAATACGTGCCAATCTAGAGAAGTCGAGTTTACTTGATTTTGTTGTGAATTTAGGCACGGGCACCACTTATCTGGGGTTATGTGTCTTTCTAACACAACTGTTCCAGTTATTTAATTTTTCAACTAATTTCAATTTTGATTTCACAGTTAATATGAATTTGTGTCTATTTTGTCATAATAATGTAACACGTTTAATTTTCGATACTTGTCTAATACCCTATTCCAGATTGGCCACCCTAATTTAAGTCGTTTTTAATTGAGATATCCCGCTCACTCTTACGCAATGTAGCTTAAAAATCACAGTGACAGTTGCAGTTAGGTTTAGTATTAGATTTGACAGACAAGATTTGACACCCAGGAGAAATTGAAGGATTAACTTTGCAAATTGGTTCTCTTGAAAATGGCGGGAAACGACGGTTGCAAAATTATTTGATAATTTTTGTTTTAATGTCTACAGTGGTTATTTTGAGATTCTTATCACGTTAAATTAATCAGAAAATGTTCGCGAGTGACAGTATGGTGAATTTGTTGGATAATTTGAGCAAGATCTGGAGTTTCAAGCTTTTATCAAAAGTTCCCGCTACAAGCTCGGGAGTGAACGTGACTGTCGAGCTGCTTCGTCCAGAGTGATGACGCTACGGCGTCTCCTCTGGATGAAGACATGAAGACGCGGCTACCCAGGGTGAAGACGCTACTGCGACTCCCCTGGAGAAAGATAGAAGACTATTATATATTGAATTTTCTGTAACATGACATTGGCAAATGACGAACTGTCGAGTCCATTAATAAAATAAATAAATAAACTTTGCAAATTCGACATTTTAAATAGTTTTGACCAAGTTCCTAAGGACGTTTTAATGGCACCTTAAACTGTGTTAAAATCATTAAATACTGCATCTGACAGAGGCAGACAGTTTGTTATTAATAAGTGGAAATTAATTCGTAATTGTGTGGCACGTTGATTATGTCGGTGGGTACCAGGACCGCAGCAATTCCGAGGCGCTCTATAGAACAATAACATGACATAACGTAAACGCATACGCCCGGTAAATTCATCAATGCCGGGATTGAATAATCGCCCCGGTCACCTGCCAATTACCCGGCCAGCGCCGACGCAATTTATCGTGAAAGTCCCAAAGCGCATTTATACTAGGGTAAACAAAACTATAATAGCCCAGTGAAGCTCATTAACCATCTATCTAAGAAAATGTAACGAGTTTTGCAGGGTGTATATATTTTGATAGAAGAAATGTGATCTCGTAGATAATTTGATTTAGTAGAAAAAAATCAGTGCTGATATAATTAACATAAATTATTGGTGGACATTATAAAAAAATATGCCAGCCAAGTGGCGCCCTTCACTTTAAAAAATCGTAATCTATCATATAAAAATCGTTTCTAATAGATTCAATTTTATATACAGGGTGTAACGTAAAGGGTATATGAAGTCGAAGGGAGGGTGTTCAGTATCGGCAACAGAACAACTTTTGTTTTACAACTTTTCGATTTTCGCGACTTTATTTTTTGACTTTTCATACATTTCGTACCGGTCAGCTGATCGATTTGTATGAGACATTAATTTATTTTTATTTTTTATTCGAAAAGTCGTAGAACAAAAGCTGTTCAGTTACCGATACTGAACACCCTCCCTTCGGCTTCATATACCCTTTACGTTACACCCTGTATAAAAAACTACGAACGGAACGTACAAAAACTTTATTGGCATATATACCCACTATTTTTTAATAAACAATATTATTCTTTCTATTATTAGCCTTGTCGAAAGTCAATGTCAGTGGTCTAATAATTGACGCTTGCGCTGATGCAAAAGGTATAATTAAATTAGTATTGATCACCGAACTGACATAGGATTTGTATGCAGAAATTGTGGAGCTTTCGGTTTTAGGTTTTTTGTAATGTAATTCTATTTGTTTTTGAAAATCCCTAAAGTGGCAATAAACGGGACTTTCTCCCTAAATACGTATCTTTCCGATTATGAGAAATTTTACGCTTGAAAGAGGGTACCGGGTACCGACAGGATTCGGACGTTTTAATTTTGCGCCGGAAAATGAGGTTTTTTCCAAGTATAACAAAGTATAATGTGTGTATTCTTTACATTTGAATTTGAAGCAGTCATAATGTATTGTGTGATTTTCAGACCCCACCTTTGAATTTTCGTTATTTTAAAACCTGAATTAATTAAAACAATAAATAGTGCCCTTTGAAAGCTAAGTTACCAGAACATACATTCAAAATGGTACGAAATTATTAAATGGAATGTAAACCCGCTGCCAGAAAAAAATATACCTAAGTATAGGTAAAATTAAGGTATAAAATTACATGTTAGTATATACCGTAGCCCAAATCAAGTGTCTTATTTTGTAAACAAATATCATCGTCTAATTACCTGTTGTGATACGTCTAATTACCTGAAGGAACTGATTGATGGAACCTGTTCATCATTGTGAAAATAAAGTGATCCGATCTAATAATGTGAAAATAACTATGCAATAATCACAGAAAAGCTTAAAATTTTAGTAGGGTAGTTTTTGTTTACAAAATAAGACACTTGATTTGGGCTTCGATATACTTAAGATATTTCAACCTACTACAAGTTCAAGACACATATTAAGAGAAGCATTATTTCTGATTCTCATCATCTCATGTCTTCTATTGAAAAGAAACTTAAAACAAAATATAAACATAATTACAAAAATGTAAATATAGGGAGTGACAATTTCAAATCAACATTCCAAAACACTATTTTTTCTAGCAGAAATAAAACGAAAACATTCGGGTGTAAAAACAAAATACCTATCCATTTCCTGAAGAGTCCTCGAATCCTCGACCAAACTAGTGGAAACGGATAGCTCTTCAAAGCATTCCAAATACCTCAGTTCCACTCAGAATAAATGAATACTAACATTGAAGTAGAGTCTCATTACTTGGCAGTTTCAAATTATTCTCTAGTTAATACTAGATAGTTCAGTAATCTCTCAAAGACAACGACTGCTTGAGCAAGTCTGATTGACCGATGACATGTCATGTAGAATGTTAGAATAACTGAAACTAAGTCATATTGTATCTAATTCTGTAGCGGCCGCTAATCCGAACACTAAAAACGCAACTGTCAATACATATAAGGTAGTTGTCCCACCGCCGGCGAGTAAGCGAGTAAATCACGGCTATTTTCTCGCCCAAGAAACGTACAAAAGATTCTACATTCCGTGTAAAGGTGCTCCCACACAGCAGCTATATAACGTTACAGACTGTTGCTTAACATTTGTTGTCTAACTTTTTACTTGTAAGCTATACGCTGTTATAAAATGTTATCGTGTTACACAATGTTTTATAACGTTATACAGCTGATGTGTGGGAGCACCTTAAACAAAAGAGAGTACTCGCTCGGCTATTTTGTCGCTGAGCAAGTACATCCCATCGCTCGGCGATAATCGCCCACTCGCTGAGCTACACTAGTGAGTGGGCGAGTGAAGCGATTAATCGCCCGTCGCTCAGCGACACTCGCTGATAGCCGAGCTACAAATCTATACTCGCCACTCACTGCTCGCCCACTCGTATAGTTGATAGCTTTACTCACTAGTCGCTCATCGCCAGCGGTCGGAAAACCACCTAAGACTACATATCGTAAAATTAGCTTACGCAATCTGGAAGCGCTACAACTGAAGGATTAATAAAGGCTATAACTACTAATTTAGATAATAATTGATTTAAGTAATATTTATCATCAAGGGATAAGGTAGTTTACTCGAGAGATCATGGAGGATAAATTTCGTCGTGCAGATCCATCGGCGGTTCTTGGCTTCATGGGATTGATTGTAATTACGTCATGTGCAATCTGTAGATTTACCTTGATATTCTATACCATATTGTTAGAAAATATATACGATCATATTTTCATCGCAGAATTTATTTTATTTATTTATTTTATGAAATAGGTTACCCACAGGGTGTACACCAAAACAGTTACAGTGTAATAGTCCACAAAATAATTATTCTAAGTGCCACCCCAATTATAGGCAACAACGGCATGCTTAGAAATCCAAGGAAAAGGTTGCAATGTTATATCGATCTTAACAATAAAAATAAAATTTAACAGAATTCGTTGGATCTTCACACATTTTAGTCATGATTCTACTAGGTAGTAAGGAGTAAAAAGAGTTTAATAAACATGATTGTATAATTGGGATTAAATTTATTAGCAATTTAATACAATGTCAAACTTAAAACCAAAATATCCGGTAAACCTTCGTCAGTCAAATAACCCGCCCCTTGTCATACCCGGTGCAAAGGTACCCATAACGCTTGCGGCGTTACCGCGCTGTATAGCTATAACTAACCTTTGCACCAGGTAGGACCCGGAGCGAGAGTCACAACCCCTCTCTCTAAGGCTGATTGTATTGGTATACTTTCCGAACTATAAAGGAATGTCGTTTGAACAATCAGCAGATTTCAATTACCAAGTGATATATGCAGATGATGATTGATGATTTCGGTGCCAGGCACGAAAGGTAAGTGACATCGTAGAACAGTGATCGATGAGTGCATTTATTTTCAATTCTTTATCAATTTCCTACCTTACATTATACTAGCTGTACCCCGCAACTACGTTTGCGTAGAGGAGGAGGATGGAGAGGATGGAAGATATCATGATGCAGATCGGAAGATCAAGGATCCAGAGAGGAATCTCTGGATCCTTGTTTCCACATCACATACCGCCATGGCTTACAGCCTATGAGCTGTCCGGATATTTCATCTCCTAGTGAAACTCCCATCAAAATCCCTTCAGTAGTTATGGCGTGATACTTGCACAAAATCACAGACAAACAGAAAAATTCAAAAAATTTGTGTTTTGGCTACAGTATCGATCCTAAAACACATTGCAATTATTCTTTTTAAAAAATATACAATGTACAGACACAACTTTTTTACAGTCTTATTATATGTATAGATTTCGGAAGATATAATCATAAAAACTGTTGCGTATAAATGTCCATAGCTGCCTTACGTCAATGTCCTTCTTCCTGATTGAAGTGACATTTATCTTGCCTATCCTCTTGATCTTGGCTTTCGGAAACCTTCTATCTTTGACTGACGTCGGACGCTGTTTTGCACTTGGTCAATAACTCTTTCCCACTAAATCTTTGTCCCATTTTCAAAGCATGTACGCAGTCAGCATTCGTAGCGATGTAAAA
Organism: Tachystola acroxantha; assembly: GCA_963506565.1. Classification (NCBI taxonomy): domain Eukaryota; kingdom Metazoa; phylum Arthropoda; class Insecta; order Lepidoptera; family Oecophoridae; genus Tachystola; species Tachystola acroxantha. The sequence goes on from OY735874.1 coordinate 2,907,939, forward strand.
TCTAAAATTAGTAAAGTTGAAACTGGCTGCAGTTTTGGAGTGTCAGGAAACTCGTCATAAATAATTTGAGAAGCCTTCCGGATCTAGGGCGTTGGCAATTAGAGCGGCTGTTTCGAAACTTAAAGCGTCTGGAAATGTTTAGTGAAACTAAAAATAGGCATGGCTAAAGTTTCCCGAATGCAATTGATTTTTAAAAATCGCTTCTAAGTTCTCTTTTAGCTGTTTTACCTTTCAAAAATGTAGAAAAATACATGATTCGACGATTTAAGAATCTTTTCATCTTGAAACGAAAGCTGGTTTGTAGATGAATTTTTTTATTCCCATTTAATTATTATGAAAAAAAAATCTTAGATTACATTCCTTTGTACTGACTTCAGACTGGGAGAAAATGAAAATTTTAATAAGTAATATCAGAGATCGATTGCTCTGATGAATGGAATCTGCCATGGAAACCTTAGTAACAGATTTGATTAAGACGTTCGAAAATGAAAAGACGAGTAAAATTGTTAAAAAGTAGCGGCTGTAAAAGCAGAGTTCGTTTCCCATTCCCACTTATCAATTCCAATCTGTCACGGCTCATAAAACGGAAAAAGAAATACTCGTTTACATACTCAAAAAATCGTATACACGAACCAAAATCGACTATCGATTTAAACTTCCAATGGCATCCGAAATTGAACCTTACAGGATCGCTTTAACAAGATAAGTTATGGAATTCACGAGCAGAATTATCTTTGCCGATACAGCCGTCACTTTGGGAACAGCAATAAAAACTTCTAAAATTGTCAGTCCGGATATCGTGGGTGGCGAATGTTCTCGATACACCGAGATCCGATCTCACTCGAATAATCGTCCCCTTGGGCAGATCAGTCATCAATATTTCAAAGGGTATCGAATGCGGGTCCCGATTTGTTCGTTCATTCATTCCTTTTCCAAAAGTGACCGAGTTGATTGGAATTCGATGTCGCGCTCATTTGTATGGGCGGTGTGATCTTTTTCGTCTGATGGATGGCATTGCTTACGTAACACTCCCTCTGAGCCTATTTCACTATCTCCGTACTCTGTCTAAGCTATAAGTAGTAGGTTTTTATAAATGGATCACATTTTGTGGTTATCCGTCTTGTCTTCTTAGTGCTTATCCCAAGATGAAAAGCAACTACAAAAAATAGGTAGCAATAATCTTTAATGTTGGAGTATCGTCTTAAGAGTCTGGCTTAGTTGACTAATGTGGTTACAGCTAGCTACGCTCGTGGGTTTGTCTGTTTAATTTTACCGCTAAGTAAAGTAACTACGTAATAAATTATTTATACTGTGACAGTATTTCGCTCAGTTTTCATTGTGCATTGTTAATAAACCTGATTATAATTATAAATTCACCAAAAAACACGTTTTAGATTTATTAAATATTTTTTTATTAATTGCTATTGCTCTATTTCGACCTATTTTTCAAAAAATTTGTGTAGTAAATATACCTATTTAATTTGTTATAAAATATACCGTTTTGTTTGTACCTAGGAAAGGATTTTATCTTGGGCTACAGTCCCATAAACAGTAGACAAATGTTATATATTTACTACGAGAAACTTCGGATTCCTACGGAGAAATCTACGGGCAATATCGAGAGGCAGAATTTTAGTCATGAAATAAGAGTATTTCCTCATCCAAGCATAAAAAATTGAGACTGAGAATTTTGGTGGAATACCCTTCTGCAGTGAATTTTGATAATGGCCATTAGGTTCTGCCTCTCTTCCTATATTTACCAAAGTGATAAAGCAACATACACGCAGACAGTTCCATTCCATTATACATACTTTAACGTTAAGTAAAACACAAGGATATTCTTACAGGAGCCGCACCAAAATGCTTAAACAAAATAATTACATTCTGTCTGCACTCCGAGAAGAAATTAATGCCTGTAATAAATTTCAGGCTTTTGTCTGTTTATGTTTCACTTAAGTTGTTTCAGCACTACAGCCAGAATGAAACAGCTAGTCCTTTTTATCCCTTTATTCGCGGATAGAAATTATTCGACCAGATTTTTCTGTTTTAAAAACTGGGTGCTACGTTATGTTCGCGCGTTTCTTTTGTTTCTCTCTATTAAGTTTGTTTTACAGCTGTGTAACAGCGAATGAAATAAATTATGAAACAACTTCATGTATGGTGGAGCAATCATTTTTAATTTAATCCGCAGCTCGACGTTTCTTCTCAAAATGTAAAACCTTGGACTATTCAAGTTCGGAGTGAAAAGGCACTTACTGAATCCTTATAGAATCGTCGACCTTTTTGTCAAATAATAAAGATACTTATCCAACGAAGTACTCGACTTTCTTCTTTCATAGTATTTTAGAGGCTTCAACTTTTTTTTATTTCAAATAACTTCTATCAATTTAATTACTTCGAAAGTCGGAGAACAATCTTCTAAAGGAATTCTAAAAGAACTTAAAGAAACAATCAATGCGCTACGGACAAAAATAAAAAGAAATTGGAAAGCAATTTTCTCCTTAGCCAAATACGGGAGCGATAAAAGGTATGTTACCTATTGAAACAAAGGTTTGTACAGTAAGAGGCGTTCGACACAGTTGCACTTGGGTGCACTTAGAAATATCAGGGGACATTGTTTGGAATTCTCGCAATTTAGCCAAGAGTCAGACAAGGAACCAGTATTTTTCTTTTTTTTCTTCTGTGTACCAGGGGATTCCCCGCTACTTAATTGGCGTCGTTACGTTTTACCTATTCAATTTATAGACGAAACTATATGAAAAACAACCTTCCCCTGCTAGATAATAATTTTCCGATTGATACGTCAGATAATCCTTTTCTTCATATTTTCTTAATTACATGCAATGCAATACAGTCTAAATGTAAATTTTATACTGCTTTTTGGGTGCTTTTTGTAAGTCACGTGATCCAGACGAGTCTAACGAAACCTCATACGATTGATGACGCTTGCGCCTCCTCTGGACGAAGGTATGAAAACGATGAGATCTTTCATGCAGGGTGACGACGCTAAGCAACTTCTCTGAAAGAAGAAAGAAGACGATACTCTGTAAGTAACATGAAATTGGCCAATGACAAACTGCCGAGTCCATTAATAAAAGTAATAAAACCTCATACGTCAAAATTCGCCTATAGGAGGTCGTACAGGATCCGAAACTTTACTCTACTTCTCTCAGCAGTCGGGTAAAAAAGGAGTTTAATCCGTTTTGTACTTAAATGTATGTGGGAGAAACATTCGTGACATTATACGGTTCTAATCTGAAAATGGATGCCACTATAATAAACTTTTCACTGCTATTAAGGTGCATATGTCACCTTTAGTACAAAGTTCCACAGCGTTCCGGCAGTATGGCCCCCCCACCCACTTTTCTACCTTTAGTAAAGATGTGGTCTTACTTGTAGAGATCACGGAATATCTGCTAAAAGTATATTTTTATTATATCAATCAATTCGTATGAATAATGAATATGCTGATACACTCAGATTTATTTTTTAAGCATTATGCCTTGCTCAGTGAACAATTTTAAATGATGGAAAATTTCTAGCCGTGGGCAGTACTTGTCATGGAATGACAAAGTTGCAGGTTCAAGTTTTCACCGTTTAAAAAAATATGCTGATAGTTTTCGTAATTCAGTTTTTGATATTGCTATAGATTATCAAAGACTTTTATAGGGGTGCCGAAACGAACCGCAAGTAGAACAGAAAGAGAAATGTATGGGATCGAGATTAGGTAACAAAAAAAGAAAATATTGTCAATCCCATACTTTTTTTTCTACTAACATCAACCAAAGGCAAATCCACTTGGCTAAGGGGCTGGTGATGGAATGAAGGTTATGTGGTTAGGTAGAAAGAGCATGGGCAGTCCACCGGCCAGATGGTCCGACGACATCAAGAGAGTTGCTGGCTCGGTGTGGACCAGGAAATCCTGAGATCGAGCCACATGGAGGATTGGTGGAGAGGCATATACCCAGGAGTGGGCTGCAGTTTTCTGAAGAACAAAAGAAGAAGAAGACAAGGATAGGATGTCTGCGCTTTCAGAATCACCACTGAGAAGATATAAAGTCCGCTGTAACTGGAACCACACAGATTCAGTTTGCTGCACTCTTTTTCGCTTTTATTGGACCGTATTGAGCCTCTGTGAAATGTGTAAAATTGCCAACAGTGGGATTCAAGGAAAACTTTCGAAACGAGTTCCACTAAGAGGCTGGCTGGTGCTAAAGGGAACTAAGCAGAATAGGGTAGGTATTGATTTGCTGTTTGCCTGTGGAATCTTTAGATCGCGAAATTTCTTTGTTAACTTAGGCTGCAAGTTTATGGGGTGTTGGTAATCTTTTACATTATAGTTAGTTTAGTTCAAGGCAACAGCGAAATACTATTTTTTGTTTGACTTAGACCTTGCTCAAAGTTAAGTTGATAAAAAGGCTCAGGTGCAGACTGACAACTTCGCAGATTGTACGGTCGAAGACAGAGAAAGGTGTAAGGTAGAGTTTTTAAGGATGAGGTTTTATCAAAAACTACTTGACCTATTGCAATAATTATTTCGCTGTTGGATAGATAAAAGTTAAAACTAGGTAACAGTAATTTTTTTTATTAAAATCGGTCCAGTAGTTCTTGAGAGAATCTCAACCTTATTGTGGCCCCCTGTGAACTTATCTCTGTCTTCGTGTGTACCTTTTGCAGAAAGTCAATTTCGCAAAATGTCCCTTTTCCTCACTAGTGCCGAAAATTTAGATTTTAGGTAAGTACTATAATTTCGATGAGTTGTGATATCTAATAGTCTAAAAATGTCTAAAGTCTTCCCTTTTCTTTGTCTAACTGGGCGACGATATAAAGCCGAATAGAGGTTTGTATGGGAAAAAATTATTCCCTACTAAAGCTTCTTGAAACTGCTTTTTGTAAACAAGATGAACATTATTCTCTTTCCCTTTATAGAAACCTTTATGATCCACTACACAAACTCCCTCAAGGTTCATAGAATTTATACGCTCCTTTTCCCTAAAATTAAACCATATACACTTTACAGCGTCAAACTATGCGGGTTTATTAGTGCCACTATCAAGATTAAAAGCTGTTGGGCGCAAAGGGTCAGGACCTTTAATTAAGAGACCTTGAGTCTTCCACGCACCGCCCTGTACGAGATTTACAGTAGCCTGTCGAAATTTGCTGCTAAATTGCGTAGTGGACCGGCGAATTGAGCAATTGGGGAAATTGTGGTTGTTTTAACGTAAACTAATATTAGGGATGTTGACAGTGACCTAAATAAGATATTATTAGAACATGATGAAAAAATTCTTGCCGTGGGCAGGACTTTAACCTTTTTTTTTAACCCAGGTAAAACATGCAAATCATGTGGCACCACGCCCGGGGGAGCGTGTTGGTTATGTCGGGCTCACCGCCCTGAAGGGGCAGCATACTGACTAAACGTCCTGGGGTGTTCCACCTCGTGCCATTCTTGCCGAGCCACGGGAAACTGTGATACAACCGCGACCAGACTGGCGCCCGAGCACTCCCCATTGTGGGCTGTCATTCCGTGACACGCTCTTACCGACTGAGCCACCACAGGCCACGCCACGCCTACCGAAAATCTTCATCGCTTTATACATACTTAAAGGGTATGTTATGCAATTACGGCAAGAATTTTTTCATCATGTTCTAATTTATTCACCGAGCATGGATAATGCGTAATTCAAATTCTAAGATATTAGTGTTACCAAGTGATAGTTTCCACGGAGCCGAAACGTGGACATTGACGGTGAGACTGGCCCACAAGCTCAAAGTCGCTCAGGGAGCTATGGAAAGAGCTATGCTTGGCATTTCTCTGTTAGATAGAATAAGGAACGAGTATATCCACCAGAAGACAAAAGTGGTTGACATTGCTCATAGAATCAGTAAACTGAAGTGGCAGTGGGCTGGTCACATCAGTCGTAGAACCGATGGGGTAGACGAGTTCTCGAATGGAGGCCACGAACGGGTAAACGTAGTGTGGGACGCCCCCCGACCTGATTGAGGGATGACCTTCGCAAGATGGCTGGCAGGGACTGGATGCAGTGGGCCGAGAGTAGGTTAAGTGGCGCGCTTTGGGAGAGGCCTACGTCCAGCAGTGGACTGATATGGGCTGATGATAATGATGATGATAGTTTTTATCATAACAATGCTAAAAAATCTTTAGTCCTTGTGAATATTCCGAAGTTTAATCGTAATTTCAACCAAATAAGTTGTCAAAGTTTTTTTTTTATTCACGTGATGACAAACGCCGATTGAGCGCATTCACAGTTATGCTTCTGATATTATGTCTTTATATTTTCATTCATATTTCCCTTGCGAGCTAATGGTTAATATATAAGAGACTCGTAAACTTTTAGCAACAGACTTATGGTTTTAATACACACAAGTTAAAACTTCATTTCACAGCCGCTCTTTTAACTTTCCCATTTTCCCCAGCCCTTATGCTTTGGCGAATATTTTAAGCATAATAGCCATTTTAAACTGTCAGTTACAAACTACTGACGAGGTGCGAGCTGCGGTCTCAGTTTAATCAAAGCTCTAACTTGTTCCGAGAATGTCCCCTCGGTAATTGTTTCAGTGAAACTGGCTTTAGCCGAGCCGTTTGGGAATTAGCTGTTGGGGATTTGTTGAACATTATCGACGGATTTGGGTTTAAGAATTTGTGACTTTGCATATCCGATGTGTTGTGTGTTCTTCTGTCTCGCCTTTTGGTCTGGCCTTCCTTCCTTCATTCCACTCCATGACGGTCTGTCAAATGTGATGAAGGGGCTTGTAGGCCATTTACGGGTACACGTTGAAAACGATCGTACAAGTTAAGCAACGTTGGGCGAGGTCAGGACCTGGATGGTGTGACCGCTAGTGACACTTTCATCTGAGCCCCTTCGTGCCTCGAAGAGCACGTTAAGCAGTTGGTCCCGGTTGTTGTCGCTTGACAGCAGTCGTTATGCCACGTTAAAGGCATACGGGCGGACGGCCTGAATAACTTTGACAAATAGGTTTGGTCACTAAATCACACGAGAAGAGTAAAGCTCTAAAATACAGGGGTCTCGACACCCTTTACAACTTTGTTGCTTTTGGTGTCGAAACCCTCGGCCCGTGGGGTCCCGGCGCTTGGTCGTTATACAAAGAGGTTAGCAAACGAGTAGTAGATGCCACTGGTGACCCAAGAGCTGGCAGCTACCTCGCGCAACGGATTAGCATCGCGATCCAGCGAGGTAACGCTGCCAGTGTCTTGGGTACTCTTCCTGCACCTAAAATTTTTAAAAATAGTTTAGATTAGGTTTTTTAAATATTGAATGGTTCTTTTTATTTTATATTGTACCTTTTGAAATAAATATATTACTAGAAAGAAATGTGATATTATGTCCTGGTCTTGCAATTTTTTATTGATTCATGTAAGACTACAGCATCCAGCGTCATATCCGATGTGTATTTCTTTAAAATACTCGCTAATTTGATTATGGGGTAGATACATTTATAATATGATATAAAGAATTCAGTTCAATGTGATCAATAAGCTCGCTATATTAATATTATACGACTACGACGCCTTCCCGTAAACTGCGTGTTTTCGTGGCTTACTAATTTATTCGTTTACATTCATTAAAATTATGAATAGTTTTAGTCAATACATTTAGATTTTATATGCTTCAATTTCCTTAGATCGTTTGAGAGCGCGCTTCGTCATTAACCAACAATAATTCTATTACCGTATCAACAGTGGTTTTACTTATCTATGCATCTATCAAAATGCGTTATCATATCACTGGCTCTGCATTACGATATCTTGTGTAGATAACCTGCCTTATATTACGTGTACCTTACCTACCTATGTCATCATTAGTTTCGCTAATATCAATTTCAATCCCCTATCCGAGTTCTAAATACCTATCTGTTGTTCCGTCCTGTGATCAGTCAGACTCAGTACTTGCTAACAGAAACCCTTGTATATCAATGTCCACGCTCGTACCGCTATCACCGACTACTTGTTTCTAGACAAATTGTAATTGTTTTAGTTTCTCCCTGCACAGTTTGACGTTTAATTACTCGTATGTACACCCGGATAGCTTTGTTTGCTGTTCTATGTAAATATGTGTGTACCTATCGTTTGGTAACGTTGTGTAGGATAACATCGTTGAGCGCATGTACTTGTAACTTGTTAACATTGTGATGTGGTTTTAGGTATGTCTTCGTATTTACAATTTCCGCTTTTATTATCTTCTACGCAGCTTCTACGTCTAAAATAATTTAAATTTTGGAATTAAAATTATAAGGAACGATGATGATGATATTATAATATATTATTTCAAGTATAAATGTTTATTTTAATAAGTTTATGTATTTATGTATATTATGATATTGCATAACCTTGTTGTTGTGGTTAATCATCTGCTGAATTGTCTACCCCGGTTTCAGGGACCATCGATTGTGACTATTTCATTTGTGTAGTTCTTTTTTACAATGAGGAATGTCATAGCATAATTAAGGCAATACCAATAAAAACAAGAACAACACTTATTTCTCATGGAAATCAATAGATGGGGTATATGTTTAGAGAATTACGTTCGATTATATAATTTCATTTTTGAAAATTTTCACATTTTGTATATCGATCAACGGTAATACTAACACTACTTAGAAGAAACATATATCCACAACTCAACTCAGTACCAACCACGAAGTTAAATTTCGATGAATCACGTAAAGTCATTCCGTAACTAGTTCTATACCATAAGCCTCATCGGGGAGCACTTGCTTGCCAAGTTTTTGTCCCTCGCCGATGTGATTTGAATTCAATAAACGCGATCGAGCCAGATCACTTTCCATGGAAATGAAGGGAGTTTCTTTTTTATTTCATCCAAGAAAGAATAATTCCATTGGCGGGTAATCGCTCCGGAGATTGGAGGTAGATATTAAAAATCCTTGGGGACCTTCCGTCGTTTGCGGCGTCATCGTTATTTTGAAAGTTTTTTAGAGTTTGATCAATTTTGTCAGATTTACTTGGGGTTGTTTGGGTTTAATCTTATTGGTTGGTATTTAATGATGGCTTTGATTTTCTATTTAAATATTGTTTTCTTGAGGGTCAAGATCTTCTTTGCGTCTCAGTGGTCACTTACTATTGGTGGATATTTTTGGTGCGTATAATTTTGTAAAATTTGTAAATTCCCTTTTATTAAATGACATTGCCAATGTGGCAATAAGTTAGATAATTATTTTTCGAGTGTTTTTATGTTGGTAATGAATTCTGTGGTATAAAGTTTTCAGTGTAATAATTATTTCCTTAGATGTAGGTAGGAGTAGAAACCTTTCAATAGTAATGTCGTAGCCAAATCGTTAAAAGACATTGCCACTTTTCAATGGAGATTTGCCCCACCTACAAAACTACGTGACCATTTAAGCTGTACCTATCATTTTGTTGGGGACTTATTACAGGTTTCATATTGCATAATCATAATCAGTATCATTTTCTACTACTCTCGCAACTCCTATAGAATAATAATAAAAACAATGAATAATGCTGCGTGCACCTTAGCTATATAATTCGTTATTTTATATATGTTGTCTGTACATTATGTATTTAAGTGTTCTGTATAGTGTCAAACAAATGTATATTCTTCATTCATTCATACTCCAAGTAATATATTATGGTTCGGTCGACATTCGACACATTCTCAATTCATGTTCTTATGTTCATCCCATGACGGACTTTCTTTATTATTTTATGAGTTGTTGGAAAGGGGACATTGTCTTAAAATATCCAGGATATCTACAGGGTGTAACGTAAAGGGTATATGAAGCCGAAGGGAGGGTGTTCAGTATTGGTAACTGAACAACTTTTGTTCTAAGACTTTTCGAATAAAAAATAAAAATAAATTAATGTCTCATACAAATCGATCAGCTGACCGGTACGAAATGTATGAAAAGTCAAAACTAAATTCGCGAAAATCGAAAAGTCGTAAAACAAAAGTTGTTCAGTTACCGATACTGAACACCCTCCCTTCGGCTTCATATACCCTTTACGTTACACCCTGTATAATACTTATTATAAACACCTACAAAAAATCCTATGGGGAAACGATTCGTAAATTTGCCAATATCGACCATATTCCAAAGTAGGTTTCGGAAACAACTTATATGGAACGGCACCCCCCCGTTCCCTTTAATCTGTTCACATAAATAAACAACTAGGTACCCCCTAAACAAAATTAGGCGAGCTGGCGTGTGCAACTGTTGTAACTGCAAACATTTTTGTAGAGTTTGAGCGAGTTTCGTCGTTTCAATTAAAAACTTTAATTACAAAGAGTAGGCAGTGGAATTCATACAGTTATAACCAAAAACAAATTAAGCACATAAATTCGTAATATTATCCATGACAAGCGAGACAATGATATTAAATTTAATTTCGTATTTGCGAAATGAGACGATGTTTATTTTAATAAAGCGTACATTTATATTGTTTTGCTTATTTTGAATGAAAATAACAGGTTTTCTTTGTTAAGTATCTTTGTCACTTTTATTATCTTTTAGCATAAAACAATACCTATATGCTAAATACTATTACACAGTAGAGGAATTTCTAAATGAAACTTAGTACAATTTACATTATATTTGAACAAAAATGTCGTCTCTTTTTAGAATTAAAACTAGGTATAGTGAGCCATTACTACAAATTATTATATATAAACGGATATCACTCACTTATATTGCTGTGCCTAAACAAGGTCTATAAAGAACATTGTAACATTTTAATGTTAAGTATATGAACATCTGTATTATAACTTATGGTCTGCAATAAATATATTGAGTATTGAGCATCGGATTAGTGTTGAAAAAACCCTGCGGGGGGGGGGGGGGGGAGCTGGATTATGTTGACGTCCCTACTAAGTATCTTATCTAGAACCTACTTTTGTCGAAAAAAATTAAAAAAACGATTTGTTTGCCATTTGTTTGCAATACAATATTTTTTGATTTGCCTCCTGGCCTAGAACCTGGGTACGCCCATGCTTGCCAGCTACCCTGCACATGTCCTCCCTCTATCTGGTCGGGTGTCTCCGCTGTCGGTTATTGGTTCCACGAAAGATGAAACAGAGACAATTGGGATAAAAAGAAGTGTGAATTTGAACGACAGTGTCATGTTAACATGGATGATCAAAGCAAGAAGCGAAATTCCGTGGAATCGGAATCGCTTCGTCGAGTTTCATGTAAATGAATTCAAATGTAACCGTTTGCAAATGATTCCGACGTTCAGCTTGTCATTATCAGGCTTCAAAGGAATAAAAACAAAGCCTGATTTCACGCGTCGATTGGAAATGCGTACTTGCGACATATTCGAGTAATTGCTCTAATTTATAAGGCTTCGATAGGAACGTGATAGTCAACTGTTTGATAATTATAATTTTATTGAAGACTAGATGTACCCCGCAACTTCGTTTGCGTAGAGGAGGAGGATGGAGGAGATCAGGAGGCAGATCTTCCTCTCTTGATCCTTGTTTCCACATCACATACCGCCATGGCTTATAGCCTATGTGCTGTCCGGATATTTCTCGTCACTGATCGTGCAATGACGTTTCTTAGGGTTATTTGCACCACCTAGATATTCCAGATTAATTGGGTTATGATAATATTCGCCTAATATTACCTACCTAGCATTTAATGTCTAAAAAAGAGACAAATAACAAAAAAATTGCCATTTGTGACTTACAAAGGTTAACTTGTTGGTACAAAATATGTACCTTTAGACTTTGTTGTTAGACCATTCGCAGCTGTTAATGCTGAATCAGTCTTAGAACAAAAATTCCATAGCCATCATCGATTACTTTAATGTTCTGTCAGTGCCGTAATCGCAATTTATTCCTACATCGGCCTCATGTTTTCACCTACAAAGGTATTGTTAGCACAGACAATAAACGTTATTAATGAGCTTGAGCATACGAAAGAAGAAAGAAATCCACATTTATTCGCATTAACGTACGGATAAAGGTATTAATAAATGTAGCGTACCGCCATTGTTTCACCAAACTCAATGCAAAGTTATTTACGACTCCATTAAGACAGGTCACACTGATAGTTCCAGCAATAACCATACCATCATTAATTTAAATTGAATTATTAAGTTCGTCCTCACCAATTATTTCAGACCTCCAAAATTCTGGTACCAAATTTGAGGAAAACGGGTCACGTAAGACTGGCTGATAATTCATTAGATGGCTTCCTTGGCTCAATGGAGATCATGGGGTAAGCTCATGTTCGTATTCGGATAGGAATTGAAGCCTCTTGGGTACGAGTCAGTGATTAACAGTTATGTGATAGGTAAGCCTTTGGAGATTATACGGATAAGGTGATAAGTCAATTCATGCTACGGAAAGAGCAACTCCCTGGTGGGTTTCGATGACACGCTAATCAATAAGGTAGGGGTAATCTAATAATTCTCGTGTCAACAGTAGACAAAACGGCTTAGTCGCAAACTCGCCCACAAAATATCTGGTCCGCGGGCGAGTTTTTCTTTTGTAAATTTTCACGTAGTAAACTGGCCCACATGCTTTAATGATACTGGACGAGTTGCTTACGGGCGAAAATTACAATAGTAATGTCGCCCAAATGTTGGATTCTATAACTTTTGATAGACACACCGTTGCCAAAATGACAAGAACCATCAAGAATGATAGGAACTATCAAAAATGATAAGGGCTGTCAAGAACTGTCAAAAATGACAAGAACTGCCAAAAATTAAATGTACTGTCAAAAATGACAAGAACTGCCAAAAACTAAATGTACTGTCAAACATGACACGAACTGTCAAAAATGACAAGAACTGTCAAAAATGTCACCTATGTGAAATTGCTATACCTACCGTTAATAATGCGTCGGTATAAAAGGAAGATTCCTATGACTGTAATTATAATTTCAAAGATGGTGTTAGAGAATGATGCTCATGGATAAGGAAAGGCTTATTAGAAACCCTTTGGCCGCGGCGCCTACGTAACCACCAATTTCGTAACCAGTTACGAATGAGGAAAAATTTATTTCGATGACACGCCAATCAATAAGGTAGGGGTAATCTAATAATAGTCGTGACAACAACAGATACCTACGTGTAATTTCTATACCGTTTTCATCGGTACAAAGAAAGTTTCCTATGGCTGTAATTATAATTTCAAAGATACGTTAGAGACTGATGCTGACAGATAATGAATGGCTTATTAGAAACCATTCGGCCGCCTACGTAACTGGCAATTTAGTAACCAGTTACAAATGAGGAGAAAAATAGATTTCGATGACACGTCAATCAATAAGGTAGGGATAATCTAATAATAGTCTTGTCAACAGTACCTATGTGTAATTGCTATACCGTTTTCATCGGTACAAAAAGAAGATTCCTGTGCCTATTATTATAATTTCAAAGACATGTTAGAGACTGCTGCTGATGGTTGATGAATGGCTTAAGAAACCCTTCGGCCGTCTAAGTAACCAACAATTTAGTAACCAGTTACGAATTAGGAAAAAATGGGTTTCGATGATACGTCAATCAATATGGTAGGGTAATCTAATAATAGTCGTGTCAACAGTAGAAACCTACGTGTAATTGCTATACCGTTTTCATCCATACAAAAGGATCATTCATGTGCCTGTAATTATAATTTCAAAGATGTGTGAGAGACTGCTGCTGATGAATGGCTTAAGAAACAGTAATGAAATACAGGTTAAGTCCTAGTTCTGGCACCAGTCTCACACAAAGAATTGTTTTGTATTGAAGTAATTACCATGTATGTATAATTTTGAAGTGAGAAAAAGAAAGAATTAAAAGAAAGAATTATTATTATAAACCTTCGGCCGCCTACGTAACCACCAATTTCGTAACCAGTTACGAATGAGGGAAAAAATATCTACGTAGGTACGTAATCGGTTTATGAAATATCATGTAAGGACCAAATACCAATGGTAAGATTACTGAATGATTATAATTTGTTTAAGACAATCCTAACATTTTAAACTGGATCGACAGTGGAGTAGTATACTCGTATTATAATAAAGCATTGGTGATAAAGGTAAATCATGATTAAATCATTAATGTGCATTTCAATTATATTGAATTTCAATTATATAGAATGATTTATTTAAATTAAAACACGGAAAAAGGATAACTATCATGATGATAAGAAAAGAAGAAAGAAAAGAAAGAAAAAATCGTTTATTAATTTGGAAATTACAATACACATATTCTTATTTTAATCGAAATTTAAATAGCAATATACTTAATTATATTTTAAATGTCGAAAAGGACCAGCTCCCAAACTAGGATACCCTGTACTATGGGTAGCCAGGCCTTTTTATATATACAGTTATGCGTAATAACGTGACAAATACGTACTTGAGAGCGCATCCATTGCAGCATTGAGGCACTTATTTTGCCCTGCGGGCTACGATTGTACCACAAGAGCTACCCTAGATGCACTGTCAACCGTACCAGGCACAATATTAGTTCAAACATCGTGAAGCATATAAAACTTGATCAATGGCTCAACATAATTATAAATACATAGTGTTAATAAGTATTGATATTTGTAGAAAAGGATTACATAAATGTTTGTAAATATATTATATAATATATATATATGTATGTATATAGGTACGTGTATAAATAAAAGGTAAATAATATTTACTGTTTCTTGGCTTATTTAAAATCAGAACTGGAACATGCTTAAGAATATTTCTGTTTCATTGTAGCTTTTTTGTAACAACCATTCAAATAACACTCTTTTGCACTGACTTCTAGATAATTTGACCAGCTTCAGTTGGTTGTTGGCGTGGGTATAGACGTAAGGCCCCATACGGTAATGCGATCTCGTGGCAAAAGCTGTCTTGGTTAGGGGTATATTCCATGGTCTCTGCATGAGGGGGTTTACGCGTTGGCTGCGCTCATTGGATGGCAGTATTTGGGTGTAGATCGAGCTCTTGTGGAAACGAATGGCTATTTTTTGAATATAAAGCTGCCTAACTGTCAGCACTCTACATTCAGTATACAGCTGTTTGGTCGGAAACCTGTACGGTTTAGAGAATGTTACTTTCAGAACAGCTCTTTGTGCACGCTCGAGCTTAATTATGGATGTTTTAGAAGCACCTCCCCATGCTACATTACAATATATTGTAATGGACTGACATAAAGCGTAGTAGACCGTTTTTAACAAAGTATTAGTGGCGACAGAACGAAGTTTTTTAAAAATATGCAATAATTTTCGAGTTCTACTAACCAAACTGTCAATATGTAGTTTCCAATTTAGTTTGTGGTCGAGTAGAATGCCGAGGTATTTTATTCGATCAGTGCGTTCTATAGGTTGGCAGGTACAGGACTGGTTCCCGTTGTCACAATTGGGAACGTGTATCTTTACTAGCAAGTCTGGAGGGGGTGCTGTAGTCGCTGAGATGTGAAAGCATAGATATTTTGTTTTTGATACATTTAGTGTTAGTAAGTTATCCTCAAGCCACCTAGCCACATGACCCATCCCCTGCTCTGTTATAGATTTGACATCCTTCCAGTCATTCCCATGGAATATCACAGCCGTATCATCTGCGAAAGTGACTACCTGAGCCGACGCTATCTCCATGCAACATAAATCGTTAATATATACCAGAAACAGCGTAGGCCCAAGCACACTTCCTTGCGGAACCCCGAATGATACACGATTCATTTGGCTAGAAGTATTGTCTATTTTGACAAACTGTTTACGGTTCGTTAAATAGCTCGTGAACCATTTCAGAGCATCCCCTCTTATTCCTACAACCTCTAATTTTTTAAGCAGCAAGGGAATCGACACTGTGTCAAATGCTTTCTTTAGATCCAAGAAAGCTCCTATACATTTGTTGCCTTCATCCAATTTTTTGGTGATAATATCAGCCAAGAGAATTACGGCATCTTCGGTGCTTTTCTTAGATCTAAAGCCAAATTGATTAGGTGCGAGTATGTTGCTGCATTCCAAGAATGCCAAAAGTCTAACATTAACAACCTTTTCCAGTAATTTGGCAATGACAGGAAGCAATGAGATAGGACGATAGTTGTTTACATCTTCTGAGTTTCCGGATTTATAGATGGGACACACTTGAGCTAATTTTAGGGTTTCTGGTACTATCCCTGCACTGATACTCAAATTAAACAAGTGACTAAGGGGTTCAGCTATCTGATGCCTCACCTCTTTAAGGACTCTGGGGGTAATACCATCCCAACCCGGCGCTCCATCTGTGTTCATCCCCATAATGAATTTTGTAACCTCAGTGGGATCAGTCGGGTGTAGATAAATGGAGTCACAAGATGTTCGGGGACTGTGCTTGACTTTGGTCGTCAGTTCCTGTTCAGTAGTATCAGTTTGTAACAATATTTCATTAGCAAGATTTCCACCAATAGATGTAAAGAATTTGTTAACCTCGTTAACTGACCCTTGGGCAGTGTTTGACAGTTTTAGTAAATCATATGTTTTCGATTTGGCAGTATCGATATTGCAAATAGATTTGAGAGTTTGCCATGTTTTCTTAGGGTTACCCAGATTTTGTTCTAATAGGTTTTGGTGATAGGCATTTCTTAGGTTTTGTAAGATATAGTTGCAAGTGTTTCTGTATTTTAGATATGTGTTTTTAATATTTGTATCCTCAGGGTGTTGTTTGTGTACCTTATGAAGCTTGTCACGCTTTTTTATGCATTTAATTAGGCTTGGTGTTATCCATGACTTGAGATTAAATTTACAATGTGATATTTTCCTGGTGATCTTACACTTGTTAATACTATATTTTAAGATTCTAATAAACTCATCCGCAGCATGATTGGGATCGCTTATAGCATAGTAGTCAGTCCAGTCAGTTCCTGATAACTCATTAACCAGGAGATCGGTATCAACTTTAGTAGTAAATCTAGACTTATGCATTGATCTATCCACTTTTGTTCTAACAGATAGAATCGGAGTGTAATGGTCAGTAATAGTTGATTCGCATACGACAGCTACAGCCTGACTGTTAGTTTTGAGTAATATGTGGTCTAAGCATGAATGATCATGAGTAGGAAACTCATGCGCAGGGTAGTATCCATGGTAAGTTATTAAGTCTAAATATAAGTCGGCAAAGCTAGAGTTCGCGGTGCTTGCTATATCAATGTTGATATCGCCCATTAGTATACATGTTTTACCTCTCGCTGTTTGCATTATGCTATCCAGTGAGTTCAGAAAATTTTCTATATTTGCCTTCAAATTAAACCTAGGGGAACGATATATTGCAATGATAGTCATATCCAGTCCAACATTTAACACCAGACAGTTACCGTCACTAAACGCCGGTTCCGTAACTGTAGCATTCAGATTGGGATGAGTATAGATTACAACACCGTCATTGCGACTGTTGTAGTTCTTTGAGTAGTGGTAATTGTAATTCATCAAGGGAAATTGTGTGAATTTATCGCTTAGCCAGCACTCTGTCAGGATTATTATATCCACAACGAAATCCAACCTAGCTAAAAACACCTTAAAATCATCGAGATTCCGATTGATGCTTCGTATGTTCTGAGTGAGTACAGTAAGATGACCGGCTGATGGATTAAGTTTCGCTTTACACTCCTCCGGGCTAGATACATAAAAGTTTTGAAATATAGCCGTACTACCTAAGTCATTCATAACATCACTCATATCAGTCATTTTAAAGTGTTAAAAAAAAGATTCCGTTGGCAATACTAACCTTGTGGGTATATTTCATTTTAGTGAGCGGTATGTAATAGCAAGTTAAGCATTTGGGAACATAATAATATAATTTGCACAGCGTAACATAAACTACTCGTAGGGCTCGTTTATTATGGTACATAATTACTTTTGATTTGATGAGTGCAATAAGAGACGTAAACAAAGCAGGTGTTGAAAAAGTTAACACATACAGATAAATATTTGGTATCGTTATAAAATTATATTTTATAATATGTTGTAGCGTGTAAATTATTATTATTTTAATGTAGGCAAGGTTGTATTCGTCACTACGATACAGTTCCAGAATAATAATTGGGCGTAAAAATAAATAAATTGTGTTAGGTATTAGTCGTAGATAAATACATTTCTCTAAATTCCAAAATATATAAAGTTTATCGCAATAACACACCTTAATTAGTATAATACATACACTATACATTACATTGGTCTTCAAACTTACTCTATGCAGGATCACTAGTTTTTTAATAACATAGATATTTATGTTACTCGTATTACATGATGGTACAGACTGCAAGGAGCGACAAATTACAGTAATGAGTCGGCACAGCACTGCACTTAAACAGTTGCTAATAAAACTCAATCGAGCTTTCATATCTAAGAAGTTGTACAACAAAATTTTGGTAATTAGTAGATATTGTAATATTAAATTAACGACAACGCAAAATTGACCCGTGTGTCTCCTCGTTCCGTTTCCACTAGGAATTCTGTTGGTCGATGACGTCAGCTCTTGCTCGGTCGCGGGCTCGAAATGTATCCGGAGACGACGAACCAGCGAGCGAGGTCCCGCGGCAGGCGGTCAGATTTTCCAGGTCTTCCTCGCAGCTTATCCGAATAATACTGCTGGTGTCGGCCTTGCGCATTAGGATATTACCATTATCTGTCCACACGTACTTATAGCGGTTGTTGCGACCCGCGGCTCGCGCCTTTTGGTACAACACTCTATTTTGTTTCGTCAAATGTTCATTTAGGTACACAGAGCCCGGTTTCCCACTGCTATCGCCGAGATCCAGCATTTGGGTGTTGAGGTTTCTTCTGGCGCGGGCGGCGCGCAACAGCGCGTCACGCGGCACGCGCCGGGTCAGGCGCAGCACCACGGGGCGCGGGCGCGGCTCGCCGGGGCGCCGGGCCCCTGCACGGCCCACGCGCACCACGTCCCTAGTGTCAAGCTGAACGCCAACTTTCGTAGCCAGCACTGCTATTATCTGGTCCAAGTTCTCGCCTTTTTGCTCAGGAATTCCGCTTAGGACCACATCATTAGCCAACTGCAGCTGTTCGTGTCGGTTTAGCTCTGAGTGTAGGTGTCTCACTTCCAGGCGGAGCGACACTACTTCCCTGTCTGTGTCCTCCAGTTGGCGCACCCGCTCATTGAGTCCCTGAAGATCTGTGCGTAGGGCTTTCACGTCGTCATGTAGTGACGTAACAGTCGCACTGAGGCCCCGGATTTCCCCTGTGACCTCTTCCAGGGCCAGCTGAAACTGCTGTAAGTGGCTTGCCAGGCTTCGATAATCTTCACCCTGTTCATCCGCATATTGGTCCAACCCTCTGATCGGGGTGGACGTATTGTTTCCCTTCGGGATCTGCGCCTTACAGAGGGGGCATAACCAGTCCCTGGGCAATGGAACGCCGTCACCAATCTTTACACATTCACGATGGTTCATGCTATTGCATTTACTGCACCTGGCAGCGCCGGCCGAAGCCATAATCTTGTTACAAGCATCACACTTTGGCATTTTGTTTTGTAAACAACTCAATATTTTTATTGAAGGTAGGTAACAAAGATTTTGCACTTATACACTTTGTTGATAACTATGATTATATTGGATTTTAGATCAGATATTATAGCACTTTATATTCACTGATTGCACAGAAATGAATATATGATAACTTTAGTAAACAGAAAATTATTACTTATATGATGATAAAATTTGCTTGAGATAACGAAAGGAGAAATCGTGTGACTGATACCAATCTAAACTCTACAGACTAACAAATTAAGTCCTAATTAGCATGGTGCTATTGATGTGCATTCGACTGTACAATGTTACTTACATACTTTACCTAAAATATGTACGAAATCGTCAAGTCGTTATGAGACGATCCGGGCTTGGGCTAAATTGGTCATTTAGTTTCCTTGAGAAACTAAGTTTGCTTACTAAAATTAATTTGCTGGGCCCGCCATTGTGCCGAATATGAATTTAATTTTCTTGTCCCTAGAGTTATATTACATGGTAAATAACTTGACTGAGTTGAAGGGCTTTATATGCGAACATTAACATAAGTTTGATATCAAATAATGTATTAATTAGAATACTCGGTAGACCCCTGGTATTTAAAATAGCCAAGTAATAATCTTATTAACTCCTTAAAATATAAGTAACCATTGTTTCTAGGTTTAAGTTAAAACTGTACAAAAAATTTGGTTCTTAATAAAAATTATTATTATTATTATCTCTTTATTCTCCTTTTCTCTTACTTAATTACATTTTAATAATAAAAAATAGAAAAATATATAAACATAAAAAATAGCCACTCGCCGGCAGCGGGATGCATGCGCATCCAAGCTGCCGGAGGTTAGGATCCCAGAGTGAGGAACCTCCTCACAATGTGTGCCGTGTCTAGCAGCACTGCCTTCTGCATCCGGCTCTTGACCCAACTGTCTAGCGAGAGTCTCTTAAAGTGTTGGTCGAAACTCTTCGCTATTATTATTATAAGAGAAAGAGGCAAAGATCAACATCTGGTCGTTGAAGCAATACCGCTCAAGTAATAGAATATCTCTTTGACTTTACGAATTACAAGAATGTACTGAACTTTAGAAACATTGCTTTCTAACCAAAGTTCAGGCATTCGCTTTCAAAATCTCCACAACTATTCGTTTGTTTGAAGCAAGTCTAGTTTGCCTTGAAATTTAAGCCTGAAACATTATCCTAGGCATTAACTATTCTAGAATTTCGATAGTTGTAGAAAAAAACAGTGTAGTCATTTGGTTAGCTACTAAAGATTCTTTGATATTTATGATTATTGCTTAATAGAAGTCAATTAGAGTAAAACTAATAGATGGTATTAATATTATTTACAAATCACATATAAATGTCCCTTATAAAATTATGTAGGTACCGTACCTCACACATATCCCTATAAATACTTTGTCTATATTACCTACATGGGAACCTACACAAACAAAATCAGGCAATACCTTCACTGTTTTAGGGGTCCGTGCCTCAAAAGGAAAAAAGGAACCCTTATAGGATCACTTTGTTGTCAGTCTGTCTGTCAAGACCTATAAAGTGCTCAGTGAAAAGAGGACTTTGAAATTCCTACGCAAATGAGTGTCTCCAAACCTCAACTAGATTGAACTTCTACATTGAAATCTATTAATTATTTAGGTAACTAGGTGCCTGCATTATCTCCTAATTCATAAAAATCATAGTCATTAAGATAATCACTTAACTGATATAAAGAGTTACAACAATTAATATCATTATCAAATGTACGTGATTTATTTATCACAGGTATTATCTTTCAAAGACATTTCTCCGATAAACCGTGGGTTAATTTGGTTGACTACCTCGTCACATAGCTGTGATATAACCTAGAAATACAATACAGATCCGCAGTATAATTTGAACAGTCAGATTCAGTGTTGTGCACAGTAGTTTTTACTCTTTTATTTATCTAAAAAGTTTAGTAAACGAAATGCCGCCGATACCAGGCAAATACCAGCACTACAAAAATGTAAATATCGACGAATATTTCATAGCTGTTGGTGTTCCGTATATTGGAAGAAAAATGATGTCGATGTCGTCACCTTTAATGGAAATCAGTATGGATGGCGAAACCATGACTATAACTACGACTTCCCTGATAAGGAAGACGCAGTTCTCTTTCAAACTTGGTGAAGAATATGAAGAAAAAATGCCTGACGCATCGGTATTAAGTGTGACGACTATAGTGAATGATGAAGAAATGGTGACGAAGTCGGTGATACCTGAGAATCAAAATAAGTGTGGGCGACATTACCTGTTCACTAATGACGGTTGTGTGGTAACTTATACTCATGATAAAGCGAAGACTGATGGTAAAAGATATTACCTTCGAGTGAAGTAAGAGAAATGTTCAGAATAAACTGGACTCGCGGTTTCAAAAATGTGATATGTGAAAACCCAGAATTCCAAATATGTCATTTTACCTATATATTTAATTTTGATATCACAAGTTGTTTTTTTAAATTGTAAGTATCAGTGCGTTATAGCTACGAGCAAGTTACGTGAATAAAAAGAAATCCTAGAGACAGTTTTCAGCATCACCTAAGAGAGCGTGAGCTCGCTTTCATATCTGTCAAAATTCGCAGCATTTTGACAGTTGTAAGAGCGACAACGCGGGACAAAGTTACATGTACTATTAAAAAATAGGTATTATTTTCAAGTTATATAATTTTTTTCTATAGTTATAAGAAAGAAAGAAATTATTGTCTTGGTTTAAGAATTTAATGTGTTAATACACAAATTGTTCTATCAATCGTTTGGTTAAAATATAATAATGGTATCTTTTATGTTAAGAAAATTATAGGTGGCTGATTGTACGTCTAATTTAAGTGTAAATAATATATTTTTTCGATACAATGCAGTTTTATTTTATCTTCGTATGTGTGACATAATTCTGAAATAAGGGAATGTTAGTGAGCCCAGAGGTTTTCTTCATGATACAACTAAGAACATGAACTAAAATGGAACAGCTGACGATTTTCATACAATAATTATTGTATGATACCAAATTATTGTTTCCATATATTATAAATAAAGTATATGAATATTGCCACTGAACTTTTATATGAAAACCGTTGACGGTTGACTGGAATTAACAAGATAATATCCTCTATAATCTTAATTTTTAACTCAATGTGACAGTAATACGGCCGATATTCCAACAAGCTGATTTTCTGTCGAATGTACACAAAATACAAGTAATTTCCTGTGAATAGTCTCTTAGCAAAAAAAGAAGACTGAATTTAATATGTGGATAAATGAAAACGTTTGGTAGGCAATAACGTATTGCCTAACTAATATAAAATATGATAAATGACAATGCCAGATTCTGCCCCACCATCAACCACAAATTGTACAAGGTAACGAATAAATGTAAAAGTATCTCCGTTTTTATTAAAATTATTGGTTTAAATTAAAGTTATGTACAAAATGCGAGTCGAAAAAAACAGCTTAATTAAGAATTAAGAAAATAGTAAGAAATCGAAGCGAGTTATTCATTGTTTTTGTTATTCTTCTATAGGAGTTGCGAGAGTAGTAGAAAATGATACTGATTATGATTATGCAATATGAAACCTGTAATAAGTCCCCAACAAAATGATAGGTACAGCTTAAATGGTCACGTAGTTTTGTAGGTGGGGCAAAGCTCCATTGAAATGTGGCATTGTCTTTTACCGAAAAATATTTTGCGAATATTTCAATTTGCTGGAGAATTCGAATAATGACATGTATCAGTGGTTTTGTGTTTGAATCAAGGGTCCTTCGGGAGTGAATGTGGATTGTTGAGTTGTTTGGGCTTCAAACGGAAAGTGCTCAGGATTTAGATTCAAAATTATGCAGCATTTAAAACATTTCCGATTTGATTTTGATGTAGGTATAGGTAATAACAAAAATCAATGCACTTAATAATAGGGATAATTGACAATAGGTACCTAACCGAAATAAAATATAGGCTATTATTGTTGCCAGTGATAGCTTATAATTATTATAATAATCCTTATTTTTTTAATTTCCTCAGATCAAAAGAAAAATTAATTATTTAAAAAAAAAAATTAAAAAATACATTATAATTACTTATCGTAATTGGTTAGAACATTTAAATTAAGAGTCTTCCATAAGCCAACTAGCGCCGCCAATCTTAAAAAAATTATACCTATAAACAATTTTATTAAAAAAGCTATTTACAAAATGTTTATTACGATAAATACTATTTTTTAAATGCTTATTTATAACGTGATTCAATTTCGGTAAGTTGTAGTTCGCATAATTGCGAAAAACTGCCGTTTTTGGCACATTTGTGAACTACAACTTAGCTTGTCGCAATTATGCCATGTATTGTATATTGAAAAATGGTATTCATCCTAATAAACATTTTGTAAATAGCTTTTTTAATAAAATTATAAATTATATAAGATATTATTTTTTCAAGATTGGCGGCGCTAGTTGGCTCATGGAAGGCCTTTAAACCAGAATTACAATTCATATTAAATTAGTACCTATATACAATGTAAGGGAAGGTCCCAATAGTAGGTACCTACATAGAACAGGATGACGATAATGATAATTTAGAAACAGTCTGTGTATGTGGGCAAGGACGTAAATTGTATGCCAGGATAATTGTGCTATTGTATGCTAGGTTATGTGTGCTGTTGTATGCCAGGATATGTGTGCTATATTATGCCAGGATATGTGTGCAATATTATGCCAGGATATGTGTGCTATATTATGCCAGGATCGCTATGTGTGCTAATGTGGGTTTATTTAGTATTATTTACTCATAGCTTACCTTTATTATGGTTGAAATAAAATGAGATAAGTAGGCGAAATATGTTATACCTAGTAGGTAAGTACTTAGGTATAGTAAAATATACATCACAATTTTCAATTATAATATAAGCCAGAAAACAATGCAACATATTAAATTGTGATTATAAAATACGTCCACTAGGTTTACTTACAGTATAATTCGATACTAAAATAAATTGCGTTGAAAATATATATTGAGTAAATTGTAATTAATCATTGCCATTATTATCGCTATCTATGACTAAGTATATTTTCGCCTTTAGATAATTAATAAAAGTAATCTACGCTCCTGACATTAATTCGATGACAATTGCAGAAAAAATAGACTTGTCACTTCATAATCTTAATCTGGATACAGATATTGAGCATAAAGTCCAATAAATAAATAAAAATCAACGTAAACACCATCCATCATAAATTGTATTTTAAGTTATTATTATTATTATAAGTTAAATACATAATGTCTCAACAATAATCATGCACAGAAAAGTCTCCAGTTACTGGAGACCCCCTTATAATTTTCTCCTGTTTTACTTATAATAAGGAAATCACAACCTTACATACAACAGGTGTAAGGTTGAGATTTGCTGTTGATCAAGAACTACTGACCAATTATGCAACTTTTGACCAATAATATGTATTTATAGAGTACCTAAGTTAAAATACAAACATATAATAATAAAAACTAAAGTGCATAGCTAAATATTAAGAGATTTATTAGAATACAAACAAATAATAAAATGACTAAAAACTAACATTAAATAACTAAAAACTAAAACTACATATAAATAAACTAACTATAAATAAAATATGTCCTCTAGGAGGGCATCGGGAGTCACGGTGCCCTGACTGGCAGCATTCCCTCTCTGAATTGCCAACGCAATAATATTACATAACTTATTATAAAAACCAAATACAATTATAAATACTTACCTGAATCTAGCCAACATTACTCTTTCTTGACCAATTATTATTTTATTTTATTAGATAATTTCAAAATGTGTTCAGTATCGCCGACGAATAAAAAAGTTAAAATTTATTATTGTCTCATACAAATAGATCAGCTGATCGGGACAAAATGTATTGAAAGTTAATTTTTTTTGGCGAACGTCGAAAATTCCTAGAACAAAAGTTGTTCAATTAGAGATACTGGACATCCTTCTCTTGGCTTATCTTATCTTAACCTGATTGGGTGCCAATGTGGCGTCACTTCGACCCATTGGGATCTTTTGTGATCTCCCCTTTCCTTTATGCTCCTTCCTCCTCCCTAAAGATATAACTCAACAGGTCCGCTATGCAGCTCATGGGAAGGAGCCTGTAGTCTTCTGGTTCCGGATAGGCCGATCCCAGGAGACTCATTCGCTTTCTAGCCAGTGAGTCACATTCACACAGTAGGTGTTTCATGGACTCCGTTTTGTCAGGCTGCTACCACTTCTCTTGGCTTACTATACCTATAGCTTTCTGCTACACCCTGTATAATGAATTATTATTGCAATGAGGTTACCGGTTTAGGTAATTACTGATTTATATCAATAAAGATTACGACCACAGGGGAGGATTTAATTATAAGCAAAATGATTTAGCGAATTTTATGGAAAATACGCTGATTATTATTAACCTACGTTCCTTAGGATAAAGGTCGATATTTGAAGTATCCTTTACAGCAGGATAATCACGAGTTACAAACTATTTAAATGCATACAGATTCTCGTTGTGTATTGTGAGTTTGTACTATTCATGAAATGGCAACGTGAGATTTTTTTATTTTTATATAATTACGTATATTATTTGGTTTAAACTGGTAGATATTGTAGTATTTTACAAATTTGATATTTTTCATTACACTACCCAAAATAGGCAAAAGAAAGAATCTATTAAATCATACGCCGTACCTATATTATTATTTGAATGAGCTTTTTCATCCTAAAATTTCTAGTCTAATCACATTTAAAATACACATTAATAATTGGCTACAACACTTACTTACAAACTCCTCTATTATCAGTTTTATGTGATTAATGATTGTGACAAATGATATCGAACAGTATTTAAGGGAATCTACAGTTATCACCTAATCTATTCTACTTAACACCGCTAGTGAGCTCGCGAATTAATTTAGTCTACAAATAAAAATCAGTGGTTTAAAAATGTCGTTAATTCCCGGCAAATACCAACACTACAAGAATGAGAACATTGATGAATATTTTTCTACTGTTGGAGTACCATATGTCTTCCGAAAGATGATATCTCTCTCATCACCTTTGATGGAAATCTCTTTAAATGGTGACATAATGACAATAAAGACGTCAGCACTTGTAGCTAAAGTAGAAGACAAATTCAAGATCGGTGAAGAATATGATGAGAAAATGCCTGATGCTACAGCCAGGAGCATTACGAAGATTGTGAATGACCATGAAATGGTAACAGAGTCAGTGATTCCTGAGACGAAAGAGAAGAGTGGACGTCATTACCTGTTTACTGAAGACGAGTTGATCGTTACCCTTACTCATGAGAACGCTAAGACTCCCGGTAAAAGATTTTATCGTAGACAGAAGTAGACGAATAATCTCGCTCAGAGATGTCATCGAGTTTAATGTAAGAAGATCATTCAAACCGTGGGGTTTAAATTATTTATTTATGTTTATTTACTTTAATGAAATGTGAAAATTAATCAGCACAGTTATAATGATAATGTTGATAAAATTAAGGTACCGTTAAATTTTATTTTTGCCTAGTTACGTTGAATTACGCGAAAGTTGTAGTATCTTTTTTTCTAAATGTTTATTGTGTATTTTTCAAACCGTTGGTATTGTTTTGTATAAGTATTGATTGTTATTGATTTTTAATAAGAATAACAGTTTTTAAATTTTCTAGTATCACTAAATTTATGTACTTACCTACTTACTATTACTAAAATTATAACATTTTTGCTTCATAAAATTTATTATTATATTACTTATAATAATCATAAGAGCGCGGCAACCAATTGCAATAATAATATTAGGAATACCTATGTTAGTAAAATAAATTATTACTCATTTTTATTTAATTTTTTATGCCCGCCCGTAACATAGGTACTTACCTACTGTTGGTAAATAGATAGATAGATGGATAAAATTCATTTTTTGTCTATAGACATTTTTTGCAAAGTCTAGGTAATGCAGTAAAAACTAGTAACTTGCTTGTTAACCTTGGCCGAAGTTGTCTGAACGTTGTTCGTTTTATTGACATATCACATCTTCAAACTAATCATCATCATCATCAGCCCGTATCAGTCTAATGCTGGACGTAGGCCTTTCCCAAAGCGTGCCACTCAACCCTATTCTCGGCCCTCTGCATCCAGTCTCTGCCAGCCATCTTGCGAAGGTCATACCAACTAATAATAGGTAAATAATTATTAGTGATAAAGTCTTTGAAAAACATACCTAATGTTTAGCAATATAATATGCATAATATTATTTTTTAGATTTAATAATTACTTATATAATAAATTGTTAAACAAAAATGTAGTTATTTTTAGAGACAATGAATATTTAATACCAAAACTAATTGCTACTTATAAGCAACAGTTTATATAATCAATTTTAGAATCTGAAATGAAGCTGTTTGAAGATGTGCAGAAAGTTGAAATTTCAATAATAATTACTTAAGTATAGATTTTTTCATCATTTAAAATTTGTTCGTCGAGCATGGCATAATGCATAAAACAAATTCTAAGTTATAGATTATAATTGATAATTTATAATAAGTAACGTTGAATAACTTTAGTTCTACGAATAGAAAAAAATCCTAGCTCATGAGTCATTTCAAAACATAAAACGCAGATTAATATGCCAAAAAATATATTCGCAAGTCACTACAAAACACGCAGGATTAACTACATGATTACTAGCAACACCGGTTATCAATGTCATTGCCAAATCGATTACAGTCAAGGCTGCAATGTTATACGATATCGCATTCAAAAAGTATACAGTACCGAACAAACCATATTCAAATTTTATTGTATGCAAAGAATAAGAATTTTTATAATTTTAACCTTAGGTATATGACTAAAAGAACAAATATACCGCGAGTGTATTTTGTGGTAGTGTAATAAAAGTTACAAATAAGTTCACAAGTAAAGTTAGGTTATGTTTTGTTGTTAAGCTGATGTGAACATTAAACTTGGGCCTGAAACTACAGTTAAATAGAAAGGTATTGGTATAGAGTCATGGTCTACTATGGTCTAGGAATGTAGCATAGTCTAGTATACTACACTATGATACATTTCTCTTGGTATCACATTATTATTTTTAAATAACAAGAACATGTAAGTATAAAACTGTAAATAAAACATAACTATATATTATGTGATGACAGTTCACTAAAAAAAATTATGAACCAATACTGAACACAGCTGACCTACTATAATCATTTCCGTTTCATCTTGCATATAGAAATATTAATATTTAGTTGAACATTGTTAGCAGTTACATATTTCGATAGATGATTTATCATTAACTACTTTATAAATAGGCGCTAGAGTTAAAATATATGCGTCAAATTGGCTAATTCTAATGTGTATATTTTGGAATTAAAACGATAGTGAGCCATTACTATAAATTATTATACTATATAAACGGATATATCACTTACTTATATTGTTGAAGTCGGCAGTTATACCAATATCTATCGAAATATTTCCTTAACCTACATTTGAATCAATAATTATCTTATTAGGTATATGCCAGCGATTCTGTAATATACGAGTAATCTTTCAATTTACAGCTTATACTCATAGAAAAAAAATAGAAAATAGAACGGAGATGTCGTCTATCACAGGAAAATACCAACACTACAAGAACGAAAACATAGAAGAGTACTTCAGTGCTCTTGGAATACCCTACTTAATGAGAAAGATGGCAGCTAGGGCATCACCGCATATGGAGTTTACATTAGAAGGCGAAACAATAATATTGAAGATATCCGCGTTATTCAGAACAATGGAAGCTACTTATAAGGTAGGAGAAGAGAAAGAAGAAGTTACGCCTGGAGGAACTCTTAAGAGTATAGCAACTATAGTCAGTGACAACGAGGTGCTAATAGAATCCGTGATACAAAAAACTGGACACAAAGTGAGACGGCAATACAAATTCAGTGATGACGGACTGGTTGAGACTCTTATTCATGAAATAGCTAAGTCTCCAACTATGAGGTTCTACCGCAGGGTTAAAAATTAAAGTTACGGGTCTATTCTAGTAACATCTCGAATTTTAACAACAACCTGAACTGTAAAAGTAGTCCACGTATATATAGAACCATATTAAATTAACAAACTTGGAGAGTCAGGTTTAATTTTGTGATATTTTGAAGTAGGTACAAACAAATATAACCGATTGCAGTAATTATCAATATTGTTAAATAATTTAATTAAGGTGATGGTATTATTAGTTAGTTTTTCATAGATTCACGGAACAAGTTTTTCCTCTTAGCATTGGCGTCGGTAGTAATGGATAGAAATATGGAAACTGGACAAATAATGTGAAAGTTAACTATATATTTAGATTCCATTATAAAGTATTAGATTAAATTTGAACGCAAGCTATTGTAGCCAAATACCAATTGAAACATACGTAAAGGCGTCAATGCATAAGGATTCATTCTTCAATAACTTTTTAGATCACCAGCGATCAGTTATCTCAAATCTTATCTTTTATCGAGTTATCACCATAGTAAACACTTCAAATGATACTATGTATTTTGTTTATCGACATTTTAATACGTAAAGACAGAACTAGTAGGAAACATGGGAGACAGACTGGAAATGAAACTGACTGCACGAAGATGCCTACTCTCACAGGAAAATATCAACATTACAAGAATGAAAACATTGATGAATTCTTCATTGCAGTCGGAGTACCATTCGTGATACGAAAAATGATAGCTGTCTCGTCACCATTAATGGAGTTCAAAGTGGAAGATAACACTATAACAATAAAGTTTTCCTCATTGTTAAAGACATCGAAATATACTTTGAAGAATGGTGAAGAATATGAAGAAATCATGCCTGGAGGATCACTTAAAAGTGTTATCACTATTGTTAATGGTGATGAAGTGGTGATAGATTCAGTGGTACAAACCACTGGGGATAAGTGTCGACGTCATTACAGATTTACAGATGATGATGTGGTTGAAACTCTTACTCATGAAAAGGCTAAATCTCCATCGATTAGATATTATCGCAGAGAGTTATGAAAATTAACTAAGTATTAGTAGGTGCGTATTAAATGTTAAATTACTAGAGGGTTTGAGATGTATAAATAAATGATAGCAAAATGAATATATTCAATTGTTAGTTTACAAAATACCACGTAGACTGGGATTAGATTAGTACAAAATCTGCTATAACACAAGATAGCAAATATTTTCATTAGATTATACAAATTATTTAGAATTAATAATTCATTGTGCACACTGTTTGTTGACCCAAATAATAGAAAAAGGTAGAGACTGCCCTTGTCGGTGTGTTAATGGTGATGGCATTTTAATACCGTGTAATTGATATAATGATATTAAAATTTCTAAATATTTGATTGTTATTTAATAACCATAAATATAAAACAGCCTTGGTGAAATTTTTTATATGTGTGATGCAATCTTTGATCTCCTATAAACAATTAGATACACAAAGGTCTTACTAAAACAATTTAAAAAACGATCAAATAAGGGTTCATTTTTAACGTCCAAATGAGGGTCCGTTCATCCGTTTGGACTTTCTTTGCGCTGGGACATTTTTAGAAGGCAGATTGTGTATTTAGTTGTTTATAGGAGATCAATGGGTGCGATTAATAAAGGTGAATTAATTTGATTTTGGTAGAGTGCAATAAATTTGCATGATTAGGAATATAATATACCTACATAATATAATATAACAAGTTCACTAGACGATAATATTAATGATATTATTATCTTTCTTATTTTGTACGCTTTGAATTAGTCTGTTATACCTAGCTTCTTCCATTTGTAAAAAAGAGTTAAAATCGCTAATATAGGTATACAATCGTACAAGTACTGAGAGGTAACAGTATAGCTATTAGGTACATTCAAGTACC
This sequence comes from Tachystola acroxantha, assembly GCA_963506565.1. Classification (NCBI taxonomy): domain Eukaryota; kingdom Metazoa; phylum Arthropoda; class Insecta; order Lepidoptera; family Oecophoridae; genus Tachystola; species Tachystola acroxantha. The sequence goes on from OY735874.1 coordinate 2,939,334, forward strand.
TAAACAGGATACGAAATAACATAGATTTTGTAATTATGTTTGATGATTTATAAAAGACTATCGTGAATATTAATTTTAAATTGTGATATACTCGTAGATAACAATAATAATTCATAATGTACATATTATTTGCCAGTAGTAATAATTATGTATACGGCTTCTTTACAGTCAGTTTATTTTCCATACCACTGGATGCATGTGAGTACCCAAACATTAAAATTAAACTCAGTCGATTTAAATATACATATTTTAAACAATAAAATTCGATGGGTGCCTGGAATAAAACCACAATAGCCATAGTGGCAGTTTTCCTATCACGCCATTTTCATAATCTATGGATCCGAATACACCTCGTGTATTTTTTTCACAAATTTTAAATGAACACTGGCTGATTTAGCAAAATCGTTATGGGTATAGCCTCGTTATTCCTCATTTAGAATTCGAATTTTGTTTACTGGAATAATGGTGCTATGTGCAAAGATAAAAGTTTTTTTCAATAGTCTACAGGTAACAAGCATTACGGCTTTGTTCCCCGAAATAAACATGTATGCCGATTCACGATCACCATTACTGTAAGATAGACGCTCAAAACCTTCACACAATATATTTTGGATAGTAATATTATTGTATAATAGCTTTTCCGCAACATCGTCTTCGTAGACCTTAGAATTTGATGCTACCAGGGTGAAAAACATGCATACAAAACAGTGTCACCTACGGAACAACGACACCACCTTTTACATTTTTTAACGAATTCCCATGGGAAAGAGAAGTTTTCCGGGATAAAAACTATCCTATGTGTTATTATAGATCCTAACCTAGTGTGTATACCAAGTTACGTCTTGAGGTAAGCAATCAAAACTACATCTAAACACAACTACTTATCCAAACATAACCACACAATAATCCAGGCTGGCAGGTACACCCAATCAAGAAATTAAAACCACTCAAAAAGTATGTCTTCCTGGGAGCGATGGTCAGCCACCACATCCTCAGTACCAGACACCAAAGCCTCGCAGAAATCATGGCAGTGGCGTGGAATGTCATGGCCCCTGCATAGGCCCAATAAGTCCGAGTGCAAGGCTTCAGGTATAGGCATCGGTTGACCGCAAGCTCCCTGCAGCTCCGAAACCATTTCATCAGCAGGAGCAGCAGCAGCACGCAGCGCCTGCACACCTCGTGTACGCTCACCTCGTGCGCGTCCACCTCTCACTCTTGCACCTCGGAAGCGGGATCCGGTTGGCCGATCACGAGTGTGCAACTCCAGACAATCACCCTCAAAGCCATACTTCAACTTTAGTATGCCCCCATGAGCACGACACGCGACCACAACATTGGACCACAATATCCCATTGCCCTCCGAGTCATGCATCCAGTTTCGTCCCTCAATGAGCCCTTTCATATCAACAAAGTCAGATTGAGCCATCTCCACGACACTACACCTTTCGCCACCAAGTGCAGGAGCACACGGCGCGCCGCGTCGCCGCACCGCAAAGACCTCGCCGCAGTGGCGGGCACAGCGCTGGACAGTCCGTCGGATCAAGCCCCAATTCCCCCTGAGTGGAAACGGATCACGCCATCCGCGGATACAAACCCGTTAATAAACATGGATCGTAAAAGATGAGTGTTGTTGGCCCTACTATTACCGTAGCAATGGCGCACCACCGCCGAAATCGACGCAGAAGCATACGACAATACTGGATCAGTCCCCCCACTGCACTAAGAAGCAGTGATAGACAACCCTTTCTCCAGGAAATTGCCATTCCAAATGTTGTAGCCAGTTCAAATGTTAGTGTAGGAGCACACGGTGCGTTGCGGCGGCGGCGCGGCGCCTGAGCGGCGCCGCTGCGTCGTTTTACATTCAAATATCGGTGGCATGCACACGATGCGTTGCGGCGCCGCACCGGACTCGCGCCGTGCGAGACGAGGCGGGGAGGGGGGAATGCGTTGCGTCGCCGGACTCGCCGGAGCGGCACCGCTCAGTTGTTTATGCGCCACAAGAGATGGGAACATTTGAACTAACTACAACACCCAAAATACAATTTCCTGGAGAAAAAATTGTCTATCACTGCTTCCTAATGCAATAAAGGGACTGATCTAGTACTATCGTATGCCTCCACGTCGACCTCGGCGGTGGCACGCCACTACTACGGTAATAGTAGGGCCAACAACACCCGTCCCCTACGATCCACGTCCATTAACGGGCCTGCATCCACGGATAACGTGATCCGTCTCCACTCAAAAAAAAAAAAACTTGATCCGACAGACCGTCTAACACTATGGGTCGCCCCGCACCGCTCGTGCGCCCGCCACCGCGGCGAAATCCTTGCGGTGCGGCGACGCAACGCACCGTGCGCTCCCACACTCAGTGGCGAGAAACACAATGTCGCAGAGACGGCTCAATCCGACCCCGCTGATATAAAAAAGCTCATTGAAGGACGAAACCGGATGCATGACTCAGAGGGCAACAAGATACTGCGGTCCAATGCTATGGAAGGGGTCGCGCGTCACACTCATGAGGGCATACCAAAACCAAAATACGGCCTTGAAGGTGACTATCTGGAGCCACACACCCGCGATCAACCAACCAGATCCCACCTCCGAGGCGCAAGAGCAAGAGGCGGACGCACACGAAGCGAACGTACACGAGGTGCACAAACACTGCGTCCCGCTGCCACCCCTGCCGACGAAATAGTTTCGGAGCCGCAAGGACCCCACAGTCAACCGACACCTATACCTAAAGCCCCGCACTCAGACCCATCAAGCCTACGCAAAAACCATGACATTCCACGCCACCACCAAGACCTCCACGAGGCCCCGGCATCTGGTACTGAGGATGTGGCAACCGACCATCACTCCCAAGAAGACATACCCCCTGAACAGCTCCAATCTCCTGACTAGGTATACCCACCAACCCAGATTACTACGCAGTCATGCCCAAATAAGCAGCTATGCTTAGACACAGCTTCAATCACTTACCTCAAGACGTTTATTAATTCCAATGAAACAATATTGTATTCATACTATTCACAGTATTCACGAGTACAGTTTTCAATTATATTTTAAAATTCATGTAATAACACTGCAAAACCCTTTTACTGTTTTCGCGATACATACTTCAGAACTGCGCACAACGTAGCAATAAGCTATTGCTGTTTGCTTTACTTCGCAATTTTACTGGAATAAAACCACAATGGACTCTTGCGGTAACGAATTTAAGTGTATGAAACGGCATTATCTTTTTTTTAGTTTTATTAATAATTACGTAAGCACTAGATGTTTCTTTACTTGATAAATTACTCCAGAAAAAATAATACATCAATTAATATTCAAACCGTTTTGATATGCCTCGTAGTTTAGTACTTATTCAAGATTTTCACTAAATCTTTTTTCCTGAAAAATTATGTTTTGTCTATTGCGGCTTTGTTCCAGGCACCCATCGAATTATATTTTTTTCAGATAGTGCAAATAAACCAACGGACGAAATTTTAAATATACTGAAAACAACTACTGAAAATACAGTGTAGAATGTCTTTGATAGCAGGAAAGTACCAATACTACAAGAATGATGATTTTGACATTTATTTGAGAAATATAGGAGTACCATACTTGTTACGAAAACTGATACTAATGGCTTCACCAAAGATAGAAATAATACAAGATCCTGATACTGATACAATGACTATACGAGTAACATCGATGTTTATAACGAATGAAACAATCTTTAAGCTTGGAGAAGAGTATGAAGAAAAAATGCCAACGACAGTATTGAAGAATGTGACTACTGTTAAAGACAATGAGTTGTTTATAGACTCTGTAATACCAGGAGGGGATAAGTGTGGACGACATTATTACTTTGACAAAGAAGGTTGTGTTGAAGTTATTTCACATAGTAGAACAACAACGTTGGCCAGAAGATATTACAGCCGAATTAATATTTAGATAAAAATAATAATAATAAACATATTCTAAAATAACATCAAAATCTCTCGACACCCCTTAGCCGCTCACACCGGTGTTGCTCTCAGTTGTCTTTCTGACGACCATGTTGAGGGCCCATCTAGTGAGGGGCGAGTCACCACCTGCCAATTTTTTCATAACTTCGAGACAATGTGATCATGGCAGGTGTCCGACGTCTCGCTCCATAGACCAGACTGACTGACCCACCAACACCCCAAACCAATAGCCCCAATTAAGTTGTAATTTCCAATCACTGCAATAGATTATGCACCTGACGGGGTCTGTCATTGAGTGCAGTCAGATGCGCTCAGAGACGGGTCCCGCTAGGTGCATCACATATCCCTTCAAATTAAAGTTCTCTAAGCTACGCGTTGGACCTATGTCTCCGTGCAAGCCTTTCAAAGGACCGGGTTTTCTTAAACCCGTGAAACCTGGAGATAATAATAATAATAAAATAATAATAATAATTAATTATAAAGAAATATAGAGATATACTTACCTAATGTCAAGATTTACTTCATAATCGGTTTCCTTTTGTTAGGCAAACTATTAGGGCGCGTATACTTAAACGTGATTTAAAGTTACGCCACCGTTTAGGCCCCTGTCCCTTTCTATCTTATCATTTTTTAACAAAGTGTGAAAGGGATAGCAACAGATTTAAGGAAAGTGAGGTTTAACTAGGTTTATGAATAACAGTTAAAATCATGTGTCTTATTTTGTAAACAAATATAATCGTCTAATTACGTGTTGTGATGTAACACCGAAAGAACTGATTAATCGAACCTGTTCATCATTGTGAAAATAAAGTAATCCGATCTAATAATGTGAAAATAACTGTGCAATAATCACAGAACAGCTAAAAATGTTGACACTTGATTTGGGCTTCGGTACCTATACCTAATTCATCTCAAAATTGGCTGGAAAATATAAAATTAACCCACAACATAAAATAATCTTCCGTTATGATTTTCTTTGTAAAAATATTATATTTTTAGAAGGCGCTTTCCCTGCACGCGGTTCAAAGTCACAAGTTTTGTTTTCCCTCGAGAGCTAAAAATATCTCTTCCTCGGGTAAATCCCTAACTTTTACATATTTTGCCTTTAGTAAATATATTTTTATATATTCAGGTAAAACTCGCGTGATCTCAAAGGCAACTTCTCTTCATCCATCACGGGCTATACGGCTCGTGCGATCGAATGCACTTAGGGTGACCTAGATTGATTTCAGTTTTAAAGTGAAGTAGATACGATTTTAAATATTCAGTTATGTTTAAGGAATATCTGGTATAGGTTTTGGGTCCTTTTTAAATTCAAAACGATGCACATTCATTCCGTGAATGGTAAACTATAATCTAAAAGTATGGGTATGACCAAAGCCGACTCGTAATATTTTAATCTTTATTAGGTGTGACCTGTTTTGTAGATCCGCATCTTGGTTTTTATGCTCAGGAGCCTGGACACCAACACCTTGTTGAGATCGGCCGAGCACCTCAGTTTAACAGTGATTAGACCTATCCTGATGTATGGATGTGAGACCTGGACGCTAACCCTTAAAGAGGAAAATAAACTCTTGGTTGCCGAAAGAAAAATATTTAGGAGAATACTGGGCACAACAAGAAGGAATCGAGCTGCCAAACTAGCGTATCTGGGACTGCACCGACTGCAGGCACACACGTGGCGGCAGTTGGTGCAGGACCGGCACGACTGGTGTCTTCTCGTTGAGGAAGCCAAGATCCACTTCGGGTCACTGAGCCAGCGGAGTAAGTAAGGTGTGACCTACGTGGAAGCATTCCAAGGTGTGACCTAAGTCTACTATGACCAATGTGGAATAAGCCCAATGGACTGATACAGGTTAATTAATGATAAGGTCGAGCCGAAAAATATTAACTTGCAAGAAATAATCAATGTAATTTGCAATAATTGCATACGAATCTGAAGAATGCGTGTATTTTTATAATGGCTCCTCCTCTTATTAAAGCGGTAACTTCGCCAAGTCAAGTTATATAGATTCTAGAGTAGGTAATTAAATAAATACTAAATTAAAGATCAAGGAAAAATTTTCGCCGGTTCTTTGCTTAATGACAACAACAAACAGATCAAATAGTAATCAATCCGCCATTCCAAAATGATAGCGGATATTTCACAATAAATATTAGTAATAACATATAAAACATATTATTAAATATCAAAAATGCGTCGATAGATAAGCCAGTTCCGAGGCCGACAATAATTATTTAATATAGGTAAGCAATAAATATTTGGGGACTTTTTCAGGAGTCAAGCTCTAAAACTTCATAATTAGGTACTTACCTAGTTAATCACATTTACCAGTAGGTACTTCGATTGATTATGTAATAATTCACAGAAACGTTAACATAAGGAAACGAAACATAATCACATTGAGTATGTACAAACTCAAAACCTCTTCCTTTAAGCTGTTTAAAAGCGAGAATAACATTCAACTCCAAAATAATACCTAATTACCATTCTATTTCCATCCACCTAAAAGTCAAAACATCGAAAACCAAACATTTAAAATTCAATCCCCTCAAACGCTCCAAAACAAGTCTACTAAATACCAAACACCGAGCCAAAGGGATGCCGACGGCGTTAATAAACTACCTACCTATTTGCGTTGTACAAACAAAACATCTTGCCTAAGCTTGAATAAATTTGTTTAAGATATTTGGGAGAGGGTTGCGATGGCGCTAAGCGGCTGAAAAATGGCCTCCGTGCGAAGTAATAAAGCCCAAAGCAATCGATTGAAAGAAAATACGGCTTCAGCGTGGAACGAAACGCGGCGTGATTCGCGAGGAACGCGTGAAGAGGAACGTTAAAAATGTATTTTTAAATTGGCTTTTTTCGGGGAATTGGGACAGACACAGATGCATGTTATTAAGTTATGCCTCCTTATTTACGTGTATTTAGGTATTCGTATTTTATTTTTAACAATCTTAGGGGACCGATTATTTTTATTGACAAATTTATTACCTACCTACGTCAATACAAGCCAGCGGGTTAATCCGTAATTTCACTGTTAAAAACATTGACCTAAATGGTCCAAAATAATAACAAAACATTAATAAAATATTATAGTAATCTTGATTTAATTAAGTGGAATTACATACTTGGCTTGACCGATTTTCAAACCCAATAAGTAGATAGTACTGGAATGCCTCTTCCTAATGCACTCTAACGCAATTAAATGTGATTTAAAATTATACCACGATTTAATTCTTCGATCTCTTTCTAACTTTTTAACGAAGTGTGAAAGTGAAGAACACGGTATAGCATGGTTGTCAAAAGCAAGAATGAGACAGAAGATGCGCCGGAGTGAAGAGCACGGCGCAGTGCCTCGATATTCGTATTTTTATGAATTTTGGATGAATTTTGGCAGGGAAATAAAAATACGCCAACAAAAATCAGATTTTTTTTAAACAAGCTCTCGTATTTCTAGTACCCTATATTTTGTATGAATAACTATTTCTGTTTAGATATAATTTCATTTTAAAAAACATGGAAGGGGTTATGTTTGTTATTTTTTTCTATCGAGCGAAGTTTGTCCAATCGTGTATAGGTCTCTAAATAGACACCCCAAGATTGCTATATATTTTTTTCAGACTTTTATTTGTAGTAGTTAGTACCGTAGCCTTCGTAGAAAAAACTGAAAATACGCGCATACGAAGCCTTGAGTGACATAAAACTAGGTTTATGTCTAATATCTATATATAATATCTATCTACCAGCGTAATATTTTTAACAATCATTAAAGTATTTTTTGAATTTTGAACCGTAATGATGAATACTTTTTTTCGTACCACTTTTGTTTACAATGTAATAGATTTTATAAAACTTCATTTTCATCTTTTCAAATCACCTCTATGTAGCGACAACACCGAGCCATTTTCATAAAATAGTTGGCTTTCTTGCCTTTTTGTCAGCTCCGATGAAAATATATTTCCAATATTTACGTGGAGGGAAAACCTGTCCGTGGCATTGTATTGAAAGCTTATTACGGACCTATCTGTGCCACAAACCAGGGTGCTGTGACAACTGAAAAGACTATATGCAGAATGTTTAAGTTATTCGAAATAATATTGGCCAATAAAGTAATAATACACACACTTCCTTCCTTCCATTGTGGAGTACAAAAGCAATAATCTTTTAAGTGAATGGAGTTTCTCTTTGGTATCCATTAGCGGCGTAACAATTTCGTAGCATTTTTTTATATGTGTTATGTGAAGCGAAAATCAAAATTTAACTTTTTATTCAAAAAAATTCCTAATTTTTTTAAATTTACATAAACGTGCAGAATTAATGTATATCACAAGCCTAACCATCCATTTAATTTTGCCGAATGAATTCGAGGCCATCCTGCATTGCCTCACTGCTCGGGCATAGACCTTCCCTTACATCGAGGGAGCTCGGGCCATGATCAGTTTTGTTTCCACAGTTTATTTCAATTATTATTATGACTAGAGATTATTTCAATTATTATAAATTTTGCATGCCAATTACTTGGTGAAACATGTACAGTGCAATATACAAAAATAACATTAAGATCCTTTAGTACCGTGTTTCAGGCAAATAAATATCATTTCATTTCATTTCTTGTGACGGACTTTTTTTTTTGCAGTTTTCATTTATTAAAAAACCTTACCAATTATATTTAACATGAGTTTCACCTGTTTCAATTTGTCGAATGAATTCAAGGACACCCTATATAAATGGACTGATGATGATGATGAAATAATCAAAATTTTGATTTTCGCTTCACATAACACATGTAAAAAAATGCTACGAGATTGTTACGCCGCCGCCGCTAATGGATACAAAAGTGAAACTCCATTCACTTAAAAGATTATTGCTTTGTACTCCACAATGGAAGGAAGGAAGTGTGTCTATTATTACTTTATTGGCCAGTCATCGTCCGTGGAGTTACAAAAGGGAACGTATAGGTGTAAGGGATGGTTTGCATTATATGGTTGTCAAAAGCAAGAGTAATACAGAAGATGCCCCGCAGCGGCGGAGTGAAGAGCACGGCGCAGTGCCTCAAAATACGTATTTTTATGAATTTTGCATGATATTTGGCATTAAAATAAAAATACGCCAACAACAAACTGATTTTTTTAAAACAAACGCTCGTATTTATAATAAATACTCTACATTTTGATAATATATATTTTGTATGAATAACTATTTCGGTTTAGATATCATTTTCATTTTAAAAGACATGGAAGGGGTATGTTTGCGATTTTTTTCTATCGAGCGAAGTTTGTCCAATCGTGGATCGGTATTCATCAGTCTCTAAATAGACACCCCAAGATTGCTATATTTTTTTTCAGACGTTTAATTTTAGTAGTTAATGCCGTAGCGTAGAAATCTATAAAATTATCTGTTATTAAATACCTATTTTCATCACCTTAAAATTGGTATAGATGTGGTCAATAAATCAATTTCATATCTCCATAAATGTAACCTTTGGAGCAGCGTGATGAGCGTGAGTTGACGACCTAACATTTTAGAAGTGTCAATTCATCCAGGTACTGAGTGAATCGACCACTAACAATTTTGAAAGGTAGCATCTCACCTTAGGTGAGATTTTTAGTGGGTGAGTTGCCACCGCCAAAGAAATATTGGTATAGATGTGGACAATAAATCAATTTGATATCTCCATAAATGTAACCTTTGCAGCGTGATGAGCGTGAGTTGACGACCTAACATTTTAGAAATGTCAATTCATCCAGGTACTGAGTAAATCGACCACTAACAATTTTGAAAGGTGGCATCTCACCTTAGGTAAGATTTTTAGAGGGTGAGTTGCCACCGCCAAACAATTGATTGAACGGCGCTCATTGAACGAGTCATTTACTTGCAACAGACCGTAAGTTCCTTTATGACTGTCTACGGCACATTTTTTATTTATTTATTTATACAAGGGTAATCAACAGCGATACAAAATTAAAATATAATGATACATGCTAAATAGTATGGCCAATAACAGATTACCACGTTATATTTAAGAAAATGTGGCAAGCGGACTGTTAATTAATGAAAAAATACATATACTTATACATAACACACAGAACATATACATATACACACACATACATACATTACGTGTACACCTATCTCATATTTTATCAGCCACGAATTTGATAGTTTCCTACGAAGTACCTACCACAAAATTAATTCCCACTACATAAACATTGCAAATCAACGTTGTTTACTTCAATTTCGCTATACTCTGCTAGGCTCGGATTTTAAGTCGTACCTATAATCATAATTCGTTATATTATAAGCTTAAGCGGCTTTGAGAAGACGTTGCTAAGTTTCAAACGTCTTATCTTATTTAAATAACGTATTATTGTGTAATTTGGAAAGCGTGTAAAGAGATGATAAGATTATAGGGTTGTCAAATCACGATTGTTAGGCGCGAGTTCTAACAATTTTGATTCGAAATTATATCGAATTGCGAATTGGATGAATGAGGGGTTTTCAAAGTGACATTTAAAGAAAGAAAAGAAAGAAAATACATTTATTCAGGCACATACTCAAATACAAATATTACAAACTCCTTAGCTAATCTGACATTGATGTGCCAGAAGGGGTCAGTTACATTTAAGAAACAAAAAATAGTACCGATAGCTCGGGTAGATGGCGCTGATTCCTCGGTATGAAGTCAAAATTATAAAGCTTCAATGCACGGGCTAATCCTTTTTGATAATTGAATGCGTATTTTTTGTGGTATCTATTAAAAATATTAAATTGTATTGTTTGAAATTTCATAGACAAAAAAATTATTCAGCTGATATCAACAATATTTATTTTATGGTATTCTATTAATTCTCGTGAGTTCGCGCAACGCTTCTATTATCAACTTAAATAGCTATTTTTTTTCCTTTTAAATGTCACTTTGAAAACCCCTCATTAGTCGATTAAACCTATAAATACCAAGGTATTTATGCGTATGGCGATTCCAGCGTGTAGCATACTAATTTTAATCGTCTTACGATGTAGTATTGAGTGACAGTGACAGTTCTGTTATGGTTTAGGATCACATTTGGCGCCCATGACAGAATCACACCTTTACTGTGCATTTTACCTATTTGTCATACTGATTTTTTTAACAGAAATTGATAAATCAGAATGTATAGTGTAATTTGTTAAGGCAGGAATGAATGAAATGCGATATAATGATAGTATAAGTGAATTATTATTTTTTTGTTGCCTATTGAAATATCTAGATGATAATTATTAAAATCTCGGTAGCTCAGTGGTTGGGTTAATGGACTTGCAATATGGAGGTCCCAGGTTCGATTCCCAGCCAGGGCAGCAATGTACCAATGAGTTATTCTCGGTTTTTTCGACGGAAAAACTTACGTACATTTACCGAGTGCTCTCAAAACGGTGAAGGAAAACATCGCGATGAAACCTAACCTACCCTAGAAGAAAAAATCTAAGGCATGTGAAATCCGCCAATCCGCACTGGGCGAGCGTGGTGGATCATGGCCCGAGCTCCCTCGATGTAAGGGAAGGTCTGTGCCCGAGCAGTGGGGCAATATAAATAGACTGATGATGATGATGAATTATTAAAATAATAAATTACGTCAAGGAAAGACATGATAATATCAAGTACACGGATAAAATAGTACAAGTACAGCAAATATATTTTGTGACAACCCTAACTTAGTAACGTTCCCATCTTGAAAAGTGGAGTTACGAGCAATAACAAAAGTTACCAAATATCGTACAGTTGACATCACATCAAGTGCAATACATGGTACCTACACAATTGTAATACGGTGTATATTGCCATAGTTTTCTGAAGGGCGATGTAATGACTGTACAATGTTACTTTAACATGTTTTAGCTTTAAGCTCGTAACGAAGTACGTGTGAAATTGCCTTGCAAATGGAAACGACATTGCCACATTTCAATGGAGCTTTGCCCCACCTACAAAACTACGTGACCATTTAAGCTGTACCTATCATTTTGTTGGGGACTTATTACAGGTTTCATATTGCATAATCATGATCAGTATCATTTTCTACTACTTTTGCAACTCCTATAGAAGAATAACAAACACAATGAATAATTCGCTTAGATTTCTTACTATTTTCTGAATTCCTAATTAAGCTGTTTTTTTCGAATGGCAACTTGTACAAAACTTTATTTTAAACCAATAATTTTAATAAACAACGGAGATATTTTCACACTTATTCGTTATCTTGTACAACTTGCGGTTGATGGTGGGGCAGAATCTGGCATTGTCATTTAATTCTTGTTGTGTTAAGGTTCAGTCGGCATTAGACGACGTTTGGTGACTTGGACTTTGTCACATTAAACTCTACCTCGACTATCTAGCTACTACGCTACGCCTACGGCTAAGAACCGGGAGGCCAATGCGAATTGGCAGATTACATAATTCTATGGCTTGCAGATTTCATAACGACGTTTTCCATCATCGGTAAATATTAAGTTTCTATTTTGGTACATGGCTGACCTGGCCGGGACATCGAACCTGGGACCTTCGTATTGTAAGTCCAGTGACCCAACCACTGCGCTACTGAGCTCTACTATAGTAGAACCCACGACCAGTGTCTTTTTTTGTAAACAAAATTATTTATTATATTAATTATTATTGCATAATTATTTCCACTCGAATCGGATCACATTTTATTTTTAGAATGACGAACAGCAACAATAATTAAATGATCATATTTGTTTACAAAATAGAGTTTATAGAGGGTAATTAAAGGAGACTATTTCATTTTGAAAAGTTCACCCAGGTACCCAGACACCCATAATATCGAATGAATACACCTATATCGCAACCCAAATCAAGTGTCTTATTTTGTAAACAAATATGATCGACTAATTACCTATTGTGATGTAACTTTGAAGGAACTGATTGATCGAACCTGTTCATCAGAAAATAAATTGAAATAATGTGAAAATAACTGCAATAATCACAGAACAGCTTAAAATGTTAGTACCCTTAGTAGGGTACTAACATTTAAATGTTAGTACATTTTAAGCTGTTCTGTGATTATTGCAGTTATTTTCACATTATTAGATCGGATCACTTTATTTTCACAATGATGAACAGGTTCGATCAATCAGTTCCTTCAAAGTTACATCACAACAGGTAATTAGACGAGGGTAGTTTTTGTTTACAAAATAAGACATATGTGGTGGTGATATGAGGACATTGAAAATCTACCTTATTCACCCAGTTGATATTACCCAGGTGAACAAAGTAGAATAAACCAGCTGTGGGCTGATGTATACGAGCCTAGCTTAATATGTAGAAACATTCCCAGGAAATGGAGCCAGAACAGGTTAATCCTGCCGAGCCAGCGAGGTTTCAGAGCTCACGTCTGTGTATTTATCACTGGCTCTTGGGCAGTAAATATCCCCGGGAGCCACTCACACCTTCCCAATATTGCACAAGCAAATAGGTGCATTCGAAAACAGAGAAAATTGTACAGACGGCCTTTTAGATTTTCTAAGGAACTACTTGTGAATATAATTGAATAAATACCTCTAATATTGTATTTGACACTGGCCACTAATAATGTTAGGCTGATTGGCATCGAACCTTTGCCTCTCCGGGGGAGATGGGTAAAAAAAAGAGGGGTGATGAAGCATGGTGATTTTGTGACGGGGTTTTAATTGTGAATGTTGTTTATAAATGTCTTGGATAAATAAATAGAATACCGGAGCAGATTGGATTTTATTATATACTTGTCTGATTATATATAAAAATATTTTACTATGTTTATGTACGGTTTAACACTGAGAAAAGCGTAAAAATAGAGTATGTGGAGGAGTACGTATACCTCGGCAAAATGTTGTCTTTCCGCGAAGTGGACAGAGAAGAGATAGAGCGCAGAATAGCCATAGCCATAGCCTGGAAAAAATTTTGGTCAATGAAAGAAGTTCTAAAAAGCAACATGAGCATAAAACTGAAAAAGAAAGTGATGGACACCTGCATCCTCCCGTCACTCACATACGGCTGCCAAACGTGGACCCTCACAGAAGCCAATGCCAACAAGCTGTTGCTATGTCAGAGGGCTATGGAACGGAGTATCCTCAAAATACGCTTAATAGAAAGAAAAAGAAGCGAATACATCCGTAACATCACCAAACTCACAGACGTGCTGGTTCATGTGCGGAGAATGAAATGGAAGTGGGCGGGCCACGTAGCGCGCCTGGAAGACGGAAGATGGACCCGAACTGTGACGGAGTGGATCGGACCGGAGGGCGGGCGGCGGCGGCGAGGGCGGCCGCTCAAGCGCTGGGTGGACGATATCGCGGCGGCGGCGGGCGCGCTCTGGACGCGGAGGGCGCAGCATAGAGACGAGTGGGCCAACTTGGAGGAGGCCTATACCCGGCAATCGGGGACTCTAGCTATACCAATATTTTAATTTTATTTTACAATTATTGCAGTTATTTAATTATTATTTTATCATGACTATCGCTATTTAAATGAAATTTATTATGTATGACAACAAGAATTATCAAATTATTTTTATCAATTTTATCTTAAGAACTCAGAATGGACAATTATTATAATATGTAAGATTAAATTAATATGACAACTTATAAGATGTAGAATGTAGAGTCAATAAAGGCTTTTTTATTTATTTTATTTTATTATTTTCTCGCCTTAACTCTTAACAGGCTGAATACCATGACTTTATTATTAAATTGTCATTATACATCTCGTATTCAGTGTATTCTGACAAATAAATGTATTGATTTGATTTGATTAAGAAACGTACAAAAGATAGTACATTCCGTGTAAATAAAAGAGACGCATATATTAATAGTTCATCGCCGACTGTTCACACCGCCTGCCGACTTTTCACATCCCATCTCTTGGCGATACTCGCCCACTCGCTGAGCTATACTGACGAGTACCGAGTGGGCGAGTGAAGCGAGTAATCGCCCGTCGCTCAGCGACACTCGCTGATAGCCGAGCTACAAAACTATACTCGCCACTTGCTGCTCGCCCACTCGTTTTATAGTTGATAGCTTTACTCGCTACTCGCTCATCGCCGGCGGTTGGACAATTGCCTAAATGAAATATTAAATTCTGTCCAGTAGTAAATGCATTGTCAAGGAGTTATTTGTCTCTCATACCAATATTGTTTATTCTATTAATTATGTTTTTTTTTAAATTTAACAATTAAGGGCCTTCATAAAGCCAACTAGCGCCGTCAATCTTAAAAAAATAATATCTTCCAATATAATCAATTTTATTAAAAAAGCTATTTACAAAATGTTTATTAGGATGAATACTATTTTTCAATATACAATACATGGCATAATTGCGACAAGCTAAGTTGTAGTTCACAAATGTGCCAAAAACGGCAGTTTTTCGCAATTATGCGAACTACAACTTACCGACATTGAATCACGTTATAAACAAGCATTTAAAAAATAGTATTTATCGTAATAAACATTTCGTAAATAGCTTTTTTAATCAAACTGATTATATTGGAAGATATTATTTTTTTAAGATTGGCGGCGCTAGTTGGCTCTATGAAGGCCCTTAATTGTTAAATTAAAAAAAAAACATTACTACCAGCCGTTACTGTTCTAACCGTTGTTGAAAGCTAACTAAATCACGTCTAGTTATATCAATAAGACCATTATCAACTGTATAAGGCTTGGAACACACGCCCATTCCGTGTTAGGGCTCCCTGTAATGACCATACCACCTACCATGACCCAATAAAAGTAAGGAGTCTACACACTAGCCAATTTTAAATGAGAACTTCAACTTACGTACCTACTCAAAATACAGACAACTAATTAAGTTGGTTTTAAAATTGATACTTAGGCGGGTACTTAATACTTTTTATACATTAAACCGGCGAGCATGCATGAAGAGATTGATGAATGTGGAGGAGGCAAGGGTTGTGTGCCAAGATCGCAGCAGATGGAAGTCTATCGTCTCTGCCTAGAATTACGGGAATCAGGCGTGAGTTTATAAATAATAAAATAAATACATTTTTTGGCAATAAAATATTAGAAAATTTAATAAATGGGAACACTTTGAAAATTTCAATATGTGTAGTAAAGGCACGTAAAGGGAATTGTTCAGTATCGGTGAATAAACAACTTTAGTTCTACAACATTTCCACGTTCACAATTTTATTTTGCGATTTTTCTAACATTACTTATAATCAGTAGATCGATTGATTATTGGTTGAGAAGTTGATTTTTATTAAGTACCTATTATTTTTTTCTCTCGAAGAGCTGCAGAATAAAGCTATCAGTTAACCCTCTTTTCAGCTTACTAATTAGTAATTACAGTAAGTACTAAGAAACAGGGTTGTTATAATAATAAAAATATCATAACAATTACATTGATAAATCTACCTACGTAATCTACATAAGTAATTATTATTATTAATAATAAAATCTTTATTGTAAACTGTTACATGTCCATACTGTGTGAAGCCCTGGCGCCTAATCTAGTTAAAACTGTGTTTTAGGCACCAGTGTCTTCCCCAGTCTTAGTTTAGCTATTACATAGTTATAGTTAGATATAATTAATCAATAAATTATTAGTTACTCATTAATTTAAAAAAAAATATCAGATTGAATTCACTCAATTAAATAAATACCTTCCTGAAACTATAAATATTCACAGGTTCGACCCTCATTAATTCGACTTTTAAACAAATTGGGTGAAATGTTGGATCATGTGTAAACACTTTTAGGAACTACCCAACCTAATGTAAAATAACCCCTCCGATTTTCAATTTCTGACTGGTTCCCATTTCCTAATTTAAACTTTGCGGGTTTGTCTTTAGGGTCTACGTTAGTTGGTAACTTTGAATGAATTCTGTGGTTTAATTTAATCGGCAGATTTTATTAGCGAGTTAGAGTTAATAGTTAGATAATTATTTTTCGAGTGCTTTCATGTTGGTAATGAATTCTGTGGTATAAAGTTTTTAGTGTAATAATTATTTCCTTAGATTAGTAGGAGTAGAAACCTACCTAATGTCGTAGCCAAATCGTTAAATGACAATGCCAGATTCTGCCCCACCATCAACCGCAAGTTGTACAAGATAACGAATAAATGTAAAAATATCTCCGTTTTTTATTAAAATGATTGGTTTAAAATTAAGTTTTGTACAAGTTGCGATTAAAAAAAAACAGCTTAATTAAGAATTCAGAAAATAGTAAGAAATCGAAGCGATTTATTCATTATTTTTGTTATTCTTCTATAGGAGTTGCGAGAGTAGTAGAAAATGATACTGATTATGATTATGCAATATGAAACCTGTAATAAGTCCCCAACAAAATGATAGGTACAGCTTAAATGGTCACGTAGTTTTGTAGGTGGGGCAAAGCTCCATTGAAATGTGGCAATGTCTTTTATCATGTCATGAAATAGCATTTTATGATGTGGCCAACTGTCTATTGGCCACATCATGATGGGGGATGGGCCAAATCAATGAATAGAAAGCGTTAGATGATTGTTAGATGATAATGTCCAACTGACGATTTCATGATTTGATCAAACTTAATGATCATATGAAAAAGTAATACAAAAACAAATTAAACGACAAATCCACGAACGTTGACGATGAAACGATATATGGCTGGCTATTCTTGACTATTTCATGACATGAATGTATTTTATTAAAAATCTTAAGAACTGTCTCATATATACATTATCATTTTCCAAAAAATAACAAATAAATAATAATAATTAAATTGCTACTCAATTCATTCACATATTATACACTGTATCTATATCCTAAATTACTATATTTTTTGACTGGCACTCTACGAGACGGCTTAATAGCCAGTGTAGGTGTCAGGAACTAGGTAGACTTTGCGTACATTACCTAAGTGTAGTATCTATGTATCAGTCAGTCACATGGCCAATTTAACGATCTGGCAACGACAGTAATATAATAAAATCTTGTTCCTTAATCTTATGGATGATTTTATACGTTTAGCATTTTTTTGATGAAATAAAGTAACTTCGTTTAAAAAGTCAAAACTTAAACGTTGAACTTTTCTCGTTAAAAGTTAGCCGGCGAATAATAAAACAGACCTTTACCATTGATGACGCGACAAACCGAAGTTTGATTGAAGAGTAATTATTACTTACCTCGCCGCTGACATTTTAATTCAGTTTCCTGGGAGTTTCAAACGGCAGAATGCG
Organism: Tachystola acroxantha; assembly: GCA_963506565.1. Taxonomy (NCBI): domain Eukaryota; kingdom Metazoa; phylum Arthropoda; class Insecta; order Lepidoptera; family Oecophoridae; genus Tachystola; species Tachystola acroxantha. The sequence continues at coordinate 2,957,494 of OY735874.1, forward strand.
TTAAGGAGATCCAATGGGTCCTTTCTTTCATACATAATTACTAAATTTTATTTTGCTAATATTTACTTTTGTATATTTTTTATTTGATGGATTTATATGCGTATAGACCATTGATCTCCTATAAACAACTAGATACACAGTCAACCTTCTAAAAATGTCCGTGCGCAAAGAAGGTTCAAACGGATGAATGGACATTTGCTTTATTGGACGTTTTTAAAATTGTTTTAGTAAGACCTTTGTGTATCTAGTTGTTTATAGGAGATCAATGGTATAGACATAAAATTTCCGCATTTTAATTACCTTGTTATTTCGCTTGTGAAACTAGAGTTTTCCCCGAATGTTTCAAAGTTTTAAAAACTTTAAATTTATACACAGTTTCGCAAAACTTAGTAATGCAAAAAGGGCCATAACTTTCTCATACAAAGCTCTTTGCTGATGCAGTGGAGCAAGGACTATTTAAGTTTTAAACCTCCCACTGGTAACTAGGATTCGCCGGCCATTCGACGGTCGGTGGATTCGTTTCGTTTAGATAGTAGGCAAAGAATTACATTTCTACAACGTAAAATAAAAAGGTCGTTTTCTTAGAAGCTCGAGATCCAAACAAAAAAATCAAGATGCCACTAAAGCAAGATTCGGAGATAAAATTGTAAGCGCAAGCGTATTGTGAGAGCGATCTTAGAACTGTTAAAAGTCCATGGCCGAGATGATTTTGAGCAAGAGCTCTTAAAAGACTAAAATTTCATAGTTATTTATATAGAATGATAACTTATTGAGGATGTAAGAGCAGGCTAACATGCTATCAAAACTATCTATGACCATATGAATACTCTGTAACATGAAATTGGCAAATGGCGAACTGTCGACTCCATTATTATTTATTACTAAATAATTAAAAATAGGCTGATGACGGATGATTTTTCTCTTCAAGTATGGATCATACTTGAAGAGAAAAATAACGAAGACTTGGCACCTTACTAGAAAACGGACAAGAAAAATTAAAACATAAGACCAAGCTGTATGGACTGAGATCCCTAGACTTTCCCGCATGGGATAAAATATTGAAAAAAAAATTATCCATACTTTTATTTTAACAAAGATTACGCGCCCTCTCTATAGATATGAGCTGCATACGTCATTGGCATGAAAATGTATAAATTAATAATTTCCGCGAAATGGAAGATACTTCAGCTTTATAATATTTTACTCCAGCTTATATGAAAATTTGCATGAACGTGAGGCGTAAAGCCTTTAAGCGGCCACGCCGATGAAATAATGAATTGGGATTTATTTGGCATATTAAATTTTATTTCGCCTTATTCATTTAATAAACTCCTTCCTTTGTACGCCTATATCTAATTTCAATTTGCCCATTTATTCCAAACTTTTCATAGACAGAAAAAATTGGGAGGCCAGTTGATAACACAGGTTTTTATCTAGCTATAAGAAATCCAAGAACTTAGGCATTAGTTCTAGATAATAATATTCTTTGCTGTACATTTCTTTGGTGGTTGATGTATAAACATTTCATCATCATTCATCATCAGTCTAGTTTTATGTCCCCACTGCTCGGGTATACCTATCTATAAATCGAAGGAACTCGGGCCATGATTCCACCAATATACATTTATTTTATTATTAGTTATTGATAATTCTAGTTTTTCTTGCTTTGCTTCTTACTAATCGAATTCCTCACCAGAGTTAATGAGATGTCATCAATGTAACAAACATAACATCATTATACATCTTATACAGAATCTATCTATCCCAAACGGTAATAATTTTAAAATCCGAACCCGACATATTTCAAGTAAATATCACCAGAAAGTATACTGTCACCGAAACTAGCTCACGAACATTCTAATTCGGAACTAGCATAGAGAAAGAGCCAGTCATTGGCTCAATCTGAGCGCTTGAGCACTCAGTCAGATTGAAGGCTTTCGTGTAACAATCGGAAGCTTTCAAGATTTCCGACATTTTTCGCTCCACCGATATCGACTTGGCTCGTGGCTCGGGGCTGTACTTCTATCACGAAATCACTCTTTGGTCACGTAATTGTAACACCTGTTGTTAAGACAGTACACGTTTGCGGTGGTACGGACACCTACAGAGACGACCGGAAGATAATATCGTCAAAGTCGCTCTAAACCTGCCAATGACGAAGCGGGAACGCGGAAGACCCCCCTGCCACCTGGCTGACGACGGTCCAAAAAGACCTTAATGAAGCCGAAATAGACTCCAGCCTGCCACAAAACCGTGCTCAATGGAGACTGAGGACAAGGAGGGCCGACCCCAAATAAATGGGATCAAGGTCTAGGAGGATGATGATGATGTTGTTAAGACAGTAGTGCGAATTGTGCGAATGCGCGTGCTTAAGGCGAGGCCATTGGGCCATTTGAGCCTAGTGAGGGGGTGAGGTGCGGGGCGAGGGAGGGGCGAGAGAGGGATGACGCGCATTGATCGGGGTCATTACTCGCGCAGGTACACAGAGTAAGCGTAACCAGTGTCCTCACTGTGACGTCACAGCTCGCTACCCATAATAATACCTATACAGAATGTCCCACGGATAGACGATATACCGAAGTCCACTTGTCGGTGCCAACATTATCGACCCATTTAATGCCAAAAATCCCAGCAGAGCTCGGTGGCGCAGTGGTTGGGTCAATGGACTTGCAATATGGAGGTCCCAGGTTCGATTCCCAGCCAGGGCAGCCATGTATGAGTTATCCTCGTTTTTTTCGACGGAAAAACTTACGTACATTTACCGAGTGCTCTCAAATCGGTGAAGGAAAACATCGTGATGAAACCTGCATGTCGTAGAAGAAGAAAAAAAAATCTAAGGCATGTGAAATCCGCCAACCCGCACTGGGCCCGCGTGGTGGATTATGGCCCGAGCTCCCTCGGTGTAAGGGAAGGTATGTGCCCGAGCAGTGGGGCAATATAAATAGACTGATGATGAGGGATATCCCAAGTCTGACAGCTTCGGAGTTACTTATTTCAATTTTCGCGATTGTCAGAAAATATTTTTTTCAATCTTGAACTTTTGTCTATACTAAATGTTGTCGCACATTATGTCAACTCGGAACCGTATCATCATCACCCCTCCTGTTCACCTCTCGCCGCCAACCAGGCTTCAACTTCTACACTGGCCCTAACACGGGCTGTGCTCGTGACTATCCCATACCACTCCCACTAATATTATGCGCAAGTTTGGATGGATGGATGGATGTTGCTGAATGAAACTTTACAATAATATAGCTCATATTATACATCAAAATAACACATGGGCTATAATTTATAATCCTGCGCAGACGAAGTGGTGGGCAGAAGCTAGTTGACAATAAAGTAAAGCAATTTGTACTTTTAAACCCTATTTATTTATACGGAAGGTCATAAGCAGACATACGTTAAACCGACCGTCCGGAGTTGGTTCAGTGCAGTCAAATTCGCGTCTACAGGTTATATATTTTAATTATTTTTTAAGTTATTTATATTGACGTATGATAGTATGACGTAGTAGAATAAAATACTATGTTAATAATAATCAGACGGAAAAAAGACCTGTTATAATAGGAATGTCAATTAGGTAATATTGTTGTAATAAAATCAATAAAAGTTAAAAATTGGAATAATCAAATTATTTGCTAGGGGAATATATTTTGAAAGTACTTTCACGCGATTTAATAAAAAATTGAGCATAAATTCTTATAAAATACAAAATTTATTAAAATGGTAATAACCATAGAGATTACATTACAACAAATCTGTCTTTGACAAATTTAAGTGACAAACTGTCAAGTGTATCAATAAAACTAAATAAATGACGAATTTTTTAACGTGATGTTAGGTAAGTATTATTATTGGTGTCAGGTGTGACGTCAGTGATGGTGAAATCTGGCCCGTGTTATCACTGCGTAGGGTAAAACATGACACACATTATGTGCTGTTGACTGTACTTTTAAAAGTAGGCACAGTGTATATTGAATCAGTCTATAACTACGTAGCTATTGAAATTTGGCCCGTATTATCACTGTGCTTAGAGTAAAACAGGTATATATCGCACACCACATTACACACCACAGCTACACTTGCATAGCTATTGAAATCTGGCCCGTATTTATTATCACTGTGCGAGTGTGCGTAGAGTAAAATGTGGCAATCTTTATGTGATGTTTACTGTACATAGTTTTACAAGTAGCAACTACGTATAAACTATTTTAAGTTCGATTGCTGTTTGTTTGTTTGCTCTGTGGGACAAATCACCGTCAATAGTCATTTGTTTTGGCCTGTTCCACTTTGGTCAATTTGGAAGTTACTGATCAGCCCCCCTATTACCGTTCTCAAAACGATGAAATTATACCATGTCATGGCGCGCCAACCAGAGACGCCGCTATACCAATGCAATAGCACTGTCCCTTTCACGGCCGCTATGACATGGTTTGATTTGATCGTTTTGAGAACCGTAATGTTATAGCCCCACTGTAATGTTAGCCGACTTATCTTCATCTGCAATTATCAGACCACTGCTCGCTCCCAATATACGACACTCGACACTGGTGTTCGTGTCGCGTGTAATATGATGACTTCAAAAACATGGTTCGCGAAAAATCTATTGTGTTAAGGAATATCTGTTTTAGGTTATGAGTCCTTTTTTTTATTCAAAACGATGCACAATCATTCCGTGATTAGTAAACTAATAATCTTAAAGTATAGGTGTGACCAAATTCGACTCGTATTATTTTAAATTTTATTACGTTATGACGATCGTGGGAGCATTCCAACTATTCCAAGGTAAAGACCAAAGTGGAACATTTGGCAAAAATCGATACAGGTCCGACCTCGACAGCGCCCAGCGGCGCACTGAAGCTCGTAGCGCCGTGCATTTGTATTTATACAAATTGTGTTTTTTCTTAAATTTTGCCTGGTATAAAAAAAACGTTACAAACAACAGATTTTCATCTCATCAAGCTCTTCTATTTATAATAACCTACATTTTGATATATATTTTGTATGAATAACTGTTTTAGTTTAGACACACTACTCTGTGAAAAGACAGGAAAGGGGTATGTTTGTGATTTTTTTCTATCGAGCGAAGTTTGTCCAATCGTGTTTCGGGAGCCAACAGTCCCTAAATAGATACCCCAAGATTGATATATATTTTTTTCAGGCCTTTAATTTCAGTAGTTAGTGCCGTAGCCTTCATCGAAAAACTTAAAAACGTCCCAACACCTCGCCTTAAAAACATTGGCAAGCGACGTCCCCTCTCACTCTTCCGTGATAATGCATATTATGAGTGACAGTGACAGTTGCGCTTAGGTTTAGGATTAGATTTAGTGGCCATGATAGAAACCAAGTGAGTAGACAAGTAGGAATATCTGATAGTTTAAGCTTATCCTCGAACAAACACATTTGCAATACTAAGACTAAGTGTCCGCTTTGACGAAAGTTAATCAAGTCTCTCTAACGACCCCATGTCACTACTCCGTAGTATAAATCATAGTGAGACAAAAATGCTAACTTATGGAGAATGCCGCACAAAAAAGAGCTTTCTGAATATGTTGATAGAACCTCTTTAACTGAGGGGTTTCTCATCAATGAAAGTTGTCTACTATTAAACATAATGGTAGACAACGTCACCACACAGCTCTTCGGAGTTCTTCGGAGCACTCCCCAATGCACAAAGACATTGGCACAAGAACTGGGCGTATTGCTATACTTATTGAGTCTTTGAATGGACACCACATGTCATAAATTCTCGAACAAATGGTCAACCTTCCAGACGATGAATTGATATCAGCCCACCATCGCGGGTTCCACATGAGGGATAAAGTGTAGATTACTAATAGTAGTGTACCTAGTTATTAAGTAATTGTGTCACTTATTATTATTTTAAAAGATGTGCTGCTGAGAGATTTTTGTCATTATTCTCCTCGGCGTTGGCACCTTTTCCTTGCAAAGTGGTGTAAATGTAAATTCAATAATATGTGATGGGCTGACATGATAACACCGAAACAAGAAGAGGGCGAAGAGGTTTACCTGCGATTATTCGACTAGCATCTACTACTACCTTTCATTATTTAAGTAGCAAATGAAAAAGAGATTGAAACAATAGTCGTTACGAGCCTCCGCATGGTAGATGCACGTAACTCGTATGTATGTTACAACGTATTTGGATATAGAGCGCTCGTCATGTAAGGAAAATTAGATTTTCTCATGCCATTTTTGAATGATTCTCTTTATAAGGTGAATGTAATAATCTTTTGGAAGTGTGGAAAGTTATATTCGATGGACTGACAATGGCTTATTTATATCAAAAATAATTGTTAAGATTTTAATACTACGTTTATCAATTAACATGCGAATGGTATTACCTATGCCGTATGTGGGAGAGCAAGATGTTGCACATATAATTGAATAAGCATTGAGAGAGTGATCTCTAATACAAGTATAATTAATTGAAAGGTATCGCAGAATAATTAATTGGAGATGCATTGAATGATTATAATAAAATATTAAAGATGTAAAGAAGCTACTAAGATTTAATAGACTATTTAAGTTAAAGCAAAGTGTTTGGTTCTACCTATACCGAATCCCAAATCAAGTGTCTTAATTTGTAAACAAAAACTACTAACAATTTAAGCTTTTCTGTGATTCTTGAATAGTTATTTTCACATTATTAGATCGGATCACTTTATTTTTACAATTATCAACAGGTTCAATCAATCAGTTCGTTCAGTATTCAGTATAACATCACAACAGGTAATTAGACAATCATATTTGTTTACAAAAGAAGACACTTGACTTAGGCTTCGGTATTGTAGGTAATTTAGTTTAATGATGTTAAAATAGTTAGTTCAATATTTAAGTTCGATTAGTGAAATGACTATCCATTAGGGGAGCAAGGGGCTAGATGTAACAGGGGTAAGTAGTAACAGGGCTTTTTCACTAGGAATTTAAACTTTATTAACGTATTTCTTTGACTCAATCTTATCGTTATAACGCGCCACGCCACGTCATCACAGTCAGAGTTCCTCCAGGTGGCGTATTGAGTGGGTGTGTGCAAGCCCTCCGTTGTCGCCAGGTAATGTATTATTTTGCTTTCGTAAACTTTCGATTGGCTTTATTATAATCGACTAATTGGAGCTTTCTGTGTTTTATTTGATGTTAAATTTATCTATGTACGATGTGGTGTAACAGTTTTCGAGATTACTAAGTTGATTTAATAGTTATCGTTATAAATATTAAAAATTATGCCTTGGGGCTAGTTGTAACAAAATCTTGGGGTATGTTGTAACATGTTACAACTTGCCCCCATATTGCTGTATGTATGTGATTGAAAATGCAATATACCTTATTTTTATTTTTTTTGAATGAGACTGTGTAAGAGAAAGACAGAGCGGGGAACACAAAGCCAGGAGGTATACGAGTTAGCTGCAGCTGAAGTTTTAGAAAACAAGTGTTGATTACTCATAGAAAAAGTATGTTTCAGTTGATTATTTGATAGATGATTCATTTTATAGAAGTACCTCAATATTTTTGTTAAATACCTAATGATAGGTTGAAAACAAAGCTAAATGTGAAGAGAATAAATGATTGAAGGTATCACATTCTCGTTTTTTATTGTTGTTACTACATGCCCCAATAGATGTTACAACAAGCCCCAAACACGGGGTAAGATGTAACACTTCCCTCTTCTTATAAAAAAATTAATTCTGAAGAAATTAGACATAGATTTGATATTTTTTCAATTAGAATTAATTAAAGAATGGTTAGAGTACCGATCAAAGTTTAGTTAGTGGTAATTTAGCCAATATATCTCAAGATATATGATTGTTTTTAAAAAATGTTACAACAAGCCCCTCGCTCCCCTACTATCCAATGCTAATAATCTTCGGTTGGCAGAAACCTACGATTTAATTTGGTTGGCTTATTCACTCCGTCCAAGTTATTAACCGAGGTCACTTTCGGCTGAATCCATTAATCCATTTCTGACCTTTGGATCTGAATATTTACTATGAAGGCAGAGAATGGATTTGCATGTTGACATTTGAATATTGACTTTAATACCAGGTCCTATACCGGTATATATGGAAAAGACTTTTGCGATTTCTAAATTTAGGTTAGGTAGTGAAAAAAGAGCACGTCTATCCACGGTTGACAAATTAGATGACTTAGACAAATGTGCCATAAGAAGGAAAGTTCAATAAAAAAAAAATCAACTTTCCTTCTTATGGCACATGTGTCTAAGTCATCTAATTTATCAACCGTGGATAGACGTGCTCTTCTTTTCACTATTTTCTTAACGCACACGTACTATAGTACAGTAACCTTAATTGCTATTTTAGAAACTTGATCTTTACGAAAAAGCTTCGAAAAGCATGCCTTTTTACTACTGACTAATATTTGATAAAATTTGTGAACGAGAATTGTAAATATCTTCAAAATTCATGGATGTATCGTTATATCGTTTTCCTGTAGTTATGGTTGATGTATCCATTCCTTAAAGAATGTTATATGTATGAAATACACAAAAAAAATCATTATTATTAGATAAATGTGGCTTTAAATATGAAAAAATAAACAAGTTATAAATAACATTACTCGTACATTGCCAATACGCCTTGAAAAGGTAAAAGGAAGGAAGGAGGATAATGATTGATTACTATGGATTTATTCCAGGGGAATTCCCGCTCGTCCCGAAGTCGAAGCTCTTAAAACGTAACTTTATCCTCCAAAGAACGTTACAGATGCTGAGCTAAAACGGCGTTTTTATATGCATAATATTGGGAATATCGTAAGTTTCGTCACGATCCCATTACGGATTCCGTGGAGGTGCGGACTTAAGCACCTCAGAGAAAGTCTTTGCCACTTGATCCCGTGTTAAAGTTTGAACCCCACACGCGGCGACATCAATGCTAAGCGCCGCTTAAAGGTTTCCAAACGTTTCCGAAAGCTGCTTGATATAAAGAAAATAGACGTGACTGCGCCAGTCTTCTCCGTACGCTGTGTGAAGGTACTACGGTTTAAATTTTTGCATATCATAGACTATTTTACCTGTGACTATAATAGACTATTTTACAAAACTGCTACATGGAAAAACGTCTCTTAGTCTACTTTATTTCTTCTTCTTTCTCTCTTTTCTTATTTTGACTTTTTCTTCTTTTTCAATAAGTACCTACCTACTTATTATAGTTTTTTTTATGAAATCGGATTGTCTCAATCTTAGAATAATTTTGTACTTATCACTGCGCAATCTGGGCCCGTGTTAATAGTCTGAGCTCAAACCCACCCTCAAGAGCAAATTCAGCTGATACACTCTCAAGACGTGATCACCACCACAAGTATGTCATTTATTAATAAACCAATCTTGATGGCGTATCACGTGATGTCTTTCTCAAGTCGCGGTTCGCCTGCAATCAGCTCACAAATTCGTTCTCAAGTGTGAGTTTGACAGTTCTCTTGAGAACTGAGTTTTCAAATTCAAATTCAAATACACTTTATTGTACATAAAAGACACAAACAATTACAATACAGAAATACAAAACAATATGTACAATTTTGGCGGCCTTATCGCTAAAAGCGATTTCTTCCAGGCAACCTTTGCGTTTTGTTTATTAAATAGAAAAAATAGAATAGAAAATATGTTTATTGCCATACACCAATTACATAAGCTTACAAAAAAAAATCAATCAGTAGTAAGTTATCAATATAGTTATGCTAAGTGGTGTGGCAAAAGGTGCATGTTTCAGCTGAGCTGACACCGAGGTGTGCAGCGCTGTTTTTCGACATGCACCTCTTCCCTGCCATGTATACCTGATATATTAATACGGCGTTACTCACGTAATACCCGATTCCTAAACGCGCCATTTTGAATCTCAAGATTGACTTTTGAGCTGCGAGTGATTTGGAACCAACTACTATTCTGTACAGTGCGCAAGGCGTAAGCTTAGGTTTGCATTTGTGTGAGTACACACAGATAGTGTATAGTGATATTCGGCCTGAGGCGCGACGCGTCCTACGCATACAAATACAAACGCAACAAAATACACGCACCGCACTTTACCTCTTGTACCGCTATCACTCACACAAATGTAAACCTGAGCTTACGCCTCGCGCACTATACAATCTTATTAAAAAAATATAATGTTTATTTATGCATTCACGCTAATATTTAAAAAAATCCTGTCGATTGGCATATGCAAATAATCATTATATGGGTAAGATGATAAGTATTAGTAAAGGATTTTAGGAAATAAAATAATAGTACAAAAATGGATGGATGTTAAAACTGCGAATAATGAATCTACAGAGATCAATATTATGAAACTTCGGTACAAAAATAATAATATTGAAGCCGTTCATTTTAATTTTAATAACAAAAGTGTTCAAGGCGTCAGTAAAAAAATTAATCAGCAAGATATAAGAACTTGTCTTGAAGTATTAAAATTTATAAATATGGTAAGTAAAGTAACCAAAGTCGACAAAACTTTAAGATTTATTTCAGCCATTAATTATTTCCTAGCCCGGAGACAGAACGTAATTATTTTGTACTGGCAAACTGAAATCCGACGCTTGGAGGAACAGCAGTGTTTTAAATTTATATCAGCATCAGTTTGTGTTTACTCGAACGTAAATGTTTAATTTTCGGTACAAAAGCACGTAAGCGTAAGGTAAGACTTGGAACTGAAACTCAAGAATCAATTGAATAGAGTTTGAGCTGTGTTCTAAAATGTTCTAAATTATTGTTGTCATGGCAACGAGACAACCAGACGGAGGCCGACGCGTCAACAAAGTGTATCTCAGTAGAAACTAGCGACATAGGATCATCATCATCAGTCTATTTATATTGCCCCACTGCTCGGGCACAGACCTTCCCTTACATTGAGGGAGATCGGGTCATGATCCACCACGCGGGCCCAGTGCGGATTGGCGGATTTCACAAACCTTAGGTTTTTTTGTTTTCTTCTACGGCATGCAGGTTTCATCACGATGTTTTCCTTCACCGTTTTGAGAGCACTCGGTATATGTACTTATGTTTTTCCGTCGAAAAAACCGAGGATAACTCATTGGTACATGGCTGCCCTGGCTGGGAATGGAACCTGAGACCTCCGTATTGCAAGTCAATTTACCCAACCACTAAGCCACCGAGTTCTCACATAGTTTTAAGGATGAGATTTTCCCAAAAACTACTTGACCTATTTCAATAATTCTTTCACTGTTAGATAGATAAAAGTTAAAACTAAATTCAAATCGGTCCAGTAGTTTTTGAGAAAATCTCAACCTTATTGAGGCCCCCTGTAAAGTCTTCGTTCGACTGTACAGGGCTAAGGTTTTGCGAAGTATCATCCGCATTATTTTGGTGTGCGATTAAAATGCTTCACCAGTCGAATATGTCAACGTCAAGCGATACGCCGGACTCGCATGCCAATTAGTCTCCGTTTGATGGCACCTATTTATAAAGTACGTGATCTGTGGACGCGTTTATTTTTTATCAAATAAAAAATATGATTTGTAATAAATTCTCGATGATCCATTGGCCTAATAGTATACGCATAATACAGAGAAAGGTGTACAGGAGAGTACCTAAGGTTCAGATTTTCTCATAAAGTACTTGACTGATTTTGAAAATTCTTTCGAGCAAGTCGTGTGTTTATAATAAACTCACGATTGCGGGGTTACTATCACTTCTTATAGCAATCCAGTTTAGGTTATTATTTATTTATTTTATTAATGCACTCGACAGTTCGTCATTTGCCAATGTCATGTTACAGAAAATTCAATAGTCTAGTGTTCTATCTTCCTCCAGGGGAGTCGCAGTAGCGTCTTCACCCTGGGTAGCCGCGTCTTCATGTCTTCATCCAGAGGAGTCGCCGTAGCGTCGTCACTCTGGACGAAGGAGCTCGACAGTCACGTTCACTCCCGAGCTTGTAGCAGAAACTCTTGATAAAAGCTTGAAACGTCAGATCTTGCATAAATAATCCAATAACTTCACTGTACTGTCATTCGCGAACATTTTCTGATTAATTTAACGTGATATTAAACACAAAATAGTCCCTGTAGACATTAAAAGGAAAATTATCAAATAATTTCGCAACCGTCGTTTCCCGCCATTTTCAAGAGAACCCCCAGTTTAGGTTCCTAAACTGACAATTTGCTACAATGACGTCAAACGTCATTGTAGCAAATAGCGATTCGGTTCAGTTTAGGAACCTAAACTGGATCGCTATAAGAGGTGAGAGTAACTCTGCTGATTCCCGTAGGGGTAGGCAGAGATAATGGACTTCCATCTGCTGTGATCCTGGCACACAACCCTTGCCTCCTCCACATTCATCAAATATAAACTTACCAATACCAGAAAAAAAATTATACAATCGGTCAAGTACTTAGATCGTATGAAATTTTTAACCTTCTTCAGGCGCCATGTACCTAATACTTTTCTCTGTTGAAATCCCCTGAGATAGATCGTCCCAGGGATACATAATCTAAGAGAGAGATGATGTCTTTTAGTGTCAACAAAACTCTAAACAGTGACTCTTACTGAACATTTTACTCTCCAAATTTCACCTAACACGAAAATAATGAAAATTGTTTAATTACCCTGGCCCCGAGCGACCGCATTTTGGTTGTCGTCGCCGAGTAGTTTCAGCACATTTCACGAGTTTTCAGCCCGAGTGCTTTTGCATGTTGCACGTGAGTAGGTTTTAACAAAATGGATGCCGGGCGCGTAAATCTCAAAATGGCGACGGCCCGTCCCTGGACAGCCCTTTGTAAATTAGGGTTGATACGAGGAAAGGTCGCGTTTTCGCTGGCACATGTTCATTGGGAGCTTTGAGACGTATCTGTAATCATTGGGATACGGGAAATATGTATTTTTAATGGGATTCGGAAAAGGAAGTTTGGTCTTACTTAGGTACGTCTTTCTTTGAATATTTTATTTCGACTGATATTTTTGTGTATAAATAGACCTTTGAGTATAAAGTCGAGTTAAGAGATATTTTACCGAGAACTCGCTACCTGAGTATGAGACTGTGAAAATACTATGAATTTTGACAGGTGTAAGAGCGAGCTTATTGTACCTACTTTTGGGATATTCAGATTCATTGTCGTTTATTATATTAGAAGGTCGGATAGCAATGTATCATCTATTTAATTAATTAATGTATTGTAATATAAGTAATTTAAATAACAAGAGCCGGGAATTTGTAAAAAAACTAGTTGAATTTATACAAAAGTGCTCAATTATTTTTTTGTTAAATCATGATTGACAAATTCATTTATCAATTTTAATATTGGTATAATGCATAAACGGTTGTTAGATTTTAATAACCTCTCGTGACGAATTTGCAAAATAAATGCAAGGGGAAGTAATTTGTCTGAAAAGCTTGCACGATAATTATATTTAGGGTCCTTTGTTTTATAATACGCTTTTCTTTAATAATTTCACAATTATGAGTGTTTTTGCTGCTAATTACATTTTGTATCTTCCTCGTTTTTTTAAGAAATTATTGTAAATCGCATGACTGAAATATAAAATGGGATTTTCCCTATTATAAAATTGTTCCGCTGAAAATTTATTTTATTTAATTTTATTGAGTGGTTCATCATCATCATCATCAGCCCGTATCAGTCCACTACTGGACGTTGGCCTCTCCCAAAGCGCGCCACTCAACCCTACTTTCGGCCCTCTGCATACAGTCCCTGCCAGCCATCTTGCGAAGGGCATCCCTCCATCTGGTCGGGGGGCGTCCCACACTACATTTACCCGTTCGTGGCCTCCATTCGAGAACTCGTCTACTCCATCGGTTTTCGGTTCTACGACAGATGTGACCAGCCCACTGCCACTGCCACACATAAATGTTTTCTTATAATAAGTGATAATAGAATAAGACCTCAGACTTTTGTATTCTAAACTATCTACCTATATGTAGATCTTTTTGACTCTCAAGTAGAAGCAACAGATATGGTACTTACCTGATGGTACGATCTCATACTACTTTTATGTATACCGCAAAATCAAGTGTCTTATTTTGTAAACAAATATGATCGTCTAATTACCTGTTGTGATGTAATGTAACACTGAAGGAACTGATTGATCGAACCTGTTCATCATTATGAAAATACAGTAATCCGATCTAATAATGTGAAAATAACTATGCAATAGTCACAAAATAGCTTAAAATGTTAGTCGGGGAGGGTAGTTTTTGTTTACAAAATAAGACACTTGATTTGGGCTTCGGTGTGGATACTTGTGGCGATTCAAGATTATGACAAGCTATATTTAATCGTCGCCAAGTGAGGCCCTTCGCTCTTACGCAATGTAGCATATAAGTGACCAGTTTCAAAGTATTTTTACGATATATTTTAAACATTCAACCCAAAAAAGGTTTAAATAAAATCTGTTTATTGTATTTCGAAACCGAACAACAAAAATAACGAACACCCGTTTAATTTGCACAAAACTAAACCCCAGATATTAAAATGATAGCGAAAACTGTATAAACAAAATCGTACAGCGTAAAATTGGGTATCCATTTCAAAATTTCACACGACCAAATATCACGGTTGGATACCCCCGAATAGCTTGGTCTGTACTCTAAACGATATATCATATTGTTCTGACAAACACTATTGTGTTTCTGTTCCCGAAACGTGGTTCGTTAAACATGCGGACTCGGGTTTGGACAACCCTTGTGTTTTCAAATAGAAAAAGTTTTATTTAAACCTTGTTGTTTGGTGTACAGTCGAAACCACGAGTAACACTTTGGACGATGTATTTTTCTTGCCATTATATGGTCTAACAAAGCGGTACAGGAGAGTTTTTAAGGTTGAGATATCCTCAAAAAATAAAAGAGCTCCCCAACCCCCTCTTTAAAAGACAATTGCACGAGTGGTTACTTGGCAAGCGATTCTATTCTGTTCACGAATTTTTAAATTATGGCTAGGATTATTTTATTAAACATGGATATGACATGAAATTTCAGTTACATTATAGACATTAAATTCATATAAGTAATATACTCTATATTTGCATGCCATATAAGTGGTAGACTGTATTAGGGGCTTATTATTGTATCATGACAACTGATTATACATACCTACATTCACGCAAATAAATTATTTGACTTTGAAAAAACTACTTGACCTATTGCAAAAAATATTTCACTGTTAGGCAGTTGTCTCACTGAAGGCTATTTTCTTGCCCAAGAAACGTACAAAAGATACTACATTCCCTGTAAACAAAAGAGATGCATATATTAATAGTTCATCGCTGACTGTTCTCACCGCCGGCGAGTACTCGCTCGGCTATTTTGTCGCCGAGCGAGTAGGTACAGTGCGCGAGGCGTAAGCTCAGGTTTGCATTTGTGTGAGTGCACACAGATAGTGTAGAGTGATATTCGGCTTGAGGTTCGACGCGTTCTACGCATACATTTATACACAGCGGGCCGCCACCCTGCCGCGCACGCACCGCACTTCACCTCTTGTAACGCTAGCAGCTTGGCGACACCGCTTTTGCATGACTTTTAGCGTCTCTGTTATTCACTGTTTTTATTTTGTTTAGAAGTCGAATATATAAAAACGTGTATCTCTTTCTGACATATTATGAGTGAAAGTGACAAAAAAGAAAGGTCTAATTGTGTAAGTGACAGTAACAGCAAGTCCATTCCCGTTTCTATCATCCATTGTTCGGTTGCTGTGACAAGTTTTTTTATGTTACTATTGAAAGCCAGCAATGGAGTATGGAAATGGCTTGCTGTCACTGTCAGTTACACAATAGGAGGGCTGTCCATATAGTTTCCCGTGGCTCGGCAAGAATGGCACGAGGTGGAACACCCCATGACGTTTAGTCGGTATGCTGCCCCTTCAGGGCGGTGAGCCCGACATAACCAACATGCTCCCCCGGGCGTGGTGACTGGGTGTGGTTTTACCTGGGTAAAAAAAGGGCTGTCCATATACAAAATAACCCTTAGAGTGCGGCGAATTTTTTTCTTCATTTGTCGGGTAGATAGATAAAATCGCGGTCGGAACACACATCACTGTTAGACTAAGAGCTCGCTGCATGAATATACACAGTATTCTCTCCCAGCAAAGGCTTTGTACGTGCCTTTCGCTTTGTTTTCTAATCACGGGAAATGGAATACATTCCATCTAAGTTTACCTTTACTGAAAAAAGCACAAGTCCCGTGTAGAAAATAAAATTATGATATCAGAACATGATGAAAAATTTCTTGCCGTGGACAGGACTTGAACCTGCGACCTTGTCACGGAATGAACGGCAAGAAATTTTTCATCGTGTTCTAATTTGATCACCGAGCATGGATAATAATGCGTAATACAAATTCTGATTATGATATCAATTAGAGAAAAAATTGTTTATTAAAAATGTTTTTCAGAATATATGACTTGAACGATGAAAATGCATTGTCTCCGTGTGTCGCTAGTTCTGCATATGTGAATTATGTATTATATTACCTATATACCTTATAAAACAATCAATTTTTAAAAATGTTCTGCACCTTTTATTAATATCAATGTAAATTCGAAAAAAAAACTACGTGTAAAAATGTACACAATATATAGGTAATTAATTAATTGTATTTACTTTCAATAAATGGTATGAAATACAAAAATACAAACTAAAATTGAAATACTTCTTATATTCCTTTCTTATCTCTGTACACCGTGATCCGTTTCCACAATTAATATAATTTATTTCTTGTAGCCACGGATACCGGGATCGGTGGGTAAAAACATTAATTGTTTTTTGTGTTGGAAACCGATCCCGGTATCGGTGGAAACAAACTTCCGGGATCCGTTTCCAATCCAAACGGATCCCGGGATCGGTGGAGACAACCCCATTTTTGGAAGTGGGTTTAAAAATATTTCAAACTTTATAGAAATATCTCTGAACTTTATGTGTCATTCAGGGAACATTTTCTTTTATATTTGTAGAGCTCGAAAAGTCTGCTAAGTTAGTGGTAGAGAAGTACTTGACTAACTTTGAGAACTTCTAGGAGATAGATAACTTTGATCAGACCTTTGAAGTTGTTTGTAAGTTATCATCATACTTTCCGTATATTTCTTTTGCCTGTGGTCTAATGAGGAAACTAAATTCTCTGCCAAAACCACTACTTGAAGTAGCTGTATGTTACATAATATCATCAAAGATCTGTTTGATAAAGTTATTACTGAGGTACTTCCAAATATTTCAAAACGAATCGCTATAGGTTTTAGATGAAAAAGCGAGTACCTACTGTAGCGAGACTCTTGATAAAAGCTTGAAATTTCAGATATTGCTCAAATTATCCAATAAATTAATATTTTTTGATAGTTTTCTTATTATTATTACTTACCAAATTACAATACGTACGACTGTTTATAAAAATGACATATTATATAAAAAATACATCTAGTCAACACTACACCTCGTCTAGGCCCGTCCCGCGCGGTAGTGTGCCCAGCGCACTGGCCGCATTGCCCCGCTGTATACTCGTAGGTAGCGAGGCTCAGGCGCTGGGCAAAATACTCCCCAGCTCTGAAATACTCCAATAAATTAACCATACTGTCATCCGCAAATATTTTCTGATTAATTTAACGTGATATTAAATACAATATACCTAACCACTGTAGACATTAAAATAAAATTTATCAAATAATTTTGCAACCAGTCGTGGCTTGCTGTGGTTGTGGGTTGTTGCAACCGTCGTCGTTTCCCGCAATTTTCAAGAGAACCCTGCGTAAATATTATTTTTGACGTCATTGTATTATTGGCCCTATTATCTAAGGCAGCAAATAAGTTTCTAAAAATAAAATTATGGCAATTTGGGAAGAGTACCTATAGTATAAAAAAATGACACTAATACGTATACCAAAATGTAAATAATTCAGAATGAACATTGAAATTTGGTCTATATTACCGCCTAAAGAACCCAATTACACTCGACATGCTGTCCCACTATGCCCATAAAAGTATCATCTGACCCGTATTTTTCCAAACTTCTTCCACGACTTTTTGCTCGCTTTCCATCAATTTCGGCATTCCTTTAAAGCGTATTTCGACAGAACAGTTTTCACACTGTCCTCGCAGCCTTCCACGTCAAAAAACTTCGGCGCATCTTTTCACCGTTTCAAAAAGGCCTTTGACTCGCATTCCTTTGAACTCGGGCTAAACACGAAAAGTTCGTCAGTGCAAAAGCAGATTACCATCAGTAATTAAAACGTGGGTGCAATCATGACGCTCTGTGTCGCCTGTGGGAATCCCGTGACTCATAGGCTTGGAGAATATACGTCACGGCACGGGACTTGTTTAGGCTGTGGATTCATTAGGCAAATAGTTTGCAAGTGATTGTTTGCCACCCATAATGTTTTAGATGGAACTCAGAATTTGTTTTATGCATTAATGCCATGCTCGGCGAACTATTCTGCCCCACCATCAACCGCAAGTTGTACAAGATAACGATATAGGTATGTAATAATATCTCCGTTTTTTATTAAAATGATTGGTTTAAAATAAAGTTTTGTGCAAGTTGCGATTCGAAAAAAACCAGCTTAATTAAGAATTCAGAAAATAGTAAGAAAACGAAGCGATTCATTGTTTTTGGTATTCTTCTATAGGGGTAGCGAGAGTAGTAGAAAATGATACTGATTATGATTATGCAATATGAAACCTGTAATAAGGCCCCAACAAAATGATAGGTACAGCTTAAATGGTCACGTAGTTTTGTAGGTGGGGCAAGGCTCCATTGAAATGTGGCAATGTCTTTTAAATGATGGAAAATTTCTAGCCGTGGGCAGGACTTGAACTTGCCCACGTTGGACTTGGGCCTGTGGTGGCTCAATTTTTAATGCCCGTATTAATAAACTATTCTCAGCTCAAAAGTCAATCTTGAGAACGACCTCAAGATGGCGTTCCTATTAATAAACGTAACTTAGGTGCGCGTTTAGGAATCGGGTATCACGTGACTAGAGCGAGCGTGTCATGGAATGACAAATTCCGTGACACGGAATGATAATAAATTTTTAGTTGGAACGTATTACGCAGTTTGCGGCGATTCAGTGAAAATGCACGCTTTTCAATGTACCGGCGTTAAGTAAGTAAACTCCGCACTTGCACAGTTTACACTTGCAATGCTGTCGGAGACTGTCGGACATTACTCGCAGAAGTTTTCTTGCAGGTGGATGCATGTGTCCTAAGTGTTTAAAATTTAAAAGTCTCTTCTTCTTTGCCGTGCCCCCTTCCCAGTTTATCTGGGGTCCGGCCTCCTCGTACTTCTGCGCCAGGACAACCTGACCTAAGTTGTCGACTGTGGGAGTTCTTGAGCCTTCATCTCTCTCTCGAAAAAGTTAAGTTAGAGTTTAAAATTTAAAAGTAAAGTTAAAAATTTCGCCGCGCTCCTTGGAGATTTAACAAATATTGGAAACTGTCATTTAAAATTTAAGGAATACCTATTTGAATTCAAGTGTTATCATCGTTGAGCTGGCAAAAGTAACTACCAATACAACTACTGCCAATACTAACAATATTGAAAATAAATTTCAGACATAACTACAAGCGACAAGCAGACGTAGACGGCAAAATCTAGTTCTATAAAGTCTCCGTCACACAAATACACTGAATTATTGAACAGAATTCCTCCAAGGTTTCCTTCAGTAATGGAGCCAGATTTTTCTTCGTAAAATATTTAGTAAAAGAGCCACTATGTAGTGAGGACTGTATTGAGATTGATGCACTAGAAAACACATTTCTGCTGGGAGCACATTCTAGCTGAAACTCATTTAGAAGATAACTATTTATCTTACTATACCTATGTGCAACCGACAGCACAACAAATGTAACGCATTTTAATCGCTTTGTGGTAAGTTACCAAATTGTTGATGACATAACCACAAATGAATGAAACATTACAACAGAAGGACAGCTACATAGGAACGTACGAGATTCACCTCACACACACATTGAGACTACGTATTGGCATTCCCAGCCTGTTTTGGTATGATATCGAGTCGCGAGTATCAATTTGTATTAGGAACGACGGATGCAATTGTCTCCATGTGTGATTTTTTGATTATCAATTATGGTCGTGTCGCAACGTAACATGCTTCATTTGTTATTTTTTTAAATCGGAAATGGGGCAGCCCTAGCGCTACATCCCTGCGAGAGCCTACCTTCTGTCGCTCGTTTATTTTGTGACATAACCAAGTGCTCTGTAATTTTCCGAAGGGTTAAAAATAAAAAAAATACTGATATATGAACATAATATGCAAGCATAGATGAATTTGTTCATAAATATTTTCATTAGAGCAATGTTACGGTGTTAAATTAACGCACGGAACCCTCGGTGCACGAGCGAGTCTTGGCCGTTTTTTTTCCAAATCCGGCCTAGAATCTTAAAATGACACACAATACTTTTTTTATGTATGTAATGCCTGCTTTCCTCTGACATGGTGGTCGGAGTCTTTATTTGGCTTAACATGTGTTGTCTACTATTTATTATTATTACCTTGCTCTGGGCATTAGGGTCAGTACACACTCCTGTATGCACTGGCAATTTATCTATATATGTATGTTCTGACATACAAGACTTTGCCACATCTTGTCACGTCAGAGTCACCAGTTGAGAACCACTAACCGCGTAGTATGTCCACGTAATCTCGTTAGCGACAGGCAGAGATTGAGAGCCACATCGACTCTACTTCTGAATTATTGATGTCTGCACTCAGAACATAGAATATAAGAGACACAGAAGGCGCAAACTGTACTTTGCTTACAAGCAAAGAAATGAGGTAAAATTTGGATTATTTTTAGATATACTTTGTAATAGTCCGTGTGGACAAAACGTGTATTTCTAATAATGTGGTAGTCTCGATCGGGTTATTGCCAGTGGACCACCTCGGTAGTTCACCACGGTGACCCACGGGAAGAAAAACTTCCCGTCGTACACCCAGGTGAGTTGGTAAGAGCGTGTCACGGAATGACAAAAATTTAAGCAATGAAAAGTTTATAGCCAGGACTTGAACCTGCCCACGGCTAGACTTGGGCCTGTGGTGGCTTAATTGGTAAGGCCCGTATTAATAAATCATTCTTAGCTTAAAAGTCAATCTTGAGAACGACCTCAAGATGGCGTTCCTATTAATAAACGTAACTTAGGTGCGTGTTTAGGAATCGGGTATCACGTGAGTAGAGCAAGCGTGTCACGGAATGACAAGGTTGCAGGTCAAGGTAAGAAATTTTTTATCATGTTTAAATACGTCTACATTGTTTTGCATTCTTATAATATCTACGCTCTGTGGGAGAGATTTTTATTCGTAGTGACACTTTGAACTGCAAGTGTCCAAGTAACGATTGTAAAAATTGCGAGATAGATATGCTAGTTAATTTAACTATTTTGTTATAATATTTTTAACTTTATGTCAGTAAATTGTGGACTGATTTTATTTGCTCCATTTTATTTTTAATTTGTCATTATACAGCTTCATTACCTTTAGTTTTCTAATAAAACTTCTAGGCTCTTAGCCATAATCGCGACTTAAAGTTGGACAGCAGGCTCCACCGTTACAAAAGATACAAAAATTATTTTAACGGAGTTTACACGTTTTTGTTGTAAACTTAATTTTATATTCAATCAGCTTATGCTCTTTGTATAGCAAATTCATGCATTCTGGTATAAATCAGTGTGAACGAACGAGATCGTGGCTAACTGTTTGAATTATTGATGGCAATTTGTCGGCCCGGCGCTATTGTGACACGGCCTACTAGTTCATTCATTCGTTCAGCCATTCGTTCACCTCCTATATAGTTAAACCTTTTTCCGGCGAGAATTGAGAAATAGTATGTTGTCGAATAACAAACCTTAACTGACTTACCACGGGGTTCATAATCAAGTAAATAATAATTATTTATGAAGGATGACCAGTGTCGATACGTACCTACTATAGTACAACTGGCGTGTTTATATTGAATATTTACTATGAATTAAGAATAAAATATCATAGTTTTCGCCAAAAAGAGCGAATTCAGCTGATACACTCTCAATTGATCACCATCTCAAGTATGTCATTTATTAATAAACCAATCCTGAGGGCGTATCACGTGATGTCTTTCTCAAGTGGAAGAATTCAAGTAAACATCAACATTTCGTTTTTGCTATTAAGGAGATCTAAATTTATAAAATACTTATAACTTAATCGAATTAAAGAAAATGATATATTAATATGATATATTTTAGCAAAACATAAGCAACCACCAAACAACTATAAGAGCACACACCCAAGTCGCGGTTCGCCTGCAATCAGCAAATACGTTCTCAAGTGTGAGTTTAACAGTTCTCTTGAGAACTGAGTTTTGTTTATTATTCAATTCCAAAACGCGCCCTAAGTTACGTTTATTAATAGGAACGCCATTTTGAGGTCGTTCTAAAGATTGACTTTTGAGCTGAGAGTGATTTATTAATACGGGCCTAGTTTCTCGGCTTTGTTTTAGAAAATAAACCAGAAACGCTTGCCAAAAGAAAATGGAATGGCACTGCGGATAGGGCGATCCACGAAATACAATAACAATCATGGGAACAGATAGACCGAATAGAATGGGGTCGACCGGCATTCGATTGCCAAACGGTATTCTGCCGGTACACGCTAGGTACGGTACTGAGTACTTCAACTTTTAGGAGAGAGGCTACAGCTGAATCCTGATTGAATTGCTTGCTTTTTTGTTTCGGGACAACGTTTTTTAGGTATTGGTTGAAAGACTGCGATTTAAATAAATAAAATAAAAGAATTGTATATTTAATGAAGTTTGTATATAGGTACATACGTTTAGAACTACTTTAAAAAATTACAACTAGTCATATATGTAGAACTAGATAAGTGTATGACATCAGCAATTTGATATATTAAATTCTGAAGAAAGAGTTAAGACATATATTGATAATGTAGTCTAGGGTCAGGCTTTTAGGTTGTAGTGATTGAGAAGAATATTACAAAATGAATACATAATTTATATTCTTTAAAAAAGCCGATTTTGTGCATAATTTTAGAAAATCCATTTACCAATTTTAAAAACCTTTTTTTTATTATTTCGGTATAATGCGGTAATAGAGCAATGAATAAAAGATTTTGGAAGTTAAAAAAGCTTTTTCAAATTAATTAGAATATTTTAGAATTCTCTTATAATCCTTTATTTTAGTTCACTTCTTCGTAGAGATGTTATCATTCCCTTCGTTTATATGGTATCTATGAATTGAAGAATGTATTATTAATCAAACTACATATCGTGACGTAATCACTAGGGTACGATACTCATCTTTATATGGGACATCATCAACATATATTGATTTTTCGAAAGATGTTTGTGACAGAAGTATTATTTTTATAATTATTTAGTTACGTAATAATTTTACTTAATAAAAAAATAATCATTTTAAACCAATTTTAAACTCTAAACCAAATTATTTGCAAGGCATATCATAACAATATTCTCAAATTCCTATGGGATAGAAATCTGAAAGCGAATAAAGCCGAGCACGGTCAAGTTGCCGCTAAGAAAAGTCAGTTGAAAAGGAAATCTAAGTTTTGAAGTCAGTCAAATACGGAGTTGTTCAACAAAAATGTCGGAATTTAACTTAATCTGCAGAGAAATTTGTAGTATTATAGACTTATGAAAATACGCTATAAAATTTTACTCTATCTCCTTACAAAGTTATGAAGCTTAACCTAATCTTTGTAGCAGAAGCACCAAGGAGAAAATTATGGTCTTGGTGGCGAAGAGGTAAATACTAATTCGGAGTAAAAATAGGAGCGCGTCATCATTTCGTTAAATCATGTTTCTAACCGAATGTTAGACATGGTTGTCGGAATAATACTACTATTGTCCGATTGATGGAGTTGCGTAACATACCCTATGTATAATATTTTTTTTTGTAAACCTATAAATTGTCCCACTGCTGGGCAAAGGTATTCCCCCTCCTCTTCCATCCATCCCTGTCCTGAGCCTCTTCCAGCCACCCATCCCTGTATCTAACGATATCGTCTCTCCACCTACGCTGAGGTCTGCCCCGACGCCGGCGCCGGCTATGTATAATAATACTAGAAATATTTTCGGTGGGCGTGGCGTGGCCTGTGGTGGCTCAGTTGGTAAGAGCGTGTCACGGAATGACAAGGTTGTAGGTTCAAGTCCTGCTTACGTCAAGAATTTTTTCATCATGTTTAAAAAAGGTAAATACTACGGAAAATTCTGGCACCAGCAAAGAGACAGGACGGAAACTACAAGATTGAGGACACCTGATGGCCAAACCTAACATCATTTGAGAAATTAAAGCAGATTGACTCCTCTGGCTTGATTATATGGAGATGATGGGAGAAGAGCAAGCAGTGAAGCGAGCATATGTCGGTAAGCCCAGCGGACGACGGCCGGTCAGATGTCCTAGATACCGCTGGTGCGACGTGGTGCAGAAGGACTTGCTGCAGGGGCGCTCTGCAGTGGCGGAGGACAAGACTTTAGATCACTAAGCCAGCGGAGTAAGGTATGCAAAAATAAGTCTCCCACGTGTTTTAAAATACAGTCTGTCATGTTCATTCTACAAAATGAATATAACATTACAACAAAACATTACACAGGCTTTTGGGTTGATTAATAGAGACGTATCGCGTGACACGCCCACGCTTCATATGAAGTGGAAGGCTTATTTTCATTACTTCAACTAATAGAAGTTACTGTATACCATGCACTAGGAGCTTGACAACTAATTTCTAGCTTAGGAAAGGTCTCTAAAAATCTTGCAAACGATTCCGAAATTTTAAAGAAACTAAGAAAAGTCGTGAAGACTGCTTGAAGGACCAAAATGTTGAGGAGCTGGGCTCGCTGGTGATTAAAAGAATTTCAAGATTTCAGGTTGTTTTTTATTGTTATAATGTTTATGCGGTAGTGATGACAAGTAGAATGAATAATTGCGTATAAAATATGCCAAAGAGGTGGCCACTGGCCAGCCAGTTCGTAACATTCAATGAGTACCAAATATATCTTCATAAAAATCTACTTAATTGAATTAATTAATCTGACTCCAACTTAATCTAACTCGAAGATATGTGAAATTTTCAGTCTATCAAAAAAAATTCTATGCGTCAAGTAAAAACCAGATTATTATATGCGCCCTATGCAACTTCTAATAATAATTTAAACGTGCAATAGTGATTATTTGTCATTTATGGTATATTCTAATTACCTGAGAGATCTACCGCTACACATACGAGTACTACGAATACATGGATAGTACAGTCCTGGAAAAGCATATAGGTACTTTTACTTCACAATTAATATAATATCGAAACCAGCGAATATCGTCGCGAATGTAATAATAATAATAACCAACTTCTTACGAGACTCTCGCTAGACAGTTGGATCAAGAGCCGGATGCAGAAGGCAGTGCTGCTAGACACGGCACGTATTGTGAGAAGGTTCCTCACTCTGGGATCCTAACCTCCGGCAGCTTGGATGCGCATGCATCCCGCTGCCGGTGGGTGGCTATTTTATATATTTTTCTATTTGCTTTTGATATTGAAATGTATAATAATATATTAAATAAGATAAAAAAGAAATAAAGGAATAATAATAAAAGCCTTTTATTTCCTGGTTTATAAAAAAAGTTTTGGTTAGTGGTTATTTATGTTAAGTTTGTTAGTACTTATCTAAATATTTTAATAAACTTATTATTAATATCCAGTGTAACAAGAACCCCTCCCAGAATGTAATAAACAAAGCATATTATTTTGAATTTACAAATAAATAACGTAAAATAATAATAATGTATTTTTAAGTAGTTAAGTTCTATTATATTAGTTTCTAAGATTTCTTGAATAAAGTTATAACCTACAAAAAAAACTCCCCGATTTTTCAAACACGAAAATTCTGGCCGAACTCCTGTTCTAAAGAGCGTAATTACGACATTAAAAAATAAAGCTGCCACTCGGAACAGTTGGTTTCATTAAAGGCTCTTCACACGTAACATTGTGTACAAGCATAGATTATGTACAGTCAAATGTAGAGAGAAGAATAAAGTAATACTACAGTACAGTGCGCGAGGCGTAAGCTCAGGTTTACATTTGTGTGAGTGATAGCGGTACAAGAGGTGAAGTGCGGTGCGTGCGCGGCAGGGTGGCGGGCTGGGGACGCGTCGCGCCTCAGACCGAATATCACTCTACACTATCTGTGTGCACTCACACAAATGCAAACCTGAGCTTACGCCTCGCGCCCTGTATTAGGTTGAGATTTTCTGAAAAATTACTTCACCGATTGTAAAAGCTTTTACAAAATAATTCGGGCGATTGGTCAATGACAAACGAACAGTTGACAACAGATCAATGGTAACACTTTTTACTTTTGACAGTTCTTATTATTTGCGTCGTAAGATTTTCAAATTCAAATCTTTCTAATCTAATGGTAACCCATTGATCTTCTGTCGACTGTACATGGAGAGATTGATTAAAGTGGAAGAAAGGAGAGTTGTATTATAAATCCTGTCATAGAGCTCTACGCAGCAGATGGAAATTCATCGTCTCTGTTGTCCCCTATGGGAAATAGACGTGAATTTATCAATGTAATGGCAGCCAATCTGATGCATTTTTAAGGAAACTTATTCTGACAGATCTTTTTGCATTTTTAATGAATCAGAAGCAGAATCATTTATTCGCATATAACAAGGGTATTACAGATAATATCAATTTAGGTACAGTGCCATCTTATTCTACCAAAAGTATGCAACTGTCCAAAACTGACAAGAACTGTCCAAAACTGACAAGAACTGTCCAAAACTGACAAGAACTGTCCAAAACTGACAAGAACTGTCCAAAAATTACAAGAACTGTCCAAAACTGACAAGTACAGTTTTTTGCCAGTTGTGGGCAGTTCTTGTCATTTTAGACATTTTGGACAGTTATTGTAATTTTTGACAGTTCTCGATGGTTCCTGTCAATTTGGATAGTTCTTGTAATTCTTGCCAGTTCTTGTAATTTTGCCAGTTCTTGTAATTTTTGCCAGTTCTTGTAATTTTTGCCAGTTCTTGTAATTTTTGCCAGTTCTTGTAATTTTTGCCAGTTCTTGTAATTTTTGCCAGTTCTTGTAATTTTTGCCAGTTCTTGTAATTTTTGACAGTTTAGGTCACGTTCTGCGCATTTCATAACCAAAATATTCGTTAACTGAGTAGAAACACTGCTAGTATAAGCCAATCTTTAAATTTTCTCTGGAATACTTTTAGGCTAGATCTTTAATTTCGTCTCTCAATTTATTAAGTACATATATGTTTTGATATTTTCTTGCATATATGCGCTATGCGAAACGAAAATCTAAATGGTAAATGGAGAAAAAAATTTCGGTCGTGATGAAATTTTTTCTCCATTTATCATTTAAGTATATATATTATATTTTTGAGGCATTCCTATAAGTACCAAAGTTTTAGAAAGGTTGACCACTTTTAGAAACATTAAAAGCTTAAAAATAGTCATGCCACGATCCCCACAATTATTACGCTAAAACAATAGAGAATGCGTAAATTTTGTGAGTTCCGTATGAATTAGGGGGCAATCGACTTGACGACTATTAAGTCTACGGTTAATTGCAAGCCGGCTCAATTTGTATGGGTATTACACGAGCGAGATACCATCTACAGCCATTATCTTGCTTCTAGCGTTGAACGCCTTGGTGAGTGTGCATACTTCGGTCAGTTTCAGTATTAGTTTATTTTTGCTTACCAACTACTAGCGTCCCGTCTAGACTTTTAAAAATATAGCCCATGTTACTCAGGGATAATGTAGCATTCTAATGGTGAAAGAATTTTTGAAATCGGTCCAGTAGTTTTTGAGTTTATTCGTTACAAACATACAAAAATACAAATCTTTCTTCTTCATAATCTTTATAATATAAATACATATGTTCTTGATGAAACATCATTATGAGCACAATATCAATTACTTTAAAATCTTATGCTATTATGTTAGCAATAAATCTAGCTTAACCTCATTTCCATTAAATCGTGTTTTTACACTCCCAAACTTCAAAAAAAGTGAAAATGTTAAATCACGTCTACAGCTGCAGTCTTATTAATTATACATGTCAATTATTAATAATGAACATGCATTGTGTGTGTCGCCGGTTCCGCATAAGGGATAAAGTGCAGATTACTAACAATAGTAATAGTTGTGTAATACCTTATTTTAAAAGATGTGCTACTGAGAGTTTTTTGCCACTTTTTCTCCTCAGCGTTGGCACCTTTTCCTTGCAAAATGGTGTAAATGTAAATTCAAAAATATGTTGACGTGCAAAAAATGTACACAACGTGCTTACTTGCAATAAAGAAATTTGACTTTGACTTGACATGATTCAGTCACATCTACAATTTCGCAAAAACTATTCTAACCTCACCAATGGGAACAGAATCCTACACCTGCTTCTACGCAAGTTTGCCCCCGGTCTGACGTCATGCGTCAAATTTAATCGCTGCTTTCTTATAATTTTTATTTATGTACTTGATAGCGCCACTTAGATATGCTTTGTGTCATTTTCAACAACAACCAAATAATTCTGTATCCACAGACCAAATCAAATGTCTTATTTTGTAAACAAATATGATCGTCTAATTACCTGCTGTGATGTAACACTGAAGGAACTGATTGATCGAACCTGTTCATCATTGTAAAAATTAAGTGATCCGATCTAATAATATGAAAATAACTATGCAATAATTACAGAACAGCTTAAAATGTTAGTAGGGTACCCTACCCTAGGTAGGTGATGGATGAATGGATTATACATTGTGGGCTAGTACAGCCCACAATGGGGAGTGCTCGGGCGCCAGTCGGGTCGCGGTTGTATCACAGTTTCCCGTGGCTCGGCAAGAATGGCACGAGGTGGAACACCCCAGGACGTTTAGTCGGTATGCTGCCCCTTCAGGGCGGTGAGCCCGACATAACCAACACGCTCCCCCGGGCGTGGTGACACATGATTTGCATGTTTTACCTGGGTAAAAAAAAAGGGTACCCTACCCTAGTTTTTGTTTACAAAATAAGACACTTGATTTGGGCTGCGATATTCTTTAAATTTTTCCCTCAAATACTCACAACCATTCCCAAGAAACGTTTCTGAATTCCGATCATTCCGCATTAACATCCCTTTGATAGAATCCCATGATTAGATTTGTTTACGCACTTCCAAGACTTGTGGATTAAAACATTTTCACAGTATACATTCATTCAATCCCTTGTATGTACAACCCTGAATAGAACGCAAACGGAAAATTCCCTACTCATACCTAACGCCTTTTGATAACATCTTCTCATTTAGTTAATGTTGCAGCCGTATCAACTTTATAAGTTTAATTAAGAGTTCCTTACTATGTGTTCGGGAGTTCTATTCGAAACGGGAACTTCTGTATACTTTTAAAGGTTTTCGTGTTCGCGAAGTTCCAATTTGATGGAAATGAAAAGAGGATGCGATAATAGAAGTTTCAGAACTACTGTGGCCACATTCAATTACTTTTATGTCGTCTCGCGTTGAATTTGCAATATTTTTCAAAGGAATTTGTAAAGTTTATGTCGAAAACATTGTCACCTTAACTCATGTTGGACGTGATAGTGTGTGACTCTTCTATCATAAAGCTCTTCGTTGCAAATGCGATGTTGCTGAAAGAGACAAAAGTCTTTTAGATTAGCTCCGTAACATTTTGTATACATTCTTATGTAAAGCTAGTTATTATTAGTATACAGGGTGGCAGTGTAATCAGCGTTGACCTAGAAACTTGATAATCAGTATCACTTCTAGAATCTAAATCCAATAAAAGAAGAAAATCTATAAAAAAAATATAAACTACTTTTCACACATTTTGTACTGGAGTCATTAATTTGATTTTAGTATTATACTTTGACAGTTCCATAATAAGTATGACGTGAACGATGTTAAAAATATTTAGGGGTTTAATTATGCGTTTAGTTTACAATTTACTTCTAAATATAATACATATAAGAACTAATACATTAATAAATATGTTAAATATACATTTCATATTAAAAGAAAAATGTATACGAATCAGTAGCAAATAAACCAATTATACATAATTGAGTACCAACCAGCTTGGTGCAAATTTAGAATGAAATTAATTTAGTAACAAATTGCTAGAAATCGACGACGATTAAGCGGCAGTTAGCAGAAGCTTCATTTAATTGATCACAGTTGGAATGTTGAGATTATTAATTAATTATAATTTGCGGGTGAATCTCTACGTGTTCTGGTTTCGGTGACGATATCAAAATTCACAAATCAAAGTAAATCACAAATGGAATGAAATGATTTATTTGCTTTGACTACGATCAAAACTATTTCCAATGTGTGATCAAAAATAATAGTTTCCATATTTTCTTTGGCTGACTATTTGTCTCGCATATATTTTAGATGGAGCCGTCACAATGCGTAATGTACGCTTTTTACCCGACTGCAAAAGTGGGAGGGTTATTGACAGTACTTTTGTGACAGTCAGTCGCAAACTGTTTGCCTAAAGGCTGGTATAAATACCTTTATAAGTAAGTTATATTGTTTATGAAAAATTAGGTCGTCATTAAAAAAACTTTTAATAATTTTAAACTACAATTACGTAGCCTCTACAGCTTTCTAATACACGCTGTTATTAGAATCAATATCTATTTTAATACCGAATCTATCATTCCAATTCCAGAACTTAATATGCTGTCCATAACCACGGAAGATCATAATCAACATGATATGTAGATACTCGAATACCTTTGCACCACCCAACCCAGCAATTACGTTTCGATTCAGATTACAGGTTTGGCTGGAATCTAGGGCACTGAGCTTACATACACGTCATTACTATAATATATATAGCTACAATACCACTCACTCACTGATTGACACGTGTTTTGAGGAACCTGGAGGGGGTTGGGGTGTGGTGGGGGGTTGGTTGTATAGATTTTGGGGATGTGATGTGCGGAAAAATATAGCGGTCCCCCTGGGGGGTGTTTATCTTGGGGTCACTATGGTGAACTCTGTGATGCGTAGTCCGATTTGGACCAAATTTGGTAGGTTTGTAAAGAATACCATCTAATAGAGAATTTTTTTTTTGGTTTTCAAAAAAACAAAATGGCGGCCGAGTTATAAGAAAAAAAGTGGGGGGGACCAAAAAGACCCAAAAGTAGGGTACTGGTAAATCGAGTTGGGTGAGCCGTAGGGAGGGGTGCAATATGTCGTTGGAATGGGTAAATCCTCTACTTTACCCAAAAAAATGGGGGGTTAAAAAAACAAAATGGCCGACGAGTTGTGAGCGATTGAAAAAAAGGGAGGGAAATCACGAGTGGGCAAAGCGATATTACTCCCAGATGGCAACACCACAGAGCTTCGGCTTGTATGGGGCGGTTGTAGGTCTCGGGGAGTAGTGTTGCCAGGAAAAAAAAATTTCCCCGAAATCCGGGTAATTTACCCCACAGGACCGAAAAAGGTGGCAAATGGAAATAGGGACTTCACGAAAATTCTGGGTATGCAGTCCGATGAGGTTGGCCCACCCAAATGACATTTGGGTATTTTCATCGAAATCCGCTGGCAACACTGAGATTGGCGAATTTTTTAAAATTTTCGGCAGTTGCCAACTTTGGAGGGCAACTTTGTTAGACCAAGTTTGAGCTAGCGCAACGGTTTAAATGCAGTTTGTTGGGGAATTTAGTCTAGATAAACAGAAAAATAAGGAAATTTTTTAAAAAACAAAATGGCGGCAAGATGGGAGACAAAATTTTAAAAAGTTGAAAAGTTGGGAATTTTCAAATCGATATTACTCCCAGACGGCGCCACTTTAGAGAATCGCTATGTATGGGTCAATTGTAGGTTTTGGGGAGTAGTATTGCCAGGAAAAAGAATTTTCCAAAAAAGTCGGGTAATTTACCCCACAGGGTCCAAAAATGTGACAAATGGAAATAGGGACTTTAGGGAAATTCTGGGTATGCAGTCTGGTGAGATTGGTCCACCCAAATGACATTTGGGTATTTTCATCGATATCCGCTGGCAACACTGGGATTGGCGAATTTTTCAAATTTTTGGGAATGGTCCGATAAATTGAGTTAGTTTGTTCTACCAAGTTTTAGCTAGCGAAAAAGTTTAAATGCAGTTTGTCGGGCAATATAGTCCAGATAACCAGAAAAATCCGAAAAGTGGGAAAAAAACAAAATGGCGGCGAGTTGGGTAATAAGATGGTAAAAAGTAGAAAAATTGGGAATTTTCAAAGCGATATTACTCCCAGATGCCAACGCCGCAGAGCTTCGGTTTGTATGGGCAGGATGTAGGTCTCGGGACGTAGTATTGCCGCGAAAAAGAATTTTCCCCGAAATCGGGGTAATTTACCCCACAGGACCCAAAAAGGTGACAAATGGAAATAAGGACTTTAGGGAAATTCTGAGTATGCAGTTTAGTGAGCTTTGGCCACTCAAATGACATTTGGGTATTTTCATCGAAATCCGCTGGCAACACTGGGATTGGCGACGCTTTGAAATTTTTGGGAATGGTCAGATAAATTGAGTTAGTTTGTTCTACCAAGTTTTAGCTAGCGAAAAAGTTTAAATGCCATTTGTTAGGTAATATAGTCCAGATAGCCAGAAAAATCCGAAAAGTGGGAAAATCTAAATGGCGGAGAGAGTGGATGTAAATGTGTAAAAAGTACCAAAAAAATGAATTTTCAACGCGATATTTCTCACAGATGGTGCCACTTTAGAGAATCGCTATGTATGGGTCAGTTGTAGCTTTCGGGGCGTAGTGTTGCCACGAAAAAGAATTTTCCCAGAAATTCGGGTAATTTACCCCACAGGTCCCAAAAAGGTGACAAATGGAAATAAGGACTTTACGGAAATTCTGAGTATGCAGTTCGATGAGGGTAGCTCACCCAAATGATATTTGACAATTTTCGTCGAAATCGCACGGCAACACTGAAAGTTATGCGACTTGAAAGTTGTGGTCAGAGCCCCGTTTGGGCGCCAACTTTGTTAAAGAAATGTTGCGCTAGAGCAATAAAATATATGCCATCTGTTAGGTACTATCCTGTACTTACTCATAAAAGTCTAAAGTATTTCAAAATCCAAGATGGCCGCCAAAATTTTGATATTTGAACGTATCGAAAATTTCCCCATACATTTTCCTATACAAAACGAATGAGTACTGCAGGTCTATATAAAACCGTGGTCAATGCTTCCAATAATCGATGTCCATCGACAATTATCACGAGGCCGAAGGCCGAGCACCCACCCGCGAGGCCGCAGGCCGAGCTCCGCGTAGGGCGAAGCCCGAAGCGACCCCCCCGCGAGGCCGTAGGCCGAGCTCCGCGTAGGGCGAAGCCCGAAGCGTCCCTCCCGCGAGGCCGTAGGCCGAGCTCCGCGTAGGGCGAAGCCCGAAGCGACCCCCCCGCGAGGCCGTAGGCCGAGCTCCGCGTAGGGCGAAGCCCGAAGCGACCCCCCGCGAGGCCGTAGGCCGAGCTCCGCGTAGGGCGAAGCCCGAAGCGTCCCACCCGCGAGGCCGTAGGCCGAGCTCCGCGTAGGGCGAAGCCCGAAGCGTCCCCCTTGCCAAGCGGATACAATACGATCATCTGTGTCGCCTAAATAACCTTGGCGAGGCCATAGGCCGAGCTCCGCGTAGGGCGAAGCCCGGAGCGTCCCCACGCCAGCAAAAGCGAAAAGGAAAATGCGTATACGCTCCGAATCAGAATGAATTTTTGAAATCTATATAAAGATGATAACACTTGTCTTTTGAAGTACGTCTTCATTTAGTGCCAGGCCTTCGGTCATTTGGGGTATTGCATGCTCTATATTTATAATCAGTTAACAACTTTAAATCAGGCTATTGTCGAAACATGTCCATTTCATAACGTTTTGAATTTTAAACTTTCGGGCGTCGCTTGATTTTAAAGTGGCAGGATAAAAGGCATTTCACCACACCAAATTGCAAAAGAAACAACCCAGATAAAATTGTAGTTAGTTGCGCCGCCTCCAAACCTACAGGAATAAGAAAGCCCCGCGGGCCGCTCGCGGCCCGCGCACCCACGCACCTACTAGTTACTAATATATATAGCTCGATTACCACTCACTCACTCACTGACTCACTGACTCACTGATTGACACGCCCGTTTAGTCTGAAGGAGTTCCCGGAGGTGAAAGTGATGTAGGGGGGAGTTGTATAGTTTAGTGATTGGACCAGAGGAAAACTATAGGGAAGTGAAAAAAACAAAATGGCGGCGGGTCACGTGATGCCATCTCCGCCATTTTCCAACCGATTTCGTTCAAATTTGGAACGCGTGTCACATGGTCCACCTACTTTGTGATGAAATTGAAAAACAAAAGAAAAACAAAATGGCGGCGGAAATATAGCCGATTGAAAATTTGGACATTTCAGACCAAACTTTGACGAATTAGCTGGCCTAGCACGAGCGCATGAGGAATATCCAACCAATTCCACTTCGTAACACATATGATGTAGTATACCAGAAAATTGACAATTTTTGGAAAAAACAAAATGGCGGACGAACTGTCAACCATAATATTTTCATTACAATTTGGCAAGATTTTCAATCTCATTTTTAGGGTGAATGGAAACATTTTAGTGGAATGTCTTGTATGGGACAATTGTAGGTCTCGATGAATAGTGTTGCAATAAAAAAAAAGTTTCCCAACTTTTAGGGTAATTTACCCTCCAGAGCCCAAAAATGGGGAAAATGGAAATAGCGCTTTTCAACAAAATTTGGGTATGCAGTTCGATGAAGGCACCTCACCCAAATGATATTTGACCATTTTCATCTCAATCGCCTGGCAACACTGGAAGTTATGGGACATGAAAGTTTTGGTAAGAGTAATGTTTGGGAGCTAACTTTGTTAAAGAAATGTCGCGCTAGGTGAAAGTGATGTAGGGGGGAGTTGTATAGTTTAGTGATGTGACCAGAGGAAAACTATAGGGAAGTGAAAAAAACAAGATGGCGGCGGGTCAAGTGATGCCATCTCCGCCAATTTCCAACCGATTTCGTTCAAATTTGGAACACGTGTCACATGATCCGCCTAATTTGTGATAAAATTGAAAAACAAAAGGAAAACAAAATGGCGGCGGAAATATATCCGATTGAAAATTTGAACATTTCAGACCAAACTTTGACGAATTAGCTGGCCTAGCACGAGCGCATGAGGAATATCCAACCAATTCCACTTCGTAGCACATATGATGTAGTATACCAGAAAATTGACAATTTTTGGAAAAACAAAATGGCGGACGAGCTGTCAACCATAATATTTTCATTACAATTTGGCAAGATTTTCAATCTCATTTTTCGGGTGAATGGCAACATTTTAGTGGAATGTCTTGTATGGGACAATTGTAGGTCTCGATGAATGGTGTTGCAATAGAAAAAAAGTTTCCCAACTTTTAGGGTAATTTACCCTCCAGAGCCCAAAAATGGGGAAAATGGAAATAGCGCTTTTTAACCAAATTTGGGTATGCAGTTCGATGAAGGCACCTCACCCAAATGACATTTGACCATTTTCATCTCAATCGCCTGGCAACACTGGAAGTTATGGGGCATGAAAGTTTTGGTCAGAGTCATGTTTGGGCGCTAACTTTGTTAAAGAAATTTTGGGCTATCGTAACGGTTTAAATGCCACATGTTAGATGCTATCCTGTACATTAATTAAAAAGTTTAACATATTTTAAAATACAAAATGGCGGCCAGAATATTGACTTCTCCAAAAAGTTACAGTTTCCTCATACATTTTCCTATACGAAACGAAATGATTACTAGCGTGCGGTAGACGGCTTTGTTTTCGTGTTGTAGGCGCCGCAAGTAAAAAAACATTTTCCGGATTGTTGACTGTGCAAATAATTCGCGCAAGCCCATCCACTAATTATATCAAGCACCGCCCGAAAGTTGCAAGTTCAAAACTTTGATAGTCATTTATTTCGAAAAGAGTTCATGTAAAATTGGTTATGGTTGTGTTTTATAAAGCAAGCAACGCTCGAAATGACCGTATACCAGAAACTTATTCAAAGTTTTCATAAGCCAAACGTTGCTAGCTGTACACAATTTCCATACCTTTGTTCATAACTCGAAAAGCATGGGCGTCTTTCACTTCATCTTTGGTGGCGTGGGGACGCTTCGGGCTTCGCCCTACGCGGAGCTCGGCCTAAGGCCTCGCAATAGTTACTTGGAAAGAAGAGAGTGGTTTCTGGTCGGTAAGGGGACGCTTCGGGCTTCGCCCTACGCGGAGCTCGGCCTACGGCCTCGCGGTCCGGCTCGGCCTTCGGCCTCGCAAAAGTTACTTATAAGGTGGGGAGTTGTTTCTGCTCGGTAATGGGACGCTTCGGGCTTCGCCCTATGCGGAGCTCGGCCTACGGCCTCGCAAAAGTTACTTGGAAGGTGGGGAGTTGTTTCCACTCGGTAAGGAGACGCTTCGGGCTTTGCCCTACGCGGAGCTCGGCCTACGGCCTCGCGGTCCGGCTCGGCCTGTGGCCTCGCAAAATTTACTTGGAAGGTGGGGAGTTGTTTCTGCTCGGTAAGGGGACGCTTCGGGCTTCGCCCTACGCGGAGCTCGGCCTACGGCCTCGCAAAAGTTACTTGGAGGGTGGAGAGTTGTTTCTGTTCGGCAAGGGGACGCTTCGGGCTTCGCCCTACGCAGAGCTAGGCCTTCGGCCTCGCCGGGGGGCAAAAGTTACTTGGAAGGAAGAGAGTGGTTTCTGCTCGGTAAGGGGACGCTTCGGGCTTCGCCCTACGCGGAGCTCGGCCTGCGGCCTCGCAAAAGTTACTTGGAGGGTGGGTAGTTGTTTCTGTTCGGCAAGGGGACGCTTCGGGCTTCGCCCTACGCGGAGCTCGGCGTGCGGCCTCGCAAAATTTACTTGGAAGGTGGGGAGTTGTTTCTGCTCGGTAAGGGGACGCTTCGGGCTTCGCCCTACGCGGAGCTTGGCCTACGGCCTCGCAAAAGTTACTTGGAGGGTGGAGAGTTGTTTCTGTTCAGCAAAGGGACGCTTCGGGCTTCGCCCTACGCGGAGCTCGGCCTTCGGCCCTCGCCGGGGGGCAAAAGTTACTTGGAAGGAAGAGAGTGGTTTCTGCTCGGTAAGGGGACGCTTCGGGCTTCGCCCTACGCGGAGCTCGGCCTGCGGCCTCGCAAAAATTACTTGAAAGATGGGGAGTTGTTTCTGTTCAGCAAGGGGACGCTTCGGGCTTCGCCCTACGCGGAGCTCGGCGTGCGGCCTCGCAAAATTTACTTGGAAGGTGGGGAGTTGTTTCTGCTCGGTAAGGGGACGCTTCGGGCTTCGCCCTACGCGGAGCTTGGCCTACGGCCTCGCAAAAGTTACTTGGAGGGTGGAGAGTTGTTTCTGTTCGGCAAAGGGACGCTTCGGGCTTCGCCCTACGCGGAGCTCGGCCTTCGGCCCTCGCCGGGGGGCAAAAGTTACTTGGAAGGAAGAGAGTGGTTTCTGCTCGGTAAGGGGACGCTTCGGGCTTCGCCCTACGCGGAGCTCGGCCTGCGGCCTCGCAAAAATTACTTGAAAGATGGGGAGTTGTTTCTGTTCAGCAAGGGGACGCTTCGGGCTTCGCCCTACGCGGAGCTCGGCCTTCGGATTCGCAAAATTTACTTGGTAGGTGGGGAGTTGTATTTGCTCGGTAAGGGGACGCTTCGGGCTTCGCCCTACGCGGAGCTCGGCCTTCGGCCTCGCAAAATTTACTTGGAAGGTGAGGAGTTGTTTGCTCGGTAAGGTGACGCTTCGGGCTTCGCCCTACGCGAAGCTCGGCCTTCGGCCTCGCAAAATTTACTTGGAAGGTGGGGAGTGGTTTCTGCTCGGTAAGGGGACGCTTCGGGCTTCGCCCTACGCGGAGCTCGGCCTACGGCCTCGCGAAAGTTACTTGGAAGGTGGGGAGTGGTTTCTGCTCGGTAAGGGGACGCTTCGCGCTTCGCCCTACGCGGAGCTCGGCCTTCGGCCTCGGAAAAATTTACTTGGAAGGTGGGGACGCGGTGGGTACGGCGGTTCGGTCGTAGGGCGAAGCCCGAAGCGTCCCCTTGCCGAACAGAAACAACTCCCCACCCTCCAAGTAACTTTTGCAAGGCCGTAGGCCGAGCTCCGCGTAGGGCGAAGCCCGAAGCGTCCCCTTACCGAGCTGAAACAACTCCCCACCTTCCAAGTAAATTTTGCGAGGCCGAAGGCCGAGCTCCGCGTAGGGCGAAGCCCGAAGCGTCCCCTTACCGAGCAGAAACAACTCCCCACCTTCCAAGTAAATTTTGCGAGGCCGAAGGCCGAGCTCCGCGTAGGGCGAAGCCCGAAGCGTCCCCTTGCCAAACAAAAACAACTCCCCACCTTTCAAGTAACTTTTGCGAGGCCGTAGGCCGAGCTCCGCGTAGGGCAAAGCCCGAAGCGTCCCCTCACCGAGCAGAAACAACTCCCCACCTTCCAAGTAAATTTTGCGAGGCCGAAGGCCGAGCTATACGTAGGGCGAAGCCCGAAGCGTCCCTTTGCTGAGCAGAAACAACTCCCCACCTTCCAAGTAAATTTTGCGAGGCCGAAGGCCGAGCTCAGCGTAGGGCGAAGCCCGAAGCGTCCCCTTGCCAAACAGAAACAACTCCCCACCCTCCAAGTAACTTTTGCCCCCCGGCGATGCCGAAGGGCGATCTCCGCGTAGTGCGAAGCCCGAAGCGTCCCCTTGCCGAACAGAAACAACTCCCCACCTTCCAAGTAAATTTTGCGAGGCCGAAGGCCGAGCTCCGCGTAGGGCGAAGCCCGAAGCGTCCCCTTGCCAAACAGAAACAACTCCCCACCTTTCAAGTAACTTTTGCGAGGCCGCAGGCCGAGCTCCGCGTAGGGCGAAGCCCGAAGCGTCCCCTTGCCGAACAGAAACAACTCCCCACCCTCCAAGTAACTTTTGCCCCCCGGCGAGGCCGAAGGGCGATCTCCGCGTAGTGCGAAGCCCGAAGCGTCCCCTTGCCGAACAGAAACAACTCCCCACCCTCCAAGTAACTTTTGCCCCCCGGCGAGGCCGAAGGCCGAGCTCCGCGTAGGGCGAAGCCCGAAGCGTCCCCTTACTGAGCAGAAACAACTCTCCACCTTCCAAGTAAATTTTGCGAGGCAGAAGGCCGAGCCGGACCGCGAGGCCGTAGGCCGAGCTCCGCGTAGGGCAAAGCCCGAAGCGTCTCCTTACCGAGCAGAAACAACTCCCCACCTTCCAAGTAAGTTTTGCGAGGCCGTAGGCCGAGCTCCGCGTAGGGCGAAGCCCGAAGCGTCCCTTACCGAGCAGAAACAACTCCCCACCTTCCAAGTAACTTTTGCGAGGCCGTAGGCCGAGCTCCGCGTAGGGCGAAGCCCGAAGCGTCCCCTTACCGACCAGAAACCACTCTCTTCTTTCCAAGTAACTATTGCGAGGCCATAGGCCGAGCTCCGCGTAGGGCGAAGCCCGAAGCGTCCCCACGCCACCAAAGGCTGAAAGATGCCCATGCTTTTCGAGTTATGAACAAAGGTATGGAAATTGTGTACAGCTAGCAACGTTTGGCTTATGAAAACTTTGAATAAGTTTCTGGCATACGGTCATTTCGAGCGTTGCTTGCTTTATAAAACACAACCATAACCAATTTTACATGAACTCTTTTCGAAATAATTGACTCTATGAAAGTTTTGAACTTGTAACTTTCGGGCGGTGCTAGGTATAATTAGTGGATGGGCTTGCGCGAATCATTTGCACAGCGAACAAACCGGATAATGTTTCTTTAGTTGCGGCGCCTACAACACGAAAACAAAGCCGTCTCGCGGGCCGCGCGCGGCCCGCGCACCATGCAACACCTAGTTACTAATATATATAGCTCGACTACCACTCATTCACTCACTCACTGACTGACTGACTGACTGACTGACTCACTGATTGACACGCCCGTTTAGTCTGAAGGAGTTCCCGGAGGTGAAAGTGATGTAGGGGGGAGTTGTATAGTTTAGTGATTGGACCAGAGGAAAACTATAGGGAAGTGAAAAAAACAAAATGGCGGCGGGTCACGTGATGCCATCTCCGCCATTTTCCAACCGATTTCGTTCAAATTTGGAACACGCGTCACATGGTCGACCTACTTTGTGATGAAATTGAAAAACAAAAGAAAAACAAAATGGCGGCGGAAATATAGCCGATTGAAAATTTTGACATTTCAGACCAAACTTTGACGAATTAGCTGGCCTAGCACGAGCGCATGAGGAATATCCAACCAATTCCACTTCGTAGCATATATGATGTAGTATACCAGAAAATTGTCATTTTTGGGAAAAACAAAATGGCCGACGAGCAGTAAACCATAATATTTTCATTACAATTTGGCATGATTTTCAATCTCATTTTTAAGGTGGATGGCAACATTTTAGTGGAATGTCTTGTATGGGACAATTGTAGGTCTCGATAAATAGTGTTGCAATAAAAAAAAAGTTTCCCAACTTTTAGGGTAATTTACCCTCCAGAGTCCAAAAATTGGGAAAATGGAAATAGCGATTTTTAACCAAATTTGGGTATGCAGTTCGATGAAGGCACCTCACCCAAATGACATTTGACCATTTTCATCTCAATCGCCTGGCAACACTGGAAGTTATGGGGCATGAAAGTTTTGGTCAGAGTCATGTTTGGGCGCTAACTTTGTTAAAGAAATTTTGGGCTATCGTAACGGTTTAAATGCCACATGTTAGATGCTATCCTGTACATTGATTATAAAGTTTAACATATTTTAAAATACAAAATGGCGGCCAGAATATTAACTTCTCTAAAAAGTTACAGTTTCCCCATACAATTTCCTATACGAAACGAAATGATTACTAGCGTGCGGTAAATATCTATCAGTAACTATAGCGAGGCCGAAGGCCGAGCACCCCCCGGCGAGGCCGAAGGCCGAGCTCCGCGTAGGGCGAAGCCCGAAGCGTCCCCTTGCCGAACAGAAACAACTCCCCACCCTTCAAGTAACTTTTGCGAGGCCGTAGGCCGAGCTCCGCGTAGGGCGAAGCCCGAAGCGTCCCCTTACCGAGCAGAAACAACTCCCCACCTTCCAAGTAAATTTTGCGAGGCCGAAAGCCGAGCTCCGCGTAGGGCGAAGCCCGAAGCGTCCCCTTACCGAGCAGAAACAACTCCCCACCTTCCAAGTAAATTTTGCGAGGCCGCAGGCCGAGCTCCGCGTAGGGCGAAGCCCGAAGCGTTCCCTTGCCGAACAGAAACAACTCCCCACCCTCCAAGTAACTTTTGCCCCCCGGCGAGGCCGAAGGCCGAGCTACGCGTAGGGCGAAGCCCGAAGCGTTCCCTTGCCGAACAGAAACAACTCCCCACCCTCCAAGTAACTTTTGGGAGGCCGTAGGCCGAACTCCGCGTAGGGCGAAGCCCGAAGCGTCCCCTTACCGAGCAGAAACAACTCCCCGCCTTCCAAGTAAATTTTGCGAGGCCGAAGGCCGAGCTCCGCGTAGGGTGAAGCCCGAAGCGTCCCCTTACCGAGCAGAAACCACTCTCTTCCTTCCAAGTAGCTTTTGCCCCCCGGCGAGGCCGATGGCCGAGCTCCGCGTAGGGCGAAGCCCGAAGCGTCCCCTTACCGAGCAGAAACAACTCCCCACCTTCCAAGTAAATTTTGCGAGGCCGCAGGCCGAGCCGGACCGCGAGGCCGTAGGCCGAGCTCCGCGTAGGGCAAAGCCCGAAGCGTCTCCTTACCGAGCAGAAACAACTCCCCACCTTCCAAGTAACATTTGCGTGGCCGTAGGCCGAGCTCCGCGTAGGGCGAAGCCCGAAGCGTCCCTTACTGAGCAGAAACAACTCCCCACCTTCCAAGTAACTTTTGAGTGGCCAAAGGCCGAGCTCCGCGTAGGGCGAAGCCCGAAGCGTCCCCTTACCGAGCAGAAACAACTCCCCACCATCCAAGTACCTTTTGCGAGGCCGAAGGCCGAGCCGGACCGCAAGGCCGTAGGCCGAGCTCCGCGTAGGGCGAAGCCCGAAGCGTCCCCTTACCGACCAGAAACCACTCTCTTCTTTCCAAGTAACTATTACGAGGCCATAGGCCGAGCTCCGCGTAGGGCGAAGACCGGAGCGTCCCCACGCTACCAAAGGCTGAAAAATGCCCCTGCCTTTCGAATTATGAACAAAGTTATGCAAATTGTGTACAGCTAGCAAAGTTTGGCTTTTGAAAAATTTCTTTAAGTTTCTGGCATACGGGCATTTTTCAGCCTTTGGTAGCGTGGGGACGCTCCGGGCTTCGCCCTACGCGGAGCTCTGCCTACGGCCTCGCAATAGTTACTTGGAAAGAAGAGAGTGGTTTCTGGTCGGTAAGGGGACGCTTCGGGCTTCGCCCTACGCGGAGCTCGGCCTACGGCCTCGCGGTCCGGTTCGGCCTTCGGCCTCGCAAAAGTTACTTGGAAGGCGAGGAGTTGTTTCTACTCGGTAAGGGACGCTTCGGGCTTCGCCCTACGCGGAGCTCGGCAAGGGACGCTTCGGGCTTCGCCCTACGCGGAGCTCGGCCTACGGCCACGCAAATGTTAATTGGAAGGTGGGGAGTTGTTTCTGCTCGGTAAGGAGACGCTTCGGGCTTTGCCCTACGCGGAGCTCGGCCTGCGGCCTCGCGGTCCGGCTCGGCCTGCGGCCTCGCAAAATTTACTTGGAAGGTGGGGAGTTGTTTCTGCTCAGTAAGGGGACGCTTCGGGCTTCGCCCTACGCGGAGCTCGGCCTACGGCCTCGCAAAAGTTACTTGGAGGGTGGGGAGTTGTTTCTGTTCGGCAAGGGGACGCTTCGGGCTTCGTCCTACGCGGAGTTCGGCCTTCGGCCTCGCCAGGGGGCAAAAGATACTTGGAAGGAACAGAGTGGTTTCTGCTCGGTAAGGGGACGCTTCGGGCTTCGCCCTACGCGGAGCTCGGCCTGCGGCCTCGCAAAAGTTACTTGAAAGGTGGGGAGTTGTTTCTGTTCGGCAAGGGGATGCTTCGGGCTTCGGCCTCGCAAAATTTACTTGGAAGGCGGGGAGTTGTTTCTGCTCGGTAAGGGGACGCTTCGGGCTTCGCCCTACGCGGAGCTCGGCCTACGGCCTCGCAAAAGTTACTTGGAGGGTGGGGAGTTATTTCTATTCGGCAAGGGGACGCTTCGGGCTTCGCCCTACGCGGAGCTCGACCTTCGGCCTCGCAAAATTTACTTGGAAGATGGGGAGTTGTTTCTGCTCGGTAAGGGGACGCTTCGGGCTTCGCCCTACGCGGAGCTCGGCCTTCGGCCTCGCCGGGGGGCAAAAGTTACTTGGAAGGAAGAGAGTGGTTTCTGCTCGGTAAGGGGACGCTTCGGGCTTCGCCCTACGCGGAACTCGGCCTTCGGCCTCGCAAAATTTACTTGGAAGGCGGGGAGTTGTTTCTGCTCGGTAAGGGGACGCTTCGGGCTTCGCCCTACGCGGAGCTCGGCCTACGGCCTCGCAAAAGTTACTTGAAGGGTGGGGAATTGTTTCTGTTCGGCAAGGGGACGCTTCGGGCTTCGCCCTACGCGGAGCTCGGCCTTCGGCCTCGCCGGGGGGCAAAAGTTACTTGGAAGGAAGAGAGTGGTTTCTGCTCGGTAAGGGGACGCTTCGGGCTTCGCCCTACGCGGAGCTCGGCCTGCGGCCTCGCAAAAGTTACTTGAAAGGTGGGGAGTTGTTTCTGTTCGGCAAGGGGACGCTTCGGGCTTCGCCCTCGCAAAATTTACTTGGAAGGTGGGGAGTTGTTTCTGCTCGGTAAGGAGACGCTTCGGGCTTCGCCCTACGCGGAGCTCGGCCTACGGCCTCGCAAAAGTTACTTGGAGGGTGGGGAGTTGTTTCTATTCGGCAAGGGGACGCTTCGGGCTTCGCCCTACGCGGAGCTCGGCCTTCGGCTTCGCCGGGGGGCAAAAGTTACTTGGAAGGAAGAGAGTGGTTTCTGCTCGGTAAGGGGACGCTTCGGGCTTCGCCCTACGCGGAGCTCGGCCTTCGGCCTCGCAAAATTTACTTGGAAGGCGGGGAGTTGTTTCTGCTCGGTAAGGGGACGCTTCGGGCTTCGCCCTACGCGGAGCTCGGCCTTCGGCCTCGCAAAATTTACTTGGAAGATGGGGAGTTGTTTCTGCTCGGTAAGGGGACGCTTCGGGCCTACGAAAAATGCCCCTGCCTTTCGAATTATGAACAAAGTTATGCAAATTGTGTACAGCTAGCAACGTTTGGCTTTTGAAAACTTTCTTTAAGTTTCTGGCATACGGGCATTTCGAGCGTTGCTTGCTTTAAAAATAAAAAAATAACCTCCTTTAAA
Organism: Tachystola acroxantha; assembly: GCA_963506565.1. NCBI lineage: Eukaryota > Metazoa > Arthropoda > Insecta > Lepidoptera > Oecophoridae > Tachystola > Tachystola acroxantha. The sequence goes on from OY735874.1 coordinate 3,001,760, forward strand.
TGAGCAAACTCTTTTCGAATAAATGTTTTTCACAGAGTTTTGAACTTGAAACTTTCGGGCGGTGCTTGATATAATCAGTGGATGGCTTGCACGAATTATTTGCACAGCGAACAATCCGGATAATGTTTATTTAGTTGCGGCGCCTACAACACGAAAACAAAGCAGTCTCGCGGGCCGCGCGCGGCCCGCGCACCATGCAACACCTAGTCTTCAATTATAAGATCAGGACATAACGAAGTGGAATAAGCACTTTAATGCCTCGGCAGCAAACCTCCGCTCCAATTCACATATTTCGACCGATATCGAAATGCACTTTAGTAAGCCCACTACACCGCACGTAGACCGCATCTGTGAGAAATTTATAGACTTTCACGATATTACCTACATCGGCATTTACTTCGGTGAAAAATCTATACATATAATAAGACTGTAAAAAAGTTGTGTCTGTACATTGGATATTTTTTAAAAAGAATAATTATTGCAATGTGTTTTAGGATCGATCATCATCATCAGTCTATTTATATTGCCCCACTGCTCGGGCACAGACCTTCCCTTACATCGAGGGAGCTGGGGCCATAATCCACCACGCGGGCCCAGTGCGGGTTGGCAGATTTCACATGCGTTAGATTTTTTTTTCTTCTACGACATGCAGGTTTCATCACGATGTTTTCCTTCACCGTTTTGAGAGCACTCGGTAAATGTACGTAAGTTTTCCGTCGAAAAAACCGAGGATAACTCATTGGTACATGGCTGCCCTAGCTGGGAATCGAACCTGGGACCTCCATATTGCAAGTCCATTGACCCAACCACTGAGCCACCGAGCTATCTTTAGGATCGATATTGATGCCAAAACACTAATTTTTAGAATTTTTGTCTGTTTGTCTGTGACTTTGTGCAAGTATCACGCCATAACTACTGAAGGGATTTTGATGGGAGTTTCACTAGGAGGTAGCTGAAATATCCGTACAGCTCATAGGCTATAAGCCATGGCGGTATGTGATGTGGAAACAAGGATCCAGAAAGGAAGATCTGCCTCCTGATCATCTCCATCCTCTCCATCCTCCTCTACACAAACGAAGTTGCGGGGTACAGCTAGTTTCCAATATTTTACCTAAACACTGAAGGTGAAAATTTAAAATGGATGATAAATTGTAGATGCAGACATTAGGACCAAAAATACGCCTGCGTAAAAGGTGTATTATTTATGCTACTTATATTATACAAAAATATATCATCTATATCATAATTAAATAATGAATTATTTGTATCCAATTCCAGTGACCTATGTGAAATGCCAAATGATTTTTTTATATCAAAAGGAAGCTGCTTATTTTTTACACTTTGGTTTTAACTATACATAAAGTGTGATTCTGTCTTGACCACCAAATCTAATTGTAAACCTAAACGCAACCGTCACTGTCACTCATATTTTATATCGAGAACGGGGAAGAGAGAACGCCTTGATTAGCGATGATTAAAACTATCGTGCCACACTCTAGACAGCAACAATTATTGTTAAAACCAAAGCAGATATAAAACTTACTTAAACAACGCAATAGCCTGCTGCAATTGTTCATGGTCTATTTGCATTCAGTGTGGCAAGTAGCAATGTAATCAAAAGCGTGGTGCTCGCAGTGTTGCATTATGATAATTAGAGCCGACGGCTAAATAGAGTCGTGAAATTCGAGACGTGAGGTGAGTTGAACTTTGTTCTCGTGCCTTCAAAACTATAGTACTTTTACTAAGATAATGTACACATTATAATTAAATTCTTTTATAATGTATAGAAGAGCTTGGTGGAGACTGAAGAATAATGGACTTATGATATATCCTTTGAAAAAGTAAAAGATTAGGGCATGTCACTTACTTTCCGCGTATTTATGTTTTGTTTATTTCTAACCTTGAGATATTCTTTGTTTAATTCTGTGACTTTATCATTCTGAAAATATTGTTGTTCTTCATGTATTTTACCATGAATATTAATAATAAATTAATTTTAATAATCTTGGTCGATATTTTCAGAAATTTTCAATAATGGTTTTCGAATTGCAAAACAAAACATCAATGAAGCTCTATCCCATAAACCTCCACCATCACCCGTAATAATAAATCCGCATTGAATCAGCACAAACACGAACCATTACAGTCAGAAAGTATAAAACTTTCATACGGATTGCTAACTTATGGTATCGGGATATGAATTAATCCCATAAGAGGGTTATTGCGAAAGTTGCTTGCGGATTATTATTTACCCCTTCTATTGGGTTTTTATATGACTTTCAGTGGGAAATATTTCAGTGTTTAAGTGTGATTTCAGAATATATAAATGGGCTTTTCGGAACGTGTTTCCATTTGGGACATTTATAGCTTTTATGTTCTCTAAATGCGTTATAGCGTTATTTAATGCTTTGAAGTCTTTGTTTTACTGAACTGTATATCACACGATATCAACTCCAACATTTTTACTACGTTCTTGAAAATTTGGTTTAATTAAAACTTGTTATTTCGGGAATTTTCATTTTCTGATATTTTGTGGGCTTTTCTTAATGTTATTTCTAGAAAATGCCCCACCGAATATAAATTTTGTGGTCTTGCTATATACCACTGGCGTAAAGTCTTGAGAAATGATATCCTTCTTCTTCCCTTGATATAAGTACTTTCAACATTTGTAATTTTCTACAATTGATATTTCTTTGTATGAAATTTATTATCAATTGCATAAAATACTACTTTCGGTGCTTAACATTTTCCAATTCTAATATTTTCTTCAACGTCTACATCCAATTTGATTATACATTTGGTGAAACATGAACTTTCTTTAGAAAAAAATTACTTAAAATTAAATTTTTCATAAAACAGAACTCTTAAACGACAAATACTGCGAATATTGCGCATTGAACAAAGTGCACGGCACAGAATACTGTCCAGGGGAACGGGAATGCGGGAACGAGAACGGTAATGCAGCATTATGCTAATGACCCCCGCCTAAATAAAGCCGAGCGGGAAATATGAGAGCCGGCTCCCGGACAAATTACGCCGACTCCCGGCTAATAAAGATGGTAATACTAGCCTAAACAATTTGTAGTTACCGGTCGCGTTGTGTTGTTTCATGCATAGTTATCATCCTGTCGGTTCGCAGGAAACTAGAGTGAGGTATGTCGACAAACTACTTGAGGACAAATAGTCCACATGGAGAAAGTTATAGCGTGGCCGTGGACGAGCATTATTTGTGATGAATTAAATGGACATGATCATAATTTGTTCTCAGAATAATGTGATGACATTTGTCGTACACATCAAAGCAGATCAAGTGTAACACTTTGGACTTGGGAGCGTTCTTATTATCTGCGTCGTAAGAGTTGAAATCGTAATTCAAGTGTTACCATTGATCTGATGTTGTCCTTACATCAAATTATTCCAATATTTTTCGTCAGCTTATTTTACTCCGCTAGGTAGATTGTTGTACGAGATCTCCGTTTAATTAAATAAGTAAAAGTATTTACGTCATCTCATCACCATAAGCATTAGTAACTACGTGACATTGAATTGTATCCAAAAATATGGTCAATATTGGTAGTTTAAAACCTCATCAACTTATTTTATCCTATCAGAGCTTTTGTGCCTACACAAACTATTCACTAAGAAAATATATTTTTTTTCTATAATTCCATTTCAACTGGAAGGAAATAACTCTTCCATGGCTCGTAAACCTTATCAAAAATCACCTGGCGAAAGAAGAAAGTCGCCAAAGCTATTGTGAACATAAACCTACCCACATAACTGTACAACGCAAATGTATCTGAACCGTAAACTATTTGATTATCCTTTGAATTGAACCGAGGGTCTCTCGTCCCATTTCCACTTCACTTCACTTCAGAAAAAAACGTTCGTCAAGCGTGGGTGTCAAATAAGCATTGGGTTCTGTTTCTTTTAGATGTTATTCATTCCTGGTATCATTATGTGATGTTCTTTGTTCGTGACAATGCCTGTGATTGTAGTTTACCTATGTATATTTAGATAGATGATAGATAAAACATTTATTCGTTTCTGCAACACACTACAATTCCTACATACACAAAAGAAAGGTAAAAACATGATTTGGTATTCTATTTTCCTTAGGCAGCTTATTTTCTACTCTTTGGCATAGACAAACAATTAAACTTGTTGAAGTTAATAATAAAGTTGATACATATTTTTTTTATATTTTCATTCACGGAATTGAATGTAATGTTATTCATTTCGAGGCATTTTCATGGAGTCCAGATTTCATCGTTTGTTGTAGAAACGAGACGTTCCCTGACGTTATCTTCAGCCCTGTCGCCTTTTTATTTATAACAGCAATTTTCTAGTACTTTTAAGGCATTATAACGAGGTCTTTACTTCTTACTGCCAGCTCTTAGCCATTAGTCTTCTTTTACTTCTGACAAAATAATGCCAACTTCTGCAGTTTCTAAGAACTAATGATGCAATCCTGACAAGATACAATTTAAGACAACCATACACTTATTATACCTGCTTTTTTTCTTTACTGAAGTAAGTACGTAACCCTAAACTGGATACTATTGAGACCCGAACATTTGTGGAGGTCAGAATGTTGTATGTAAACAAAGGGAATCAGTATATTCTATTGAGGTGTGTTTAGAATCTTCATTTATTTTAAATGGTTCAAATAAGAATTTATACATTGGAGCTTGGAATTGATGAATGAACTAAGCGAAAGTGGTTCATCTGATAATAGTCCGTCGCCTCTTCCTTACTGGTCTACTCTCTCTTCTTCTTGGGGGTTGCCTCTACAACTGGTCTACACGTAGGGATTATTAAAAAGGCGTGTGTACATCTCTCATCATATTGCTTCGAGGTTCCATTAGGTTCCATTAGGTTGTTGAATCTGTATTAGGTGACAATAGCTACGTGTCATTTCAGATTCCTACATCCATATTCCATAACATTGGCTCTGGTTATACTGATTTGTGACATTTTCTTTCATTCTAAGGGTCGATAAATAAATCAACTGATCGTAAGTGGTTATCATTGCTTGTAGACATCCAATATTTATTTTAATGAATATCCACCTCTACCAGTTTCTTATACTGATTACACACCTGTAATTCCAGAAGAGTTGCAGATGAGGACTAAGATGTAATGACTCGTGTGCTCGTAATTATACTGGCTTTCTTGCCCTTCATACTGAAATACAACAATTCTAATTCACTGACATTTGGCACCAGTAAAATTTTGGTTCATACCCAGGTAGACTCCTCATGGAGTAAGTATGGGAAAAGTTCCTGGGATAAAATCATGATCCATTTTGTTTTGATACTTTCTTGCATATGAGCTATGCGAAACGAAAATCTAAATGATAAATGGATAAAAAAATTCATCACCACCGGGATTCCCTCCCCTGGTTCGAATCCCGGTCGTGATGAAAAAGACATTGCCACATTTCAATGGAGCTTTGCCCCACCTACAAAACTACGTGACCATTTAAGCTGTACCTATCATTTTGTTGGGGACTTATTACAGGTTTCATATTGCATAATCATAATCAGTATCATTTTCTACTAATCTCGCAACTCCTATAGAAGAATAACAAAAACAATGAATAAATCGCTTCGATTTCTTACTATTTTCTGAATTCATAATTAAGCTGTTTTGTTTCGAATCGCAACTTGTACACAACTTTATTTTAAACCAATAATTTTAATAAAAAACGGAGATATTTTTACATTCTATCGTTATCTTGTACAACTTGCGGTTGATGGTGGGGCAGAATCTGGCATTGTCATTTTTCTTCATTTACCATTTGTGATCCTTTTTGTGGTCCAAAAACATTATCCGTGGCAAATGGAATACACAACTATAATTTATGCGTAGATAGTATTCAAACACACAATTACGAAGCTTTCTGAACCATGCCGTCGTTGCTCATCATTTTAAATTGGTAACATGATATCGTAGCATGTAACCCAACATGGAATTTACAATGAAACTTTATTTTTATTTATTTTAGAAAACAAAGCGAATGCTTCCATTATGAATACTATCAAGGTTAACGACTATAAATTCTCTTTTAGGACTAACAGAAATGCTGTTTCGTGTTGGTATAAAAACAGATTTTCCGAGCTTGCTTTTATGTTAATAATGAGTATACTTAATCAAAAATATTACCTAGATTTATTCGGATTAGAGTTTTAAGGAGAGTTATTAAAGTGGAGCAGTCCTTGAAACCATTAACTGATACGAGTATTTACGTAGCTAATGTTAAAATTCTCTATCGTTATCGTAATTGCTTTCAATTTGACACATGGATACTATACATTGCTGTAATATTTTTGCAAGTTTTAACAAACGATAATGAAACGCAGCAATGTATGGTTCAGGTCAAAATTAAAACGATAACGAAAACAATTGACGTCGCGGTTACCCCTCTGGTCCTTCAAATATCAGCGACATTGTTATTCTACCTGTCATATTATAAGAGTATTGAGCTCCTATTAGAATTTTAAAAGATCCTAAAGGAATCTCTGGCTAGCCTAAATGTCGTGACTCAAAGTGGATAAACATCTTGGTTTTTTCATGCAAGACTGTCTCTTGAGACTTGATTTGTACACCGCTGTGCCAGTAGAACATAGATTCCTTTGAATTTTCACAATATTTTTCTTGCTGAGGATATTTTTAAATATACGACCTGCAGCTGCTGCTACCGACAAAGAGAACTTCTATTCGAAACGTAGTCCAGAGGCAACTGAAAGCAAATGAACGGTTCATTCGCATCATATTCCCGGGTAAAGGATTGTTGCGGCGAAGCGAATGCTATGTTTTATTCAAAAGAAACGCGTTGTGCTGCGAGAGGATTACAACCGGATAATCCGTTTATATCGACCGATTGTTTCGTGCGTCCCTTGTTTTGTGTTGGTCATTGGATTAGTGAATGTGTTTTAGCAGAATTTTGAACGGAGTGAACTTTGGTTGGGTCGTGAGCTACCATTTAACTGGCACATACACCAATCAAAAAAAGAAATACATCGCTGGTTGAGCGATCACAAGTGGATTACCTCCGATACGAGAAGATGACATTGTATAATAAAGAATATGAATATGTCGGTCATGCACCAACTCGTACCACATGGTGTGCCTGAAGTTGGTCCAGATCCTTCTCTTCTTTGTACATAGTCTTCGTCCGCCTAGAGCAACCGATAGGAGCCGTAAAACTATCTTCTAACATAAAAGATTTGTAATTTTTAAGGTGGATTCACAATCACAGATTTAATGCTAAAATTGTGGAAATGTTTCGCGATTGTCCTGTAACGTTGGAAATGCCGTCCGCTGATTAGCTGGTGGGAGGATTGTGGCGATATATAACTTCTTAGGCATATTTAATTCACCAATCTGCTCTAAACCCGTATGGTGTATCGTGCCGCCATGTTAGGTTCAACGTGGATTTTTATAAGCGCTCAAGTTCTGTCAAAGTCAAAATCGACCTTTTTGTTCTATTTTTCGACAAAATCGTCGTTGATGCTAACTTGATGTAAGGCGTTCTCATTTGTAAGTAATTGAGTTACTTGCAAGAAGTGCAGGAAGTGTTAAACAAGCTATCACGACAGCTTACGGAGCTTACATTTGCAAGCTGCTGTCGGACAGACTGTCGGATATTATTGGCAGAAGTTTTCTTAGAGGTCGAAATGCGGCCTAAGGGAAGATCTGTGCATTAACAGATGGTACTACATAATATTAGTCTGATGATGAATATTTTTGTGATGTCACATCAGCCTTAAGATTCAATTTCATATAGGTACGTCATGTAACACTACTCCCATAGGACGGTGACACAGTAAAGCTAATTGAACGCGGAGCGAGCTCGTGTGTCACGTCGAGGTCGGATTACACAGAGTAATCGGCTTAGTGGACGAATGCCGAGTTTTACGACCTTCGCCGCCTTAACACTAAAGTGTACCAAACTTTTTATACGCCAATATTCAGTTATAGTTTTTGTATTAGTTCTGACGGGGTTAGGCTGATTAGAAGGTGTCGTCACAAAAGCATAATGTGTGTCGCAAGTTCCGCACGAATGAATAATAAGAATTATGTAGCATATTTAGCTATTAAAAATGTAATTTTTTTACATTAATTTTTTTATTTGGAAAAATCAAAATATTCAGGTTATTAATTAAATACATTAAAAACTAAACTAAAATGTAATTGTTATTACTTTAAAAAAATGTGCTGCCGTGAGTTTTTTAAACTTTTTCTCCTCAACGTTGGCACCTTTTCGTGTTGACGTGCAAAAATATGTATTTACTTGCAATAAAGGGATAAAAATCAATAAATTCTGATTCTGAAAGTTATTTTCCCCTTTTCAAATCTTGATCGCTAATCGGTACTGATAATTAAAAGATATAGTTAATTAATATCAAAATAGTCAATTGAACAGTGACCGCTCAGGTTAGGTTGGTTAGTTGCTCTGGTCAGGGTTCAGACCCTGGAGAAGGTCGATAGGCGATCTTTCCATATATAGGAATTTATTTTTATTCATTATTTTATTTAAAATAGAAACATAAAAAACTGCAATGTAGAGAAATATTGCAAATGTGCACAAAAATATAATTTAAAATTTAAATACGCCTACTTATTCATCTTGTCAATGACATAGAAAGTATAAAAGAAACAAATAAGACAAACATAATACGTAAAGAACGCGGAAATATTGAGGACAAAAAGGCGCTTCCTTTAGATGCTGATTTCGCCCCTTTTCAAGCTTGTCATAAAAAAGCAACGAAACTCAAGTTTGCGATGGCAGATAAGGCCAACAGATTGTATCATCTAGACATCGTAACAAATAAAAGAAACAACGGCATCCTGAAGGGCATTGCGGATACCATGGACAGTCCGATTCTGAGACACTGGGTGCATTTACATATCCCGGGGTCTCAGGCGCGTATTAATAAATAACTCTCAGCTCAAAAGTCAATCTTGAGAATGGCCACAAGATGGGTCTGACGCAGAATGTGCACTTCGCAAAATGTACACTCGACAAAAAATGCGCATTTCGCATTTGGTGCACTTCTCAAAATGAGCACTTCGCAGAATGCGCTCTTCGCAAAATGTGCATTTCGCAAAATGAGCACTTCACAGATTGAGCAATTTGCAGAATGAGCACTTTTTGTGGAAGATGTTATTTAATAAAAAAGATATGGGTACTGGGTATTTAAAATAAAATAAACACTTTTACAAAGTAATCATTTATTTAAAAAGTAATCCACTAAGTTTGATGACGTTCCTATTAATAAACGTAACTTAGGTGCGTGTTTAGGAATCGGGTATCACGTGAGTAACGCCGTATTAATAAACAAAACTCAGTTCTCACGAGAACTGTCAAACTCATACTTGAGAACATATTTGATGATTGCAGGCGAACCGCGACTTGATAAAGACGTCACGTGATATGCCCTCAAGATTGGTTTATTAATAAATGACATACATATGATCACGTCTTGAGAGTGTATCAGCTGAATTCGCTCTTCGTAATAAACATTTCGTAAATAGCTTTTTTAATAAAATTGATTAAATTGGAAGATATTATTTTTTCAAGATTGGCGGCGCTAGTTGGCTCATATCCAGGCCCTTAAACGGAAAAGATGTCGAAGAAAACGAAATCAAATAAGATTATTGTTAAAGATCATGATGACAAAGTCTGCGATGAATGGCATACCGGAAAATAATAGTGAAACAGATACATGTAATGAGATCAATGGGAAAGCCAGAAATAACATCGTCACATCATAGCCATCGATATCCGTGACATCACAAATTACCAGCGGTACATTTTATATATGAAATGTAGAGGATAACCCGGTTTGAAAGTTTGTGTAACCCAACATTAAATTCAACTGTGAACTCTAAAGCTGCCAAGTGTATAGAAGATATTGATTATGATATAAAGTTTACTGATCGATAAAGTTTGAATCGCATGGTTTGAAATCGATACTTGTAATCAAAAGCTACTGTAAATGACAATGCCAGATTCTGCCCCACCATCAACCGCAAGCTGTACAAGATAACGAATAAACGTAAAAATATCTCCGTTTTTTATTAAAATTATTGGTTTAAAATAAAGTTTTGTACAAGTTGCGATTCGAAAAAAAACCCAGCTTAATTAAGAATTCAGAAAAGTAAGTAATCGAAGCGAATTATTCATTGTTTTTATTATTCTTCTACAGGAGTTGCGAGAGTAGTAGAAAATGATACTGATTATGATTATGCAATATGAAACCTGTAATAAGTCCCAACAAAATGATAGGTACACCTTAAATGGTCACGTAATTTTGTAGGTGGGGTAAAGCTCCACTGATATGTGACAATGTCTTTTTATGAATCTAGGTCAACGGTAGGTCAGAAAATAGTAAGAAATCGAAAAGATTTATTCATTGTTTTTGTTATTCTTCTATAGGAGTTGCGAGGGTACTAGAAAATGATACTGATTATGATTATGCAATATGAAACCTGTAATAAGTCTCCAACAAAATGATAGGTACAGCTTAAATGTACATTTAGTTTTGTAACTGAGGCACAGCTCCAATCAAATCTGTCATTGTATTTTAATCAAAGCGGCCACAATTCGGTTTTACCGTATTATTTTCGATTTTTTCCTGGATCTTCCCTTTCTGTACCGAGGAGCAATAACTCGAAGAAGGAAAGGAAATATGTCGTTAGCTCCAGACGATATTTACTGCCAGTAACCAGCTATCTATCTGAAAGGGTGATCGTGTCTCCTTTGCACGATACCCTGTTTTATATATGGATCCATTATTTTAATACGCAAAAGGGACGTGGGGCCTTTTCGTCGAATAACCAATAAAGGAGAGTGAATTTTAGATTTGTTTTAGTTGACGAGAAAGGCTTTTTCTGGATGCTGAAGTTTAGCCTGTATTTTCTTATTCATCAGGTTCTTGAATATGCTTTAGTGTAAGCCTACACATTTTAGGCTTCGTTTTTAGGTTTCGTTTTTAGGTTTCCGTACCTCATGAGGAAAAAAGGAACCCTTATAGGATCACTTTGTTGTCCGTCTGCCTGTATGTCAAGGCCTTTTTCTCAAAAGAATTTAATACCAAATACTCAAGTCTGTAACCTCATGCATTTTGGGCCCGTTGCCGGACAACGGGGATCGGTTGAATTATTTGTAATGCTAAGTCATTGAGATAGTTCAACCGACCTATTGTACATATAGTTTTTAGTTTAGTTTATATATATATTTTTTAGGTTAATATTATAATAGTTATTTAGAATTTTTATTTAATAAAATATTAAAGCACAAGTAATCACAAGTAACATTAGTCGCCGCTAAGCGAGGCGTCCCGCTCGCTCTTACGCGATGTAGTATATGAATGACAGTAACAGTTGCGTTTATTTATTTATTTATTTATTTTATTAATGGACTCGACTGTTCGTCATTTGCCAATGTCATGTTACAGAAAATTCAATATATTCAATAGTCTTCTATCTTCCTCCAGGGGAGTCGCAGTGGCGTCTTCACCCTGGGTAGCCGCGTCTTCATGTCTTCATCCAGAGGAGACGCCGTAGCGTCATCACTCTGGACGAAGCAGCTCGACAGTCACGTTCACTCCCGAGCTTGTAGCGGGAACTCTTGATAAAAGCTTGAAACTTCAGATCTTGCACAAATAATCCAATTACTTCACCGTACTGTCATTCGCGAACATTTTCTGATTAATTTAACGTGATATTAAACGCAAAACGCAGTCCCTGTAGACATTAAAAGGAAAATTATCAAATAATTTCGCAACCGTCGTTTCCCGCCATATTCAAGAGAACCCAGTTGCGTTTAGGATTAGAATTCGACTTAGCGACCACTACAGAATTAGCTATAATAGCTAATTAATGTTACGAAACGTCATCTGCCACTCTAAAGCCTTGAACAAATTACAAAACTTTAAAGAGACGAAGTTTTACGAGTAAAAACTAAAAGGCAAAGTTGGTTTAAGGCGAGGCCATGGGGTCATTTGAGCCTAGTGAGGGGGTGAGGTGCGGGGCGAGGGAGGGGCGAGAGAGGGATGACGCGCATTGATCGGGGTCATTACTCGCGAAGGTACACAGAGTAAGCGTAACCAGTGTCCTCACTGTGACGTCACAGCTCGCTACCCATAATAATACCTATACAGAATGTCCCACGGATAGACGATATACCGAAGTCCACTTGTCGGTGCCAACATTATCGACCCATTTAATGCCAAATAGGGATATCCCAAGTCTGACAGCTTCGGAGTTACTTATTTCAATTTTCGCGATTGTCGGAAAATATTTCTTTCAAATCTTGAACTTTTGTCTATACTAAATGTTGTCGCACATTATGTCAACTCGGAACCGTATCATCATCACCCCTCCTGTTCACCTCTCGCCGCCAACCAGGCTTCAACTTCTACACTGGCCCTAACACGGGCTGTGCTCGTGACAATCCCATACCACTCCCACTAATATTATAAATGCGCAAGTTTGGATGGATGGATGGATGTTGCTGAATGAAACTTTACAATAATATGGCTCATATTATACATCAAAATAACACATAGGCTATAATTTATAATCCTGCGCAGACGAAGTGGTGGGCAGAAGCTAGTTGACAATAAAGTAAAGCAATTTGTACTTTTAAACGTATTTATTTATACGGAAGGTCATAAGCAGACATACGTTAAACCGACCGTCCGGAGTGGGTTCAGTGCAGTCAAATTCGCATCTACAGGTTATATATTTTAATTATTTTTTAAGTTATTTATATTGACGTAACGTAGCGTAGTGATGTAGTATGACGTAGTAGAATAAAATACTATGTTAATACTAATCTGACGGAAAAAAAGACCTGGAATAATAGGAATGTCAATTAGGTAATATTGTTGTAATAAAAGTGAAAAATAGGAATAATCAAATTATTTGCTAGGGGAATATATTTTGAAAGTACTTTCACGCGATTTAATAAAAAATTGAGCATAAATTCTTATAAAATACAAAATTTATTAAAATTTTAATAACCATAGAGGTTACATTACAACAAATCTGTTTTTGACTTTAAGTGACAAACTGTCAAGTGTATCAATAAAACTAAATAAATGACGAATTTTGTAACGTGATGTTAGGTAAGTATTATTATTGGTGTCAGGTGTGACGTCAGTGATGGTGAAATCTGGCCCGTGTTATCACTGCGTAGGGTAAAACATGACACACATTATGTGCTGTTGACTGTACTTTTAAAAGTAGGCACAGTGTATATTGAATCAGTCTATAACTACGTAGCTATTGAAATTTGGCCCGTATTATCACTGTGCTTAGAGTAAAATGTGGCAAACTTTATGTGATGTTCACTGTACATAGTTTTACAAGTAGCAACTACGTACAAACTATTTGAAGTTCGATTGCTGTTTGTTTGTTTGTTCTGTGGGACAAATCACCGTCAATAGTCATTTGTTTTGGCCTGTTCCACTTTGGTCAATTTGGAAGTTACTGATCAGCCCCCCTATTACCGTTCTCAAAACGATGAAATTATACCATGTCATGGCGCGCCAACCAGAGACGCCGCTATACCAATGCAATAGCACTGTCCCTTTCACGGCCGCTATGACATGATTTGATTTGATCGTTTTGAGAACCGTAATGTTATAGCCCCCTGCCCCACTGTAATGTTAGCCGACTTGTCTTCATCTGCAATTATCAGGCCACTGCTCGCTCCCAATATACGACACTCGACACTGGTGTTCGTGTCGCGTGTAATATGATGACTTCAAAAACATGGTTCGCGAAAAATCTATTGTGTTAAGGAATATCTGTTTTAGGTTATGAGTCCTTTTTATATTCAAAACGATGCACAATCATTCCGTGATTAGTAAACTAATAATCTTAAAGTATAGGTGTGACCAAATTCGACTCGTATTATTTTAAATTTTATTACGTTATGACGATCGTGGGAGCATTCCAAGATTTCCAAGGTAAAGACCAAAGTGGAACATTTGGCAAAAATCGATACAGGTCCGACCTCGGCAGCGCCCAGCGGCGCACTGAAGCTCGTAGCGCCGTGCATTTGTATTTATACAAATTGTGTTTTTTCTTAAATTTTGCCTGGTATAAAAAAAACGTTACAAACAACAGATTTTCATCTCATCAAGCTCTTCTATTTATAATAACCTACATTTTGATATATATTTTGTATGAATAACTGTTTTAGTTTAGACACACTACTCTGTGAAAAGACAGGAAAGGGGTATGTTTGTGATTTTTTTCTATCGAGCGAAGTTTGTCCAATCGTGTTTCAGGAGCCAACAGTCCCTAAATAGATACCCCAAGATTGATATATATTTTTTTCAGGCCTTTAATTTCAGTAGTTAGTGCCGTAGCCTTCATCGAAAAACTTAAAAACGTCCCAACACCTCGCCTTAAAACTACAAATTCTGCCGCGATATATTACATACTATCTTGGTAGCGTGGTTCCGCTTACTTCACCGGATACCGTGTTACATGTCTCTCGGATAAGCAGTTCAAAATTGCACGGAATGTCTCTTTTAAAGTGAAATTCTTACACGATTTTTACAACAACCACTAGGAAACATACATTCGGGTCGCGGTTGTATCACAGTTTCCCGTGGCTCGGCAAGAATGGCACGAGGTGGAACACCCCAGGACGTTTAGTCGGTATGCTGCCCCTTCAGGGCGGTGAGCCCGACATAAACAACACGCTCCCCCGGGCGTGGTGCCACATGATTTGCATGTTTTACCTGGGTAAAAAAAAAGGAAACATACATTATTATAGACTGCACTACGCAATGTCGATGTTCAAAATATCGATGAACGGTATACCGAAAGTACATGAGTTCGAATTACGTGAGTTCGAAAGTACGTAATACCGAATGTCTGAATATCGAATGTTCGCTATCGCGATGTACGGAATATCGAAAGAATGCTATAGGATCGAATTACTCAATATCGAAGGTTTATACTCTATTCTACAGCAATGTCTTATTTGTAAACAAATATGTCTAATCATCTTTATAGTGTAAGACTGAAGGACCCAATTGAATTAATCTGTTTATATTTGTGATAATAAAGTGATTTGAATTCTGAATATGTGAAAATAATTATGTACTAATCATAGCAAAGTTTACTCACTGTGGGAGGAGGTATACATAGATACATCGTTGAATAGAAATTAATTAAAATTCAATGTGTAAGTGAATCATTATAAAATCGCTGTTAGGTGAATTTACAACATTTTATCTCTTTCTGCGAAACTAGATTTTTTTTCTAATATCTTAGATTATTCATAATTAATGTTTCAACATATTATACTAAATTCTTAATTTCCCTAAAATAGTTGGTTGCCTGGAAGATATCGCTTTTAGCGATAAGGCCGCCAAAATTGTACATTATGTTTGTATTATTCTGTAATCTGTTTCTGTAATTATTGTGTTTTATGTACATTGACGGCTGCTTCAATCGTAATCTTAAGAAAATCTTGCTCGAAATCCAAGTCTAAAGTTCAAGAGAAATAAACTGGAGTGTTACGTCATTTCCGTTCCACACAGACACGAGTTCGGACCGGAAATGGGACCGCTCCACCCTTTTATCGGCGACTAATCGCGATGGAACATGGCCCGGTACAGAGAATAAGTTTAAACTTGGAACTACGTTGGAATGAACAAAGTTTTCTTATAGTTTTTCTTTAATTTTACTGGTTTCCTGGGTTCCGATTGTTCGTGAAAGCAAAGTAATTGGTTTATTTTATTTTTGTTATTTTTCTGAAACTAGATATATAATATTGAAGATATTTTGGGAAAAGGTTAAACATAAATAAGTAACAAAACTTTTTAATATTGGGGGTGTGTGACATTGTACTTTTTTGGGGGTATGAACATTACAACATCATCAGTCTATATATATTTCCCCACTGCTCGGGCACAGACCTTCCCTTACATCGAGGGGAGCTGGGGCCATAATCCACCACATCCATGTGGTGGTGTGATCATGTATACAATTAACCTACAATTATATTATAATTTAAGTTCCATTAAGTATTAGCATGAAATAAAGAATGGTTTGTTGCTTTGTTGCGTTAGGTATTTTTTGTTGTAATGAGAGCTCGGTGGCGCAGTGGTTGGGTCAATGGACTTGCAATATGGAGGTCCCAGGTTCGATTCCCAGCTAGGGCAGCCATGTACCAATGATGCTCTCAAAACGGTGAAGGAAAACATCGTGATGAAACCTGCATGTCGTAGAAGAAGAAAAAAAATCTAAGGCATGTGAAATCCGCCAACCCGCACTGGGCCCGCGTGGTGGATCATGGCCCCAGCTCCCTCGATGTAAGGGAAGGTCTGTGCCCGAGCAGTGGGGCAATATAAATAGACTGATGATGATGATGATGATAAACACACAAATATATCTATAAAATATAGCTAAAAAAGTATGTCAATGATAGAACCTGTTTTATATTTATCCAACCTCTTGAAAATAAACTTTATTTCTAATTTTGTTATCCTTTCTCTTGAATAATTCCAACAACGCATAATTGTAAATTAAACGAACTTACCTGTTGTGAAGTTCAATTATAATTGTATATCTTAGTCACGAATGTTATTTACTTGTAAGTACGCCGATCTATCGCGTCTCTGCTCGCAAATTTCAGAGTCCATAAAAAAAGAAAAAAAAGAAGTGTCAAGTTCCGCCGCCCCACCCAAACGGCCATTGTAGTTCAAAGTATAAGTATAACTGTTTCATGACAAGTTACTAGGGAGTGTTAGTGGTGGGTGGGACTATTCATATCGTGACTAAGATATACAATTATAATTGAACTTCACAACAGGTAAGTTCGTTTAATTTACAATTGTATATCTTAGTCACGAATGTTATTTACTTGTAGATGTTGAAAGTGTCATCTATCATGAAACAGGATAAATATTCTAGGGCAACTATGTTGTTTTAATTAAGTATTTGCTATATTTACTTCTTCCAACATAATGCAATATGGTCGTTGACGACACAAAAGTTATGAATTATTATTACATGAATGTATGTCCATTTGCACATCAATCAATCAACGTTATCGTTATTAATTGATAGGTATGAACCCCGTAAATTCCAATTTTGTAGTGTACAACATTTTACGGCATGAAGTCACTGAACCATTTAATATGATATTGTGCTGATCAGGTAGGACCTAGTGCAGTAGCATTGTGTATAAGCTAAGGTGGGATTGACAAGCTCTGGCAATTTGAATTATTGGAGTGCAATACGTCTCCATCATAAAATTTAGTGAATGTGTGTGTGATGAATCTACATAATCATTAATTTTAATAAGTTATGATCTAATTGAATATATTGATGTCAAGCCATTTCGCAGCTGATGTATCAGCATGTCTAATGCTTTGAGCAGTAAATATAGATCAGTTCACACCACCAAGGTATATTTGATCTGCTAACAGATTATGAACCCTATGCCTATCAAGGTCTCTTGTGACTTATTGTTAGTACAGTATCAATTTACTTGCGAATTAAACGCGTTTAGTTGAGATAGGTACGCAATGACTATACCTAATAGGTATGTAAGCAATATATAATATTAGCAATATTCTGGATTAAAATGAAAAATTAAATAAATTAAATTTAAATGAGGTTAAGTATATTGTTATAGGAGTGGAACTATTTCTTAACCATTGGTTAGGCAGGGTTTCAATAATTCACACCTTTATTAAGGTCTGCACCTGGAGTGCAAAAACTATAAGGAGTATAGTATAAATAAAAACTACTGATTTTTTGCAAGAATCTCCAAAGGTCTCCTTAGAAAGAAGAAACAAACAACCAAAAAATTAATGTTTCAAGCCTGTGACTGGATTCTGGATCCCAGGCAATATGTTGTTAGGTAAAGGCGACATACTGAAGAATCAATCCTAAAGAATTACTTGATCAAGTCGCTATCGTTATTAATTTGAGGGCGTGGTAATTTGGGTAGTGCTGATTTGGCACAATTTAATGAGCTAAGCATAATGGGCTGAGCAAACATACAGCATATTCAATAGTGATCTGTGAAATAGAGGTATCACATGAATGTATCCTCATAAATGCAACATCACAAGCCGCTTGTCAGAGGCATGTATTGTACTGTTTTGTACATATATTGTACTGCTTTGCTCAAACTAAATCCTGAACTATGTGAAGTACTTGGCCGATTAATTCCCATCAGCGCACCCCTGGTTATGGTTAATCCAAGGTTATGGGTAACCACTGGGTCAATAAATCACTTTTCATAAATTAATAATTAACAAATAATCAATAATTGATAAATTAATAATTAGTCTGGGCATTAGCACTTAACGCCTTGTATGTACCACATGCATGAGGCAATAAATTGATTTGATTGGAAATCCCTGGAAACAGAGTTTGTTCTGAAATCATATTTTGATTGTTACCTAAATTGAAAATAACGATAATAAACGTAGTGGAAATGTACATAATAAAATCCCATTTCGCATTGTTTTGACTGGCAAGTCTACGAATCCGGTTCTGCGTGCCTGTTTTCGGTTGGATTCGGGGTCTGATTAAATATTTTCTTCTGATGACATTATATATATGTATGTCACACTACACCTTTGTGGCCGCTGTGACCCTTTGGCTTCTACCAATACCTCAATATCAAATAATAATGTATGTAATATATATGTCACTATATAGTTGCCACAGTAGTTTAATAATGTGATTAAATGTGGGTAGGTCCCTAATTGTGTACCTCCCATATAAGGCTCTGGCATGCTATGGTAAAGGTATTGTGAACATTATTTTCATCTAGACATGTGTCCAGCATACGTTTTTATAGCAAGAAAGTTTGAAAGGATTTAAAATACTTAATTGTTGTTTTTAAATTCTTCCCAGAGGGAAAGGCAAGGCCAACTAGGGCCTACAGCCGGTCTGATGTAAATAGAATGTCTTGGAAATCGCGTAAATACGCGGGCCTCACCGTAGCAACCCTAGGTCGTTTAATTTTTAAAATATTTAATAGGCACAGAACTTCTTCTGATGATCACTGACCTATCTATTCAAGTGAGTTACTAGTCGAAATCATCTTGTAACTTATGTGGTATTTATATACCTAATTATCTGATAATTATCTTTATTTTATAAGAGTCTATTGTGCTTGGCCCATTCAAATATCTTTGTATCTAGCCAACCAACCATAATAATTTTGCAATGCATGCAACGGTTAATGGTCCCAGTCAGAGGGCCAAAATCTCATATTTTGCATTTATTTTGGTTATAAACCCATTATAACATTATGCCAGTAATTTTAGCCATTTTCCTTGTGGAAAGCTAGTGTGGAATCACCTCTGATACAGGGTTATGCTTAAGGGCGGAACAGTTTTTGAAGCCATGAAACATCAATTGTTTGCATTAATACATAATAAAGCCAATTTTCATAATGCTTAAGCTGTCAGGGTAGCTTTATTCAAATATTCTGCACATAAGCATCCAAATATTTGAGTTTTAGTTTGTTTAAAATTGCATACATAATGTCCAAATGTATGTTGATTAATTATTAGGTATTTTGATATAACATACACAACACACAGCACGGCACAGCGATATGAAATGATATAAGCATTTCATAAAATTACAATAAGGGAAAGTCATTTAAGATTCCAAATAAACTGTAGAGATAAGACCTAGTGATCCTAGGTAACATATCACTCATTACATAATTTTGGGCCCCCTCAAGACACTGTATTTGAAACTGAAGGAATTTCCGGTGTCTTTTAAATATTTAAGTGTATGCACGCTATAATACAATGTCTATTAGCTTTACAAGTATGTATCAAATTATTTGAGATACCTATTTATTTATATGAATTAATTAAGGCATTTAAAGTGAAGTATCTTAGAAGAATAGGTTTACCCTTTCTCTATTAGATTTGGTATTAACGAAATGAAGGAAAAAATTTGGCCCGGAGTTGGCCTATGCAACTTGTAGGTACGGCCGGGGAGTAATTGCCCCATCAGTTGAAAGTTATCCTATATGCAGGTGAATTTCACACCTCGCATACGATTGTATGAAACGACTTGCATACCTAGCGGCTATGCAAGAAAAAATCAAATGAATAATTTCACATGTTTTTGATTTATTGACATTTAAATATGTATTATTGATATTTAAGTATGTATGCATGGCAGATTCATCTGTGATACCTGCTGTTTAAGGGGTATTTTATAATCCTCAAGTCATGACAAGGCCGTCTTGTCATTAATAATAATAATATATTGTATAAATCATGTATATAACAGGCACATATACCCGTGAGCCTACCTTTGGGCTAATGCGGGTAGGACTGGTCTGGTGCCGTCCTTGCTGCTGTGTGTTCCATCCAATACTGGTGGTAATACAGGCTTGCTGGTCGTCGTGCTAGGCTGTTCTGGTGTGCCTAGGTTCCACAGAAGATTTTAACAGATTCTTGTTGAATTTGTTGGCTAGGTATAAGCAGGTCACGGAAATTGAAAAGTTTTGATGTTGGTATAGCCAATATGTTAGAAATGTTCACACAATTGCTTGCATTCATTCAATTTATCAGACAAGTTATATTGCAATGATATTTATCAACTGCATCGGTGTCTAAGCGTCTAGGCTAGACACATTTTGTAAGTGTTATCGGTATAACAGTCAGCCAGCAACACTGATACAATAGTGTTCAGGACTTTAATCGTTCCTTTTAGGACGAGATTAAGAGCAGTATCCACTGCAAAAGACAACACAGCCCATATGTTTCTGCTTTATTAAATCATCATCAGTCTATTTAGGTATATGTCTCCGTGCTCGGGTACAGACCTTCCCTCACATTGAAGGATATTTATTAAATAATTAGTCAAAATTAAAATGTACATATATTATTTCTGACATCACAGCCTTAGTATTTGAGTTGGAAATAGGAACAATGTATGGCAAGTATAACATTTCTCTGGATCAGGACATCTTGTTTCATTTCTTTATCTAGTGGCCGAGGTATTTTTCCCCATGGGCACCGCTGCGACTGTCTACAGGGTCTGTCTGTTGTTGGCGTTGTTCAAGAATGGACTGTGACATGTCGTCCAGTATGTATTGTAAGAAGGTACATAGTCATACGATCTACTGTACTTTGCCTTTCTATGATTCATTTTAGGTTAGGTTATGTTAACACACTAAACGCCAGACGTGACCTGCCTGAGGCAATACATATCGATTGTTCGCATGTATATCGTGAAAGGAGCCCAGGCTCTCAATACAGCCTCTCGCTGGGAGTGATAGATACGCATCAAATTGTTTGCACGTATGGTCGTGGTGGAAATATCATATATATTCCTCACCCGAGTTTGGACGTTAGACGTCACAACTATCACTCCAAATTACAACCCATCGCATGGGTGTACACTGTACAAGCATCACTAGAAGAAACAACTCTTCGTCACTCAGGTTATTCGTAAACTTCACTTAACCTCACGGCATTTGTTCGATATCTTCTTCTCATCTTCCCCAGGCGATATCAAGCCGTTCTAACCAGTTCTAATAACTGATCGAGTACGAAATTTTTCGTTTTCAGCAAAATTTTCCATAAATTGTAGGAAAAACACTCACGCGGCATCGACGCAAAGATTAGCAATGGCCGTTTGGGTGGGGCGGCGGAACTTGACACTTCTTTTTTTTCTTTTTTTATGGACTCTGAAATTTGCGAGCAGAGACGCGATAGATCGGCGTACTTACAAGTAAATAACATTCGTGACTAAGATATACAATAATATTTTCCTTCATTGACATTTTCAGCTCGACTAATTGAAAGTCAATCCGAACTTGCTATAATATCATTTGACTGTCTGCCATAATGATACGATCGGAGGAATTGATTCAATTTAGACATTACGGGACATTAAAAACGAAGTTTTATGACCTCGTAAAAAGTTCAAATTGTATCGTTTGTAACGGCGAGTAATGAGACTATTGTAAGATTGAAAAAAATACATTGCCACTTTTCAATGGAGCTTTGCCCCACCTACAAAACTACGTGACCATTGAGCTGTTCCTATCATTTTGTTGGGGACTTATTACAAGGTTTCATATTGCATAATCATAATTAGTATCATTTTCTACTACTCTCGCAACTCCTATAGAAGAATAACAAAAACAATGAATAAATCGCTTCGATTTCTTACTATTTTCTAAATTCTTAATTAAGCTGTTTTTTTCGAATCGCAACTTGTACAAAACTTTATTTTAAACCAATGATTTTAATAAAAAACGGAGATATTTTTACATTTATTCGTTATCTTGTACAACTTGCGGTTGATGGTGGGGCAGAATCTGGCATTGTCATTTAAAAACTAAATAACTTCAATGCCTAAAAGTGAAATGGGTTTTTAATCAATTAGTACGGACAACAGCAGATCAATGGTAACACTTAAAGTACGATTTCAACTCTTATGACGTAGAAAATAAGAACGATCCAAAGTCCAAACTTGATCTGCTGTTAGATAATGTGTACCGTTATCACAATTTGTCATAAATTAAATAAAAAGTTATCTTCAAATAAACCGATTATAATTCATTTACATAAACCGAAGCCCAAATCAAGTGTCTTATTTTGTAAACAAAAACTACCCTACCCTACTAACATTTTAAGCTATTCTGTGATTATTGCATAGTTTCACATTATTAGATCGGATCACTTAATTTTCACAATGATGAACAGGTTCGATCAATCAGTTCTTTCAGTGTTACATGACAACTAAACAGGTGATTAGACGATCATATTTGTTTACAAAATAAGACACTTGATTTGGGCTGCGGTATAGATAGTAAGATTGTGAAAATGTTGTCTAAGCGCACGGTAGTGTGCAGGCCAAGGTTTCAAAACACAGGCTGCATGTACACCGGACTAATAACTATAATGTTAATAAAAATCATTATTTAAAAAGCACAGATCACCTGTAGGTACGTAGGTAAGTGCATAAAGTGTTTGACCGCCCATTTCAATTCCCCAAAAAATACGTCCGCAAAGAAAAATATAAGATTACGATCCTCTGGAAAATAAAATTAAAAGAAGACTGGAATAAGTAAAGGAAGCTCCCGCAGGTGCGTGGCACATTTATATTCTTTCTGAAGCTGAAATTGGGTATTATAATGTCTCGTTTCACGGTATGACAGAGAATTTGCACTTCATAAGCGTTAAATTGGTCATTAGACCCCCGTCGTCAAATAAGAGGGGCAATAAACTCTGAAATATTTATTATAACGTCTTCGCGCTCGAGAACGTTACGGCACCCACAGTATCTTCGTCTGAGACAGAGGTGCCTAAAGATATCTGAAAAAAAAAAAATAGTCGTATTCGCAACTGCAGTTAATACCGTTACAAACTAGAATGTTCCCACTTCACTTGGCTATTCGTATTCGCTATTGGATGTTTGTCGTATTTGTCATTTCATTTTTCATTTCATTTATTTAATTCCATGTACAATTATTATTGTGTCGGAAATCAATTAGTAACTAAAATTTATAATTAACAAGGCTACCTATTTAAATATTATACAATGTCAATATCTCAAATTTAGCGTCTACTTATAGTTATTTATATAATATGTATTCAATTTCAATTTTTATTACTATGTCACATCATCCAATTCACAATTTACATTTTGTTATTAATAATATACCTAGTCAGTAGTTTTACCTATTAAAAGGTCAAATACTTGACGTACATACAAATAAGACGAATATTTTGTCAAGCATACCAACCACATATGGCAATTATGACAAATACGCAAATACGAATAACCAAATGAAGTGCCACCATAAGGAGTGGTTTGCTGTTTTTGCGAACCATTTGTCTTCCTAGCTAGTTTGATAGGTTATTGTTTTACAATAATTATTTCATCTGACTAACAAGGCTGTAGTTGTTTCAGCTAGAAAGCAGCTAAGTAAGTAGCTCCTACATGCAACCCTGTTTTATCAGTGCATAGGCATGGTTATCCTTGAGACTAAACTTAAATACTTTTTTGATATGAACATTTTGAAAAATAATGTAATTTTGACTATATAATATGAAATATTACGACATACCTAATTAAAAAAGACCGTCGAAATCGGTCGAAACTGTCGGTCTAATTGCCGACTTTAACAATATAAGTGAGTGATATCCGTTTATATATAATAATTTGTAGTAATGGTTCACTATATTTTTAATTCTAAAACTTATCTAAATGTTAAGTGAAAATTAAAGAAGAATTGTAAGAATATCAAAGGTATTTCATTTTAAAGATGTTACTTAACGCTCCGACGTGATTGTGATTCGAAACGAGAAAGCGCTGTTATAATATGTTCTATTTTACAATAAAATTTTATGTTTTTTTGTCTTGTTTTATAGTTTCATAGTATTATTATATCAGTCATACAGGCCGCACGTCAATTTCTTTGGGAACCCCTGACTGGTAAATAAATTCCAAGTTTAATCGCAATTTTATTATGTTTATTATTATCCTCGAGAATTTTCTATTTTTGTAATTTTGTAGGTGTTTAAATAAGCTTGCCATCTAATTGCATGGTCCTTACCTTAGTAAATACCAGTAAATTATTAATAATTAGCGAGAGATATAACAGAATCATATTTTTTTTGCATTTATCCACTGTACTTTTAACGAACCACTAAAAAGCGATGAGATGACATAAGCGCTTTGATAATTTATGGGAATAGTTGCATAAAGTCAAGAGGTTTCCCTGCTAGATACGAGATTGTTTAGGAAGTGGTATGTCATCATCATCATCAGCCAGTATCAATCCACTGCTGGACATAGGCCTCTCCCAAAGCGCGCCACTCAACCCTACTCTCGGCCCTCTGCATCCAGTCCCTGCCAGCTATCTTGCGAAGGTCATCCCTCCATCTGGTCGGGGGGCGTCCCACACTAAGTTTACCCGTTCGTGGCCTCCATTCGAGAACTCGTCTACCTCATCGGTTATCGGTTGTACGACAGATGTGACCAGCCCACTGCCACTTCAGTTTCAGTTTAGTGGTATGTCGCCAATGTTATATTTGAAGATTCTTAATTCGAACTTTTTGGATTTCAGGACGAATTGATAGCATTTAAGACGTCGTTTACAATATTGAGTTTACACACAAGATTGATACAGATAAAATTCTTATAC
Organism: Tachystola acroxantha; assembly: GCA_963506565.1. Lineage (NCBI taxonomy): Eukaryota > Metazoa > Arthropoda > Insecta > Lepidoptera > Oecophoridae > Tachystola > Tachystola acroxantha. The sequence continues at coordinate 3,026,955 of OY735874.1, forward strand.
AAAATGATAGTGTTATCACCGTTGTCCCTGAACAAACCGGATAGTCGGTATAATTAATAGAATCTAGAATCGACTAAAAAATAAAAAAAAATATGAAATTTTTAAAACGATAAGTTTAAATTTTATTTTATGAAAAGTGAATTCATTTATTTTGTATATTTTATTAATAAAATATATATATATATATATATCAGTTTTAGATTCTATTATTGATACTGATTACCAAGTTTCAAGGTAATACATTGCCACCTTTTAGGTATAATCATAATTAATAATAAAATGTAATTCTAGAATTTGTATTAAAACCAAATATAATAAATGTATTCTGATAATATCAATATTTGCAATATATCTTGCAAAATTGACCGTCCTTAACGAGTCCGAACGGCTGGATTTCAATTATAAGCCAACGGATCAACACCAATTAAGAATACCTGGAACAGGGGCCTCTGTTTACTTTGCAGATTCATACGCTGGGTATTTTCACTGTTATTATAAATACGAGGTGTCGTAATAGCTGTAACCGTATTGATAGTTTGTAAATATTCATCATCATGATTTAAGAAGGCAAAAAGAAAAAATATCCGAAATTATGGATTTTTTCCTAGCTTCCTAGTCGGGAGTGCGCCTGTTTTCTTTACAAGGAGTTTGGTGTTCGATTCCCAATCGAGAAGTTTCTTGTACAGACAACAGCAGATGGTAACACTTGCAGTACGACTTCAACTCTTACGACGCAGTTAATAATAATGGTCCAAAGTGTTTCACTTGATGTGCTTTGATGTGTACCTAAGGTATAATATAAACACTATTTACGAGTCTGGGTGCAAAGGGTTATCGTTTCTATATATGTATCTGGACCCATAACGAATGGAGTCGTAGTGTGTGATGTCCTAATTGGTCATTTGGTATTTGATTCTGTGATATAGTTTGTAAAGACATAATTATTTACAGTTTCCAGAGGTCACATCACAATTCCATGAGCACATGACGAAAAATACGTAATATACCATATAAAACGCTTCAAGATCCCAAATTGTATACATCACGAAATATTGATAACAATGTCATTGATAAACATCCTGAAAACTTATATTTTATTTTTATTTGAATGGCTTCTACTCTTATTTAAGAGATAATTTCGCCAAAGTCAAGTTATTTAGAGTATTCATGTAAATAGAAAATTAAACGAATGAAACATCAAACTGCCATTCAAAAATGATGGCGGATCCCCGTAACTTCCCTGGAAAATTCAAAACGATGACATCCTATAACGACCATAATACCGAGGAAGAATCATAAGGCGTGAATAGAGAGATACAAGAGCATACATCGAGGTAAACGTACTTGTTTCTAGCACACAATTTACATATCGGGCGTCGGGCCCGATACCTTTTATTCAAATCGAATCACGTTGTGCGTCCCATAAAATGAGCGTATACCCTTCGCACAGATTCCCAAAGCTTGATCCGTCGTTCGCGCACCGATTTCGCATGTCAACAATGTTTATTCGATCCCGTGAAAATGAGTACAATGTGTACTTTGCGGATATACGGCCCTCGTATCTCGTTAACAGATTCGATTGTTTTTATTAGCCGTTCCGTTTGCGTTCCTGTGTTTTGAGGGATGTTGTTTTGTTTTGTGTTATGATTTATGGACTGTCAGAGCTTTCCGTTTATGTTTCCGTTTATTGTCATTCGTTTTGTGGCCAGATTAGATTGTTCAGTTTTATTAATTCTCTTTTCCGGTACTATAACAACTTAAGTCTTATTGTCTTTTGACTGATATAATATGAAGGATTTGTTTTGATATTTTCTTGCATTTGCGCTATGCGAAACGAAAATCTAAATGATAAATGGATATTTTTTTCATCACGATCGGGATTCGAAGTAGGCACGGTGGAACATAGAGAAAGGTGTACAGGAGAGTTTTTAAGGTTGCGATTTTCTCAAAAACTACTTTTTTTAAATTATTTCACTGTTTGTTAGATAAAAGTTAAAACTATGGAACTGTAAAAGAATTATTAAATTTGGTCCAGTAGTTTTTGAGAAAATCTCAACCTTATTCAGGCGCCTGTATACTTATCTCTGTCTTCGACTGTACCTCGCAATTCCGTGGCACGCTCTATTCCAACACAGCCACCGTTATATCGGAACGCGTCATCAATTAAAAACATGATTTCTAACTGCACTGTTAGACATGGATTTGGGTAATTGCACAATTACTGGATAGATGTCGCTACCGTCCCTAAGACGAGAATATGGAGACAAAATTTACGACCTGGGTACGATATCACGGTGGCTCTGTTGGAATAGAGCGTGCCACGGAATGACGAGGTCCCGGATTCGAAACCCGGTTGTGATGAAAAAAAGAAAAAAAAAAATCTCCATTTATCATTTATAAAGGATTTGACAAAAATACCAAATACCTATTTCCCTTTTTAATAACTTCAATATGAAAACTGAACATCACAAGTAAGCTTCTAAAAGACTCGTCCTTATCGGCATTATTAGAAAAGGAATTACTTCATGTTTCAAGGAAAAAGTGTTATTTTTACATCAAAGATACTATCTCTATTTACCTCTTGTTCTTGGAAACGCAAATACGAAGAGAAGCATTGAAAGGCCAATCAAAGAGCTCACTTTGTTATTCAATCCCACTGCTTTCAGGGAAAAAAGTCTAGGAAATGCTTCGTAAAGGCCATTCAGACTTCTTACCGTCTCATATCAAGTCGAAATGGAGTGTGCGTACCGTCGAGCATCGGGTAAACATGCAAGACGCACTCATTCAAACTGTACACTTCTCTTAGTTGGAGGCTTTCTTGCATCTAGAGTCCCGTTCAAAGGCAAAATGGAGCCAAAACCGAATCAAGACGCTATTCAATCAATGCTCATACACCCAAATTGAATTTCGAACAACTTTTGTTCCCTTGTATGACAATCTATTTGAGATACACATTTGAAATGTTATTAAAGATTAGTTTAAGACCACCACGTGTTTCTTTATTGTCAGTATCTGTTTTGGGAGATATAGGTTTAGTGAGGTTCTATTGAAAATGGCGGGAAACGACGGTTGCAAAATTATTTGATAATTTTTGTTATAATGTCTTGGTGGTTATTTTGTGTTTAATATCACGTTAAGTTAATCAGGAAATGTTCGCGAATGACGGTATGGTGAATTTATTGAATAATTTGAGCAAGATCTGAAGTTTCAAGCTTTTATCAAGAGTTCCCGCTACAAGCTCGTGAGTGAACGTGACTGTCGGTCGAGCTGCTTCGTCCAAAGTGGTGACGCTATGGCGCGGCGTCTCCTCTGGATGAAGACAAGAAGACGCGGCTACCCAGGGTGAAGACGCTACTGCGACTCCTCTGGATGAAGATGGAAGATTAATAATATTGAATTTTCTGTAACATGACATTGGCAAATGACGAACTGTCGAGTCCATAAAGTAGGTTTAGTGAGTCATAATAATAATAAAAATAATCTCATTTTAAAGTCATACTAGTAAGATTCCGATCGAACTATAGATTCAATAGATTTTAGAAGCTACAATGCAATTATAGAATCTCGCATGAATAATAATTCCTATCTTTTACACAAAGCCAAAAAAACACACACGGAAAGAAAAAAATATCTGTGGGTGCTAAATAGGTATTCGCAACTGCATCTAATGGTGGCACTTCACTTGGGTGTTCGTATTCGCTATTGTATGTTTGTCGTATTTGTCAAATACTTTATGTACATACAAATAAGACGAATATTTTGTCGAGTATACCAACCACACATGGCAATTATGACAAATACGCAAATACGAACAGCCCAGTGAAGTGGGAGCATAAAACCGTGACAAATATAGACAAGCGTTTTCCGAATTGCTATTTGTTTTCCTAAACATAAATTTACAAAAATATTACCACGGTTTTAATGTAAAGCTTTAGCCGCCCATAGAAAAGGCGATCATATTAGGTTGACCCTGATTCCATATTCCAATTGGGACCACTCCGTAGAAGATCCCGGTCTGCTTTTAAGGGGGCTTCGAAGAAAAAGAAATCAAACTCAAAACAAATCAAAACTCTTTATTGCAAGTAAGCACATTGTGTACATTTTTGCACGTCAATATATTTTTTTTAATTTACATTCCACATAACCCATTGTCATCTCTATAATAATGATAGATACCTAATTACCCAAAAAAGAAAATCGTATTCTATGGTTTTGTGAGCTCGGTGGCTCAGTGGTTGGGTCAATGGACTTGCAATATGGAGGTCCCAGGTTCTATTCCCAGCTAGGGCAGCCATGTACCAATGAGTTATCCTCGGTTTTTTCGACGGAAAAACTTACGTACATTTACCGAGTGCTCTCAAAAATGGTAAAGGAAAACATCGTGATGAAACCTGCATGTCGTAAAAGAAAAAAAAAATCTAAGGCATGTGAAATCCGCCAACCCGCACTGGGCCCGCGTGGTGGATTATGGCCCGAGCTCCCTCGATGTAAGGGAAGGTCTGTGCCCGAGCAGTGGGGCAATATAAATAGACTGATGATGATGATGGTTTTGTGGCCGAAGCCGTATCTCGAAGACTCTACTTGCATCGCTCTTATATCGGAGGCAATCTTGCTTTTTTGCTTTACCTAGGGACAAGATTCGGCCTGTTGATTTTAGCGAAATCCCTCTGCGGAGCAGATAAGTACCGTTGAGCTCGGGACTGAACGTGATAGGCATATTGGTATCAAATTCTGTGTAGTTTCATTTCCAATTTTCTACATACCCATGAATTCACGACATTTATCCCATTGGGGGATAACCAGAGATTATAATAGAATTCTTACGATTCTAATAGGATCATTTTTAATGCTAAGCTCAACGCATGATGGCGACAGGTGTCATAGCCTGTCTTTGCTCTTTGGTGACAAGCTTTTGTTAAGGGCTTTTTCAATGTCTACAGTGGTTACTTTGTGTTTAATATCACGTTAAATTAATCAGAAAATGTTCGCGAATTACAGTATGGTGAATTTATTGGATAATTTGAGCAAGATCTGAAGTTTCAAGCTTTTATCAAGAGTCCCGCTACAAGCTCGGGAGTGAACGTGACTGTCGTGCTGCTTCGTCCAGAGTGAAGACGCTATGGCGACTTCTCTGGAGGAAGATAAACTATTAAAGAAACAGTTCGTAAGTTATCTTGAAAACTATGAATATTTTATTGATACATGGCCAGCCTGGAAGCTGATGATCGAATATGGGCCTCCGTAACAGAAGCCTAGCGTTCTAACTACAATGTCACCGAGTTACATAGAACTCGGTGACATTGTAGTTAGAACGCTAGGCTTCTATTATGTATGTACGAAATATCAATTTTCCATCACCATTTCCGCTCCCACTGTCGATAGTTTTTTTAATAGCGCCGCCGGAGTATGGGACGAATGCTCTTTTGAAAATGAAAAGAAAACACCGCTCTGTTTCTCAGCATAAATTCCGTGGCACTCGGCAAAATTGAAAAGTCCACTCAGTAGGAGCTTCCGCTTAGGTAGAAGGCACAATCTCAAATTGTTTACGCTTTCGTGCTCTTTAAGACAAGAACGAAGGCTCTAGGACGTGCAAAGGAAATGAATATTCGAGTGTTTACAGCAACTGTGTCTGTTTGTCGCTATTATTAGGGGTTCTGTGAATTTGGTCCATGTTTTGCTTCATTATGTATTTTTTTGTTGTTGTTGTTGTTAACCTATAAATTGTCCCACTGCTGGGCAAAGGTCTCCCCCCTCCTCTTCCATCCATCCCTGTCCTGAGCCTCTTCCGGCCACCCATCCCTGTATCTAACGATATCGTCTCTCCACCTACGCCGAGGTCTGCCCCGACGCCGGCGACCGTCCGATGGCACCCATTCTGTGACAGTCCGGGCCCATCGGTCCGGCTGCATGCGGCACACATTGTTAACGTCAATTAAATCTTCAGAACTAATTTTAATTCAAGCGTATATATCTAAAGCTAAGTCCTATTCTATTTCAACATTTACAATTTAAATCAAAATGTCATATTCTGCAGACTTTACGAATCCCAATTTCCACCCTACACCTAATAAAATCAGGGAGCTGAGAGTCTTATCATGTCACTCCTTTAACATACCCAAACGATTACCAGGCTTCCTCTTGAAGCTGTCGTGGTGACCCCTACCACGATTTTTTTTATTTTAAAGTATCTCGATAGGATAGGTCCCTCGAGGCCGCGTCATTTTTGGGCTTCGTACGCGCATATTTTCAGTTATTCTACGACTACGGCACTATCTACTAAAATTAAACATCTGAAAAAAATATATAGCAATCTTGGGGTATCTATTTAGATACTGATGAATACCGATACACGATTGGACAAACTTCGCTCAATAAAAAAAATCACAAACATACCCTTTCCATGTCCTTCAAAATGAAAATTAAATCTAAACCGAAATAGTTATTCATACAAAATATATATCAAAATGTAGGGTACTGTAAATACGAGAGCTTGTTTTAATACAAATTTGTTCCGCGTGCCAATAAATTTACGAAACATGAAGAGTGCCTAATTGTACAAATATCAAATTAAATTAATTTGACAATTAATAGACCACCAACTCTGTATGACCCAAACTAGCGAAAATAATTAAATCATGGTTTAAACCGTCGCCTAACTATAAGTCGCGTTTATCGATAAGGAGAATGGAAAATAAATTATAATATATAAGATTATAAAACTATTATTTAAGGCATTTTCATGGGTGTGTATTTATCTAAATCTGTTTATTTTACACTATCCCACTAATATTATAAAGTTACGTAATTTCTTATTACTCATTTAGTCCACTGGAAAAAGACTAGTTCATACGGGAAACTTGAAAACCTCGTACAACGAAACTGAATGGATAGCTAGATTTGAATAAGTTCGTGTTATGTCCCTACAGTATCGATAAGTTCCCAACGTAACTACGCAGCGATAATAATTTTGCTACATGATGTGCCCTCCGACAGCATAAAGAGGTTATTAAAAATAGCATCGAGAACAAACGTTAGGGGCTTCAGCCATAATGCGATTGTGTTGTCTTTGATATTACTCCTATAAGATTCACCCTTTCTCTTTTCGCACGCCATTTCTAAGCGAATATTATATTTGTTATTGTAATGGGATGAGACACTCGATAATACGTACGACGAAAGTCTGGCTCGAGGCTTGAACAGAGCACAATAAAAACATTGCTTAACATATTCCATTCTTGAAGTCAGTCTTTTATTTATTTTATTAATGGACTCGACAGTTCGTCATTTGCCAATGTCATGTTACAGAAAATTCAACATATTCAATAGTCTTCTATCTTCCTCCAGATGAGTCGCAGTAGCGTCTTCACCCTGGGTAGCCACGTCTTCATCCAGAGGAGACGCCTTAGCGTCATCACTCTGGACGAAGCAGCTCGATAGTCACGTTCACTCCCGAGCTTGTGGCGGGAACTCTTGATAAAAGCTTGAAACCCCAAATCTTGCTCAAATTATCGAACAAATTCACTATACTGCCACTCGCGAACATTTTCTGATTAATTTAACGTGGTATTAATCTCAAAATAACCACTGTAGACAATAAAACAAAAACTATCAAATAATTTTGCAACCGTCGTTTCCCGCCATTTTCAAGAGAACCGAAGTCAGTCTTGAAATAATAAGATAAGAATTAATGTGACAGACTATTAAGAGCCTTCATAGATCCAACTAGCGGCGCCAATCTTGAAAAAATAAAATCTTCAAATTTAATCAATTTTATTAAAAAAGTATTTACAAAATGTTTATTAGAATGAATACTATTTTTCAATATACATGGCATAATTGCGACAAGCTAAGTTGTAGTTTACAAATGTGCCAAAAACGGCCGGTTTTCGCAATTATGTGAACTACGACTTACCGAAATTGAATCACGTTTATAAATAAGCATTTAAAAATAGTATTTATAGTAATAAACATTATATTGGAAGATATTATTTTTTAAGATTGGCGGCGCTAGTTGGCTCATGGAAGGCTCTTAACATATTCCATTCTAGAAGTCGGCCTTTAAATAATAAGATAAGAATTAATGTGACAGACTATTAAAACAATAATTTGTGAGGAGATCTAGATAAGATAAGATAATTCTTTATTGTAGAGAATTTAGGTACATTTTGCAAATGGATTTGCACAAAACTTCATTCACGAAATCCTACTATTTTTTAAATGCTTATTTATAACGTGATTCAATGTCGGTAAGTTGTAGTTCGAATCTCTTAATGGCTTAATAATTATAGTTTTGATTTTGTGTACACTTGCTTGCTACGTCTCCTCAAATATGATTTCTGGAGGAAAAAAGTCTAATAACATGTCTTTTTATGTATCCATTATTGTTATTATTTCTACACTTTCAATAACATTATAGTCCTACCTCTATCTATCATTGAGAGGAACTATAAATGTCTCACTCAGACATATAAACTATGATGTATCCATTCTAACATTTCGTATAACAGCCTGAAATAATAACAGCATTGAATATCTCGTCATGTAATCTTGACCACATAGGCTGAATACACAACCTAAGCCGTCCGTCGCACTGAGCCTGACTTTAGCTCTGGACTAGATTAAAACGAGCTAAATTTAGTATTTCTGTGATATTCATATCAGGACAGTTCGCTTGCAAGTTTGCGTTAGTGAGATGTGGTCACTTGTTAGTGGTTATGTAACACTGAAATATGAGAACAATTCAGCTAACATGAATAGGTCACCAATCGTATATCATTATAGTTATCTGCACTCTCGACGAACAGAACAAAGACTGCCCCAGAAAGAGGGTGATGTTTTTGGGGTCCATTCGTTCCATCCTGTAGCCTAAACGGCTTGATGGATTTTGGTGTATGAGGTATCGTTAGATTCGTAATGATTACGGGAGTGTCATAGGATATAAAAAATTAATCAAAAGGGTATAGCTTTTGTGCAGTCAGGTTTTTTGAAATAATTTCTGCTGGTTTCTGTACCGTTGGCATAAGTTTCTAAGTAATATTATTGTTCTTCCTTGTCTTCTTTTGCACTGGATATTTACTTCTATATAAGTGCTTGCCTTCTATGACTTTTGTTGTTGACTGGACTGTTATTATGATTTGCCAAAAATTAATCAGAATTTGTAGTCTCCAAATAAAAAAAGTTTCATTCATCTTTGTTAATTTTTCTGTCTAAAGTTTAAGAATCACGGCAAAGCGATGAGTCGAAATGAGGTAGGGCTGCTACCTATTGATTTTATTAATTTTCAGTTGTTTTACAAAATAAAGACTGCGCAGTCTATTGCAAAGTCCTCTATCATTGACATAAATGTATGTTACAGCATAACTTTAAATAATAAACCTTATAAGTTTACTGCAAAACCCAAAATCTGTCTCTATTCGAATATTCTTTCCGTATTCAAGTGGTTTCCTTAAAGTGACCGTCCAATTCAAATTCAAATTGTGGTCAAGGGACTACGTAAAGCCTTTATTAAATATGCTTTGGACGGTTTTTGCTAAATATCTGATACAGCTATCTAGCTGAATTGTAAAAATCTGTACTTACAATGAATATAGGTAACATATTACGTCATGACTGGATTCAAAAACGTAATCTCGCCATTCAGTGGCACACTGAATTTTATTCGTATTTTATTGATGAAAGTTTTTTTTCAAGTGACTTAAATATGGTTTATTCATATATGGTGCACATTGAAATAGATGGAAAAAAATTTAAAGCCTGCGATCCCAGCTTCGTGTCCTAGTCGTGATGAAACATTTACGCTTTTTTTTCAATGTCTAGTGGCGACCCTAAAGTTGACTACAATTTCATCGATCACTTCACAAGTTTGAAACATTCGCATGATAAATGATGAAAAGCTTCAACTCTTCACTCGCAGTTCCGCGAAGTTTGTCGAACAAATAATAATTTTCAACTTAATTTGTGCAGAAAATATAAATACCTACTCGCAGGGCATCTAAGATATGTTCGTTCGAATAAAGATCGATGAATGATCATGTCACCTATCACCTATATAAGCAGCATTGGTAATCAAAATTTGATTTAAAAAATAAATAAATATATACTAATTATTAATTATTTCAATTGTTATGTTTTATGTTTATTAATGTAAGAATGACTATAATTTTGTGTTGGACATGTTCTGTAATAAAATTGTAATGAATAAATAAATAAAATAAAAAATAAAACAGTTGCAGGCCGACATTCGGAAGCAATTTTGAGCGCAGCTTAGCCACGGAAAGAAAACGTAGGTACCTACGTGTAGAGCGATAGGATGCACTCGCTTGGCGACCAAATAGCAGAGCGATTACTCGCCTGCGGTGTGAACTGAATAGTCGGCGATGAACTATTAATATATGCGTCTCTTTTGTTTACACAGAATGTAGCATCCTTTGTACGTTTCTTGGGCGAGAAAATAGCCGAGATTTACTCGCTGACGGTGGGACAACTGCCTAAATATTCACGTTTCCGCAGAAGTTAACTTAACACCCTCGTAGTGTGCTATAAATTGAAAACTACGAGCTATCCTCATTGGCTATCTAGCGCGGAGCCTGCATGCTATGAGTGACTCTCGACCAAGTTTCTAAGCTCACAACTTCGGTTCAGCGACCATGCTTCGACGACGGGTAAGTGCTCTTGGGAGCAAAATATTAGTAGATGGAAGTTTGGGTCTAGCGACGATGTTAAGGCTTCGTATGCGCGTACTTTCAGTTTTTCTACAAAGGCTACGGCATTTAGTACTAAAATTAAACGTCTGAAAAAAAATATATAGCAATCTTGGGGTATCTATTTAGAGACTGATGAATACCGATACACGATTGGACAAACTTCGCTCGATAGAAAATAATCGCAAACCCCTTCCATGTGTTTTAAAATGATAATTATGTCTAAACGAAATAGTTATTCATACAAAATGTAAGGTACTATAAATACGAGAGCTTGTTAAAAAAAAATAGATTGGCGTATATTTATTTCCCCGCCAAAATTCATCCAAAATTCATAAAAATACGAATATTGAGACAATGTGCCGTGCTCTTGACTCCGGCGCTGCGGGGCATCTTCTGTCTCACTCTACTCATGCTTTTGACAACCTATAGCGCCTTATGAATTTTGGCAGGGAAATAAATATACGCCAATCTATTTTTTTTAAACAAGCTCTCGTATTTATAGTACCCTACATTTTGATATATATTTTGTATGAATAACTATTTCGGTTTCGATATAATTTCATTTTAAAAGACATGGAAGGGGTATGTTTGCGATTTTTTTCTATCGAGTGATGTTTGTCCAATCGTGTATCGCTCTAAATAGACGCCCCAAGATTGCTATATATTTTTTCAGACCTTAAATGTTAGTAGTTAGTGCCGCAGCCTTCGTAGAAAAACTGAAAATACGCGCATACGAAGCCTTAAGTCATTCAGTGGGTATATCAGTATGATAATTATTATCCTATATCCATAATGATATGTTGCATTCAAACCGCGTCATTAACATTTTTATTTCAAGTACGGACAACAGCAGATCAATGGTAACACTTGCAGTACGATTTCAACTCTTACGTCACAGGTAATAAGAACGGTCCAACGACCAAAGTGTTACACTTGATGTTCGATTCCCACCGATGGGAAGATTTTTCTCTCCTTGTTTCATAAAATATGATATTTGAGTATAAGTTAAATATCACTACATAGTATAAAACAAAGTCGCTTTCCGTTGTCTGTCCCTATGTAGGTATGCTTAGATCTTTAAAACTACGCAACGAATTTTGATGCGATATTTTTTAATAGACAGAGTGATTCAAGAGGAAGGTTTATATGTATAATACATGCGTAATATAATAGAGAAACAATGATAATTTTAGAGGTTTCTAATGTGATATCGTATATAAACACATTACTGTATTAGCATTGCACCAGTGCGAAGCCGGGGCGGGTCGCTAGTCAAGTATATATATATATAAAAAAGTAATTATCTATCGATAGGTAAAAAAAATTTAGAACTAATTAACGTCGCCCAAACGGCTTAGTCGCAAACTCGCCCATAAAAAAACTGGTCTGCGGGCGAGTTTCCCTTTTGTAAATTTTCACGTAGTAAACTGGCCCACATGCTTTAATGATACTGGACGAGTTGCTTACGGGCGAAAATTACAATAATGTCGCCCAAATGTTGGATTCTATAACTTTTGATAGACACATCGTTGCCAAAACGACAAGAACCGTCAAGAATGACAGGAACTGTCAAAAATGACAAGAACTGTCAAAAGTCTCAAAAACTGTAAATCAATGTTTAGAGTAAAATCAGCGATATTGTCACGATACAGCAAGGATACAACTGCTTTCATTACGACGTGAGAAAGGTCTCTAAAACAGCACCAACATTCACAGAAATAATTTCCTCGACTTATGAAACGGCAAAATGTTATGTGCCCGTACAAGTTTGAACACAATGCCTTGTACATTTTGCTAATTGCCCAGCTCTTATGTAATTACGAGTTGGCAATTTATTATAAACCGGTCTGACCTAGTGTTCGCTTTTAGGCGGAATCTAGATCTAGGTTAAGAGCTGGAACTTTGTTAATTAAACACCTAGGTAAATGACTGCGCAACTGTAGCTATGGAATTCTGGTTAATATTTCGGTGAGAGTGATTAATGTTTGTTTTGTGTTTGCTGTTTAGTGCTTGACACAGTTTCAATTAAACGTTGGCTGTTATTAAGTTTGATTGGTTGACGGTAATTGTTGATTTATCATTAGCTGAGGTCGGCTTTGACGGTTATTTCAGGGTCGCAATCAAATATTGATATTATAAATGTACTTTCAATTAATTTCGACAATTTGTGTCTTATTAGTTAAATTTATTAGGTATTTATTAGGTAGTTCTGTAGCTCGGAAAATCAAGTAAGTCAGTAGTATGTATACAATCGTTAGAAGTCGCCGTCGAAAGACATTGCCACATTTCAATGGAGCTTTGCCCCACCTACAAAACTACGTGACCATTTAAGCTTCCATTCCTCACTATTTTCTGAATTCTTAATTAAGCTGTTTTTTTCGAATCGCAACTTGTACAAAACTTTATTTTAAACCAATCATTTTAATAAAAAACGGAGATATTTTTACATTTATTCGTTATCTTGTACAACTTGCGGTTGATGGTGGGGCAGAATCTGGCATTGTCATTTGACTTTGTTTTGTTTAGTAAACTTTTTTTAGATAGGTAAGTACTTACTTATTTAATTTTTATACTTGATATTTAACTAATACTCAAATAGATACTTATCATAGTTTATGAAACAAGCAGAGAAAAATCTTCCCATCGGTGGGAATCGAACCGTCCGTGTCCATTTATTTTTAATATCATAAATGAACTAGCTTAGCCTTGGATAGTAGTATCGGTAGATGATTTAAAAAGAACTAGGAACTGATATTGAAACTTCCAAAGCAAATATTTTGTAAAAAATATCTCAACCAAGTAAGAGCATATGACATAGATAAAATACCTCCTGCCTATAAAAGTATCAAATTCCATAGACGTTTTTACAGTAGTAAGAGCGAGCTCATGTTAAGCTCGCGTTCAAAACTATCTTTGAATTTCGCACTTCTACTCCATTCGGCCATCGTAACCCAATATACAATACAAATCTAAATGAAAGACAAAATTCTTCTCCCGAAAATAAACTCGAATGACGAAGTTCCTCTAATTAAGAAGTAACATTTAAAACCCCAGCTTAATCCGTAACAAACGCGAATTAACCGAAGGCTTTATGTATACCTACCCCGATAACGTGATTAGAAATTTAAGCGACTTTTTAAGGGACTAAGGAGATCCTTCCTTGTCCCCCGCACTTTTAAATATTCAACACCTGTGTTCTGACTTAATTTAGGAGACAGTGTAATCAAGCGCTCGCAGTCGGTTTTTAATGTCTTTTTAACTTACTTTTGTTTTATTTCTCACGATTCGTCTTCGAATATTTAATTTCGTTGAAGTGTGAACTGAGTTTACTTTTTTATGAATTGGCTTCTACTTGTAACTTGATTCTTACGATTTTTTATGAATTGGCTTTTACTTGTAACATGATTCTTTCGAATATCCCACTTCCTGCTGATATTATTAATGTGGAAGTTTGTTGCTTACCGGTTTCTTACCGTCTCCTATCACCAAAGAGCCAGAGAGATATATAAAGGCACGTTATATCTGTATCGTGACAGACACGTCCCGTGGCAGACAAAATAATATTACAGACTTACGTGGAGAAGTAGTTGACGAAACGTTTGGTCGCCGACTGAAATACCTTTTATTGGATAGCGAATTGTATTCCATTAAGGAATGAAATACCTTTTATTGGATAGCGAATTGTATTCCTTTAAGGAATTTGACTTATTAATGTTAAAATCATAATAAGTACATGCAATGCATAATGTTACATACATATACATAATTATTATTATTTTAAATTGACGATCAAATTACCAATGTGTATTTTAAGTATTGACATAACTGTAAAAATGAAATTGTAATCTGAAATAAATGAATCTAATCCAATTTATTATTCTATACAATGTGTATGGACGAATTAATATCTACCGTAACACGGCCACACAGACGTGAACAGACACATTGTATAGAATAATATTACGATGTCTGCCACGGCACGTGTCTGACATGTTCAATGTCTGTAGATATAAATGGAGCCTTATAAATAAGTCACTTTATATTACATATGCTTATAGTCGATGCAACTAGCAAAGGGCATTTATTATTAGAATGCCTGAAGTTGCTGCACAGCCCAGCGGGTTACATCTTTAGATCTAGACCAGGGCTTCCCAAACTTATTTTTACTGTGACGCCATTGGGAATTTGCTTTTTTTTTTGCGACGCCCCCGCCCTTTGGCTAAAAAGTACCTACCAAAGTTTTAGTTCAAGCCTAGTAACAAGTTATCAGAAAAACTCCAAATAACCTCTATAATTTTCATTAGAAAATGAGAATAAAGCATAAAAACGAGAATGAAAAGATTTTTTTTACTTTGTTGGCTGGCTATTAGTGAGACAGATGTGTTTACTTTTCTGAGCATAGCTTCTCAAAACGGGGCTCAAGTTTGGAAATTGCCATTGATGGAGACAGCCAATCTATGTAGATCGCCTCGCGACGCCCCGGGGATAATGCCGCGGCGCCCCAGGGCGTCGCGACGCACAGTTTGGGAAGCCCTGATCTAGACTATTATAGTGGCCGCTTCTAGGACAAGCTTAAGAGTTGAGGACAAAGTTAGTAACGTAAAAAATTATTATTAATTCTTATAATAAAAAAATACTAAGCTTAGAAAAGCTTTAGAAGAGTCTTTAGTTTCAATATATTTATAATAATAAGTACCTATTCATTCATACTACAAATCAAAAGACAGAAAGCTATATTTAAGTCTAAAAGACGAAACATATTCTTGATTTTCAGTAGCGTATTTCCGAAGCACCAATAAATTCGAATTAATATGCGCTGTCTGGGACCTATTTGCATAATAAATGACTCTTACAGACTCTATATTACAATATCATTGGCAGAACCGAAGGTAAGTAAATTGAATTCGCTCGTTCGAAGAGTTGCATGAAACCAATAGGTCGTATCTATATTTGAATTATCGCACACTAAATGATGTTTATTATTATTAAGTATAGCAGTTATTTTTACGTCATTTCGATTTTTAGATGTTTTACATTTTCTTTTTCATCAATCATTCATCAAAATCACTTGTAAATGACATTGCCACATTTCAATGGAGCTTTGCCCCACCTACAAAACTACGAGACCATTGAAGCTGTAACCATATCATTTTGTTGGGGACTTATTACAGGTTTCATATAGCATAATCACAATCAGTAGGAGTTGCGAGAGTAGTAGAAAATTATAACAAAAACAATGAATAATTCGCTTCGATTTCATACTATTTTCTGAATTCTTAATTAAGCTGTTTTTTTCGACTCACTAGATGTACAAAACTTTATTTTAAACCAATAATTTTAATAAAAAACGGAGAAATTTTTACATTTATATATATTTATTATTATTTTTACATTTATTTTTATTTATTTATTTATGGATATATAAAAAAACATATAACTATTTATGGATAGTTACACACTATGTCTACCTTTTATTTAAGTTATCACTTCATGGGGTTTGCTGGAAGAAATCTCTCATAGATATAAGTTACGCCCTTTGTGCATGTCTTTTCTTTTTATTTTGTTACATTAATGTATCAGTGTGTACAATAAAGAGTTATTATTATTATTATTTATTCGTTATCTTGTTCATCATGCGGTTGATGGAGGGCAGAATCTGGCATTGTCATTTCTGTTCGTGTTCTTTTGATGTACGAACAACAGCAGATCAATGGTAACACTTGCAGTACGAGTACTCGCTCGGCGACACTAGCACGGCGATGAACTATAAATATTATGTCGCTGCGCGAGTATCGCTGCTTCTCTTTTGTTTACACGGAATATAGTATCTATTGTATGTTTCTTGCGCGAAAATTAGCCCATGGTTACTCGCTTACTCACCGGCGACCTATAGCCGAGCTACAAAACTATACTCTAAATGATAAATGGAGACATTTTTTTAATGTTAGACATGAATTTGAGTAATTGCACAATTACTGGATAGATGTCGCTACCGTCCCTCAGACGACAATATGGAGACAAATTAATTAAATGCCAATATCCTCAACATCCGTTTATCATTTAGATTTTCGTTTCGCATAGCGCATGCAAGAAAATATCAAAACATAAATGAAAATTAAAAACATGATTGCTAACTGCAACGTTCGACATGAATTTGAGACATTTACTGGATAGATGTCGCTACCGTCCCTCAGACAAGAATATGGAGACAAAATTCACGATCTGGATACGAATCACGATGGCTCTGTTGGAATAGAGCGTGCCACGGAATGGCGAGGTCCCGGGTTCGAATCCCGGTCGTGATGAAATTTTTTCTCCATTTATCATTTAGATTTTCGTTTCGCATAGCGCATATGCAAGAAAATATCAAAACTATACTAGCTGTTCGCCCACTCGTTTTACAGTTGATAGCTTTACTTATAGTTGGGACAACTGCCTAAGAAACGAAGGTAAATTGAATTCCCCAACTCGAAGTATGAAACCAATTCAAACACGTTCGTAAGTTCTACTTTATGCAACATAGTAGATTTCAGCAAGTTCACACGTGGATTTTATATTCATAAATGGTTTAAAACTTTAAACCGAGTGCATAAAAGTTCCAACCGTATTTCCAGTTTACCATCTTCAGCAGTTAATAACAGATTTATTCCTGTTACACGGTTAAACTTCTGATAGTTGTTGATTTATCAAAAATGCAGGGTTTTTAACATTTACGCTTTCGAGAAGACGTAGCCAGGTAACTACCTAAGTTTTCCTTAGACATAAAATTATAATTTAAAGGATTTTAATGACATCCAATTTTTATTTTGGTTTATGGCGTCGCGTTTTAGAATTATGTCTACCACAAGTTGGTTAGAACAGAGACGTAGTCATAATTATGTCTAATTGAGGCAATCGATCGGTCCAAAAGTCAAGAATGCTGCGTATTCTAAAACATTGTTTGACACAAGAAAAACCACCACTTTAGTACAGTCAAAGACAGAGATAAGTAAACAATAAGGTTGGGATTTCCTCAAAAAACTACTGAACCGAATTTAATACTTCTAGTTTTAACTTTTATCTATCAAACAGTGAAAGAATTTTAGCAATAGGTCAAGAATTTTTTGAGAAAATTTCAACTTTAAAAACTCTCCTGTACACCTTTCTTTGTGTTCCACCGTACGTATAAGCTCAATAATGA
The DNA here is from genome assembly GCA_963506565.1 of Tachystola acroxantha. Lineage (NCBI taxonomy): Eukaryota > Metazoa > Arthropoda > Insecta > Lepidoptera > Oecophoridae > Tachystola > Tachystola acroxantha. Next base: position 3,044,838 of record OY735874.1, read on the forward strand.
AATTTCATAAAAATATCTAAAATATTCACATTTTTTTTAGTACGACACAGTCACAGCTTTGCCTTTGAGGATTGGCCTATTTGTTCGACAAAATAGGTCTTGATTAACTCATTACTAATTATTATCTAATAATAATTTCAGAATATTAATTAGCCTCAAACTGTGTACTTCCTGATTCTGACAACCGATCCCTTGATTAGTCCGCAGCCTGATGGTCCATAAATTTGATCTGGGGCGAGTAAATATTCCAACGTAAGAGAACAGGTACGGAATCAGGGGTTGCATTCTGGGGGGTCATAATTACTCGCCCATAGGAAACCTAGTAGTAATAATGAGAAACTTTTTTTTGAAGCTTTTGCAGCGATACCTTGGACGACTGACCAGCCGTCTACTGGGGCTTCCGTGGTGGATCTTGACCCGTCCCCCCTCTAGGTAAGAGAAGACCTGTGCCCCAACAGTGGAATAAGTAACTTAAACATTGTAAAATTAACCGGGAAAACCTATAATTGGCTGTAGCTTTATTTTAAGTTCTACCAAATAAGCATAATCTGTAATGCTGTTGGTTTTCCAACATGAATAAAAACAAAAGTTTCTATAGGCCGTGAACTTCGCCACGATTCGCCAGGCAGTGCGCAGACCAGAGCCACGACTGTTTTAAGACAGACTTGTCAGACTTGTCGCTGAGCAGTTCTCGTAGGTATTAGACAGCTTTGTCTATGAGACGTCTCGTTTGAAGTGTGCGCGCTTCATAATGTTTGTAAAGCAATAGTCTGTCTTAAAATAGTCGTGACTCTGCGAGCACTGCCTAAGCGCAAGAGTCGGGGTGCGAGATAAAATAGAGGAGTTTGCAAGTTGATACGTCATGATGTACCATCACAAACATATCGCGCATGACGTTGAGGTCTAAATGCAATGTGTACCAGCGTGTGACCCCCCGACCAGCGGTTATCCGTCGACCCCCCAACAGAAGCCGATCCTGTGAGCGATTTATTTACCAGCGAGCCGCACGGTATCAGGCGTGCGGCCAATTTCGTCACGTACACTGCCGTGCGCTTTGTCAACGCCACTCCGACGAATAAACGTATTTACCGTGGCTTGAATTAATCATAAGCACTGGGTACTACACCAGCCGCTGAAGGATGTAGGGAGCGGCTTTCTTTCTCTTTACTTGATAGTAATGTAGGCAATAAGGCTTCTAAGGTCATATACAGTTTTGAACACGAATTCAGTGCGACAGTGCGCGAAATAAACTAGATTTAGAGACCAACTTATTAAACCATTATTATTATCAAATGTTATGTCCATATATCGACATACTCGCAATTATTTGATCAACTGCAAATATAAGTTTGTAATACTCAAAAAAAAAATTGGGTACCCCCAATTTTTTTTACTTACTTTTCTTTTGTTACTTACCAGTAACTTCATTTTTAGAATTAAAACTATAGTGAGCCATTACTACAAATTATTATATATAAACGGATATCACTCACTTATATTGTTGAAGTCGGCAATTTCGACGGTCTTTTTCAACGTTGAAATCGGTCGAAACTGTCGGTCTAATTGATGACTTCAACAATATAAGTGAGTGATATCCGTTTATATATATCTTCATGTTTACAATTTTCGGATTTTTGGCTTTACTTGTGCTACTAGCTTCTTGCCTCATGATTCTAGGTCAACTGGAAGTATCCTATAGGTAGGTGTTGGTTTTCTTACATTTCCATATAAATTAGCGAAAAATACGACATGAATGGCCATATCTTTTGATTGTGTTGACGTAGAAGGTTGATTTTTTTCACGGCTGTATGAAGTTTCAGACCTGAGTATTTCGTATTAATTTTAACTTGATCCGTTCACGTGTTTCTGAGATAAAGGTCTTGATAGACAGACGGACAACAAAGTGATCCTATAAGGGTTATTTTTATCCTTTTGAACACGGAACCCTAAAAAATAGTTCGGCATTATTATTTTTAGATTCTAGAGAAAATTGCTTAGCTAAGTAGATTATTCATACATAGTTTGCAGTAAAATGTTTCGCTTTGCATCAAGGGTCCAGAGAAAAGTTTCAAATGAATTTTCCTATGTTTTTCATTTTAAAAGCTGTTCAAATGAATCCCGACAGAATTTTATGTTATTCATGCATGACTTTTTACTGAATTGTATACGTTTTGTTTAAGCTGCTCAGTTAGATGTTATATATTTTTTCGCATGAAATGGTTCAGTATTACAGATATAAATAGTATAACTGGCACTTAAATATGAATACCTAACTAAAATGCCTTTTAGTGAATTATAATAAATCATATCCTTTAATAATTTCACAGCTCTAATAATATAATATTAAATATTATTGGCTAAGAACAATAGGCTGTTCTTCTATTATTTTCTTTCTCTCTCTGTGGTCTCCTCATGTCTGAGGATCGTGGTCAGCATCAGGTTTGCATCTGGAGCGGTTGATTGGTGTCCAAGGTTCCTGTCCAGCGCGTCTCTTACGATCGTGTAGAATTTGGAGGAAGATTCTTTTACTCGATCGGTCCATCTTGCTGGTGAACGACCCCGCGATCAGCGCCTTCGGTGTTCCCAACCACGATCAGTTCTTCAGATTCTTTTCTATTACACTTCACCAAAAAATGTATTTTTGAATGGGACCGATGGCTTAAACCGTGAGATAACGTTAGTCAGCTTTATGGCTAACAATACTAAACTGTAAGTATAGTTGATTATTTTGTCATTTGTAGGTAGGTATATGAAGTTTCTTCTATGAGTTTAGTTAACGAGATAATCTTCAGAAAACCGAAACAAACAGAACTCAAACTATTGCGAGAGGAAGTGTGAAGCCACACTTCAAACTATGCGAACTCAACGTTATTTAGAAAGGAGATAACTTAGAGCATTTTGAATTGAGACGCTCAAACACTTACATGTACAAACATTTCCGGCATGCACAGAGCGAGGATGAAATTTCACTTCGAGCAAGAGCACAGCACGCATCACACCGACGTCAGAAGATTGGGAAAATAGCAAACACAAAAGACATTGCTACATTTCAATGGAGCTGTACCTATCATTTTGTTGGGGACTTATTACAGGTTTCATATTGCATAATCATAATCAGTATCATTTTCTACTACTCTCGCAACTCCTATAGAATAATAACAAAAACAATGAATAAATCGCTTCGATTTCTTACTATTTTCTGAATTCTTAATTAAGCTGTTTTTTTTTCGAATCGCAACTTGTACAAATATTTATTTTAAACCAATAATTTTAATAAAAAAACGGAGATATTTTTACATTTATTCATTATCTTGTACAACTTGCGGTTGATGGTGGGGCAGAATCTGGCATGGTCATTTATTTAAATTTAGAAATGAAAGTTTAAAAATTACTGTTCCATTCTAAGTACTCTAAGTAATATTCCTCTAAAATGCATATAGATACAATATACATAAGGTAAGTAATAAAATATCACACTCAATACACATACTAGGATTATGTATATTATGGTTCAATAAACATAATTAGGTAGGCACACAAAAACGAAAATTTACACCCAGATGTAAGACTACATTTTTGTTGCACAATAAAACGATAAGGACTCACATTATTTGATAAATTGGTAAGCAAATCCAAAGACTTGAATAGGATAGTGGTTCTGACAGGTCCACGGTTTGAGACGGGGATAGACGAAGCGGTCTCACTTTCATCTATGGGGCAGGCAGGAGCAGAGAAGACTAAAGGAGTAACAACCCAGCTGATACAGAGTATTAAAAACAACTCTCCGATTCCAACGTGCATCGGGATGAAGAGACACTCCAAGACGATAGCCAAAATAGCGAAAACAGGTAGGTGGTAAACAGAAGCCTTCGTCTGACCAAGGGACTGCCAAACAGTAATACTTAAGAACTATGTGGGGACTTAACTGATGTATACACGAAGATTGAGATAAGTATACAGAGAGCTTAAGGAGATCTTAGGGAGATAAGTATCAATAAGGTTGAGATTTTCTCAAAAACTACTGGACCAATTTTTTTTTACATTTACATTTTTTTACAATCAGTCAATTAAAAACTCTCCTGTACACCTTTCTTTGTATTCTACCGTACCTACATCATATTAGCTCACAATCAGGTTGCCATGGAAATCTCGGGAACAATATTGCAGAGCGGAAAATAGCACATACTCTTAACCTACATGATTCAAAATTTTAACACATGAAATGGGAACAGTGATATGACATGACATGATATCCAAATCCGACCTATAACACGAAAATGATGTTGAAGATGAAAAGATATCAAATACGGATAAGCCTACAAAGGCGTGTACTTAGCCTAAGTGTCAGTACTGACTCTGAAAGCTGTCTAGAGGCAGTTGCTTTGAAATCGAGATTAGTGGTAAATACACCTGGTATTTAGCGGATGGATAATGGAATTACGGAATTATTAAATGTCCACGGAAGCGAGCCCGGAATTTAATTACTGATTTCCCGGTTTATTTACAGGCAAGTAAGTAGGGATGACACGAGTGCAGAGAAATCTATTGGCATTGGAAATGACAATAAATTTTATGAACCCAAACATAAATAAAATAGAATGTAATTTTAACAAAAGCTTCAACTAGAAATAAAGGCATGATCATAATATTTATGATGTCTGTGGACAAAGCGAAGTTCGTATTCCAGAATCGCAGCAGAGAGATTTCGTCTTATGGGAAACAGGCCTCAGTGTATGAATTGTATGATGCTGTGGAGCCACTGTGACAGTCAAAAAGTACTATTATAAAAACTGTACAGTACACATTGCATGACCGTTCTATCTAAAACATATGGAAGGCAAACAGTCAGCCCGTAAACTGTGTACGTTATGGGTCCACAGTCTAAGTTTGACATAAGCAGATAATTACCGGTAGGACTAGAACCCGATATCTCTGGCATCAGCGCAGCCTAGCGCATTATCTAACTCCCCATGGTGTGATTGTATTACATCACTGATCCGGACATGACAGATTAATCGATTACAGCGTCACTAATAACATTTGAAGCATACATTTTGTCGTATCCTTGTTTGAAGTCGATGTAGGAATGAATGATAGAATTCTATGTTCAAGCAAGATCCTTCACTATTATTACGAGCTTTTTCAGGTATTTTTTTATATTGAAGGATTTATTTGTTTGTCAAAACTGTTTATTGTATAACTTACCCAATTACATATACAGAATACTAGGGAATATTTCTTTTCTCGTGTGGTTTAGTAACCAAACCTATTTGTCAAAGTTATTCAGGCCGCCCGTATGCCTTTGACGTGGCATAACGACTGCTGAAGGGAAATAGATGAAAACCCTAATCATAGCATGTAAGACTTCAGTCCTTTTACTAAACTTCGAAAGGAAATAAGAACCAATGGTGAAGATGCTGATCCATTTACCCATCAAAAGCATATTATTGTTAAAACAATAAATAAATCTTATTTCATAAGCCATGTAAAATTGTGATTGTGACAACCCTAAATTACCGTAACCTGAATAATCGTAAAAGCATTCGTGCATGTAATTCGCTGTCCAACTAATTAAAAATCCCTAATATTTGGACTTGATGATTTCGTTGAAAGGCTTTTTTTATTATTTATAACCAGATGTTTCATTCGTTTTTGATTGTTATATTATACGAGTATGATATTGGATGTTTATGTAGATGATGTCATTTCTATGTCTGAACACTAGTGCTGAACCTGTGCCGACTCCCGCCACTTATGCAACTACAGCTTTTGGTTTTCCAAAGGTTATCTAAGTCAACACGATCCCATCAATCAGTTAGTCTGGAGCTCAAACCAGCATCTCATTAGGTAGCTAAAAAGACAGAATTCTAATAAACCTTTCTCAAAAACCAATATCCCTAACAGTTTCCTTCCTGATAAACTCGTTCGGAATACAGTCACAAAAGGAAACATGCAGCATCATCCTCTCCATTGCTTTTTGCTCGATTTCCAGCCTCGTCACGACAGAATGAAAAGTTACGTTTCAAAATCTTTTTACCTTTTCATGTCCTAATGAAAACGACACCATGTCTAAAGTTGACAATTCTTTGATCTTTACAAATTAAATGCGAAGCGTATGAGCAATAAAAATAACAAAGTCTCTTTTCGAAACTCTGGGAACACGATTTATAATGCTGAGTGTAAAAAAATCCCTTTCATTTTGGCTTTCGACAAAACGCTTCTCTGCTGTTAGCCGCCTTTACCCTTTGAGCCAGTTTGGGGACACATTGACAGATATTTTTTTAAACCAACCTGAATGACCTCATTCACGTTGGTTTAAAAATAATGGAAACGATGATGGTGAGAGAAACAGCAATAATATGAATGGCCACTGTAAGTGCACAACGACCAGAAATAAAATTCTTCAGATTCTCTTTTGAAATGGAATTCACACAGAAACACTAATATGAGTAAGATTTTTCTAGATCAAATTTGCAAAAAAGACGAATATGTTACAAAGAGTTGGCGTGTATTCGTTGAAAATACACATTTCCCAGTAGTAATAAGGAATTACACAGTTATGACTACTATTTGAACCTGGAGACCCTTTTATTACAAATAAATAGACATTACTGCGTAAATAAGTGGGTGTAGTAACCCCGTTAACGACTTTTGGCTAATTCAATTACATGACTTCAAAAAGTATCAGTACAGTAGAAGTATTAACTATTATAATCTTGGCCTTAAGACCGACGAGTTAAATATACCTTTGGGCCGCTTTGATGTATTGTAGAATACCATAGAGGAACTAGATGCCAATGTACTCAATCGTAGATTGCGACTCCATCGGAATAGAAGCGGTCATAGAATGTCGCCCTTAGATAATCAATCCGTTTCTGTTTTACATGTCCGTGTGTCTTTCTAAGACTTACTTCGGACGTGCATTCAATTACTCGTACGTGGAGTGTCAAAGGCTTTCAGTGTCGTGTGTCGTTTAATCCTCGACACTAAACGGTTCAGTCATGTTAGCTTTCACATTTTTTATAATACAGTCTTTGCATACCTTTTCCTACTATCGTTAAAATTTAAAGCGGCTTTAGGTAATGGCATGGCAGCTTATAATTCTGCTTTTGTTACGTAAATTTCTAGTGATATTTTAGTAGCTTTTTTGGTTAAAATATCTAAGTCGTATTTGCATTTTGATTATCATAATATAAAAATTCCATATACTTACTTTTGGAATAACTTGCTATTTTCGTAGTTTAAACTACAAGAAATTGATGTTTTTTTTAAAAATTGTTGTTATGTTTTTAATTAAGTTTTTGCTTGCTGAATTTACAAAAAGGAAAAAAATTGGACATTATTGAATCACTAACAAACTACGTCCTTGATTGGCTCGGTTGCAGCTCTGGTTCCTCGTTCGGAGCAGCCGTCGAGAGCTTGAACATTGACATGATGTTGTTCAACGTTCGCTAAAAAGATGAAGGTGAAGAAGAAATCCTACACCGCAGTCATCTGATCTAATAAAATTTGCTCTTACATTATGTGCAAATTGGTGCTAATTAGAATTGCGTGTCGCCTATAAAACGAGCTTCACAAAATTGTCATCCAGATAATTAGACCCGCCATCAACCAAGAGTTGACCCTCAAAATTAATAACCAAAATTGCGCAGCACTTGTTGATTCAAACCGACTTATTTATAAGGAACCGCATGAAGGTACATAGAAATTCAAGGGGTGACTTGTAACAAGGGTCGAGAAAGGACAGCTGAGGGGACCACAAGGGCAATAACAGCTCACCCGGCTCTTGAGATGGGACTTTTAATATCGGACCGCAGTGACGTCAACACCCTCTTTAATACTGATGTAATTTGACAGGACACTTTGGCGTTATGATCTTGGCATGTGTCGTGATATGAATTCTGCTGAAAAAGCAAGGTGTCCGTCGACTTTTTATTGGTATAGGATATATTACGAAGTGATGCCGCTTTTGTGGCCGTATGATTTTTATAGGCGAGGTTAAAGGTTCGTGTCAAAGAAAATCAGGATCAAAGAAGCTTTGGGCATTGTAAGAAATTGCGTAATAAGTTAATTATGTTTGGAAATATCAATGAAGCAATCAACGTAACTATCATCAAATGTAAGTGAACATTTTTATTGTATTAGATAAACTATTCATTCATTTTTTATACCACAAAACTGAAATATTCGTAACAGCGTCGCAAAATAAACTAGTACATCCGTAACAGTTCTTCCACTTCGTTTGCGTCATTCCGGTCACGTCTGTCTCATACGAATTTGTTTCGTTCTTTCGCATATTTATTTTTTACACATAAAAGTTTATTATTTATACTGCGGAGGTCCTGAAAATAGAAGGCTGCTGGTGAATTATTACGGTCATCTTTAAGTAAGTTTCTTGTTTTTCCTTTCTTGTGACTTGAATTCTGTAATAATGTAACTTCCCGCTAAGTAGGTCTACTATAAATACTAGTAGCTATAGTCATAATTCTTATGTGTATACTTTTCTAGTGGGATGCCTTTGGAAATGGGAATAAGATCATGCTCCATCATGGGTAAATATCGTCTTCGTGTCTTCATCATATCTTGGACGACATCTGATTGTCTTTATTTATTACGTTATTCTACAGGTAAATATTGATACATTTACAATTTGTATAGATGCCGCATCTTCCAATTTGAACCCACATCTACTGTCTATGTTGCCTACGCTTAGATTACTAGTTTATGGTCATTCAACTACCCAAACCGCATACCCTCAGAATGCGATTACGTTGTCTTGTAATATTACTTGTCAAAGGTCTGCTCGACCCGCCTTTTCGTTGCTCTGATTTTGGCTAGGCCACAAAGCAAGCGAAATACCAGAATTATCAGCTTTGTGTAAATAGTCTTACATGTTCTTAGTGAATATAATGTTCGAATTCAAATGAACAAAAGTCGCCTTTCTAATTTTACCGACCTGAGTTTCATCATAGGTTATGTTTTGATTAATATTTTCTTTAATTGTTAATCGTCACTCAATATTGATTACAATTTTCTATTTCATAATTTTGTTAGCTTTAAATCAATCTGCCCCCTAAGCAACGCCGCATGTAATCCAGATCTATCCCTTGTTATACGTATTATAATTTCTTCTTTCAACCGCTCTTTTGCCATGTGTTATTCCATTGTAAGATTAATTATTAATTTACTTTGATCACCAACGACAAAGTCGCTCGCTTATGCTTAAGCATAAGTCGGTCCTATGTCCAAACCCTGACTCCTAATCCCCCATGCGCAGTATTTCTTGCGTTCCTGCCCTAAAATATGAGCACCGTCTCGCCGGGTGCGTTCCAAGAATTTGTTTAGGTTGAAAGCTTAACATTGTTTGCTGATGTGTTGTGTAGTTAAGTAACAATGTTGAAAGCTTCATCACTGACTAGAAAATTGCGGCGAACTTTGTTACGAGCAATTTCAGGCAGTCTTATCAAATCATTAAAAATAAATAAAATATGAGGTTAGAGTTACATAGTAAGGATGACAGAATAATAGGCCATAAATAATGAAAAGTAAATTCATTCCCTTTATAGAGAAACTTTGAAAGGCCAAATGGTGGTAAAAATTATCAAGTCAAAGAACTTGTGGAAACGAAAGTCATAACACGAGCATAAATATCACTAAAACGTTTACGATACCGACCACACTTTCCCCACGAAATACATTTTGTAGACCGAATACCTTACGGGGTGTAATGCGAAAACTTTCGCCATAGAACTGCCATAACGGGTACGAAGGAAAGCTATAGGTTATTAACCTGAAACTTTACTAATTTAATGTTAAACAACTATGCATGTCGTTGAGTTATGTATTGTGATGGTAGACCTCAAAACAGTCATTAAAACGAAGAAAGCGTCAATGGCTTCAATAAACATTAGAAGACAATTTGCAATATTAAAATATTTTTTAATATTATGCAGACTGGAACATTTTAACTTTGCTCTAACGAAAAGATAGACGTACCAAATCAGTACAAAAGTAGCAACCGCCTTCGTAGATGAAATCGCCTCAACACTATCAACAATATTGTCAGAAAGTTAACAATGATACGTTCTTGAAACTTGTAACAGGAAAACAAAGACTTAATCTTCAGTAGATATAAAAGTTTTAACAAGCCTGAGCCAACACACTGCAGAGCTCCCTAAGAGACCATGAAACGTTATAAGCTGAGAGCTCGTGCCTCCATGTGCAGTAGAAGCTATAGTGTCTCTGGTTTATTTCAGCTTAGCGTAGTATAATTCAGTCGAAAACGAGAAAAGTATACAGGGCTCATTAACTACTGGGCCGATTTTATTAATTCTTTTACAGTTACATAGTTTTAAATTTCATGTATCTATCAGTGAAAGAATTTTTGCAATAAGTCAATTAGTTTTTGAGAAAATCTCAACCATAATGACGCCTCCTGTATACTTTTCTCTATTTCTGTACATAATTTGGTATCAAAATCTACAACAGTTAAAACTTTTGTTGCCAAAAATATACAAATTTATAAGTTTTTGCGGAAACTTCTGTGGTTAACTTTTGTAATTACCTAAAACGTAACTTATAAGATGACCTATGGGCTACTTTCCAGGCTATGGAGGCAGTAAATACTGGTGCGAGAAGATTTGACAAAGCGAAAAAGGCCTTCATACGTTTAAAAACTTTTACAATAACTTTTAATTATAGTCGCTCAGAATATTTTATTTTCGATAAGTAGGTATGTGAAATTGCACCATTATGCTACCACTTCCTAACGCACTGCTTCTCTACCCAAAGGTTGTCTGGAAGAGATCGCTCTCAGCGATAAGACCGCCTATTGTATAATAGTTGTTTAAGCTTAGTATGTGTATTTGTTTTTGTGCAATAAAGAATATTTATCTTATCTTATCTTTAATTACCGATATTAACGAAAAGTTTACAACTGGTGTTACTATGACTTCTATACTAACTTGTCCATCTACTTCAAGTATGTTAGGTATGTTCTACTTTCATTGAACAACTTTTAAGAACCGTGAACAAACCTCAAGGCTGTACAATATTCACGATCCTATTGCACTCCAAATGCAGACGTTCACTGTAAATATTGCAAACTTCGCTATCCTATCCTACGGCGAGTCCATTACCATATAGAAGTGAAAATATTCTTGTTGCGAACTAAACACCGTGTGACGTCACTACGTGACTTGAAGCTGAAATACGTGGCCCACATTGAACATTCACTTTTAGCTGCTTAAGGGACTACGGATTATACGATGGATAGGCGATGGGAACTACAGAAAGATGGTATAGGATGATAGGTAGAACAGAAACTGTTTTCTATAAAATCGTATATTGTTCGAAGGAATATTACAGTGGCACCTGCAATTCCTCTGGAGTCTGGAGTTATATAATGCGATGGTCACCCTTATCATCAGATCAGATAGCCTCCCAAAGAGGGCCAAACAGTTTGTAGTGCGTTATTATAAAAAAGATAATTAAATGCCAATAATCCCAACAATCCATTTATCATTTAGATTTTCGTTTCCCATAGCGCATGCAAGAAAATATCAAAACATAAATGAAAATCAATCGCGTCATAAATGAATTTGAGCAAATGCACAATTACTGGATAGATGTCGCTACCGTCCCTAAGACGGAGAATATGGAGACAAAATTCACGACCTGGGTACGATATCACGGTGGCTCTGTTGGAATAGAGCGTGCCACGGAATGGCGAGGTCCCTGGTTCGATACCCGGTCGTGATGAAATTTTTTCTCCATTTATCATCAACAAGTCCTTTTTAAAAACAGAGTGCCACACATCCCTATATCCATTTTGCGATCCCACCTATATACAAATTTAAAAAAATCCGAAACCCAATTTGCTAAAATGACTTTCCTGTCTTGCCGAACGAGATCACTCCACAAATTTAAGACAACAAGGTAAATAGGAACGCCTTAAACAAGCAGGAAAGATGCACAATGTTAAGGAAAAGAAACGTATCACGTCGTTTCTTTTTACGAACGCAACACGGGATCGTAGAGCGTAATGTTGTGGATAATCGTGATAAACAAGCGGTAGGCGCGTGACGTCGAGTGGTTGGTAAGGGGTAGCATAAAGTAAGAGCTGAAGGTATAAGGATAGGCGCAAAAGGAACGCAGAGGCGCTCTTTTGATATACACGCATAGGTAATGATGACACGGAAATAAACTTAAGATAAGATAATTAATTATATGTGGCGATTCTAAGTTGAGCAGGGATAAGCGCAAAAGGAGCCCAGACGCTCTATCTGATACACATACGAGGAATGCAAGGAGGTTGCTTAAAGATGATTCGAAAAAAACGCCAAATTTCAGATCCTGCATGAATCCTCCAATAACTTCACCATACTGTCATTCGCGAACATTTTCTGATTAATTTAACGTGATATTAAATACAAAACTTTTTTTTTCCATCATGTTCTAATTTATTCACCGAGCATGGATAATGCATAATTCAAATTTTGAGTAAAAATAGGAGCGCATCATCATAAATCATGTTTCTAACCGAATGTTAGACATGGTTGTCGGAATAATACTACTATTGTCCGATAGATGGAATTGCGTAACATACCCTTTAAGTATGACGTATAAAGCGATGAAGATTTTCGGTGGGCGTGGCGTGGCCTGTGGTGGCTCAGTTGGTAAGAGCGTGTCACGGAATGACAAGGTCGCAGGTTCAAGTCCTGCCCACGGCAAGAATTTTTTCATCATGTTCTAAATACAAAACTGTCTGTAGACATTAAACTGAAAATTATTAAACAATTTTGCAACCCGCCATTTTCAAAAGCCTGGTTTGTTGGATATCTGGAAAATAATAGTAACCGATTTTTAAATGTATCACTCTGCAAATTTAGAGAGACATTTTACTAGAGTGTATATTTTCATTTCTATACAAAACTGTCCACTCTAGCACAAAATCGCAGTTAAAATAACAGAGATATTTTACATATTGCAATTCACCAACCAATTTGTACAACGCAATAAAGTTAAACGTCATAAAATCTGGTGCCAGACGCCATTTTGAATTATCGACATAAAAATGTTGTTTTTCCTTTCACTGGAAATATTGAAGATGAAATATTTCTGGGCGAACGAAAAATTGTTGGAGCCAGGGATCGGTCATAAAACTCTGGACGAACACATTTTTCATGCTATCTTGGACCCCATCTCAATAAACGTAAAACCTTAAGCCTTTCTGTTCCTTACATAGTTATGGATATTTTTAAACATAGTACCTACATATTTTAGAATGGCTAGTAAAAGTTATTCTGCAAAAAGTAACAACAGACATGCTTGCTTGCGTTGCTTGCCAGAGACTATTAGGCCCACTTGCAGTAAAAGATAACTCGAAACTTGGTGACATAACCCATGAAAACTCCATACATTTTTCTAATTTAAACGCGGAATAAGTGCCAACCTTGGCTCCTTGGTCCTAGAATTTCCATAATAATATGATTTTTAATTGATCCACTTTTACTCATGACATCTCTTTATGCAGGATTAGTTTCTAAGAATTCATTCTTAACAAACTTTCGAATGTGGCCACTTTTTAAAAACATAATTAATGAATTTTATTTATGAACTTGACGGTTTGTTATTTGCTAATGTCATGTTACAGAGTAATTCATATTCGATTGCAGTCTTCTTTCTTCATCCAGAGGTATCGCCGTAGCATCGTCAACCCTTTTTTTTTTTTTTTTTTTTTTTTTTTTTTTTTTTTTTTACTTGGGGAAATGCTTTTACGCATCCCACCGCGCCAATAAGGAGGGGCGCGCGGTGGGTATGTGGGACTCCCGTCATGTACGTACGGTCCTATACCCACTAAAACCCCAAGGTGTTCACCTCACCGCGTTTGGACGAGGTTGTGGGAACGCAACGCCAGATACCACAACCTCGTCGGTGGCCGCCCGCGTGGGCCCGTCTTCGGGTTTATACCCCTAAACCTCCGCTTAAGGCGTCTCGGAACACAGGACGAGACGCCTTACAGCTCGGGACCTCTAAGCGAGCGCCGGACCCCCCGACCCGACGCTCGCAAGTCCCCGTTAGGGCGGCAGGCGGCGGATATACGCCCGTCGCCTGCGGCCCGCTCGCCGTCGGCGGATCGGGAGCGAGAGGGGATCATTCTCGCGCTCCCGCTCCGCCGACTCTTTCGCCGTCATTATGGTGGCGCAGAAGTCCGCCACCATCTTCCATCCCTCCTCGCTGCCCATAGCTCGCACTATGGCGGGCAGCGAGAGGTCGTCTCCAGTGGCGGCCGCAATGGCTCGCCGCGGCTCGGCCCATGCGGGGCACACGGCGCGGGTGTGATGCGCCGTGTCCACGTCGGCACCGCAGTGGTGACACCGGGGGTCAGGCTCTCGACCCAGCACCTCGCACAGGTACCTCCCGAAGCAACCGTGCCCCGTCAGAACCTGCGCGAGGTGGTAGGTCATAGACCCGAACTTTCGTTCGACCCATGGGCGAAGCACAGGTCGAACGGCCTCCAAAAGTTCCCGGCTTACCACCGGGTCGACCATTCGCTCTGCCCAGTCGCGGAAAAGGTCATCGCGAGCCAACTCGCGCCAGCGTTTGACCTCCTCCGGGAGTGGGGGAGAGCCCTCCTCTCGCGCCTCCGCGCAACGCCGGTAGACCGCCTGCAGAACCCCGGCTTCTAGGTCCCACGGCGGGCTACCGGCCAACACGCACGCCGCATCTCGGGAGACGGTGCGGTACGCTCGAGCCGCTCTGAGCGCAATGGCCCGCTGCGGACGTCGCAGCAGGACCACTGTTCGGGCGCTCAGGCAGTCCGCCCATATTGGCGCTCCGTAGAGTGCCATAGAGCGAACTACACCATCATATAAGCGGCGGCACGCTCCACTCGGGCCCCCGATGTTGGGGAGTAACGTCCCGAGCATTCCGGCGAAGGCCACCAGCTTTGGTGACAGTCGCCGGAAATGCTCGTCGAACCTCCACCGCCCGTCCAGGACGACGCCCAGGTACCGCATCGCCTTACCGACAGCAATGGAGGTCCCCCCAACAACAATTTGCGCCCCAGCCGGAGGCGCGTTCCGAGGTCCGTGGAATGTCAGGGCCTCGGATTTGTGCAGCGCGACCTCCAGCCCTAGCGCAGAGATACGCCGCACCACGTGCGCGACTCCCGCCGTGGCGAGAATGGCCGCCTCCCTGTGAGTGCTGCCGCGAGCCGTCACGAGGGTGTCGTCTGCGTAACAAGTTACATCGACCCCCCGGAGATTGTCGCCGCGCAGCACCCAATCGTAACCGATGTTCCACAGGAGCGGACCTAGGACCGACCCCTGTGGAACACCGCACGCCATCGCCTTTCTCGCCCAGTCGCCACTGGTCGGGTACTCGATCGCCCGGTCGGCGAAATAGTCCGCCACCACGTCTCGCAGGTATTGCGGGACGCGATGGAAGACTAATGCCTCCTTGATTGTGGGCCAGGGAAGGGTGTTGAAGGCATTTTTGATGTCTAGTGACACCGTCATCAACACCCCCCGCTGGGCCACCTGCTCCTTTGCAATCGCCATCACCGCCGAGATGGCGTCGATGGTCGACCGCCCTCTGCGAAAGCCGAATTGGCGGTCGCAGAGGTTCGGCCCCACCTCCTCCAGGTGTTTGACGAGACGGGCAGCGACGATACGCTCAAACAGCTTGCTCGTCTCGTCAAGAAGCACAATCGGCCGGTAGGCCGAAGCTTGTTCCGCTGGACGACCCGCCTTGCGCAAGAGAACGAGACCACCGGTCTTGTATCGTGTCGGAAATCGTCCTCCCCGCAGACAGGCCGTGAAGTGGTGCAGTAACTGGGCCTCCAACTCCACGGAGGCCAGCGCCAAGACACGGCCTGGTACTCCGTCCAGACCGGGGGCGGTTTTTTTCGCACGAAGCTTTAACACCGCCACCCCAAGCTCCGCCTCCGACACGGGTGGAACTTCTTCTACCTCGGTGAGCCCCTCCGTCGAACCCATTCGCGGAGGAACCCACCTTTCCCCGCGTTGTGGAAAGAGGGTGTCCACTACCTCCTCCACAAAGCCTGGCTCGAGGCTTGTGGTTAGTGGGGGGGCCCAAGGTCGGAGCTTCTTGGTCACAGCCTTATATGGGCGCCCCCACGGATCCCTATTGAGCGTCTCGAGCCACTCTTCCCAGGCCTCTTTCTTTGCCACCTTGATGGAATCCTGGAGGGCAATGCACGCGGCTCTGTACGCCGCGTATAAGTCGGCCTCGAGACTCAGGTCTCGGACACTTCTCCTCCTGCTTCTGGTATACCGGCGACGCGCCGCTACACAGGTCTTCCTCAATTCGCGGATCTCTGGGCGCCACCAGTATACCTTACGCCTCGGGGGGACCGGCCTTGCTCTAGGCATGGCCGCATCACAGACACGAGCCAGGGCCGCGCCGAGCCGGTCCGCCACTGCGTCCACCTCCTCGTCCTGATGTCCGAAACCAGAGTCCATCGACCAGGCTTCCACCAAGGCGGCTTCCTTGGCGACTTCGCGGTCAAGCCTCGCCAGAACCCAACGAGTCCTCTCTGCAGCCGGGGATCGGTTGCCTCCCCCCGCTGGGATCACGATGGAGGTGGAGACATCAAACCGTATGTACAGATGGTCCGATAATGTCTCCACCCCCACCTCGACCCTCCAGTCATTCACACGACGAGCTAGAGCGGCGCCTGCAAACGCTACGTCTACGATTGAGCCGCCCTGTCGTCGTACGCATGTGTTTTCCGATCCCCGGTTGAGAACGGACAACCCCATGGACATCGCCCATTCCTCCAGTACTACTCCACGCGCATTTGTCGCCGGAGATCCCCACGCCACAGACTTGGCGTTGAAATCTCCGACCACAAGCACGGGAGCCGGGTGCATCCTCGCCATCAAGGTGCCCACATCGGCGAGCGTTTGCTCCAGGTCGGCGATGGGCCTGTTTGGCGACGAGTAAACCCCTACTACTGCAACGCCGCCGACGGCGGCCGCCACGCACCCTCGACCCGAAGCCACTTTATCGAACGGCAGTGAGCCAGTGGCCGCCTGGGTGGCGATAATAGCCACAGACTCATCCCGATCCCCCACCCAGTTGTCCCGAGGGGGAACACAATAGGGCTCGGAGACCACGGCTACAGAAATCGACCACTCTGCCATAGTCTGAAGCAAAAGATCCTGAGCTCTGGCAGAGTGGTTGATGTTCGCCTGTAGTAGACGGAGCGCCATTTATTGGGCGGTGTCCATGGGGTCCTCCGCGTGGGGTTCGACGTCAATCCCCCGGGACTGCAGCGAGAGGGCCCTAGGGCCATCGTTGCCTTCCATCCGCTTTCGTCCTCTGGCGCCTCTACGGCGCCCATTCCTTCGAGGAGCCGATCCGGCGGAACAGGTTTTTGCCCCCATGGAGTGTTCCGCCGGTTTCTTTGCTGCCGCACATATAACGCAGTGCGGCGTGGCAGAACACTCCCTAGCCTTGTGGCCGGGCTGCCCACAGCGATAGCACAACCCACTGCGGTCAGCCTCGGCTGAGCACTTTGCTCCTAGGTGGCCCAGTTCGAGGCACCTGTAACACCTAGTGGGTCTCGGCTCAAGTATCTTGACTTGGGCCGAAACCCAACCTACCAGGACACGGCCGCTCTGCACCACCTTTTTGGCAGCCACAACTGGGCACCGCAGCCACAACGTTCCCAGACCGGAAGGACCCCGTATGACTTGGCCAGCCTTTATGTCCGAGGAGTCACAGCCCCCGGCTTTCGCGACAGCCGCGGTCACCTCTTGCACAGACGTCGAGTCATCCAAGCCCGTGACACGCATCTCTGCGCACTTCACGGGCCGGGTCACTCGGACGACTTCTGCGCCTAAGACTTCCCTCAGCTTTTCAGCGAGGGAGTCAGCCAACGCGGCGCTCGTAGCGCCAGGAACCTCCAGGACCCGGGCGCCCGTGGCTGCCGTCCTAAACCGCACACCGCCTTCGATACCCAGTTCGGGCAGTTTAATGCGATCCTTCGCCTGGGCGAGGACCGCATTATACGTAACCCCCTTCTCCCGCGCCTCCTGTGTCAGCGTTAGCAACACTGCTGCGGAGCGCGGGGCACGAAGTTTCACCGGCCTTTGCTTTGGGGGTGACTGTCTGAGCGCGCCCGGTGCCTTTTTACTCGAGCCGCGGCCAACAACCACGTTCCAACCCTCGTCCATAGACGCGGGTGGCGGCGGAAGTGGGCGCGACAGTGTTGAAGCAGCGGGTTTCGCAGCGGCGGATACCTTGCCCTTCTTTGCCCTCTTCCCTTTGCTACGCTGGGGCTCGGTAGGGGCAGGGGCACTAGCCTTGCCGGATGTGCTTGCGTGGGCCATGGTGGATGAGCCCGGGGCCTTCTTCGATCGCGCCTTCTCTATGGGGGGTTCGGCGGCGATTTGCTTTGCACGTCTGTCTGCAGCCAATGGGGGGCGCAAGCGACGCTCCGGGAGGAGCCGATCCTCGATGGCCGCCAAGCGCGCGTTGATCATGAAGCCATTTTGCTCTATGATGTTACGAGCAAATGCATCCATGTCGAACGGGGCGGCCGTGGGCAGGCGTTGCTCCTCCGAGTTACTCACTGGCAGCGACTGTCGCTGCAGTTCCGATCTGAGCTCAGCTAACTCCTTGCGAAGCTCGCTGAGCTCATTTTGCAAGCGCAGGTTATCCGCCTGCAGTCTCCTCGTTTCATCTGAGACTGTGCGGCCATGCAGAGCCTCCGTCGCCTCTCTCACGGCCTTCGCCGATTCTTTTAGGTCGCGCTGAAGCGTGCTCTTCAGGTTTCTCGACTTTGCGGCGACTCCCGAAATGACGTCAGCGTGACTGAGGAGCTCAGCCCTCAGCAAGTGCGCCGACTTTTCATTTTGAGTGCCGCCTGCCGGCGATGCCTCAGAGAGACGGTCGGTCCTGAGGTTTCGGGCTCGCCGACTCAATTCGGCCACCTCTTCCTCGCCTTCGAGCTCTAGCTCCTCGCGCCTGAGCTTCATGTACTCGGCCCTTCCGGCTGCGGGTGGCCGACCACGTTTTTTCGCGGGGCCTTTGGGCTGCTTTGTCCGGGGCGGGATAAAACTTTCATCCGACCCAGTTCCAGAGCTCTCGCCCTTGTTCGCGCCCGAACTCTTCTGCGGTCTCAGCCGCTTGCGCCTAAACTGGCGCCCTCCATCCATATCGCTAGGCATATCGGCGTCCATATACAAGCCTTGGCTACCAGTACTGGAAACGGTCAGCAAGGAGGAAGTGTCAGACTCCTCGCCAACCGTGCCAGTCGCCGGTGCCGTTCGTTCAGTTGTTCGCGGGACCGGGGGGATCGGTCCGGTCTCCGCGGAGCGGGTTGTGCCCTCCCCAGAATACGAGGGGCAGCCTCCCGAAGGAGGGTCGGATTCTCCCTTTCGGGTACCGACCTGGGGTAATTTATTTTTCAATTCCGCCATAACTGTCCGTTTAACGTCTAGAGCTTGACGACTCTGTTTAATGTCCAGAGTTCGACGGTGGTGCAGTAGCGACTGAAATCCGTTCAGTCATTCATCCCATCACGCTGCACCGGCCGCTTAGGATTCGGGGCATTTTTCCAGAGGTTGCCTTCCTCCCCACCGCAGTGGTAACGACCTCCACTCCCAACGCCTGCGGGTTGGGTTGCGGGTTTGCACTGTCTCAGTCCTGGTAGGACCCAGTGGTCCCCTAGGGCCACATCTCCTTCCCCCCTGGTTCCATCCGCACTGCCCTCTGCTAATCAGAGGGACACACGGAGGAACCCCCCAATAGTGTTTGGTCCGCGGGAGCAAGCTCCTACCCGCCGCGAGGCGGGCATTCCCCTATCCGCCACCTGGGGACGCGCCACGTCGAAGTTCACCTCTCCGCCCACTCGGACACCCGAGCAGGTCCGTGGAGCATCGTCAACCCTGGACGAAGGATCTTAGCGTCTTCTTTTCTTCCTCCAGATGAGTCGCTGTTAGGAGATTCTAAAGTTATCCTCTTTATGCCCAGCTAAAACTTGCAAGCAGGTTCTAATAATTCTTTGTTATTCGGGTGTCATAAACTTTCGAAGTTGGTTCATAATGTAACACCTACATTAAGGGGCTACCAGCTGTCAAACTCAAGCGAGAGACAGAAGATGTCCCGCAGAGGCGGAGTGAAGAGCACGGCACAGTTTCTTTTAAATCAAGCTCTCGTATTTAGAATACCCTACATTTTGATATATGATTTGTATGAATAACACATAATTTTCATTTTAAAAGACTGGAAAGGGTATGTTTGTGATTTTTTTTCTATCGAGCGTAGTTTGTCCAATCGTGCACCGGTATTCACCAGTCCCTAAATAGACACCCCAAGATTGCTATACATTTTTTTCAGACGTTTAATTTTAGTAGTTTGTGCCGTAGCCTTCATAGAAAAACTGAAAATTCGCGCATACGAATCATTAATAAAAGCGACGAGCTTTTCGGTTTACGTAAGGCCTTGCGTAGTTCCTGATGAGCCCTCCCAGTATATGACTATTTCTTTGACCAACAGCTTCAGCCCTCATAGAGATGTCTGCGGCGGAAATTTGATTCCCACCCTCGGTGTCAAGGATTCTTTGGCGATTTGATTTATCGAGAGATAGTACCAAGTCCGGGGTAATAAACCCGTCCTAGTTTTCTCAAACATTTTGTAGATGGATATTGCTAGTCTGATTTGCGTTTTTATATGAAGTCAAAGTCAAATTTCTTTATTGCAAGTAAGCACGTTGTGTACATTTTTGCACGTCAACATATTGTTGAATTTACATTTTGCAGGGAAAAGATGCAAACGCTGAGGAGAAAAAGTGGCAAAAAACTCTAAGCAGCACATTTTTTAAAAGAATTTCACAAATTTACTTAATAAGTAGGTATTACACAACTATTACTATTGTTAGTAATC
Source organism: Tachystola acroxantha (assembly GCA_963506565.1). NCBI lineage: Eukaryota > Metazoa > Arthropoda > Insecta > Lepidoptera > Oecophoridae > Tachystola > Tachystola acroxantha. Next base: position 3,065,757 of record OY735874.1, read on the forward strand.
TACACTTTATCCCTCACGCGTAACCGGCGACACACACCATGCGTTTTCATCGTTTAAATAGTCATCTATCCAGTAAATAATGAGAAAAACGAAGGCAGATAATCAGAGGAATCACCTTATCCTAAGTGGTCATTGTCACATCTATAACAACCGACATTGTTGGGTCGCTCGAGTTCTATTCACATACTTGAAAATAAAGGTTATTATTTAAAGGTTCTTATGTCTTTTTAAACTTACACGATTTTTATACATATTAATTAGATTTTCAGTCTACTCGTGACCATGATGGCTTTAATGCTGTCGAAATATCGAGACATTAATAATAAATGTTTAACACGGTAATTCCCGTTTTATCTAACTAATAACGTTATTATCATTAGTTAGCCCAATAATAAGATCCATTTTACGAAAATGGTATTTATTCTGGTTGGTTAGAGCAGTTCATGATTAATCTGAGCAATGCTTACCAGTTGGTCAAAGCACCTTAAGATTAATAATATTCCAAACGACAGTCGACTGTTTACGGAATCATATAAGGTAAGTGATGACTCTATACAGGATGGCCTTGAATTCGTTCGACAAAATTAAGTGGATGGTTAGGCTCGTTACTTGCAATAATTCTGCATAGCGTTTAAATAAATTAAACAATTTGGGGGAAAATATACAAAATATTTACAAAAAATCAACTATCAAAAAAAATTATGTGCTTAATTACTGTGCTTTGGAGTATATATATTTTATAGTATTTTTTTATTTTTTGCAAAGATTTCATTCACTGGAATTTTACCTAATGACCATTTTTAAGGTTATTAAGTGACTTCTGACGTACTTAGTTATTTTTTTTGCACATTTGATTTACTAAAAAACCTTACCAATTTAATATACTTATATCATGAGTACAACCCCCAGTTTCAATTTGTCGAATGAATTCAAGGACACCTATATAAAAGGTAAGTTGAACACACAAACGTGCGAAGTGTATAGTGTGAAAGAAACGTGGCGCGACACTTTTTGGTACTAGATTTAGCTTAAAGTAGAAAATAAAACGGAAACCAGAATTGCTACTAACAATGGTGATATGAGTTTCAAACTAGATTTAATAATATACTTATAGTTTTAGTTTTAGGTTATAGATTATTATAGTTTGTTTAATATCCATAAAATAAATAAAAATTTACAAAGTAAAAAAAAAAAAAAAAATAATATACTTAATTGTTTATTCAGGTAAGTACCCATAATACAAAACTAATATCTACACGTATACAAATAATAATAATATTAGACTATAAATGCACAATTTTTTTTTAATGATATGTAGAAGGTATACCTACTACTTACGGTTTGGATTACGCTGCACGGACAACCAATACCTGAGTATTGGGCTGTTCAGGCACTCGCACATCGTACGGAGAATCCCATTGTAGATTTAGACCGACACAAGTTATTCGAGTAAGATTAGATTATAGATAGAACAACTCCTTTAACGACCGATTTATGGAATATTCCCCATAATCCACCACCTTACTATGTAAAGAACACGAACCATACAGTGATCTATCATTTTTATGAGTCCCCCATAAAAGCCCTAAGCCCGCAAGCCGAGTGTATGTAACAGCCTATATAAAACCATTCTACCGAGAAATTCACTAAAGTTTACGTTGTAATATCCACTATATTTGGTAATGTATTGCTGGTACGGGCATACGAAATATCGTGAGCAGTGCACAAGGCAGAATGTTTGATGGGTTACGCTTGAATTTATTTTCGACTTTTTTTGGCATAGCAGGTGTGGGATAAATCATATGCAAAACCGCGCCCTCTTGCTGTGTTATAGGACTGGGAAATCGCCAGAGTCGGAGGCTATATTCTAGCTAGGTAGCGTCATCAAAGTTTAAAAAAATATGAGTATCCTCAAATAAGTAGACCACTTATGCTGTTGAAAGTTTATTGCTAATTTTTCTCTTCAAAGTAGGCACTTTTTATTGCAAAGTGGTGTATTTTTTTTAAAATGTTGTTGTGCTTAAAATATTTTTAGGTTCAATAGTTCAAATATTTTGCAAGAGATAGCAAAATTTAAGAAAAATGTAAAAAAGTCAAAATCAAATTTCTTTATTGCAAGTAAGCACGTTGTGTACATTTTTGCACGTCAACATATTTTTTTGAATTTACATTGTGTAAATGTAAATTCAAAAAATATGTTTGCAAGGAAAAGGTGCTAACGCTGATGAGAAAAAGTGGCAAGAAAAACTCCGTCTTTGTCGATAAAAGATTGGTTTTTATTTTTTCATTTATTCCGTAAATGATCTATAGCTGATCATCTTAAGTATAATGTCCATTATATTAAGAATTATTATTTATCATGACAGACTTAATTGCTGCAGTAGTTTTCTAAGATACAATATTTTTTAAGATTCTCGCGTCTCCTATCTAGGACATACCCCTTAAATGGGACAACCCGAATGGACAAACAGTAATTTACACGGTAATAAAGCCAAAGGATTTAATACCCCACCCATTGTACCAAAACCGCAGGGACTTATTATAATAGTTATAATTACAAAAAGTGCATCTACCACAGAGGAGATATGTTTAGCACAAACTTAGTTCGATGATGAAGAAGTTACACTTCAAACTTCAAGTAACCACATTAATAGTAAACTTAAAGCCAATTCTACAGAAAAGTTTGAGACTGAAATGAACTGCCCCTTACCCAAAATAAAATGATATACTCATAAAAAACATAATGGAGGCATACGAATTTAAAAAACCATACAATATTGTAAATAATAATAGTTGTAACAATCATTATGTATATTTACCTATATACTATTTACTCTCACAATGGTTAAAGCAGTGTAGGTTGTTAACTACTAGTGCAATAATATGCAGCCATCCTTAAAAGAGTTCTATTCAAATCTGTAGACTTCAAAATCCACAAATTATGTGACCCAGTAAACTTTTATAAAGCTTAAATCTAGGTAAATTTCGTACAATACATCATAAATAAATCTGAAGTCTCTTACAACTCGTTTCTTAGAATATTTCTATTGAGCTCAGACTAAGGCTTCCTTTACAGTTTTCCTGGAACTCAAGTCAACAAGGAAAAATCACTGGTACAGATTCGTATAAAAACTCGGTAAGAAAAATAATGAGAAAAATGTCGAATATTTCGAAGAAAGAAGCCTAAAACAATACCAATTATATACTTAAGGTAAAAAGGTATTTCAAAGTAGGACTGGATCCGACCCGATTATTAAAACTTGAGTACGAACCCTCAAAAGAAATTGCTTTTAAACAGTAATTTGGGGTCCTCCCCTCAAGTATAAAATGCACATAAATTTCTTTGTCGCGAGTTTTGTGAGTCATTCGGAAGGCCATAATAGTAAATGGAATCATCTGAGAATTGATTCGCGTTGTGTGGGGGCAATGTCGTGGGAATTATGTTATCTCTGAACAATGTGGCTGCTAAGATGGCGCTAAAATGTCTGAAACAAAATATTCACATAATGTTTGTCAGTAAACTGAAACCCAAATCAAGTCACTTATTTTGTAAACAAAAACTACCCTACTAAAATTTTAAGCTGTTCTGTGATTTTTGCATAGGTATTTTCAGATTATTAGATCGGATTACTTTATTTTCACAATGATGAACAAGTTCAATCAATCAGTTCCTTCACTGTTACATCACAACAGGTAATTAGACGATCATATTTATTTACAAAATAAGGCACTTGATTTGGGATTTGGTATAGACCTAGGAAGGGATAACGAAGCGTTAAAGAAAAATGTATGGAAATGACATTTTTGTTATTTCCTAAGTGTCATTTTTCTTTAGATTCTACTAGGAACTTGGCTAGCAGGGCTTGGCTCAAACATCTGTCGTTACTAGGTGTTCTACAGTACCGCGGCAATACGCCGACTGCCACTAGGCTAGAGATCTATGGTATTTCTGAAAGAACCGGCAGAAGGAAGCCAATAATGGTATCAGTCATCAAGAGCCGACCACTGTAAAAATATTTGTGAAATGTAACGAAAATATTAATCATTAGTAGCGATTATCCGGGACCATCATGATTAACGGTTTTCACATCATCTTTATCTTCATCATCTATTTTGATTAGCATCCTGCTAATGCGTGACCAATGATCAATTTGTGATGGAAGATGATCAATGGAGTAGCCGAAAATCTTAGGAGTTACAAAAAGAGGAAACTTACAATTTTTAGCAATAACTTACTTATTTACTGCGCTGGCTCAGTGACCCAAAGTGGATCTTGGCCTCAGACGCCAAAGAGCGCCACTGCAACCTGTCTTGCGCTGTCTGGCGCTAGTCGGACGCCTTCAGCTCTCGCAGGGACCTGCTGGAAGGACTTCCACAGCCCGTAGCCCCAGCGGTATCTAGAACGTCCGACTGGTCGTCGTACGCTAGGCTTTTCGACATGCTCGCTTCGCTGCGCGCTCCTCTCCCATCCTCTCCACGTGACCAAGCCAGCGAAGTCGGGATTTAGCAATAAAGAAATTACGAATTTAGTTGCAGCATTTTAGCGGCATGCTATATTTAAAAGTAATAATACACTTTCGAAGTTGGCCAATAATGTTCGCTAGTAATCTCTCATAAAGTGATTCTTTCATAAGTAATATTCGGAACACAATTGGATTATGGCTTTCGGAAACTTTTTGGCTTCCGAGGCCGAGCCCTGTTCGACTTTAGCGGCTTTATGGCTTATGTAATCAAAATTTGGCAGCTTATGGCAACAAAATGAAAAGTTAGACAATAAAAAATTATTTCATCATTGTTTTGTTATGGTTTCAGCTCAGATGTCTGGGCAGTCGCTGAGATATGGAAATTAGTGAAGAAAAAATATTTATTCATACTTATTCAATTTACAACAGGTACATTAAGTAGGTACCTACTAAAATAGCAAGAAAAAGTTTTTTTTTAAAGTCAGTGATTTTCACACAAAAAATAGCATTTTGTGCAAGAAAATTGCTGACTGGTATTAAAAACCAAGAAATAATCGCCTCTTCTAGATTCATAATACATACAACTTGAAAGCAAGCGCTAAAGCATGTAAAACATGCAAATAAAAGAGGATTTTTGTTGCCGTTACTTTGCCCATTGTCATTATTTTATATAAGATCCAACATCCCTGCTGTCTCAACTTTTGCCGACAAAATGTAAAATAAGCGTAAACGCGACTTAAATTTCGCCAAACTGCCACATATAACGCTCAGAGCTCGTAAACAAAAGATAAAACAGTCGTACTTTGGGGCATACTTCAAGCAGTCAACAGAATTCCCGTTTCGCTCGTACCCCATGCATTTCATAAGGCACAATGCGTCATTTTTCATAGCAAGGCTTATGTCAGTTAAAATTTCACAATAAAAATGTGAAATTTGGGCTGAAAAATACGTTAAAATAAATAAACACACTTCATCATCATCATCATCATCATCAGTCTATTTATATTGCCCCACTGCTCGGGCACAGACCTTCCCTTACATCGAGGGAGCTCGGGCCATAATCCACCACGCGGGCCCAGTGCGGGTTGGCGGATTTCACATGCCTTAGATCTCGAGAGCTCGGTGGCTCAGTGGTTGGGTCAATGGACTTGCAATATGGAGGTCCCAGGTTCGATTCCCAGCTAGGGCAGCCATGTACCAATGAGTTATCCTCGGTTTTTTCGACGGAAAAACTTACGTACATTTACCGAGTGCTCTCAAAACGGTGAAGGAAAAACATCGTGATGAAACCTGCATGTCGTAGAAGAAGAAAAAAAATCTAAACACACTTCACGTTACATCAATGCATTTTTTGTTGTAGGTACATGTTATTTCTTATATTGATGATAATCTATTACGGGCAAATAATAAACTAGGTAATTTTAACGACTGCTATGGGTTTAATTAAATACAAAACTACAGGAACGTAGGTTAGTTCGGAAATGAATAAGAAGAAATGAAATCCCTGAAGACTGCTCTAATTCTTGTTCTGAAATTATGATTCATCTAGAAAAGTTTAGACAGTAAGAACATTAATGTGAGGCATCATACAAATGACCCAGCCCTATAGAGTCTAGAAGAATTAATTCAGAATTACATAATGTCGGGAACACTAGAAAGGCAGAGTTTACAAATCGTTAAAAAATTTAAACACTTGTACAACTTTCATTGTGAATTGTACTTTGAAACTATGACTATTTTAAAAGCTTTTCGCTAATCTAAGTTTTCGCCTTTTTCGAAGAAACCTGATATTTTCCCAGTTATAAAAGTAACCTGTATGTATGTAGACGTCATGTGTCATGTGCTGTATTTGTTTGGTATTGATTTGTTTTGTTAGGAATTAAGAATAACCTACTAACAAACATCCAAACCATCGAAACTTTATTTTTTTAAAGATGTGCTTGTGAAAGCTTTTTGCCACTTTTGCTCCTTAGTGCTGGCACCTTTTTCTTGCAAAGAGGTGTAAATGTGTGTTACAAAAAAAATGACGTGCAAAAATGTACTCAACGTGCTTAATTGCTATAAATAATTGATTTCATTTGATTCGCATTTACAATTATAAAGAGATTCAAATTTTAAACATTTGTATCGAAACCATTTAGCTTCTTCAAGATTAGCCTCGAAATCGAACTCTCTGCATGTAAGACTTCCAAACTGGGTCACCAAAGTCTACCTTGTACTTCACAATGTAATATCCTCCGTACACAGGTGAATTGCTGATAAAGTCTTAGCTATTCTTAGAATATTATCCGCAACATTTTCCTTCCTATAATGTTGAATTTATGCAAAACTGAGCACTAAAACTATAGCTCAGGTTCCGTGGCTGTGGAACGCCTAACTTACAGTAGTGCATATTCACGATATTCACCCAGGTAGTTTATTATGTTTGCTTATCCGGGTGGCGGCAGCGGCGCGGCGGTGAGCTACGAACGAGTATCTTGCTGATGCGCTGGTCCCAGATCTTGAATTGAAATATGAAGTTTGATTTGTCATGACATTGTGCAAACGGCAGGAGGAAAATAGATGCAGAAGGCACAAAATAGACATGGCTATAGCGAAATTTGGAGGGGTCCCCATTAGGGGTCCTTATCTCAAGAAAATGACAAAGTAATTATATTAATAATCTTAGATGAGAATATGTTAAGAATATTGTAAAATGGTTCGATTTAAGGTAAGGTTTGCGTCCGGGCAGTGGGGACAAACAAATTGACTGATGATGACAACAATGACGAGATCATTAAAAAAGATAGTTGTCCAAACCGAAATGACGAAATTTATGATTTTAATTCAGAAAAAAGGGATTGTAGTGATATAGAAGTAAACACTATTTTTATTGTAATTGTTACAGGGAAGGATCAAAGTACGAGGGGACATTGAACCTTCGAAGTGAAGGAACTTAACCGGCTTTCTGAGAACGTTGTCATTGTTAAATACCTGTTAAAAGTTATGCCACGGAGAGTTCCAAACGCCCGAGGAGTATTGTCTTCGAGAGATAAAATACAGGGTTTCTAGGAAATAATTTGTAAGTGTATTTGCTAATTTTTATTCCCATCTTACTCAATTATTTGTTACATTCCATAAGTTATAATACAGATATTCATATAATTAACATTAAAAATGTTACAATGATCTTTATGGACCTTGTCTAGGCACAGCAATACAAGAGAGAAGACGACGCTTTTTGATTAAATAAGATGTGTATAACCTAGTAATTGTTTGATGTAGAGACCATGGCGCCATAGGCATTGACTCGTCGGGTGACCAAAGGGCTGGCGCTTACCTCGGCCAGCGTATATCGCTGGCTATACAACGAGGTAACGTCGCCAGCCTTTTGGGCACTTCCGCAGGGCAGCGATTTGGCCCCAATTTTTTATTTATTTATTTGTTTTTTATTATTATTTTGTACATAGTTTTAACTTTAATTACTTGATTGTTATAGTTTGTTTGGAAATAAAAGGTATATTACAATAAAAACAACTATGTACCTAGTAATTAGGTATGTACTATTATTCTATTTTCTCATTCAGAAATTCCTCCCCTGTGTTAGTAGCATTTGGCATGTAGGTGTTGTTTCAGCAGTCGTATGAATGTATTTTCATTTGTTACATTTTTTATTTCGTCAGGGAGACGATTACTTATATATTTTTATTGACATGTTCAATGTACCTGATAAATGGAGTTTCAGTCGAGAGATTGTAAACTGGTACTAGTTTTGTTTTGCGATCTTATTAATAGAAGCAGTATTTATATTTTTAGTAGTAGTAGTATCATAGTTTTAAATTTGAATATCGTTTATGTGTGTATCTTGTATATGCATGTTTAAAATTTTGAAAATGTTATGTAAGTAATTAGTTTAGTCAGCTTGGTTCGTATTTTCTATGTAAGCAGCAATCAGTCTTAGTGAGAATGGAAAGGCTAAACATTTTAGTTGTTAAGTTAATTATAGTTATAAAAAAATTGTGTCAATTGTCTGTTGTTTCTCCAATAAGAATGTCCGAAAACACCATAAAATGTTAGAAATATTAATTGAAAATAATACAGTCTCCGATTAAATGTACGACAATAATTGTCAGGCCTCAAATTGGAAAAAAACTAATCCAGGTAAGTAACATTCATTACGCTAGTAATCACATTAACCTAGTAATTGTTTGAAGTAGAAAATAAAAGGTAGGTACAACCGCATTCATCGGTCTCGCGTTCTCAAATAGATTACTGAAGCAATTTAGAGATTGTGCTCCTATGCGTACAGCTGAAGTCACATCAAGTATACTTCGGCCTGTCTTATTATCTGGGTAATAGAAGTTGAAACTCTAATATGTCCATTAGTGTGCAAATGACATTGCCAGATTCTGCCCCACCATCAACCGCAAGTTGTACAAAATAACGAATAAATGTAAAAATATCTCCGTTTTTAATTAAAATTTTTGGTTTAAAATAAAGTTTTGTACAGGTTGCGATTCAAAAAAAACAGCTTAATTAAGAATTCAGAAAATAGTAAGAAATCGAAGCGATTTATTCATTGTTTTTGTTATTCTTCTATAGGAGTTGCGAGAGTAGTAGAAAATGATACTGATTATGATTATGCAATATGAAAGCTGTAATAAGTCCCCAACAAAATGATAGGTACAGCTAAAAAGGTCACGTTGTTTTGTAGGTGGGGCAAAGCTCCATTGAAATGTGGCAATGTCTAACAAAAGTATACAGAGGATTCTATTAAGGTTGAAATTTTCTCAAGAGCAACCTAGATCAAATTAAAATGTTAAAAAAGGTACTAACCTTGGATAGGACTTGAACCTGCGACGTTGTCAGGAAAATTCTTTCAATAGGTAAGGTCGATAGTTTGTACAGCCGAATACGATATGAGAATTTTAAAAGTTGGCGTATTACTTTTTGGAAAAATCTAAATCTTAAAAACTCTATGCAGATAAAGTGTTTGGTTCTTATTATCTGCGTCATAAATGTTGAAATCGTACTGCAATGGTAACACATTGATCTGCTGTTGTCCGTACATAAGAAGACGTTGAAGATAACGGTAGGTGCAAAATTATTATTGAAATAGGTTCCTACTTCGTAATAATGTAGGGCTAGCACTCATAAGAAAGTGCTCACCTAAACAATTTCCAAGTGGAATATGGTGTAACTGCATCGTGCTTTGCATCCCGATTTGCTGTAACTGCATTCGAGAAATTTTATTTCCAATCTGTTCATGATATACGAGGTAGGAATCGATTCTCATAATGTACGTGATGGAGATTTGATATTGAATGTAGCCACTGGAAGGAATGCAAAAAAGGCTTTGATGGTCGTTAGAATTCGTATTACGATAGAATATCTTGTTGAAGATGTAGGTAACTAATGGTATGATAATTTACTGGATGCAAAGAGTTGAGAATGGAATTTGACGCGGAGCATTGGGAGAGACCTAAATTCAACAGTGGGCTGATACGCGTTGATGATGATAATGCCATCCATGCCTAGGCTTGCTAGATTTTGGTGTATGAAGTATCGTTAGATTCGTCTTGATTACGGGAGTATAAAAAATAATCAAAAGGGGATAGTTTTTTGCAGTCGTTTTTTGTTGGTTTTTTGTAATTAAGTTCTGCTTGTGTTTAAACTTATTGCGTTGTAGGTTTAAAATACATTTAAGAGCCTTCAAAGGGCCAACTAGCGCCGCCAATCTTAAAAAAAAAATATCTTCCAATATAATCAATTTTATTAAAAAAGCTATTTACAAAATGTTTATTACGATAAATACTATTTTTCAATATACAATACATGGCATAATTGCGACAAGCTAAGTTGTAATGTGCCAAAAACGGCCGTTTTTCGAAATTATGCGAACTACAACTTACCGACAATAAATCACGTAATAAACATTTCGTAAATAGCTTTTTTAATAAAATTGATTATATTGGTAGATATTATTTTTTTAAGATTGGCGGCGCTAGTTGGCTCTATGAAGGCCCTTAAGCCACGTATCCATTAGGCTACAATTGACGTGCAACATGTGACGCTCAATATGTTTGCCAACGTTGCACAAACGCGCGACGTTGAAAGCTTGTGCTCAACATGACCAATGGTACCGTCAACATGTACAACATGTCGAGCGTCAAATGTTGCCTAGATACAAGGCTTTAAGTTTACGACATTTATAAACTAGTTACTCTCTATTTTCTCTCCACAATTTTTCTTTGACGGGCCTGACAAAACACGTTGTCCAAACGCGGCAGCATGGTTCGTTAAAGGAACCGAACGTGATGTCAAATGTCCACTCGAGTGACGTCAGTCGAGTGGCTTTTGTCCCACTATATTCTCGACCACATAAAATTTCTAACTTAGCAAATGTAAAGAGTTTCAGTCGGAGCTCTTTCCAATATATCTGTAGGTGGTGCTATTTTTGTAAAAGGTTTTCGGAATCGTATGAAGGTTAAACAGCTGTTCTAATTCACTGTCTTCGTTTCAATGAATTCAAAGAAATATATATCAGAATCGTGATTTGATATGTAAGATAAAATAATAGCGGTTACACTGGCTTATGTGATCGGGTATTCAATTGATAGAAGTGAAGTACCTATATCCGCCAGAAGACAAAGGTGGTTGACATTGCTCATAGAATCAGTAAACTGAAGTGGCAGTGGACTGGTCACATCTGTCGTAGAACCGATAACCGATGGGGTAGACGAGTTCTCGAATGGAGGCCACGAACGGGTAAACGTATGGATGGATGCCCTTCGCAAGATGGCTGGCAGGAAGTAGATGCAGAGGGCCGAGAGTAGGGTTGAGTGGCGCGCTTTGGGAGAGGCCTATGTCTAGCAGTGGACTGATACGGGCTGATGATGATGATGATGAAGTACCTATTCACAAATTCATGCAATTATTAGAGACACCAACTGACCATGGCATGATAATTATGTTTTAAATACACAGTATGTTTCCCAAATAGCATACTATAATAACGAAATTAGTCTTGCCATGAGTCACGCTTTTCAAAATATTCACTAGAGAAGTAACAAATACGTATAGATTATACATTTTTCAAGAGCGTATTAACTTAGGTATAATTTAGAATCGCAATTATCAAATAAGAGATAATAATGAGATGGACATATAGGTACAGTCGACAGCAGATCAATGGTGACACTTGCAGTAAGATTTCAAATCTTACGACGCAAATAATAAGAACTGTCAAAGGTAAAAAGTGTTACCATTGATCTGCTGGCGACTGTACAAACGAGAATAAGATAATATTTTCTAACCGTTTAATAACGTACCATAAATACAATCTAAAAATGACATGATAGATAATAAAACATACACAACATAACGTAACATAGGTACCCTTTAAGTATAAATAAATAATTAAATAAATAAACAAAGTATGTAAGTATAATACGATGAAGATTTTCGGTGGGCTCAGTTGGTAAGAGTCACGGGTAGACAAGGTCGCAGGTTCAAGTCCTGCCCACTGCAAGAAATTTTTCATCGTTTTCTAATCGGACATGATAATAATAATTATAATATACAATTAATTTATTGCAGAAATAAACCGAAATATATTTCAATTTAGATAACCTCAACGGCACCAACACAGATAAATTACTGCGGTATTCTGTCCACTTAGCAATTAAAACTTATATTGAACACACGATTAGCAAAAACTATACAATAGAGTCTCAACTTCTCAAGTAAATCCACGATTTGGTTTCGGTCACATTTTTCTTACGACGACGTTAACATGACACTGATGAATAAAAACGTCACATTGCTTTCACGCTGACTTTATATAACATTTATTAGGTTATGATGAGAATGTAGGAAAATAATACAACTTTATCAGCGTTACTTTCTCACGATTTGTCCATATACTTATTTTATTTTGTTACATTAATGTATGTACAATAAAGTGTACAAGTATAAGTATCTAATAATTGTGGAATAAATCAGATGTCTGTTCATCATTGTTTATTAAATATTATAATAATATAAATAATTAGCTAAGTAGTATTATTTATTAGCCAAGCCAATTGTGGTTAGTTTATTATGTTATGACATTCATTGAGCTCAGTCTTCAAAGTCAGACTTTAAATAGAACTGAATTTTATAAAATACTGGATTCGGTTTTTGGTTTCAATAACTAAACGGGACCCTATTCTCAGGGTACACTCACGCATGGTACCCGGCATCGACAGGGGATAAATTGGGGGAACTTTTAATTAATTTTGAGGTCGCTGAAGTTTAGTTGGCTGAACAAGTAGTGGACCACAGTTTACACGTGGCAACGACGGACTACATACCGCGTACCTATGGAGAAGATAAATTGACTTTCAAGTTCCTATTGGATCAGAAATATAAATATTACATACCTACTCACTCACGCTAATCCCTAGCGACGTAGACGGTGTACTGAGCTCCGAAGAGCTCGTTCTTTGTGTGAATATTGCCTCATTTATGACATTATCAGTCTTCGCTTCTTACAAGTACTTCCATTACACGATTTTCTTGCGTCTTATGCTGGATTCAATTCTCGATTAAGCAAGCGCCGAATTCCTGGGACACCGCGACCTCGCTTGAGTACATACAAATAAATACAAAATACAAAAATCATTTATTTAACCAACAGAGTTGTATAGATACAAAAATATACATAAAGAACTAAAATTGTTACCCTGTATTTATTATGATATTTCGCCAATCAAAAAAATATTTTGAGCGGATTTGACCACCTAGTGATCAGTATTATGGATTGTTATATTACTCGTTAAATCAGTGTGTTACCGACACCGACACCGTAGAAATCCAAAACAAAACCCTAATAATATATATATATTTGGTCTGCTTTTTATAATCAGTAATTAAGTTTAATTGATCTAATTACTACAATATTTCCAAAATATTATTATACGATTTTAAGCTAGAAAGACTCCGTATGATGAAGTCTACGCTCCGACCTAACCTGCAACAGATCGTAACCGGCTCCGATAAATTTCAGCTGGAGCTGAAAAATAGATTCGATGTCTTGGAAACCACAATTGACGTTGACCAGGCGTTTGACACAATGGTGAAGACCATCAGGGACGTAGGCGTAAGGTTTTGCAGGTCGCAACGTACTGGCACGAAGTCTAAGCTCTCAGTGGAGACTCTGGATCTCATGAAGGAAAGACGTGAAAAGGCTACGCAAATCTCTCAGACAGAACAGCGGACCCTCAACAAGCATGTAAGGAAGCTTATACGTCGTGACCTTCGTCGCTCCAATACACGCCGCATACAAGAGGCAATTGAGCAAAATCGAGGGTCAAAAGTATTCATACAGCAGTTGGGGAGAAGCCATCTGACCAAACTGAAGTCGGCGAATGGCAGAACCGTCACTTCCAAACCAGAGATACTCGCTGAGATCGAAGACTTCTACGGCCGATTGTACGCACCTCACGCACCGCAACCTGAGCCTAGTACCGATGATCCCCGAGCTACGTTAACACGCCATTTTACCGAAGACCTGCCGGATGTGAGTCTTGACGAAATCGGACTGGCTCTCAAACAGCTTAAGAATGGAAAAGCCCCCGGTGAAGACGGGGTTACATCTGAGCTCCTGAAAGCAGGTGGTACTCCTGTCCTGATGGAGCTACAGAAGCTTTTTAACTCCGTCATACAGAGTGGGAGAACTCCGAAGGCATGGCACAGGAGCATTGTTGTCCTGTTTTTCAAGAAAGGGGACAAAACCCTATTGAAAAACTATAGACCTATCTCTCTCCTGAGTCATGTATACAAGCTGTTTTCGAGAGTCATTACGAATCGTCTTGGACGGAGATTTGACGACTTCCAGCCCCCGGAGCAGGCCGGGTTTCGCGGAGGATATGGCACCATAGACCACATCCACACAGTGAGGCAGATTATACAAAAGACAGAGGAATACAATCGGCCCCTGTGTCTTGCATTTGTGGACTATGAGAAAGCATTCGACTCTATCGAAACCTGGGCTGTTCTGCAGTCCTTGCAGCGATGCCAAGTAGACTGGCGGTACATCGAGGTGCTGAGGTGCCTGTATGACGCCGCCACTATGACCGTCCAAATCCAGAACCAGCAAACAAGATCTATCCAGTTGCGTAGAGGTGTGAGACAGGGAGATGTTATATCACCGAAACTCTTCACAAACGCGCTGGAAGATGTCTTCAAAACACTGGACTGGAATGGACGTGGCATCAATGTAAATGGCGAGTACATTTCACACCTTCGGTTTGCCGACGATATAGTGGTCATGGCTGAGTCGCTGCAGGATCTGCAGGCAATGCTGGATAGCCTTAATGCTGCTTCTCGCCGTGTCGGGCTCGGGATGAATTTGGATAAGACCAAGATCATGTTCAATGATCTGGTCGTCCCGGAACCAGTAGTAGTCGATGCCACGGTCCTCGAAGTTGTTCAGAAATATGTCTACTTAGGACAAACTCTACAGCTGGGTAGGAACAACTTCGAGAAAGAGAGTGACAGGAGAATTCAGCTGGGCTGGGCAGCGTTTGGGAAGCTACGTCATATCTTCTCGTCTTCAATACCACAATGCCTAAAAACTAAGGTCTTCAACCAGTGCGTCCTGCCAGTGATGACCTACGGAGCCGAAACGTGGACATTGACGGTGAGACTGGCCCACAGGTTCAAGGTCGCTCAGCGAGCTATGGAAAGAGCTATGCTTGGAATTTCTCTGTTAGATAGAATAAGAAACGAGTATATCCGCCAGAAGACAAAAGTGGTTGACATTGTTCATAGAATCAGTAAACTGAAGTGGCAGTGGGCTGGTCACATCTGTCGTAGAACCGATAACCGATGGGGTAGACGAGTTCTCGAATGGAGGCCACGAACGGGTAAACGTAGTGTGGGACGCCCCCCGACCAGATGGAGGGATGACCTTCGCAAAATGGCTGGCAGGGACTGGATGCAGAGGGCCGAGAGTAGGGTTGATTGGCGCGCTTTGGGAGAGGCCTACGTCCAGCAGTGGACTGATACGGGCTGATGATGATTCCAAAATATTAGTGTGAAAACATGGGTTTAAATTGTCTGTGAATGAAATGTTCTTGTGTGAGGACTTTCGGTACCAATTCGGTCCGAATATCTGTCCTCGTATATATTATTGCCGTCTTCTTTTGTTTGCTGTAACAGGTACGGACAACAGCAGATCAATGGTAACACTTGCAGTACGATTTTAAATCTTACGACACAGATAATAAGAACGGTCCAAAGTCCACTTGATCTGCTGTTACCTGTACATGGAATAGTAAAATATTCTTGTTACACCTGCTATATCTCACTGCACATAACCTCGAACGAGGGAGTTAAGTAATTAAAGCCAGCTCCTGGCAGAAGTCAGATCTACAAGTAGCAAAAGTTTAAAATTCAATCAATTTTGCGCTCCGCGGAACCTATTCACCGGGAAGGGTTGCGAAGGCGAGTGTAAAATCGGGAACGTCAAGTTTTGACGCCAAACTTCAGAATTTACATCTATTGTTTCGATATGAGGTCCAAATTAGCGGTAGCGTTAATGTATAAGTTAATTTGGTTCCCTTTTGTAAACGTAGTATACTAAAGTTAGATTTTTGTTGTGTGACTTTTATTGAGTACGATTTCGGATATTATAAAAATAGGTGAATAATTTAAACTAGAAAGAAGAAACGACAGGTTTCAATTGTCTTCAAAATTATCTTTTGAAACAATATTTTGAATAAACTGATGTTCGGGTAATATGATAACAGTTTTCAATTCAACATTACGTTTGTTTATTATTAGTTTTCATGTCTATTATTTTATAAGTTTTTGTTATTGTCAGGTTATTGTATTAAGTAGGTTCGTATTATAATAATTGCAGATGTCAACCGGTATTTTCTAGGACGTCTAAGATTTTTTTACCTGCATCAGCTTTTGGTGAGTAGATGCTTACAGTCGAAATCACATGAAGCGCAATACATTATTTCATTTTATGAAATAGGTTACCCACAGGGTGTACACCAAAACAATTACAGTGTAATAGTCCACAAAATAATTATGCTAAGTGTCACCCCAATTATAGGCAACAACGGCATGCTAAGAAATCTAAGGAAAAGGTTACAATGTTATATCGATCTTAACAATAAAAATAAAATTCAACTATTTAGTTGTATTACTAGCATCTCGAACATTGCAAAGGTGCAAAAAAAAATTTAATTTTATTTCACAAATTAAGTGGATCACGAACAGAATTTTACGTCATCCCTAATTCACGGTTCAATTATTTTGTTCCTGTAATTTTCCAACCTCTGTATTTTTGGTTCTGATGGTTCACGGGTGCTTTATTACGGAGGTGGATGATTATTATTCCAATTTGAAGGGTTGGTCGACCCAGTTTTACACTTGGCCGGCTTTTTATTATTCACTGTGGTTAGTTTTTATTATGGACTAACGTTCCCGCTCGGTTTCTACTGAGCTTTCAACTCTTTGGAGTGGAGACTGTATGAACTTAAATCCTTTGCCTATGAACCGAAAAATAATAACAAAAGAAAATGGCGGATATTAGATTTATTGTCTTAATATTATTTTACTAAATATATCTAAAACTCTCGTTCTAAGATTGGTATAGATTCATATGTTATTGAAAAATATATTATATCAGATAGTTACTGAAAAACATTCATTGGGCTAATTTGTCGATAGTTATAACTAGACAATGCATCACTTCCATTTTAGCCGTTCGGCAGTTATACGTGAGCAGGCAGACATACAGATTTTAGTTTTATAGATCTACAATCAGTGAAGAGCTTTCGTGAACTTTAAAGTTTGAATTAGTTCACAGGTAGTTTGAATTGAATAATTTTATGATAATTTTTGGGGAAAGGTCCTATCAATAATTTATGCTTTGCTGTGATTATTGATAATTGCTTTCAAAATAATAAAAAATTATAAATAACTTTGTGCCAATATGTTTCTCTTGTATTTTTATTTATGCATTTGTGCATTGTCCGACAACAGCAGATCAACGGTAACACTTGCAGTACGATTTTAAATCTTACGACGCAGATAATATGAACGGTCCAAAGTCCAAAGTGTTGTGTTAAAACAAGCAAACAATAAATAATTAAATATTTATTTATTTTCTCACAACAATGTACGGATAACAGGAGACCAATAGTAACACTTGCAGTACGAAATCAAATCTTATGACGCAGATAATAAGAATGGTCCAAAGTGTTACACTTGATCTGCTTGTACAGTTGATCAATTGTAACACTTTTTACTTTTGAAAGTTCTTATTATTTGCGTCGTAAGACTTGAAATCGTACTGCAAGTATTACCATTGATCTGCTGTCGACTGTACATACAATTTTACAAAAATCTTAAGTATCTTTGTCTGAAACTTGTATCCGAACTAGGATACACCTGTTTTATTACCATTGTTCCTATATTGTGACTTAATATTTTCACAATGACTGATATATATCATTAAAATAAATATCAATTCAATATCTCCATAACCCCATAACCCGAAGGTTGTCTGGAAAAAATCGCTTAAAGCCGCTTTGCTGTACACTGGCTAATTTTGGTTTTATATGTAACTATTAATGAGATAAAACGGGAATTACCGTGTTAAACATTTATTATTGATGTCTCGATATTTCGACAGCATTGCAGCCATCATGGTCACGAGTAGACAGTATACAAACCGTGAAAGTTTAAAAAGTGATATTATATGTAACTGATGTATTTTCATTTGTGTGCAAATAATGTATATTTTGATATCAATTCCGTGTTACACCATAACAGAAATCTAGATGACCAATATTTGTTTACAAAATAAGACACTTGCGCACTGCTGGCCCCAGAAAATCATTTAACAAAACCTACCTTTATGGAGCCCCATCTATCGTGCCAGCACCTCGCAACTCGTAAATCTGATGCAAACGCATCAAATCTTGCTCATACGCTGCTAAGCCAGACATATTTTCTCATCCCCAATTCCTACAAAATATAAGAGCGTTATTTTACGAAGCAACTTTATTTTACAGTTTGTGGCGTGATTCGGGGCGAGCGCTAACGAACCAAGAGTTGCGGTGCGGGACGCTGGTATTTGCACAACATTGTCTACCGCATCCACGGGCAAATCTAAAGGACATTTCTCATTTATTGCTTAGACGCATCGTTTTTTATCATTTTTCCCAGCTCATTGTATCTAAAAAAGTGCATGTGCATGTCGAAAAACAGCGCTGCACACCTCGGTGTCAGCTCAGCTGAAACATGCACCTTTTGCCACACCACTTAGCATAACTATATTGGATTATAACTTACTACTTGATTGATTTTTTTGTAAGCTTATGTAATTGGTGGATGGCAATAAACATATTTTCTATTCTATTTTCTATTTAAAAATGCCTTGGTATTTTTTGCACAACATAGTTCATCGCATCCACTATCCAATCCAATAATATTTCTCATTTACTGATCAGACGCATGTTTTATCATTTTTCTCATCAGCCCATTATACGTAAAGAGACGCTGGTTTGTACTTCGTGTACCGCCGTCTACATCTAAAGGACATTTCTCATCTATTGCTTAGATGCATCGTTATTACAAACTTGCAATCCATTAACACTTATCTTTTATTTTTCAACACAAGTAAATTCAAACTCACGCCTGTCTTCCGTACGGTAAAGGCGATAGCTTTCCATCTGTTGCCATCCTGCCTTACCATTATCCCTTATTCCACATTCATCATCTTCATACCTAACATATTCATCTATTTATAGTACTATAGACAAACATTGCCAATTTAGCTACTTCAATCAACCAACCGGTGAATGTTTTTTTTTTTGTAAATGGTCGACAGCAGATCAATGGTTGCATTTTTTACTTTTGACAGTTCTTATTATTTGCATCGTAAGACTTGAAATCGTACTGCAAGTGTTACCATTGATCTGCGGTCGACTGTACATAATGCAATTGTCACCTGTTTATGTAATTTTATCTACACGTAACACTGTCAGGGTATAGCTTTTCAAGAGTGAGAAGTAGGACGTCTGTCCTCCCTTTCTTTCATTTCTGTCGGAAACCAAACATCCACTTACTTATTTAATTATGGTTTGACGTCCCTAAGTCTGTTTGGAAAACAAAAACACATTTGCAATGTTTTTGCTATCGCGAAATCCTCTTACCCAATGTATTTAACTACGCAATTTGTAAAGCTCATTTTCCTCATTATGTTATTTGCTTTGTGTTTCTAAAGTGATTCTAAGCATGAAATCAAGGAACATAAAAGGAGAAAAAATGCCGGAGACGTAGGATGTTTCTTGTAAGCAAAAAAAACGCGTAAAACCTAGTTATTTAGATTCAAAAGCAATTCATTTATTTCGGTCACGGAACATTGTATTTGTAAACACAACAACAGGTTATTTTTAAATTAATAAATAGACTACACGAGCAGATGAGACATTTAATAGTCTAGACTCTAGAGATATCTGAAACACGTCCTATGACGTTGTTCGTAATTCAAATATTATTTTCTAATCAGGTAACTATTCAAACGGGGCTTTTGAAAATGGCGCGAAACGACGGTTGCGAAAATATTTTATAAGTATCATTTAAATGGTCATTTTGTGTTTAACATCACGTTAAATTAATCAGAAAATATTCGCAAATGATAGTATGGTGAATTAGTTGGATAATTTCAGCAAGATCTGAAGTTTCAAGCTTTATTATCAAGAGTCCCGCTACAAGCTCGGGAGTGAAGAAAGTAAGACGCGGCTACCCAGGGTGACGACGCTACGGCGACTCCTCTGGAGGAAGATAGAAGACTATGATATATTGAATATTCTGTAACATGACATTGGCAAATGACGAACTGTCAAGTCCATTAATAAAATAAAACTAAGAAACAATTGACTACTTTACTTCAGATCAAAAATTAGGTTCACTAATGTTTGACAAAAAACGTATGACAAATGATCATTTTACAAATTATTTTTGAAAAAGTAATCATTTGACAAACTTATCATTTACTAAAGTGATCGTTTTAAAAGTGATCATTTGACAAAAATCCATTTTATAAATATTTAACATAGCAAATGTTGTGAATGCTAAACCGTCATTTTGCAATTGATTAAATGACCAAAGTATTCCTTTTGCAAGGTCGCCATTAGACAAAATATTGGGTAAATAAGTGGGTATTTTATATGTATAATTGTTAATAAATGAACTTGCTTTTTGAATACAAAAAAAACCTAACATCGAAGTCTCTGGCTTGGAGCGAAGCTGCGCTTCGCTCCAAGCCAGAGCCTTCTGAACCTAATCATCCGTGTCGGATCTGGTTAGAGAGTTGGTCGGGGTGTCCCTTCATTTGATAAAAAACAAATTACAAATTTATGTATAATTGTTAATAAATGAACTTGCTTTTTGAATACAAAAAAAAACCTAACATCGAAGTCTCTGGCTTGGAGCGAAGCTGCGCTTCGCTCCAAGCCAGAGCCTTCTGAACCTAAACATCCGTGTCGGATCTGGTTAGAGAGTTGTCGGGGTGTCCCTTCATTTGATAAAAAACAAATTACAATTACCAAACAATGTATTTTGTCAAAGGTTTTTATGCCTTGCGTTGTTTTATCTATTAACGTATATAATAAGTGAATAGTTTGTTAAGTGATGTTTTGAAGAAAGAAACTTTGTCTCGTAATTGTTTTGTCAAATGAATTATTTATAGAACCATTACTTTGTACAAAGATGAACTTATGAATCATAATTTTGCCAAACGTTGTTTGTGAAATGAAAATTTGTAATTAGTTTTTTATCAAATGAAGGGACACCCAAAAATTAACTTCAAACTTCATGTTCAAACGTTGGATTAAATTTTTAATTCAATGTTACTTCAACTTCATTTTTTAAACTCACCGTACAACTTCAAATTCAAAATAAACTTAATTTTATTTCCATACAGCTCTAAGTTACTGCTCGCCATTTATACGAAAACAATCACCTAAAAACTCTTGTTCCTATACTGTAGCGCATCTTTATAAAGAGTTTCGGTAGGTAGGTTACAAAGCGTCAAAGAGCGGTGAAAACAGTGCGGAAGTTCGGTCGGTCGGTGGGCAAAGTCCTCGACGGAAAACTTTTTGCTTAGTACGCCCGCTGCCAAAAAATGTTCACGTAACTTTCTCGGCTATATTTGATTGTAGAATGGAAAAATTTGGTAACAATGCAGTTTTGAGTTTCGAAATTGTCTGTGTTGAAAATATTGTTATGGCAGTTCAAAGGTGCTAGTGGAATTGAGCAGGTGATATTTGAAATACGGGTGGATAGAAATTGGGAAAGTTTTGGGTGTCTATTTGCAGGATTAACCAAAATTATATAGGAAGTGTATTATTTTGTAAACAAATATGATCGTCTATACCGCAGCCCAAATCAAGTGTCTTATTTTGTATACAAAAACTACCCTACCCTACTAACATTTTAAGCTATTCTGTGATCATTGCACAGTTATTTTCACATCATTAGATCGGATCACTGTATTTTCACAATGATGAACAGGGTCGATCAATCAGTTCCTTCAGTGTTACATCACAACAGGTAGGTAATTAGACGATCATATTTGTTTACAAAATAAGACACTTGATTTGTGCTGCGGTATAGATAGTAAGATTGTGAAAATGTTGTCTAAGCGCACGGTAGTGTGCAGGCCAAGGTTTCAAAACACAGGCTGCATGTACACCGGACTAATAACTATAATGTTAATAAAAATCATTAATTAAAAAACCTGTTGTGGTCTTTGAGACTATTTAAATTAGCACTCTGGAATCGGCATATTTATTTATAACTAGCTTCTGTCCGCGACTTCTGCGCAGGATCTTTATAAATTATAGCCTGTGTTATTCTTATAAAGTTTCATTAAAATCCATTCATTAGTTTTTGCGTGAAAGAGCATCCATCCATCCAAACTTTCGCGTTTATATATTAGGAGGAGGAGGGGGGGGGGGGGGGGGGGGGGGATGTAAACGCGTTTACATTTTGTTTAGGTACGTTTAAAGTTTCTTTTTCTACCCAGCGATAGCATCTTTTCCGTGCAAAATGGTGCAAATGTAAATTCCAAAATGCAGTGCAAAACATACTGGAATTACCTAAACGATATTACCAGATAGACGGGATGACCTGCGCAGGGTGGCTGCTTGCTGGATGCAAAGGGTTGAGAGTGGACTGGTACGGGCTGATGATGATGAATCAAAATAAAATAGATGTAAACAAATACCTCGGTGGAAGAGCTCGGTGGTGCAGTGGTTGAGTCGATGGACTTGCAATACGGAGGTCCCAGGTTCGATTCCCAGCCAGGGTAGCCATGTACCAATGAGTTATCCTCGGTTTTTTCGACGGAAAAACTTACGTACATTTACCGAGTGCTCTCGAAAACGGTGAAGGAAAACATCGTGATGAAACCTGCATTCCGCAGAAGAAAAAATCTAAAGCCTGTGAAATCCACCAATCCGCACTGGGCCCGAGTGGTGGATCATGGCCCAGCTCCCTCGATGTAAGGGAAGGTCTGTGCCCGAGCAGTGGGGCAATATAAATAGACTGATGATGATGAAACAAATACCAGTACTCTACTTGAATAAGTCACGAGTTGGATCCAATAAACGGTATCAAGCAAGGCGAGTCGAAACTGATTTAAAGACTTACACTCGTGAACCAACAAAGTTTGCGTCTTGTCTCGACATATTTGTAGCGCGTATTGTCAACTTAGCGGACCCGACTCTGCGGCGATACTTCTCAAGCTATACTATTATATCTTTTAGTTTCAGCACAAGTGAAAAGAAACTAGAATCTTGCTAAGGAGAACTTCAATTTCAAATTCCACCTTCAACTTCAAACCTTTTTACCCAAAATATGAATATTTATTGGTCAGGTAAACAATAATAATTATAATACAATAGTAGGTAAATAAAAAAATATTACAAATAAAAAATTTCGTTTAAACTCTGCCCACCCCGTGGGAGTGTGCCTAGAATACTGGCGACGTTCCCCCGCTGGATGGCTAGGCTGATGCGCTGGCCGAGGAACGCGCCAGCCCGCCTGTCCCCGGAAGCCTCACGCAGGCGCGACGACAGCTCTTTCACCAGCCGCCGAGCCGCGGGCCCCCAGGGACCCAGCGTCTCTACCCCGAAAGGTACAAACCTTTTTTAACTTAATCTTCAAACATCTTCAAACTTCAATCTACAATTTCAAATCAAAAACTTTAAATCTTCTAATCTCACCTTACAACTTCAATTTCATAATTAAAATTCAAAACTTCATAATTAAAATTCCTACTTCAACATCAATAATCTTCCAATTTCAACTTCACACATCAACTTGACTTCAAAAACAAGCTTGAAATTGTAACTTCAAACTCCTATTTTAAACTTCAACTTCTAGCCTCACCTTATAACTTCAAACTGTTCACCCAATGAGAATCACCTTCAAATCCTATAAATATAAGAATGTAAAACCAAAGAATAGGTGTGATTCTGTCATGGCTGACGAATCTAATCCTACCTAAACCTAAACACACCTCATTGTCCTATGAAATTATATCGTAAAAGAGACGCCTCGCTTATAGACGTTTAAATATAGTGTGTGACAATCTGGAATCACCACAAATATCATCATCATCAGCCCGTATAAGTCCACTGCCGGACGTAGGCCTGTCCCAAAGTACGCTACTCAACCCTACTCTCGGCCCTCTGCATCCACTCTTTGCCAGCCATCTTGCGAAGGTCATCTTACGTTTACCCGTTCGTGGCCTCCATTCGAGAACTCGTCTACCTCATCGGTTATCGGTTCTACGACAGATTTGACCAGCCCTCTGCCACTTCACAAATATATGCCTATTAAATCATCTTCTTCTAAACGTTCCTCTTCTCATCGAAGGTTGGACAACATCATGACAATTTCATCCTCTGTCCGGCTGCCCGGACCAAGAAGCCGGTGCTGCAGCCGAACCAATCACGTCAAGAGTGTCTTCTCCTGCCAACGCTCCTCTTTCCACAAATCTTGCCCAGGATTATTAATTGCAGCAGGGTATACCCGTTAAATCATATGGGTTAATAATATAAAAATCTATAAGCCCATGAGTTGGACTGTTCTCTAAAACTTTCCCAGCAGCCTTCTGCCAGAAGCAATCAAAGGCGTTCCTTGGTCGACTTTACTTATTGTTCGCCGGAACATTGCTATGTGACATTATTTCCAGATTTTGTTTATTTACTCCTTCGTATAAGTAGCTATATTTTGACTTTCTGATACGAAATAAATATTTTATCGATTGTTCTTAACGAAACACCTCAAAGAAATCTACCTACATACAGGTTATTATTCATCATGCGTCTTATTAAGTCACTGCTTAAGTGCTTACGTCTTCACAATTTGTATTACGAATATTTGATAGAACTCCTCAAGGTAGTGTAATTATTGAGGCGCTACCATCTTCTGTCAAACTCAAGCGTGAGACAGAGGATGTCCTGCAGCGGCAGAGTGAAGA
Organism: Tachystola acroxantha; assembly: GCA_963506565.1. Lineage (NCBI taxonomy): Eukaryota > Metazoa > Arthropoda > Insecta > Lepidoptera > Oecophoridae > Tachystola > Tachystola acroxantha. The sequence continues at coordinate 3,090,759 of OY735874.1, forward strand.
GCACGGCACAGGGCCTCCATATTTAAATTTGAAAGAATTTAGGCAGATAAATAAAAATACGCCAACAAAAATAAGATTTTTCTTTTTAAACAAGCACTCATATTTATTCATTTATTATTATTCATATATTATTTTATCCCTACATTTTGATATATATTTTGTATGAATAACTGTTTCGGTTTAGATATAATTTTCATTTTAAAAGACATGGAAGGGGTATGTTTGCGATTTTTTTCTATCGAGCGAAGTTTGTCCAATCGTGTATCGGTATTCATCAGTCTCTAAATAGATACCCCAAGGTTACAATATCTTTTTATCAGACAATTAATTTTAGTAGTGAACAATCATTTATTAATTAGAATATAAATACAAACAAATAATAAAATGAATAAAAACTAACATTAAATAACTAAAAACTAAAACTACCTATAAATAAAATATGTCCTCTAGGAGGGCCTCGGGAGTCACGGTGACCAGAAGGCTGGCAGCATTCCCTCTCTGAATTGCCAACGCAATACGTTGGCAAAGGTAGCTGCCAGCCCTCTGGTCGCCGGACTCCTCGACCAGCCGCTTGGACAGCTCTTTAACGAGCTGTCGAGCGTCCGGCCCCCACGGCCCCAGTGTCTTGACCCCAAACGGCGTAAATAGGTAGCTCTGACCAAGGCCACTGTACCTACTTACGCCGCTTGAGGCTTTCTTATTTTAGTAGTTAATGCCGTAGCTTTCGTAGAAAAGCTGAAAATACGCGCATACGAAGTCTTAACAACAGTTGTTACAATCACTATGTCCAACGTATTCCCTACATGAGGCAGACTCGTCGTTTCCAATTTGTGGATGTTAATTTCATAGCCTCCCGGGACATTTTAGACGCATTATTTTCTTTGCTATTCGCTTACACGTTTCGCTTGTCAGTTGTCACGTCCGAAAAGGGTTCCTTTCAGAGGAGGCCAGAAGACCGGAAAACCGGGTCCATTTGGGAGATCCAAGGTTTTGCGGAAACACATGTTGGGATTTTTAATATGACTGTCATAATGCAGTATTTTAGTGAGTTTAAGACAAGGATTCAGTTTAATTTCGAAAGTCTTTATAAAAACATAAACTTCACACACTAATTTGATGAACGGGAATTACCGTGTTAGGCTGCTTTTCCACCAGAGCTGTGCGAGGTAGCTAAGCGGTGTGCGAGGAAAAAATCCACCAATAGAATCACTGAGCTGAGCGAGGCTAGGAAAATGAAGTGATTCTATTGGAGGATTTTTTCCTCGCACACCGCTTAGCTATCTCGCACAGCTCTGGTGGAAAAGCAGCTTTAGGGCCGGCGTACAATGTCACGGCGCGGCGTGTCACGGCGTCTGCCGGCACCGTCTACCGGTGCACTATGTCGGCCGGCGCCGGTTACAGGCGCGGTACGACGCCAGTGGACGGCGCCGTCCGCCGACACGAATGTTGTCCGCCTGTGACCGGCGCCGGCCGACATCGTGCGCCAATAGACGGCGCCTCCAGACGCCGTGACACGCCGCGCCATGCGACGGCACGGGGCCGCGCCGTGACGTTGTACGCCGGTATTTAGGCCGCCTGTCTGTACACTAGCTAATTTTAGTTTTATATGTAACTGATGTATTTTCATTTGTGTGCACATAAAGTATATTTGATTTGATTTAAACATTTATTATTGATGTGTCGATATTTCGATAATAAATGTATAACACGGTAATTCCTGTTTTATCTAATTAATATGTATACAAACGGTGTAAGTTTTAAAAATGATATTCGAACACTATATTTACGAGTAGAAGTCATTTGGAGCTTTTGCAAAAATTTATTTATTTTTATTTATGCATGACCTAAGTACATTTTATAAGAAACGTAAATGTATACTTTGATTAAGTAAGCACATTTATTTGACAATTCGTGTCAATTGATAATCTCTTCCTTTTATTTTATGTTGGTTAAAAATGAATTAAATCGGAGCACAGTTTAACTTTTGTACTGACTGTAAATCAACGTAGTGAGAATTGACGTTGAGGGCATGCATCGAGAGTCACCGCTACGGGAATTCATCGTAAAGAGAAAACACTGCTACGGGAATAAGTCATATTTTATTATTAGGTAGGTTTTATCGAAAAAAAATGCATCATGGTTTTATATTAGCTATACCTGAGCTATGGGAACGACCCATACACGGATTAATTTTAGTTGTATATATATTAAAACGTTTGCTCGAAAGAATGTTGTATAGGATTGCAAATTTTAGGATTCACGCAATTATGTTACGTTACGTTATAAATAAGCATTTAAAAAAATAGTATTTATCGTAATTAACATTATGTACATACCTATTGCTTTTTTAATAAAATTGATTAAATTGGAAGAAATTATTTTTCAAAGATTGGCGGCGCTAGTTGGCTCATGGAAGGCCCTTAAGAAAAGAGGATTGTCGTGCCATAAGTACTTGTAAGAAACTTTTTGACGTTCCAGTCAGAATATTAGAATAGAAAATTCGGAAGAAAATAGTTTTAGCTTTCATCCCAGATCCTACGTAAATATCCAAAGCCGCTGGTAAGAAAAAAGTCGTGAGATCATCCGATCTAGGCTTTATTTAGGTTTCGTAAGTCCACTGCCGCAGATGTTCGTTACTCCTGACAACACTTCAATGGTAATACTTAAAGTACGATTTCTACTCTTATGGCACTAGCAAAACACGGTGCAAAGTCGCAAGTTTATGATATGCTTTCAACTGTACGTTATGTTTCGTTTGATAGAATCATAATCTTTCATTCATCGACCTACCAACAAATAAATATGTCGATGCTTGTCGCTAATGCTTTCATTATAAGTGAATACCACCATTTCATATTATAACAAGCAAAACTATCATAAACTGAAGCGCGTGTTTGGCGTGACCATTCGTTTTTGTGAAGTTTCGTTGTCATTCACCTATTCTTCTATATTTTTTTTTTAAATATTGTGCCAAAAAAACAATAGATTTTTTGTTTCCGTAATAATCTATTATTATCTCTTTCTAATCTCTTAACCTCTTTTCATATCCTTCATAACGCTAACTGCACTTTTCATATTGCAGGTCCTTGCCTAACTTAAGATAATGTGTTATGTCAAAAGTAACATTTGATTCGATGTTCGTTTTGTTTTTGTAATAATCTATGATTATCACTACCTCTAACCTAATTGAACTTTTCCCTTTAGTAGCCCGCGTTTCCACCAAAGCGGAGAGGTGAGGAGATAAGAAGAGATGTATTTTGAATAACCAATCAGATTTCGTTATTTCCACATCTCCTCTCTGCTTAGGAGAAGGAACGAAATCCGATTAGTTATTCAAACACATCTCTCGTCTCCTCTCCGCTTTGGTGGAAACCGGGCCTTATGTACTGTGGAACACAGATAAAGGTGTACAGGAGAGTTTTTAAGGTTGAGATACGCCAGAGGCCTACGGGCGGCCTGAATAACTCTGACAAATAAGTTTGGTCACTAAACCACACGAGAAAGGAAAGGAAGGTTGAGATTTTCTCAAAAACTACTTGACCTACTATAAAAATTCTTTTACTGTTAGATAGATAAAAATAAAACTATGTAACTGTAAAATAATTATTAAATTAGGTCCAGTAGTTTTTGTTAAAATCTTAACCTTGAAAACTCTCCTGTGCACCTTTCTCTGTGTTCCACCGTACATAAGGCCCGGTTTCCATCAAAGCGGAGAGGGCCTCAACAAGGTTAAGATTATATACTTATCCCTGTCTTCGACTGTACCTAATATAGGATATCTTTTATGCCAAAAGAAACCATTGATTTTTGTTTAGTTTTCGTAATAATCACACCCCTCTTCATAACGCTAACTGCACTTTTTCATAGTGGCTCATATCTTACGTCCACTCGGTGCCGACATTACGAGCATGACATAATGGATCGGTCCCAACTCCCCACCTGAGAACGAGCTTGGTCCAGTTCCTGTCCGGTATTATACTGTCACTTAGTTTAATGTCCCTATTTCTCATAGTCGGACACTATTACTGTCCTAGCATTACTATCCAGGGCTCTAATACCATTTGGGATTTGAGTTACTTAGGAGATTAAGGTTTTCTGTTTAATCACGTTTGGATTTGGGAGCTTATTTTAGAAAAATCTGTAAGATAATGTGTATAATAACTACATTTTGTATTGAAACACTGACTCCCTGAAAAGGACTGATTACCTACATGAAACTAAGATATAAGCTCTATGTAATTTTAAAAACAAATTCAAGCACATTTGAATAAATTTGTACAGCCTATGTCACTCCAGGTGTCGTAATGATTGTAAATACGACTCATATTATGTTAAAACCCATACGATATAAGTACTCATATGTTAAAATCCATCAAGCCGTTTAGGCTGCAGCGCGTGCCTAAGAATTAGACAATAGACATACATACATACTCGAAAAACTTAACCCTCCTTCTTGCGCATTCGGGTAAAAAGACTGGATTGACATTACCATCCATAGTTCCTCAAGGATCGACCATCTTGTATCCGATGTTAGGTGATCTTCGTTCAGCCTGCAGAATTGTCGGCATGACAATGAGTCTACAAATCTGTGAAATCGCTCTTAGAACTGTCGAAATGCTATGGATAGTGGCAGGTGGAAGAGTGATGCCGCCGCCTAAGCAAGGGCCCGGGCCCACGGACGCAGGGCGCGAACCGCACGGCGCCCGAGCGGCTCGAGGCTCAGACGGGGTGGAGAAAGGTGATGGATCAATGGATTACGCATTACAGGCTATTACAGCCCACAATGGAGAGAGATCGGGGCGCCAGTCGGGTCGCGGATGTATCGCAGTTCCCGTGGCTCGGCAAGAATGGCACGAGGTGGAACACCCCAGGATGTTTAGTGGTGGTACATGGTTTGGCATGTTTTACCTGGGTAAAAAAAAGATCATCGAAATATCTATATAGATGATGTTTTTAAATCCGCAGATGATGAAATACGACTTGTATTTCTACATATAGAATTCCGATACCGATGCATATGTTGTGCTTCTTAGGTTGAGATTCATGTCAATAGTTATAGATAATTTTCAGCACGAACTGTCAAAATTGTATGAAAACTGACAGTTATAAGATCGAACTCAACCTCCATTCATACTCAAAACTCTGTATAGTCATAGGCTTAAGCTTTATTAATAAAACTAGGCCCCACAAATAGCAGCAATGTTAAACCGAAAATAATAACTACAAATGTAATGTATGAGGAGATTTAAGAAACAATTTGGTCCTCTGAAGCCACGGATAATAGCGTGAAGATATATGATTGCATTTAATAGACAAACAATTAAAGTTACAAACGTACACTATGAAACAGCAACTGACCCAAATTCTATTCACAACCGAGTAATAAACGTAGCATCAAGAGAAATATGATCTTCATGCGTTTGGAAGCCTTCCAAGGGTACGTGTTCTACCGGAAACGTACGTACATGTTACAGTTCCATAAGGTTGTAAAAATAAGCTAGGGACCTTTCTGAAAAATAAATGGAAAAAAGATATTATGTATTTGTTAGGTCAAGACTATATATACCGCAGTCCAAATCAAGTGTCTCATTTGGAAACAAATATGATCGTCTAATTACCTGTTGTGATGTAACACTGAAGGAACTGATTGATCGAACCTGTTCATCATTGTGAAAATAAAGTAATTCGATTTAATAATGTGAAACTAACTATGCAATAATCACAGAACAGCTTTAAATGTTAGTAAGGTATGGTAGTTTTTGTTTACAAAATAAGATACTTGATTTTGGCTTCGGTTTAAGTACCCATATTCAACACTAGGCTCTAAGTTATCACAGACTTTGTAGCTAGAAGTCAGATATAAAAATATATATTATCTAGAAGTAAATATAATAGTAGCGTAGTAACGGGTAGAGGGTAGAGGGGGTGGTCTTCAAACGCTATATGGAAGCGGAAATGAAAGCGAAATCCCTAGACTTAGTTAAATAATTGTTATTTAAGGATACTAATGTAGTTTTTAAGTTATCTAACAATATGGATCACTGTTGTCAGATAATAAAATTTTCTTGTAATTATTGTAGTGGGCGTAATTAGTAACAAACCAGTGAGATATAGGTACACATTAAAGCACATCAAGTGTAACACTTTGAACTTTGGACCGTTCTAATTATCTGCGTCGTAAGAGTTGAAATCGTACTGCATGTGGTACCATTGGTCTGCTGTTGTCTGTTGTTTTACATTAGGCTGCGGAAAAAAGGCAAGAAGTAGATCAGTGTTAAATGCAATAAAAGCATAGCTCTGTAAAAGAACTGCGGGGTTACTCTCACCCAGGCCTAATACTCCTTTGTCGTAGCACAGCTTGACATGGCAATGTTATGTTTAATCGATTGATGGTTTGTCGTGTTTGTCAGATCTCGCCAAGAGCAATTTATGCAAACGTTTAGATCACGTTAAAGAAAACCCTAAAAATCTATCGATACCTAGTCGATAATAAGTACATCCCTATTTATCGATTTCAAAAAGCTTTTACAAGACCAACACTATATCTGGCTTGCTATTGGTCAGATATCTGTCAGATTTGTTGGGCTGACTGAAAAGCTATGGAAATAATTAGTGTCCTATCTGTTTTGAATAGAAAACTTATATCTTTAGTCTATAATCTCTTATAGCGATCCAGTTTAGGTTCCTAAACTGAACTGAATCGCTATTTGCTACAATGACGTCAAACGTCATTGTAGCAAATTGTCAGTTTAGGAACCTAAACAGGATCGCTATAAGAGGTGAGAGTAACCCCGCTGTTGTCACTACCTACATGATGCTCCCACTTCACTTGGCTATTCGTTTTTGCTATTGGATGTATGTCGTATTTGTCAAATATGACATACATCCAATCACACATACCAACCACACATGGCAAGTATAACAAATACGCAAATACGGTATAGCCAAGTGAAGTGGGAGAATTATAGATGAATATAATATCTGCCACCATCGCAATTTTGGAAGAGAAGCTCAATTTCAAACAAAACCACAACTAAATTAAGCGTAAAAGCATTTGGGCATCGAATAACATTATTCATATTATCCATAATTACATTTGCGTTTGCCCGGAAATATTTGAAAAATTTAATAATCAAAACGCGAGCCAAGTGAAAATTCTGATGTTAATTCGCCGGATGATCGGACCTTTAACGCACAAGGGATTTCCGGGTTTCTGCAATCTGTCCGGAAATTTATTCAGGTCAGTAAATCTATCCGGAATGTTATTTTTTTGAGTGAGAAGCGTTATGGGAATTGTTGAAGGGGTATCAAATTTACACTAGGCTCGCTTGGGGAATAACTTTTGAGAAGCTTTTACGGTTATTTTCCTGTTGTATTTTTGATGAAATAACGACTAACATAAATGTTTCTGACTTGGGTGTAATAGTACACTAAACAATTCCTGTTATAATTTTATCTTGAATACCTACAACGTTCACTATCTTGACATGAGAAAGTATCCATAAGGCAGTTGTCCCACCGCCGGCGAATAAGCGAGTAAATCCCGGCTATTTTCTCGCCCAAGAAACGTACAAAAGATACTACATTCCGTGTAAATAAAAGATATGCATATAATAATAGTTCATCGCTGACTATTCACACCGCCGCCCGGCGAGTACTCGCTCGGCTATTTTGTCGCCGAGCGAGTACGAGTATATACCATCCTGAGCTACTCTCGCCCCCTCGCTGAGCTACACTGGCGATTTGGCGAGTGATGCGAGTAATCGCCCGTCGCTCAGCGACACTCACTGATGGCTGAGCTACAAAACTATACCCGCTACTCGCTGCTCGCCCACTCGTTTTATAGTTGATAGCTTCTCGCTACTCGCTCATCGCCAGCGGTCGGACAACTGACTTAGGATCTATTTTCAGAATAACGATGAAGTTTGAAGATTACCGAGAACAAGCCATTGTCATAGAATCGAGATCAAGAAAGATTTGTATAAGAATGTCAGCGCCGTCTATGGGCGGTTTCGGATCTAATAACGGAACGGGAAGGACTAGCCGCAATATGAGACATTATGACACCCACACACTTCTTATACTTCATTTATTCAACTGTAGGAGCTATAGGGAACACTTGGTTATTTTATTTATTTTATTATGATATGGAAAACCAACAGCTTATAAACTACTACATTGTCATTTTAATAGAAGCAGGAAGCCAATTATAGGTTTCGACTTTTAGACAGTAATTAAACAAGACGCAAATAATGAAATAGCATACTTAATAGAAACTAAAAAACTAATATCCAGTGCAGTGCTTAACAAATAAAGCCCGCTCCACACAAAACACCAAACGTCCACTCGTCGACACTCAATCAGGCACATAATCCACAAATCTCTTATATCATACTTGTAGTAATAATTAATAACTAGGAGTATACAAATCAAATCAATTTATTGCTTCATGTGGTACATACATGGTGTTACATTTTAATGACTCTCACACGAACCCTACAAGGGCACTACAACTTAATATACCTACTTAATAGTTTTACATTTTATTGTCCATTTTCTCATTCCAATAAAATTCCATATAAATTAATTAATTAAATTAAAAAATCAAATAATAATCAATTTTAAATTACAATAAATAAATTAAATTCGATTGAAGTTAAATCGCATTAAATAGCTTAGTCACAAATAGCATACAATAGCTATTGGATTAGAAAGGAAAGGGGAGGGCACAAAATATCCCAATGGCTCGAAGTGCTGCCACATTGGCACCCAATCAAGATAAGATAAGACAAGCACAAATAGAGTTCCTAGTAACAAGCGAAACCAGTTCCAATTTAAAATCGGATGTCGTGAATATATCGAAGATATTTAAAGCAGATGAGTGAAGGAAGGGTAACGAAGGAAATACACAGAACGAATGTTGACGGGAGAGTCGGCAGAGGTAGACCGAGGAGAACGTACGTCGACCAAATTGGCGAGGTCTTGAGAAAGGGTCAAGTACGGTCTTCTACAAACCGGCGAGCATGCATGAAGATATTGATGAATGTGGAGGAGGCAAGGGCTGTGTGCCAGGATCGCAGCAGATGGAAGTCCATCGTCTCTGCCTACCCCTTCGGGAATCAGGCGTGAGTTTATAAATAAATAAAATTAAATAGGCACTGCCTGAAAACCAGCGTCCCAGTCGTGCCTGGCACGGCTGTGACATCATGCTGAGGCAGCATGCCTATTCCGGCGCTGCACACCACCACTAGTTTTAAGTATACATGTATATTTTATAGTTTTTGTGTTTGTATGGTGTGTTGTCAGAATAAATGTCTTTTCTTTCTTTCTTTCTTTTCTTTAAATATTTAAAGCAATTTAAAAAGTGAAATTTGTCGCGAAACCCGTTCAAATAGTACTTCCATCATACGAATGCTTGCTAAAACATACATGATTTCAAGTTCGTCGACTGAAGATAAAATATTCTATGAATAATTCACGTGTCATACATCGACAGAGCTGAATAAGATCTCTTCTATTCGTCTCGTTGTCGTCGTATGCGTAAAAAAGTCTGGATGAATATATTTTAGGGTGTTTGAAGAGCGGTCTTGAGATATATGGCTTATTGCTCTCGAAATAGGGTAAATTATGAATGAGTATGTATTTATATAAAGGAAGCATTTGGAACCTTCTTTCGGAACAATATTGTCGGAGCAACATTGTTTCCATTTGAAATAAACAATATCTCTAAATTACAAAAAAAGGTGACCAGATCGATAACTCTGTAAGGGTTAGCGGCGCTCGCGACGCATGGGCTCGCCAGTCGCTTCCCGTCACGCGTCCCGACCGGTACTGTCCAAACATTAATACTGTCATATAGTTGTGTGTATACAATATACAGATATACAGTTAAAGTTAACTACTCTTTTATTTAACATCCCCTTTATGGAGTCAGGACATTTGCAGTAGAACATAAATAGATAGAGACAATAAGATTCTTAACAACTCTTAAGCTACATCTCGTAAAAGCAAGAAGGATGCATCAATTAGTAACGACTATATATTTTAGCGTCAAATATCGAATCGAATCATATAACTTTTTAAACTTACACGGTTTGTATACATGTTAATTAGATAAAACGCGAATTACCGTGTTAAACATTTATTATTGATGTCTCAATATTTCGGCAGCATTGCAGCCATCATGGTCACGAGTAGACTGTAGTCGGTGAGTGTTGAACGTCAGTTCGCTGACTGCGTTGAGAAAAGTTGTTGATATTTGCAGGTACCCATTTTGCAAAAAGAACTAATTATGTCTGCTCGTTTGCACGCTCTCGCCTCGGTAATTCCCATTTTATCTAATTAATACGAATCATATAATGTTGGCTCCTTGCGAAGCCAGGGGCTGGTTATGATGAATTTGGATGATAAGGCTGGATATTTAATGGATATTAGATATACAATGAAAATCACGCCTTTGCTTGTTGAAAGTTCAATGTAATCTGTATAAACATTCTATGTAACCAAGGCAACAACGTAAGCATAAAAACGAAACAGCCAGTGCTGCATGCAGTTACTAATATATAAGTTTGGGTTCTCTTGAAAATGGCGGGAAACGACGGTTGTGAAATTATTTGATAATTTTCCTTTTAATGTCTACATGAACTATTTTGTGTTTAATATCACGTTAAATTAATCAGAAAATGTTCGCGAATGACAGTACGGTGAAGTTATTGGATTATTTATGCAAGATCTGAAGTTTCAAGCTTTTGTCAAGAGTTCCCGCTACAAGCTCGGGAGTGAACGTGACTGTCGAGCTGCTTCGTCCAGAGTGATGACGCTACGGCGTCTCCTCTGGATGAAGACATGAAGACGCGGCTACCCAGGGTGAAGACGCCACTGCGACTCCCCTGGAGGAAGATAGAAGACTATTGAATGTATTGAATTTTCTATAACATGACATTGGCAAATGACGAACTGTCGAGTCCATTAATAAAATAAATAAAATAAAAATATATAAGTTTGAAAATGACACAAGTTTTTTTCAACTATTTACAAACAAACTAAACGAAATCGTGGATAAAGCCCCAACTGTAAAACCTATATTTTACACCAAAATTCTTCGTTACTTGACCATTATTCTGCCTAACCTCGCAAAACGGGACCATTTGACGAAAGCCAGAATTCGGCAGTCGTGTCACGACTCTGTTAAATTTCCCTAAAGATAATAAACGTTTCGGGGTAAATTAAACCGTTGTTACGCTTAACATTTTTTTTATTTCGGCATTCTGTAGAAGGTGCCCTGAGCATACATATTATGCAATCGAGTATTATTTTAATTTCGGCCTACTGAAATCCAGGGTGGGTAAGGCAATATTTTTACATTATAATGATGATTAAAACATTGTTCTTTAAATAGCCCTTAAAAAAGTTAAGTAATGGTTTTAGTAATATTCATATTCATATTCATATACTTTATTTCTAACCATACGGAACATTACAGAGCACTTGGTTATGTCAACAACAATTTGGTATCGTACAATGAAACCTGGCGCCAGATTTATTTAGGCGAAGAATATGACTCACATCAGAGATTTAAATCTTTGATAAGTGTAGGTAGTCTACACTTGATCCAATTTAGTTATATATCTATTAAAAAAAATCCATGTATTTATTAAATGTCCCAATAGTTCGAAAGATAAAATAAGAAAATAGCTGCTGTATAGAGGCATTGTCACAAATAAAATTCAAAATATAAGAACATTTAACTTACATAAATGATTGCGGCTGTATAAGGGCGTTGTCAAAAATAATTAAATTAAGTAATTACAAACTACGATGAAATAAGGTAAAATGTCAAACATGTCATTATGATAAATCTTTCTCCTCTAATGCCTCTTTAATTGTATAATAGCTTTTGTCAATCAGTATTTTCTTGATGCAACCTTTGAATTTATTTAGTGTCAAGTCTCTTACTTCTGGGCTAAGTTTATTAAATAATCTTATTGAATTACACACATAACTATTTGACATCTTACTCAATCTGTGTGTTGGCAGCTGAATGTCGTCACGATACCTCGTCGCATGATCATGGGCATCCCCCAGTTTGGGCAGGCTAGCAACATCCTTTTTTGTGTACATCAGGTTCTGCATCACATATGTGCTACTCATGGTCATTATATTCAATCTTCTAAACTCGTCTCTACATGAGTCTCTGGGTTTGAGATTTAAGATATTTCTGACAGCGCGCTTTTGAAGAATGAATATACGACCAGCCTCCGATGCTGTACCCCATATCAATAAGCCATAGCTCATGAGACTATGAAAGTAGGCATAGTAAACACATTTTGCCGCGTTCATACCACACAGTTCTCTCACTTTTTTTATTGCGTAACAAGCAGAGCTCAGCTTTTTTGCTAAAATGTCGATGTGCGACTTCCAAATTAATTTCCTGTCAATTATAGTTCCTAAAAATGTAATTTCGTCAGTATATGGTACATCGTCTACGAGGGCTGTGCTCTGCTTGACATTTGTGCCCAGGGCGAAGTGCATCAGGCTGGTTTTATTTAAGTTAAGTAGTAAATTATTACACTCGAACCATTTACTCAAATCAGTTATCGCTTTTGTCATCTTCTCCGATATATTCGATTTTTTGTCACATGATAATATCAATGAGATATCGTCTGCAAACATGACCACATCAATATCTTGATCGAGACATATACTTAAATCATTAATATAAATCAAGAAAAACAATGGGCCCAATATGGATCCCTGTGGGACACCTAGATCCACAATGCTTTCAGCAGACTTAATTCCATTTACTGTTACAAGTTGTTTGCGCGATGACAGGTATGACTTACAGAGATTGATGGCCTCGCCCCTGACACCGTAGTGATTAAGTTTCGCAAGGAGAACACTATGATGCACACAGTCGAAGGCCTTTGATAAATCGCAGAACAATCCATATGTTTGTTTTTTCCCATCAAGTGATTCCATGATTTTTTTGATCAATATCGAAATTGCATCCGTTGTTGATCTGAATTTTCTGAAACCGTATTGTCTGTAGTTTAGTATATTTTGTTGATTGAAGAACTTTAGTAATCTATTGTACATTATTTTCTCATATACTTTACTAAACACCGGTAATAATGAGACTGGCCTGTAGTTTTGTGCATCACAGTGGTCGCCCTTTTTGTGAAGTGGGACGACCTTGGCTACTTTAAGAAGATCTGGGAATAAGGACATACCGAAGGCTAAATCAAGTGTCTTATTTTGTAAACAAAAACTACACTACCCTACTAACATTTTAAGTTGATCTATGATTATTGCAAAGTTATTTTCACGTTATTAGATCGTATTTATTTTCACAACGATGAACAGTTCGATCAACCAGTTCCTTCAGTGTTACATCACAATAGGTATTTAGATGATCATATTTGTTTACAAAATAAGACACTAGATTTGGGCTACGGTGTAATTAAATGTACTATGTTGTGGTAAATGTTTGTCCACGGTCTACAAATGTTGGTTCGGACATTTGCCTACTCCTTTTGGAAGTGTCGATGCAATTTCGATATCAACCAACTAAACAAATGGTAGACCGCTCCTAGTACAAGATTTAACTTATTTTATGGGTTTGAGAAGAAAATCAATAAGTAAATTTAAAAAAAAATACGAAATGCCTACCTACTATAATATTAGTTCAGATGTGCAGCGCTGGAAAAAGTATAAACCAATATTTAAAGTAAATTAAAAAATACGAATATGACGTCTGAAAATATAAATTGAAGCATCGATCAGACATATGGAAGCGGTCAATGAAAAATCGGATCGCTGGGTTATATTTATCGGTCCATACTTGACTTGCAACGCCATAACTGGACCAAGTAAAATACGGGCTCCACTACACGAGTGCCATTATGGAAATACAGACACTGGATAAGACCTTGGAAACACAAGAAAAGAAAATTCAAAAAAGGTCTACACGACGCCAACAGACCAGAAGGCAACTGATCTGATGATAAACGGTCATCTTCGCCTAGAGACACAAGAGACGTTTGCTTTTTATTTATTAATGGACTCGACTGTTCGTCATTTGCCAATGTCATGTTACAGAAAATTCAATATATTCAACAGTCTTCTATCTTCCTCCAGGGGAGTCGCAGTAGCGTCTTCACCCTGGGTAGCCGCGTCTTCATGTCTTCATCCAGAGGAGACGCCGTAGCGTCGTCACTCTGGACGAAGCAGCTCGACAGTCACGTTCACTCCCGAGCTTGTAGCGGTAAATCTTGATAAAAGCTTGAAACCCCAGATCTTGCTCAAATTATGTAACAAATTCACCATACTGTCACTCGCGAACATTTTCTGATTAATTTAACGTGATACTATTCTCAAAATAACCACTGTAGACAATAAAACAAAAATTATCAAATAATTTTGCAACCGTCGTTTCCCGCCATTTTCAAGAGCGACGTTTGCTTATAATCAGGCTTGTAGCGACTTAAAAAATAAATAATAATAATTGTTTATTTCGGACAGGGTCCATAGATGTTAGTAAAATACAATAAAATGACTTACAAACTAATGTTAGTGGGTACAAAACAAATACAAGTAAAATATAGAATATTAAAAATAGGACGACCCCGGACAGCAGTCAGTGGTGTTTCTCGCCTACCCTTACTACCTACTTCTTAGAGTTAAGCTGTGTTTTAAGCCATAGTGGTAGAACCACTGGACGTAGCGGACGAAACTCCACATAAAGTACATAGATCATAATATGATCACAAATTGAAAAGATTTAACAACACAATAAATACAATAAAAATGTCCAGCGAAATCTATACATACATATAATAAGACTGTAAAAAAGTTGTGTCTGTACATTGGATATTTTTTGATAAGAATAATTGTAATGTGTTTTAGGATCGATACTGATGCCAAAACACTAATTTTTAGAATTTTTGTATGTTTGTCTGTGACTTTGTGCCAGTGAAATGAAATGAAATTTATTAATTGTACGTTGGATACTTACATTCTAGATACAAATTCACTAGTCCCCACACTCGGACACCCTGTGTCGTGGGAGACTAGTTTCTTCCCTAGGTACATAGTAAAAAATACGCAAATATCGCAAGTACAATCGATTACACAGAAAGAATTGTAAACATAATTAAGTAGGTACCAGTGTCACGCCATAACTACTGTTGATGGGAGTTTCACTAGGAGATAGCTGAAATATCCGAACAGCTCATAGGCTATAAGCCATGGCGGTATGTGATGTGGAAACAAGGATCCAGAGAGGAAGATCTGCCTCCTGATCTCCTCCATCCTCCTCCTCTACGCAAACGAAGTTGCGGGGTACAGCTAGTATAAATATGAACCGAGATGCGTGAGCGACGGCGAAAGTCACACGAGTGATTTTGTATGGCACCAACTGGCCATGAAAATAGCGGGAAACGGCGGTTGCAAAATTGTTTGATAATTTTTGTCGTAATGTCTACAGTGCTTATTTTGTGATTAATATCACGTTAAGCTAATCAGAAAATGTTTGCGAATGACAGTATGGTGAATTTATTGGATAATTTGAGCAAGATCTGAGATTTCAAGATTTTATCAAGAGTTCCTTCTACAAGATCGGGAGTGAACGTGACTGTCGAGCTGCTTCGTCCAGAGTGTTGACGCTACGGCGTCTCCTCTGGATGTAGACGCGGCTACAAGAGCAACTCAACAATTGTGTAGGTACTTTTTAAAACTATACAACACAGATTTATTAAATTTCAATTAATGCTACTTTGCAAGGAATATAGGTACGTCATTGCTGAAGATGAAAAGTTGAATAGTCTTTCAGCGGCAATAAAGATTAAAACCATACAAATCTATGAAAATATCTGGAACGGATAATCCAGCAACTCTAACGCCATGTCCCAATGCATTTTGTATACGAGCCACGTAGTTGCACTAGCAACGGTTGAAGGCAAATAAATTCCACGATTTGTGGTTGGAAGGCTTCCAGGGCGGTGTTGTGGTCGACTTGGGATGTTGTTGCCCAAAACTGGGCTGCCGGCTGAGATACATGTCTAATGGGTAGTGCTACCTATGTTGTCCTGGTACAAATAGATGGGAAATCTGGTAACATTGGAAGGTATTCAGGTATTCTTGAAACTATGTTCAGACTTAAGGAATTCATGAATACTATTGACAATAGTAGTAATATACCTTGCATCGCCTATCCTTATTATTGTGTGATTTTCCATAGAAGAAATCTTTAAAAAACATCATAGATTTTGAAGATTTATTTATTACTTATCATAAAGAAAAGTTTTATAAAAGTGGGAAAAATAATTAGTTAGAAATATAATAGTTATTAAGTAATCATTGTATTATCATTGTTTTAAAAGATGTGTGAGACTTTTTTGCCACTTTTTCTCCTCGGCGTTGGCACCTTTTCCTTGCAAAGTGGTGTACCTAAATGTAAATTCAAAAAATATATTGACGTGCTAAAATGTACTCAACGTGCTTACTTGCAACAAAGAAATTTGACTTTGACTTTAATCCTCTCTAATCTGCCTTCTACATTTAACACTCTAACTTAAGCAGTGTCTCTTATTTGGTAAAAGGTCTTGGTAGTCCCATTATGGACAGATATCCCAATCTTTACAATATAGTTTTGGATAAGCAGCAGTAATGGATTATATCTATACAATGTACATATTAACCAACTGGACGTCATCACGTCACACAAAACTTTGCTTCCTGTTGAGACGCCCCTGATGGAGAGATTTAGAGCTTGTGTTATCACTGTCAATATTGTTGTAAAGTCCTGAGTCAGAACTCAAAACAAAGTTGAGGCATAATAACAGCGTATCCAGTTTTCCATGCATTCAGGGATTGGAAGTGTATAATTAGACATGAAATTACCAACAAGTTGACGAGGCTTTTGCTAACTATATGTCAGAGAGTTTGCTGATCCTATGAACTATGTCAACTACATTTGTTCTTCAAATTCTCTGACGAATAAACTCATATTATATTCACCAGAGTAATTTCTTTTCTCTTGTAGCTTAGTGACCAAACCTATTTGACAATGTTATTGAGGCCGTAGGCCTTTGGCGTGGCCTAACGATTGCTGTCAAGCGACAACAACCGGGACCAACTGCTTAACGTGCGCCCCGAGGCACGGAGGGGCTCAGATGAAAGTGTCACTAGCGGTCACCCTTCCAGGTCCTCCTCGCCCAACGTTGCTTAACTTGTACGATCGTTTTCAACGTGTACTCACAACTAGCCTACGAGCCCCTACCAGAGTAATGTCAAACATAGCTCTTTCCATAACTCGCTGAGCGACTTTAGACTTGTTGGTATGTTTCACCGTCACTATCCAGGTTTTCTCACGCCACAACAATAGTCGTTGACTTTGCTCATAGAGTCAGTAAACTGAAATGGCAATCCGATGTCCACATCTGTCGTAAAAGCGATAACTGATGGGGTAGACGGGTTTTCGAATGGAGACCACCAACGGATAAACGTAGCCATGACATATTGATTGACGTGCTTCGGGAGAGGCCATGTTCACAGTGGACTACGGGCTGATGATGATGCATTCTAGAAATAAGTGATGGATCCTTATGATTATGAGCAATTAGGTGCCAGACGAATGTCAAGGTGTAGTAGGTAATGTAGACTTCAAAGAACAGCGAAAGATTGTGCTACCTAACTAATGAATCTTTGGATGGTTCGTAATGAATAAAATGACGTACGTATATGGACACAAGGTTTAAAGGTAATCCTATGCATTTTTAAATTTCTACAAAGTGCTCAAGCACCTTTAAACGAATGAAATGAATTATTGAAAATGTGTCATTGATGCCACATTGAAACCTTAAGGCGCTATATGGTTGTCAAAAGCAAGAGTGAGACACAAGATGCCCCGCAGCGGCGGAATGAAGAGCAAGGCGCAGTGACTCGATATTCGTATTTCTATGAATTTTGGCAGAGAAATAAAAATACGCCAACAAAAATCAGATTTTTTAAAACAAGCTCTCGTATTTATACATTTTGATATCCTATATTTTGTATGAATAACTATTTTGGTTTAGATATAATTTTCATTTTAAAAGACATGGATATGTTTGCGATTTTTTTCTATCGAGCGAAGTTTGCCATTCATCAGTCTCTAAATAGACACCCCGAGATTGCTATATATTTTTTTTCAGACGTTTCATTTTTGTAGTTAATGCCGTAGCCTTCGTAGAAAAATTGAAAATACGCGCATATGAAGCCTTAAAATCCTACTAAAAAACTACAAACCATTCCAGAGACTGTCACGTACATGACCCACAAAAACCCAACTCAAAAACTTTGCCATGCTGTACTACTAAATTATGTAGTACTATAATCTGGGCAAACTCCCTTGGTCTCCAGAGTGCCTCAGGCTATAAATTCATGTAACTAGTTGGGTGTAAAGTGGTGACCCCGACACTCGCGCCACCTGGCGGTGTCGGACTGTAAAATTCTGGTGTGAACCAGTTATAACAGGTGGGTGTTAGATATTACTGTGGAATTAAATTATTTCCGCACCACCGGCGGAGAATTGTTTTAGTTTTATAACGGCTAGGTGTGGAATTATGTACGCCATGTGTGCTGAACTTGTTATATTATAGTCTCCTGAAGAGAAGTTTGTGTTTTACTTATAGTTTAATGACTTGACAGCGGCGGGTGAGTTTGTTTGCTTAAAGGTTTAAATCTAAGTTGCGATTTAAGGCCCTGGGAGTCATAATGTTTAAACCTATTCGACATTAGTAACAAAAGTGTAGTTTTGACCAAAAAATAAACAAAGGGAAAAAATGAGCAAGAAACTGCGAACCTCCTTCATTTAGAAAGTTGAAGACTTTGAACATTTTTTTCCATAGATTTGAAGATCTGATTTTATCTCTTTCATCCAAATCAATTCAAATTCATATCCTATAGATTATTGCAAATAATATACACCGTGTATATTTTTGCGCATCATCATTTTTTTTAATTTACAAAAATGGTCAAAAAATCAGCATCAAATCTTTAAAAAATGTTCCCTTTCATCCAAATCGGTTAAGCAATAATCATCGTTTTTACATGAAACAAGCTTCCAGTCCAAAGTGGGTAAAACGAAAAACGGTTTCGTTCTAAAACTTACAATAACAAGTAGCTCGGTTCAACGATCTTTAGCAAAGCTGCGAGAAAAGCTCTACCAGTCGAGGATATCGATATCTTTTTGCAATCGAGTAGTGTAAGAGGTGGAGTGGATAGATTGGTCATAAAGATAGAAAATTAGCGTATCTA
The DNA here is from genome assembly GCA_963506565.1 of Tachystola acroxantha. Lineage (NCBI taxonomy): Eukaryota > Metazoa > Arthropoda > Insecta > Lepidoptera > Oecophoridae > Tachystola > Tachystola acroxantha. The sequence goes on from OY735874.1 coordinate 3,110,055, forward strand.
TGATTGAATCCTAGCTGCTAATAAACTTTGTTCATGAAATCAATAATAATTCTAAAGTCTTCCAAACAATATTGTAGGCAGGTAAGTACATGTATTGTGTCTAGAGACTTATTAAATCCAGATTGTATCGGCGCTAAGAACGTTATAAGCCCGATTTAAATCTACAGATATTGAACGTGTCAGGCACGTATGGACAACAGCAGATAAATGGTAACACATGCAGTACAAATTCAAGTCTTATGACGCAGATAATAAGAACGGTCCAAAGATCAAAGAGTGCAACTCACTAGTGTAGTTCAGCGAGTGGGCGAGTAACATGTCGCTCGTCAAATGTTGCTTAGTGGATACGAGGCTTTACTTAAGTCTAGAGACACATTATGCGGAAAGTACGCGACGGAATTCACAAAACTCAAGTCAAAAACAGAACTTCTGCTAATAGCTGTAACGCTGCTTTCAGTCTGGCAGGAATGAGTCCGACGTCGAAACAAAAGCGGTTGACTGCTACAGGCTAAAAGCAGCGTTACAGCTATTAGCAGAAGTTCTGTTTTTGACTTGAGTTTTGTGAATTCCGTCGCGTACTTTCCGCATAATGTGTCTCTAGACTAAGGCTTCGTATGCGCGTATTTTCAGTTTTTCTACGAAGGCGACGGCATTATCTACTCAAATTAAACGTCTGAAAAATATATATAGCAATCTTGGGGTGTCTATTTAGAAACTGATGAACACCGATACTCGATTGGACAAACTTCGCTCGATGGAAAAAAAATCGCATACATATGTCCATGTCTTATAAAATCAAAATTATATCTAAACCGAAATAGTTATTCATACGATATATATATCAAAATGTAGTGTACTACAAATACGAGAGCTTGTTTTAAAAGAGTCTGATTTTTGATGGAATATTTTAATTTCCCTGCCAAAATTCATAAAAATGCGAACATCGAGGCACTGCGCCGTGCTCTTCACTCTGCGGGGCATCTTGTGTCTCACTCTTGCTTTTGACAACCATATATAGCGCCTTAAAACAACTATGCTCATGGTAATACTGTTGTGTGCGTGCCCGACGTATAAACAACACATTTGTCACAGTATAGGTCCTATACTTCCTCCGCAGAAATGCCAGTAGTGTTTCTCACGTTCCTATTATGTAAATAGCTTAGCAGAAATAGTTGGCATCGCGGAACATATTCGCGGGGGAGTGACGTAAGTGGTTTAGCGTGTTGGGATGTGTCGCTACTGGTACTCGCTAAGGTGCATTACCAGACTACGGTGTAAGCCGATACCATAAGCCTTCGTACTTGAAGGTTTGCCACTGTTAGAAGTCATAGGGTTTTAATGCATAAATATTGTTTATCGGTATTACTTTTTAAACTTTCACGGTTTGTATACAAATTAATTAGATAAAACGGGAATTACCGTGTTAAACATTTATTATTGATGTCTCGATATTTCGACAATAATAAATGTTTAACACGGTAATTCCCGTTTTATCTAATTTATCGGTATTGTTTAAACCTGATTAATATTTATCATCTAGTTTACTCAAATAATTAAAAAGTTGTTAAGCGAAAGACTGCCTGCCACATTACTACAGATTCATAATGGTATATTTCTAATTAATTGTTAATAATTCTGAAACATTTGAATTTTCGGGAAGTTTTCAAAAATCACAAAGTACAGTAAAAGTACACATCCCAGGAACCATAACTTTCAGAATCAGAGAATCATAATTTTGATTGCAAGTACCTAAATACATTGTGCATTTAATTGCACGTCAACATTTTTTTAGTATTTACATTTAAACCGAAGCCCAAATCAAGTGTCTTATTTTGTAAACCAAAACTACCCTACCCTACTAACATTTTAAGCTGTTCTGTGATTATTATGTAGTTATATTCACATTAGACTTTATTTTCACAATGATGAACAGGTTCGATCAATCAGTTCCTTCAGTGTTACATCACAACCGGTAATTGGATGATCATATTTATTTACAAAATAAGACACTTGATTTGGGCTGCGGTATACATCATTATTATAGATAATCAGAATGATAGAAACATTCTGAGAAGTTTTCTGTACTGTTCACGAAATATTCTACAAAAATTGTAGCTTGGAATTATTCACTTTTAATACCAGCCCATCATTTCTGATATATGGTAATAAACTATATTCCTATTTCTACGATCTAAACTTGAACATCATAGATACGGTCTAAAGCGGTGTACACATTATGAGGCTTTGCAGCAAAGCTGGTCATTCATTGCGGCCTCCCCGCCGCCGCCGCTAAGCGAAATGGAGTATGCAGTTAGCAGTAAATAAAGTGACTTAGTTACTCCCTGAATGCGTTCTCTGCTGAAATTAAATTAAGAGTATGAATGTATTTCCAAAAAAGGCGGCTTTTTGTGTCAGTAAAATATTAATCTTCATTCAGCGAGATCCGTGACATTCCCAATTCGTTTAATTAAAATCCTTAGGATAATGAATTGTGATCTAAGTACTGACAGCAGCAGATCAATGGTAACACTTGCAGTACGATTTCAACTCTTACGACACTGATAATAAGAACAAAGTGCTACACTTGATGTGTACTTTTAGTGTGATTTTAGTGTCATTATAACAATTTCATTTACCTAACAGTTGTGTCAATTCCGTCCGTAGTCTCGCACGCTAAATGTTAACAGTTAGGTTTAGTTATAGATTTGGCGGTCACAATAGAATCGCACTTAATACTTAGATAATCAAATTGAATTCCTAATTAAAAATCTACAAATAGCTATTGTGTTTTAAGTATTTTGTGCTGCTTTTCTAATTTAAAACTTTATTGTGAATTTCGACGATAATAGAATATCAAATGGAGCCAGCCTATTCATAATTCAATGGGTTTTTAAACTGTCAAAAAGTTTTACGCCTTCGTTATCACAATAAGTATTAAGTTGGATATCAATAAATTAATTGTTCGTTAAAATATTAAGTGACAAGAATTACTAATTTTTAATCACGGATAATAAATTTATAATTAATTTTAATATGACATTCTTAGAGGCTTCAGTCTCCTATTTACTTAAGAGATTGTATTTTATGATATTATATAATTTACATTCATAAACCGAGGGCCAAATCAAGTGTCTTATTTTGTAAACAAAAACTACCCTCCCCTACTAACATTTATAGGCTATTCTGTGGTTATTGCATAGTTATTTGTACATTATTAGATCGGATTACTTTATTTTGAATGATGAACAAATTCAATCAATCAGATCCTTTAGTTTTACATCACAACAGGTAATTAGACGATCATATTTGTTTACAAAATAAGACACTTGATTTGGGCTCCGGTATACATTGACACATACCTATTTTCAGAATCTTTCATATTATGAGATATAGTTTGTTTAAAGGGTGTTCACGACATAAAATCTTATTGTTGTTAAGTCTCTTTGGAGCAGTGTAAAAATATAAGTAGCGGTTGCTATGGCGACAAATAAACAATGGCTGTTGAGGTGAAAAGTTATGTTTTTATCTTCGTAGCTAGTTTATCAAGTTAATAATGGATTCAGCGTTATAGTTGCGTCCAAAGGGCCCTTTCCCAAGTGGCTTTAACTTTCGTCAACGCTACCATAATAGAAATCAAAATGTATGAGGATTTACGTTTGTTTTTCCGTTGTAAATGTCATTCCTATATTTATCTTTCCATACTAGTTAACTAATTAGGAACTAACGAAATAGGCAGAGACGATTAACTTTTATTAGCTGCGATTGTGGCATACATTCAATTATTATTATAATTCAACTACTAAGGTACTCCTCACTACCTAAGTACCTACCTATCCAGTGAGGAGTAACGGAGCTCAATTCAGCTCCTTGAAGACATTGATAGGACGCTGTCGGTCATGTAGAGCTGCTAATTGGTGCAATGTATTAGGCTGTATGCATATTATGTAGTGCGGTATATACGAAAACATATAGATATTATATGAATGTACAATTGTGCATCTACGAAATAGAATGGACGTTTCATTGAACAACGCCATTCAACCACACACCTAGTTTTACAGTTGAATCATTATGGCGTTTAGAACCTTCAACATCACGGTTGACTGAAAAGCCGCCGTAACGTGGAATTAATTTAGTTAGCGCTAGTTTCGTTTTGTTTACAAGATAGTGTCAACCGTTAGTTTTTTATTATTATTTATGCAAGTGGGTTTCTCGTAAAAAAATCTAAATATAATTTTTTTTTTAATTTTTAGAAATGGTCGCAGGTTCAAGTTTTGTCCAGGCCAAAAATCATCATATAATTTTTAGAAATGTTACTATAGTAATATTCGTCACAGGTTGAAATACTGGTTGTTATGAAAAAAATACTCTTAATATTAATATTTATATTTTGGCTTCGCGTAGTCAAAATGCAAGAAATTAAACTAGTAGTTATATTCCCAAAAGAAATAATGAAACAACTCAATTTCCTTTGTAATTAAGTTGGGACGATAAAGCTCATATTCTATTACAGCTGTAAAATTACTATGTAGCGCAATGTAACAACGCTTACCGCTTACATAACTCTGCTGTATTTTATTATTTCAAATACGACTTACCTACTTTTAATGTCAACAACTAAAATTGCTCAATTTGTTGACATCTCTCAATAGTTCAGTGAAGTTAATTTGAAGTTTCATTTTTCACTGAAGTATTCGTTCCTATAATTATGCAGTTGGTTGGAAAGGAGAATGTTCAAAAGCCGCATAGAGCGCAGGCTCAAAAAATATTTTTTTTTTCTGATAGCTCAAATTAGACAGTAAATAGGAGAGATATAGTACTTACAAGGGCTGTACAAATAAACATTTTATCCATAAGGGGTTCTTGTACGCTTGCATTTTCATTTCGAAGATTTAGGTTAGCCTTCTTTTTCTTGTAAAATTCTTCCCATAGGGAAAGGCAAAGCCAACTAGGGCATACAGCCTGGTCTGATGTTAGTAGAATGTCTGAATTCTTATGAATACATACATATATACGAAGATAACCTAACCTAAACCCTCCCAAACCCCTAAACGAAATAACTCAATGATCCACGCAAGCATCAAGTTATGCAAAAGGAAACCTTGCTAAGAGCACAAAACTTCACAAACACGACGTCTTTCGAGCACTCCAACTAATAGAAACGTTCGCGGACATCTACTGATTAACTTAACGTGATCATTATTCACTAAATACCACGGAAACTATTTAAATAGAATTATCACAAAAAAGTAGCTAATGGCGTTTCGCGCGCTTAACAAGGAATCAGATTTAGGTTAGGTTACCCATCACAACAAATAATTTCTAGTCGCAGATTATAGATTCTGTCACCAAAATAAAGGGAAGAATGCTACCAAAGAGTTTGCTACTTACATTAATATGACAAATAATAACATAATGACTATTTTAAGGCTACACAAGGAGTAATTAATATTTTTGATATTACTTCTCTTTTACTTCTCCTCTTTGTGTGACGTTGACTTTGAAGTCCCATTGTCGTCAATAGTGACGTCTGGTCATTTTGTAGATATTACATTCTCTTTGCTTAAAACTGTGAAATCATATACAAGGAGTTTAGCACAGTATCGATGCTTCTTGGCTCATTGCAATCAACGTGACTTAAAGGTTAGGCTGTGCTTTACATCATAATTCGCTATACAAAATCGGTGGTTTAGCGACTGTCAAGTTAAGCCATCGATAATAAGAACCATTGTGAGTAGTTGATCAGGAAATGACGCAATCAAAATGGAATAAAAGTAGATTTACAACTAATTTATTTGCAAATATGAATTTAATATATTTCCAGTAATATTGCGATCTAACTGGAGGTAGAAAAATACGGGATGAATATTGAACATTGTCTTCATAGCCGTGAGCCGTACTATTGGCTCTATAAAGGCTGGGCCTGGATTGGAAAATCTCCTTTTAGAGAAGCTTTTGATGACGTAATTTAATAAATGCTTCTGAAAATTTCTAATGCTAAAACATTCTTTTCCATTAACATTATTAATTTTCTTATCTATCTGTTAATAAATATAATACCTACTATTATATTTATTAACAAAAACACTCGAATAAAGTGGAAATGAAATTTCACCGGGTTTATACTTACGTGGAAAAAACACTCCACTCCAATCGATAGATAGGCTAACTGAAATGGGCCTGGGCGGGTCACCTCTGTCGCCGATGGTCGATGGAGTATGTGCGTTCTAATGTGGAGACTCCGGACGGGTAGAAGAAGCATGGGCAGACCACCGGTCAGATGGTCCGACGACATCAAGAGAGTTGCTGGCTTGGTGTGGACCAGACAACCTTGGGATCGGGCCACAAAGACGATTTATGGAGAGGCATATGCCCAGGAGTGGGCTGCGGTGCTGAGGATGAAAAAGAAGAGAGAGCTAGTAGAACATGCATAAGTACAAATATAATACATATACTGGGTGTCCAAATTGGCAATTGATATCCTAAAATCATAATTAAAAAATCTCGGGCCCGGTTGGTCCACATCTCGGGTGATCCCAGAGCTGGCAGCTACCTCGCTCAGCGGCTAAGTATTGCCATACAGCGAGGAAATGCTGCCAGCGTCCTGGGCACCATGCCACAGAACGGGGACCTCGACGACGTGTTCGTTCTTTAGTTTATAGTTTTATTTCATAAGTATTTTTTTTATAGATATTAAGTTAGTTTTATTTTGTAGTAGTTATTTTTTTTGCAATAAATATTTTATAAAATTCATCCTAATAAAATTAAAAAATATATAACTTCTTAATTTTATTATTATTTGCAAAAATTACATACCTACGATGGAAAATTTACTACAAAAAAATATGTTGTCTAAATGACGTCCATTACGATTTTAACACTCATCAAGTCGTGGCCGTAAATTGCCTATGACACGTTCACATAAAACGTTAGTGAGTATCGTTATTTCACTTGCAATATTGTTCTTCAATTGAACAATACAGGCGCAAGTGCGCCGTGAACCGCGCATGTAGATGGCTCGGTACCTTATATAGTTATTGTATAGTATTTTAGTATTTCGGACAATCAAGTCATATTCGGAACAGTCGATATCCCATTAAAAGCAACTCGGGAATTCTAGTACGAATTACCTAGATTGCTATGATTTTGTGTACGCAAATATTCTGTCGACTGTACTACGATCTCCAACAGACTGCTACGCTACGCTTTGCTACGGTCTACGTAGAGAGCTACGTTCTACTGCTACAGGCTACGAGAATATTTACAAGAAATTGAATATTGAGAAAAATCGATTTTTTTTGCACTTTTTGATGTTACTGGATAAGAAAGTTATCCTTGGTTTTAGATGCTAGTTGAAGTTTGATACCTGTTTATAATTTTGTATTTAAAGACACTACAAATACTGTTTCTTATTTAATCACATTAAAAAAGAGTGACTAGTGTTCGTATTTTGCCGGCCTATAGTACTGTGGAACACAGAGAAAGGTGTACAGGAGAGTTTTTAAGGTTGAGAGTTTCTCAAAAAATACTTGACCTATGGCAATAATTCTTTCACTGTGTGATAGATAAAAGTTAAAACTATGTAACTGTAAAAGAATTATTAAATTCGGACCAGTAGTTTTTAAGAAAATCTCAACTATTGAGGCTCCCTGTATACTTATATCTGTCGTCGACTGTACCTATCAGATTAACCTAATACTAAGACGTTCGTGTATTTTAATGATCATTCATTAGCAAAACGTCCTTATCCTAATTACCTTATCATAATGTCGTAAATTTAAAATGACCTATTATTATTATGGAAATTGGTCTAAAAACAAAATAGCCTATATTACTCGTATAATGTCTTATTTAGTAAATTGTAAAGCCGAAAATAAAACATTTTATCATTATTTAATAATGACCGTGAATTGATCTGAACTGGCATTAATAACCGATGGGGTAGACGAGTTCTCGAATGGAGGCCATGAACGGGTAAACGTAGCGTGGGACGCCTCTCGACCAGATGGAGGGATGACCTTCGCAAGCTGGCTGGCAGAGACTGGATGCAACAGGTCGAGAATCGGGTTGAGAGGCCTAGGTCCAGCAGTGGACTGTTCAATTAAAATATATGCCTACTAGAATGTCTTAGGTCATCTAAGATAAACGAAGGTAGGGTAGGGCGGGGCTAAAAGGTCCATTTTGCGTATATTGAGTCATAACTACGTACGTTTAAGGTTCCTGTGAAAGACTTTAATAATAATAGAAAGCTTAATCCTTCACCTATAAGTAGCAATAGTCGAATACGGCCAGAATTTACCAATGCGCCAAATATGGGCAATACAAAACGTTATGTCGAACGGACCTTTTTACCTCGCAGGTGGGGTAAAAAGGACCAGTCATGGGGTAAAAAGAACCAAGACAACTAGATCATATTTTGTGTTCAAATATAGGACATAAATAAAAATAAATAATCTTTACGTTTATTCATTCATATATTTTAATCAACAGATATATTGAGACTCTATATATTCTCTATTTAGCACTGTTTGTTAAGTTTTATAATTATGGCACATTATCAAATCAGTCTTAATAACAAATCTTAATGTAACTAAATCTGCCGCTCGCTGCATCAACTCTACTAATTTTGTACCACGCTCAGGGGGGTGACCGCGACTTCAATCGTTATGGTTATCGTTTTCATTTTGACACTTGAACGATATACCTTGCTGCGTTTCGTTGTCGTTTGTTAAAACTTGCAAAAACATAGTAGCAATGTATAGCGTCCATGTATCAAAATGAAAGCGATTACGATAACGATTGGAAGTCGCGGTCACCTCACAGTAGTTTTTTTGTAAATCCGCATCCTGGAAATAAAATAGAAATTACATAAAATCAAAACATTTCGTGGGGTTAAAAGGTCCACCGCGGTCCTTTTTGCCCCAGTGGTAGGTGGACTGTTGTTTTAGGTTAGGTAGAAAAACAAAGCGATACAAACAAAAAACAATGTCACTACGTGGAACTTGATACCACTAACCATTTATAAACAGAAGTTATGCTTCGTATGTTTTCAAATATAACCCTGAGACTAAAACTAAGTAAAATCTAAAACATTACTTACGTGTAATTTTCGCACTACGTGCGCGTACACCCTCGCCGGCTCTAGGGAACTCACTGCGCGGGGCGGCATGCGTACCCGTCCCCCGCCCGCTTCATTCACCGGTCACTCCGTTGTCTAACGGACATTTAGTTTCGGAGATAGGCATGGTGGACCTTTTTACCCGCGGACCTTTTAGCCCCGTCCTACCCTACTAACCTTTAATGTTTGAAGGTCAAGGTTGAGGAGATTGAAATAAGCCCATTCACAGTTTCCTTAAGATAACAATGGTCTTATAAATGGGTTCTGACAATGGATTAATTTATCTTCATTTGCAATCGTTTATTATAGCAGGGAGTAAGGACTGGAATCCGTGTTCTTATTAAAGTTTAGTGGAAGTGAAATACACTTCTAAGATGTATTTTTAGTCAGGTTTTAAAAGTAAATTGCATACATTACTTATTAAAATTTATTTTTTCAATAAAATGAAGAATAATATAAAACACAATTTTCAACAAAGTGGCCCCAACCAACCCAACATTCGTGACTGTCAAACAATTTCTCTTTTGAAAAACTACTCAAAGAACACAATTTATCTAATCCTTGATAATTTAGTACTAGCTGTACCCCGCAACTTCGTTTGCGTAGAGGAGGAGGATGGAGGAGATCAGGAGGCAATATAAACTTCCTATAAACCAAAAGTTTAACAATGAAATAAAATAAAATATGGTATCATAATGTTGGGGAAATTGAATAGAAATTAAGAAAGTATTCTGCCACTTACCTCCTTACTCCCGTTTATGGTCTTCCTCAGGGTACCCTGGTATTCAGCAGTCCACAGGCGATCGCAACGGCTGGCTTAGGCTTTATGTAGGTAATTTGCACGTATTTGGACCGAATTTGATTAGGTTTCGATTTTTAAGGAATTTATTTATTGGCGAGCGGTTCGCACAGTGCGCTCAGTAGTCTAGAGACGGTTAGAGAGTGTAGTACATGGAGTGTAGTACATGGAGTGTAGTACATGGAGTGTAGTACATGGAGTGTATTGCATGGAGTGTAGTACATGGAGTGTAGTACATGGAGTGTAGTACATGGACTGTACATGGAGGAGGTAAGTGGCAGAATACTTTCTTAATTTCTATTCAATTTCCCCAACATTATGATACAATATTTTATTTTATTTCTTTGTTAAACTTTTGGTTTATAGGAAGTTTATATTTTAGACTATTAGTCAAACCAAACTCTTATTTATATATGTACATTGTTCACAACAAACCAATCCAGATTAAAAACAACATAACTAAAACTTCAACATAGCTATATTCCGAAAGCATGTTTTTTTAGGACCCTCTAGCAAATTCACATGAAATAGAAATATTATTAAGTAACGTCGATATCTTGGAGCAATTAAAATGGAGATGTTAATTAAGTTATTGATAAAACTGCTTAAAGGTGACGTAATTTGAAAGCTGTTGCTGACCCCCTGATTTTGTATGACGAAATCCAGCGAAATTCATTAAATCGCGGGTTATTTTTAAAGCTTGTGGTCCATGTTAATTATAACGAAATTATAGTGGTTCCTGGTCAAAAATAGGTTGGGAACCACTGAGTTAGATCATATCGAGACACCTGTTAGGGGTGCCAGAATCACAATCACGCAAGGTGTGGCAAGATTAGACAGAAGAAAATAAGGCTGGGACCTAAAGGTTGAAGAAATATCTTGATTATCTTTCCTGGCTATTATGTATCATACAATTAAATTCACGTTTATAGTTACGAACATATAGGCTGTACAGCTAACAGCAGATCAAGTTTAACACTTTGGACCGTTCCTTCTTCTTACTTGCAATAATTTGACTTTGACTATGTATTCTCCTTGTTATTTAAAAGTTGATACGTTGTAGACTGACCAAAAAAACCAAACCTAAAATATAAAAAGGAAACCCATGGTAAAGGCGCTTTAGTTCTTAAATACTCCAAGCACGATGCACACTCCAATATGCCAAAGAAAACAGAACCTTGTTTGCCACTTCATTACGTAGGAGCACTGCCAGGTACGGTGATACGTGAACGTGAGCTGTTCGCTGAAAAAACATCGGGTTTACTCGAAATGCGGGGTCTTGAAATGACGATGCCAGATTCTGCCCCACCATCAACCGCAAGTTGTACAAGATAACGAATAAATGTAAAAATGTCTCCGTTTTTTACAAGTTGCGATTCGAAAAAACAGCTTAAATTAAGAATTCAGAAAATAGTAAGAAATCGAAGCGATTTATTCACTGTTTTTGTTATTCTTCTATAGGAGTTGAGAGAGTAGTAGAAAATGATGCTGATTATGATTATGCAATATGAGACCGGTAATAAGTCCCCAACAAAATGATGGGTACAGCTTAAATGGTCCCGTAGTTTTGTAGGTGGGGTAAAGCTCCATTGTAATGTGGCAATGTCTTTTTCTGAAGCTTTGTCGGCATAGAGAGGCACTCTCGATTTCAGTCAAAGGCTTTTTCTACTCTACCCTCTAAAGCGTCTCTTGCATTCTTCAACTTATGACAGTTATTTTAATTAGAACATGATGAAAAATTTCTTGCCGTGGGCAGCACTTGAACCTGCGACCTTGGCATTCCGTGACAAGTCTGAGCCACCACAGGCCACGCCACGCCCACCACGAAAATCTTCATCGTATTAGGCATGTTACCGGACAACAGTGGTAGTCAAGTCAGGAATGACAAGGTCGCAGGTTCAAGACCTGCCCACGGCAAGAAATTTTTCATCATGTTTTAATTTGTTCACCGAGCATGGATAATGCGTAATATAAATTCTGAATATTAATTAAGTTTAATTTTCAGAATAAATTCTCGAGACTATAGGTAAACATTGTTAAGTAATTACTTTTCCAAATCCTTAGTACAGAAAGTGGTATAAAATCCCTCAAGGAATATCTAGATACCTATAGAATTTGGAACAAATAAAATTCAACTTTCTAACGGCACGAGTCGTCAGCAAGTTGAAATCCGAGAAATTGTATCTCGGACGAAGTTCGCATTGCACTCTATACAATAACTGGGAAATGTTAAAGCCGTTGGAGAGATGGCCTCTGTCAAAAAAATGTCATTGCACACACTTTTGCTGTTACGTAGTGTAGTGCAGTGTTTATCAAATTTTCAAAGTCTTATTGCTTAGCCATATATGGTATGTTATACCAAATGGTGAAGCAATAAAGAATTTAAATCACTTCTCTTCACACTACCTTATAAAACGATAAGATAGTTTGCTTAAACCGTGGACTAAACTTCATTTCGTGTTTACTTACGATGTTAGCTATAAATGTGAATTAAAATTCGGTCCATTTCTAACTTAATGGTTTTTAACTAATGTGTTAAAGTGATAAAACACGGGTTGAGGGAAGAGACGTTAAACTAGGTTTAGATAAACTAGTTTGTAACAGTTGTAACTGCAGTTGCCAATACTGAACATCGACATCTAATCTTTTCTTTATGTGTACAAATACGAATTTTGCCACTATTTCTCCTCAGCGTTGACACCGTTTTCTTGCAAAGTGGTGTAAATGTAAACTCAAAAATGTTGACGTGTAAAATGTTCACAACGTAACTTGCAATAAGGGGATATGAAATTATAAATTACGACGTAACGACACGACGTTAATCGAACGCTAGACCAGTCTCATAGCAGTATTACTTTCATAATACTTTGTTACTTCGTACAATGACGACCTTAATGAGCTTACTTTAAGGTCGTCATTATACGAAGTAACAAAGTATTATGGAAGTAATACTGCTATAAGACTTCAAGGTAAGGGGGATGGTTGTCGGTATAATTCGAGTAATATCCGATAGATGGCGTTGCGCACATACACCCTTAGTATGTATAATACAATGTAAGATTTCGGTGTCAGAGTGTGGCCTGTGGGTACTATTATATATTCTGTGCCTGTGGTGACTCAGTTGGCGTGTCACGGAATGACAAGGTCGCAGGTCCTGTCTACTGCTAGAAATTTTTCATCATTTATTTCGCCGAGCATGGGTTAATGCTTAAAAAATAAACCTGAAGTTTTCCTGTTCTGCATTAGTACTTAAAGTTGTTGCGATAGCAACTTGTATGAGGCGGTAGTCCTCCGTCCCTCTTAATAGGAGGGACTAGGGAGTCCGCTCAGAATTTGACGACAAAACGGACGTAGAACGCCCCATTCTCCTCGTAGCTGGGAACTTGCGAAGCGGTGAATAGAATCTACATAATATAATTTCCCGAAGTTTGTTTGACTTTCTGTAGCAGCCCTTTACATCTCGGGTGACCTTCGAGCTGATTGAATTATGAAGTGTTAATGTAAAAGTTCCGTGTTTATGATTTAATTACGTTTTTATTTAGGCTATTCGACTGACCGATGCTGTTAAAAAGTGTATTATTTCAACACAATGAAAATAAAAAAGTGGGAATAGGAAATCTACTACATCATGAAATAAATAAGAAAATATTGCAACTTGAAATTACTGCAAAATGTAAATTAAAAAAAAATACGTGAAAAAATATAATATACACAATGTATGTTTATTTGCAACTTGAAAATAAAGGATATGAATCTGCATCTATTTTGTTTTATAGTAATTTATGATAATTATTATTAATAACATTTAATAACAATATTAAATAAATAAAAAAGCAAGTAAACATACATTGTGTATACCTATTATATTTTCGCACGTATTTTTTTTAATATACATTTTGCAGTATTTTCAAGTTGCAATATATTCTTATTTTTTTCTTTTTTCTTGATTACAAAATCAAACGGTCCATTTAAAACAAATGCCGCGACAAAGTTTGCAACAAATCTTATGATACCAAAAATATAAACTGCATATCATCACCGACAAGCAAATCAACAAGTTTTTCTGCTGCAACAGCGAGACTTGCAAGCCGCTGCGTCAACAGAGCTGTTCCCAGTATTAAGTAAAGCTTGCGTATTTCACCCGCCACTAACCATTGTACTACTAGATGTTTCGCATAGAAATACGGGCTGGTCTAGCTCGGTGGTGCGAAGCGGATCAGACCGGTGCGAAGTGAGTGAGAACGAGTGCGGAGTGAGTGAGAACGAGTGCGAAGTGAGTGAGAACGAGTGCGAAGTGAGAGAGTAGTTACGCTAGCTATTTTCCTCTTATATTTTTCTCTTTTATCCTGTATCCTTAACGGCTTGATGGATTTTGGTGTATGAGGTATCCTTAGATTCGTCTTGATTACGGGAGTGTCATAGGGTATAAACGTTAATCAAAATGGGATGGTTTTTCTGCAGACGGGTTTTTGTTTTTTTGAAATAATTTCTGCTTGTTGCTATAAAAAATGACATTGCCAGATTCTGCCCCACCATCAACCGCAAGTTGTACAAGATAACGAATAAATGTAAAAATATCTCCGTTTTCTATTAAAATTATTGGTTTAAAATAAAGTTTTGTACAAGTTGCGATTCGAAAGAAACAGCTTAATTAAGACTTCAGAAAATAGTAAGAAATCGAAGCGATTTATTCATTGTTTTTGTTATTCTTCTATAGGAGTTGCGAGAGTAGTAGAAAATGATACTGATTATGATTATGCAATATGAAACCTGTAATAAGTCCCCAACAAAATGATAGGTACGTACAGCTTAAATGGTCACGTAGTTTTGTAGGTTGTAGGGCAAAGCTCCATTGAAATGTGGCAATGTCTTTTAATCAACTACCAAACCAATATTACTTGCAAATGGTAATCCGAATCTGATAAATTCTGAGAAAAAATCCGTTTCTCTCCGCTTTGCGCTATCTGCATAGACCTAGTGCTGGCAAGGCGAGCTTTATACAAGCAGCGGGTGGAAATGTTGAGTTTGCTCTCTTGAATGTATGCTAACTGAACTACGTTATTGTTTACAAGCTCGTTTCGCGGTGCGCTTGTGAAAAATTTCAATTTGCCTTTTAGATTCAGCAGTGTAGAAAGATTGCTTGTTATTTTAATTATGAGTTAAAGCATTAATCCAAAAGTTTTAGTGCAATTATTAATAATGAACGAACTAATTACTGGATAATTTTATTATTAGAACATGATGAAAAAATTCTTGCCGTGGGCAGGACTTGAACCTGCGACCTTGTCATTCCGTGACACGCTCTTACCAACTGAGCCACCACAGGCCACGCCACGCCCACCGAAAATCTTCATCGCTTTATACATACTTAAAGGGTATGTTACACAATTCCATCTATCGGACAATAGTAGTAGTATTCCGACAACCATGTCTAACATTCGGTTTGAAACATGATGCGCTCCTATTTTTACTCAGAATTTGAATTACGCATTATCCATGCTCGGTGAATAAATTAGAACAACATCATCATATTTTTTCATCATGGTCTAATTTATTCACCGAGCATGGGTAATGCGTAATTCAAATTCTGAATTTTATTATTGTATATTATTATCGAAGTTTTTTGCATCGAGTCTCCGTCCTTATGCAGGTCAACTCTCCGCCTGGCCGGGGGGTGTCCCACACTACGTTTACCTCTCTATTTGCCGACGCTATTAACGTAAGTATAATTTCAGACTATGTTTTAAAAAATCAATGCATATTTTCAATTCCAGAAGCAAACATTCGATGCACTGAAAATCACAGTCATATATTTTCCTCTGAACTTGTTTCAGAATATCTTTGCTTTCATAATAGGCGTTCGCAGTTGTACATTTGTCATTATAATAACCTAACGCCACCGTCTGCGGTAATAAAATTATTTCACAGTAAACATTTTGAGAATTAAATTTTAAGGAGTCCTCACTGAGAGTAATAGCGTGTTGCGGGTAGTGATGTGACGATGTGACATTTAATATTACGTGGTCGTCCGACGCGAAAAATTTTTGTAGAGATATTTCCACCCGCCTGATCCTCGCCTCGGGTGACCCCAGAGCTGGCGCCTACTTCAGGCAAAGGCTGAGCCTCGCTATTCAGCGGGGCCACGCCGCCAGCGTGCTGGGGTCCCTGTCGCGCAGTGCGGAGTTAGACGGCGTGTTCGGTCTTTAATTGTAAATAGTATTTAGGTATTTATTTTATTTTGTAAATAGCTATTTTTAATAAAATTTGTTGTAATAAACATATTATCCATAGTTGGTTAATAAAAATATATTACGATTTTTATGTTACGAAAACAAAATATAAAGTATTTCACTAATTAAATTCTGATTATAAGGCTCTCTTGAAAATTCACATTTTAATCAGCGATTAGTCTTATAAATAACAATACCTCATTAATAATAATTTATGTTACGAAAACAAAATAGAAATCAATTGTCCACTATTGAAATTATGATTGCAATCTCGGCTATTGATAACTCGAAATTCACGTTTTAATCAGCGATTAATCATACAAATTACAATTAGGTTAAAAAGAATTATAATAAGTAATAAATAAATAAATAAAACCTTCGCAATTTAAAGCCATAGCGCAGAGTGCCCGTGAAAAACTTTGTCCATCTTATTGTCTGCGATATAAGAGTTAAAATCGTATTTACAGTTGATAGCTGAAGTTTACAAGTCCCATTACATATTGTATATAAAAATCATGGAACTACGTTTATAAATAACATGATCTGATGTTACTATCGCAACATGTTAACCGTTTCCTCTCTATATTCACATCCAATCCTATTCCAACATCAAAGAACAATCATACGATTCGGTGGACATAAAATATTCATAAAATTCTAAAATGCTCCACTCTCCCAACACTACCTCTGAGCAATAAAATGCTCGGAACACAAAACCTCACTTCTGTATCGTACGAAATTCGCTTACCTGTAAATGTGAAAGTAGATTTACAAATGCCAGAGTTCAGTAAAATACTGAATTTGTATTTTGCTTCAGGCAGTTTACACCTAGACTTTTAGCCACAAACATGACTTAAGTTACCACGGTTTAAGCCATCGCTCCGTTACTATACGGGTATCCAATCATTTTATTTCTCGACGACAGCTCCCTTAGAATGTAACTGCGTCATGTTAAACAAAAGTTAACTTTTAAAGGCGAGGCATCACAAATATGACAACTGCCTAATTTTGTTCCTTGATCCCATATAATATTCGTCCAGATTTTTTTCTGTCGAGCGAAGTTTGTCCAATCGAGTATCGTTATTCATCAGTCTCTAAATAAACACCCCAAGATTGCTATATTTTTTTCAGACGTTTAATTTGAGTAGTTAGTGGTGTAGCCTTCATAGAAAAACTGTAAATTCGCTTCGCTGCGCTTCGCTCCAAGCCAGAGCCTTCTGAACCTAAACATCCGTGTCGGATCTGGTTAGAGAGTTGGTCGGGGTATCCCTTCATTTGATAAAAAACAAATTACAATTACCAAACAATGCATTTTGTCAAAGGTTTTTATGCCTTGCGTTGTTTTATCTATTAACGTATATAATAAGTGAATAGTTTGTTAAGTGATGTTTTGAAGAAAGAAACTTTGTCTCGTAATTGTTTTGTCAAATGAATTATTTATAGAACCATTACTTTGTACAAAGATGAACTTATGAATCATAATTTTGCCAAACGTTGTTTGTGAAATGAAAATTTGTAATTTGTTTTTTTATCAAATGAAGGGACACCCTTAAATGCATACCTTCGCATCAGCTATATCTTCGCTTATTTCAGAGAAAATTCACACCGAAAACGAACCATACATTGTTTCGTAGTCATAAAACAATATGTAAACAACGCCTCAGCTATAATGTTAGTCTGGCGGATTCCTGCGGTAAGCCAGAGAGTTCAATTTAGATGTCGTAACTTTCTTACCGACAGGAAGGGAGTATAAAATATGAAGTAAACCACACTAAGAACATTTTATAAAATTATTTATTTCATTAAATATCACAATCCCAACGCCTTTACAGGTTTTCACCCAAGTCGACGATGGTAACTTAATTAATACATTACAATTCATCAATTCACCATTAAATTATATAAAGCAAAATGTCAAATATAATGCTAATCAATGTCAAAAAATGTCACTAAATAAATTCAATTCAAAAAATTATTAATATTATCAATTTAATCAACCAATATTATTACACAAATAGGTGAGCGTGTCATTTGTGAATTCAGGCAATGAACAGCTAAATATATCAATGTCCCCTTAGATTTGTCAGTTTTGTTTGCAACATAAAATCTCTTTTGTATCTATCTTTTTGGTTCCAATATTTACTTTTTTATACTACTGTCATTCTTCTTTTGTTTTCTTTTATTATTACATCGATTTTATTATTTTACCGTATTTTATTGATTAATTACATGAGTTACCGCTAAACGCCCACACCAACCAGCCCTACTAGCTCACAACACCCAGCAGCTTATCAAACAAGTTTTATAATTAAAACTACAGTGAACCATTACTACAAATTATTATATTAAATTGGATATCACTCACTTCGATTCAATTCTTCTATCGAACAACGAAACGTCACCTCGTGTATCGTCGTATAACGAAATCGGATCGCATTAGCGTGCGAGAGATGGCCAATTATGATAACGCCTAATAGTTGAAATCGATACCTAGTTTATAAATCGATTTATGATCGATGACAAACTTGAATCGTATAAAAGAATCGGTAGCTTATAAATATTTAGATGTCGATCGATTCATTCACAAATATTAACGGAAGATACAACTAATGCTGAATGGTTATTGCCGCTTTTTCTAGTCTTGTGGCAACTGATCCGGAGAAAATGAAATCGTCGGATAATTTTACCACTTGTATTTCTACTCATCGATAACATTTTGCTAAATAAAATAACCGTCTGTCGGATTCGCCCACTGAGGGTTCCGAGCAACTTCACTATAACATTTGCTCTAACGAAAAGATAAACTAGATTTAGGGACAAACTTATCTTTGCGTTTTCGAAACTGATAACGTCATACATCGACGTATCAGGCGCCAACTGCAAATATAAGTTTATAATTACAAAAAAAATTATTTCGTGATAGAACTTCAAATGTACAGTTTTCCGATTTGTTCCTTTCCTTGTGACATAAGACCTAGCTTCTTGCCTTTCATGATTCAAGGTCAACGGGAAGTAGCCTATAGGATTTGAGTTTCTCGCGTTTTCATACAAATATGCGCCAAAATTCGACATAAACGGCCATATCTTTTGATTGCGTTGACGTTGAAGATTATTTTTTTCATGGCTGCATGAGGTTGCAGACCTGAGTATTTGGCAATAATTTCAACTTCATCCGTCCACGCGTTTCTGAGATATAGGTCTTTACAGACGGACAGACAACAAAGTGATCCTATAATGGTTCCTTTTTTCCTCTTGAGGTACGAAACCTTAAAAAGTGATAACTTGTACATATATACAGTGATACATGGTCTATATGACTCTTGAAATTATATTTATTGATTCAAAAATCAACAAGGTAACTCGAAACGCATTCATGGTAGTATAAACAGTATGGTATATGGAAGCAGGAATATTGACATTGCAATATAAGCTCATACATAACTCAAGTATTGCCTTAGCCTAATTTCATCGTAGAATAGCTAATGATTTTATAATGAAGCTTTGACATGTTACCTCATTCCATTCGTAACATAATAGCATAATAGATTGCATGTAAGTGACGCGAGGAAATAGTTAGATTTTATCACAAGGCACATGAATAATAAGAGAGACGGAACGGGCGGCATTAATAAGTGAATTACGGAGACCTTATGAATAAATAATTGGTACCGAACGCTGCAAGGTAATGGTGGAGCGGAACAAAACATTTTCGTTTAGGAACAACGGAAATCGGGACTAACGTCAAGTGAAAACGCAGCATGGGCAAATGAACTTAGAGTACCTAGTCAAAGTCTTTTTTGCATGACCACAGGTAATAATAGTTCGCTGTAGCCTACAAATATGGTGTACAATATTACGCCTATTATTTAATATCTACATCAATACGAATATCACTATAGTATGACCGTCTAAATCAGTCTTCGCCTGCGCGGTACAGGAATGCGGGGGAAGGCGACAACGGGGACCGAGAGAGGTGCGGGCGGCAGGCGCATTTCTGTTAACAACCCAACCCCCCCCCCCCCCCCCCCCCCGCACCTCTCTCGGTCCCCGTTGTCGGCATCCCTGTACCGCGCAGGCGAAGACTGATTTAGACGGTCATACTATAGCTCTTCTTCTGTTTTCTTGTGGTCTAGTGACATCAGTTACTTGCTCGTTTACAAATCGTACTAATACCTGCAAGTTGCTATCGCGACAGCACTTGCTGACTTTACATTTGCAAGTTGCTGTCGGACAGACTGTCGAATATTACTCGCAGAAGACTTCTTGCAAATGTAAATGAGGCCTTGCTCCACATTCTGGAAGTTATTTATGGTAGAATAATCATCATCATCAATCTATTTATATTGCCCCACTGCTCGGGCATAGACCTTCCCTTACATCGACGGAGCTCGGGCCATGATCCACGACGCGGGCCCAGTGCGGATTGGTGGATTTCATGCTTTAGATTTTTTTGCAACGGCATGCAGATTTCATCACGATGTTTCCATCGCCATTTTTAGAGCACTCGGTAAATGTACGTAAGTTTTTCCGTCGAAAAAACCGAGGATAACTCATTGGTACATGGCCTGGGAATGGTATTCTTTGACACATATAACGTTGAAATGATCTTCACCTAACACAGGAAGAAGATACTCTAATGCGGTTTCAATTTTCAGGAGTGGTCTTTTAGCACTCCATATAGGTATTTTGTATAGGTTTTAACTAAAAAGGTTTGACAAAAAAGGGTCAGCGGCGTTAACCACGCATTTCTCTTTACGAGCTTTGCTCAAAGCCTTTTAAATTGTCAGCTATGTATTTTCCGATGCTAATCCCACACAATGACCTCGGATGGGCTTCGGAGCGGACAAAATGTGCTTTCCAGGTGGTTTGGAATAGAATTGAATAGTATTTGTATAGTAACCACAGCACAATTACACATACACCTTTCCGTTTATTCATTTAACCCCCACTTGCAACAAAAGATAACCCTAGGGTGACTTAATCCGAGCAAAATATATGTAATTTTGATAGGTTAAGTCGTTAACTAGGGTTTTTGTCTTTTTCAAGTCTATAGGTAATGATTTTTGTAGCGAAATCTTTTTGTTACCCATCGTAATCTTCGCTATTAATAATGGAGGCGAGATATTATTAAATATTCATTAAATACGACGATAATATAACTAATGATCGCAATTTCCTTTTGTTATCATTTTTATAGTGGTGTAAATGTAAATTTAAAAAAAATATGTTGACGTGCAAAAATGTACACAACGTGCTTACTTGCAGACATTGCCACTTTTCAATGGAGATTTGCCCCACCTAAAAAATTACGTAACCATTTAACCTGTACCTATCATTTTGTTGGGGACTTATTACAGGTTTCATATTGCATAATCATAATCAGTATCATTTTCTACTACTCTCGCAACTCCTATAGAAGAATAACAAAAACAATGAATAAATCGCTTCGATTTCTTACTATTTTCTGAATTCTTAATTAAGCTAAACCAATTGTAATACTAACTGTATTAGCCTATTTCTTTTGTGTAATACTTTTTATTTTTTTTTGCAATAAAGAATATTTATCATATCTTAACTCAGAGAAATAATGACGGGAGTACGCAAGCGCTGGCGTTCCCCTCTGCCGAGGTACATGCACGAATCGTTCATCGCCGTTTATAAAAACTAGTTGCTGCGACCGGCCGTCATTTTACTTCCGTACGTATCGCTGAACACAGCTCCCGAAAATGGTTAATTGTGCAGTGGTTTCATGTAAAAGGCGATCAGAAACATCAAATTTTAGAAAAGACGGTGTTTTTGATCATTCATTAGCAATTTAATTATGAATTTATGCTACTAAAACATCATAAAACTCATTTTGTTTTTCAAGTCTAAACGCCGAAAATCTCTTGGTACGAGGATACAAAATCTCTTGGTACGAGGTTGCTTAAGAGTAGTGATGGGCAACACGCAAACCACAAATGAACGAATGAAGTGAATGAAATGAATGAAGTTTAACTTGAAGTAAAAAATATACATTTTCCCTATACTTATTACTGTTTCATTGCAATGAAACGTTCATTACCATTAGTACCTAAACGGCAGTTCTTTTTGGGGCAACTACTGATGTGGATTGTTGCGGATGGATCAGGCAAATGGAAACTCGGATGAATCGAAATACTATAATAATTAAAATTACAATGAAAATGAAAACCTGTCTCTATTTCTACACACTGACAACTACCTAACTTTATAAAATAAACAAGTGGGTTTTTTTCTATGCCCGCGGAACCAACCAGTCGACAACACGTATGGTATAGGCAGTGCTTCCAGATGCATCTACTGTAATTTTGACTGTTTTACTGTATACTGTAATGATAAAAATACAGTACATGGGTCTACTGTAATTTTTATTTAGGTCATTGTAACTTATTTTGCCTAATTTATGCCCAAAAAGACTTGATTTCTGCAAAAATGTACGAAAACACGAACAAATTATTAATTATTTCCTCGTCTCACTCTTTCTCTCTCCAATTGGGTCGTAGTTCATGTGATTTTTTTTTAAATTCCATTTTTTTCTTCAAATTTATCAAGGGATAAAGTAATACATAATGTTTTCTTTCTTTATATACCTTATCCAACGT
The DNA here is from genome assembly GCA_963506565.1 of Tachystola acroxantha. Taxonomy (NCBI): domain Eukaryota; kingdom Metazoa; phylum Arthropoda; class Insecta; order Lepidoptera; family Oecophoridae; genus Tachystola; species Tachystola acroxantha. Next base: position 3,132,825 of record OY735874.1, read on the forward strand.
CTAAAGTACTGTAATTTCATTGTAATATTATTTGGAAATGTACTGTATTTTTTTTTAGTCAATCGAAAGGTCACACCGTGACCGTTCAAGGATTATGGATTTATATATTTATGTGGGCTGGATTAGCATATGGATACTTTGTGTTCCGGAAAAAAGTATAGTTCCCTAGGAAAAATGTATTTTGAATAGAACATCTATAACTGAAATTCACGTAGGCAAAGCCGCGAGAAAAGCTAGTACAAACTACTTAAAAGACCAAAAATAATATCAATAATAATAATAATATAATCTATAATCAAACTAGGTATATCAATTTCATTCGTTCCTTCACCATTCAATTCAATCGTTCTTTGTACATAGCACATCACTAATTTTTCGTTTGTGGTTGTCGTAAACATTAGTGTAATTACGCCGAAATGTTTATTTGTGTGCGTGTTTTATCTTTGTGTGACGATATTATTTTCGTGTGCGTTTATATGGACGTGGCAAATTTTGTTGCGAGTGTGCAGCAATGTGCAGATGTGTGCTGTACGTGTTTACCTCACCTCCCCCAAAAAGTGGCAGAAAAATATGTACGGCTAAAGATAGGTAAGGCAACTCCCGTCCTTATTTCTCTGAGTATCTTAAGCTGTTTTTTTTCGAATCGCAACTTGTACAAAACCTAATTTTAAACCAATAATTTTAATAAAAAAACGGAGATATTTTTACATTTATTCGTTATCTTGTACAACTTGCGGTTGATGGTGGGGCATAATCTGGCATTGTCATTTGACTTCACTTGACTTATAGATACAATTGCAAAGTTTCTTGTACGGTCACACTTGCATTACGATTTTAAATCTTACGACGCAGATAAAGAACGGTCCAAAGTCCAAAATGTTGCACTTGATCTGTTGTTAGCTGTACAGGTGAAAAACGATACCAATCGCCCATTTCACATATCCAATGACATATCAGCAAATTCGGTATCGCAACTAGTGCAAACGAGCTAGCAAACACAAACACAGTTGATAGAATGTGTTCGTATGAGTGTGTTTATTGAGTCAGCGATAGATAATCAACTCGATCGCAATATTGGTAAACTTCCGAATGTCGGGTAAACATAATAAGTTACACATAACTAACATACTCGGAACATACAGGATCAGCATCTTCGGAAACTTAAACAACGCCACGTGCTTTAACGTCCTGGGTAATATGTAATTGGTATGACAATAATTGGCCGGGCACAATGCTAGAGCGACGGATAACAGATGGAGCGAGCACGTGTTGCACTGGCGACCGCGAGAGGACTCGCGAACGCGAGGCCGGCCGAAGAGGCGCTGGGCCGACGACATCGTCCAGGCGACGGGAGCTACGTGGACGAGGACTGCACGAGACAGAGTGGCGCGGCGCTGTATGGAGGAGACCTATACCCAGTCATGGGTGACCATGACAACTAAATATCATAATACTTAATATTAAAAATAATACTAACCATGAATTAATTAACTACTGAAATATATAAGTACAATTTTTGACATGTAATTAAATAATATAATATGCTTGCCTGTTTGATAAATTTGACATTTGTAATTTTATTGGAATAAATGGTTTATAATAATAATAATTATTTATTTATTTATTTATTATGTACAAACTTACACCTAACAGTTAATAAACCATACATGCAAGTCACAATTTAAATTTAAATTATTAAAATATCAGAATATAATTACAATTGATTATTACTAATTAACTTAAATAATATATATATTAATAATAATAATGACAATAATTTTGATAGCAATTTCTATCGAAACAATTCATGGAAGTCTGGCGTAACCTCAATCTGAAGGTCATCCTTCTCTTCTTCTTCTTAGCCATTTTCTACCAGTCTGGTGTAGGCCTCCTTTAAATTACAATGCCAGATTCTGCCCCACCATCAACCGCAAGATGTACAAGATAACGAATAAATGTAAAAATATCTCCGTTTTTTTAATAAAATTATTGGTTTAAAACAAATTCTTGTACATCTAGCGAGTCGAAAAAAAACAGCCTAATTAAGAATTCAGAATATAGTAAGAGATCGAAGCGAATTATTCATTGTTTTTGTTATTCTTCTATAGGAGTTGCGAGAGTAGTAGAAAGTGATACTGATTATGATTATTCAATATGAAACCTGTAATAAGTCCCCAACAAAATGATAGGTACAGCTTAAATTGTCACGTAGTTTTGTAGGTGGGGCAAAGCTCCATTGAAATGTGGCAATGTCATTTCTCCACTCTCGTCTATTTTTCGCCACTTGAATCCACTTCGAACCGGCTGCTATTCGGATGTCATCACGCCATCTCTTCTGTGGCCTCCCTGTAGGGAGCTTTCCCCCCACAGTCTTCACTCAACCACTGCCTTACACCAGGAGCCTTGCTTGCGTGCCACGTGACCAGCCCATTCTCATTTTAGCTTTGCTACTCATTTAACAACATCGCTGACTTTGCTGAAGGTCTTAGGCCCGTATTAATAGTCTGAGCTCAAACCCCTCAAGAGCGAATTTAGCTGATACAATCTCAAGACGTGATCACCATCTCAAGTATGTCATTTATTATTAAACCAATCTTGAGATGTCTTTCTCAAGTCGCGGTTCGCTTGCGATCAATAACTACGTTCTCAAGTGTGAGTTTGACAGTTCTCTTGAGAACTGAGTTTTGTTTTTAATACGGCGTTACTCACGTGATAAGTACCCGATTCCTGACCTAACCTTCTCAAGATTGATTTTTGACCTAAGAGTGAGTTGGCACTAAGAGCGTGTCACGGAATGTCAAGATTCCATGTTCTAGTCCTTTGCACGGCTAAAAATTTTCATCAGTTACATAGATTCGTAAGTTTACGAACTATTTCCTCTCCTGAGATACGAGTAATATCACCTCATACTTTGTTTATTCCATATTAATATCTTCATGAGGGCTCGTCGATTTGTAGTAAGTCTACTTAGATACCAGACCTTTTTTAATTTACCCTTCCATTAACATTCGCTCTATTTCTTTCAATACTTCAAGTTCTGTACACTTAATTTACAACGCTCTAAATTCCTCACTGTCGAAATTGAAATACTTTGATGCATGATGAGAATGCCCACCCCCCTGGCTGATGCAAATCCGCAAGAACCTAAGAGCTAAGGACCTAATCTAAATCTAGATTTAAACCTAGACCTAAGGTAAAGCCTAGATACCTAACCCCCTCAGAACACCTAAACCTATTAATACCTGAAGTCGAAATACCTAAGGTCGTGAATGAAGATCTAAATAATTAATAAAATGATTAGTGACGTGATCGTCTATAAATATTATTGTTTAATTTAAAGTCCGTGATCGTCTTAATGCTTTAGCTCATAAAATAAGGTGTATTATAATTGTATGATTGCTCAATTCAATTATTATTACGCGATTATTAACAAACGCAAAACGTCGAAGTTGTTTTAATACGGAATTTATGGTGGTATTATTCGCATGTAAAGGCATGCAACTAACCTGTCGGGGCAACTACTGGGTGACTCTCCGCTAGGGCACATGTCTCCGACAGGTGTCTCTCTCAGCGTCCTGTAGATTTAAAATAACAATGCTAACCAAGTTCCACTTTCAAACAAAGGTGATTTCATCGTAAAGATGAAATAGAAACATAATAATTATAAATCAAAATGAGTATTATATAACATTTATAATATGCTTGGGATAATATAGGATCTCTAAAAGTTGTCAGATTAGAGTTCGTGATAGTCAGGTAAATACTCAAAGTAACAGTCAATGAACAGCTGGGGTACGTTCCATTCATAAGCTCACGGCACGCGCGAGTATATTTGTTGTTGTATGGCGCCAATTTCGGTACAATAGTTGTCATGCTTAAACAGGTAGATTCCTTACGCTATTGTGTCACTTATATTAACAGGTGTCAGCCTCGGCGACTCGTAACTGGACATCGTCTCGTTCAGATAGCTGTAAGGGCGAACTTACATAGGCCATTTCGTTTGAATATAATTCTCGCGATTTTAATATTTCCCCCAATACGTATTCGGCGTACGTCATGTGTGATATTGTGAGTTTCTGTATAGATAGATTGTCAGAGAGTCTTAGCTTACAGTACCTATAAAGGTAGTACGTCCCTGTTTGCACGCGAAGTGCGGAGGGCGCAAATAATAAATAAGTATGTGTTCCATAGGTATTCCAGTTTCGTAGGTATTCCAGTTCCGTAGGTATTCCAGTTTGTTGGGGCTTTGCCCGGTTTTGCTGCCGCCAACCTCCCACTATAGCGTGTCGTAGGTGCAGGGGTACAGCTTCGACTACATCTGACGTGTATCCCTAAGGATAAGGCAAGGTGCTGGTTACAATATAAAAGTGTTTATCTCCTTCCATAGAGGTGTGATTGGCATTTAGAGTGCGCCTCATTTGGGTCGTTCACTCTCGTTATATTAATACATATGATAGATAGAGTCGTATCTCAGAACGTGCATCAGTTTACCCTCCATACATGAGCGGTTACAGAAGGCTGGAACCGCTTTCCTAGGACTATGAATCGGCTCTGTGCAGACAAGATGACGAGAGTACATAGATAAAGTATATAGTGTAAAGTCTTGTATTTTTACCACACCTCTTACATCGATAGTCTAAGAATGAGTGTGCCTTAGGCAGTGTTGATGTGTATGGCTTATGTTCATTCATACATATTTCATGCGAATGCCATGCAAATACATTGAACTTCCGTGTAGCTGTAAGGAAGGGTTATTATTATACATATACAAGGCACTCAGCTGTCGTAGCCTTATGAATGGTTCGTTTTGGTAATACTTAGGACTGTGTCCAGTGTGGTATCGAATTGTCCTTGTCATTATGGAGTCATTAAATCCAATCGTACCTAATAATATCATTATGAACGAGTATCATCATATTATAGTTCGTCGTCACACATTAATTAGTTGTCTGTAGTATATAGCATAACGTCAAGTAATATGGTCAAGTAGTCAGTTGCGATATAAAATAAATATCGATCAGTCAGTAGAAACCGATTTACACTATTTAGTGTGAATAATAAGTTATAGGAGTACAGTAGATGGGTTTTGTTGTCAGTAGAAAACGCTATTTAGTTTGATAAATAGACTTTTGTCATAGGCAGAAAACGGCTAGCACTACTTAGTGTCAGTGTAATTTATTCTAGTTGATATCGTGAACTTTTGCCATCGGTGGAAAGCGGCCAGCACTACTTAGCTTTAGATCTCCGTTGCGATGAGGTTTCCGGGCTCCATATCCATATATACAACACTCACTTTGTCACAATACGTTAGTTATAAAGATCTCATCTTTATATTAATTAATAAAATATATTGTCACTAATGTAACTAAAACTGTAACTTATAAATTTATACTTTCACAGTAGTCCGACGTAACTTTTAACCAACTTATCGAAAGTTATGCGAACTTGACCACGCTCCGAGACAAACTAACTAGATAAATTCATCCCCTAGTGACGCAAAAGCGTCTGCGCATCCATGGCGTCCCCGCTTTGCGATTTAGCTATTGGTCAATATTGGCTCTGCAAAAAAAACCTAAAGGCGTCGACATTATCTTTAGGGGTTCATTATTGGTTGATTAGGTTTTGGGTGGAGTTTTCCCATGAACTGTGAAAAGGAATGTTTTTAAGTAATTTAGTAGATTTTTTTTGTCGCGCCAAATGTTGAAACCACTTACTTTGTCCCCAATGTTTCAATAGATCTCTCAATTGGCGTCTTAGGTTACAACTTTAAAATAACAACGTTAGTTTCTAAAGAATAACCCTAATAAATAAAACAATTGAGTCTTCGAACTGACACTTTTAAATATCGCTTTTAAGAAACACACTTTTAGAAAATTTATCGCCTTTCAGAAATACTCAGGACCATAAAACCCATTTCAAAAAAAAAGAAATAACCTGCTGTTTACTTACAAGTATTCTTGGAACTAATTCTTGTCCCTTGAACGCGTCTGTCCAATATAATTTGTATCAAGTACGTAACTGCCATTGCAGTGTACCTATGTATGTACTATCAAAAACCCGTATCATTATATAATTAGCTCAGTACTTTTTGATTTCCTGCGTTGGGGTGGGTAGCGGTCCATTACAATATCTCAAATAAAAAATGCCGTCGACATTTTGTCCCTTTGTTTTCGTTCGAACATATTTATCTTCGTAAATAAATGATAGCGTTTAGTATGAGTTATCGTGCTACCGTATATTACTGGGCATTCCGTTTTTATGCTTGTACGTTTAGATTAAAATACTATAGATGCAAAGCCAATACCTTAAAATAGCACAATAACAAAGGTACTACAATGTCGAATAGTGCAATCTCGCCCTTCTGACGTTCTTTTGACAGTTAATGTTTTTCTTTTACAACTTGTCAGAACTCACTTAGCGGGAGTTTGTGTGACGTAGTTCACGAGACTACTATCATTATTAACGAGATTACTATCTATGTGAGACTGTATTAATAAGACTTCTTGTTTTCCTAGTTAACGGATATATATTTTTTATTATTATTAAACTTTTTACACATTAAACTGTATAAAGGCGAACTTAATGCCTTGCGGCATTTTCTACCAGTTAACCTTTGGTGATGCGGAGAATGTTGAGGCGGAATTTGGTGTTTTTTATTGAACAATAAATATATGGAACTCAGTTATTTTTATTAATTCATTTATTTTTAATTAATTACATTTTTTAAACATATTATTTAGATTTCTTTCCCGCCTTTGAAAAAACCTGGCAGTGTTTGTGTGCCAAATGTAACTAAATTCTTATGTAACTATAATCAAGAAGGACAATTGGAATAATTGGCACTTGATATAGGTATTTGATGGATCAAATGACGACACATTAAAGTGTGATAAGACTATCCGATATTTTAGTGCAATTTTAAGTGACTTTGCATCTATAGTATTTTTAATTTAATTCTATTCATGATGCTGGGGTATGCAATGGTATACACAGGGTGTTTGTAGTATAAGATTTGCCGCTTTATGCGTACGTTGATGGTTTATTTGTCTGGTGATCTCGTCACGTTTTCATGAATGAAGGAAATTTTTAAAAGCAAACGTGTGCTCGTCGACGCTGTATGTTCATAAATAAACATGAATATGCCTGCATCTTTTTTTATTTCGTTGTCTTATAAAGAGGTAATCACAGTGTTAGTATTAAAACCATCAACTTACCAAAATTGAGATCACTGTTTCTAAAATATCTCGCCTCCAGTTAGATGTAAATTGTTGAATATTAGAGGTTTGTTTAAAGATTTCACATTTGAATTATTTAATTTTGAACGATTAAGTTTCGATTATGTATATAACTTAGAAGCTCTGGGTCCGTAGGGCCGGGAGCGATTGAGATATATAAAGATGTGTCGGGGCGGCTCGTAGAGTCCACACGTGACCAAAATGCTGGCCTGTATTTCGCCCAAAGCCTTGCCATCCAGAGGGGAAATGCCGCCAGCATTTTGGGCACGTTGCCGGACAACTGGGATCGGTTGAACTATCTGTAATCTTGCATTACAGATCAACCGACCTATTTAGCAGGTATATGTAGTTTAATTTAGTTATATTTCTCTTTTATTTTAATTTTTTAGGTTAATTTTGTAAAAGTTATTTTTTAACTCTTAATAAAAATGGTTAATTTACTCAAAAAAAGTATCTAAACAACATAGTTGTTTATAAGAGATCAATGTAATAACTTAAAATCCATCTATTTTCAGTTATTACATTGATCTCTTATAAACAACTATGTTGTTTACTACAACTATGTTCTCTTGAAAATGGCGGGAAACGACGGTTGCGAAGTTATTTAATAATTTTCAGTTTAACGTCTACAGTGGGTGTTTTGTGTTTAATATCACGTTAAATTAATCAGAAAATGTTCGCGAATGACAGTATTTTGAAGTTATTGGAGAATTCAAGCAGGATCTGAAGTTTGGCGCCATGGTCAAGATTCCCACTACGAGCTCGGGAGTGAACGTGACTGTCGAGCTGCTTCGTCCACAGTGATTGACGCTACGGCGTCTCCTGTGGATGAAGACAAGAAGACGCGGCTACCCAGGGTGATGACGCTACGGCGACTCCCCTGGAGGAAGATAGAAGACTATTTACATTGAATTTTCTGTAACATGACATTGGCAAATGACGAACTGTCGAGTCCATTAATAAAATAAATAAATAAATAACTTAAAATAATGTCTCTCTATGTATAACTTTAATCCGAGAATATAATTAAAAATTTATATATTACAAATATGATAAATTGGGACGATTTCGAAGCTTTGTGGATAATATTCGTAATTCCAGAAACCAATTAATATTAAAGATACCTATATTAGCACAAGACTGAAATTATTATGATTATAGTATTTCGTGCTACAGCGTACTGATGTGATGAGTTGTTTGCGTAGTGCCGTAGGCGGTTCATGAAATCATAACATTAATTGGCGAAATACAAATTAGTCGGCTCCGTGTTACACCGTAGGTAGAGTGTGACATTTATCCTAATGGTGGCTCTTCACTTGGCTATTCGTATTCGCTATTGGATGTTTGTCGTGTTTGTCAAATACTTGACGTACCTACATACAAATAAGACGAATATTTTGTCAAGAATACCAACCACACATGGCAATTATGACAAATACGCAAATACGAAATTCCGCCATTATATAAGTTATATTTGACAAATAATTGACGGTCTACTACAAAACGACGAGCGATTTGCTTTATTGGACATTATTTGGACGTTAACAATGGACCCTTATTTGGACGTATTTTAAATTGTTTTAGACCTTTATGTATCTAGTTGTTTATAGGAGATCAATGGTGGACGGTCGTATTAGTCTGTATTTGCATATTTGTATGTACAGTCGACAGCAGATCAATGGTAACACTTTTTACTTTTGACAGTTCTTATTATTTGCATCGTAAGACTTGAAATCGTACTGCAAGTGTTACCATTGATCTGCTGTCGACTATACGTTAAATATTTTTACAAATACAACCAACATCCAATAGCGAATAGGAAGAGCCATGTGAAGTGATAGCATAAAATAATAAAGATGACATCGCGTACCAAAGTCAGTTTATCAATGAAAGCCTAAGGTGCTTCAGTTGTAACCATTATCATAAATTAGAATTTACTAAGTCCCCGATGAGGGCCTTATTTAGCACGTAATGTGCCTATGCCTATTAAAGTACATAACTCTGTAACTAAGTAACGTTTTGGGCCACAAAATTACCTTAGCACTCGTATTTTGAACTGAATAATTCGCGGAAATGGACTTTTTATGGGTTCATGCACCATCGCGAAATCTCGCGCTGTTTTTCAGTATTCCAAAACTGAGAATCAGACTCAAATAATCGAATTATAAGATAATGAATATTTAAATATTTATAATATCGATTTTCTCGTGTGTTTAAGTGACCAAACCTATCGTCAGAGTTATTTAGATTGTCAAAACTGTATGAAATCTGACAGTTGTAATACCGAAGTCAAATTCAGCTCGCAATCAAAACCGTCTAATATTTAATCATAATAATAATAAAAATGCGAAATAAACGGCCATATCTTTTGATTGCATTGCCGTAGAAGTTTGATTTTTTCACGACTGCATCAGATTGCAGACCTGAGTATTTAATATTAATTTAAACTTGGTTCCTCCACGCGTTTCTGAGGTAAAAGGTCTTGACAGACTGACAGACTGACAGACCGATAGACGGACAGACGGACAGACAGACGGACAACAAAGTGAATAAGGGTGTAGCGACCGGCTATTTAGAATGTTTACTTAATTTTTTATATTTTTAAAATTATTATTCTTATTTATATGCCAAATATTGTATTGTCAGTTGCGTCCCTATTAGTCTATTTTACATTAATATATAAATTTTTACATGTTTTGTAGGTTTAGATAGTTTAGATTTAATTTGTATTTATTTGTTAATTATATACTTCCTTAATAAACGGATATAATATATCAGTTTTTCTAATAGTAATGTATTACAAATTAAATACTGAAAATATGGTGAGTAATAGTAATGTATTACAAATTAAATACTGAAAATATGGTGAAAAACTGATATATTATATCCGTTTATTAAGGAAGTACCTATATACTTTACAAATAAATACAAATAATATCTAAACTATCTAAATAAGAGCCTAGCTCCTCAATAAAGGGTTTCTTTTTTCCCTTTTGAGGCACGGAACCCTAAAAATTACAAATCTCCATCAAGAAAGTATTATTTTATAGGGAACCCTAAAGCCCCACAGTAACAGAGCAACCGCTCGCCTTCCACACAATACTCAAGAAATGTTCCGCTTTGCTTCATCAAAGATCTTGAGAAAAGTTTGAAATCGAATTTCCGCCTCGCATTGAACGAGGTCAAAGGAGGTATTTCTATGTAAAAGTTGCTTTTATTCCTCTCTAATCTTTGTTACAATTTGTGTAAAAATATCTGGCAACAAAAGAAACATCTGATACCTATATATTGTATACAATTGATGCCTTTTGTTGCCATGAATATTATGTAAACCATTTTATATAAATATAGGGTTGAGAACAAAAAATTCCAGAAAATTTATCTCCTCTGTATCGAGTTTGAAAACTATCTTCAGTTATTCTAGAACTACTATTATCGTGAAGGAAGAATAATTGCCGAGCTATATGGAGTGTCCCTAAAGTATATTTTATATATAGGAACAGGTCATATAATCTCTCACAAATGAGATTGAGAGCCCGGAAAGTGCTATAATTTTGTAACATTTTTTTCACTGAAATAAACAGTTTAAAATTTAAAAATTTTAATTTTTTTTAGGTATCTTTTATTTGCTGCCTCGTTAAATAAATAAATAAATAAAATAAAGAGACATTTATTCATCTGCACAATGTAGTAGGTAGGTACATGGTTGTCTTACATATAGAAATAACATATACAGATGAATAGGACTGACCTCAGCTGTACGCTGCTTTTCAGGCTGGTCCTAATCTCGGTAACCTCGCTAATCTCAGAGTACATAGGTACTCGCTAATTTTCGCATAAGTACTTAATTTAAAATCTTAAAAGACATTGCCACATTTCAATGGAGCTTTGCCCCACCTACAAAATTACGTAACCATTTAAGCTGTACCTATCATTTTGTTGCGGACTTATTAGAGATTTCATATTGCATAATGATAATCAGTATCATTTTCTACTACTATCGCAACTCCTATAGAAGAATAACAAACAAAAAAATGAATAAATCGCTTCGATTTCTTACTATTTTCTGAATTCTTAATTAAGCTGTTTTTTTCGAATCGCAACTTGTACAAAACTTTATTTTAGACCAATAATATTAATAAAAAACGGAGATATTTTACATTTATTCGTTATCTTGTACAACTTGCGGTTGATGGTGGGGCAGAATCTGGCATTGTCATTTGAAGCCCATTATTAAAACTAAACTAAAGGTTGTAAGCAACATTTCCCCACATGCGACAACCAGGAAAACAGAATGACAGTGTCCATCTGACGGTAACGTCGTTCATTGTCCGCTCAGCACCGGCAGGGACCAAATGTGTAAGTGCTGAACCGTTCACCCTCATACGTCAGAAAGAGACATTCAAACAATGGATAGACAAATTAGTGTCAGAGGCGCTAAAAGTTATACAAGAGCGGTGTCTTGTAAATGTGGCTTATTCCATAGAATGTTTCTTGGTTCAATTCTATCTGAAGATATTTTTATGTAGGTAGTGACTGTTACAAAAGTTCGAATATTTAATTTGACAGGGCCACGAGCCACAAATTCGAATATTTTATAAGAAATTAGAAGTTGGCTCTGAACTTGACAGTGACATGGGTCTAATAACTCAGTTGCAATTCCTATAAATACAGATATATTATGAATTTGTAGGAGTTAGGAATGCGATATAAGAACATGTATTGGCTGCTGTGAAGAACCTCTGCGCTGTCGATTCATAACAAAATATTGCTATACAAACAAGTCCTTATGCCTGTCTGAACGTATGGTATTCAGCTATGGGACTGTACCAGACAAAGCAATATATCGATTATACAACGCTTCCAAAACAAGGTACTTAGGAACATCGTAGATGCGCCCTGGTACCTACGTAACAAACGATGATATCCACAGACCTTACAGTGGACACAGTCAATCAAATCATATTTTTTTTTTGCTGAAGCTCACGAACACAGACTTCATCATCATGTGAATGTCGAGCAACCCTACTCTCGGCCCTCTGCATCCAGTCCATGCCAGCCATCTTGCGAAGGTCATCCCTCCATCTGGTCGGGAGGGCGTCCCACACTACGTTTACCTGTTCGTGGCCTCCATTCGAGAACTCGTCTACGCCATCGGTTATCGGTTCTACGACAGATGTGACCAGAACACTGCCACTTCAGTTTACTGATTCTATGAGCAATGTCAACCACTTTTAATATCAATCAATTTTACATAATTTTACATTTCGTACTTGAGATTCGAACCTGACCCTTCCAGGATCTGAGGTTTTTGTGGAAGACCAGTGGCCCAACCACAGCGCCACTAAGCTCGTTTACCTCAATACAAATAATAAATGCTTAGTTCCATTTGATTAATGAAAATAAAAAAATTCATAGAATTTCAGAGAATACATTCAATATGACTCTTCCACTAGGACACCCTGTGCTGTAAGAGTCAATTAATATATGATGAATGAATTAATGTAATAATAAAACATTAATTCATTACTACCAATTCCCACTTGCCTGACTTAATGTTACCAATTCATCATGGCCGACGTCTGAAGTAACTTTTATTATTGAGGATTTTTTGCCGACGCCTGCGTATTTTTTTTTTCAATTATCCGTATCATTTGGGGTACTAAGACGGATCGTTTGACATCTAATGAAAAATCGGGTCAGTCATTTCATGCAGTAAACATTGATTTAAAATTTAAACGACGGTTTAAGCCATGGTTTATGGAAAAACGTATTAATAAATGCGATTATAATATAAGCGATGGTATTACTAAAACGTATTATTAAAACATTCTAAGCGCGGACTTAGCGTGAGCTTGCTTTTGTGTCAAACTTCAAATTTCATAGACTTCTGACAGTTGTTATCAAGAGCAAGCTTGCACCCAGCTAATGTCTTAGAATCTTATCGTTATAATTTAAAAAAAAACGTCGAAGTGCGAGTCGGACTCGCGCCCCGAGGCTTCCGTGCAAACAACTTACTTAACCCCGTAACTTTGTTCTAACAAAAAGATAAACTAGTTTTAGAGACCAACTTAACTATGACATTATCAAAATATTATGTCCATAATATTTTCAATTATACAGCTAACAGCAGATCAAGTATAACACAAAGTCAAATTTCTTTATTGCAAGTAAGCACGTTGAGTACATTTTTGCACGTGAATATATTTTTTGAATTTACATTTACACCACATTGCAAGGAAAAGGTGCCAACGCTGAGGAGAAAAAGTGGCAAAAAACTCTCAGCAGCACATTGATCTCCTATAAACAACTAGATACACAGTCGGCCTTCTAAAAATGTCCGAGCGCAAAGAAGGTCCAAACGGATGAATGGACTCTCATTTGCTTTATTGGACATTATTTGGACGTTAACAATGGACCCTTATTTGGACGTTTTTTAAATTGTTTTGCTAAGACCTTTGTGTATCTAGTTGTTTATAGGAGATCAATGCAGCAGCACATCTTTTAAAACACTTTGGACCGTTCTTATTATCTGCTACATATTTAAAATCGTACTGCAAGTGTTACCATTGATCTGATGTTGTTCGTACAATCTGCAGTGTACTATTTTGTGCCCTTAAATTAAATCAACTTCACTGACACACGAGTGACGCTACGTGGGAGCAACCATCAAAGCGAAGCGTCCTCCACTGGTCATTTGGCCTCGTTTGACGCCATTCATTCCGACGTTTGACGGTTGTTTGACGTCTAACACGACTCTGATGACATCGAAAGCCGCATGCGAACCAAATTCAGATAGCCGATGACCGGTTAAATCTTTTAGCGACACTAGGATTTAGAATTTTAACAGTTAATTCATATTGGGGACTTACAGTTGAATTGAAATCGTCTGGTGTTGGCCTATACTTTTATGATAATAATTATAATTTTATTTAGAATTAAACATTTGTACAGTTTTAACTTTAATCTAGATACTTATGTTTTAAGGAGTGTACCCCTCTCCCCACACTAAGATTCCCTGTGTCGTGGGGAATGAGGAAGCGAATCTTGGACAATTATGGAAGATCTACGGAAACGTGTGGAGGCTTCGAATGTGGAAAAATGGGCTTACAGCGCTTACAGACGCATTCAGCGCATCAGTTGGACTGACAAGAATAACGAACGTCGAAGTTCTGCGACGGATGAACAAAAAATGCGAACTTTTGCAGCAAAAAATGTCTTCGCAGAAAACTACAACGGCTCAATAGGCTAACTCATATCGACATTCAATAAAACAATATTTATTTCATACAGTATTTCACATTACGATTCCAAATATATCACTTTTACTACATAATAGTAGAAGATGACTGTAAGAAATGAAATTAAAAACAAAATATTTCCCGTTTTTTTCCACACGTCAAAAACGCTAATCGGCCATGTTCGCGAGATTCGTGACGTCACTCTGCCTTTTTATGGGTGCCCGATTTGTGGTCTGTCTGTGGTGTGTTTGTGGTGGTTCTTCTACCCATCCGGGGTATCCACATTAGAACGCACTTACTCCATCGACCATCGTTTCGGCGACAGAGAGTAAGTACCAAGCTCCATTATGGCTGACGTAATAAGTATTGTATTTCACCCAGTACTTATCGCACAAATGGGAAACATGCGTACCAAGGGCTGACCTAAAAGCGCTTTATCAAAATTTACTTCCATACGCAGCGGTCATAAAGTGTAGGTCGAGTTCCCGTAACGTGACCTACGCTATCCCCGGGGGGTTTATAGCTAAACTCATTTTGCCGCCTCGCTCGATCAACACGGGTTATAAGAGTTACGACATTGCCACGTAAGCATCGATATGTGGTGCTAAAGTTGATTAAAACTTAAAATGAGATCTATCTTCACCTTGATAATCTTTAACTAGATCTTACGAAGGGCCACGTATTGTGGAACACAGAGAAAGGTGTACAGGAGAGTTTTTAGGGTAGGAGATAATCTCATCTCAAACACTACTTGACCTATTGCAAAAAATATTTCACTGTTTGATAGATAAAAGTTAAAACTATGTAACTGTAAATGAATTATGAAATTCGGTTCAGTAGTGTTTGAGAAAATCTCAACTTTATTGAGGCTCCCTGTATCTCTGTCTTCGACTGTACACCAAGGAGGGTTAGAGCTTGCACCGGGTTTAAGAAAGAAAAATGTATGGTGTTTACATGGCGAATCAGAGTCGGACCTATAAGTCCCATGTTCTTTTCTTTTCTCGTGTGGTTTAGTGTCCAAACCTATTTGTCAGAGTTATTCGGGCCTCTGACGTGGCCTAACGACTGCTATCAAGCGACAACAACCGGGACTGGGGACCGTTTAGAAGTTGAAAGTGTCACTATAGCGGTCACCCATCCAGGTACTGACCTCGCCCAACGTTGCTTAACTTGTACGATCATCGCATGTCAGAGCGCGTAATATATCTCATGTAACCACTAACATATGCATGCAGTAACCCGTCGATGTGGTGTACTGTCGGTGCAGTGGTTCGTCGATGCAGCGTTTTCGATATAGCGAAAGTCGATGTAGTGACTTTCGATATCGTGAACTAAACCCTATCAAACACCTGCATAAAGTGTCACACATCTTTAAAATAACATTAGCCAACAAAACACAATTACAAAACAAAGCATAACGCTGAAAAAACGCAGGATTTTTTGCATATTTTAATTTTCCATTTCCTCCACAGCCCATCCTTCATTCGCACAATTTAAACTTTCGTCCAGATTTTCTCTTGAAAAAAGACATTTATATTTTTTTATTCAGAGCTATCCACAAGGGGACTCTCCGTCACGTAGAGGTGTCGCGAAAACGTGCTACGACAGGCCACGACACACATAGCTGAGCCTTAATGCGCCTACTCAGCAGGCGTGGGTAGAGACATTTAGATATATAAATTATACTGTGACAACAAAACCACTTAAATTTTAAGAGATGGACTGAAATATGCAAAATACAAGGAATATACGAACTTTTAATTATCGTGAATCCTTTTTTACATTAATTCAAATCTTTCGTGCACGTAAATTTAAATTATTAGACACCGACATACTTTAAATTATAATATTAAATCAAAATAGTATGTATAATGAGTTTATTTATAACAAATCAATAACATATTTACATAAACAGAAAAAAGATATAAAAAATTTAAAAATTATAATCTCGAACAGCCGAAAATGCAAAAAAAATCATAAAGTATTATGAAAATACACTACTCCAAAAAAGATTGGAACACTTATATTTTTTCGAAATAAATAATGAAAACATGAATCTATTGAGATGCTTTCCGCCATTCTAGATTAATAAACTTTTAAATCCTTATTTTATATTTTAATATGGTAGCCAAATTGTGTGCAAATAAATTATTGTACGTTCAGTATTGAATTTTAATTTATGGATCACTTGGTTACCTACGTCAATATTAATTTAATAACGTTTTATAGTAGGCATAACAGAACCTGTATATTCAATATGAAAACAATTAGCAATGAAATACTGTTTCAATACTTTGAATAACAGCTGTATAGACGCCAATCAATAACGTTATTAAGACTATACCGAGCCCAAATCAAGTGTCTTATTTTGTAAACAAATATGATCGTCTAATTACCTGTTGTGATGTAACATTGAAGAAACTGATTGATCGAACCTGTTCATCATTGTGAAAATAAAGTGATCCGATCTAATGTAAAGAACTATGCAATAATCACATAACAGCTTAATATGTTAGTAGTGTAGGGTAGTTTTTGTTTACAAAATAAGACACTTGATTTGGGCTTCGGTTTACGTAATTATAAAGAACACAATGTAAATAAAAACTGATTGAGTGACTGAACGAGAGCTCGGTGGCTCAGTGGTTAGGTCAATGGACTTGCGATACGGAGGTCCCAGGTTCGATTCCCAGCCAGGGCAGCCATGTACCAATGAGTTATCCTCGGTTTTTCGACGGAAAAACTTACATACATTTACCGAATGGTCTCAAAAACGGTGAAGGAAAACATCGTGATGAAACCTGCATGCAGTAGAAGAAAAAAATCTAAGGCATGTGAAAACATCAACAACGTGGATCATGGCCCCAGCTCCCTCGATATAAGGGAAGGTATTTGCCCGAGCAGTGGGGCATTGTAAATAGACTGATGATGATGATGATGAAACAAAAACTATGTCACATTAAAATATCGGAAACCATTTGCAGCTGTAAAGAAAAGAAATGTTTCTTGAAGACAATATCAGAAAACAAAACAATTGAAGCGAGTACTCAATTCCTCAGAGATGCCCAAGATACTGGGGCAGACAAAATACAATAAACAAATACATGAAACATGATACTCCGTCTCGCGTAACTAAGAGCATTCCAGATAGAAATCGTACACCGAAACCCATCTTTTCAGAGGCACTCGCAGTGGCGGCTGTCACTTGCAACTCATTTTGCATTTCCCAGCCGCAAACCGCAATATGCGGTTCGCAAGATCTAGGAACGTCGGTTGTGGCCTACGTCTAACATTTGTAAAATATCATTAACCTATGTTATTTGAGAAATAAATTAGAATATATTTATTCATATATAAGGATAGAAGGATATAAAGATTTAAAATAACTATTATAATATTAACCTAAAAAAATATAAACTCAAAACAGATAGGTCGGTCGAACTATCTGAATGGCATTACAGATAGTTCAACCGATCCCCGTTGTCCGGCAACGTGTCCAAAATGCTGGCGGCATTATAATAATTAGAATTTAAACTACATTATAAGTGAGTGATAACTTCAAAATATTATATGTACACGGATTAATTGTTTGGTAGAAGCCGGCGTTCAGACCAACAGTTTCGACCGATTTTGACTGTATTTTTCAAGTAAACCATTTTTTTACAATCGGTCAAGAATCTCTTAAGAAAATCTTCATCTTAAAAGGGTTATAATTGTCTCTGTTTTCAACTACCTAGACACAATACTTACTTATATTAAGTATTCAATACTTCATTTATCTACACACTTGGCTATGTCATACATAATGATTTACAATAATATAAGGTACAGAATACAAACTAGGTTATGGCTGTATGCACAAACAGAGAATCAGGGCAAAGAACCGACCCATGGGATATAACAAAATGATATAATAGAGGCTGTAAAGAGGCCATGTCAATGTTTTACAAATACATAAGACATTGGTGAATAATAACCGATTAAATTCTTTGCAATTGCAATAGAAATCCATTTTAATTAAGGTCGATTATCAATATGTTGATCAGAATTTATAGACCATTATTCTCTCTTGTTTATTTAGGCAAGCTTGCAGTACTCAGAAATTTGCCATGCAACTTTATGGAACTCAATTTGCTCAACACGCAAACGTATGCAGTTTAGTTCTTGTTGTTTATACGTTGCATATAACTTACAGTTAGAGCTGTAGTGTTGCCACGGTAATTAATTTACATGTGTACATACTACGGTAAAATGACCATGGTTTATGTTGGTACGAGACCGACATTTTCTTCGAAATGCGACTGCAACGGAAAATGTCAGACAAAAGTAATGAACCGCTGTGTAGAGAAATTTTCCCGAAAATATTTATCTCGATATTCACAGCATTTTATCATTGATAAATGTCGCTTCACACACAAAAGGGTATTTAATTAAAAAATATTATTACATCACTCTACTCTCATATTCCTGCTGAAGAGAACTGTGAAATCAGTTTTTCGATATCTCAACTAATACCCAAGATATTAAGCGGTTGAATCAAGTGGTAGGGGGTTGCTCCATCTCTTTTTAGCAAATAAAAAATACGAGAGACCTTGTTTAAAAAAAATACTTATCGTATTTTTATTTCCATGCCAAAATTCGTACAAAATTCATATACAAATATGGAGTCAATGTGCCGTGCTTTTCACTCTGCCGCTGCGGGCCATCTTCTGTCTCGCGCTTGAGTTTGACAGCTGACAGGGGCTGCCAGCTGTCAAACGTATGTTTCCTATACAGTTTTCACAACCATCGGTGTTCTATTTAAACTGACCTACGAGTCAAACCTGGATCCGCATATCAGAAGTCTAGTATCAACTACCGAGCTACTCAATTCATTGATTTATGTTCATGTCGGATCACAATAGTCCCTTTCCTATAGTCAGGTAGAGAATAGGTAGAGATTATAAAGATCCCGTCTCATCCTTTTCGTTTAGTCGTCGTCCTTTGTACGATTGGGTCAAGCATCTACCTTTTAGTCTAGTTAGAGGCATATCTTTATCTCTAAATCTACCTAGGTATTTTATTTTATCTAGCTTTTATTTCGTACCCGCAATAATTGAGCCGATTCCAAAGTGTCTCGCTCTTAATTTAATAATCGTTAAGCGAATCGTTCTGGTCACTCTTACGTGATGTAGCCTCGTATTGATGGTGACTTTAGCGTTTAGGATTATGTCTTGAAACGCATGCGTAGCCCCATTTCCTCCCGTCGTCCAGTAGGTAGCGGATTGCGGCCTAGGCCTTAGGCCGTGCGCTGCGTGAAGCGGGTCTCCCGTCTTGCGCTGCTTTATGGAGATGACATGAAACAGCACGCCGCGCGGATGCCCGCGCCGTGCGTCCGCTTAACGCAGCGCACGGCCTTAGATTGCTACCTGCATTTGGTGACCATGATGAATCACAACTCAGGTGTACATTATTTTATTAGACACAATTTCTAGATAATTTACAGAGTGTACCAGGAACACTACAACTAAACCAATGGATAGCGGAGCAACTATCGTTCTAACACTTTTCGATTTTGCCAAATAAATTTGGATATCTCATGTATTTTGTACCGTTGAAGTTCAGTCAACTGCGGGACTAGCACGAGTCGCGTTAGCGATCGACGCAACGCCGCGGAGCTGTCAAAATAATAATAAACTCCTTGTAGTAACGTCAGTTTGACAGCTCCGCGGCGTTATGTCGATCGCTAACGCTGAGTCGTGCTACAAGGGCAGAACTGGTCAACTGAACACTAGTTCCCACTAGGGAGTAAACGCAACATAACGATTTGTATGATACGTTAATTTATTTTTATCTTGTGTTCCAATTATCTTGGAAGAAAAGTTGTGTGGTCCGTTTCGGCTTAATCTAACCTACACTATCTGTAACACCCTGAACCCCTTCCGTTTTGCCTCGTATACATTGAAGGACAATTTACACACCCCATCTGACTATTTAACATCTAGTTTCCAGAAGACACATTTCGCCTACTTTCCTTTATCATCATCAATTGCGTCCTTAGCCTTTTTATCGCACCTCAGAGTGTTATTCTGCGTCTCAAAGACTTAAGTAGGTACATATTGCTTGTATGTGTATCATACTGTTACTATTTTTATATTGGTATAGGTATGTGCTTCTTTTTTTCTTATTCTTTATTTATTTTATGCAATACACTACCGTTTATTTTTTGTAAGTTTCTGGAAGAAATCGCTCTTAGCGATAAGGCCTTTGTCCCAATATAGTTGATATTTTCTCAATAACTACTTGACCGATTTTAACAATTCTTTTACAGTTGCATAGTTTTAACTTTTATCTATCTAACAGTGATTTTTTTTTACAATCGGTCAAGTAGTTTTTGTAATCTCAACCTTAAAAAACTCTACTGTACACCTTTCTTTGTCTTAGACCGTACAAATTGATTCACTTAATATCTGTTTTCTGTGTGTATGCTTCTTTGTGCAATAAAGTGTTTATCTATCTAAAAAAAAAACTATTTATTGCCACAATAATTATTTATCTGCGCAGAATAGAGATGAGTGCAAGGGTTGGGGGGAGGTCTTTGCCCAGAAGTGGGACATTGCAGGCTATTAAAATTTTTTTTTTTACATAAAAGGAACTTATAAACTAGAGTACAGGCTCAACCTAGCAGAGACAATAGGAGCGTCCCGTTCCGGGACCGTTTCTATCTATCTACCTATTAAACGCACATGTCTATTCCATTACTGCAGACATCTACGACTGTGTCATCTAGGCAAGGCGGCGTTTTCCGCTTCTATCTCTTTTCGAATGGAAACGCTTCACAAATACGGCACGGTGTGTGTGACGTTTGAACACAGCTTTCGAATGGCGGAAAAAGAGTCGTACGTGTGAGCAAGCTCAAAGCTGGCAACACTTTAATGCTATGAGATTGAGTACCAAGCATGAAGCTTCCAAGATTATTACGTAAATGAAGTTCAATTTGTAAGAGTTCTGTGGTACTCACTTGTGGTTTAGTGATCAAACTTCATGAGAAGTGAGGTCATTAAACCAACAATAACAAACGCGTTTGAGACGTCAAATAACACCTGTAAAGGCATTAGGACGAGATTGTGAAAATATTTAAGTTTAGTAACCAAACTTCATGAGAAAGCTGGATTAGTGGATGGATTGGTAGATGGATAGATCGAAAGATGGATTAAGTATATAAGTGGGTCGGGTCTGCTCCTGGGGGTCCCAGGTGGTTCTGCCTGAAAATCAGCACCGCAGCCATGTAACGCGTGGCTGTGGCATTACGCTGAGGCAGATGACCCCTTCCGGCGCTGCGCATCAGTACTATATTACCTGAGGAGTTTTTAATATTTGTATTTGTATTAAATGTATTTTCTTTCTTTCTTTAGTGACCTGACTGGTCATGAAATCAGGTCACTAAACACGAGAAGAAGTCCCCGGATAATTGAAATTCATTTACGTAATAATCTTGGAAGCTTCATGTTTGGTTATCAATCTAGTAGGATGTCTGGTTGGTTCATTGGTTGTCTGGTGGCATCCCCCAAACATCTTCTCGTGAGGTTTAGTGACCAAACTTCATGAGAAGTCAGGTCACTAAAACAAATGAGAATTAGACCATATGACCAGTCCACTAATAGACAAAGTTAGGTAAATGAATTTGTTTACAATAAATTTATGTAGTAACTTATTCAAAGATGTTAATTTATTCACGAAATTATTACCAATTTATCAGTGTCACGAAATATTCTGTTGTCGTTACGAATAACTTAGGTAAATATAAATTCATCAAAGCCTCTGTGGTAACTTGTTTAGGGAGACCTAAACAATTTAGTTGATCTTGATGAACCGTCTTGCTAATCGCAAATACAAAGAGAAGTTAAATTGTCTTATTATTACAACAATCACGATCCGTTTGGTCTGTTTTGCTAATAGTTGAGTTGCGGATGGAGTAATTTCGGATTTAGATGGACTTTGGCGACACTTTGCAAGTAAGTATCTCTTGTATAGGATGCACAGTACGGTGTTGTTGCGGTCCATGCACAATTACACTTCGAATTAGTCGTACGTACAGCTAATAGCAGATCAAGTGTAACACTTTGGACCGTTCTTATTTTCTGCGTCGTAAGAGGTGAAATCGTACTGTAAGTGTTACCATTGAGCTGCTGTCGTCCGTACGGTACAGAAGGAAGGAATTTAAGGTTGAGATTTTCGCAAAGAACAAATTGTCCGATTGTAAATAAAAAATATTTCACTAGCAGATAGTTTTGAGTAGGTACCATACGGTATTGTAGAAAGAATGTTTAAAAATAGTCAATTTTTTTTTAAATGTCTAATAATTTCACATTTTCCTTTACGTTTATATAAATAAAACAAAGAATATTTCCTATTGCCAGAATGCCAGCTCTATCAATGGGCAGAAATGTCATGTCAGAACGCCACTAATCTATGCAAGTTAATCAATCTCTAAGTACTGTAATAACATCGTGAATTACACGGATAATAAAATATTTTGTGGAATATTATTTTATATGTCTACATAAAAAATGTAGATCAAATTACTATGTTTGAGGGCTAATAATTTATCGCCCACGCTAGATCACATAGGTATCATGCACAATAAATAGAAAATAACATCGCCCGTTTTTAACGACTCCATATTTGAATTTTTATTAATTTTGGATGAATTTTGGCAGGGAAATAAAAATACGCCAACAAAAATCATATTTTTTTAAACAAGCTCTCGTTTTAAATACCCTACATTTTGATATATATTTTGTATGAATAACTATTTCAGTTTAGACATATTTTTCATTTTAAAAGATATGGAAAGGGTATATTTGCATTTTTTTTCTATCGAGCGAAGTTTGTCCAGTCGTGTATCGGTATTCATCAGTCTCTCAATAGACACCCCAAGATTGCTATATATTTTTTCAGACGTTAAATTTTAGTAGTTAGAGCCGTAGCCTTCATAACCTTCGTAGCCTTGTTTTTAAGGCTACGAAGGTTATGAAGGCTACGGCTCCACGGCACGAGCTCACCTTGGCTTACTTTTACTGCATGCTGACTGGCTGGAGTTCCAGCCTAAATCTACCCACCTGGACACGGATCTGCACGTTCTGAGCTGCCGATGCTCGAAGACTCAAGGCCAGTGATTGTGTTCTAGTCTAGACCTAGGGTGTATGGAGGAAGTGTGATATAACTGCTTCAATAAACTGGTGAACTTACCTCATCTTTTTATTTGAACCCCTACCTACCTACCCTATCTGCTGGTGTGCTTGGGCTGGCCTAAAAACCTCCAACCGCCGCAGTGGCGTACGGGCGTCCAAAATGGCAAACTGAGTTATTTCTCGAATGACCTCCTTACTACTAGACTGTCTCTGCTATGCTAAGTTATTTCCATAATAAACAAAATTACGAATCCGAGAGGCCAAAACGTTCCGTCACAAAAGTAATGAAAAGCGAAATAAGAAAGATTAATTGACGTAAAATTAAAACAGTCTGCCTGTAATCTAAAAGCTGTGTTTAATGCCAGAGAGAATCTCGTCTCCTCGACAAATTAGTTGAGTTTACTCCTTAAGTAGAATCTTAAAATCCTTTTCGTGAGAAAGAAAATTATTTATTTTTATTAAACACGAGGAGCCGTGAAATACCCGCTCGCAAATTAATTTATTTGCCTTCTAAGTTTACTTACTTTTATATGAAAACCAAATTTTTTTTTGTAAAAAATGACTTGGTTTTCGTCGTGACTTCCCCCTTAAGTCTAAGGCTGTTATTCATAAACGTGGTATAAAGTTACGCCACCGTTTAGCCACCCTGTCCCTTTCTATCTTAACCTTTTTTTAAAGAAGTATGAAAAGGAGAGCAACACGATTAAGTGAGGTTTAACTAGGTTTATGAATAACAGCATTAGTGGGTTTTTTCGCTCAATACCTTGAAACCAGGTCGATATTGGTTGTCAATCGTAGGTATAGTTTCTCGAGCAGTAGGTAATCCAAAAACCATTATATAAGTAAGAAAATAAGAAATTGCAGATTAGTGAGTTATATTTTAGGTATTTATTCATAAAATTTAAAATAATTAAAATTAAAATAAACAATTGGGTAAAAAAAAATATATATATGAGTTGATTGAAAATACATTGCCACATTTCAATGGAGCTTTGCCCCACCTATAAAACTACGTGACCATTTAAGCTGTACCTATCATTTTGTTGGGGACTTATTGTATAATCATAATCAGTATCATTTTCTACTACTCTCGCAACTCCTATAAAAGAATAACAAAAACAATGAATAAATCGCTTCGATTTCTTACTATTTTCTGAATTCTTAATTAAGCTGTTATTTTCGAATAGCAACTTGTACAAAACTTTATTTTAAACCAATAATTTTAATAAAAAACGGAGATAGTTTTACGTTCATTTGTTATCTTGTACAACTTGCGGTTGATGGTGGGGCAGAATTTGGCATTGTCATTTTTATGTAGGTATTTATTTTCTAAGAATTGTGACTTTATGAAACTAGATATTATGTTCTTAATTTACAGTAACTTTAAATTAAATTACCAAGCATTTTAAAATAATATTGATTGTAATAAAGATTTTATTCAGTAGCTTATTTAAATAAAATTGATTGTAAATTAAAAGATAAGATTTTTTTAAGATTGGGGGCGCTAGTTAGCTCTCGCACAGCAGATCAAGTGTAACACTTCGGACCATTCTTATTATCTGCGTCGTAAGAGTTGAAATCGCACTGCAAGTGTTAACATTGATCTGCTGTTGTCCGTACCATAAAGACAGAAAAGTATACAGAAGGCCTCAATAAGGTTGAGATTTTCTCAATAACTACTGGACTGATTGCAAATATTATTTTATTAGTAGGTACATAGTTGAAAGTACACGCTATGTAATTGAAAAGAAATGACTATGCCAGATTCTGCCCCACCATCAACCGCAAGTTGTACAAGATAACGAATAAATGTAAAACTATCTCCGTTTTTTATTAAAATTATTGGTTTAAAATAAAGTTGTGTACAAGTTGCGATTCGAAAAAAACAGCTTAATTAAGAATTCAGAAAATAGTAAGAAATCGAAGTGAATTATTCATTGTTTTTGTTATTCTTCTATAGGAGTTGCGAGAGTAGTAGAAAATGATACTGACTATGATTATGCAATAATATGAAACCTGTAATAAGTCCCCAACAAAATGATAGGTACAGCTTAAATAGTCACGTAGTTTTGTAGGTGGGGCAAAGCTCCATTGAAATGTGGCAATGTCTTTTCAATCATCAGTCAAATACTTTTTGAGAAAATCTCAACCTTAAAAACTCTACTGTACACTCTCTGATTACTCAAAATGTAACTTCCGTACTTAGGCAATTTTTTTTGCGGAAACTAGATCTTTTTTCCCCCAAACTATCTCAGAATTATCGCCGTAACATGCTCCGGGTCACTATTAATAAAATTTGCCTCCCTTCAAATATCGCACACGACATATTTGCGTCGGAAAGATAACACCGACCGATACGCCTAGGAAAGAGCAAGGTCGTTCGTATCGGCACATTTCCATAAGTGATGTTTACAAGAACGCCCGGCCGGTAATGTCGGATCAACCACTTGAAATCTCTGTTTGGGATACCATATCTTGAAGGTCCCGGCGTGATCCGATTTGCATAATAGGGGCCCAGACGGTTTTCTACTATGATAGGGTCTAGGCAAGGCTAGTTTGGGTTATAAAATACGCCCAATAAGGGTTGAAAGTTACGTCTTGACAAAATCATTTATTTTCTATTTGAAGTCGTTCATTATAAGTATTTTCCGCAATCCGGTATTAGTAGAAATCTGATTTCTAGCATATTAATTAAGACCTTAGTGACAGAAACTCTAAACAGTGGCTTAATTTTACAGTCGTTAAAACCACCGATTTTTAAGGCTGAGTCCAATGAAAATCCTTTTAATCCATTCTCAACCTAACTCTAAAGCTGACATTCACAGATAGTTTTAAGTGAGAGCTGAATTTGAATTCGGTCTTACAACAGTCAGATTTCATATAATTTTGACAGTCTGATTTGAACAGTCTATGAATATCTAACTAAGTCGCGTTTATCGCTACGAGCCCAAGTATAAAAATTATGTCAGATTTCATACAGTTTTGACAGTGGGAAGAGTCTATGTATATCTAACTAAGTCGCATTTATCGCTACTGGCCCAGGTATAAAAAAAATACCCAAAGGCTGTACAATTAACTCGTCTCACGCAGACTGACCCTAATAGTCCGGCCTTCTTACATGTAAATGTGCATTTTTCGTTTTCATCCGACGGTATTAACTGTATGGCTATGGGATGATTGATATGAAACGGATCTTCCCTGGATGATTTATGCGAAGGGTTCTGTAGCCGAGTGCATAATGGCCTTCGGGGCCGGACCTGTTTATTTCTGTTGACAAATGCTCAACGGATATCTATACTCATGTATTTTATTGTTGGCATTCGTTAGGAACATCTTTGGAATAGTATCAAGATTCCCTTGCTCCCACTGTAAGGACCAGGCTTTTCCATGCACACGGAAAGAAAATATTAGTATTCGCAACTGCAGTTAAAACCATTGCATAATATAAGAAATAATATATCTTACATAATATAAGAGCTGTCCAAGCGGCTGGTCGAGGAGTCCGGTGACCAGAGGGCTGGCAGCTACCTTTGCCAACGTATTGTGTTGGCAATTCAGAGAGGGAATGCTGCCAGCCTTCTGGGCACCGTGACTCCCGATGCCCTCCTAGAGGACATATTTTATTTATAGTTAATTTATTTATAGGTAGTTTTAGTTTTTAGTTATTTAATGTTAGTTTTTAATCATGTCTTATTTAATATGTATCAATTAATAAACCATTGCATGGTATAGGAACAGCCACTGTTTTGCTGTTTTTGCTATTTAACTACCTTTATTGGTTATTGTTTACAATTATTTGCTATGAGTAACAACGACGTAGTTGTTTTAGCTAGAAATCTAAATCTACTTCTAAGTTTTAGCTACAAATTCGACTCGTAATATTTTAATCTTTAATAGGTGTGACCTACGTGGAAGCATTCCAAGGTGTGACCTAAGTCTACTATGACCAAGGTGGAATAAACCCTACAGACAACCCTGTTTTTTCAGTGCAGCAAAACTTGTGAAAATTTATGACAAAATTTTGTAATTTTAATTGAAAATCACAGACTGGCGAATAAGCACAGAGATTTAGGTATAACTACACCTTATGTACGAACAGTAAATAGCATTCTATTTGTATATTCAGTACCTATCTAATCAAATCTAATAATTAATTAACGTAACCATGGCGATATACTGAGGTAGGCATAGTTGGTTAAAATAGATTTTAATTAATTTGTAATGTATCATGCCACAAATACCTTTGGGTTACGGAACTGACATAATTAGGTAATAGGCCAGGAGCTGTGCCGCCAATTTTTACTTTATTCGGTGCACTTATTCTTCTTGGGGGTTGCCTCTCCAACTAGTGAAGGTTGGCAATCAGCTCTTCATATTTGTGACTATATTTCGCGAGGCAGAACAGGTTGTACCGGTCATACCGGAATTACAATAGAAAATACTTCATTTAATTTTCTTTTTAGTTCACAACATTAAAGCTTTCATATTTCCACCTTGTCTACTAAAAAGCTACTGAATTTTCTTCGGTTTTGCATTCTTACATGTACCTAGGTAGGATTTCCCGCCGTTCAGTTTTATAATGGAATGTTCCATATAGGTAAAATTTATTATTTTAGATTATTAGGTAGGAGTTATTTAAATGTTATTCATTTAATTCTGAGATTTTATTAGGGAATAAATCACCCTGTAGTATAAAGCCTACCACAAGTAATTTCAATCGGAAGTCAATACAACGAGTTTCGACTTTAGTGTAGTAGGAATAAAGCCTAGTTGCCGATAAGTTAATTAAGCCTAATTAGGAGCGGGTTTTACATAGAGATCACGCCACGACGACACAGGTGTTCATGCGACAGGCAGGCGCCAGTGGTCGATCGTATGATTTTCATTCAATTTTCATAGGATTTTTATGGACTTTGATTTACTATACCCAAGGCCTATAGTAGCGTAGCATTTAATGTTAGTTACGTCTAATTAGGAACTATTTCAGAAAGTCACGCCACTTCGCACAGGTGGCTGGTGCGACAGACCGACGCCGAAAAGGAGGGGACGAGAGGTGAAGAGAGGAGGGGAAGCAGCGCCTGCTTAAATAGACTTGACCGAGCGTGGCGGAGGCTTCTTCTTTGGATCGCGGAACCGCTGCCGGACGTACGTGCGATCTTAGCTTAGTTTGGCGCGCAATTCGTTGTGTAGTAGTAGTCTCTCTTAATTTTAAACTTCTTTCTATTGAAGTTTAATTTGTGTATTTTATTTATTTATTATATTCCCCCGTAGGGCCCGTTAGGTCAAACTCTTCCTATTTCCACTACCTTATACCCTTTTCCCTGACCACAATTCCTCCTAAACCAACCAGCCCGATACAGGACAAGACACCTTTATCCTGTGTTAGTATTATAACAATCTTGCTTGAGTCTGAGTGAGAGTGTCGGGTAAACCTAATTCCTATACATTCCCATGTTCCAACTGCTTGGAATCCCAGCGATTTCAAGTGAAGAAAGGTATTTACCATATGTATACTTATTTATTCTTTATTATTCATTCATATATTCCCCTACGGCTGAGCGGACGTGAGTAAGGTTTAAATATTTTGTTACTAATCATATTTTATTACAGCTATTCTCCGTGTTGGGTAAGTGCTACTATTGTCTTGCTTTGTGTGTACATTTTAATGTTTCATTATTTTTATTACTATTTGTGGGTAATTGAGATTCGTACTTAGGGTTCATGCTTATGCGAAATGTGTTGGCAACCCTATGAACGGATAGTTGATTTAATTATTTCACTTCTTTAATTGTACACTTCTTTCTCCTGGTATTTCTCTTGTGTGTGTGTATATTTATTATGTGCCTATTCTATAATATTCCTTGACTGACATTTTACTGTTGATGAGTTTATTCATATATTTTCTTGTATTGTGTTCATTGTTGTATACTTGTGTATTCAAACCGCTTAGGCAATTAAGGCGTAATATTAAGGGTGGCGGTACGCAAGCGAACCTACCCCGAACATAGATTGAATTGAGGCCTAGCACTATATTGGCCTAAAGTTAATAATCATCGGGTTCGAACCCTGATTCATGCTAACGTAACTCTGGGTTGATTGAGACATATTCTCTGATATTATCACGAGCAAGCTATTCTAAACGATGTGACTTGCTGGTGGTTTTATCGGAGCACGCAGTTACACTATACCCGCAGCTATCAAATTTTCCCCACACTGCACACCGAATTGGCTGTGTGGAACCTCGCTTGGCCGGTGAGGTAATATACAGCTTATTCAACCTTCAACCTTCATTCACCAAACTCATTTAGGCCAGGGTTATTTTGGTAATGAGGATGTGGATTCAACCCACTAGTACGGCAAGTTGCTGGCTTTAGTTTAAATCTATTCCCTTCAATAATCCTCCTAACAATCATTCTCCCATCTTTCTGAACTTCCTACCCACTCCTTTCTGAAGGCATATAAATGCGTATTAAATGTAGCTTATGATTTATTTATGCACAATCACTTCGGTCTGTCTTATTCTTACCGTTACTAAAATTCATTCTATTCTTATATTCCCTACAGGAAATATAAAAGGTATTGAACCTACCTTTTATTTTGTGGAAGGGTATTGAACCTACCCTTTCAGTTGTGGAAAGGTATTGAACCTACCTTTCCAGTTGCAATGAAAAGGTATTGAACCTACCTTTTCAGTTGTACAAGGTATTGAACCTACCTTTGTACGCACAATGTGCAAATACTTCTATCAGTAACTGGGCACTCCAGAAACCACTAGAATGAATCTAGTAATATTAAGAAATTCAATGAGAGGGACTGAAAGATTATTAGTTTTGCGAAATAGCAACTTTTAACATCAGATTCCTCTCCATCATCCTTTCCTGAGGATACTCGCATTCTGGTTGGAGTCTATCCCCTCGTGGCGTGGTGTGGAGCCAGGGGGGTGAAAACATTTTTTTTTAGAGGTTAATCTCTTACAGGAAATGTTCTCACGTCTAACAGTAATTTCTTACAGAGATTCTGATGTCCGAGTAATATTCTTACTTCCATCCAGGGTTCCAAACCAATAAATTGTGTTCTCTTCCATTATTTACCATTAATATAGTTTTCCTGTAATTCCCTTTCTTTTGTGTAAATCTTATCTTGAAGTCGATATTAACCTATTTTTCTGTTGCAGGAAAACTCCGTTACGGTATTAATATTAGTTGTAAGAACCTCTCTCGATTCTAATTATTTATTTTCATTTTCAATATAAAATGTATAAGTTCTTTTGATTTAAAGATTTCATAGGGTTAACTCATAGTCACGGTAGTTCTGTAGGTATACTGTTGCGTTTTAGTATTGTATTCAGGCCTTGGGTATGGTCAATAAGTATGTCAGAAGGTAGGTAGCTAATTAACTTCAATTTCAAATTCGTTTATATGTAAATAATCTAATTTAATTCTCATTTTAATTAATAACCTTTTATACTTCTATATAGGGACGTTATTTCGAACTTAAGTAACTTCTTAATAGTTGTCAGTACGCTCATTTAGATTTAAGATAACTTAGCGTAAGTTTTATTAATCGTGCTAGTAATAAGTCTAGTAGTTTTGTATGTTAGGTTATCGCAATAAATATTTTCTTTTCGTTATAAACCTGTTATGCTTTAATTTATATTCATCTACCTGATCTCCTCTGAACCCTTGAAGATTCTGTGTGTTACTACATTAGGAAATAACAACGTAGGGTTAGACGATCACATTTTGGCCTTATTAATTTCTAGTAATTTAATATTCTATTATCCTTAATTCTGCTTTAATTATGATTTAATATTAGGTTCAATTTACTTTATTTCAATTAGCTTAATATTTTACATAGTAGTATAAAGTCCATTCAGTAGGTACACATAGCTTTAATTGTAAGGAAGTTAGTAAGAGCTTTGGTAAGTATCTTTTAAGCTTAATAATTTTGTAGGTTCATCTAGCTTTCACGTAGGGGTTCCAGAGCTGGTGCTTTTCGTAAGTATTTAGGTAGGTCTCTTTTAGCTTTTTGTAGGTTTTCACCCCTTCAGGGTTGCGTAGGCTTTTCGTAGTGTTCTTTTTGGGTGTGTAGAGGTCCGTAGCTTTTTAGGGCGGGTTGGGATCGTCACAATATGGTGCCGTGACCAGGATCTGTATATATCTATGTATAACGTATATTATATTGTGTATTTATGTATATTATTATGTATTTATGTATATCTTAAAGTGGACTTCGGTCCACAATATGTTTCCGTGTAAACAAATGAGGGGTTCAAGAGATCAGTTGTGGATGGATTGAATTGATGCATTACAGGTTTTTCTAGGTAAAATTACAGGTTTACTAGGTTAAATTACAGGTTTACTAGGTTAAGTTACGTTACAGGTTTTACTAGATTAAATTCACGCGGTAATAATAGTCTTAATAAACTAGGTACGTAAAATTACATTTTGTTAGGATTTTAGGAAACTTAAGGAATCGGGGGTGCGTTAGGGTTATGAGGCTAAAGGGCTAAGGTTAGTCGTAAGTCCTAAATAGTACTAGGTAATGTTAGGTGAATAATATAGGGTCTAGGCAGCGAAGTTGGTTACGTAGGGAGCACAAGTAGCGATGAATGTGGAGAAGGTGTTATGTCATCATCGCAGTAGACGGAATTCCGTCAGCGCTTTCAGCACTATGGCAGACATGACTTTATGTATTGGTACTTATTCGCTTGCATTGCGTAGGTTTATTCAGGTAAATCTGTCATTTTGTCATGGTAATCACAGGAACTGGGGGGTGTTAGTACTGTACTAAATGGGGGGTGTTAGGACTGTACTAAATGGGGGGTGTCGGGGCTGTAGGATATGGAGTTTCTCTATTTACTATTCTAGGAGTTTGTAGTTATTAAACGAATGCAAATAGGAGTAGGTAGGGTAACAGTTTACTAATTTATTTGTCTCTAGTAACGTGTTGTAGCCTAAAGGTTAGATTTGCTAGGATAGTATGTAGGACATAAACTGGCTTGTGTATGTCGTTAGTAACTTTCGTAGCCTATGGATTTGGGTTTCTCGTATAATGTATAGGTAATTAACCGACTGCATATAGGAAGGGTCATGTTTCGAATGTATGTATGTCAGTTCTCTCCTGATTTCTTGTAGCAAAAGGTTTGACTTACTAGGAATGTGTAGGTAGTTAACCGGTTGCAGATAGGGAGGGTAATGTTTTCGAATGTGTGTGTCGGTTCCCTCGTAACTTCTTGTAGACCAAATGTCTTGCTTTGATCGGATAAATGCGTAGGGTCATTAACCGACTGCAGATAGAAGGTATAATGTTTTCGAACGTAGGTATGTATTTGACTCGCAACTTCTTGTAGACTAAAG
The DNA here is from genome assembly GCA_963506565.1 of Tachystola acroxantha. Classification (NCBI taxonomy): domain Eukaryota; kingdom Metazoa; phylum Arthropoda; class Insecta; order Lepidoptera; family Oecophoridae; genus Tachystola; species Tachystola acroxantha. Next base: position 3,165,830 of record OY735874.1, read on the forward strand.
GTCTTGACTTGCTCGGATAATGTGTAGGCCATTATCCGACTGCAGAAAGGAGTAGGGTAATGTTTTCGAATTTCTGTATGTCTGTCCTCTTGTAACTTGTATAATTATGTTAATTTGTCAATTATTAACAGACTACCGACCGATAGTAGAAGGGTTCTCAGAATATGTCTCTTTGCGATTCTTGTAGGTTAAATTGCTAGTGTATTTTGATGTGTGATGTATTATTACATTAGGTTTGATCAAGAGATTTCTGTAGGATACATGGGTACCGAGCTACCTAGCCGTGGGGGTGAGACCCCCTCCCTTAATAACTGTCACTTAGTAGGTAGTTTAGATGCGGTTAAAAGTGATACTCACTAGTTACTCATATAGGTTAGGTACTTATGTATGTCGGTCCGTTTGTCACTTCTAGTAAGGTCTTGGACTTGGTCGTGTATTTCAAAGGGCGTTAGCCGTAAACTTAGGTTCATTGATATTAAAATCACGCGTAGTCCTTTTTACATTTTGATAAAAACCGATAGGTAGGTAGGATAGGAACCTTGGTTAGATTTGAATCGTGCAATTATTTTAAGTCGCATTTATAGCTAATATATTACGTATTTACTTTAGGAATACTAGGTAGGTTCGTCTGTTTCGTGTCTGTTTCATGTTTTCTCTGTGTATGCGGAAACTGAAGTCAAAATGTGTTGATGCTTGTTAGCCATAAATCTGGGTTAACCTCATTTCTGTTACCTTGTTCTGACACTTTCACATTTCCATAAAAGTCGTTTTATGGTTAGGAATAGCATTGTTTTCGGAATAGCTTACTAGGTAGGTAGGTGCGTTCATCATATCCGTCTGCGGAGATGGCGGCAGGTTGTGTTGTTAGTCATAAACTTGTTCATCACTTTCTTACATCGAGAAACTGTTAAGTTAGGTACGGAGGGATCATGTTATAAACCGCGAGTTAACGTTAAGCCGCGGTTATGTCTAGCATTGTTTTAGGAATAGCACTAGGTGGGTAGACTATAAAATCCATTAGGATCTTATTTTAACCCGTGGGTTAACGTTAAGTCGCGTTTATGTCTAGCGTTGTTTTAGGAATTTAGCACTAGGCAGGCAGACTATAAATTCCATTAGGATCGTATTTTAAACCGTGGGTTAATGTTAATTTTGTCTAGCATTGTTTTAGGAATAACACTAGGTAGGTAGACTATAAATTCCATTAGAATATTATTTTAACCCGTGAGTTAACGTTAAGCCGCGGTTATGTCTAGCGTTGTTTAGGAATAGCACTAGGCAGGTAGACTATAAATTCCATTAGAATATTATTTTAACCCGTGAGTTAACGTTAAGCCGCGGTTATGTCTAGCGTTGTTTAGGAATAGCACTAGGCAGGTAGACTATAAAATCCATTAGGATATTATTTTAACCCGTGGTTTAACGTTAAGCCGCGTTTATGTCTAGCGTTGTTTTAGGAATAGCACTAGGCAGGCAGACTATAAAATCCATTAGGATAGTATTTTAACCCGTGGGTTAATGTTAAATTTTGTCTAGCATTGTTTTAGGGATAGCACTAGGCAGGTAGACTATAAAATCCATTAGGACTATGTTTTGAACCATGGGTTGACTTTAAGTCACGTTTATGTCTAGCACCGTTTTAGGGGTACTAGGTAGATACGTCCATCGTCGCTGTCTAGGTACCGCTACGGGAAACAAGTTTAAGTTTATGTATGTGGGTAGGTAGATATTTGATCGCGTGCGCCACGGTTATCACTGTATCGTTTTATCCATTACCTTCCATTTTCAGATGTACGTTTAAATTGTTTTGACTCTGATTGTTGGTAGGTTTGGTTACAAGTCTGTATTTGAATGGGTGACCGTTAGGATTTAATTCGTTAGGAAAAAAAAAATGATTGGTTGTTTTGTCACTAGGTATTTGGCTGAGAAATGACAAGGATCGTTCCAGTGAAGGTAGGGTTTGAATAAGTAGTTATTTATTTTGGGTTGTGTTATTAGCGCTTGTTGACACTAATCGTTCCGGTTAAGCAATTGTCGGCGAGGTCTGGACGTGGATGGGTTACCGCTAGGTTTTTTATGTTTTGTTATTAATTTGTCTGATTGTTCCTTTTTGTTTTGTTGTTGTTGTTCCAGTTGAAATATAACGCATAATGCTTTGGTTTAGCTTCAAGTTAAAGTTCGTCTGTACTCTGTGCTACGTTAAGATAAGTTATTTTTGCTTGCAGTGCTAGTAGGGTAGGTACGGACTGACCTGGATGTCGAACCTGGGCCTCCGTGACCTTAGTTGTTATCATATTTTTTTAAGGTACTTATCCTATTGCTAAATTATTCGAATTTATGTAGTGTTGGGCGGCCCATCCAGATAGACGGAAGGTCTGCGAAGGGCCACTGTCACTTTGAAGTCTTGTTGTGTAGCGTGTCTAGGGGAGGTCTATGTCCAGCAGTGGAGTACTTGTGATGATGTCGATGAAATTAACCTAGCTAAACGTTATGCGCTCGCGCAGTAGGTAGGATTTTCGACAGACCTCGTATTTTTCTTTGTTATAGATAGATGTGTAATTGCACTTGTATTAGGTAGGTAGTTGTGCGTGTATCACCACAGGTGGAGCTAACGTCGCCGTTATCGTTAGTTGTGTGGATATAAACACAGGTGGAGCTAGCGTTGTCGTGTCATTTTTTATTAACAGCGCCATCTATCGGCCTTGGTAAAAAGTTTTAGGTTTGTTACCAAGTAGCAGACTTTGCAGACGTGGGTTGTTCGATTGTCGATGTTTAATTGAATTGTAGCAGTTGTGTAGTGGAGTAAGGTGTTACTTCGATTGTCGTTAGTACACTAATTATTTAAACTTGTATTTGGTTGTATGGTTCTTATGACCTTTACCTATCTCCTGAAGTCGAAAACAATGTTGTCGTTTTTGATCGGTGTTACCAGATTGGCGAATTAGTTACAAATTCAGGTGAATTTTTATAGATAGTATATTTATTAGATTCCTCGAAATTGTTCAGGTTTAATTATACTAATTGTAGTGCGTTCAGACATGCTGTAGACAGTCTGATGCTGCTGTTTCTTGGGTTTCCAATTGAGTATGGTTAATAGGGAGGTCTTTTAGAGTTCAAATTCAGTGAGTCGTTCAGTGGTTCAACATAATCGTTCGATTTCTTAGCTTCGATAATCAAGCTTAGGATAGTATTTATTATCGTGTAGATTTTTTTAATCGACGTCGCGTCTGTTGTCATTCTGTACGTTTAGGAAGTGATATGACGAGAGGTAGGTATATTGTGTGCATAGGGTCGGATGCGAACTAAGCAGTGAATTGTAATTAGCAGTAGAAAGATAATATCTTTCATCGTATTATGTGTAGGTATTGTGATAGGCTGGGAGGTAGCTTATTGTTACGTTAAGTGTTGAATTCTACTTAGAATTCTATTAAGAAGTATTTTCCTTGAATGGTTGGATAATCAAGCCTCAGATATTATAGATAATATCTTCGGTTAATTCTCCAGGGGGTGGTGTACCGGTCATACCGGAATTACAATAGAAAATACTTCATTTAATTTTCTTTTTAGTTCACAACATTAAAGCTTTCATATTTCCACCTTGTCTACTAAAAAGCTACTGAATTTTCTTCGGTTTTGCATTCTTACATGTACCTAGGTAGGATTTCCCGCCGTTCAGTTTTATAATGGAATGTTCCATATAGGTAAAATTTATTATTTTAGATTATTAGGTAGGAGTTATTTAAATGTTATTCATTTAATTCTGAGATTTTATTAGGGAATAAATCACCCTGTAGTATAAAGCCTACCACAAGTAATTTCAATCGGAAGTCAATACAACGAGTTTCGACTTTAGTGTAGTAGGAATAAAGCCTAGTTGCCGATAAGTTAATTAAGCCTAATTAGGAGCGGGTTTTACATAGAGATCACGCCACGACGACACAGGTGTTCATGCGACAGGCAGGCGCCAGTGGTCGATCGTATGATTTTCATTCAATTTTCATAGGATTTTTATGGACTTTGATTTACTATACCCAAGGCCTATAGTAGCGTAGCATTTAATGTTAGTTACGTCTAATTAGGAACTATTTCAGAAAGTCACGCCACTTCGCACAGGTGGCTGGTGCGACAGACCGACGCCGAAAAGGAGGGGACGAGAGGTGAAGAGAGGAGGGGAAGCAGCGCCTGCTTAAATAGACTTGACCGAGCGTGGCGGAGGCTTCTTCTTTGGATCGCGGAACCGCTGCCGGACGTACGTGCGATCTTAGCTTAGTTTGGCGCGCAATTCGTTGTGTAGTAGTAGTCTCTCTTAATTTTAAACTTCTTTCTATTGAAGTTTAATTTGTGTATTTTATTTATTTATTATATTCCCCCGTAGGGCCCGTTAGGTCAAACTCTTCCTATTTCCACTACCTTATACCCTTTTCCCTGACCACAATTCCTCCTAAACCAACCAGCCCGATACAGGACAAGACACCTTTATCCTGTGTTAGTATTATAACAATCTTGCTTGAGTCTGAGTGAGAGTGTCGGGTAAACCTAATTCCTATACATTCCCATGTTCCAACTGCTTGGAATCCCAGCGATTTCAAGTGAAGAAAGGTATTTACCATATGTATACTTATTTATTCTTTATTATTCATTCATATATTCCCCTACGGCTGAGCGGACGTGAGTAAGGTTTAAATATTTTGTTACTAATCATATTTTATTACAGCTATTCTCCGTGTTGGGTAAGTGCTACTATTGTCTTGCTTTGTGTGTACATTTTAATGTTTCATTATTTTTATTACTATTTGTGGGTAATTGAGATTCGTACTTAGGGTTCATGCTTATGCGAAATGTGTTGGCAACCCTATGAACGGATAGTTGATTTAATTATTTCACTTCTTTAATTGTACACTTCTTTCTCCTGGTATTTCTCTTGTGTGTGTGTATATTTATTATGTGCCTTTTTAATAATATATATAGCTGCATTACCACTGACTGACTGACACGTGGATTGAGGAACCTGGAGGGGTTGGGGGTTGGGTGGGGGGTTGGTTGTATAGACTTTGGGGATGTGACGTGCGGAAAAATATAGCGGTCCCCCTGGGGGTTGTTTATCTTGGGGTCACTATGGTGAACTCTGTGATGCGCTGTCAGATTTGGATAAAAATTGAAACATATGTAAAGAATAGCATCTAATCGAGAATTTTTTTTTTAATTTTCAAAAAAACAAAATGGCGGCCGAGTTATAACAAAAAAAGTGGGGGGGACGAAAAAGACCCAAAAGTAGGGTACTGGTAAATAGAGTTGGGTGAGCCGTAGGGAGGGGTGCAATATGTCGTTGGAATGGGTAAATCCTCTAATTTACCCAAAAAAATGGGGGGTTAAAAAAACAAAATGGCCGACGAGTTGTGAGCGATTGAAAAAAAGGGAGGGAAATCACGAGTGGGCAAAGCGATATTACTCCCAGATGGCAACACCGCAGAGCTTCGGCTTGTATGGGGCGGTTGTAGGTCTCGGGGAGTAGTGTTGCCGGGAAAAAAAATTTCCCCGAAATCTGGGTAATTTACCCCACAGGGTCAAAAAAGGTGGCAAATGGAAATAGGGACTTTACGAAAATTCTGGGTATGCAGTCCGATGAGGTTGGCCCACCCAAATGACATTTGGGTATTTTCATCGAAATCCGCTGGCAACACTGGGATTGGCGAATTTTTAAAAAATTTCGGCAGTTGCCAACTTTGGAGGGCAACTTTGTTAGACCAAGTTTGAGCTAGCGCAACGGTTTAAATGCAGTTTGTTGGGAAATTTAGTCTAGATAAACAGAAAAATAAGGATTTTTTTTTAAAAACAAAATGGCGGCGAGATGGGAGACAAAATTTTAAAAAGTTGAAAAATTGGGAATTTTCAAATCGATATTACTCCCAGATGCCAACGCCGCAGAGCTTCGGCTTGTATGGGCCGGATGTAGGTCTCGGGACGTAGTGTTGCCAGAAAAAATAAATTTCCCAAAAAGTCGGGTAATTTACCCCACAGGGTCCAAAAATGTGACAAATGGAAATAGGGACTTTAGGGAAATTCTGGGTATGCAGTCCGATGAGCTTGGCCCACCCAAATGACATTTGGGTATTTTTATCTAAATCCACTGGCAACACTGAGATTGGCGAATTTTTAAAAAATTTCGGGAGTTGCCAACTTTGGAGGGCAACTTTGTTAGACCAAGTTCGAGGTAGCGGAACGGTTTAAATGCAGTTTGTTGGGGAATTTAGTCTAGATAAACAGAAAAATAAGGAAATTTTTTTAAAAACAAAATGGCGGCGATGAGGGAAACAACATGGTAAAAAGTAGAAAAATTTGAAATTTTCAAAGCGATATTACTCCCAGATGGCGCCACTTTAGAAAATCGATATGTATGGGTCAGTTGTAGGTTTCGGGGCGTAGTGTTGCTATGAAAAAGAAATTTCCCAGAAATCGGGGTAATTTACCCCACAGGGTCCAAAAAGGTGACAAATGGAAATAAAGACTTTAGGGAAATTCTGAGTATGCAGTCTGGTGAGTTTAGCCCACCCAAATGACATTTGGGTATTTTCATCGAAATCCGCTGGCAACACTGGGATTGGCGAATTTTTCAAATTTTCGGGAGTTGTCAACTTTGGAGGGCAACTTTGTTAAACCAAGTTTGAGCTAGCGAAACGGTTTAAATGCAGTTTGTTTAGGGAATTTAGTCAAGATAATCAGAAAAATAAGGATATTTCAAAAAAACAAAATGGCGGCGAGATGGGAAATAAAATGTGAAAAAGTTGAAAAATTGGCAATTTTCAAAGCGATATTACTCCCAGATGGCGCAACTTTACAGAATCGGTATATATGGGGCAGTTGTAGGTTTCGGCGCGTAGTGTTGCCACGAAAAAGAATTTTACCAAAAAGTTGGGTAATTTACCCCACAGGTCCCAAAAAGGTGACAAATGGAAATACGCACTTTAGGGAAATTCTGAGTATGCAGTTTGGTGAGCTTTGGCCACCCAAATGACATTTGGGTATTTTCATCGAAATCAGCTGGCAACACTGGGATTGGCGACACTTTGAAATTTTTGGGAGTTGCCAACTTTGGAGGGCAACTTTGTTAAACCAAGTTTGAGCTAGCGAAACGGTTTAAATGCAGTTTGTTAGGCAATTTAGTCGAGATAATCAGAAAAATAAGGATATTTCAAAAAAACAAAATGGCGGAGAGAGTGGAGGGTAAAGTTGTAAAAAGTACCAAAAACAGGAATTTTCAATGCGATATTACTCCCATATGCCAACACCGCAGAGCTTCGTCTTGTATGGGCCGGATGTAGGTGTCGGGACGTAGTATTGCCATGAAAAAGAATTTTCCCAGAAATTCGGGTAATTTACCCCACAGGTCCAAAAAAGGTGACAAATGGAAATAAGGACTTTAGGGAAATTCTGAGTATGCAGTTTGGTGAGCTTAGGTCACCCAAATGACATTTGGGTATTTTCATCGAAATCCGCTGGCAAAACTGGGATTGGCGAAACTTTGAAATTTTCTCGAGATGTCAAACGCCAGGAGCAACTTTGTTAAAGAAGTTTTAGCTAGCGAAATCGTTTAAATGCAGTTTGTTGGGGAATATAGTCCAGATGGCCAGAAAAATATGGAAAGTTGGAAAATCAAAATGGCGGAGAGAGTGGAGGGTAAAGTTGTAAAAAGTACCAAAAAAAGGAAATTTCAAAGCGATATTTCTCACAGATGGCGCGAATTTAGAGAATCGGTTTGTATGGGTCAGTTGTAGGTTTCGGGGCGTAGTGTTGCCGTGAAAAATAAATTTTAACGAAATTCGGGTAATTTACCACACAGGACCAAAAAAAGTGGTAAAATGAAAATATGAACTTTACGGAATTTCTGGGTATGCAGTTCGATGAGGGCAACTCATCCAAATGATATTTGACCATTTTCATCAAAATCGCACGGCAACACTGGAAGTTATGAGACTTGAAAATTGTGGTCAGAGCCCAGTTTGGGAGCCAACTTTGTTAAAGAAATGTTGCGCTAGAGCAATAAAATATATGCCGTCTGTTAGGTACTATCCTGTACTTACTCATAAAAGTCTAAAGTATTTAAAAATCAAAGATGGCCGCAAAATAATTGACATCTGAATGAATCGAAAATTTCCCAATACATTTTCATATACAAAACGAATGAGTACTGCAGGTCTATACACGGAGTATATGTGCATAGTTGCCATATTCTAAGAGGTAATAGTAATCAATGTTAACAATAATTTAACATGTATTATAAATTCGCGTAATTAAAGTGCAGCCAGATATTAATTAATTTAGTTTTTAAGTGTAAATAGAAAGAAACCTGTTTTATTTGGCGCAATGGGATTATTTACTACCAAAATACTACGAGTTACTCACGTGACCGAGTGAAAGAGACAGCAAGCAAACATAGGTAAACAGCCAGCCCCTAGAATACTTCGACCGATTTCAGACTTTCCTTCCTATTTTTACGGGCTTGACCGACAAAAATACCTAATTTATTGGTACTTAGCACCAAGTTTAGTTCGTATTTTAGCGAAATTTAAAATTAGTGATACTCTGACCGGTTTTTGGCGTAGACATTGAAAGCATAATTACAAATTATTTACATTTACTCACCGGATGTGTATCGGGGTAATAGGTGTTCAGAATGCCTTCCATTTTAGTCCAGCCAGGCACAATTTTTCTTTAATTTCCTCAACACGTTTGTAAATGTTTTGTTTTCCCGTGTCGAATGCAGAACTAATTATTTGACGTAAGCGTAACACATCAACACTCTCAATTTCGTGGTGCACACCACTTTCACATCACGTCACTCCACAATTCGAATAAGCGTAATGTTTACTGCCCGGAGCCTGCTGCTAGGGCGGCGGCACCGCGCTGCGCGTGCTCAGTACGCGGTATCAAAATCCGTGAACCCGTGCGTCCCGGGACAGCGGCGCCGACTGACTGAACCGACCGACCGGCGCTGGCGGCGAATTCAAAGGGGCGAGGTGGCGCGCGGCACGCCTTTGATTCATGTCAACCATTGACCTTTGACCATTGATGCCTACGTGTTAGAATAGTGATGGGCGCGTAGCCGCGAACGATAAATTAGTGATTTACTCGTGGAATTGTCGATGAAATAAAATTACTAAATAAAATTAGTAAAAAAAATGGTATTTATTTTATAATTGATTTGTATTCAGTATCAGCAGTATAGTTGCCCCCATGAATATGGCAACGATGCAAATATACACCCTGTATAAAACCGTGGTCAATGCTTCCAATAATCGATGTCCATCGACAATTATAACGAGGCCGAAGGCCGAGCACCCTCACGCGAGGCCGCAGGCCGAGCTCCGCGTAGGGCGAAGCCCGAAGCGTCCCGGCCGAGCTCCGCGTAGGGCGAAGCCCGAAGCGTCCCACCCGCGAGGCCGTAGGCCGAGCTCCGCGTAGGGCGAAGCCCGAAGCGTCCCCCTTGCCAAGCGGATACAATACGATCATCTGTGTCGCCTAAACAACCTTGGCGAGGTCGAAGACCGAGCCCAATGCGAGGCCATAGGCCGAGCTCCGCGTAGGGCGAAGCCCGAAGCGTCCCCACGCCAGCAAAAGCGAAAAGGAAAATGCGTATACGCTCCGAATAAGAATGAATTTTTGAAATCTATATAAAGATGATAACACTTGTCTTTTGAATTACGTCTTCATTTAGTGCCAGGCCTTCGGTCATTTGGGGTATTGCATGCTCTATATTTATAATCAGTTAACAACTTTAAATCAAACTATTCTCGAAACATGTCCATGTCATAACGTTTTGAATTTATACCTTTCGGGCGTCGATTGATTTTAAAGTGGCAGGATAAAAGGCATTGCACACACACCAAATTGAACAAGAAACAACCAAAAAAAAATTTAGTTAGTTGCGCCGCCTCCAAACCTACATTAAAAAGGAAGCCCCGCGGGCCGCTCGCGGCCCGCGCACCCACGCACCTACTAGTTACAAATATATATAGCTCGACTACCACTGACTGACTGACTGACTCACTCACTCACTGATTGACCGTCCCGTTTAGTCTGAAGGAGTTCCCGGAGGTGAAAGTGATGTAGGGGGGAATTGTATAGTTTAGTGATTGGACCAGAGGAAAACTATAGGGAAGTGAAAAAAACAAGATGGCGGCGGGTCACGTGATGCCATCTCCGCCATTTTCCAACCGATTTCGTTCAAATTTGGAACACGCGTCACATGGTCGACCTACTTTGTGATGAAATTGAAAAACAAAATAAAAACAAAATGGCGGCGGAAATATAGCCGATTGAAAATTTGGACATTTCAGACCAAACTTTGACGAATTAGCTGGCCTAGCACGAGCGCATGAGGAATATCCAACCAATTCCACTTCGTAGCACATATGATGCAGTATACCAGAAAATTGTCATTTTTGGGAAAAACAAAATGGCGGACGAGCAGTTAACCATAATATTTTCTCCATATATTTTCCTATACGAAACGAAAGGATTACTGGCGTGCGGTAAATATCTATCAGTAACTATAGCGAGGCCGAAGGCCGAGCACCCTCCCGCGAGGCCGAAGGCCGAGCTCCGCGTAGGGCGAAGCCCGAAGCGATATAACACCGCGAGGCCGTAGGCCGAGCTCCGCGTAGGGCGAAGCCCGAAGCGTCCCCTTGCCAAGCAGAAACAACTCCCCACCCTCCAAGTAACTTTTGCGAGGCCGAAGGCCGAGCCGTGCTGCGAGGCCATAGGCCGAGCTCCGCGTAGGGCGAAGCCCGAAGCGTCCCCTTGCCAAGCAGAAAAAACTCCCCACCTTCCAAGTAATTTTTGCGAGGCCGAAGGCCGAGCCGGCCTGCGAGGCCATAGGCCGAGCTCCGCGTAGGGCGAAGCCCGAAGCGTCCCCTTGCCAAGCAGAAAAAAACTACCTACCTTCCAAGCAACTTTTGCGAGGCCGAAGGCCGAGCCGGGCTGCGAGGCCATAGGCCGAGCTCCGCGTAGGGCGAAGCCCGGAGCGTCCCCACGCTACTACTACGATAATGTTTATTTAGTTGCGGCGCCTACAACATGAAAACAAAGCAGTCTCGCGGGCCGCGCGCGGCCCGCGCACCATGCAACACCTAGTTCTATAATATTCCTTGACTGACATTTTACTGTTGATGAGTTTATTCATATATTTTCTTGTATTGTGTTCATTGTTGTATACTTGTGTATTCAAACCGCTTAGGCAATTAAGGCGTAATATTAAGGGTGGCGGTACGCAAGCGAACCTACCCCGAACATAGATTGAATTGAGGCCTAGCACTATATTGGCCTAAAGTTAATAATCATCGGGTTCGAACCCTGATTCATGCTAACGTAACTCTGGGTTGATTGAGACATATTCTCTGATATTATCACGAGCAAGCTATTCTAAACGATGTGACTTGCTGGTGGTTTTATCGGAGCACGCAGTTACACTATACCCGCAGCTATCAAATTTTCCCCACACTGCACACCGAATTGGCTGTGTGGAACCTCGCTTGGCCGGTGAGGTAATATACAGCTTATTCAACCTTCAACCTTCATTCACCAAACTCATTTAGGCCAGGGTTATTTTGGTAATGAGGATGTGGATTCAACCCACTAGTACGGCAAGTTGCTGGCTTTAGTTTAAATCTATTCCCTTCAATAATCCTCCTAACAATCATTCTCCCATCTTTCTGAACTTCCTACCCACTCCTTTCTGAAGGCATATAAATGCGTATTAAATGTAGCTTATGATTTATTTATGCACAATCACTTCGGTCTGTCTTATTCTTACCGTTACTAAAATTCATTCTATTCTTATATTCCCTACAGGAAATATAAAAGGTATTGAACCTACCTTTTATTTTGTGGAAGGGTATTGAACCTACCCTTTCAGTTGTGGAAAGGTATTGAACCTACCTTTCCAGTTGCAATGAAAAGGTATTGAACCTACCTTTTCAGTTGTACAAGGTATTGAACCTACCTTTGTACGCACAATGTGCAAATACTTCTATCAGTAACTGGGCACTCCAGAAACCACTAGAATGAATCTAGTAATATTAAGAAATTCAATGAGAGGGACTGAAAGATTATTAGTTTTGCGAAATAGCAACTTTTAACATCAGATTCCTCTCCATCATCCTTTCCTGAGGAGACTCGCATTCTGGTTGGAGTCTATCCCCTCGTGGCGTGGTGTGGAGCCAGGGGGGTGAAAACATTTTTTTTTAGAGGTTAATCTCTTACAGGAAATGTTCTCACGTCTAACAGTAATTTCTTACAGAGATTCTGATGTCCGAGTAATATTCTTACTTCCATCCAGGGTTCCAAACCAATAAATTGTGTTCTCTTCCATTATTTACCATTAATATAGTTTTCCTGTAATTCCCTTTCTTTTGTGTAAATCTTATCTTGAAGTCGATATTAACCTATTTTTCTGTTGCAGGAAAACTCCGTTACGGTATTAATATTAGTTGTAAGAACCTCTCTCGATTCTAATTATTTATTTTCATTTTCAATATAAAATGTATAAGTTCTTTTGATTTAAAGATTTCATAGGGTTAACTCATAGTCACGGTAGTTCTGTAGGTATACTGTTGCGTTTTAGTATTGTATTCAGGCCTTGGGTATGGTCAATAAGTATGTCAGAAGGTAGGTAGCTAATTAACTTCAATTTCAAATTCGTTTATATGTAAATAATCTAATTTAATTCTCATTTTAATTAATAACCTTTTATACTTCTATATAGGGACGTTATTTCGAACTTAAGTAACTTCTTAATAGTTGTCAGTACGCTCATTTAGATTTAAGATAACTTAGCGTAAGTTTTATTAATCGTGCTAGTAATAAGTCTAGTAGTTTTGTATGTTAGGTTATCGCAATAAATATTTTCTTTTCGTTATAAACCTGTTATGCTTTAATTTATATTCATCTACCTGATCTCCTCTGAACCCTTGAAGATTCTGTGTGTTACTACATTAGGAAATAACAACGTAGGGTTAGACGATCACATTTTGGCCTTATTAATTTCTAGTAATTTAATATTCTATTATCCTTAATTCTGCTTTAATTATGATTTAATATTAGGTTCAATTTACTTTATTTCAATTAGCTTAATATTTTACATAGTAGTATAAAGTCCATTCAGTAGGTACACATAGCTTTAATTGTAAGGAAGTTAGTAAGAGCTTTGGTAAGTATCTTTTAAGCTTAATAATTTTGTAGGTTCATCTAGCTTTCACGTAGGGGTTCCAGAGCTGGTGCTTTTCGTAAGTATTTAGGTAGGTCTCTTTTAGCTTTTTGTAGGTTTTCACCCCTTCAGGGTTGCGTAGGCTTTTCGTAGTGTTCTTTTTGGGTGTGTAGAGGTCCGTAGCTTTTTAGGGCGGGTTGGGATCGTCACAAGGTCTGCGGCGCTCGCGATGCCAGTCCATTCCCGGATGTTACTAAGCCACGACTTTTTCCTGCGACCGATTCTTCACTTTCCGGCGACTTTTCCCATCATAATAAGTTGTAGCAACTCATAGCGATCGTGCCTCAGATGTCCTATTCAATTGTTTTATGTATAAATGTTTTCTATTCAGACTGTTATGTTCCGTACTTTGTAGGAAAATCTTGATGGAGAGATCTTAAGAGAAATATTTTATGGATAATTTTCTGGGACCACCGACTAACCAAGAGGAGGAAGAATATGAAAAAATGGACTGTTTATTTGCAATAATAATTATACTATCTTACTATAAAAGCTCTCAATCTCATTTACATGAGACTATTGTGAAGCCGGATCGGTGTACAGCACAGTGGTATCATTTCATTTATAATTGAAGAATAAGCTGGCAACCTTTTGTAAACGCACATATTCTCTAAAGTTTGTCTGGAAGAAATCGCTCTCAGCGATAATACCGCCTTCTTCATATAATTGTTTAAGCTAAGTACGACATTTATTTATTTTGTTTAATATATATTATTATCTTACCAAATTGATCGACAGAGAGGAGACCTGGCTCCTGGGCTATACAATACAGGGAATGTTTGATTGAATTATGAGTTTGGAAATTTTGCATGTATTAATACAGAATGTTACATTAATCTAGAGCCAATAAACATCCGAGGGTTGTAGAGCAACGAGAACCCGACCTAATAATGTTCCAACTTGTTTGTTTACTGATGTGAATAGCAGATAATTAGGGCTGGTATTTCAATCGACAGATAAAATGTCGGTTAGCGTTTATTCTACAAAGAACGTCATTTTATATTTTTCTATGGATGGATGTTTATTATCTGGGGAACTAAATTCTCAACATCAGAGTTTGTAGAATAAAAACCAGTTTGACTTCACTTCATCACTTTTAACATGAATCTTTGCGTTTACGATTGGCTGGATTGCATAGGACAAGAGTCAATTAAAAATTAGAAAAAATCTAGTTTTTTTTCTCGTGTGGTTTAGTGACCAAACCTATTTGTCAAAGTTATTCAGGTCGTAGGCCTTTGACGTGGCCTAACGACTGCTGTCAAGCGACAACAATCAGGACCAACTTTAACGTGCTTTCCGAGGCACGAAGGGGCTTAGATGAAAGTGTCACTAGCGGTCACCCATCCAGGTCCTGACCTTTTTTTTTTTTTTTTTTCGGGGGGAAAATCATCCAGATATTATGATACCTCCTTGCCACGGGGAGGCGAGGATGGTTATGTCGGACTCTTACCGACTAAAAACCCCTCGGTGTTCCGTCTCGCCGCCCTATGACGGAGTCACGGGGAGACTTGCGAATTACTTCCGCGACTACGCCGGCTGTGTGTCCGGGGGGACCCTTCTCGGGGGTCTTTGACCCCATCCGACTGTTAGCGGTGTGCTGGAACACATGCACGCCAACCAACTCGAGGACCTGTTACCGAGCGTTGGACTATCCAGGTCCTGACCTCGCCCAACGTTGCTTAACTTATACGATCGTTTTCAACGTTATCGGACTACACAAAACATTGACAAGTAAAATTTCTTATCTAGTTCATTGAACCACAATTTCACTGGACTGTTGACTAAGTAGTACATTATCTAGTGATTGAAAAATCGTCCCAAAATAAATTAATTATTAACAAAAATAACATCATTACGAGACGGAAACTGGGTTGGATCGCGTATCTTGACAAATTAGTCGTCAAGAACTTTGGCGTACCGATAACGACTGGTAATTAATCTAGTTCATTAGACGTGGCGGTTCAGTAGACGGTAGGTTTGACTTTTCAATATTAATTAATATCAAATTTACCTGCCTTCAATCCGTGACCTTGAATTCATTCGACAAAATTAAATGGATGGTTAAGGCTTGTGACATACATTAATTCTGCACAGCGTTTAAGTAAATTAAACAATTTGGGGAAAAATAAAAAAAATATTTACAATAAATTCAACTATAATTTTTTTTAATTTGATTAGCAACGTTAGTGTGCTTTGGAGTGTGTTATGACATAGGTACTTATAACAAAATGTAATTTTAGGGTTCTCTTGAAAATGGCGGGAAACGACGACGGTTGCAAAATTATTTGATAATTTTTGTTATAATGTCTACAGTGGCTATTTTGTGTTTAATATCACGTTAAGTTAATCAGAAAATGTTCGTGAATGACAGTATGGTGAATTTATTGGATAATTTGAGCACGATCTGAAGTTTCAAGCTTTTATCAAGAGTTCCCGCTACAAGCTCGGGAGTGAACGTGACTGTCGAGCTGCTTCGTCCAGAGTGATGACGCTACGGCGTCTCCTCTGGATGAAGACATGAAGACGCGGCTACCCAGGGTGAAGACGCTACTGCGACTCCTCTGGAGGAAGATAGAAGACTATACTGTAAAAGGCAGCCACCTTACGAGGTATGGTCTCTGGGAGATGGCAAGGAATACTAGATTGGATTGATCTCACCGAATTGCAGCTCCGCTGTCGTCACAAAGATAGGACCACCTGAACCATTCCACAGCCACACTGCCATCAATATTCTCTGAGTTACATCAATGAGCACCACATCTTTGACCAATTCGAATCACAATTACCACCACCGGTTTTTCGCGCGAACCGCGAGAGTCAGTATGACAGTTGTTGTTGCGTTTTTTAGTAAGGCAAATGCGCCAAAAGATCATACAGCCTTATAGCATTTCCATCGTCATCATCATATTTTCTAATACCAATTCCATTAGATTTTAGGATTCTTAACACTCGGCCATTCTGATAAATAGTGTCTGTCCCAGACACAGCAAAACAACAACACAGAACCGATTAAATGCGTCATTACAACATATAAAATTACTCCGTTGATTCCGGTACGCTAAAACATCTAGAAAATAAAGATCAACTTTTGCACCCTAACGTGTAAAAGCTTAAATAAATAAATAATCGAAACGCAATGTTGGATCAATACCACAAAACCGCGTATTATTGTGGATTATGATTAAGTCGTCGTGTTACCGTTCCGGCCATCCGACATTAGAGAATGACCCATTCGAAGAGTCACTTAATTCCTGCAAAAAAAAAACACAACCTTACATAAGCCGTTTGGTTTCAGTATGTTCGCCGCAGCTTCCGTTTTCGCGCCATTTATATGAAGATCCTAACGTAGATATACCTATTCATTTTCCACAAGTCTTCATTGAATAACAATAACCTCTAACAGCGAGATATTTGGAAACTGATGAACAATGTCGCCTCTGGTCTATATATTCATATTCCTTATTATGCTTCGTCGTCATCGTCGGCCTGTATCTGTCCACTGCTGGACGTAGGCCTTCTCGCCATCCTTCCATTGTCTTGTATTTATGACCGACGCATCCATTCCTTCCCAAATGTGCGCGATTGGTGATCTTCCCACGCTGCATCGTCCCGTGCGTGTCCTCCAGACTGTAGCTGTGTACGCCCAGCGATCGTCGTCTCTACGTGCAACTTGCCCTGCCCGTCTCCCCTTCAGGGAAACCATCCTTTCCCCAATCCACCAGCTTTGCCCGACGGCGGATTTCTGAGTTGGGTACTCTATCGATTATGCTTGCCACAAGGGTAAATAGTACGTTATAATTCATCCATCCATATTTAGATATCAATTTGGCCAATATTTGCGTCGGCTAGTCGCCGCTATCTGTCCATTGTTCCTTGCAAAATCTTCCAGGTGTTAATGTTTCGTGTGACAGTCATTAAGATGTAACACCATGTATGCAATGTACCACATGAAGCAATAAATTAATTTGATTTTTTTTTATCTCTCCTTTTACTTGGACCATACTCCTTATGCATGCACCACAGAACAACTAATTATTCGTGTGTCGCCGTTTTTCGCTTGCACACACAAGGTGCGACGGTTTGACCGTCAATAATATCAGGCGCCATCATGTCGCCCACACAAGGTACGACGGCCTACCTCGCTTATCGATATTGTTATATTAAATGCATATAATTTATATCATCGTATTTCTTACGTCTCGATTATCAAGGTATTTTCAATGCAAGTTCACAGGTAGAGGTTTGTCAATTACAAAGAGTAGCTTACAGTTACTCGTAATGTTTCCTTTTATTATAAATTAACTGTCCATATTCCACAAGGTAAATGAATAAATCCATATGGGCACCGCTTGCACCACAAGAGGCTACGGCCTCAACCCGTTTATTTATTCGGGCACCGCTTGCACGCACAAGATGCTACGGCCTCAACCCGTTTGTCATACAGGCACCGCTTGCACACACAAGGTGCTACGGCCTCAACCCGTTTATTTGGGCACCGCTTGCACACACAAGGTGCTACGGCCTCAAACCCGCTTATATGGGCACCGCTTGCACACACAAGGTGCTACGGCCTCAAACCCGCTTATATGGGCACCGCTTGCACACACAAGGTGCTACGGCCTCAACCCGCTTATATGGGCACCGCTTGCACACACAATGTGCTACGGCCTCAACCCGTTCATTTGCTCAGCCACCGCTTGCGCACACAGGGTGCTACTGCCTCAGCCAGTTTGTCTACATGGGCACCGCTTGAACACACAAGGTGCTATGGTCTCAACCCCGTGATTGAAGCGTATACATCATCAGCTACTTTACGTCTCTCTCGGTCCGATAAATAGTTAATTATGGTCACGCCTTGATAGTCGGATTCCAGTTGCCAGTACTAGTTTAATACAATCCTTCGCTCTCTTTCACCATAGTCACTTTCCGACTCGGGTTCGCTAAAATTAACTCAAGGTTTAGTATTGTTCATTGAAACAATGTTCTTATTATTCCTATCAGAGATATTCCTCCCTTCCATGCCACTATAATCTCGTATGTCGTAGTCCAATATTGCTGTAACACGATAGGGCCCGCTAAAAGCTGGTACTAATTTGTGACTTCGCCGGGTGTCTGCGTGCCCCTTTCGAGCCATCGTGCGGCTGGGATACATGTGAATACACGCTAAATTTGTTGATGCAACGCAAGGACGGTGACTTTGCTGGCCGTATCTCACTCTTATATTCCGCTCTTATGATCTGTTTTTTTTTTTCTTCTTCTTCACTCTTCCTTACCTAAGGCCAAGTTTTCATTGCTCTTTCAAGTTTCATCCTCATCATACTCAGCCCCTATGAGCCTAACTGGATATCTTCCTCTTCTCATGGTAGCGTCTTCTTAAGTAGGTTGGCGATCATTATGACAATCTGCACTCTCCACAACGCCGCAAGGAATAGAGACCTGGTACTATTGCCGACTGGATATAATCCACCCCATTTTCGCCATTAGCTTCTGCTATATGATGTCCTTAGGTTCCACTGCTTCCTAGTAACCCACTGTATATCATCAGACCAACGAGCTTTTGGTCATTAGCTTCTGCTATATGATGTCCTTAGGTTCCACTGCTTCCTAGTAACCCACTGTATATCATCAGACCAACGAGCTTTTGGTCATTAGCTTCTGCTATATGATGTCCTTAGGTTCCACTGCTTCCTAGTAACCCACTGTATATCATCAGACCAACGAGCTTTTGGTCATTAGCTTCTGCTATATGATGTCCTTAGGTTCCACTGCTTCCTAGTATCCCACTTCTGAACTGTAAAAGGCAGCCACCTTACGAGGTATGGTCTCTGGGAGATGGCAAGGAATACTAGATTGGATTGATCTCACCGAATTGCAGCTCCGCTGTCGTCACAAAGATAGGACCACCTGAACCATTCCACAGCCACACTGCCATCAATATTCTCTGAGTTACATCAATGAGCACCACATCTTTGACCAATTCGAATCACAATTACCACCACCGGTTTTTCGCGCGAACCGCGAGAGTCAGTATGACAGTTGTTGTTGCGTTTTTTAGTAAGGCAAATGCGCCAAAAGATCATACAGCCTTATAGCATTTCCATCGTCATCATCATATTTTCTAATACCAATTCCATTAGATTTTAGGATTCTTAACAATACTTATTGAATTTTCTGTAACATGACATTGGCAAATGACGAACTGTCGAGTCCATTAATAAAATGAATAAATAATAAATAAATAAATGTAATTTTGGCGTAAACAGCACAGCAAACTACATAGAATCATTGCAATCTAAGACTAATTGACTGCTCGTGTGTTCACTTGTATTGTCGACTGTACAAAATACATGCACTCCGCAATATTTTCAGTACAGTCTGTTGGTTTTATACGCTGCTAAATTTATGCTGCGTCACAGCACGACCTGAATATTCATAATATTCATACTCTACTGCTGTATTATACGTATTCCTATGTTATTTCGAGATGAACTCAAATAATATTGACGCTATAATAACATGGAGCTTCGTAATACTGCCTATATCTTGAAAATATTTACGTTGCGTGACTAGTTTTCTAATATATACTCGTAATTATTGATAGTCACAACTTATATTATTTTAGAAACATGTAATATCCGACAAGATACCTGTTCATTCGCTGAATTCTCTACCCATAGGTTGTCTGGAAGAGATCAATAAGATCGCCAATTTGGATACTAACTGTATTAGCATATTTCTTTGGTGCACTTCCTTTTTGTTGCAATAAATAATATTTAACTTATCTTTAACTTATATCCTAACACAATATATTCCATGTAAATGAAAGTGAAGTCTGCATATAGGTACGTACTAGAAATGGTCATTACTTATGTGAAGTAGTTATTATGTCACGTGGTTATTATGTCAAGTCGTTATTATGTCAAGTGGTTATTATGTCAACTGGATATTATGTCAAGTGGTCATTATGTGAAGTCGTTATTATGTGAAGTGGCATTTACTGGAAGTTGTCATTATGGGACGGAATTATCAAAATAATCTATTCCGTATTTTCCGTTACATAAAAACATGGAATTTCTAACAATAGAAATAAAGTATTTCTACCTCCACAGCCAAATATTGACGTTTGGTAATAAAAGCTGATATCGGCGCAATATCAGAGTATCACAAAACACGAAGGCCTGTCAGTGGTTTTTAATCAAAGCCTTAAAACAATACAAAAGTATGCCCATTCGGACAGACTTCGAGCTGACACTTCCGCAAGTAGGCCGATTGTTACACTAGCTTGCAAAATAAACTGAACAACCATTAATTAATATATATTTGGCTCTCCCCTCGATCTCTGTGGAGTGTGGTGTTTTGCGGATAATATTTTATTTTTATTTTTTTAATTTAAGTAATAAATATAATTAGTTTTCTCGAAGTTAAAATTCAAACGGACTACCAGGCCACCAGAGACGATATAAGTGAGTGCAACAAAACCATAATTGAATACAGAACTGCATACATCCTAGCCATACGAAATATATGTACTTTATGTGAGATGAAATATTATTTATTATTATTATTCTATATGTTTATTTCAAACTTCAAAGATACTTATATTTAAGAGTGCTGGCTCGAATGACACACGCTCGAATATTATTTGAGTCGATGTAAAGTTGACTATTCATTCAGTCGAATTACATAGACTCGAATATTCAGAGGGTCTAAAGTAAACCAGCCTTAAAAACCTATGTTACTGTATTCGAACGAATTTTCGAGTATATAAATTTTAACTGAAATAGTCGACCCTACGTATATAGACTCAACGAATATTGTCTGTGTCATTCGACCCAGCGCTTATCGATAGAATGAATTTCCATCCATTGAGGTGCTTAGGTACGGACAACAGTAAATGAATGGTAACACTTGCAGTACGATTTTAAATCTTACGACGCAAATAATAAGAACGGTCCAAAGTGTTACACTTTATCTGCTGTTAGCTGTACTATTATTATAGGGTCCTTAGATAGAGTTTACATTGCAACCGCTGCCGTTGCCTTTCCAATGCTTTTTAATGTGTCTTAAGGACGCAATAATAGAGGCACTTAAATAAAACATAATTTAAAAAGTTACGTAACTATTACAATTTAGTCTTGCCACGGTTTTTTTTGTCCGTAACTGTAACCAGACCGCAATGCAGTCGGCATTGAGCGACGCATTATAGAAGATGAGTGAGTGTACAATGCAGAACGAGAAACAAAAGGAAACCGGAGCATTCCAGTTTACTCCACTTCTGGAATGTATTGTGACTTACATGAGTGTGGCTAGACTTCTCATGTCAATTCCAGGCGAGTGTTCAGCTTTTAGTTTTTTTTCTCGTGTGGTTTAGTGACCAAATCTACTGTCAGTTACTCAGTTATTGAGGGGCTCGTAGTCCAGTTGCGAGTACACGTTGAAAACGATCGTACAAGTTAAGCAACGTTGGGCGAGGTGCGGACCTGGATAGACCGCTAGTGACATTTTTAACTAAACCTCTCTGTCTCGGAAAGCAGTGCAACGGTGCCAACGCTGAGGAGAAAAAGTGGCAAAAAACTCTCAGCAGGACATCTTTTAAAATAATCATAATACAATTATATAAGAATAACTATGTACTTAGGTACATAACTATTACTATTATTAGTAACTTTATCCCTCATGCGGAACCGGCGACATACATCATGCATGTTCATCGTTTAACTCGGCGGGAGGCGCACCCTGTTTTGAAACACTGAATGTCGCTACCGGGTAAAAAGTACCACAGAGTTTATTTGATAATATCTCGTTTTTCATCTAGTAAACTGCAATAATAGTATTTTTATATCAAATTGTATTATATTGTAAAGCTAATAAAACAACAAAATACTCATAAAGTCTTTTTATTAACTTTATTAGAAAGTTTTAATGAAACAAAAAAAATTACTTAGTTTCTAATCAAACAGGAATAATGGTTTTTTTTCTTATTATTATATAAAATAAAGATCGAAATCAATAGTAATACATTCTAAACTATCAAATAATCATATAAAAAACATAATATTATAATAAAAGAACTTCTTGCAAAAATAACTCAAACTTGGTCTTATCGTAAAAAACACCCATACTCACTTCACACGTCTGTAGTTGTCAAGTGCATTATGCCAACTGGTCGCCGAGCGGTGTACGCATCTGTTATTAACCCGATTGAAGGTACCTAGAACGACGCGGATGGGGAAGGCGCAAGAAAAAACATATTTACAGTTTTTGTACCCCTGTGGTAAATTTTACCCGGTAGCGCCGCTCGCTGAGTTAAATAGTCATCTATTCTGTAATACGCATTCTTAACAAGTGTTCCTTTAATGAAATTTTTGATTTTCCTCTCTGTCAATATCGTGACACTCTATGGCAACTTGTTATAAAAGCGAATACAGTGCCCCATGAAGGATGCCCCATAAGTATCTATACCGGAGCCCAAATCAAGTGTCTTATTTTGTAAACAAATACGATCGTCTAATTTGCTGTTGTGATGTAAAACTGAAGGAACTGATTGATTGAATTTGTTCATCATTGTGAAAATAAAGTAATTAAGTATATCTAATAATGTATAAATAACTATGCAATAACCACAGAATAGCTTAAAATGTTAGTGGGGGAGGGTAGTTTCTGTTTACAAAATAAGACACTTGATTTGGGCCTCGCTATAAGTTCTTCTACAAACTTATTACAATGTACTCTTTCAATTACAGTGGTATTGAAATATTTCTCTTCCAGAAGCGAGTCAGAAACTGTATTCTCGAGTCAAGAAAAACAATTTTACATCTTATTTCTATTAAGCTCACGTACCAGGTTTTGTTTCACACAAGTGCTGCTTATACGAAAAGTTTTGATTACGAGAGCAGCAGTTATGAATACGAACAACTGGACCGATGTTTTGTCGTCTAATATACGGACGGACAGGGATATTATTTGTGGCTCGAACCCCTTTATTGGAAAACCGAACTTTGAACATTCATTCGTGGGCTTTGATGAGACTTTGGATGGTTCTGTAGCCACTGTGACAGTTTATGGAATATGGATGTTGATAAAAACCAAATATTATTAATATCACGTTAAAGTAATCAGAAAATGTTCGCGAATGACAGTATGGTGAAGATATTGAATAATTCAAGATCTGAAGTTTCAAGCAAGTATCAAGAGTCCCATTACGAGCTCGGGAGTGAACGTGACTGTCGAGCTGCTTCATCCAGAGTCACGACGCTACGGCGACTCCTCTGGATGACGACAAGAAGACGCGGATTTCCAGGGTGATGACGCCAAGGCGACTCCTCTGGAGAAAGAGAAGACAATGATATCTTGAATATTCTGTACATGACATTGGCAAAAGACGAACTGTCGAGTCCATTAATAAAATAACATAACATGATTTTTAAAGTTTTAGTTGCATTTACAGAATTAGATAAAACTATACACTTTCCCAAAGACTATAAACATCTGTATACGGACTTTTGTAACTATTTGATCTTCTTCTTCTCAACGTTCCTCTTCTCATCGAAGGTTGGACAACATCATGGTAATTTTCATCCTCTGAACGGCTGCCCGGAACAAGGAGCCGGTGCTGCAGCTGAACCAATCACGTAAATTCTTCAGCCAAGAGTGTCTTCTCCTGCCAACTGCTCCTCTTTCCACAAATTTTGCCCTGGATGATTAATTGCAGCAGGTTATATCGGGGGTTCTGCATAATATGACCGAAATATTGGAGCTTCCGTCGCTGGACCTCCTTTAAAAGTTCCAACTTTTTATCCATACGGTTCAACACCTCAACATTTGTCACCTTGTCCCGCCACGATATCTTCAGGAGTCTACGATATATCCACATCTCAAAAGCCTCGATTTTCCTCATTTGAAACTATTTGATATAATTATGTAATGTAAAATATACAATGTATCAGTTCAGCCATTTTGATTTTGATTTATATTACTAGCTTCAGCCATTGACGTAGTAAGTTATTCATGCCATTCGTCCCATGGAAATTGCATTCTCGATGAATGAACAGGTACCTAGACATAAACCATGATGTCATCACGCAACTGAAAGCCTACAGTTAAGTGCCTTCATAGAGCCAACTAGCGCCGCCAATCTTAAAAAAATAATATCTTCCAATATAATCAATTTGATTAAAAAAGCTATTTACGAAATGTTTATTACGATAAATACTATTTTTTAAATGCTTATTTATAACGTGATTCAATGTCGGTAAGTTGTAGTTCGCATAATTGCGAAAAACGGCCGTTTTGGCTCATTTGTGAACTACAACTTAGCTTGTCTTATGCCATGTATTGTATACCTATTGAAAAACAGTATTTATCGTAATAAACATTTTTAATAAAATTGATTATATTGGAAGATATTATTTTTTAAGATTGGCGGCGCTAGTTGGCTCTATGAAGGCTCTTATTATCTTTATCGACCCACTAGTTCAAAGAAAAAACTATTTGCACGCACTTTAACCCTTTTAGAACAATGCTCATTCTTATTCTTACACATTTCTTACGTATATCCTGTATAAATATTTGGGCTACATATTTTGTTTGGAATGAGAAAATATTTTTGGTGCGTAGGTACGCCTACGATAACATTTTGCTCTTTAACTGTTTGACCAATCGTAGGAATTCGAATGGAACACTTATTAATATAGAATGGTTTTTAGGGTTCCGTACCTTAAGAGGAAAGAAGGAACCCTTATAGGATCACTTTGTTGTCCGTATGTCTGTCAAGATATAATATCTCAGAAACGCTTGGACGGATCAAGTTGAAATTAAGGCTTAGTCGCAAACTCGCCCACAAAATAACTGGTCTACGGGCGAGTTTCCCTTTTGTAAATTTTCACGTAGTAAACAGGCCCACATGCTTTAATGATACTGGGCGAGTTGCTTACGGGCGAAAATTACAATAGTAATGTCGCCCAAATGTTGGATTCTATAACTTTTGATAGACACACCGTTGCCAAAATGACAAGAACCGTCAAGAGTGAGTGTGTGAGTGAGAATACCCAATTCTCAGGTCGGCAACCTCGCAGCCGTTAAAAAATCAAACTTGTATGTCAACCCAATCAAAAGATATGGCCGCTTATGTCGCCTTTTCCCGCATATTTGTATGAAAACGCGATAAACTCAAAATCCATAGGGTACTTCCCGTTAACCTAGAATCATGAAATTTGGCAAGAAGCTAGGTCTTATATCACAAGTAAAGCAAAAAATCTAAAAACTGTAAATTTGGGGTTCCATCACGTAATATTTTTTTATATATAATTACAAACTTATATTTGCAGTTGACGCCTGGTATGTCGATGTATGACGTTATTAGTTTCGAAAACCGAAAGATAAGTTCCTAAATCTAGTTTATCTTTTCGTTAGAGCAAATGTTATGGTGAAGTTGCACGGAACCCTCGGTGAGCGAGTCCAATAGCCGACTCGCACTTGGCCGGTTTTTTATAACTCAAACACAGCAAGGGTAAGGTTACTATGTAGCTTTTGTCCCAAAAAGACATTGCCACATTTCAATGGAGCTTTGCCCCACCTACAAAACTACGTGACCATTTAAGCTGAACCTATTATTTTGTTGGGGACTTATTACAGGTTTCATATTGCATAATCATAATCAGTATCATTTTCTACTACTCTCGCAACTCCTATAGAAGAATAACAAAAACAATGAATAAATCGCTTCGATTTCTTACTATTTTCTGAATTCTTAATTAAGCTGTTTTTTACGAATCGCAACTTGTACAAAACTTTATTTTAAACCAATAATTTTAATAAAAAAACGGAGATATTTTTACATTTATTCGTTATCTTGTACAACTTGCGGTTGATGGTGGGGCAGAATCTGGCATGGTCATTTAATTGTTGCAAATATTACAATTTCCTTCAATCTCATTCCGAATTATTAACATTACATTCTGAAGTACCTGTACTAAAGCGATTCCAGTTTTACGAAGAATAAAACCAGTAAAAAGCTAATATCCGTCCAATAAATTCCGTATCGGCTGTGCCAGCGATTCAGCATTGTGAGTTTAAAGTTAACTGCCATTATTTGTGCAATATATCCTACTACATCCAGTCCAATATGTCTACGAGTAGTCCCACTGTCCGCCAACGCGGTCCGAGACACATTTCTCAACTGCTTATTGCCACTTTGGTGCTGTAAATAAAATTTATTTGTCCTAAAAATTCGACGGTTTTTGTTCGCCTTTCCAGGAAAGGAATTTGACTGAGAAGACAGTTGGGTTTTAAGAATTATTGCTCAGTTAATTGCATTCTTGGGCAGTTTGTTTGGGTTATTGTGTTTTGTTTTTGAGCAAAGTAGAATACCTATATTTCTAGGGTTCCGTACCTCAAAAGGAACCCTTATAGGATCACTTTGTTGTCCGTCTGTCTGTCTGTCAAGACCTATATCTCAGAAATGCGCGGACGTATCAAGTTGAAATTAATACCAAATACTCAGGTCTGCAACCTCATACAGACGTGAAAAAATCAAACTTCTACGTTAACGCAATCAAAATATATGGCCGTTTATGTCGCATTTTCTCGCATATTTGTATGAAAACGCAAGAAAATAAAAACCTATAGGGTACTTCCAGTTGACCTACAATCAATCATATAAATAGGCATTCTGTCTGTATAATTATAATGAAATCGTTTCATAATTATATTATGAATTTTTAATATTTTTGTGAGTAGGTATTATCAAGTAGGTGTATATTACAATTTAAGTACAGTAATACTAATTCCTAGTCGGTATTGCATCTCCTAACGCTAGATGAATCACTATGGACTGACATCTTTGTCTAAATATTATTGACGGTGATGATTTGCCTTCAGATTTGCCTATTTACCGTTTATTATTTACCTAAGTATAAAAAGCGCCTCCTTCCAAGAAACATTGGCTCCTCTGTAAATATGATAAACATATTTTACAAATAAGATACATTTATTCCTTTGAATGCTCGTTCTGAAACTAAAATTGAACATAAAGACTCTATTCAATAGAGGATATTGAGTCTCCAACAAAATGTCTATATTGCCTTCAGACGTTAATAAAATGTATTCAAGCATCGTTTTTGTTTGCCATTCCCTGTTTGACTGGCTAAAAATGTCTAAGAAAATATCGATACCAGAGACGTACTGCGATTTATACCAAATTGAATTGGTCTAGCTAGTCGCTTAACATGTTCACAGTCTCCGTACAAAAAAATATTTTGATACCTTTGTAAATCCCGCCTATTATTTCAATCTCTATACAATTCGAAATACATAAAATTTGTTATGTATGTTGTGTTCAAAGAACTGTCGTCGCGCCTCATTGACTAGTCGGGTGACCAAAGGGTCGGCCAGCGTATATCGCTGGCTATACAACGAGGTAACGTCGCCAGTCTTTTGGGCACTCTTCCGCAGGGCAGCGATTTGGCCCCAATTTTTTTTTATAAGTAAGTATATATTTTATTATTATTTTGTACATAGTTTTAACTTTAATTATAATTGAATGTTATTTTCCTAATAAAAATTCTACTTATAATATGTCATAGATCTTCATGTGGTTTCGCACATTTTCCTGTTAAATCTCTGCTTGTTCTCGTGTGGTTTATTATACCGTCTGGTCTACTTTTTACCTATATGTCGAATGTAGGCCTTTGAGGTGGCCTAACTACTGTTGCCTGGCGACAAAAACTGGGACCAACGTGCTCAAAATGTCACTAATGGTCACCCATCCATGGTAGTTGACTCGCCCAACGTTGCTTAATTTATACGATCGTCTTTATCGTGTTCTCGCAACTGGACTACGATACCCACTTTATAGTCAACATCCCCATTGCCACACTCTAGCCATTAGGGCATTATGGTGCTTTATTCATCACACCCAAACCATTAGGGTAGTGTGGTCATTACCTCGCTAGCCGTACTAAGTGCGTCTCTGTTCGATATTACAACGATATTATCGGGGGTGCCGTTTGTATAACGATTTGCGCTGTTAGTCGACGGGATCAGGGTATTTGGCTTTGATTTTATTTCGTTATCGTTCACGAAACGTTTTGTAAGGCTTTGGAAATGTTGACCTTTTGGCGGCAACATTTTGCAGTTCGACGGCCCTTCTCTTTATATTTTCTTATACGTTTTTATTAGAATTTGGCGAGAGAGTGATTTAGTAAGGAATTCCGAGGTCATTGTTGAATAAATGTTCATAATATTGAAATTATTTATTGGAGTCACAACGATCATAACATATGTCGGTAAGTACTTAAAACTCTGATAATGCAACCAGCATTAGGTGTGAATTATGAGTTTTATCCGTGATAATAATAATTTGAAGTGATAACTCACTATAAATGTTTTAAAGTAAATATCTTCTGAGACTTGACTGTTTATAAGACTTCTGTGCGGTTATATCTACAAAACTTTCTCTCACATTTTGCTTACAAACCTTGTAAACTCTTCTCATACGCGAGAAACTCTCCAGGTAAGTAAGCCAAAGCAAGTTCGCCGGTTATTTAAATTAAAATTACTAACTTGGCGTACTCAGAAGACTCCCGGGTTATTAGGGTGAGTGTGGACTTTGTTTTTTTGTGGCCGGGACCGGGCGGAACTTTTCGGCCATCAAAATACCTAGACCGGGACCTAAAAATCAAATGAATTTTGTCGTAAATTTAGTAATTTAAAGTAGTGGAAATGTCCCAATGTACTGGTAATTTTTTTTAAATTTGAATTTTTGGTTTTGCAGATATCATTGGATTATCATAAACGAAAGTATCATTGTGTGGCAAAGACCGAAAATATAAACTAGAATATTTATGCTATTTTGGTAGTTTTAAGGGTAGGTTAGGTTAGGTTGGATGAGGTCACTTATTTATTTCCCATTTTCGTTTTGTAATGCGATGATATTTTGGATTTTACTTGTTTCAGAATTTCTTAAATCTATATTCCTGCGATGTCTTCATAAATGTAAAACTTACGCGTTACTTTTTTTTTTAATAATGATAATATGTTTATTACGATAAATTACTACAAAATAAAACTAACTTAATATCTAAAAAAAATACTTATGAAATAAAACTACAAACTAAAGAACGAACACGTCGTCGAGGTCCCCGTTCTGTGGCATGGTGCCCAGGACGCTGGCAGCATTTCCTCGCTGTATGGCAATACTCAAACGCTGAGCGAGGTAGCTGCCAGCTCTGGGATCACCCGAGATGTGGACCAACCGGGTAGACAGCTCGTGGATGATATCTTTTGAGTCTGTCGACCATGGGCCCATTGTTTCTACCGCAAGCGCCGCAAACTCATGATGTGAAGTTACTTATATAATTCGAACTATATATTATAACTCTATCGTAGATTTAAGCACACCTTATGTACATCCAATTTTTATTTCATGTAACGTGTATTTATTTTGTGTACATTAAAGAATTACAGAATTCGAATCGCATTACTCCGACCGACATCGATGTTTTATCGAAACTGGCAAATGAAACCATAGAAACTGGTCATGTACATCACAAAGGACATCAAGCAACACTTAGGACCATTCTTATTATTATTAAAAACAATGTTAATGTTTATTTCACTGAAGCATTGTAACAATAATATGGCTTATTATCTGCGTCGTAAGAATTGAAATTGTACTGCAAGTATTTGATCTGCAGTCGTTCAAACTAGCGATTCGAGACCGAAACCAAAACCGAAGTTGACAACCTCTACTGTTTATTCACAACTTTTCCCGCAGATTTCGTTTAAAGCGGGCCATTAGAAGCAAAAGAGAGTCTTTAAAATTTAATTCCCTTGATGTTTGCCGTAGTATAATTTTATTAGGGCCGACTGTTTCGCACTGCTATTAAGATGACAAATGTACAGAGGGCGTTCGTGGAAGAGCTAATCTGGATATTTCCAGTTGACTCCGGAACGAGGAAACGGAATGAGATTTTTGGCGAATATTATTTACTTAATAGCAGATATTTTTAGATCAGTTAGGGTGAGTGCTCCCGAATTTAACAGGCATTCGATCCATCATATGATATGAAGTGATATAATAATAATAATGTATGTATCCCGCTGCCGGTGGGTGGCTATTTTTTTATTATATTAAATAAAATAAAAAAGAAATAAAGGAATAATAATAATAATTTATTTGAAACAATTAATGTACACTCTGTACTTAAATAACTATGATGGTCACTGGTTCTCAAACTAGGTCTAACCGGTATCTTGAGAACCAGTAATTCCCGGTTATACATCTAATAGGCGTACACGTGTGTGGATATTAGTGATAGATATAATATATTATTAGCAGTGATATCGCAAATCACAACCAGCCTATATTTATTACCCAACTGCGCAAGAAGGAGGGTTATGTCTTTCGAGTGTATGTATTTATGTAGGTATGTCTAATTCTTTGTCACGCCCTACAACCTAAACGGCTTGATGGATTTTAACATATGAGGTGTCGTTAGAGTCGTCTTGATTGTAGAAGTGCTTATGTGGCTTTAAATTTTTTATTAAAGCGGCTTAAATTTTTGGCAGTTTTTTTAATTATGAAATATATTAATTGAAATGACATGTAAATTATTATTTTAACCAAATATATGAATATCCCCGCTATTTATGCACAGTGCGGATTGGTGGATTACACATACTTTATATTTTTTTATGGAGAACGCTTACTGGATTATGACCCAAGTTTTCTCGATGTAAGAGAAAGTCTATGTTCTAAATAATAGGGACATAAATAGGCTATTGTAGGTAGAGTATATTTGAGAAATATTAGTTTCTTATATAAGAAATTCTTTATTGCGTCAACATTACGATCCATCCAATATAACCGCCGGATGTGACAATAAACTGGGATAAGAAATAACAAGTAATAACAGTTAATAAAGAATAAACCAAACATGTTACTTTTATGTATCTACTACATTGATCTCCTATAAACAACTAGATACACAAAGGTATTACTAAAACAATTTAAAAAAACGTCCAAATAAGGGTCCATTGTTAACGTCCAAATAATGCCCAATAAAGCAAATGAGGGTCCATTCATCCGTTTGGACCTTCTTTGCGCTCGGACATTTTTAGAAGGCAGACTGTGTATCTAGTCGTTTATAGTATATCAATGATCTACTACTAATAAAACTGTTCTATCTACTAATATTTTTTTAATATTGGGTTAGTAGGTATATTAATACAAAAAAATTATACACAAAAGATCCTATTTGGCAATGAAACAACAAAAGTCCGGCCCTGGCTAGCGGCCGGCCAGGGCCAGATTTATTTGCTTCAGTTGCTTTATAAACTCGTTACTTCGACAAATTGAGTTATTTGGTACATTCTCCTTTACTTGATATTCCTTTCTCCTCTAAAAATGCAACTCATTATTTCTGCTAATACAGTAGGAATAGTATAAAGTTCATAACTAGTTCTAAAGTACAGTAAAGATAGATAGATAGATAAATAAACACTTTATTGCACAAAGAAGCATATACATAGAAAACAGAGAGTAAACAATTTGTACAAAGGCAGCATTATCGCTCAGAGCGATTTCTTCCAGGCAACCGAGGCAATGAAAATTACCAAAAAATGAACGGCAGTGTATTGCATGAAATAAATAAAGAATAAGAAGAAATAAGAAGCACATACACCAATATAAATAATAACAGTATGATACACATACAAACAATATGTACGGTGGAACACAGAGAAAGGTGTACAGGAGAGTTTTTAAGGTTGAGATTTTCTCATAAACTACTTGACCTATTGCAAAAATTCTTTCACTGTTTGATAGATAAAAGTGAAAACTATGTGACTGTAAAAGAATTATTAAATTCGGTCCAGTAGGTAGTTCTTGAGAAAATCTCAACCTTATTGAGGCCCACTGGATACTTATCTCTGTCTTCGACTGTACTTACTTAAGTCTAGATACTAAATACTTATATGTTAAAGTAGCAATTTACAAGTCACAAATTACCAAGCGTCGCCATGTGGTATAGCCATAATGTTACATCGACAATATGTGAAAAAATCCCGCATATTATATTGTAAGGGATCCAATAACGGCCCACGGGAAACATCTGCGGCGGAACAAATTGATTATACAGTAGAACCTCGATAACTCGACATTTTATAACTTGAATTATTCAATTCTCTATAATTCGACAGAGTCGCCTCTAACACGTGACAGAAAGATAGAAAGCCTGGAACTAAAAGCATAATTATAATTGTCTAATTGATGCAAATAGACAAAGATATTATGCATTCGGATCAATTTTCGAAAAAGCCAGTAATTCCCATTTTTAAACATGATGAAAAAATTCTCGCCGTGGGCAGTACTTGAAACTGCGACTTTGTCATTCCGTGACACGCTCTTACCAACTGAGCCACCACAGGCCACGTCAGTAATGACAAGGTCGCAGGTTCAAGTCCTGCCCACGGCAAGAATTTTTTCATCATGTTTATATTTGTTCACCGAGCATGGATAAATGCATAATACAAATTCTGGATACCCATTTCTTCGAATTGTATTTCAACATTCAAAATAATTTATATAAAAATTAATCAATAAAGATACTTAGTGTTACAAATTGGTCCAACTTAAGTAAACCAGTACACATCTGTACCTGGCTCTAGTCCCATGGGTAGTGTAACGTTCACTATGTACACATAGTGCTCATTCCATATATTTATTTATATATATTAACTGTCTATATATTATCATTACATTTCTTACACACTGTACTGTACTTATCCTGTATTCACCAAAATTCAGTAATTGAAAGAGTCAAGCGACACAGCATTCATTGTGCCTGTTCTATTTTTAGAACGTCATCGATAAGCGATTGGAATGTGGGCCGAAGCTTTACCGGAGTCACATAAGGAGTATAATGTCTTTACAGCATCTGGCATTGGGTGCCACCCACAACATCTATTTCTCTCAGACACGGGGCTTACAATATCCAAAGCTTGCATGCTTTCTCTGTCTAACATTTTACTCAAAAAAACAGTGGAATATTTTGAACCTCTTGAAAGCGTGCGACTGACGCCGAGCTGACCACGTTAAAAATTAATTATTTGCATTCATATTTAGCTTTTGTTTATAGTGCAAACCTTAGCTGACTATACATAAAGTCCACAATTATAATATTGTTAGTTTAGCGGATGAAGACTGCCACCTTAATTTTGTAAAATCGTTATCGACGCTAGAGAAACAAAACCCAAACAATTCTCAAGAGTGTGTCGCCTAAAGTACACTGGTGTTGATGTTTGGCACTGAGCTAAAGCACCTTGGGACCACATCACACCGTAGCGGGGTTTTATTGCAATTATTTTGTATGGAAATATCAAAATCTTATTGGAAGAAGATTATGTCAAGTTTATCCTCAGGATAGATTGCAAATAATGTTGTTGCAACTTATAACTAAAAATATTCACAGTATGATTACAACTGAGGCAGTGAACGCCTAAATGGCTAATTACTATGTGTATGATGGTGTTTCTCCGAACAAATATGACTACAATAGATGGTCAATCAATATCATATGTAAATACCATAATGTTTGGGAACAAATTACAGACAAACTGTACCTGTTCGGAGCGAATTCGGAGGTCCGCGTCGTAAGGGTTACACGACAGTGTGATGGGAGGCCAAGTTATTATAAAAAAACAATTCTTTCGAATTGGGTCACTTACAAAGAAATACTGTGTTCAAGGGCTGAGAATTCTTAGAGTTGTAGGGCGTTGCCAACCAAAACTAGAGAGTAGGGATTTGAAATAGGGACAGTCACCCGCGGGCCGCCGACGCAACTGGTAAAATCTGGAACTAGACTTCCGGAAACTTCAGTTAGGAAAGTCAGTGCAGTTAACTTAGAGTAGGGGCGCGATTGGACATTCAAATAATTGTGCGATTAAGTGACAGTGAGAGCTCGTCATAGCTCTAAATATAAACAGTGTCAGTGAAATACAAGTACTAACTGAATGTTATCTCATTTCAGTTAAGTCGGAGTGAGATGCGGTCTCTGCGGTTCCGGACAGCGGCAGCTTCGTGTCCGGCGTAGCCTACGTTGTTTTTCTCACGGTATTTGACTGATAAGAAAATGGGTAGACTCCATGGTTCCTTTCAGTGTACGAGCTTCGCCCACCCCACATTTCGTTGGGTAGAATTTCATATTAATCAATTATCTATTAGGCTAATATAGGAGTGAGAGTGAATGGCTATAAATTAGATGACACTGGACTACTTGACCATCATTCTTCTCTACATTTAATTTTCATCCCCACAACCAACTTTAACCACTCTACACTTCATAATATACCTACGCAAAACTATGCGCAGTGCGCTTTATATTGGATGTAATCATCCGTCAATTATTTATCTCAACTACTGTTATCCTACAAAGGATTTACTTCGATATTCATCACAATCTCATCGACAATGTGCGATATTGCACTGCACCTATCACTATGGATTTAATTACTATGTTATGAAGTGGCCGACCGATACTAACTAGGTCGTGAAAATTATCTACCATTATTGGTTTTATTTACTATGACTGAATGTCTGAATGTTTACGTGGCCGACCGACACTAATAGGTCGATAATCTTTACTACAATTTAATTTCTATATTATTATAGTGGCAGACCGACACTAATAGGTCGATAATCTTTACTACAATTTAATTTCTATATTATTATAGTGGCAGACCGACACTAATAGGTCAAGAATCATTACTACAATACCTTTAATACTACGATACGAAGTGGCCGACCGACACTAACTAGGTCGATGAAAGTTATAGTGGCCGACCGACACTAATAGGTCGATAATCATTACTACAATACCTTTAATACTACGATATGAAGTGGCCGACCGACACTAACTAGGTCGATGGAAGTTATAGTGGCCGACCGACACGAATAGGTCGAGAAACATTACTACAATACCTTTAATACTACGAAATGAAGTGGCCGACCGAAACTCATAGGTCGCGAAAACATATTTTCAATCGCTGAAATAATAGCGCACCGATGGATAGTGGCCGACCGAAACTAATAGGTCGCGAAAACTTATTTTTAATCGCCGAAATAATAGCGCACCGATGGATGGTCTCTATCACAAGGCCAAAACTACCTTCTAACTATAACAAAACTTATATACCCCACTTCCCCTTGATAAAACGTCGTTACGCCGTCGTAATAACGTTGTATGTACCTTTTGTTCAGTACAGGATATTGCAACATTTGTGTTGGGATTATACACGAGCTTCACGCACTAGATGACACACGCGACGGGCCTAGACTAGCGGCAGAACAGAGTTCGGTTACCTAGGTCTCTTGCCAGCAGGGCGGGGGTGAACACCAGGGTCTCCGGATAGGCCTGTTGATGCGCTAGGAACTCACCACTACCGGGGGGACAGTACAGCTCCCTTACGGCTGACCGGGTCAAACTGGAGCTGGACTGACAACCGCGTCGCGATGTAGGGGTAGCCGCGCCGTAATCGTTAATGCTCTCCCACAAGTACGTAGGCATCCGCGTCGCGCGTTCGAATATTAATCGGAACAGAAAACAAAGACTAGGACTATTAGGGCACGGGGGTTTTATGTGAGACGTATGTTATTGTGTAGATCGGTATGTAGTCGAAGGTTTGATAGTTAGCTAGAGTAGGATCGTTGTTAGGTCGTAAACACTAAAGGATTTGTTGGCATATGAGACTGGGGCGGGGGACCCCAACATAGTCCATATGGTGGCTCGGGTGTTAGGTGTGCTGGGAGCCCGAGATGTCACGTCGATTAGGTTCCCAATTCTAAGATCTTAAATGATCTTAAATCCAATGGTTCCTTGTGTCGAGTCATGTCTAGGAGGTTGTCAAAGTCGTACGAGAGATTGAAGCTGTATCAACAAAAGTTGTGATCATGTATAGTTTATGTATTTGTGTATGTATCATGTGTTATATTAGTATAAGAAGTGATAGTGTTGTGTGCGTATTATGTGGCCATGAAGAGAGAAAAACGAGCCGCTGGTACGAGGCGCTGCTGAGCCGCACATCGTGCAACACCCCGCGGGACTTTTACTCAGCTAAGTAGCATGTGACGCTTAATATCGAACTCTATTATTTTGCGACTGTCATTTCATTCCTTATTTGATTTTGTGTGTGTGTGAATTTACGTTTCTCTGCAGGTTTTCGTTCCTTTTAACCATTTCTGATAACTACAGTCTTAACAATTATCATCCTTAACTACGGAAATTAATTAACACAACGTAATGGGTCCTTTAAGGTAGCTAGAACTAGACGGTCACGCCAGGCCAATTTATATATTTATGTTAGGGTAGGTCAGTTAGGTAGGACGTAGATGCTTTACATATATACATTTATTTGTATATAAGTACAAGTGTTACAGTTGGAGCCGTGACCATGAATCTGCGTCATTAAAAACTGAATCAATTTTGATTCAGTTACGCATATAAAAGAACCTGAGTTACTACAAATCAAATCATGTTAATCTAAAAATCTTAGTATTCTCCAAAACACAGCGTAGGAAGCAATATTTAGAATATTAGTATCAACTCTAGAAGGTTACAAAATTTTAATCCGCACTTGACCTCGCGGTGGATCTTCAGTCGAGCCTCCCGCCATAGCGCGACGCGTACGTAAATAAAGATCCGGCCAATACACAAAAAAAAAAGGGTCGCGCCATGAACTGCTCGGGCACGCTTGCTTGCGTGCCTCTCTACCTGGTTTTTTGTACACAATCGGGTAAATTTTTTTGACATCTGTTTCTCTAAACGGATCGTTTCACATGACGAGTGGATCACAGACGTGTTCCGCGCTGTGTCAATTTTGCTTAAAATTATAAGAGTCGCAGCGCCCTAAGTTGTCGAAAACAATTTTTTTTTATCATCAAATTTTAATGGTTTTGACCAGCAGTGGGACATTGCAGGCTATTAAATAAATTATTTTAAGACCCAGACAGACTGATGTCGTATAAAAACTAGTTGACCATCATACGTCAAAAATGGCAAAAGTTTTGTAAGATGTAACTTGCTAATAAAATTATATAATGGTACTTATGTGCAATTATCTTCTTCTATCTTCTTCACGAAAATGGTTCACTTTTACGAGTTGTTGTGCGATTGTATTATCCCCTAGTTATTTTCGATAGAAAACTAATTAATCTAATTTTGATATTATTTTGTTGTGTTATTTTTCAGTTTTGTTCTGCGAGTGTTTCACACTTTCGTCCGTAATGAAATTATTAGCTCGAAGAAGAAAATTGCACAAATTATCGTGCGAATTGATATCGAGTCTTGTTGACCAAATTGAACTTTTGGTGTCGTATAGATAATTGTAACTCTAATAAACAAATACTATTTGTTTGAATTTAGATGCGACAAAATTGCTAATAACCAAGCAGCTGATAGATATCGTTGAAACACATGGCAAGAAAGAAAAAAAAATGTGAGTCAACGTGTCAAGTGTCTAGGGGCGTTCAATGAACTCCCAGTGAAAAAGGGATTCCCTCATTTTTTGTCAACACCATCAGCTGAATGCAACTGCTGATTAAGTGCTTGCGAGCGGTTCATTGACCTCATAGGAATGCGATGATAACAGATGTAGTATCTTCGTGTTTCGTAGTATTTAACTTAAAGCTCGTTTAAGTTATTTGACAACAAAATAATATCAAAATTTGCAATAAAACATTTATGTAGAAATAAGTAAAGGATTGATTTCCTGTTTTAATTTAATTTGAGGACAAATTAAAGTATGCTTGAGTGAAGGTCTCCAGCAGTGAATATGGTTATTCAGGTAGATATTACCTAACGACTGACCTAGGTTATTTTGGAATAGGGGCGACCTATCATTGCCAATCATCTGTTAAGCTGTAAGGAATTGCAGGATCACTAATAATAATATCTTGAGATTAAGCTTGGGATTTTCCAATGTTTTCCTGAAATAGTTTTAAACTGATATTATATTTGGAGAACTTTTATTCTACGCTAGTAGCCTTATTTTACAACAAATTATTTTTGACGGTAATTTGACTGCAATAAGGATTGCAGATTTCTTATAAGGCTACAACACTGCTAAAGGCTTAGGGGCGTGGTAGTTGGCTTGAGTGAGGTTCCATTGGGCAGAAATCGCCTATCGGATATTTATTGGAAAATGGTATACAAGCCACTGCATTCAAATCAGATTCCAATTGGAACTCGATATTATAATTTAAATGAATCTCACTTTTGTTTGTGATTTCTTCAATTTTCGTCTTCCCTTCGGTCAAACAAAAATTTCTAAAATCAAGGGGCGTTCTGTAACGTTCACTATGTACACATAGTGCTCATTCCATATATTTATTTATATATATTAACTGTCTATATATTATCATTACATTTCTTACACACTGTACTGTACTTATCCTGTATTCACCAAAATTCAGTAATTGAAAGAGTCAAGCGACACAGCATTCATTGTGCCTGTTCTATTTTTAGAACGTCATCGATAAGCGATTGGAATGTGGGCCGAAGCTTTACCGGAGTCACATAAGGAGTATAATGTCTTTACAGCATCTGGCATTGGGTGCCACCCACAACATCTATTTCTCTCAGACACGGGGCTTACAATATCCAAAGCTTGCATGCTTTCTCTGTCTAACATTTTACTCAAAAAAACAGTGGAATATTTTGAACCTCTTGAAAGCGTGCGACTGACGCCGAGCTGACCACGTTAAAAATTAATTATTTGCATTCATATTTAGCTTTTGTTTATAGTGCAAACCTTAGCTGACTATACATAAAGTCCACAATTATAATATTGTTAGTTTAGCGGATGAAGACTGCCACCTTAATTTTGTAAAATCGTTATCGACGCTAGAGAAACAAAACCCAAACAATTCTCAAGAGTGTGTCGCCTAAAGTACACTGGTGTTGATGTTTGGCACTGAGCTAAAGCACCTTGGGACCACATCACACCGTAGCGGGGTTTTATTGCAATTATTTTGTATGGAAATATCAAAATCTTATTGGAAGAAGATTATGTCAAGTTTATCCTCAGGATAGATTGCAAATAATGTTGTTGCAACTTATAACTAAAAATATTCACAGTATGATTACAACTGAGGCAGTGAACGCCTAAATGGCTAATTACTATGTGTATGATGGTGTTTCTCCGAACAAATATGACTACAATAGATGGTCAATCAATATCATATGTAAATACCATAATGTTTGGGAACAAATTACAGACAAACTGTACCTGTTCGGAGCGAATTCGGAGGTCCGCGTCGTAAGGGTTACACGACAGTGTGATGGGAGGCCAAGTTATTATAAAAAAACAATTCTTTCGAATTGGGTCACTTACAAAGAAATACTGTGTTCAAGGGCTGAGAATTCTTAGAGTTGTAGGGCGTTGCCAACCAAAACTAGAGAGTAGGGATTTGAAATAGGGACAGTCACCCGCGGGCCGCCGACGCAACTGGTAAAATCTGGAACTAGACTTCCGGAAACTTCAGTTAGGAAAGTCAGTGCAGTTAACTTAGAGTAGGGGCGCGATTGGACATTCAAATAATTGTGCGATTAAGTGACAGTGAGAGCTCGTCATAGCTCTAAATATAAACAGTGTCAGTGAAATACAAGTACTAACTGAATGTTATCTCATTTCAGTTAAGTCGGAGTGAGATGCGGTCTCTGCGGTTCCGGACAGCGGCAGCTTCGTGTCCGGCGTAGCCTACGTTGTTTTTCTCACGGTATTTGACTGATAAGAAAATGGGTAGACTCCATGGTTCCTTTCAGTGTACGAGCTTCGCCCACCCCACATTTCGTTGGGTAGAATTTCATATTAATCAATTATCTATTAGGCTAATATAGGAGTGAGAGTGAATGGCTATAAATTAGATGACACTGGACTACTTGACCATCATTCTTCTCTACATTTAATTTTCATCCCCACAACCAACTTTAACCACTCTACACTTCATAATATACCTACGCAAAACTATGCGCAGTGCGCTTTATATTGGATGTAATCATCCGTCAATTATTTATCTCAACTACTGTTATCCTACAAAGGATTTACTTCGATATTCATCACAATCTCATCGACAATGTGCGATATTGCACTGCACCTATCACTATGGATTTAATTACTATGTTATGAAGTGGCCGACCGATACTAACTAGGTCGTGAAAATTATCTACCATTATTGGTTTTATTTACTATGACTGAATGTCTGAATGTTTACGTGGCCGACCGACACTAATAGGTCGATAATCTTTACTACAATTTAATTTCTATATTATTATAGTGGCAGACCGACACTAATAGGTCGATAATCTTTACTACAATTTAATTTCTATATTATTATAGTGGCAGACCGACACTAATAGGTCAAGAATCATTACTACAATACCTTTAATACTACGATACGAAGTGGCCGACCGACACTAACTAGGTCGATGAAAGTTATAGTGGCCGACCGACACTAATAGGTCGATAATCATTACTACAATACCTTTAATACTACGATATGAAGTGGCCGACCGACACTAACTAGGTCGATGGAAGTTATAGTGGCCGACCGACACGAATAGGTCGAGAAACATTACTACAATACCTTTAATACTACGAAATGAAGTGGCCGACCGAAACTCATAGGTCGCGAAAACATATTTTCAATCGCTGAAATAATAGCGCACCGATGGATAGTGGCCGACCGAAACTAATAGGTCGCGAAAACTTATTTTTAATCGCCGAAATAATAGCGCACCGATGGATGGTCTCTATCACAAGGCCAAAACTACCTTCTAACTATAACAAAACTTATATACCCCACTTCCCCTTGATAAAACGTCGTTACGCCGTCGTAATAACGTTGTATGTACCTTTTGTTCAGTACAGGATATTGCAACATTTGTGTTGGGATTATACACGAGCTTCACGCACTAGATGACACACGCGACGGGCCTAGACTAGCGGCAGAACAGAGTTCGGTTACCTAGGTCTCTTGCCAGCAGGGCGGGGGTGAACACCAGGGTCTCCGGATAGGCCTGTTGATGCGCTAGGAACTCACCACTACCGGGGGGACAGTACAGCTCCCTTACGGCTGACCGGGTCAAACTGGAGCTGGACTGACAACCGCGTCGCGATGTAGGGGTAGCCGCGCCGTAATCGTTAATGCTCTCCCACAAGTACGTAGGCATCCGCGTCGCGCGTTCGAATATTAATCGGAACAGAAAACAAAGACTAGGACTATTAGGGCACGGGGGTTTTATGTGAGACGTATGTTATTGTGTAGATCGGTATGTAGTCGAAGGTTTGATAGTTAGCTAGAGTAGGATCGTTGTTAGGTCGTAAACACTAAAGGATTTGTTGGCATATGAGACTGGGGCGGGGGACCCCAACATAGTCCATATGGTGGCTCGGGTGTTAGGTGTGCTGGGAGCCCGAGATGTCACGTCGATTAGGTTCCCAATTCTAAGATCTTAAATGATCTTAAATCCAATGGTTCCTTGTGTCGAGTCATGTCTAGGAGGTTGTCAAAGTCGTACGAGAGATTGAAGCTGTATCAACAAAAGTTGTGATCATGTATAGTTTATGTATTTGTGTATGTATCATGTGTTATATTAGTATAAGAAGTGATAGTGTTGTGTGCGTATTATGTGGCCATGAAGAGAGAAAAACGAGCCGCTGGTACGAGGCGCTGCTGAGCCGCACATCGTGCAACACCCCGCGGGACTTTTACTCAGCTAAGTAGCATGTGACGCTTAATATCGAACTCTATTATTTTGCGACTGTCATTTCATTCCTTATTTGATTTTGTGTGTGTGTGAATTTACGTTTCTCTGCAGGTTTTCGTTCCTTTTAACCATTTCTGATAACTACAGTCTTAACAATTATCATCCTTAACTACGGAAATTAATTAACACAACGTAATGGGTCCTTTAAGGTAGCTAGAACTAGACGGTCACGCCAGGCCAATTTATATATTTATGTTAGGGTAGGTCAGTTAGGTAGGACGTAGATGCTTTACATATATACATTTATTTGTATATAAGTACAAGTGTTACAGTAGGTTAGGTACATCATCACAACAAACCTCGAGTTATCAAACTCTAATCTTTAAAGATTACAACTTGAAATTAATTGTTTTATTTTCTTCCTTAATTTTAACAATTCTTCAACAATTCTACAATCCTTTGCCGAAGAATTTAAGACCCAAATACGTGCTATCAAAGTTACGAGACTTCTTTAAACCGATAATTTTATTTTAATTTTAATACATGAAATCGAGATTTCACTCAACACTTTTACCAGAAGATGTGTCTTAAAACGGTTTCGACATAAAATTTCACTTACTCTAAGTCGACTTACTCGAGAATAATAATTCCATTTCCAAGTTCCGGTGATATGAAAATTGTTACGTTGAAAAAAGCGACAAAAACATTCAATAAAAGCTTTCGGATTTCTTTCTTAGCGTTGGCCTATCTGTCCCCACGACGATTTTCGTGATTTTCGATTGGATATTTTCGTGTGGTAAAAAGTTACATTAGGATTATCTGGGCATAGATATGTCAAGCTGTTTGATCATGATTGATTGAGAAACATTTTTTTAACCAATCAATAAACCTACAAACTATTGCAATTAAATTACAATTTTTTCGTGAGGGATGACGATGTTTTTTTAACTTCAAATAGAAAGTAGGTACTTAACAATCAAAAAGAAAAAAAAAGAAGAAGTAAGTATCAATTGGCATTTTAACCCCTTTTTTATTTTATATAGAAGAACACATAATAGACACTAACAGGTATATATAATATTTTAGTTAAAATCTGAGCATTAATTGCGGAGTTCGTAAAGGATAATTTAGAATTAAAGTTAAGTATCACTTTTAAACGATATTTCGACAGCATTGCAGCCATCATGGTCACGAGAGGCCACATAGTCTACTCGTGACCATGATGGCTGCAATGCTGTCGAAATATCGAGACATCAATAATAAATGTTTAACACGGTAATTCCCGTTTTATCTAATTAATAAAGTTAAGTAGTTATTTCAAATAATAATAATAATAATCATTTATTATTTCCTCACCACAAACAGGTAACATAATAGCAGTCTTAACAATTATAAGCTTGTGGGGAGGCTGGCGCCTGAACTAGGTAAATAATACCTGTGTTTCAGGTCTCCAGGCCTCCGCCCCGGTACAGTGTAGCAACAGACAAATGTAACTTTGTTTAATACATTCGTGGTAATTTATTAAGTGGGATTACAAATAAATTAGCTAATATTTACAATATATTAGGGTCCATGTTTTAAACATAAGTACAGACTGAGAGTAACTGGGTGCAGCGAGTCGACGTGGATCGTATTCAATAGCGCGCCTTGGGACACGCCTAATGCCGATCCATTAGGCTAATATTGGTTGAGGATGATTGAAAATAAGATACCCGCCATAATGTAGGCAGGAGATGAACCTAGAAAAATTTACACGTCCAGAGAACCTAGCCAAGTATAGGAAGAAAAGAAAAATGTATGATTATTGGCA
Source organism: Tachystola acroxantha (assembly GCA_963506565.1). Taxonomy (NCBI): domain Eukaryota; kingdom Metazoa; phylum Arthropoda; class Insecta; order Lepidoptera; family Oecophoridae; genus Tachystola; species Tachystola acroxantha. The sequence continues at coordinate 3,209,664 of OY735874.1, forward strand.
TCTGCTTTTTTTTTGTTAAGAGCATTAATAGAGCCAACAAGCGCCGCCAATCTTAAAAAAATAATATCTTCCAATATAATCAATTTTATTAAAAAACCTATTTACAAAATGTTTATTACGATAAATACTATTTTTCAATATACAATACATGGCATAATTGCGACAAAGTTGTAGTTCACAAATGTGCCAAAAACGGCCGTTTTTCGCAATTATGCGAATTACAACTGATCGACATTGAATGACGTATATAAGTATTTAAAAAATAGTATTTATCGTAATAAACATTTCGTAAAAAGCTTTTTTAATAAAATTGATTATATTGGAAGATATTATTTTTTTAAGATTGGCGGCGCTAGTTGGCTCTATGAAGGCCCTAAAGCGTTGGCGTTAACAAAAGTCAAAGCCACTTAGCTATACCATTTGTACATTTATACTTGTTTCATACAACCACAATCACAAACATATAATACGTGGTCGGGGGCTAATTTGTTTGAAAATGAATAGGTAGTTTAATTCACACGGACTACATTTTGTTGTCAATTTCAACCGTGTGGGTGATAATGACAACATTGCAACCACAACGCAACCACCAGTTATGTCAGCTATCCACATTGTTTGGTAGCCTACGAAGCTGCAGCGGACGCTACGCTACCTGCTCGCCCACTTTTTGTATGACGATAATATTAAGTAGAGGATATTAGGTTGAAATGACATTGCCACATTTCACCATGGAGCTTTGAACCTTCAAAACTACGTGACCATTGAAGCTGTACCTATCATTTTGTTGGGGACTTATTAGGTTTCATATTGCATAATCATAATCAGTAGGAGTTGCGAGAGTAGTAGAAAATGATAACAAAGACAGACAATGAATAATTCGCTTCGATTTCTTACCATTTTCTGAATTCCTAATTAAGTGGTTTTTTCGACTGGCTTGATGTACATTTATTTTAAACCAATAATTTTAATAGAAAACGGAGATATTTTTACATTTATTCGTTATCTTGTTCATCATGCGGTTGATGGTGGGGCAGAATCTGGCCAATGACAATTCATTTCAAAGTGAAAATAGCTAAGTTTAAAAACTTTCGATGGCGGTTAGAATCAGTTGCTTCAAAAACAGTCGATTCCCACAACACGCGTTAGTTGCCAGAACAATTGCATGTTTTTCTTTTTATTGTAAAAATGTTAACACAATTCCAGAGGCATGCCGACAGGGAAAAGTTCTGGCGAAAATTCCAGGATTATTCCCCAGTCTGCTGTATATATTTAACGGGAAAAATTCTCCAACTCTCCAAGCGTATGTTTTAGGAAATACCTCAAAAATATATTTGTGCAAACTCTATAAACGAAATGTAACCGCACAAATAAAATTCGCACACAAATTAAACGGGTTAGGCCGGACTGTATCTATATATTTTAGCTTAATTAATTAAAATATATTGAGCCATTACTTCATTAAAAGAGCTCGGTGGCTCAGTGGTTGGGTCAATGGACTTGCAATATGGAGGTCGCAAGTTCGATTCCCAGCCAGGGCTGTGGGCTTCATAATCCGAAGTAAAGAAATTGTCGGAGTAACCAGAGTCAGCGTGACCATTTTAATTTATCAAATTAACTAAGCTGCAGTTAAATAAGAATATACCTACTCGTACCTCGTACCGGAGAGCTAGGTGGCTCAGTGGTTGAGTCAATGGACTTGCGATACGGAGGTCTCATGTTCGATTTCCAGCCAGGGCAGCACTTAGATGTTTGGTTGGATGGCGTCGTTCAATCAACGTGCTAGCTGTTCAATCACACGACAATTCAACCAGTTGACTGCGACATATATATCAAAGAATACCATTCCCAGGCCATGTACCAATGAGTTATCCTCGGTTTTTCGACGGAAAACTTACGTATATTTACCGAGCGCTCTCAATACGGCGAAGGAAAACATCGTTATAAAACCTGCAAGCCGTAGAAAAAAATCTAAGGCATATGAAATCCGCCAATCTGCACTGGGCCCGCGTGATGGATTATGGCCCCAGCTCCCTCGATGTAAGGGAAGGTCTGTGCCCGATCATGATGATGATGAGCCATTACTTCAAATTATTATATTATACGGATTAAACTAACCGACAGTTTAGACCGACAGTTTTGACCGATTTCGATAGTATTTTTCAAGGTGAGCGCGCTGGCAATCCCTACCTATACATATAATAATTTGAAATAATGGCTTGGTACAGGTTAAATTCTAAAATGTACAATCTATTTTATTTATTTTATTAATGGACTCGACAGTTCGTCATTTGCCAATGTCATGTTACAGAAAACTCATTGTATAATAGTCTTCTATCTTCCTCCAGGGGAGTCGCCGTAGCGTCATCACCCTAGGTAGCCGCGTCTTCTTGTCTTCATCCACAGGAGACGCCGTAGCGTCAATTACTTTGGACGAAGCAGCTCGACAGTCACGTTCACTCCCGAGCTCGTAGTGGGAATCTTGACCATGGCGCCAAACTTCAGATCCTGCTTGAATTCTCCAATAACTTCACCATACTGTCATTCGCGAACATTTTCTGATTAATTTAACGTGATATTAAACACAAAACACCCACTGTAGACATTAAACTGAAAATTATTAAATAATTTCGCAACCGTCGTTTCCCGCCATTTTCAAAAAGCCATGTACCTACCTACAATCTATAATGTTCGAATTCTTCATTGTGGATGATATAGATAAAAATAGATGTGCCAAAAAAGGACGAGTCTGTTAGATAAGAGAATTATCTTCTAAAGGCAACAAAATCGGGCGTTAAAAGTAAATGACCTTAATCAGACCTTAATACAGATTTGTTTACTCCCAAACAAAAGGTGCGATAATTAGATCTCACCCGGAGTTCTCCCGACGACCGTTAGATGGCACGGTTATAGACGGCTACTAATCCCGGCTTATCCGTTAAGAGCACCTTTACAAATTGGACTATTTTAATTAGACCCAAGAAAGAAAGCCCGTTCTATACGCTTCGGCAATCTGTTTAAGGGCTGTTAAAAAGATTAATAGAAAGGTCGAGCTGATCATTGGATCCGTATTTAGTACTCTCCAGGGCAGTATAGACCATTCCCTTTATTCGAAATCTTTCTGAAGTTAACAGTTGCACTCGATTACGTATCGTATTGGGTCTTTTAATGGATATTGCTTAGGTGGATACATTGATCTCCTATAAACAACTAGATACACAGTCTGCGTTCTAAAAATCTCCGAGCGCAAAGAAGGTCCAAACGGATGAATGAACCCTCATTTGCTTTATTTGAAATTATTTGGACGTTAACAATGGACCCTTATTTGGACGTTTTTAAAATTGTTTCAGTAAGACCTTTGTGTTAGTTGTTTATAGGATATCAATGGGTGGATAGGTTATAATAGGGTTCCGTAATTAGAACTGGCATTTTAGAAGCCAGGATGGAGCTTTTAATACAGTCCTTATATTTGGTCGTAAAATGCTATTAGAGGGAATTTTATTACGCTTTTTAAAAGCAGTGGGAAAACTTTACAATCCATTTCAAAAGTGTTTCGTGAAAAATTAGGAATTTGTAAAACGTAACGTCGGCAACAAAACGGTCGGTCCTTTCTCATAAATAAGTATGTAATGTCTTTTTTAGAAACGAAACCAATTTAACAGATATTTTAGAATTAAGCCATTACTACAAATTATTATATATAAACGGATATCACTCACTTATATTGTTAAAGTCAGCAATTAGACCGACAGTTTCGACCGATTTCGACGGTCTTTTTCAAGGTGAGCGCGCCACGCCCGCGTCGCCGTTGACGTTTCTTCGCGCACTTCGCGCGACGTCCGTCGGTCTAATTGCCGACTTTAACAATATAAGTGAGTGATATCCGTTTATATATAATAATTAACAGATATTGTTTAAAGATATACTTACTTCTACAAATCTATCATAGGTAGGAAGGGCACAGTATGAATTACGTAAATTGTGTCAATTGCAAGTATTTCTTCTAGTCAGCTGTACTATTGGACAGTTAGTAACTTTTCCCCTTTGTAACAGTTCTTCCAGTAGAACTATTAAACTAATTAGATAAAACGGGAATTACCGGGTTAAACATTTATTATTGATGTCTCGATATTTCTACTCGTGACCATGATGGCTGCAATGCTGTCGAAATATCGAGACATCAATAATAAATGTTTAACACGGTAATTCCCGTTTTATCTAATTAATGTGTAAACAAACCGTGAAAGTTTAAAAAGTAACTATTAAACTGTCAGTAAAACTACTTGAAACTTTGAATCATATCATCTGTAATCATCATCATCATCAGTCTATTTATATTGCCCCACTGCTCGGGCACAGACCTTCCCTTACATCGAGGGAGCTCGGGCCATAATCCACCACGCGGGCCCAGTGCGGGTTGGCGGATTTTACATGCCTTAGATTTTTTTTCTTTTCTACGGCATGCAGGTTTCATCACGATGTTTTCATTCACCGTTTTGAGAGCACTCGGTAGATGTACGTAAGTTTTTCCGTCGAAAAAACCGAGGATAACTCATTGGTACATGGCTAGGGCAGCCATGTACCAATGAGTTATCCTCGGTTCGAAGTAGCTGGGAATCGCACCTGGGACCTCCATATTGCAAGTCCATTGACCCAACCACTGAGCCACCGAGCTCTCCTTCTCATCTGTAAATGCAGATCATATTACAGCATTAAGATCAATAGCGTAGCCATTCGAATGACAAAAATCTTCCTCTGACCCCCATCGCTCATCGTTCGGTCTAAATTAAAAAAAATCACTGCTCGGATTAATATTTTACCCTTCCAAACATCCTAACAAATTAATTGAAGAACCCTTTCGACAATCACCCGACCCATAAAATGTATCCATTGTAATAAAAAAGATACGCTCGGTACAAGTAAACATAGGACGGCTCATGAGGGGAATCTCCACGAATCGGGTGACCACGTATCGCGTGAGTGGACGGATAAGGAATACTAATCGCAAACGTCCCACAGGAGTAGAGTTGTGACGCAGGAATAAATCGATCGAAATGGTTGCGCCATTTGAGGTTCAAAATGTCACGGAAATGTGGGAATTCCTAAACTAGTTGCAGGTTAACCGCTAATGACTTTTATCTGGAGCATTTCCACTCACGTATTAAAGCTCCTTGATATACAAGTGCCGTTTTCAACCATAGAAAATAGCGGGATGATGGTCGTACAAACACAGATTTGTAATCCTGCCTTCGTTTTCATATTTTTACCAGACTGTTTCTAAACTACAAAATTATATCGATAGGTTGGAACAACTATTAGATGAAAACAATTTCTATTCTAGAATACATTGCATTTGATATCGTTAATACAACGGATCACGTTGACCCAATGTGATCAGAGAGTAGATATTTTATCAAAGACTGGTGACAAAGCACTCACGCATCCCTAAAGCTGGGATTACATTTGAATAACATAATAATCCTTTATTTGAACGAATCGAAAACACGCTTTTAAAAGATTCTCAGAGTATCTCTGACCCATTGAATTCAGTTCAAGGCTCAATATTCAGCGACATTTTAAAGGTATTGGTTATACAGTTATTTTAGGATTCGACTAAATCGTTTAGTAATTACAGGGCGATAACGATCGTACAGAAAATAGCTTTTCTGAAGAAATATAAACTATTTATAACAACCCGTTCTTATTTCTGACGTCAGTTGCGAGTACGTTGGGTATTCCGTGGCCTAATTGCGTTTCTATTTCGTCATCAATATTATTGTCAGTAATTAGAATTGACCTATTAACTTTATTGACCTATTGGGAAAGATTGATATTACGTCACCTGATTCTTTTATGTTGCAAATAAATTACGATTTCCTATGCTTTTACAGTTCTGTAGCTACATCGATACCATCACTCAGTTTAGAGCTCTCACATTTTATAACCTGCTACTTTTATGTGATATGTTTGATGTTTCATATTTTTTATTATTTATGTTCATAAGCGTAGGTCATTGTGGGCATCTCTCTGGTCGATAGAGTACCCAACTCAGAAATCCGCTAGCGGACTAAGCTGGTGGATATTGGGGAAAGGATGGCTTCCCTGAAGTGGAGATGGGCAATATGGGCTGGGGCCCTCCCAGCCCGTTGCACGTAGAGACGACTAACGCTGGACGTCCAGAGCTACAGTTTGGAGGCCACGCACGGGACATCGCAGCGTGGGAAGACCACCGATGAGATGGTCTGACGACATCTCTCGCTCATGTGAGAAGAAATGGTTGCGTACAGCCACAAATAGAAGACAATGGAAGGACGAGAAGGCCTACGTCCAGCAGTGGACGGATACAGGCTGATGATGACGATGTTCATAAGTGAAAATTCGCATATGAACATTATTCGTAACTATACGTTTAAAATTTTCTCATAATTGATGAAGACATCAACAATGAGCAAACATTTGAAGAAACGTAATTCCTACTGCATTTTTTTAAACAATACGATACTTATCTTCTTATCCTCTTATCATTTTCATCACTGTATCTACAAACTATAACTTATCTCCTAATAAAATTTTCCAAATTCTGATTATAATCGGGTAACCCTATTCTCGTACAATGGCCAGAGGTCAGTGAAGGTCGTATTAATATACTTCCGCGGATGTTGTATCACCCTCTTAGGGATAGTACTTGGACATCGTCGCAGGTAACGGCTTCGTATAACTATGTACACTTGCTAACAAATTAAAGGGTACAATGTGCAAACATAAAATATTTTGGCATTAATTTTATAAATATTTATTAAAATAACAATAAAATCTTTAAAAAAACTATTTTAAATAATTCTAACCTAAAAAAATATAAACTGAACTAAAAACTATACATACAAAGGGTCGGTTGAACTATCTGAATGGCTTGCATTACAGATAGTTCAACCGATCCCCGTTGTCCGGTAACGTGCCCAAAATCCTGGCGGCATTTCCCTTCTGGATCCTTTGGGCGAAATACAAGCCAGCATTTCGGTCACATGTGGACCTTTCTTTGTTTAATCAATGTTTGAAGTATTTAAAATTAACACCTCGAATAGTTGAAGTTTAAGTAATCATGTATGCTGTATAAGTAATAGTAATATCTCTTGTATTAGTTGGAATATCAGAAATCGGCGATGCTTTGCCTGCATTATCTCTTATCTTCCACGATATACAAATCGCAATGTTTTTAAATTACTGCCTAAGCTAGACTATACATTTAAGTCACTGATATTTAAATTACATAATGATTATAATCTGTTTTGTGTGCCAAATAAAATAAATAAGTACATATAAATTTAGATATACCTTCAGTATGGTCACAAAATTAAGTCAATAGCTTCAATGATTTTTTTGTCAGTCGTATCATTCAATAACCACAGGACATCGACAAAAGTGTGGTCGCGCCAAAACTCACGACGCCAGAGCATGTATATCTGCGTGTTTCTAGACGTTCCCATGCAAGTTAATGTCGGGCGTCAATTTTGTCGCTGTCGGTCATATGGTCCGTCTAAGTAGAACCTAAGCATTAATTCATGGTAGAATCATAGAAAGAAAACACTAGGTACAATATGACACTTTAGTTCAAATTAAACAGTTGGCACCTAATTTTGGCCTCCATTGTATCCAGAAGCTAAAATGAATGTCACCTCAGGGACTATAAATCCTTACATATTAAAACTGGGACCGGCGGTGACCATAGACATTTGTTGTTTTGGACCATAGACAATGTGCAACCTTCTTTGTACACAATAGATGTCTTTACAATATTAGGAATTTAACACTTTATAGTTTTAGACTAAAATTCAGTACTTACCACTGTAACGATCACGTCTTTAAATCAATTTCAAGACATGGTAAAATTTTGCTAAAATAACTAAATTATAACACAATCTTCTTAACTAATAAAAATTAATAAAAACTCTTTACGTAATTTAATTTCAAACCAAAAATTATGACAATGACCAAAAAATCAAAATCTGAGAGAGAACAAAAATGGCAGAAATATGGCAGATGTAAAAAAACGTAAAAATATTTAAAAATACAATAAATAATAATGATTCAAGAAGAAATCATATTGAAATAGATTTGCAAGTTTACGTTTACTAGATTCGGTGTTCCTGTAGTTTAGATTACAGGTTTTCAGGTATTTGGTTCCTCTTTACTATCTCAATAGAAACATCAAGTTACTATGGGAGGAGACGTCATTGCTATCGTAACAGATTAGAAAGGAAACTTTTACAAGATCATAACAGAGTCTGGAGTGGATCCTTAAAGGTAAAGAGGAACTGAAGAGAACCGTGAGTGTTTAAACAGATAATTTATAAGATTGTGTTAATGATTAGACTATTATTTTAGGAGATATTTAAGTAAAACCAGATAGTGTGACAGCTTTCTACTGTCTGACAAGATCAGCTATTTTGAGAGGATCCTTAGACGTTTTAAAATATGTAAACAAAGATTAGACTTATGAATTATTATTTTAATATTTTATCAAACATTTCGCGAGTGAGTTCTTGAGTTTGTGAATTAGTGAGTTGGTGTTTGATGCTGAATAGTTTCTTTGTTGTGTTTCAAGTGAATTATACATTGAATTATAGATGTGTGGTGATTATAGTTGGAACTACAATCTTACAAGAGCTTGGTGTTGTATCGAGGACTTCATCAAGACTTCATCCTTCATTGTTCCTGATTTCTACATGAAGCTGCTGTATTGTGACTCTTATTTACAATTGTTAATTACTCTAAGGAAGACTCTAATAAAGAAATACTTTACGAAACTCTTCTTTGATTCATCTCTCTGATTAAATGAACTACATTTAACTTCCTGATTGTCTAATTGTACTTTTAGAATCTTCCAATACTAACCAAGTTCCTTTCCAGACTAATAATAATGTTTTGTGAGTAAATCAATATTTATTTATTAGTAGAGAGAGATATAAATAGAAGGAACCTTAGTTTCTAAGTTGAGAAGACTATCTATTACATGGATCTGAATATCTGTATTTAAATACATTAAACCTAACGTTCTTCGTGTGTGTACATTGACTGTACAACATATTTATCTTCATTTTACTAATCATAATCGATTAACCAATGAAACAATTATTATCATTAACAAATTATAATCATACTAATACGACTAGACTAAGATCCTTTCTAGTATAGGTCATATAGGTTCATGGTTTATCAATGATGTTAGAGAACACTATTACCACATACGTTATTCTAGTTAGGTTATAAATTATGAGAAACCCGTTTCGTAGGAAAAGGTTCTATTTTATTTTATTAGGAAACCCGAGTCGTAGTGATGGGTTCTAATTTAAATTACTAGACGGTCATTTAGTGAGGCTTCTGTGCCATTTTATTTTAGGTTTATTTAGGTTCTAAATTCATTGGTGAAGTATTGTGTCAGTGTCTTTGCACATAATTCTGACATATTCTAAGGTTCGAATTCTGAACTTCGTATACCGTTTCGGAATACATCCAAACAGAATATCGATCTACTTTTGTTTATCGAGATAGTTGGTTCGAGATTGTGAAGAGAGACAGATGTGTCTTTTCAATATAATACAAACAGGAATCCAAGATCCAAGGAAAGAGGAGAAGGATTCTAGTATTATGATTCCAACTACCTATGACGTCCACTGGAATCTGGTGATATTCTTCTAATTACTTTAACCATTATTTTAATCCGTTGGATTCTTTGATTACAAATTATACGTGCGCTTCACTAAATTATTAAATACTACTTATTTGAGGGGTTTACAACGTTATTATAATTTATTCGTGGGCTACTACTACTATTGCTAATATTTACTAAATCCAACAAATACTCTATGAATACAACGTTATGACTCCAATATGGAATATATGTTATAGAAATAGGATTGTATTTCTAAAACAGAAGTACGTAGTACCTTTTCGGCAACTAACTTCTAAATTATATTCTTCCTAAAATTCATTTATCGAAGGAACTATTTCTTTGTCTTTTCTTCTGTGATCTATTATATTCGGCCAAACATTTTAATAATACGAGATGTATTGACACAACTGTAATCCCAATATTCTGGATTACTCTAATTATTAATTAAATTGAGATTCACTCCTAGTCACAAATAGAAGTCAATCGTATCAGGTTTAATAATAATTTTGGGGTCGTTCTGCGAGCATCTACACTTACCCGTGCAACTTACAGACTCTACTTAGATTATCAAGTGTCACTATTTGGATTTAACAATGCAAAATTAACATTATTATAATGTTGTCATACTCCTTGCAATAGAGCGGTCTTTGGGGTGCATTTCACCTCTTTCCTCCTAATCGGTCATGGGCGAAGGTCTATTCCGGTGGCTTGACTCCATGGTACTCTAGACGAGGCCTGGCCAAGTCCATGTGCAACAAAGCCGAGGATCGGACGATATGTGGTATGTTCAAGCTTAAGGAGTTCTGTAAATTGTTAGGAGTGATTATTTCGGAAGTTGTACGAGTGTATCATTTGGTAGTCGCCCCCTCACAACAACCTGCGCGACCTACAATTATGTCAAAGTCAACATCTCAATCTAAATTAATAAGTAACGCTTATAGCGACAGTTATGGATCCAGGATGATGAGATAGAGTTTGGTTTCCTTAATATCCAACTTGCAGACAATGTCTTGCAAAGGTTGTTCTCCACGTCTCATTCAAGCTTTGCTTGTGATGAGATTATAAAGGTCTCCCGAGTAACACTCAATCTGAGATCTAGATCCCTTTACTGCGTAATACTTCTAGTTCGTGTTTACGAACTTAGGGGGTTCGTTAGGTCGTTCTTGGTTGCAGGGCCGTGAGATTGGGACTGTTGTGGTGTCTATAACGATCTGCGGTAGGCTCCGAGGTTTTGGGCGTAGGGAGCTCGGAGGTGAAAACCATTTTAATAAAAATACTAATATATTAAATTATCCCCACTTTTGGAATCTTCACCGAGTTTACCACAACAACTACAAAAACTCTCAAAATTATCCTTTTCTCTTCTTCATAAAGTTTATCTAATTATAAGAACTTGTTTTGTGTCATTTAGTCAGATTGCCGTTTTCCAGCTTTACTCCTTAGACAGAATTACCTCGGAAAGAACAAGGGTTATAAACACAACGTAAGTAGGGTCCGCCACTAGACGAATTGCCAATATAATCACGTGCCAAAACTCATTAAGTTTACTTAATGTTTTAAGTATAATTTTAATAATATAATAATAAGGTCAGCCAAAAGGGTCGATCGTTACAATGGTGCCTTAGGTCCAGGATTTCCAGGTCTCAAAATTCTTGTTTGAGGAGTGTTAATAAGCTGGAGTGGTGTCTGACTTTATGGTGTAATTCGAAGTTCTTCAATAAATTATAAAAGAAAACTTTTTCGGTTGCATAGATACTCTGTGTGGTGTATGACAAAGGTTTAGGGGAAGTTAGATAAAATATTTTCATAATTATAGGAGGATAGTTTTAAAAGATATTTCGTAGATTATTTGAAGTATTGTTTAGATTTTCTTCTTTTAAGAGATTGATTGGTTTGATTGACCTACTGATTAGTAAGAATGGTACGAGAGGACGTAATAGACAGATGGATTGCTTTGATTGAGTTATTGATTAGTAAAAATGTAATGTGGAGAAATAATATAAAGATGGATTGGTTTGATTGATCTATTGATTAGTAAGAATGTGATATAACTATGAAAAAATGAATTGGTTTGATGGAGCTTTTGATTAGTGAGTTTGTGTCGTAATGAACATCCCACGTTGTTGATTTTGAAATGAACATTCCATTTAACAGATCATTTTAAAAAAAAAAAAAATCTTCACGAATTATATTTGCATTACTTTGTGAAGTGTATACATAAATGCATAACAGGATGCCTGTATATCACGGGGAATTCACATTCATGTATACTTTTGATAGGATTCTAAAACCAAACATAACTATGTATGTAGTGTAAGATGTAACACATTAATTTTATTTGAACATTAGTACAGTTCACATTTGGTTTCACTTATGTATTAAGTTTACAGTAACGACATTCGCGACTAACATTTTTTTTTTGAATAAACATAAAGTGCGGTTTTGTATTTGAGGCAGAGAGCTCTAAATATGGCCATCGACCATTAAATTGAATATATTGAATTAGGAAAAGTAACAATATTCTATTTTTGTAAATCAGAGTTGTTTACAAATTATAGATTTTGAAAGTAGGAAAGTATAGATCCTATTATCATATGGATTCTAACAATATGTGTTAACAATTAATTAATTACTGAATAATAGTAAATTAATTCCCTAAATTGCGATGATAGATAGGTAATTATATTGTTACGTATTTATACGTAAATAATAAATTAAAAGTCTATTGACATAATTTTATTTGTGACTTTGGCTTGATCATCATTTGTGACAATTGCCTACACAAGTTTGAATAATTCAGTTATTATTGTTGTTATTATTTTCTGAATTAATTTTAATCGATAGATGTATCGAGTTTAGGAACAACGATAAATAAATCAATGAAATTAAGAAACTTTGGTTAGTTATATTACAAAGACTAAATTTTTTGATTTTTTTGTTCAGTTAAACATATGTATTACTCAGAATTTGCTTTATGCATTATGCAAATTAAAGATATTAGGAGTTATATAAATTAAACTTAATAGCAGTACATATGCGAAATGTGAGACATTCATTAGAAACAAACAGTTATTTCTTTTGAGGATAATTGAATATCTCATATCAATGAGAAAGTGTAGATGTTTCATCAACGGGAAGTATAGATGTTCTATCAAGGGGAAGCAGACGTCTTCCAACAAGGGGAAGTATAGGATATTATCAAGGAAAAATATAGGTCTTCCGCCAAGGGCAAGTAGAAGTGTTATTGCTTGGAGTCAGAGATGTCACATCTAGGGGAAGTGTCGAGACAAAATTTTAAGACTAATAATTTTAGTTTGTTAAATCTCACTCTTATTTAAATATAGTCGGATTTAGATGCAAATTAAATTAGTTCATTCAATCTCACTTATTTTCAATATTAAGACTTCAATATAATTTAAATTACTTCGTAAATCCCACTTTTATTCAAAAACAGTTAGATTTAAGGGGAAGTTGTAACGATCACGTCTTTAAATCAATTTCAAGACATGGTAAAATTTTGCTAAAATAACTAAATTATAACACAATCTTCTTAACTAATAAAAATTAATAAAAACTCTTTACGTAATTTAATTTCAAACCAAAAATTATGACAATGACCAAAAAATCAAAATCTGAGAGAGAACAAAAATGGCAGAAATATGGCAGATGTAAAAAAACGTAAAAATATTTAAAAATACAATAAATAATAATGATTCAAGAAGAAATCATATTGAAATAGATTTGCAAGTTTACGTTTACTAGATTCGGTGTTCCTGTAGTTTAGATTACAGGTTTTCAGGTATTTGGTTCCTCTTTACTATCTCAATAGAAACATCAAGTTACTATGGGAGGAGACGTCATTGCTATCGTAACAGATTAGAAAGGAAACTTTTACAAGATCATAACAGAGTCTGGAGTGGATCCTTAAAGGTAAAGAGGAACTGAAGAGAACCGTGAGTGTTTAAACAGATAATTTATAAGATTGTGTTAATGATTAGACTATTATTTTAGGAGATATTTAAGTAAAACCAGATAGTGTGACAGCTTTCTACTGTCTGACAAGATCAGCTATTTTGAGAGGATCCTTAGACGTTTTAAAATATGTAAACAAAGATTAGACTTATGAATTATTATTTTAATATTTTATCAAACATTTCGCGAGTGAGTTCTTGAGTTTGTGAATTAGTGAGTTGGTGTTTGATGCTGAATAGTTTCTTTGTTGTGTTTCAAGTGAATTATACATTGAATTATAGATGTGTGGTGATTATAGTTGGAACTACAATCTTACAAGAGCTTGGTGTTGTATCGAGGACTTCATCAAGACTTCATCCTTCATTGTTCCTGATTTCTACATGAAGCTGCTGTATTGTGACTCTTATTTACAATTGTTAATTACTCTAAGGAAGACTCTAATAAAGAAATACTTTACGAAACTCTTCTTTGATTCATCTCTCTGATTAAATGAACTACATTTAACTTCCTGATTGTCTAATTGTACTTTTAGAATCTTCCAATACTAACCAAGTTCCTTTCCAGACTAATAATAATGTTTTGTGAGTAAATCAATATTTATTTATTAGTAGAGAGAGATATAAATAGAAGGAACCTTAGTTTCTAAGTTGAGAAGACTATCTATTACATGGATCTGAATATCTGTATTTAAATACATTAAACCTAACGTTCTTCGTGTGTGTACATTGACTGTACAACATATTTATCTTCATTTTACTAATCATAATCGATTAACCAATGAAACAATTATTATCATTAACAAATTATAATCATACTAATACGACTAGACTAAGATCCTTTCTAGTATAGGTCATATAGGTTCATGGTTTATCAATGATGTTAGAGAACACTATTACCACATACGTTATTCTAGTTAGGTTATAAATTATGAGAAACCCGTTTCGTAGGAAAAGGTTCTATTTTATTTTATTAGGAAACCCGAGTCGTAGTGATGGGTTCTAATTTAAATTACTAGACGGTCATTTAGTGAGGCTTCTGTGCCATTTTATTTTAGGTTTATTTAGGTTCTAAATTCATTGGTGAAGTATTGTGTCAGTGTCTTTGCACATAATTCTGACATATTCTAAGGTTCGAATTCTGAACTTCGTATACCGTTTCGGAATACATCCAAACAGAATATCGATCTACTTTTGTTTATCGAGATAGTTGGTTCGAGATTGTGAAGAGAGACAGATGTGTCTTTTCAATATAATACAAACAGGAATCCAAGATCCAAGGAAAGAGGAGAAGGATTCTAGTATTATGATTCCAACTACCTATGACGTCCACTGGAATCTGGTGATATTCTTCTAATTACTTTAACCATTATTTTAATCCGTTGGATTCTTTGATTACAAATTATACGTGCGCTTCACTAAATTATTAAATACTACTTATTTGAGGGGTTTACAACGTTATTATAATTTATTCGTGGGCTACTACTACTATTGCTAATATTTACTAAATCCAACAAATACTCTATGAATACAACGTTATGACTCCAATATGGAATATATGTTATAGAAATAGGATTGTATTTCTAAAACAGAAGTACGTAGTACCTTTTCGGCAACTAACTTCTAAATTATATTCTTCCTAAAATTCATTTATCGAAGGAACTATTTCTTTGTCTTTTCTTCTGTGATCTATTATATTCGGCCAAACATTTTAATAATACGAGATGTATTGACACAACTGTAATCCCAATATTCTGGATTACTCTAATTATTAATTAAATTGAGATTCACTCCTAGTCACAAATAGAAGTCAATCGTATCAGGTTTAATAATAATTTTGGGGTCGTTCTGCGAGCATCTACACTTACCCGTGCAACTTACAGACTCTACTTAGATTATCAAGTGTCACTATTTGGATTTAACAATGCAAAATTAACATTATTATAATGTTGTCATACTCCTTGCAATAGAGCGGTCTTTGGGGTGCATTTCACCTCTTTCCTCCTAATCGGTCATGGGCGAAGGTCTATTCCGGTGGCTTGACTCCATGGTACTCTAGACGAGGCCTGGCCAAGTCCATGTGCAACAAAGCCGAGGATCGGACGATATGTGGTATGTTCAAGCTTAAGGAGTTCTGTAAATTGTTAGGAGTGATTATTTCGGAAGTTGTACGAGTGTATCATTTGGTAGTCGCCCCCTCACAACAACCTGCGCGACCTACAATTATGTCAAAGTCAACATCTCAATCTAAATTAATAAGTAACGCTTATAGCGACAGTTATGGATCCAGGATGATGAGATAGAGTTTGGTTTCCTTAATATCCAACTTGCAGACAATGTCTTGCAAAGGTTGTTCTCCACGTCTCATTCAAGCTTTGCTTGTGATGAGATTATAAAGGTCTCCCGAGTAACACTCAATCTGAGATCTAGATCCCTTTACTGCGTAATACTTCTAGTTCGTGTTTACGAACTTAGGGGGTTCGTTAGGTCGTTCTTGGTTGCAGGGCCGTGAGATTGGGACTGTTGTGGTGTCTATAACGATCTGCGGTAGGCTCCGAGGTTTTGGGCGTAGGGAGCTCGGAGGTGAAAACCATTTTAATAAAAATACTAATATATTAAATTATCCCCACTTTTGGAATCTTCACCGAGTTTACCACAACAACTACAAAAACTCTCAAAATTATCCTTTTCTCTTCTTCATAAAGTTTATCTAATTATAAGAACTTGTTTTGTGTCATTTAGTCAGATTGCCGTTTTCCAGCTTTACTCCTTAGACAGAATTACCTCGGAAAGAACAAGGGTTATAAACACAACGTAAGTAGGGTCCGCCACTAGACGAATTGCCAATATAATCACGTGCCAAAACTCATTAAGTTTACTTAATGTTTTAAGTATAATTTTAATAATATAATAATAAGGTCAGCCAAAAGGGTCGATCGTTACACCACTAAACAACGAAAACGCTGAAAAAAAGGCAAGTTCTTGTCATTTTTGACAGTTAAAATTTGTATAGATGTGGACAATAAATCTATTTGATATCTCCATAAATGTAACCTTTGGAGCAGGATGAGTTGACCACCTCACTTTTTGAAAATAGTCAACTCACCCAAGTGTTGGGTGAAACGACCACTAACGTTTTTGAAAGGTTTTTTTGTTGGAGGGTGAGTTGCCACCTAAGCCAAAAAAACTGACTAAATAAGTAGCTAAGTTAGTATTATTTTAAATTCCACTGGTATTTGAAATATTATGTATGTATGTGTGTCTAAAAATTCAGATTTTGATACATGATCGAAATTTTATTTTATAAGAAGAGTCACGTAGACGTGTCACTTAATGGTTAGTGATAATTATAGTCTAGGGACATTCTTGATTAACCACTGTATTCTCATTCAAGAACATTTTTATGTATAGGAAATACTGTAGTACCTATAGGCAGTTTTGTAACAACACTTTACATTTGAATACGAAACTAATAACACTTACAAATGAGTCTCGAGATGGTTATTTTGCATAGAAATTGGCAAGCAAACAAAAGAAAATATTCGTAACCCAATTAGATGAAATTGCACAATATTTCGTGCAAAACTTTCGTACGCCCACGATGAAAAAGCACAAAATTTCATTCACCAACACTCAACAGGTCAACGACAGTTCAAAAGAAAGTAAGTAACATAAAAATTAAGAGCGTATTTTTATTATCTCCATTGTTATTTATGAACGCAAAAAATTGAAACGGGAAATCCAATTTTTATGTTATGAAATCCTAAACACGCGTTAAACACACAAAAATTAATAAATCAAAATTTCCGCAGGCTGACTTTTGCAAACGACTAGAGTTGTGCAAAATTTACATTGGTATTACGAAACCGAGACCAAAGTGTCAAATATACAATTAAAACCCAACAATATCGATTCGATGCAGAGTGTGAGCTTAGGTAAATTTTATAATGACAATTTATAGGTAACATAATGCAGAATGTTTTGTAGTAATGGCTCACTATAGTTTTAATTCTAAAAATGCGTAATGTTTATCTGTTTATATGTATAATAACCGGCCGATCTTGCCGGCGTCGGGGCAGACCTCGGCGTAGGTGGAGAGACGATATCGTTAGATATAGGGATGGGTGGCTGGAAGAGGCTCAGGTCAGGGATGGATGGAAGAGGAGGGGGGAGACCTTTGCCCAGCTGTGGGACAATTTATAGGTTTACAAAAAAAAGTATAATAATCATAAATAAGTGATTAAATTCCCAAATATATTAGGTACTACTTCCTAATATATTTGGGAATTCAATCATCATATCAGAGAGATCAAGGCCAGACACGGGTTTAGTTCGATATAAAAAACACATTGATATTTATAATATGTAAATTGAAGGTATACATTTAAGTTATGATATTCTCTTTCACAATTTTAAATGAAGCCGAATGAAAATATTAGGCATATATTTAAGTGAAATACCTCAAGATTTCCAAATCCTTTTGAGGATTTTCATCAGTAACGAAATCCCTGAAAGTGGGTATTGGTCTCACTACTGAACAACTCTACAAACGGCCGCACATCAACTTCAAAGCGTTAACCGGAAAGCAATAAAGGGATATTAAGGCGATGCTACACACATTATGACAGCACACAAAATGTACGGCATCACTCATTCTGTCGCTTCTAAACAACGGGAAAATTCAATCTGGAGCATCTCGCCTCCGCAAAGTTGTTCCAGGGTCGTAACTTATATGCGCCCCTTACGACAAAAACTCCGGGACATTAGGTAGCCTTGAAGAAGAAATGAAATTACATCAGAAATCAAATCCATTTAAAAGATAAAAATCGCGACGTTTTAATGAAACATAACTTAAAATATGAACTAATATTAATCTACATGGCATCTGTTATTCGATTAAAAATCAGACTGATATATTCATTGATCTCCTATAAACAACTAGATACACGAAGGTCTTACTAAAACAATTTAAAAAACGTCCAAATAAGGGTCCATTGTTAACTTTCAAATAATATCCAATAAAGCAAATGAGGGTCCATTCATCCGTTTTACCTTCTTTGCGCTCGGACATTTAAAGAAGCAGACTGTGTATCTAGTTGTTTATAGGAGATCAATGGATATATTAGACAGACTTGTATACCTATTACTACATCTCTAAACAGCAAAACCGAACGCATGCTTTATCTAAAATTACCTCAAATGCATTATTCAGAAAAATACACAAATATCGACATTTCCACTCAATGTTATTAAAGTTTCATTGTTTAATTTCGTTCTATTTAGGTGTGTCAATGTCAATTATCTTTTTATGTCATTGTTACGTTAATGCGCTGTTATCTAAAAACGTAAACACGCAACCGCCCCTGAAATACAAACCCTGGTTGCACCTCTGTCGTCGTTTGAACCACCACGCGTGAGCCATTACACTTTATTAAACCGTGTCAGCATTACGCTTCAACGCTTTTCAAACGAACCTGCACTGTGTAAACATAGGTTATCTATGCACAATATCGCCGTTAGTAGCTAAGCTACTATTTTATTTACTACTAGAAACTAAAATGTTAGTGTCGATATTCTGGTTACGATTCTCATTTGTTACTTTTTTAAATTAATTAATTTATTTTTATAATGGACTCGACAGTTCGTCATTTGCCAATGTCCTGTTACAGAAAATTCAATATATAATAGTCTTCTATCTTCCTCCAGAGGAGTCGCAGTAGTTTCTTCACCCTGGGTAGCCGCGTCTTCATGTCTGCATCCAGAGAAGACGGTGGACGAAGCAGCTCGACAGTCATGTTCACTCCTGAGCTTGTAGCGGGAACTCTTGATATAAGCTTGAAACTTCAGACCTTACTCAAATTAACCAATAAATTCACTATACTGCCATTCGCGAACATTTTCTGATTAACTTAACGTGATATTAAACACAAAATAGTAGACTTATAACAAAAATTATTAAATAATTTTGCAACCGTCGTTTCCCGCTATTTTCAAGATAACCCTTTTTTTAATTATTTAAACTGATTTTGACGGGTCGTTCCCAGCTGGTCCACGATCCTAGTGTCTCAAAAAATTTAAGTTCATACATTGATTCCCAAGAGGTCCGCGACATTTTATAATAATAATAAAAAAGATTTCCCAATAGGTCCATGGATTATTTAGTACAGTCAGCAATGAAGACGTTTATTTAGTACAGTCAGCAATGAAGACGTAACTAAAAGTAGATGGTGTTTTTTATTCAATTTTGTGAAAGATACCTTAGCAGTATATATATATATCAAAATCTTAATTTAGTTTAGAAAGATTGTACCGGTCATTCCGGAAATCAATTGAAAATACTCTTGAATATGTTGACACATAGGTAGGTAGGTACTTTTGCTACAATCAGAGCTTTTAAAATGATTCATACTAAATTAATATTCATATTGTTAACACATATGACCCTCCTTATTGCCCAGTCGGGTAAAAGTAATTGAATTTATTTTTACTTTGCATTTTGTTAGTGGGTAGTTAGGTTTGTATGAACGGGCTGACGATGTCCGCCTTTGACATAGAAAGAAGTAACACATAAGGAAAACTAGGGTTTATTTATTCTAGAATATTAGGTCTGAGCATGTTAAATTGAGGTTTAATTTATTAGTTATTATTAACAAGAAATCACAATGTTTTCTTTTAATAGTACTTGATACTTGGTATGATTTGAATGGCATGAACTCCCACAGAATGACAACCAATGGGAAACGTTCTACGGACTTACGGTTTCCGCCCTTGATGTGGAGGGAACGCTCGCATAGGGAAATTAGGGTTGATTTATACTACAGTATTAACTCAAAGAAATATTTAATGAGGGTTTAATTTATTAGTTATTATTACGAACGAATAACTATCTTTCCTATTAATAGTGTTTGGTATGGGTTGAGTAGTACGAACTTCGATATAGTAACAGCCAATAGGAAGCGTTCTAACTTCAGAGCATCGCGTGACATTTTCGAGGGAAGGGGTTAGGCAACGCTAGCTTAAATAGATTTTTTCGACACGCGGTCAAGGACTTTTTACGGGGCTTCAAGAGGAGACGCTGCTGAATTAATGATTCACGGGCCTTCAAGAGGGACACATCAAGACGAGGAGACGCTGCTGGACTGGCTGCCGGACCATCAAGAGGAGACGCTGCCGGGCTGGGAAGAGGCGCCAATGGAGCACTACGCATGGCCAAGGAAGCAACCATAGCTTAGCCTAGCTTAGTTGGCGGGAATTATTACGCAGTGAGTGATAGTAGGCTCTTTTAGTTTAAACTTCTTTATATTGAAGTTTATTTTATTGGATATCTTATTTATCTATGATATTTCCCACGTAGGGACCATTAGGACAAATTCTTCCTATTACCATCACCTATACCTGTTTCCTAACCAAATTCCTCCTATAAATCAACCAGCCCGGTACAGGACAAGACACCTTTATCCTGTGTTAGTATTATAACAATCTCGTCTGAGTCTGGATGAGAGTGCCGGGTAACCTTTCCTCACATTCCATGATCCAACTGCTTGGAATCCCAGCGATTTCAAGTGAAGAAAGGTACTTATGTGTGCATATACGTATTTATTATATCTAATCCCATTATCGAGAGTTCGTGAGTATACGTTAATTGTTGCTAATCACATATTTTATTACAGCTACTCTCTCGACGGTAGTTTTATATGATTGTTCTGTGAGCCACGTGTTGGGATTTGCACTGAACCTAGTATAATTTTATTCTCTTTCGACGGTAGTTTTATATGATTGTTCTGTGCGCCACGTGTTATTATCTGCAGTGAACCTAGTATAATTTTTATTCTCGCGCGACGGTAGTTTTATACGATTGTTCTGTGGGCCACGTGTTAAATTTTGCATTGAACCTAGTAGAATTATAGTGTTATTAGTGATTGAAGCCATAGATTGTGACCCGATGGATATTTTAATACGTCAGACTATATATTTATGCCCCTATTGCCCGGACCATGATCCACCACGCGGGCCTAGTGCGGATTGGCGGTTTGCACATGTCATAGATTTAATTTCTACGGCATGTAGGTTTCATGTCGATGTTTTCCTTCATCGTTTTCTTGGTTTAGTTAATTGTTTTAGTCTTAGTTTATAATCTTTATAGTACGTAAATAAAGTAGTTTGATAGTGAAATCATAAATAAATTCTTTATACTACCGAGATATAACTATTGCGGTTAATGGAAGGAGTGAGATGTTTTAAGAGTGAGTAACTATAGTCAATTAAGGCTCATCCATTCCTTAATTAGCTCATACCTAGGTGCAGTCCTACGGGAGGCGAGGGCAGAGAGAGATATTGTTTGCATGTGTGTCCCTGTCAATAATATTGAATTACGAACAAGTGTGGTTGTTTTATTTTCCCCTGACCTACCTATAAACTGTATTTACCTGTGATATTTCTTTGTTGTGTTTTTGTGTGTGTTTAATTAATGTCTCTTTTCCTATATTAGCATTTGATCCGCGTGGATTTCCTTGTGATTTATTTTACATCTGTGTATTACTGTGTCTTCAATGGTGGTGGTGAGCAAAGCGAACCTAGCCTTAACATAGATGGAACTGAGGTCTGGCATCATAGTTGAATTGAATTAGCATTCAATTCAATTTACCTTTAACGTCCTTGCGGCGCCATATGTTAGCACTGGTTTGTCTATAGATCTACAATACATCAACTCTCTGGTGCTTTTGTGAGCAAGCTATTTACTTTATGATCAGTCTGTGATTGGAAGGGCCCGAGAAACTGTTTCAATATCCAGTGGTCTTATTGGAGGCTGGTTCGTGAGAGTATTGGGGCAAGCAGTAACACTATACCCGCAGCTATCAAATTTTCCCCACTCTGTACGCCGAATTAGCTGTGTGGAGTATCGTCTTGGCCGATGATGTAAAGCACGGCTTATTCAACCTTCAACTATGACCAAACACGACGAATCAAGGCTAATTCAGTAGTATTAAATGCTAGGCTTTACTTTTATTCTATTCCAATCTAAATTCCTCCAAGGTATCTTTCTCCTATCTGTCTAAATCCTAACCAACTCCTTTCTGATTTCAATATTTTAAATGTAACTTGGTTTATTTGTGAACAATCGCTTCAGTCTGTCTTATTCTTACCGTTACTACAATTCATTCTATTCTTATATTATTCCTACAGGAAATATAAAAGGTATTGATCCTGCCTTTTATTTTGTGGAAAGGTATCGAACCTACCTTTCCAGTTGTACAAGGTATCGAACCTACCTTTGTACGCACAATGTGCAAATACTTGACCAGAAGGTCTGAATTACTACCTAATTGGATTAAACCAATTCTATCAGTAACTGGGCACTCCAGAACCACTAGAATGAATCTAGTAATATTAAGAACTTCAATGAGAGGGACCGAAAGATTATTAGTCTTGCAAAATAGCAGCTTTTAATATCAGATTCCTCTCCATCATCCACTCTGAGGAGACACGCATCCTGGCTGGTGTCTATCGCCTCGATGGCGGTGGTGTGGAGCCAGGGGCCGTGAGATCATATTTTTTAAGAGGATAACCTCTTACAGGATATGTCCTCACATCTAACAGTAATTTTTTACAGAGATTCAGATGTCTGAGTAATTTCTTCACTTCTCTCCAGAATTCCAGACTTATTCTCCACCAGTACCTACCTATTTATATATTTCTTGTGTAATTCTTCTTCTTTTATGTGAAACTCATCTTTAAGTCGATATTAACCTATTTTTCTGGTTGCAGGCAATCTCCGTTTACGGTTTTAATATTAGTTGTAAGATCCTCTCTCAATTAGCCATTCTAATTGTTTATTTTCATTTTCAATATAAATTGTATAAGATCTTTGAAAGTTTCATAGGGTTGACTCGTAGTCATGGTAGTTCTGTAAATATATTGCCGAGGTTTAGTATTGTGTTCAGGCCCTGGGATGGGCAATGAATAATGTGAAAAAGGTAATTAATTGTATCCAAGTCTGTTCATCCGTAATACCTTAATTTCCATTTTAACTAATATCATTTTGTACTATAGATAGGGACGTATTTGAACCTTGTTTGAATTAGATTTAAGATAACTTAGCCTAAGTTTTATTAATCGTGCTAGTAATAAGAAGATGCTGTATGATAGGTTCTGTCAATAAATGTTTTTATGTTTTAAACCTGACTAATGTTTCTTTTCTCAATCCTGTAAATGCGATCTCAAAACCCTTGAAGATTCTGAGTGTTACTACAGTAGGAAATAACAACGTAGGGTAGACGATCACGATTTGGCCTTTAATTAATTATAGTAGATAATTTAGATTATTATTAATTCTTTAGTATTAGCTTTATTTGCAAGAAGTTTAGTAAGAGCTTTGGTAAGTATCTTAAAGATAGTGTTGTAGGTAGCTTTCACGTAGAGCGTTCTTGTAGGTTTTCACCCCTTCAGGGTTACGTAGAGCTTTCGTAGGGGTTTTGCGTAGAGGGGGGGGGTTGCTTAAGGGTGGGGTGGGATCGTCACAATATGGTTGCCTAATTCCCAGGATATGTATATATCTATGTATAACGTATGTTATATTGTGTATTTATGTATATTATTATGTATTTATGTATATCTTTAATGTGGACTTCGGTCCACAATATGGTTCCGTGTAAACAAATGAGGGGTTTATGAGATCGCTTGCAGGTTTGATGAATTGATTCATTACAGGTTTACTAGGTTAAATTCGTGCGTAAAATAGGTATTTACATAAATTTAATTTTAGTTAAGATTTTAGGAAGTTTCAGGAATCGGGGGTGCGTTAATAATGGGTTAAGGTTAGTATTAATTCTTAATTTATATATAAGGTAAGTAAGGTAAGAGTTGTAAGTAAAATAGGATTTAGGACGGTAAATCTAATTCAGGCGTAGGGTATAATCTCGTAGCAAAATTGCTAAGCTATTCTACTGCGTGAATGTACGTAGATGCATAAGAGTTACGATGAATGTGGAGGAGGTATGGTGTCATGATCGCGGAAGACTGAATTCCGTCGTCTCTGTCTACCCCTATGGTAGACACGCATGGGTTTATGTACTTGAGATTATGTATACTAGAGTTGTACCTATACTCAAGTTGTGTATAGGTTCTTATGTATACCTTAGGTTGCATGGGTACTCGAGTTTATGTAAATACTTGAGGTTGTAAACTGAGGTTGTATACTTAACGAGTTCTGTGGTAGAAAGTGTGTTCTCATACATTGTGTAGTGTAAGATGTATTTAGGTAACTCTGTCGGTAATTATAGGAAGTGATGGCTAAGGAGTGTCAGGTCAAACGGGGAAATGGGGGGTGTCAGGATTGTAGGAGATGGGGGGTGTCAGGATTGTAGGAGATGGTCGGTGTTCTCTAGTTACTATTCCAGGAGATTTGTTATTAACAGAGTGCAGATAGAATGGTATAATGGTTTTCGAATGTTATGTCGCTCGCAACTCAAGTGTCGGTCCCATCATAGCTATAACCGACTGCAGATAGGAGTAGGGTAATGTTTTTCGAATTTATGTATGTCGGTCCATTTGTAACATGTTTAACTATGTTAATTTGTATTTTATTAACAGACTACCGATAGTAGAAGGGTTCTCAAAGTGTATGTATGTATTTTTGTGATTTCTTGTAGTTTAAACCGATAATGTATTTTGATGTATGAGTACATCCATTCTGATCTTCTGAATCATCTGATAGAGATTGCTATAGGATACATAGATACGGGACTGACTAGCTGGGGGGGTGATACCCCACCCTTAATAAGTTAAGTTTAGAAGCGGTTGAAAGTTAGATTCTCATTAGTTACTTAAGTATGTCTGTCCCATCGAAACTTAAACCGATTGCAGATAGGAGACGGGGTTATGTTTTCGAATGTATGTATGTCGCTCGTAACTTCTTGTAGTTAAAGGTTTGATTGACTAGGATAATGTGTGGGTCATTACCCAGCTGCGGATAGGAGAAGGGTAATTTTTTTCGAACGTATGTATGTATATCGATTCCCTCTTAACATCTGTTGACTTGCGCGGATAATGTAATGTAGGTCATTATCCGACTGCAGATAGGAGTAGGGTAATGTTTCCGGATTTATGTATGTCGATCCTATTGTAATGTTTCATTTACCTTGATAGTAGAAGGGTTCTCAGAATATGTCTCTTTGCGATTCTTGTAGGTTAAATTGCTAGTGTATTTTGATGTGTGATGTATTATTACATTAGGTTTGATCAAGAGATTTCTGTAGGATACATGGGTACCGAGCTACCTAGCCGTGGGGGTGAGACCCCCTCCCTTAATAACTGTCACTTGTATGTAGTTTAGATGCGGTTAAAAGTGATACTCACTAGTTACTCATATAGGTTAGGTACTTATGTATGTCGGTCCGTTTGTCACTTCTAGTAAGGTCTTGGAAAAATAGAAATCAGGATGGCAGCAGATGGATATCCATCGTCGCTGCCTACCACCATGTGAGGCTGGCGTGAATATTGTATGTGTGTAAATAGTGTATGTAGGATTCTCAGTTGCTTGAGAGTTTCTCAAAATGAGGGGCTACACAGGCCGGGGGTGAGGCCGGCCGTGTATTTAAAAGGGCGTTAGCCATAAACTTAGGTTCATTGATATTTAAATCACGCGTGGTCCTTTTTACATTTTGATAAAAACCGATAGGTAGGTAGGATAGGAACAGTGGTTAGATTTGAATCGTGCAATTATTTTAAGTCGCATTTATAGCTAATATATTACGTATTTACTTTAGGAATACTAGGTAGGTTCGTCTGTCTCGTGTCTGTTTCATGTTTTCTCTGTGTATGCGGAAACTGAAGTCAAAATGTGTTGTTGCTTGTTAGCCATAAATCTGGGTTAACCTCTTCTGTTACTTTGTTCTGACACTTTCACATTTCCATAAAAGCCGTTTTATACTAGCATTGTTTTAACAATAGCTTACTAGGTAGGCAGAGATGTTCACCAACTCCGTCTGCGGAGATAGGCGGCAGGTTGTTGTAGGCATAGCTTGGGTTAACTTCATTTCCCGTAACCAATGTTCATCATCGATAAAATCTGTTAAGTTAGGTAGGGAGGGCCCATAATGTTTTAAACCGTGTGTTAAGTTTAAATCATGTTCATGTCTAGCATTGGTTTAGGGATATTAGGTAGGTAAGTGGATATACGTTCATATGTCTGCGGAAATAGGAGTCACATTATGCCGTTAGCCATAAACATTGGTTAACGTAGCTTCCCTTTATCCATATTTCGTCACGTTCACACATCGATAAAAAAAACCGTAGGAATCTTATTTTTAACCCGTGGCCTAACCTTAAGTCACGGTTAGGTCTGGCATTGTTTTGGTAATATTAGGTAGGTTCGGTTGTCTCGTGTCTGTTTCATGTAGTATCTGCGTATGCTAGAACTGGATACACCAGGTTGTATTGTTAGCCATAAATCTGAGTTAACCTCATTTCTGTTCCGTTCTTGTTTAACCCGTGGGTTAACGTTAAGTCGCGTTTATGTCTAGCATTGTTTTAGGAATAGCACTAGGTAGGTAGACTATAAAATCCCTTAGGACTGTGGGTTAACGTTAAGCCGCGTTTATGTCTAGCATTGTTTTAGGAATAAAACTATGTAGGTGGACTATAACATCCCTTAGGACTGTGGGTTAACGTTAAGCCGTGTCTATGTCTAGCACTAGTTTTGGGAAAGCTAGGTAGACACGTTCATCGTTGCGGGTTAGGTATCGCTACGGGAAACAGGTTGTGTATATGTGGATTGAGGGTAGGTTGATATTAATAACATCGTGCGCCGCGGTTAATTTAGTCTTGAGTAGGTACTTACTTCTTAAATATTATTTTTTTGTCTCTGATTGTTGGTAGGTTTGGTTGATTGTAAGTTCGCGGTCGAGCACGTGTTGACTAATCGTTCCAGTTAAGCAACGTTGGTCGAGATTTTAGACTGGTGACCGCTTTTGTCTTTTGCCTGTTTAGTTTTGAATAAATTTATTTCATATTGTTTTGTTGTTATGAGAGCATGCATGGACAACGATCTTTCAGGTTGAGCAACGTTAGAAGATTCTGTACTTGGATTTAATTCGTTAGTTCAGGTTAAGCAACGTTGGGCGAGGTCAAGGACTTGGATGGGTGACCGCTTTTGTTTTGTATCTTTGGTTGTGTAGGCAATAGTAAGCCTAAGATTTAGATAAGTATTTATTTTGGTTTACATTATTAGCACGTGTTGCCTAATCGTTTCGGATAAGCAACGTAGGGCGAAGTATTGACTTGGATGGTTTACCACTAGGGTTTGTTGTCATTAATTTGTTGATTGTTTCAGAAGCTGTAGAAGTATGTTAGCAAGCGCTAGGCGCTCGCGCAGTAAGTGGAATTTTCGACGGGTCTCATAATTTTATATTGTTAAATAGGTTTGAATCGGCGTGTCATAATAGTATTATAGAGGGAGCTAGCGTCGTCGTTGTCGTCAGCGCCATCTATCCGTTTCGGTTAGAGGTTCTAGGTTAGCTCAGTGGTTTAGGTTCGCTACCAATTAGCAGACACAACAAGCGTGGTGATGTGGTTCGGCTCATTCGATTATCGATCAATATTGTGTTTTTTTTTTCTTCTTCTTCTAATGGGTGTTGCCATTTAGGCGTAATAGTTACTAATTCAGTAGATATTTTATAAGTGGGTTTCGTAGGAACTCTGTAGATTAGATTAGGTATATGTATACCTATATTTTAGGCAAGGCTTTTCGAATTCAATTTTAATTTCCAACCAGTCTGCTTTGATAATTAAGGCTAGGGTGGAGTCCTTATTATCGTGTAGCTAATTAAAATTAATACA
Organism: Tachystola acroxantha; assembly: GCA_963506565.1. NCBI lineage: Eukaryota > Metazoa > Arthropoda > Insecta > Lepidoptera > Oecophoridae > Tachystola > Tachystola acroxantha. The sequence continues at coordinate 3,238,134 of OY735874.1, forward strand.
ACTCACGATAATACTAGTAATGAAATAAATAAAACCTTCTTAATTGTAAATCGCTGTCATATTACTAATTTGATTTTGACGAGGTGACAACACTGGAATCAAATCATTGTCAGATTTGAGGAAGATTTTCGGTAAGAAATCTGGTTTTCTTATGAATTGTTTGTTTTGTTACAAATAACAGTATTTACAGTAAATTGTGTTGTGATGTGATATGTCGTATGTATTAGCTTAGCAGCATCAATATATTCGTGTGGATTGACGCATATAATTTTTTTTTTTGCAAGTTTGGTAGGTACGTTCGCATGTTGTAGGTAGGTTTCAATTTATTTAAAGTTATTATTTAGGTTGTGATTATTAGCAAGATAGTGTCGTGTACTTCATATATTCGGGAATAGGTTCCGTTCCGGAACTTCAGGGAATGGTAGACGAGGTAGGTGTACCTATTGTGGGTACAGGGTCGGTTGGCCGCAGGGTGAATTAGGAATTTAGGATGTGGATTGTCATTATTCGTTTTAACATTGGTTTCAATCTCGTTCCAGGACGCGGAGAAATGGTAGGTTTTGATGTTCTTTGCGGGAGCTGTGAGACTGATCGTTACGATGAGGGTTGAGATACATTTATCAATGTACATGAAGTGGCAAGGCGGAAGAAGTTGTATAAGGTATGAGTATTTTCCTTGAATGGTTGGATAATCAAGCCTCAGATATTATAAATAATATCTTCGTTTAATTCTCCAGGGGGTGGTGTACCGGTCATTCCGGAAATCAATTGAAAATACTCTTGAATATGTTGACACATAGGTAGGTAGGTACTTTTGCTACAATCAGAGCTTTTAAAATGATTCATACTAAATTAATATTCATATTGTTAACACATATGACCCTCCTTATTGCCCAGTCGGGTAAAAGTAATTGAATTTATTTTTACTTTGCATTTTGTTAGTGGGTAGTTAGGTTTGTATGAACGGGCTGACGATGTCCGCCTTTGACATAGAAAGAAGTAACACATAAGGAAAACTAGGGTTTATTTATTCTAGAATATTAGGTCTGAGCATGTTAAATTGAGGTTTAATTTATTAGTTATTATTAACAAGAAATCACAATGTTTTCTTTTAATAGTACTTGATACTTGGTATGATTTGAATGGCATGAACTCCCACAGAATGACAACCAATGGGAAACGTTCTACGGACTTACGGTTTCCGCCCTTGATGTGGAGGGAACGCTCGCATAGGGAAATTAGGGTTGATTTATACTACAGTATTAACTCAAAGAAATATTTAATGAGGGTTTAATTTATTAGTTATTATTACGAACGAATAACTATCTTTCCTATTAATAGTGTTTGGTATGGGTTGAGTAGTACGAACTTCGATATAGTAACAGCCAATAGGAAGCGTTCTAACTTCAGAGCATCGCGTGACATTTTCGAGGGAAGGGGTTAGGCAACGCTAGCTTAAATAGATTTTTTCGACACGCGGTCAAGGACTTTTTACGGGGCTTCAAGAGGAGACGCTGCTGAATTAATGATTCACGGGCCTTCAAGAGGGACACATCAAGACGAGGAGACGCTGCTGGACTGGCTGCCGGACCATCAAGAGGAGACGCTGCCGGACCATCAAGAGGAGACGCTGCCGGGCTGGGAAGAGGCGCCAATGGAGCACTACGCATGGCCAAGGAAGCAACCATAGCTTAGCCTAGCTTAGTTGGCGGGAATTATTACGCAGTGAGTGATAGTAGGCTCTTTTAGTTTAAACTTCTTTATATTGAAGTTTATTTTATTGGATATCTTATTTATCTATGATATTTCCCACGTAGGGACCATTAGGACAAATTCTTCCTATTACCATCACCTATACCTGTTTCCTAACCAAATTCCTCCTATAAATCAACCAGCCCGGTACAGGACAAGACACCTTTATCCTGTGTTAGTATTATAACAATCTCGTCTGAGTCTGGATGAGAGTGCCGGGTAACCTTTCCTCACATTCCATGATCCAACTGCTTGGAATCCCAGCGATTTCAAGTGAAGAAAGGTACTTATGTGTGCATATACGTATTTATTATATCTAATCCCATTATCGAGAGTTCGTGAGTATACGTTAATTGTTGCTAATCACATATTTTATTACAGCTACTCTCTCGACGGTAGTTTTATATGATTGTTCTGTGAGCCACGTGTTGGGATTTGCACTGAACCTAGTATAATTTTATTCTCTTTCGACGGTAGTTTTATATGATTGTTCTGTGCGCCACGTGTTATTATCTGCAGTGAACCTAGTATAATTTTTATTCTCGCGCGACGGTAGTTTTATACGATTGTTCTGTGGGCCACGTGTTAAATTTTGCATTGAACCTAGTAGAATTATAGTGTTATTAGTGATTGAAGCCATAGATTGTGACCCGATGGATATTTTAATACGTCAGACTATATATTTATGCCCCTATTGCCCGGACCATGATCCACCACGCGGGCCTAGTGCGGATTGGCGGTTTGCACATGTCATAGATTTAATTTCTACGGCATGTAGGTTTCATGTCGATGTTTTCCTTCATCGTTTTCTTGGTTTAGTTAATTGTTTTAGTCTTAGTTTATAATCTTTATAGTACGTAAATAAAGTAGTTTGATAGTGAAATCATAAATAAATTCTTTATACTACCGAGATATAACTATTGCGGTTAATGGAAGGAGTGAGATGTTTTAAGAGTGAGTAACTATAGTCAATTAAGGCTCATCCATTCCTTAATTAGCTCATACCTAGGTGCAGTCCTACGGGAGGCGAGGGCAGAGAGAGATATTGTTTGCATGTGTGTCCCTGTCAATAATATTGAATTACGAACAAGTGTGGTTGTTTTATTTTCCCCTGACCTACCTATAAACTGTATTTACCTGTGATATTTCTTTGTTGTGTTTTTGTGTGTGTTTAATTAATGTCTCTTTTCCTATATTAGCATTTGATCCGCGTGGATTTCCTTGTGATTTATTTTACATCTGTGTATTACTGTGTCTTCAATGGTGGTGGTGAGCAAAGCGAACCTAGCCTTAACATAGATGGAACTGAGGTCTGGCATCATAGTTGAATTGAATTAGCATTCAATTCAATTTACCTTTAACGTCCTTGCGGCGCCATATGTTAGCACTGGTTTGTCTATAGATCTACAATACATCAACTCTCTGGTGCTTTTGTGAGCAAGCTATTTACTTTATGATCAGTCTGTGATTGGAAGGGCCCGAGAAACTGTTTCAATATCCAGTGGTCTTATTGGAGGCTGGTTCGTGAGAGTATTGGGGCAAGCAGTAACACTATACCCGCAGCTATCAAATTTTCCCCACTCTGTACGCCGAATTAGCTGTGTGGAGTATCGTCTTGGCCGATGATGTAAAGCACGGCTTATTCAACCTTCAACTATGACCAAACACGACGAATCAAGGCTAATTCAGTAGTATTAAATGCTAGGCTTTACTTTTATTCTATTCCAATCTAAATTCCTCCAAGGTATCTTTCTCCTATCTGTCTAAATCCTAACCAACTCCTTTCTGATTTCAATATTTTAAATGTAACTTGGTTTATTTGTGAACAATCGCTTCAGTCTGTCTTATTCTTACCGTTACTACAATTCATTCTATTCTTATATTATTCCTACAGGAAATATAAAAGGTATTGATCCTGCCTTTTATTTTGTGGAAAGGTATCGAACCTACCTTTCCAGTTGTACAAGGTATCGAACCTACCTTTGTACGCACAATGTGCAAATACTTGACCAGAAGGTCTGAATTACTACCTAATTGGATTAAACCAATTCTATCAGTAACTGGGCACTCCAGAACCACTAGAATGAATCTAGTAATATTAAGAACTTCAATGAGAGGGACCGAAAGATTATTAGTCTTGCAAAATAGCAGCTTTTAATATCAGATTCCTCTCCATCATCCACTCTGAGGAGACACGCATCCTGGCTGGTGTCTATCGCCTCGATGGCGGTGGTGTGGAGCCAGGGGCCGTGAGATCATATTTTTTAAGAGGATAACCTCTTACAGGATATGTCCTCACATCTAACAGTAATTTTTTACAGAGATTCAGATGTCTGAGTAATTTCTTCACTTCTCTCCAGAATTCCAGACTTATTCTCCACCAGTACCTACCTATTTATATATTTCTTGTGTAATTCTTCTTCTTTTATGTGAAACTCATCTTTAAGTCGATATTAACCTATTTTTCTGGTTGCAGGCAATCTCCGTTTACGGTTTTAATATTAGTTGTAAGATCCTCTCTCAATTAGCCATTCTAATTGTTTATTTTCATTTTCAATATAAATTGTATAAGATCTTTGAAAGTTTCATAGGGTTGACTCGTAGTCATGGTAGTTCTGTAAATATATTGCCGAGGTTTAGTATTGTGTTCAGGCCCTGGGATGGGCAATGAATAATGTGAAAAAGGTAATTAATTGTATCCAAGTCTGTTCATCCGTAATACCTTAATTTCCATTTTAACTAATATCATTTTGTACTATAGATAGGGACGTATTTGAACCTTGTTTGAATTAGATTTAAGATAACTTAGCCTAAGTTTTATTAATCGTGCTAGTAATAAGAAGATGCTGTATGATAGGTTCTGTCAATAAATGTTTTTATGTTTTAAACCTGACTAATGTTTCTTTTCTCAATCCTGTAAATGCGATCTCAAAACCCTTGAAGATTCTGAGTGTTACTACAGTAGGAAATAACAACGTAGGGTAGACGATCACGATTTGGCCTTTAATTAATTATAGTAGATAATTTAGATTATTATTAATTCTTTAGTATTAGCTTTATTTGCAAGAAGTTTAGTAAGAGCTTTGGTAAGTATCTTAAAGATAGTGTTGTAGGTAGCTTTCACGTAGAGCGTTCTTGTAGGTTTTCACCCCTTCAGGGTCTTCACGTAGATTGTTGGGGGAGGCGTAGAGGGGGGGGGGGTTGCTTAAGGGTGGGGTGGGATCGTCACAAGATACTATTGAAACTAGCAATTTATCGTTACTTTTCTTTATTTATACTCTTAGAACATGATGAAAAAATTCTTGCCGTGGTCAAGAATTTGTTCATCATGTTCTAATTTATTCACCGAGCATGGATAATGCCTAATTCAAATTCTGATTTATACTCTTCTCAATTTTGTGCCTACGTCAGTCTGTAATCTACTATAATGTCTTTTACCTTTATACAAATCTATTATATCTTATATTTCCAAATTTATACGTTTTTTATTCAATTTTCAAGTAGTTAGGAACCCATGATTGTAATTTTCAAGTGATACCCTTTATAAATGTTCTAAAATCGATATGTATAAGTGTTACCTAGAGCTCTTAAGGTTGAACAAATGAACTATTGATTTAAATATACGCTATTACGCTAATCGTAAAACGTTATATAATTGGGAACATTGACTTCAATGAAGGAACATTAGGAAGGAATAATTATTTTAGGAATATTTATTTATTTATTTTAAGGAAGATTAAAGCTACAATAACTTTAGGTTACTTAATAATGTCTAGAAGCTAATTACAAATCTCCACCTATAGACAGCAAGATGTGTCTCAAGATTAAAAAAAATAAAAGTGACTTAAATAGGTACTTATGTTAAATTTTTTATATAATACTAAAAATACTTTAATGATAATTGTCGTTAAAGAAGTCCTGCGCCATGATGCGTCTCACGGTCGCTGCGCTCGTGTCGTATAGATCCAGTTTATGATTTGCATACATCTTATTGTAACTATCACTACTACGTAATAAGAATAATATAATTTAAAAGATTTGTTGCTATTAAAAATAACAATAAAACAGCCACTGTTTCAGTGATTCATGATAATGTAACAAATGGATACCAATATTTCAGTTTTGATTGCCAAACTATTAAATCGCATTTGGTTTCGCGTCTTTGATTTATGGTGTGTCTAGATATGAGGTAAACACGATTCAGAGCAGTGATATATTATTGTTACTGGTTCAAATTGTTGCTAACTATTCAAAATGACATACGCAATAGCCTGTTAAAATGAGTCAGTAAAATTATTTTAGGTGGTGACAAAAGGCTACTTGTCAAGTATCAAAAATTAAATCTTTTTCGTTATTATTACAAAATGGACACAAATTCATGATAAACTGTGAAATCAGAATTGAAATTAGTTGAAAAATGAAGTAACTACAGGCATTTAGAAAAGTTGTGTTAGAAAGAGACAGAAACAGTACACATATTGTGGTTCTGACGTCATACTGAGGTAGTGCCATACAAACTTGAATACTCAATTTTTACAGATTATAGTAGATATAGATTTAGGTAAGAAATGAATACATAAAATATGTTCGTAGTAAAACATGATCAGTTTTCACATAAAAATTTTATTCCGTGCCAACACGAGCAAGTTTTAGAGATACGTATAACAACGGTTTACCACCCTTAGTTGATGCGATGCGATCCATCAACGGGGTTGGTTCCGTAGCTCTAATGGGGATGCATTTACTGGCGCGAGTAGAGATCAGGCAAACATGAAGATACTTTATAGGCAATGTACATAGAACTTTATTTTTTGACATTTTAAAAAATCTTGGTGAATAAAGTTATAAAACAAAATCTTAGTAATGAAAATGGAAATGATTACCCATTCTTCGTATTATGAAATTGCTAGTTAGGGCATTAATCAAGTAACGCAAATCCTGTTGAAATATTCTTTACATTATGACAAGGTCGCAGGTTCATGTCCTTCTCACGGCAAGAATTTTTTCATCATGTTCTAATTTATTCACCGAGCATGAATAATGCGTAATTCAAATTCGGATTCTTTACATTTCTGTGAAATGGAAGAGCTTCAATTACTTACCTCTTTTTACCTGACTGCGCAAGAAGGAAGGTTTTGTTTTTCGAGTGTATCTATTTAATTAAAAAAATCTGACTAATTTGTGTTTATCCGGTTCATATGGCCTTAACTCTGACTTTAATGGTTTAAGAAAATTATATTAGGTGTGTAGTTATTGTTTGAAACTTTGGTACAGCTATTTATTTCAGGTGCACTGATAAATTATAATCATCATAAGCGATTCACACAATGGATTCTGTTACAAAAAGACATTGCCACATTTCAATGGAGCTTTGCCCCACCTACAAAACTACGTGACCATTTAAGCTGTACCTATCATTTTGTTGGGGACTTATTACAGGTTTCATATTGCATAATCATAATCAGTATCATTTTCTACTACTCCCGCAACTCCTATAGAAGAATAACAAAAACAATGAATAAATCGCTTCGATTTCTTACTATTTTCTGAATTCTTAATTAAACTGGTTTTTTTCGAATCGCAACTTGTACAAAGCTTTATTTTAAACCAATAATTTTAATAAGAAACGGAGATTTCACATTTATTCGCTATCTTGTACAACTTGCGGTTAATGCTGGGGCAGAATCTGGCATTGTCATTTTTAGCACACAGCTTTTCCCTCCTAATTAAAAAATGAAAGCAATATGAGACGATTTTTCTAGTAAAATGTAGTGAGTTTTTTACTTACTCGTATATCTAGCAAGATTGTTGTGATCTTTGTGAGTGGAGTAGTTTCTTGTATAGTACGGATCGTCCCCATTTGTTCTCGCACGAACTTATCACGTTTTCACTTCGGTTCTGTATTGATTTAGTTTTTGTTTTGGTACTCGTAATTATTACTTGAATAGGGTTACATTGTTTGTTTGTTTGTTTGTTTGTTTGTTTGTTTGTAAACTCTTTATTGTACATAAATTTTACATTACCACTTAACAAAAATATAAATAGAATAGTTGTACAAAGGCGGACTTATCCCGCTCAGGGGATTGTATGTGATTTCACTTGAAATATACTTTGAAATTTGAATAGCATCTTTCATTGGAGTATTTTTGCTAAAGTTGGTACAGTCGATGACAGAGATAAGATACAGGGGGCCTCAAGGTTGAGATTTTCTCAAAAACTACTGGACCAAATTTAATAATTCTTTTACAGTTACATTGTTTTCAATTTTATCTATCAGTGAAAGAATTTTTGCAATAGGTCAAGTAGTTATTGAGAAAATCTCAACCTTAAAAACTCTCCTGTACACCTTTCTCTGTGTTCCACCGTACATCGCACAAACTTGGAAAGTTTTCTTTTTACTGATAAGACCCTAAATTATATGTCTAAATACATAATAATCGGTCGAAACTGTCGGTCTAATTGCCGACTTTAACAAATAAGTGAGTGATATCCGTTTATATATAATAATTTGTCTAAATACATATTGATTTAAGCATACAAATGTATTTATTTGCAATAAAGCACATTATTATATTAGTAAGAGTACCTATAAATATAGCCATTATATATACCTATAATAGGTAGGTACTCATTTATTACCTACAATTGGTTAAGTCAATATTAGACTTAAATAACATAGTAGTAAAAATAAGAATAACAACTAATTCTGACACAAAGAGTTAAATGCACTATAAGTAGACCAGCAGATACATTCGTCTATTAATAAACACAAATATGTGAAATAATTAGTAATTTTATAATCATGTCAAACACTTTAAATAGTTAGTGTAGTAGACCTTGTTGTATTATTTTATTGTTAGGTATTTACTCGTACATAACTAAACGACTTGCATAACATTGAGAAGTAAGAGAAACTTAGTTCTAACCTAGGTCTCGGTTACAGGAAGCTCAAAAGGAAGCTTATTTGAAAGTTAAGCAGCCAACCGCAACGCAACCAAGATTTGCAAGTATTTACTTACCTCGTTCAAGTTAAAATTAGAAAGTGACTTTGAAATTCTTAACTGATGAGTGTAACTATAAGTAAGTAAATATACATTTATATCCAAAGAGTATATTGTGAGAAAAGTACAGCTTAATTTTATGTCGAGTTAATCTTTATAGATTTTTTGATATAGGTACAGGGTGTAACGGAAAGGGTATATGAAGCCGAAGGGAGGGTGTTTAGTATCGATAACTGAACAACTTTTGTTCTACGACTTTTTAAATAAAAATTAAAAATAAATTAATGTCTCGTACAAATCGATCAGCTGACGGGTACGAAATGTATGAAAGGCCAAAAAATAAATTCGCGGAAATCGAAAAGTCGTGGAACAAAAGTTGTTCAGTTACCGATACTGAACACGCTCCCTTTGGCTTCATATACCATTTACGTTACACCCTGTATTGTATTGAAAAATCTTTAAAATTTGTTTAATTACATATAGGTAAAACAAGAGGAGCATTATTTACGAGAGAGACAGAGAGAGATAGAGAGAGAAACGGATCCTCAGCGTATCAGATATGGAGGATCCGACCGGAATAACTCGCGGTAAGTATGTATGTTGTAATTAATTATTTCTTTGGCACAGTTAAAAGCAAAATATATGTATTACATGTCAGTAGATAAACCTATTTTGACAAAGTACTAGAAGTAAAATTGGCATAGTCGTAAATGTCGATTTTGTAATAAAAAAAAATAACCAGGTCTGTTACGATTATTTCTCTAACCGGCAACTTTCCGGAATGTCCACTTCCCCAAACGTCCGTTTCCCCCAAATATTCAATGACATATACTTTTTGGATCAAATATGTACGGTCTAACACTAACATAGAGAAAGGTGTACATTAATAATCGTTACAAGTATAGTTCTTGAGATAATCTGAACCTTAATGAGCCCCTATACTTTTCTCTGTTTTTGACTGTTACAATAAACTGTGTTAATGAAACCTTCCAACACTTTACGTGTACATAATGATTTTCCCTAACCGTCCACTTTCCGGAATGTCCAATTACCCAAACTTCCACTTCCCCGAACGTCCATTTCCCCTAATGTCCACTTCCCCAAACGTCCATTTCCCCAAATGTTCAACGACACATTCTTTTTTGGATCAAATATGTACAGTATACCACTAACACAGAGAAAGGTGTACTGCACATTAATAATCGTGACAAGTATAGTTCTTGACATAAACTGAACCTTAATGAACCCCTATACTTTTCTCTGTTTCCAACTGTTATAATAACTGATGACTGTTATATAACTGTTAATGTGTTAATGAAACCTTCCAAAACTTTACGTGTACATAACGATATTAGTATAACACCTTAATCCCTTCTTAATTTCATTAGATCGACTGACAAGGATTAACGAGCTGCTGTACAATGCAGCGGGGCCAAATTAAACAATTCCAATTTATCCGACCGACGAATACCGAGCTAGTTAAGCGAAGGTGAAGCAAAGCTAATTGCTCAAGTTTTCTAATTAAAATGAACTTCAAGCTGTAAGTTGGAGTCTAGTCAAACTTGAAGCTGAAAAGAATAGTTGATTTACGAGTATGAAATATTTCGGACCTTGAATTGAAGGACTTCGCAATTTCACTAGGGTTTAGCATGAATTAACGTTTATTTCAGATACATCAAAGTTGCAATTTGTTAGAACAGTTTAGTCAAAAGTTAATATTCACATAATGTACGGGACGGGACAGCCTAGAACAATATATAGCAAGATATCTAACAAGAAGTACGTAACACCAAAAATATCAATGGCAATATCTGTATTTCGCCCAAAGAATCAGCTTGGCTATTCGGAGGGGAAATGCCGCCAGCATTTTGGGCACGTTGCCGGACAACGGAGATCGGTTGAACTATCTGTAATGCAAGCCATTTAGATAGTTCAACCGACCTATTTTGTACATATAGTTTTATTTTTGTTTAGATATATTTTTAGTACCTTTATTTTTTAGTTCAATGAACTATTATGTATCCTTTCCTGGACGACGCCAAACAATAAAGTCTCTTTGCAGATAAACATGTAGAAAACAATAATTCTACTAATACAAAACTTAATAAAAAAAAAAAAAAAAAAAAAACTTTAGAACATCTGAATCTCAATTTACAAAATATCCTCAAAACAAGATCTACAAAAATATCATGAAGACAAACCTATATCTTCAGAGACGCACAATCATTTAAGTGACGACAACATCAAAGATAGATAGATAGTACTGAATTTGTATTCATTATCATTAACAGCCTATCACGTCACATTGCAAGTCATGCGGTACGGTCGATAGCACATCAAGTGTAACACACAGGTCTAATTAGGACTAGATGCAGCGAGGCTTACGTATAAGCTATCTACCAGATATACTGACTATAACAGAAAGAGACTCAGCTTGCAACGGTGATTTAGTTTACGCCAACGATAAATTTTCTTAGGCATATTATAACCGAAGTTCAATATAGATTGTTAAATACACAACAACAAAAAAAACGTTTACAATTCATACAAAAACATCACATATTAACATCTTTATATAAAATCTATTACAGCGATTACCTCGGCCAGCGTATTTCGCTGGCTATACTCGTACAACGAGGTAACGTCGCCAGCCTTTTGGGCACTCTCCCACAGGGTAGCGAATTGGCGTATTTTTATTTATTTATAAGTATTTTATTATTATTATTGTTTATCATGAAATAAGTTTTTAACACAAATTATATTATAAATAAATTCATCTATTACATTTTATGTAGAAATAACACTCAATGTGGATGCTGGTAAATTCTGGTATATTATATTAGACCCAGATTTTCAATTTTAATAGAAGTCGTAGAAACGGCTTCTCCAAAAGTAGTATCCGTGTTTTTGTGTATAAAATATTGTACATATAAAATTTGAATGTTTTGTTGTGTTTGAAATGTGCTTATTAATATATCCATTTAATTCTACTCGTATTATTTTTCACAGATGCATTTTCAAGCAACGTGTTCAAGGCGAGATGCATTAAACTATTGTTTTTTATCTTATTTCAATCTCATTTTAGAAATTCCGGTTTCTTCGGTTAACCGATCACCGGTTTTCCAGTACCAAAGCTCTACCGACTACTATCATGCCTCACAAGTGGAGGAATTAATTAACGTACAATTACTTGGAGATCTCGGAGTTGAATGTTTCGGTGAACACAGACACCTATTACAAGAGAATTCAATAGCTACTGGTCTGAATGTAGGAGTACAAATACAATACTATGTACCGTTAATTACATTATACCGATTCTAAACTGCAATGGATTCGAAATTGTACAATGAACAAACTTCTGCTTTGTTTTGTTCCACGAATTCTGCAAACAGTATTGGATGCTTCGATGAAATATTTACGAAATAAAACTGGATTTTCGTGGAAGTTGTTGAGATTTTAATTACCGTTCAAAAAAGGGTTTTTGTTGGAGGATTTTCTTTAAATACACTACAGACACTAACTTCAACATCAATAGCCGTCTAGCCGATTAAATTCAAGCTAGACAAAGTTCTCACCTTGAACTAACTTGCATACAGCTAAATTAAATGAATACCTACATAACTAATAAACGTAGAAAATGTCTCGTCAGGACTGAGATTCAATTTCGTCTTCTCTCTCTCTTCTTAGCCATCATCTACCAAATTCTTGGTGTAGGCCTCCTTCAACTGCTTCCATTATGATCTGTTTTGGGCAGAGAGAGTCCATTATATCATCTTTCCATCTAATCTGTGGTCTGCGGACTGGTTTTTTTCTTTTTCCATGGTCTTCAATCAAGAAAGGTTCTACCGGAAATTCCGTCTTAAACTTTAAGATTGACCTAGTCTTTTCCAACAGGGATTTACCTACCTACCATTTATGTTGAAATTAGTCATTTTATCTTCATCTATTTCCCTATTTAGATTGTCGCTTAGCATGGCGCATAATTTGGGAACTATTAAAACCTTTACTTGGTGTTTAATGTTTTTACTATTACAAATGAATATAAACTACTCAGTAAATTACAATATCACCTTCAAACCACTACATTCCCGAATACGGTCACAGTAATTAACCGATTAGATTACACATCTGTCCGTCTCGTATGTAATCATCCCGACCCGTTGTTACTTAACTCCAATTGAAGTGTCAAATGTCTTAACAACTTCGGATGACTTTAGTAAGTCGTCTGGAATGTTAGCACCTGTTTATTGTTATATGAATCAGGAGATTGTGACGTCATTTTGATTAAATGTGCATGTAAAATTATTTCATGTGTTTTTTTTATCTGTAATTGGTACCTACCTTAGTTATGTAGCATTTATTTCGTATTTTATGGAGTTGAAACATGACGTAATCGTATTTTTGATGGAGTCTTCAATTATAAGGATCATCTCCTTCTTTAAGACAATGTCCTTAATCAATTTCTGTTTTCAGCTGTTATCAAGTAATGATTCGGCGGTTTAGCTAGTGTGTTATTTTTGTGTTGGAAACGGATCCCGGTATCGATGGAGACAAACTGCCGTGATCCGTTTGCAATCCAAACGGATCCCGAGATCGGTGGAGACAACCCCGCTCTTTCCATACACTTTGTCAACATAAGAAGTTTTTTCCCAGATTGTATAGCAATACTAATGTAATCAATGGTATCTTTGGACATAACCAAAGTATCAACAGCATATATATGTGATGGTTGGTGCTTCTAAAGTCATGACGTAAGAGATTGAATGGTCAGCCGAGCAAGAAACTAATCAATACGTCATAATGTTTCATCTTGCAAGACTACAAACCAAGAGACGGTAACTACGAAACTAGTTGGATGTTCATTTCACCTTGCATAACCACCTAACAAGGCCGTCAATTCCAGCACCGAGATGCTGCACTTTGCTTTAATAAATTCAATCACCATTACACGTGACTTGTGCACTGCGGTTGCCAAGAAGCAGAGCTTGTATGTTACTGTAAATATCTGACTCCGGTTTATATGGGCCCGGAATTCGGAACCCACGTTTACCGTAAAGTGTTCCAATTTCGGTAAATCTCGATTCGATGACTACCATCTTATCTGTGACATCCTGGAACTTTAAATGTGTAGAATATTTGTATCATTATGATCATCAAAGTGGTAGGTAGAAGGTGAAAAGTTAGATATCATTGTAAGTATTTAAACAATAGAGGGAATTGTAGAAAATTAAGAAACGCTAATTGATAAAATAATGTTATCCAGTAACTATGGAGATGACCTTGAAAGGAGTCGACATGAAACAAGAAGAAGGATATTTAATAATCTTATCACTTATATCGTCAACTAGCTTCTGCCCGCGACTTCGTCTGCGCAGGATCTTAATAAATTATAGCATATGTGTTATTCTGATTTATAAGCTATATTATTGTAAAGTTTCATTAAAATCCGTTCAGTAGTTTTTGCGTGAAAGAGCAACAAACATCCATCCATCCATACAAACTTTCGCGTTTATAATATTAGTGGGATATTTCATTTTTCTCCATAAAAGTACCTAGTGTTCCATTAAAAAGACTAGCTCTTCGCTCTACCTGAGAGTTATAATAACACAGCATCATCATCAACATAAAACACAAATGATGATCATGTATAGGTGAGATCCTTTAATAAGTGAACTACTTTTGTTAACCAACTTATTTTCATAAAGATAAGTTGGTTAACATGAATGAAAACAAATCATGTGACTATACCACTGAGGGTGCTTGTGATCTATTTTTACTGTAAGAACATGATGTTTCATCGCTGCAACAGGTACTCCATCTGTTTTAAACTCCATTAATTTTTAAAAAGCTTCCATTCCAAGCGACTCGTGTCCCCGACCTAAATGACGTCACGTAAGTTCACGACTTTATGCAGTATGTGTGTGCTGAATATTACGCTTGCAAACAGAAAATAATATGTTGGAACATTGTTACTTCATTCTATAAATTGTATAGTCGATAGCACATCAACCTACATTGACCATTACAATCTACATCCTACTATAATTCAGAATTTAAATTACGCATTATCCATGCTCGGTGAATAAATTAGAACATGATGAAAAAATTCATCATTCAGTGACATACGTAACGGAATGACAAGGTTGCGATGAATTTTTTCATCATGTTCTAACCTACTATAATTATTACTGTAGCAACAAAAACCAATGGGTTTTCGGAAATACGAGATAGTTCCTAAAATCCATTGCCTTTCTCAACTTAGGATTAAAATGGATATGAAAGTCCAACAAAAAACACCCCCCAATGGATCTTTACTACAGAGTACAGACCTAGGAGATTTTTTTTATTTATGTACATCTTTTTTGGAAATCTTTATTATGTATAAGAGTCTGGTAATGTTTAGTTGGTAACCGGAAACGATACATAAAGTTTTTTTGAGACTTCCTAAAGTCGCTTCCAGTCATGGTTTTACTTGATGGTAATCGACGATACCGTCCAATAAGTTCATAAAGTATACATTTATAGGACTGCCAACCCCACGTTGCAAGGCAACACAATAAATTATTAATCCTTAACAATTCTGCAAATTGGCAGTAATAATAAGTATTCAAATAAAGCAACGAAACGAAACCGTGCCCATCCAACTCCCCGGTGATGCATGCAAATTAGTTGGCAACTTTGCCGCTACCCCATGAGACTTCTGACCTCCAGTCGTCCATGCTTTGGCAACGTTTGATCAAACATTAGTCAGAATTTTCGGCTTCATAATCTTTAATTTAAATATTACATGTAATGTAATGTGGCATGCCACGGGCACTGAAATTATTACAATACAATACTAACAAAGAGTTTTATAAAATGTTGTAAAAGACCTGGGATAATAAAGGCCAAAAATTAAATTTCTACGAAACAACGCATAACAAATGTACCTTCATAAATACTGGGGATAATTGACCTATAAAATTAAAATAGTGATTTCTTTTCTTCATCATAAGATGTAATTATGGTGTTATATAATTGTAAGTAGGTATTCTAACAGTAAATAAAGAAATATATTTCATGCTACTCACATGGATAAATTAAACCGGAATCTACTAAATTAAAATAATTATGCCTTCTAAGTAGGAAAACATGACTAGGTACTTTATAGCTATCAATTCGAATCAATCGGAACAATAGGCTAATATAATTCTGAAAGTTTTAAATCCCAATATCAATCTAAATCAACTTGAAAGTAATTCCATGGACAGGTTCTAATAAAATTCAGACAACGTGCTTTTGACGCAATAAAACAAGCAGATGGATAAAAATAAAACAAATCGAATAAAACTGATGTCAAAGACATCGAGGATTTGATCTACATCGAGATCACATTTGGCTGCAATAAAACCAAGCAATGAGATGGAGGTGAAACAAGCTCAATGAAAATAGAAATAAAATTCCTGGACTGGTGCTTCAAACGGTTCCAGCGACAAATTGCGTGTCCAAATAATAGGCCAAGCTCACACGTAGTTCCACTTCGCCATTGTACTTACTTGTTAGTGTTAACAAGCAATTTAAAAAGCCACTTTTAATTTCACCCCAACTCCTGAACTAGAGGACAACTAATTACAGTTGCATTACTTTATTTAAATGAAACTGCAACGTTCATAAACTGTAGGGGGTTGAAGGATAAAATGAATTTTCTAATTAAGTCGGTACAACTATTAAAGCGGAGGACCTTTCAGTTCTGTTATGCTCGAGAAATGCTAAATTAAATACTGATGGGAGTCTTCTCTTAATTTTGAGGCGGACTCTTGTAGTGAATGGCGCAAGTAAGATGTGGTTGGCGTTACAAGGACGACTGAAGACGTCTGGAAAGTCAAAATAAATCCTGACATGGTTATTATTGATTTCACAAATATGGATTACATTTAGGTATGTATAAATTTCACTAAATTAGTCCCAAAGAATTTTTTCAATTTTTTGTTGTATACCTCCTAGGTATTTTTTTATACTTTGATGATTGATACGTGATATTTAAAAATAGAGAGCTCGGTGGCTCAGTGGTTGGGTCAATGGACTTGCAATATGGAGGTCCCAGGTTCGATTCCCAGCTAGGGCAGCCATGTACCAATGAGTTATCCTCAGTTTTTTCGACGGAAAAACTTACGTACATTTACCGAGTGCTCTCAAAACGGTGAAGGAAAACATCGTGATGAAACCTGCATGTCGTAGAAGAAAAAAAAAAATCTAAGGCATGTGAAATCCGCCAACCCGCACTGGGCCCGCGTGGTGGATTATGGCCCGAGCTCCCTCGATGTAAGGGAAGGTCTGTGCCCGAGCAGTGGGGCAATATAAATAGACTGATGATGATGATGATGATGATTTAAAAATTAGAGGTTCAATTATAATTATTCATATCGAGATGAAGCTAAGTACAAATGTAATTATTTCTAGGCTTTGCTCCAGCAATTCTTGTTCAGCTCAGATGGATACCTACCAAAGAACATATCTATAGTTCAGTCTCCACTTAGTTCATAGTAAAAGTAGGCACAGTAATTTTCTTAAAAGCTGAGTTATATTTGTGCAGGAGTTAAAATCAAAGCCGCTGAATCATCTATTTTGAACTCTATTTCTACTTTGGCAGTTTTGACACTTGAACAGTTATGTTAGTGCTGAATAATACTTTATCTGATAGAACGCTTTTAGTAGCAGCACATACTTCCTTCGTCTTGTTGACAATAATCTCAAGCAGATTAACTTTGACGCTAACTCATCTTAACTCGCTTCGAAATCCTGGCGTGGACCAAACTTAAGACAGAAAATGGAATTTTCAAGTAATTTACATACATTGCGTTCAGTATCGTAAACGAGACGGACGCCCGAAGATCTTTCTACTTCAAATTCACTTTTATTCCCTTAAGTTAAATTTCAAAAGTTTTATGTTTATGCTAATGTTAAGGTGATTATGTCAGTCATTTAAGATTGTTGGTTTAATTTTTATTTGAAAATTGACTATTTTAAAGGTTTAAGGAATATAAATGTGCTGTGTTTATTCGCTGTTTTTCTATATTACATAATTTTATTGTGTATAGTTATACACAATAAAATTATGTAATATTATGATTTCAGAACTATAAAAAATCATACTTTCATAACTTCGTCTAATTTTAACGTAAAGGAATTTCTTCATTTTTAAAATCAAGAAGCTTATTATTACAATAATCGATCTCGCGAAAGTATTAAGTAGTCTTACATACAACCAATATCACACAGTAGGAATAGAAATAGATGATAATAAAGTAGGTAAGTACCTAAAGCGCTAAGTACATTTTGTCGTTCAAAATAGTATCATCATCAGTCTATTTATATGTCCCCACTGCTCGGGCACAGACCTTCCCTTACATCGAGGGAGCTGGGGCATGATCCACCATGCGGGCCCAGTGCGGATTGGCGGATTTCACATGCCTTAGATTTTTTTCTTCTACGACATGCAGGTTTCATCACGATGTTTTCCTTCACCGTTTTGAGAGCACTCGGTAAATGTACGTAAGTTTTTCCGTCGAAAAAACCGAGGATAACTCATTGGTACATAGCTGCCCTGGCTGAGAATCGAACCTGGGACCTCCATATTGCAAGTCCATTGACCCAACCACTGAGCCACCGAGCTCTCAAAATAGTATAATCTAACATTAATTAATGTGGTTTATCTAAACAATATTAATAGAGAAACATTAACAAACACGATAAAGCTACATTGATAACATGTTATTTATTCATACAAGTATTACAACCATATGGCATTGGCAATAAGGACTGTATGTATAAAGTTTAAGGTTATTAATGAATTTAATGTTAATATCACTTTCGAAGGTTAAAAATAATTATAAGAAAGATAACACCAAATGCAAAAAATGCAAAGGACAAGAAAATGTAGACGTCACACTGAATTCGGATAGAAATTCAATGGAAGGAATACAGAATACGGACGTACCTTCGTAGTAAATATTACAGACAATAACATATATCTACCACTTAATACATAAAATAGAAGGGTTTATTCCCGTTGTCCCCCACTCGTTTGTCCCCACTGGTGGACAGTGACACAATTTAAAAAAAAGTTGTGTTGTTAGATTTTCTGAATATTTGTAATATGACTACCATATTTGAATGCATCTCTCATTGTAAGAATACTTGTTTAATAATAGCTTTTACAGTTATAGTCAGAATATCTCACGGAAGTTTTTGCTAGATGTCATTTGAAATTCAAACCAGACGAGTCTCGCTCATTTTAGAGGTAGCCTAACTTCCGTTGACCTCATTACGGATACTGGGAGGAATGATACTTCAAAATTGAAACTTTATTATTGAATATAGTCAAATACTCTTAGATCTTTACTTTTTCAATTACTTTACACATTCGTTTTAGTAATTTGGGGCTTCTTTTCATTCTTCATCGTTGATGTAATAATTATAAAGTATTTTATACATAAGTAGAGACTTAGATATGCTTGAATGATTTTATTATTAACACATTAATCCTAGATACAGTCTAATCGACTAATGCGTATTCAGCCTGATTACAGCTTAATGTAATGAAGCTTATCAATGGATTATGGGTAGGTATTCGTATCAATAAGTCAGTGCATGCATCATGCGACCGAATTAGATCGGCTGGGTTAGCTTAGGTCAATACAATTAGCCGTAATTGGTCGGTACGGAGGGTGTTATTAAGCTCTTGCTAGGGGCTATTAAACGAACGGAATCACAGGAAGCGCAAGCGGAAACAACCAAATAATGGTGCAGTCAAGTACCTACGGGGAACAAAAGCCAGCAGTGACGTTGAAATTAAAATTATTGGGGCTACGCTACGAGTAACATTTTAGCAGGTTATGTAAATATTATTAGATGTGGATCTCTATTAAGTAGCCCAATTTAATAATAGCCGATATTATAAAATAAATAAGCTACTAATATGAATGCTGTGGGCACCTGTTATTCGAAGGGTCAAACAGAACTAAACATGTCTGTATATATCATAATATTTGTGATTTTTACGTTAGTGCTCCTTATAAAATAAATAAAATAATCTTTATTCACATAACAACAACAAAAAAATTAAAATAGGTAACTATTATAATATTAACCTAAAAAATATAAACTAAACTAAATATATATGTACAATAGGTCGGTTGAACTATCTGAATGGCTTAGCATTACAGATAGTTCAACCGATCCCCGTTGTCCGGCAACGTGCCCAAAATGCTGGCGGCATTTCCCCTCTGGATCACTAGGCTGATCCTTTGGGCGAAATACAGGCCAGCATTTTGGTCACGTGTGGACTCCACGAGCCGAACCGACAGGTCTTTATATATCTTAAAATAAATAAATAGATGAAGAAACATTTTGATCACAACCAGTATTTGAACCTAGATCATCAGAATGATGAAGTTCAGGGTTTGAATCCTGGTAACACTCATTTGCAATAAAGCTCTTTTCCATAGTAATGTTGTTGCGCCACAACATTCACAAGATATATTCCAATAAAATGCATGTCATTTTATTTGAGAAATTGAGAACCATTTGTAACCACTATTTCATTATTCAAATAATTTATATTATCTTATCCTATTACATACACAATAATAATCTCTCTTTTTGAAATAAATAAAATGTTTTTCAATGTGTTTTATTAGATACTTAGAGATTTTCTTTGATTCACAAATTTTATCTTCTTTCTCGCGCAGAGGCTAAGCTATCCAGTATGGGAATGCAGTCAGTGTGATGGGCACCCTTCCAAGAGGGCCGAATTTTTAACCGACTGCCCCAGAAGGAAGGTGTGTATGTATGTCCATTCCTTCCTGCCATCCTGTAGCCTAAACGGCTTGATGGATTTTGGTGTACGAGGTATCGTTAGATTCGTCTTGATTACGGGAGTGTTTAGACTATTTTGGGTAGTTTTTAGTTAGTTTTAAAGTATTTTAGGTAGTTTTTAAATATTTTTAGAGTTATGTATAGTTTATGACATAGGTTGCACGACCCTTCTGGTCGTTTCATTCTTATGAACCTGGTGGCGTAGCTATTCGACCTCCAGTCAGTTGCCACTCCCAGATATGGTGCTCGCACCAGGGTCCAGGATGTTGGCAACTGGCTGGAAAGGTGACGTCATTTTGATACTTATCGAATTTTATATCACTTTTTGAATGCTTTTGTTTTTACGTTTCTATTTTTAGTCTGTAAAAGTTCCTCTAATAAACCACATCTTCATCAGCATATTTCCGCAGTTTTACTCCTCCATCATCCAGCCTTCAGCTCTAACAATGTACGTAAAGTAAATTTTCATCACACTTCTCACATTGTTCATTGTTCTTCACTTTCTCTTCTGTAGCAGCTAGGCTCTCGTGTTATCTCCGGTACTCGCTTTCTTCATGGCCTAAAGCTAGCAACTTTTACAGCCGAGTAATGCGCTCATATGATGGCATAGTCTGGTGCCAGTCTCATTTCGAGTTATGATATGAAGTGTCCTGTGTATTAGACAGTGCCAGTGGTTTACGACAAAAACGTGTTTTTATTACTGTGATGCTGGTTTAACGGATGTATTAGGTACGTGTTTCTGTTAGATTACAGTTTATTATTATTAGCAACTAATGAGCTTAATTTGTTTTATACTAGGTTTATGAAGTTATGTTATTTTAATGTCTCAATAGTTGATTGCCGGTCAGAAATCGCTGTTAGCGATAAAGTCCCGGAAAATATACGTTGGTCTTTTGTCTTGTGGGTAAATGTTTGTGTATCTTTATGTATTTAATATAGTGTATTTGAATTGAACATAATCAGGGTGTGACTGACTGAAAAGGTAGTTAACCGGGTACTACAAATACGAAATAAACATTAGTTTAACGACATTTCGAAAAAAAAAAGTGTATCAATCAAATCGATCCGTTTATTTCTACAAAATGTATGAAAAATATGTATACCGCAGCCCAAATCAAGTATCTTATTTTATAAACAAATATGTTCGTCCAATTACCTGTTGTTATGTAACACTGAAGGAACTGATTGATCTAACCTGTTCATCATTGTGAAAATAACTTTGCAATAATCACAGAACAGATTGAAATATTTGTAGGGTAGGGTAGTTTTTGTTTACAAAATAAGACACTTGATTTGGGTTTCGGTTTATGTATGAAATGTTGATTAGTTTTAAAACTAATCGACATAAAGACAAAGAACGACAAATAAACTGGTATATCGGCTTCAATTTTTTTTTGTGTAATTCGTGTTTACCTTCTTAGTGTAAGATACGATAAATATTGTATATTGCACAGAACAGATACACATACTTAGCTTAAATAATTATTATAAATAACAATTTGAATTTTATTTAATAATTTCTGAGTTATGAATTTAAATATGTACCTAACTACATTGTTTAATGTACCCAAACGACGACCTGTAACATTTGTTATCAATAAATTTTTCATTTCATTTCATTATTCAATAGGCGGTCTTATCGCTGAGAGCGATCTCTTCCAGTTGGTTTACTAGGTTAGTTGCTAGTTTACTAACTTACAATAACGTTTCATTATGAATTTTGAACATTTTGTGTTGAAATAATAATCCTTATGACTGCACAGCCTTAAGGAAGTCAACCGAAACTTCTGTCTGACCTACTTTTAGAAGCACGCTCAAATTTCTATTAAGATATTGAACCAAAACTCCACATTCTCCCACGAGATCAAACTTAAAAGTAAACACGAAATCAGGCAACTCTTAAAATTAACTTCGAGAAACTTTGCTGGAACCTCAATTCACGAGCTAAGGAAATTGCACAGCGATTAAAGAGTGACGTCACATCAATCAACGAAGGTAATCAAGAGAATTAGATTCTCCTAAATATTTGAGTGCTCCTATCTGCCGTATTTATCTGGGACGGAGAGGTGAGGGTACATATAAGTCGTTATCAGCGCAAGGTTGAGTACCTACACCCAAAAAATCAGGGATGTCTGCAGCAGTTTTGCTTAGCTATTAATTTCTAGCTCTACGACCTTGTCAGTCAATTGTAAACAATAACTAATCAATCTAGCTAGGAAAACAAATAGTTAGAACATGATGAAAATATTCTTGCCGTGGGCAGGACTTGAACCTGCGACCTTGTCATTCCGTGACACGCTCTTACCAACTGAGCCACCACAGGCCACGCCATGTTCTAATTTATTCACCGAGCATGGATAATGCGTAATTCAAATTCTAAACAAATAGTTATTAAAAACAGCAAAACACTTGGTTTTTCCTATAGATTGTACCGGTTGCAGCTCTGCTGCAGTTGCGAATACTAATTTTACAATCAAAGCTAATCTTTTTAGGGTTCCGTGCCTCAAAAGGAAACAAGGAACCCTTATAGGATCACTTCAAGAAGCTAGTCTCATAGCACAAGTAAAGGAAAAAATCCGGAAACTGTAAATTTAAAAATACATCTCCTCAATAATATTTTTTCTTATTATAAACTTATATTTATAGATCATGAACTAATCAAGGGTATATCGATGTATGGACATAAATCTTTGATAATGGCAAAGATAAGTTGGTTTCTAAATCTAGTTTATATTTAGCAAAGTTAGTTTAGTAAGTTGCGCATTGAAGCCTCGGTGCGCGAGTCCGAGTCGGACTTGGCCGGGGTTTTCTTCTGTGCAATGGTCCGATATTTAATTTACACTTATCATAAGTTTCTACGATGTCCGACCTTTGTTGAAGGCCTCCTCCCAATTATTACATTCATCTCGACTCTGTGCAGACTCATTTTTTATTTTATTTAATTTTTAACAAAATTGCAATGTTACATCTGTCGCCGCACTGCAATGCAGTTTGTTGGCGTAGCTCTCTTACTTCTTCACTGGTAGCACACTCGACAGCACATCAATGGCAACACTCGCAGTACGATTTCTATCTAATGGGACAGATAACAATGACGGTCCAAAGTACAAAGTGTTACACTTGATTTGCTTTCGTTTGTGCAAATACAATCTTGTACCTACTTAATTAAAATTTTATTTAATTTAAGAACACTGTTGTTTAATCTAGTTATGTTTTACATGTATCTCTTAAATATACATTATTATTTGATTCGATTTTCTACAAATCCTTACAAAGCTCTTCGCCAAACCCATTAGAATTAGAACCAACTTTTTCGTAGCCTCAACTTTGGTTTAGATAAATGGCACCCAACCTTATATAAACACGTACAAATTCCCTTTTAACTTTTACTCGAAACTCGTAACATTATTCAGAATCAACGGTTATCTTAAACTTTATACCAGTGTAATCACCGTAGAGTGTGAGAACATCGAAACTTTGCTGAATTTATTTCGCGTTGCGTTAGTAAAGTGTTTGTGTCTGGTATGTTTCCTTTGTGACTTTTGATTTCATCCTACTGTGTCGGGCTTGGGACCGGATGCAGGATGTATACGTAAGGACGACACAACATTTCCATGAATGGTTGTTCGCTTATTCGAAAGGTTGGTAAACTTACATTCAATCCTTCTTTTATTGTCGCTAGAGTTAATTCATTAAACATTTACCCTCTTACTTATATAAAAAAAACACTAATCAAGCACTGAGACACATATTAACTAATCATTATTTAAACTCTTAATAAGAGATTATGCTTTTTTTTACTTATAAACGTTATTTAAGCAGTGATTAGCTAATCGTCATTTTAAACACCAAAAAATATTTAGGTACGGTAACACTGCTGAATGAATAAAAAAAGAACGAAAATTTTGCCTAAATTGGGGTAATGCCTACTCCAAAGTCCTTAAAAAAGTAATCAGCAGTATCAAATGTAATCAGCTGTTTGTTAAACAAGGTATTAATTTTAATCATCGATTATAAGTAAGGCTGTTAATCACACGTATCTAAGATAAGTTTAAAAGAAACTTCATTCTGAGCCCTACTCTTTAAATAATCGTTTATTTTTATATAATCATCTCTACTATTCATAGGGTGTGTATATATATTTGCTAAATCTACATTCTTTTAACTTCAAGTTAATTATACTCGTCTTAATTACTAGTAGGAAAACGCTACTAATCTAATACGATATGATAAAATAATATGATTAATACGTAATAAATAAAGGAAGGAAAATAACTAATATTTATGGAGAATACAACAGGTTTCCATTAGCCATAGTGATGGGAAAGAATATGTCATTAGAAACCAGAAATCAACATAATACGGCCCTAGGGACCATTGCCAATATGTTACTTATTTCGCTGGCTCAGCGACCTGGAGTGGGTCTTTGGCCTCTGAAACGAGAATACCATTCTTTTAGTTACAACGAGCCTGCAGGAGCAAAAACAATCGAAATCAGAAATTCGATAATTATCAAATAACATGGCCGATCACAAATATACACTCACCGGCACAGAATTTAAACCCAAACTTCATTTAGCCTTTAAAACCAATTTTTATGAACAGAATAAGTTTTATTTTGCGTGGTTTTCATTAGTTTTGGGTTTAAGTGATCTAAAATGTTTGTAGTGGTTGTGAAAAAAGTTTTTTTAGTTTTAAATCGTGCACAGTGAGCCAATTTAAATTGACCATCAAAAGCTTGTTTATGACTTTTAAAAAAACAATAAAAGAGATGTTGTGTATGTTACTTCCCCTGGATCTTACGATTGCCTGTCGTTCTGGCACACTTTGATTGATGTTTTTTTTTATCTCCTATGAGGTTTCCTTACAACCAGCCACCAAGGCAAACTTTAATTCATGTAGAAAGACGTAATTGTGAATGTTCGGAAAAAAAACTTATTTGTCGGTCTTGGTTGCAATGATCGAACCTGGCTTTGTCCATCCCTAGCTATCCGTTTCTTTTATCTGTAATCTCACAAGATTACATCTTACTCACTTATTACATCTTGATAAGATTCCGGATTAATTCATAGCTCATTATTTATTAACACTGTGCGTATGATGTAGTTAGAGGAAAAAGGAAAAGATATCACTAATTTACGAAATAAATCATTAATTAAGAGTGGCCATTAACGAGAAGTCAGAAGTGTCATTAATATTTATACTACGTGGGCTTTAGCATTAAATATGGTACTTAAGTCTTAACCGTTATTTTTGAACTACCCACTTCAGTCCAATTTCAGAGGGAACTCAAAATTAATTAATGTTATTTATAGAATTTCAACGTGTTTATTATATTACCCTTTTGGCAGATTTTTATACTGGTATATAAGTTTTGGCCAATTTCATTTCGAACCACGCCTGTTTATATATATTCATGCAATGATATTGAAATGGTATTTAATTCTAAGGCATGTGTAATTCACCAATCCGCACTGGGCTCGCGTAGTGGATCATGGCTCGAGCATAGATGCATTTTTAAAATTTGAATATCAATATAATCGTGATCGATCGGATCTTACTTATTTTTATTCATCCCGAAGACATCTTTGTCGCTGTCGAGTTTTCCTCCCAAATAGTACCATATTTCTGCTCCCTATTTTTCATCAGAAATTACTATTTAGTTGAACATCAATTAGGTACTTACCGTATATTTTAACTTAATTAAATTTAATTTTCGATAGAGTTGATTCCATAAGTAACAAGTGGAATGGATCCCGGGTTCCAACTTTCTCAAAAGAGAAAAGGTAATGTATGCAAATGAATGTAACTTTATTCCCTTAGAGCTATTAGGTAGACTTTGACCGTTTGATAAGTAAGGGGGAGTGAACCTAACTTTTCATTGGGTTTCGTCTTCAAAGAACTAAATGCAGCAATCCATTAATTTAATAAAAAAAAATTAAGTTGATTCACCCAATTGGCATCTTAATCTCTGATACCAAAGTCATCTCATCGTCCAGTTAGGGCTGCCAACTTTCAGAAATAGCAGATTCTGCAATTTATTATTGGGTATTATCCTGTTAAAATTGTAATGGTTATAATAAATAAATAAATCTATGTTAGAAGGTAGGGTATGTAATTCTACTTAGCGAACTCTCAGCCGCGTATTTTCCACCCAATAATACGCGTATGACGTGTCCGCGTGACGTACGGCTCACTTAATTAATCATACGTAATTTATTAGCCGTGCGGGTGGGTGTGCCCGACCAAACGCCCTCGGGACCCAGCCAATGATGCCGCAAAATTGTTCCTTTTCCAATTAATTTGGTTTTGTCACTATCTAATAAGAACTCGATAGCAATTGACGCTAGGCCACCGAAAAAACAAAAACAGTTATCTCTAAAGGCAGTTGTCCTACCGCCGGCGAGTAAGCGAGATCCCGGCTATTTTCTCGCCCAAGAAACGTACAAATGATAGTACATTCCGTGTAAACAAAAGAGATGCGTATATTAATAGTTCATCGCCGACTGTTCACACCGCCGGCGAGTACTCGCTCGGCTATTTTGTCGCCGAGCCAGTACATCCCATCGCTCGGCGACACTCGCCCGGCAATACTCGCCCACTCGCTGAACTACACTCGCTGAGCTACACTGGCGAGTGGGCGAGTGAAGCGAGTAATCGCCCGTCGCTCAGCGACACTCGCTGATAGCCGAGCTACAAAACTATACTCGCCACTCGCTGCTCGCCCACTCGTTTTATAGTTGATAGCTTTACTCGCTACTCGCTCATCGCGACTGCCAAAGTGTACAGGAGAGTATTTAAGGTTGAGATTATCTCAAAAACTACTTGACCAAGAATGGTTTCACTGTTAGATAGATAAAAGTTTACACTGTAACTGTAAAATAATTATTAAATTCGGTCTAGTAGTTTTTGAGACCTCTTGTATACTTTTCTCTGTCTTCGTGTGTACCTAAGACACCAGAAGACCTAGCCAAGTGGCTTTGACCTTTATTAACGCTAGTAGAATAGAAAGAAATATGGAATTGACGTTAACTAACGAAAAAACGGAATTTGGTCACATTAAGAAATGGACCGGCGTGGATTTTCAGTTTTTTCTATGAAGGCTATGGTACTAACTACTATCATTAAACGTCTGAAAAAAATATATAGACTGGCGCTGCTTTGACAAGACTTGAGCGTTATAATAATATCGTTGTTGATTAACCCCCAGACCATGTCACTAATATAACCTAGTCTTACCAAACGCAAGGAAACAGTCCAATTAACACCATTACAACGTAGGCCGACCTAATAGCAATTATCAATATTGACACAATATTGCACAGTTGGTTTAAACCCACCGGTGACATGTATAAACACAACCTAATTTATTTTGTCGACAGTTAGTTGGCTCCTGTGAAATTGCTTGATTATACAATAACTTATAATGAAGTGCCTATTTTGAGGCCTATATCCAGCAGTGAACTGGTACGAGCTGATGATGATGCATACAATATGAATGAAAACAATGTTTCTTATACTATGTCTGCTACTAGAATTTTCGTATGGTCACGGCGACGTGATAAGAGATCCAGCCACTCAATCACGTCCTCGTGAGCCAGGCCACCCTCAATTTACCATTGCGGGCAGTTATCGGCGATGTGTGGCATGCTCTTTTTTTCGCCACAGCAGCGGAGGTCCGACCCGAAATGCCATCATCATGCATGAGTTCTGCGCACCGAACTACTACTATACATCCAACGAAACCACAGTCTTAACTGACAATATACTTTCAAAAAATCAGGAGATAATTACAAAGAAAATGAAGATTGTTTCATCGGAATCTGATTTATATTTTTTGAAAAATTTGGATAATTATGGAGAATTTTCGTCATGACCGAGACCGAATCATTTCGTGACACGAACCCGGTCGTGGTGTAATTTTTTCTCCATTTAATAATTAAGATTGTCGTTTCGCCTAGCGGATATGCAAGAAAACTTAAATCGTATATTTTTATCTCCACTTCTTTGCTGCGAACTGTCCCAAGAGGATATTTAGCTGCTGTGCACGAGTGATTTCTGCAAGGCCGTCCAGTGACGGTCTGGGAATTTGTCGGGAAGTAAATGGTCCTCCGGTATTCTAAGTTTCAACTTTCTGATCATAGTGTCTATCATTTGGTATGTTGGTTTGTATGAGCTTAAAAAACAAATGAATTACAGTTTTCGAAACACAAATGTATGAGTAAATGGCTGTATAAATTTGAAATTGGAATTCCTAACCAAAGAGGAGATATTTGAGAACAAAGTGGCCAGTTCGATAAAACGCCGATTTCATATGTAAGGACCTAATATATAAATAACATAGGCAACAGATAATCAAATTAATATAACGCTATCAAATTAATACAATTAAATAACTATACTATGACATCACAATACAATCTAGGGGAGACACGCTTAATTGAATTAAAACCCTGGCGCTGCGCCTTGTAGGTATCGGCTCGGAAGCTAATGAAATTAGCATTTAATATTTATTGAATAACTGTTGCGGATTGGCGACAGACGTTAAATAGAAACGTTGGTAATTTGTTGAAATTCTAGCCAAATGCCTTCATCATATTCTTGGTTATACCAAATAATGTGTTCTACCCATTGATCTCCTATAAACAACTAGATACACAGTCTGCCTTCTAAAAATATCCGAGCGCAAAGAGACTCTCATTTGCTTTATTGGACGTTAACAATGTACCCTTATTTGGACGTTTTTTAAATTGTTTTAGTAAGACCTTTGTGTATCTAGTTGTTTATAGGAGATTGGTTCTACCCATTATCTAGAGGCTCTGCGTCGAGATTCAGAGATCTTACAACTGTTAGATTTCATAGCATTTTGACAGTTGTAAGATCACGTTTTCACTTCGCTAGCTTCGATATTCTGTCTGAATTTTGGCTTCAATTTTATGTGGTGAAGCTTTTCGTTACGATCGTATTCGAATCTTTCGTGTTTTGTTTATCTATATTTAATGTTTTGAATTTCGTTTCGCATAGAGTGCAAGAAAAATATTAGAAACTTCTTCTCACTTTATGCTGTTAACCATAAACCCCGCTTCCTTTAAACATTTGTTTTATTATTGTCACACTTCGTTAAAAACATTAAGTTAGAATGACATTAGACCGACAACTTTAAACCGTCGAATAACGTTTCCTACGTCACGTTTATTGCTACCAGGCATTGATCTCCTATAAACAACTAGATACACAAAGGTCTTACTAAAACAATTTCAAATACGTCCAAATAAGGGTCCATTGTTAACGTCCAAATAATGTCCAATAAAGCAAATGAGGGCCCATTCATACGTTTGCACCTTCTTTGCGCTCGGACATTTTTAGAAGGCAGACTGTGTATCTAGTTGTTTATAGGAGATCAATGCTACCAGGGTATGCATTTAGTACTTCTCCTGGCTAGTGTGTTGGTTGACTTATGTTCCCATCGCTCTCACCAAATCTATTTATGTGACTTCCATTCCTCTTACCAAATTATCTTCTCTTGGCCATTTTGTTAAAGCTTCTGTAAAGCCTGATAATCTAGTGACATTTCTATCTAAAGCGTCGGAATTAAAGAGATGCCTTGTGTTTAATGGTGAAATAAACTTCAAACTGGCTTTATTCAACTGGCCGTTAGCCAATTCTGGGATATGTAACGGAGCTTTTTGCTCATCGAATTTTTAAATGAGACTGGCGTTTAATCTACTCGGACTAATTCAAATAGACGTTCGGAAATTAATCCTTTGATATCGTTGCAAGCACTTAGCCGATTATTAATATATTCAATCGTATTTCGCAAATATTATCATGCCCTTTTCATTACTCTACTGCCGCAAGGTGGCAACTTTTTCCAGTGCATAGTATGTACGTAACGACCAAGCTATCAGGTAAATAATTGTAACAAGGCTAGTCTTTGGACTTTCTGATGTCTGTACCATGTCGGTACAGTAAAGGTCTTAGATATTCATGGCGTCCATACGTGCAGTAGCTCCCGTTCAACCTGATTGAGTAACATACATAAACTGCCGTACTCTTCATGGCTAGAGGATAACAAAATCGCACGGACCTCAACAAGGCTATTCAGCGTCAGGTTAATCTGATTGCGGTAGCTAGCCAGGCAAGCGCTATTCAGCCTAGCCTAGTTCATTGTTGGCTACGGAAAAGCCTTGAATGGCAATAGCCTTTGTGACATGAAACAATACCACGGTAGGTTGAACTGGGGTGATCTTTTTAGCTGATATCTCTTAAAATGTTGCGAGTACGTAAGACAGCTTCCGGTGATCTTTTCTAGTGTTTCTAATCAACTTTGTACGGTGAAACACAGAGAAAGGTGTACAGGAGAGTTTTTAAGGTTGAGATTTTTTCAAAAACTATTTGACCTATTGCAAAAATTATTTCACTGTTTGATAGATAAAAGTTAAAACTATGAACTGTAAAAGAATTATAAAATTCGGTCCAGTAGTTTTTGAGAAAATCTCAACCTTATTGGGGCCCCCTGTATCTCGATCTTCGACTGTACTAATTATTGTATATAAACGGATATCACTCACTTAAATTGTTGAAGCCGCAAATAGACCGACAATTTAGATCGATTTTGACGGTCAGTGTACGGCGGGACGCCAACGACGACGCGGGCATGTTGAGTTCACCTCGATAAAGATCGTCGAAATCGAAACTGTCGCTCTAATGGCTGGCTTCAACAATTTAAGTGAGTTATTGTACTTATATCCATTTATATATATAATATATAGTAATATAGTACTGGCTCACTATAAAGTACACGTGCACCTTACGCAAAGGTAATACCACAAAAATTACAATGGTTTTAAGTTGATGCTCTGTTTATACGGAAAGAAAAGGTGGTTGAGTATTCTGAGTATATTGAAGTTATTTACAAAAGCCCTGAACAGACAAGGTGATGAGGAATTTACAAATTAATAAAAAAAATTGCCCCAAAAAATTATATCACCCTAAATGTTACTATAGAAACGAATGAACGATGTACCCGTCGATTCGTAAACATATTGCTCCAATATGCAGAGATTCCTAAACTAGATAAGACAGTTACAAGTTACTCTTTCGGTCAAGTTTACTCTGAGATAGTAACCACTTGCCGTCTACTTTCCTCGTTAAGTATTCAGGAAGTTAGCCTCTCTACTGTTCTAATAATTCAGAAACTTGGTAGATACTTAACTATTACTTCATCTGTACATAAACTGGGGCGTGTTAGTTAATAGAATAGACCACAGTAGTCTTTTCATCGTCCACGTCTTGTCAGGCACGCAGCGTCATCGCAACGCTACTGCGGCGTCGGCGTCACGTCAACGTCTTACAAGCGTTGTCGCCTTACTTGCGCACTGCGAGAAGAAAAGAAAGCTCTCGATTGGATTTCGTTCTATTTTCATGTGGTTTAAAGTAACCGTACCTATTGTCAGTCATTCAGGCCGCCACGTAGGTCTCTGTCGTGGCCTAACGACTGCTGCCGAGCGACAGCAACCGGGACCAACTGCTTATCACCCATACAGGTCCTGACCTCGCCCAACGTTGCTTAACTTGTACGGTGGAACACAAATAAAGATGTACAGGAGAGTTTTTTAAGGTTGAGATTTTCTCAAAAACTACTTGACCTATTGCAAGTATTCTTTCACTGTTTGATAGATAAAAGTTGAAACTATGTAACTGTAAAAGAATTACTAAATTCGGTCTAGTAGTTTTTGAGAAAATCTCAACCTTATTGAGGCCCCCTGTATACTTATCTCTGTCTTCGACACGATTGTTTTTCAACATGTACTCGCAAGTGGACTACGAGCACCTCTCTCGATTGATGATGCAAACACTCATAACTTAAAAACTATTGCGTCACCAATTGGGCTACCAAAGCATAACAAACCTCCACCCATATGAGTAAGGACTATTTTTAAATAAGAGAGAGTTTTAGACACAAAGTAAATCGATTACAATCCGCCCATCACTGAAATTACAGCCGACAGACAGAGAGACGTAGGATTTCACAAATGGCATTATACCAAGAATCCCAGCTCAATGCCTACGTAAGTACATCAATGTATTTTGGTACATTTCATTTCGGAATCCACAATCTATCGACTCTACACAATTTAAGCTATTATACTTTGATGTACAACACAACGTAAGAATTAATAAACTAAAAATAATAGTAACATTTGCTTAAAAATGTTTAAGACTAGCTGCCCGCGACTGCGTCTGCGCAGGATTATAAATTGCTATACTGATGTATGGAGCTATATCATTGTAAAGTTTCATTCAAATCCATTGAAGAGTTTTTGCGTGAAAGAGCAACAAACATCCATCCATCCATACAAACTTTCGCGCTTATAATATTAGTGGAATACATCCTATCGCTTCGCGGTTAGCGCGGTTCGATCCCTTTCTACACGAAACATAGAAATACAAACAAATGATTATTGGTATGTCTGATGTTATGCATGATGCTAAACTTATTTATTTATTAATAGAATTTAAAATATACAGAAGTAAATTAAATGCACGGAATACTTTTTCGTATCGGAGACCAATATCTAGTATGGGTCATCGAGCTATATAAGTATTTGTAAGTGACTTACCGAAAGTTGTCACTTCAAAGGTGTTAATTGTTAACGTTTTTACACAAATTAAGTTTTACCCTGTAGTGAAATTAAATTTATAAAATTAGATAATCTAATTAGCACGGCGTTAGCGAGCTCCACACTAATTAGTGGATTAAAGTGGCTAGGCATAATAAAGGGCTTTGAAAATTAAGTAATCAACACCTAAAATTGTGTGTTTCATCTCAAAATTCAGCGGGATATTTGACCCGGCCAAACAGACTGAGACACTAAGCCAAATATTTTATTAAGGGAGACAGTTAATACACGGGGACGGAGAAAAGTTGATATATTAATTAACTCGTGAATAAGTCTGTCGGGCCAAAGAGTCACTTCGTTTCACGCATGCGCAATAAGGATCTGTCAAGATACGCCCTTATAGGTAGTGTGAACGCGGCAATCGGGGAGTGAGCACGACCGTCCGCCAAAACCCCAAACGTACGATGTTTTCATTAACCTAGAAAACAATCCGAATTTGAACTCTATCGGTGACGGATGAACGTTGCGTTAACTCGAATGAATTATAAAACAGGTGTTGATCGCGGTTTATTTGAGTGTTCTTACTGTTTCAATTTTTACGGTTGTGTTTCGAAAGTGTTTGTGAACGATGTGCTTAATGATGGACGAGGGAAGTTTGTTTCGGTTTACGGTAAGTGGACTGCACTTAAGTGTTTGGAGACTATTTGCGTTTCGCTCAGACATTTTCACTTTTATATTTACTGCGCGGTGTAACGGTGGCGCTTTCGAATATTTTATGAGATATCTTTATGTTTTATAGGATTGTGCTTAGGGAAAGGAAGTTATTGGTGTTGTTTTTGAATTGTTATAGCAGTGTAACATGAATATGAAGGAGATTCATACATACCTATAATTACGATGTTTTTCGATGATTCTTGAGATATCACGTAAATACTTTGAAAAAGCAGTGATAAATAAAAAATAAAAATAATGATTATATATAATTAATTAATACCTAAACGCAATTAATATAAATGGAAATTAATTTGATTTGACTTTAAGTTGAGTATATTAATAATTGAATTAGGCTAGTCATGTATAATATAATAATATGATATGAATTGCACAGCGCATTGGTTAAGTGACTGTAATGTTGTGACAATATTGTTTATATAAATAAAATAAAAAAGTCCTTGATTTAATAATACTAAGGCGTATCTCTAATAAGTTATGTTATAGTCTCATAAAGAACTTCTGTTTAATTTTACTACCTCATTGTAATTTTGATTCTTAACCCGGTTAAGGTCAAACCAATTTATCAAAACTGTCGACAGTAATTTAATAAAGAAGGAAGTTTTCGAACAAATCAATTATGTTTTGCGGTTTAAAAAATCTTTACTTTATATTTTTGAAACGAGAAAACTTTTGCGTCCATAAAGAATTCTTCCATTTTCACTGTAATTACCGCTTTCAATCAAGTCCGCCTTGCAAAAGAGCAGGCTAAATAATAAATAAGCGGGAAGTAAGAAAAAAAACGGCGAAGTGCGAGTCGGACTCGCGCCCCGAGGCTTCCGTGCAACGCAACTTACTAACCCCGTAACTTTGCTCTAACGAAAAGATAAACAAAATATTTTTGGAGGGATGTAATTTCAAATGACAATGCCAGATTCTGCCCCACCATCAACCGCAAGTTGTACAAGATAACGAATAAATGTAAACGTATCTCCGTTGTTTATTAAAATTATTGGTTAAAATTAAAGTTATGTACAAGTTGCGAGTCTAAAAAAACAGCTTAATTAAGAATTCCGAAAATAGTAAGAAATCGAAGCGAATTATTCATTGTTTTTGTTATTCTTCTATAGGAGTTGCGAGAGTAGTAGAAAATTTATATAATAGAGTTTTGTAGGTGGGGCAAAGCTCCATTGAAATGTGGCAATGTCTTTTACAGTTTTCGTATTTTTCCTTTACTTGTGCTGTAAGACCTAGCTTCTTGCCAAATTTCATGATTCTAGGTCAACGGGAAGTACCCTATAGGTTTTGAATTTTTTGCGTTTTCATACAAATATGCGACCAAATTCGACACAAGCGGCCATATCTTTTGATTGTGTTGACATAGAAGGTTGAGTTTTACACGGCTGCATAAGGTTGCAGACCTGAGTATTTGGTATTATTTTCAACTTGATCCGTCCACGCGTTTCTGAGATTTCTGATTTTTTTGAAGATTTCCGTATTGACAGACGGACAACAAAGTGATCCTTTCTAAGGGTTCCTTTGTTTCCTTTTGATGCACGGAACCCTAAAAAGTGCGCCAAAGTTCGAAAATTCGCAAAGTCTCTCTTTATCCTTATTTGAAAGTTAAACATTTTAGCAAAACTGTATCTGAGAGAAAACCGAGTTTTATTTTCAACACTCAAATCTGATGAGTTTTAGATGTTTGCTCGGAGGTTAAAACAGTTAAGTGAGATTACTTTTCATTTTTACGTAATTCTTACACAATGCTTTTTGTATTATTTAGTTTTATTAAATATACAGAAATATCGCGGCGCCTGGTCGAGGCATCGCGTGACCAAAAGGCTGGCAGCTATTTCGCACAACGTATCAGCCTCGCGATACAGCGGGGCAACGCTGCCAGCCTTTTGGGCACGCTGCCTATAGTGGGGGACCTGGGGCAGGTTTTTTATCTTAAATTTTAATTTCTTATTATTAGTTTGTTATTATTAGTTAAATGTTGAAAAATAAAATATGTTTTATTAATGAGCTCGACAATTGGTCATTTGCCCATGTCATGTTATTTATAATTTTTAGTACTATTCTTTCACCAGGGTAGTCGCCGTAGCGTCGTTAACCCTGGACAAAGTAGTTTACAAGCATTGATCTCCTATAAACAACTAGATACACAGTCTGCCTCCTAAAAATGTCCGAGCGCAAAGAAGGTCCAAACGGATGAATGGACCCTCATTTGCTTTATTGGACATTATTTGGACGTTAACAATGGACCCTTATTTGGACGTATTTTAAATTGTTTTAGTAAGACCTTTGTGTATCTAGTTCTTTATAGGAGATCAATGTTTACAAGGCACAATTTTAGAAGGTGGCATCTCACCCATAGGTGAGGTTTTTGGAGGGTGCATTGCCTAAGCACATTCACGTCTAAACACTATAATACTCGACTCTTGTCTCTAGTTCTAAACTGAAGATCTTGCATAAATTATCCGAAAAAATCCAGCATACTAATTCGCGAACCATTTCTGATTAATATAAGTCACACATTGCTTTAATTTTGAGAGCTCGGTGGCTCAGTGGTTGGGCCACTGGACTGACGATATCCCACGTTCGATTCCCGGCCAGGTCAACCATGTACCAAAGAGTTTTCGAAGGAAAAACTTATGTCCATATACCGAATGATGAGAACAAAACGGTGAAGGAAAATATGGTGATGAAACCGGCATGCCGTAGGAAAATTCTAAGGCATGTGTCCGCCAATCCGCTGTGGGCCCGCGTGGTGGATCATGGCCCGGGCTCCCTCGATGTAAGGTAAGGTCTGTGCCCGAGCAGTGGGGACATGAAAATAGGCTGATGATGATGATGATTGCCTTAATCACGCTGATAATAAATTGAAGTCACAATAGCCCAGTGGTAGTGGTAATAATTTAAAAATACTATATATACTCGTAGGTCTTAAATAATTCAAGATTAATTATCGTTATAAAAATATAAATAAAATGACATCCTGTATTCCCCCAACAAACAAAATTCATTAGAAATACAAAAGAGATAAAAGCTGTTAGAAACTAAGTAAAAAATTAATGAGCGGCCAAACTGTTTCCGAACTTAGCTAAGTGCTCTCTAATTCCGAAGTGATGTTGCGAAAGTCGAAGAAGTCGATGATTCTTAGAACATTTTGAACTGGAGACGCTATCATAATTAATTCGAGCTCGAATTTCTACCATACTGAGAAACGAACATAGTAATACTCCGTTGCAACTATGGGTGAGATAAAGCTCTTTATTCTGACTATCAATTCGATTGATCCTAGCTGTCTAACTGGAAAAATAATTACGTTTTCAGGAACACCCTTTTTTAATCTTCATGATCTGGTTTCATCGTTGACTAGAAATCTTCGGATGATTAGACTATGTTTTACTAATACTATAAAATCATTAAAATCGATTCAGCCCTGTGTTCTTAATTTTATGCTAACTTTGACAGTTCTAGTAGCAGTATTTTTTTATAACTTTATCGTAAGAAAGAGAGGCAGCATTTAAAGACGTGCGTATGCCAAAATGACTACCAATGGTCTTCCATTACTTTCTCCAACTAGAGATCGAATCAAGGGCACTGCTGCAGTCTCCTATCTCAGTCATTTCACTCTTACGGCTTCTATTAGGAGCACACGCAAGAACAATCAGGCAGAGCGGAAAGTGAAACAAAGGCGCCTCCATTCTATAATGCTCTTGAAAGAGTCTATCTAACTTACTAGAAGCTCCATTAATAATATCTTAGTTAAGCCCCTACATAACTGCAACTGTCAAGACTTGGTGGAAGTCTTGGAGGCTTATCCGCTTAATCTTGATCTGTTAGCTTGACTTAAGGCTGTGGAAAATTAGCTTTGATAAAGTATTCAGCTGTTTTGAGTGGTTAGCTGAGCGTGAAATTACAATTTGGATACTTACAGTTAGTGTACAGTACAGCACATCAACCTACAAAAACCGACAATTTAGAACGTCTTACTAATATTCAGATTGTCCGGGTTTTTTTTCTTGAATTTCTGTATAACTAAATGAATGTTGGTTTGCTAAATCAATTGTTAAAATATTTCACAAATATAGGTGCTAATTCTGAATTGGCAATTTGCAACTAAACTAACCTAAAAATTAGAATAGTCTAAACCATTTTCTTATTCTGTAAAACCTACTTTTATTAATTAACTAATATTAGTAGGTTTTACAAAAATACATCAGTTACATATAAAACCAAAGTTAGCTAGTGTACAGACAGGCGGCCTTATCGCTTTAAGCGATTTCTTCCAGGCAACCTTCGAGTGATGGAGATATAGTATCAAAAACAGCGTAGCAACCACAACTAATAGGTATAAAACTACTAAGTACCTATATTAGTATAGGGATTTGAGGTATAGGTATTCACTATTGACATCTATGTTCTGTTACGTCTATGCTCTATAGTTCAGGCTCGCATTCTCACTTTCTTTGGGCACGTGTTGAATCGATTGAGCGACTGGTGGTTCAGGGCAAGGTTGACGGTACCCGAGCGCGCGGCAGGTCGCCAACGCGATGGACGGACCAGATTAGGGCAGCCGTGGCCGATCCCTTGCACGTCTGCACCAGGAGGGCAGCCGTCAGAGACGAGTGCTGACGTGTTGTGAGGCGGGTCACTGCGACTGAAGTAACGACCACGACCATTCTGCCAAGAGTGTAATGACCAAGAAGAAGTAACAATAGGTGTCATTGAATATGGTCGTTAGCGTACTTATAGTATTTTTTGTTTTGTTTTTCGATGTCGATAGTGACAATTGTAATAATAATGTTGTTATTGATTTTTTGGTCATTATGGATGAATAAAGAAACACGCATACAGGTGATTTTATCTACTGACATATTCATGACAGCTTATAATACATATTTAGTTATTACAATGTCGTGAGTGGTTAAGGCTTCGTATGCGCGGATTCACAGTTTTTCTATGAAGTCTACGGCACTAACTACTAAATTTATACAACTGAAATAAATATATAGCAATCTTGAGGTGCCTATTTAGAGACTGATGAATACCGATTCACGATTGGACAAACTTCGCTCCAAAAATATGTTTAAACACAACTATAGTGTTCTAACTACAGCACCACCAAGCTATTTACGAATACGTGCGCGTGCTTCATCATCGGCCTCATCATCACTTACCGATCTCAATCGGGGCCAAACGCGGGTTTAGTCAATCAATAAAAAAAATATACGTACAAACAAATAAGAGACAGTCAACAAACTTAGAGCCTGAGAAAAGTTAAAAAAAGTAGAAGCAATGTAAGGACCCGTCAGGAACATTTCGTCGTTGTTTCTATTTGAGAAGGGATGTTGAAGTGTCATAGAGAGTAAATGGGGGTCCCGTAAATCCGGGACTCCGGGTCATTGGGCACTTCAAAGTTTACGGGACACCCGACGGGACCCGAGAAAATGACGTGTCACATACAGAACACTCTACACGAGGAGATTTAGACAATGGGATGGGAATGTTTATAATTCATAGTCCCGAGTTAGAGCATAGAATTTGCATGCGTCATTCATTGGTAAACGTAAGTGGAAAAATTGGAGGGGTTTTTAGACTAGTGATATCGGTATTAATTTTAATGGAATACAGTCAGCTGTTTAGTGAAGGTTTGAAGATAAGATAGTTAAGGGTGCCAGCTGTAAAACTCAAGCGCGAGAAAGAAGATGTCCCGCAGCGACGGAGTGAATAGCACGGCACAGTGACTCCATATTTGTATTTTTATTAATTTTATCAGGAAAATAAAAATACGCTAACAAAAATCAGAATTTTTAAAAATAAGCTCTCGTATTTATAATACCCTACATTTTGATATATATTTTGTGTGAATAACTATTTCGGTTTAGATATAATTTTCATTTTAAAAGACATGGAAAGGGCATGTTTGCGATTTATTTATATCGAGTGAAGTTTGTCCAATCGTGTATTCATCAGTCTCTAAAATTTAGAGACTGATGAATACAAATTTAGAGTTTAAATAGACACCCCAAGATTGCTATTTATTTCAGACGTTTAATTTTAGTAGTTAGTGCCGTAGCCTTTATAGAAAAACTTAAAATTCACGCACATTCAGCCTTAAAATCTTTGATAGAGTAATCTTGAAGAAAAAAAAGGCACATTCTAGCTAGCTCCAATAGTTTGTCCCTTGTTATCTTTGGCTTTGACATTTATTTGGTCAAAATGCCAACTTTACTAATTGTCTTGTAAAACAATAAGCGTCACTGGTCGCTTAATGATTTTTGCTATCACATACAATATTTGTTTTTTAGTTATTTGGTAGCATAAAATGTGGGATTTCTCGAATAATTAATTGACGCATTACATATTATTCTAGCAAGTACCATTACAAAGTTCATTCGCTGGGAAGTACATTCTAACGTTAGCTACAAGGTCTGAAGAATTTTTGTTGCACCCTTAACAGTCACTAATGGAATTATGTTCCATTCAAACACACGTCTACGTTACTACGTAGTTTTTGAGCTATGTTATTACGTAGTCATTTGAGCTACGTTATTACGTAGTCCGTAGTGCTACGTTATTACGTAGTCCATAGTGCTACGTTATTACGTAGTCCGTAGTGCTACGTTATGAAGTAGCACTTAGAGCTA
The DNA here is from genome assembly GCA_963506565.1 of Tachystola acroxantha. Lineage (NCBI taxonomy): Eukaryota > Metazoa > Arthropoda > Insecta > Lepidoptera > Oecophoridae > Tachystola > Tachystola acroxantha. Next base: position 3,278,733 of record OY735874.1, read on the forward strand.
CGTTATTACGTAGGAACTACGTCATAGTGCTTAGAGCTACATATTACGTAGTCCTTATAGCCATGTTATTAAGTAGTCTCACGCTTTACCATAACAACTCATATTTCCTAAAAAAAAGATAACGTATTACTTTAGATTATGATGGCATATCAATAAACTGAAACTAAGGCGATCAATTCGCTTATCGAGAATACGACAATAAAGTCCTTATGTTTGATTCTGAAACACTTAGGGGAGTTTTTGATCGAAGCATAAACTGAGCTGCCAGATCAAATAAAGCACAAATTGGCGTTCGACTTACGGAAATTATTCAGAAATCGAGAGCCTACTTTACCGAGCCTATTATACAAAGGGAGTAACATTGTAAGTCGTAGAGTATGATTTTCGATACACGGACAACACCGAAATAATAGATTTATAGACTTTATCTTTTCTTCTGTGTAAGTATTGTAGCAATAGCTGACTATCTATATATTTAGACATAAATAAGGATTTATGAAATACCTTGAAACTCCATGGTACTTACATGGTGTATTAAATGGACGGTCTTTATAAAACTCCGTTACCTTTAAAATACGTCATTAAATAGAGCGACGTGACTAGTGAACAAGTTATGACGCGACGAATAGCGTCATGACGCGCTATGACGCGACGAATAGGGTCATGACGCGATATGATGCGACAAATAGCATCATGACGCGATATGACGCGGCGAATGACGACTCTGTGTGACAATTTACTGATGTTTTTTGCTAATCAGCGTCCTAAAGCCAGCACCCAAAAAAACGAAATAATTGTATGTAAAATATTATATAATTTTATCGGCCTATAACTTTTTTAATTCACTAAATGTTGCCTCATTACTAGTATTTTGCACAGCCTGTATTGAACAGAGCCCAAATCAATGCAAAATTTATTCACATTCCGAACAATGTAATCCCGTCGTCGAATTGTAGATTACCTTTAAAATACGTCGTTAAATAGAGCGACGTGACGTGATGCAACGCAACCAATTATGACGCGACGAATAGCGTCATGACGCGATATGACGCGACGAATAGCATCATGACGCGATATGACGCGGCGACAATTGCCAGATCGTGCCCGAGGAAAGTTGTTTTATTTGTACAACACCCAAAAAAACGAAATAATTGTATGTATATGTTAAATATAATATAATTTTATCGGCCTATAACTTTATTAATTCACTAAATGATGCCTCATTACTAGTATTTTGCACAGCCTGTATTGAACAGAGCCCAAATCAATGCAAAATTTATTCACATTCCGAACAATGTAATCCCGTCGTCGAATTGTAGATGATGACCTAATTATCTATTCCAAAATGGCCGTAATGCAAAATGGCCTATTGTAAATCGGTCGAATGCAAAACGGTCTACTGTTTTGAGGCTGATATCGTTTAACTGGTAATTTAGCCTGGCCAATGTAACAAAACAGTTTTGATTGGGTCACATGAGTGTCAAACGAATAGTCACGTTAATAGTTAATTTTAATTCTGCGGTGTTGTTCTCAACAGTGAGAGGTCGACGCTTTTAACTTTAAAGAATAACATCGCTGACATGTTGTTCGAATTGTAGGTATGCTCTTCTCTGATATATTATAATTATATAGTTTTTGATTGATAAAATATTATATAAAGAGCAGCTTGGTTTCTGACAATAGATATGATCCAAAGGAAATGTGAATATCGCTTAAATGAAAAGTTGTGAAGAGCATGTGTCCCGAATAGAGAAAAGAACCAAGGAGTGCTAAACGGTGGAAATTGCATTGAATAAGGTCGTATTGATGGTGGAAGACGAATTGTGTACGTGTATTGAAATTCGCATCGCATTTTGGTGTTGTGCTGAATGTATTCTGCTACCGAGACTGATTCGTATTCGGCGTCAGTTACTTTGGCGCTATAGCTAGTTGCCTTAGTTCTGACCTGCGCGTATGGGTCTTTCTCATTCAAATGGCTCTTCGAGTCTCACACACTTCCTGATATACCACAATTTATCAACGAGTCTGATACACAGTGCCTTGTACTTCGGCGCCAATATTTTGGATGCCTGGGTAATGAGCTGCGCGGTGCGAGTCTTTCTCGGTATGGTGTTAACGTAGTCGCAAGATATCTTTTAGATTGAAGCGACGAGGTTGACATCAACTCGAACGCACTACGGCTATTGGCGTAAGCCTGATTGGCGATAAGCTGGTAGTTCTCTTAACTCTGCCGAATTTTGTTTAGTGTTACGGATTAGAGCCGTAGTTCTCTCGTGAGGTAGAATTCGATCACATTGAACACTCCGGCGCGAGGCGGCAGCCGTTCGCGTGTCTGGAGTGATCCCAGAGGTTATGATTGATCTGATTTTAAGAGCATTCTACTTGTTTGGCGAAAGCTGTAGCGTTTGTGCCACGGTCCCTTCAGGCTGAATGCCAGGTTACGTCGAGCGCTCCGACGCGAGGCGATAGCTGTTCGCGGTCGGAGTGGTCCCTTTTGGTAAGGGTGTCGAACTCGTGAGCGCTCCGGCGCGAGGCGGCAGCCGTTCGCGTTTAGGAGGGGTCCTTCATGATACGGGCGTTGGCGCATCGATAACTCTGCTCGTGGTCGTAAGACTGAAGTATCACTAAACAGTGCTGGCTATTTGCGTCCCTTGATGGGATTTGAGACATTAATATTTTATTACTTCGATTTAAAACCAGCCTTGGTGGGAGGCCAAGAATCCTTCTGTTAATCTATTGGTCTGTGGGCCACTCGACGACATCGGGGCCTCGGCCTGCTTACAACGGACCTCGGTCTGTTCATCGATACTGGGCTCCGGCCTGCACTTAACGGTCTCAGGACTGTTCAACGACATGGGCGTTAGCCTACACTTAACGGACCTCGGTCTGTTCATCGATACTGGGCTCCGGCCTGCACTTAACGGTCTCAGGACTGTTCAACGACTGGGCGATAGCCTACATTTAACGGACCTCGGTCTGTTCACCGATACTGGGCTCCGGCCTGCACTTAACGGTCTCAGGACTGTTCAACGACTGGGCGATAGCCTACATTTAACGGACCTCGGTCTGTTCACCGATACTGGGCTCCGGCCTGCACTTAACGGTCTCAGGACTGTTCAACGATATGGGCGTTAGCCTACATTTAATGGACTTCGGTCTGTTCCAAGTGAGTTTCGGCTCAGTCAATGATTAACACAAGGACCTCGGTCCACCATCAGGCTGTCTTCGGACGGTCCAACGATTCACCAGGATCTCTCCCTCCGGGGGGTGCGCAGATAAGGAGTTGGCGTACACCGTTTGTGGCGATGTTTTCGTTTGGTCGGAGCCACTAACTCTCCTTTTTGGAGTCATTTTCTAAATGACTTTAAGATGGGGACGATACGCCCAGATTTTCACATTAGTGAAAGGCGGAAACATCCTGTTTTGGCTCTGGTCTCGACTGGAGTCAAAGCAGGAGGATTCGTCAATACATGAACGTCTTTTGATGGTCTTGTATTGTTTATTAGGGAGAGATCTTGATTTGAATTTATTATAGTGATTTTATTGCGTTGTATTTGTTAGTCTTTTCCACATTTATTTGCAAGCTTATTATTTCTAAAAGAATCGGTTGCTAATGGACACGATGGAGGGTTCTAAACGAAACTTGACGATCACATGGCTAAATACGACACTCGAGTGGCTGACGGTATGTAAATAAGTTGCGGTGCGGAGAGTTTTGAGAGGATGAAGTTGGTAGGGCCATTTTGACGGGGGGGGGGGGGGGGGGGGTATGTTACACCAGGCTAATGCGCTGGCCAAAGTAGCTGCCAGCCTGCTCTGGTCACCAGAAACATCGATGAGACGCGCTGAAATAGAATCTTATATAATTTGTGGGTTTCTGGGCCCCATGAAGCGATGAAATATTAACCCAGAGCCCAAACAGATAGGTATATCGTTGCAGGCCTATATTTCCTTATTAAATATTCAGACTAGATTATTATAATCAAGATTTAAATCTTCGCACTTTACCATTCAATCCATAATAGGTGTGATTCAGTGGTGGTCGCCAAATCTATAACTAAACCTAAACGCAGCTATCCTGGTCACTCTTAAATGCTACATCGTGTAATCTCTTCTGCAAGGGACTATTAGCATGTGACACTCTAAAATCGACTAAAATGTCTACAACCAGCTGCTGCCTGCGACTTGGTCTGCGTAGGATTATAAATTATAGCATATATTATATTATTCTGATGTATGAGCTATATTATTGTAAAATGTCATTAAAATCAATTCAGTAGTTTTTGTGTGAAAGAGCAACATCCATCCATCCATACAAACTTTCGCGTTTTTAATATTAGTAGGATGTTATGACGGCATATACCCCTCAGCAAAGAACTCTATCATTGATATGTTTAGAAAGAAATGTAGACAATTGCTTCTGGATATGCAGAAGTCGCAAAGTAATTGGTCCCCAGTTAAAATACAATAAGATAGCTGGATAAGGTGTGTTTAGCAATTGATGTTTAATTTTGAAATTTAATTTTAATATTGACAATTATGAATACTTGAATTTGAATTAAGTGTTGGTTTTATGTAAAATTGGTTACGCATCATAAGGCCGAAGTTCATAAGACCGAATTTCATAAGACCTATGCACGAAAGGCCGAATATCAAAATGTCGAATGTTTATTTGGCCGAAAGATTAAAATCCCGAATGGACGTTTGGCCGAAAGTTTGAAATGCCGAAGAGTAAAATCCCGAATGTACCGAAAGTTTGAAATGGCGAAGGTTATAATCCCGAATACAAAAATCCTGACCAATAATATCTCTCTATATCTCTATATAATATAAGCACCTGAATACATATTGAAATTGTACTATTTATACTACATAGTTAATTATTAGTTTTATATGATGTTAGCTTAAGAGAAGCCTGAAAAACAGCAGCTTATCCTGAGGCTTTGCCTTTTCATCTTTTGTACATATTTTATATGGATGAATAAATGACTTCTATTCTATTCTATATACCTGGTTGACCCAAATACGTTATTTGAAACTCGACTTGACTTTATGATACTTGAATCCAAAATATTATAAGTACCTCTCCATCGTCGTCCTTCTTTATCAACCCACTGCAGTAAACCTTCCTAAGTACTTACGTGGAGTAAAACCTGAAGTATTAAAACTTTAAAGTATACCTGTATCTACCCATACACTGTGGCTTAAAAGTATGTACGTAGCTTGAAACTTTCCGAAGACAATCTCAGGAAGTCAGCAACTTCGAATTACATGCTCCCGTCCAATCCCAAGGTGGAGTTTCTTAAGGACATCCTTACCTTTCGAGCCTCTCCTTTACATTTTCAAACAAAATTTCTCCGAGACATTTTACATAATAATAAATAGGATGGGGTGTGTATGTAGTTACACATACATGAATATGTAAGGTAGGCAGTTCAATCTTATTTATTGCAAGCAACTCCATACCTATACACTGAAATATGACTCAGATTCCAATTTTTAACATTATAATCTAGTCTTAGTAAAGACTAATGAGTAATATAAAATGTAACCTAACCTTATCTAGCCTTAATTGTTTTAAAAACAAAATCAAACTTGCCCCCCTTGTCAAACCATTCTCATTATCACTGACAAATGACATTGCCACATTTCAATGGAGCTTTGCCCCACCTTCAAAACTACGTGACCATTGAAGCTGTACTATCATTTTGTTGGGGACTTATTACAGGTTTCATATTGCATAATCATAATCAGTAGGAGTTGCGAGAGTAGTAGAAAATGATAACAAAGACAATGAATAATTCGCTTCGATTTCTTACTATTTTCTGAATTCTTAATTAAGCTGTTTTTTCAACTCGTTTGATATACAAAACTTTATTTTAAACCAATAATTTTAATAAAAAACTGAGATATTTTTACATTTATTCGTTATCTTGTTCATCATATGGTTGATGGTGGGGCAGAATCTGGCATTGTCATTTCATATTATTAGAATCGTCACTAAATAAAGTGTTGTTCAATCCAAAAACCCGACTGCAAAGTAAACTCCCAAGCATGGTGCTTTTACAATTCTGTAATCAAATAAGTAGCCAGCCGTATAATTTCAACTCATTTTGCATTGGAATATCGATGATTTGTTAACAGCAGAGCTTTGATTTCCACCAGGTAATTCCCACAAACAGAAACAATCCTTTTTCGTAACAGAGAAACTTTTCTACCCTATAATTTCTTGTTAATTGGTACACCACAGGAAGCGTAATAAGACCTGCCATCGGCTATCGAGTAATCACCACTGTATGTAACTGTATTTAAGCTGTCATTACGTGATACTGTCGCTTGACGTTAAATTTTCTATTTCATGTTGGACTGTGAGACTGCCTTCAAAATCCATATCTGTGTATGAAAGAAATAAAAGATTATGATAAAGAAAGTGGGAAAATCTCTGGGACCATGGGGGCCGGGAGCACACTGCATCGCTAAAGATATATCGCGGCGCCTGGTCGAGGCGCCACGTGACCAAAAGGCTGGCAGCTACTTCGCACAACGTATTAGCCTCGCGATACAGCGGGGCAACGCTGCCAGCCTTTTGGGCACGCTGCCTATAGTGGGGGACCTGGGGCAGGTTTTGTATCTTTAATTTGAGTGATATATATATATAGTAAGTTTGCGTTTTAGATAGGTTTAGTTTAGATATAATTGTTAAGTAGTATGTTATATAATTCTTACATAAGATAATAAACAATTATAGGTAATTTATATCAATATTGCATTTATAACACAAAATAAGCAGATTAATCTAATATCCATGCTTTCTTTGTTTCAGATTTGGACGAAGTCTCGAGGGTGTAGAGTGGGCGTTAGGAAAATAGTCAAACTTACAACTTAGTGTCAATGTCCAACTTTTGTAAATGTCTAACTTTAGTTTTAGTATTAGCTAGCTAATAAAAACAATGTATTGTGTGGGGTACATTCAAAGGACTTTGATAGCATTCATCCTGCTCGCCGTGTCTACATCGCCGTCGGCAACACAAAACACTATCATTTCAGGTATAGTATAATCCTTGTGCATCATTCAATCTGCTTTGAGTGATTTTAAAACAGATTTTTTTTAATTATTATATACAGGGTGATTGGAAATTCGATACATTCCTTGAAAGGGGTAATACTAGAGGTGGTTTGCAACAAATTAGGCCCTATTAACGAGGGGTCGAAAATGAGTGGTTTCTGAGTTACGCTAGTTTTAATTTTATTTAGGAATTTTCTATATGAATGAAACGGATATGCTTAGCCTAGTGTGGGTTTCATTGATAGTAATCAGTAAATGAAATGATTTAAGTATAACTTAAGTTAATGTAAAATAGTGTATGGTAAATAAATAATTTCATTTCTTATCACTCACTCACTTATATTGTTGAAGTCGGCAAGTAGTATAAGTGAGTGATATCCGTTTATATAATATAATAATTTATAGAAATGGCTCACTATAGTTTTAATTCTAAGATTCTTATTTCTCGACAATGTCCTTGTAATCTCTCAAACTGTCTGTAATAAATTTATGCGAGCGCTTTTAATTGTCTTTGGACCATAGTGGTGGATCGCTCACGGCAAAATTATTGGGTTTAATGACTAAAGTTATTACTACACTTAGCTAATTTTAAATAAAACACTAAGAAACCTAAAAATAGTATGCTATACCCATACAATCGACATGACCTCCAACTAAATCAAATCGTTGCGAAATATTCTCTAATTATTTATTTATCTATTTATTCAATATATAACCGAACCGTAAGCTGCCTGTGGTTAAAACGTAGTACCTACTATGGAGTTTCTTTTCAATTTGAAATACCATCTTATGCTCCCACCTCACTTGGCTATTCGTGTTCGCTATTGGATGTTTGTCGTATTTATCAAATATGATAATATGTTTGTCAACATCTTGTGTGTCAAATATAAGACGAATATTTTATCACACATACAAACCAAACATGGCAAGTATAACAAATACGCAAAAACGAATAGTGAAGTATAACAGTCAACCTGCTTTAACACATATATTTCCTCAAATATATAATATGTATAGTAAGTTATCATTTATTGTAAATATTAAACTACTAATAACAACAATAATAAAAAATACTTATAATTAAAAAATTGACGCCAATTCGCTACCCTAACCAAAAGGCTGGCGACATTACCTCGTTGTATAGCCAGCGATATATAGTAAGTATATGGTTCAATACAGATAGGTAAATAGACACACGTCGATATCAGGACATCCGGCCCGTGGCTACATTTCGTCCTGTCATACGGAAATGAAAAAAAAAACCTGATTGAACGTGGTTTCTTTTCCTCAGGCGACATAGGGACTGCGGGGGAGAGTAGTTTACTCAGCATCCCATTTTCCATATTCCAAGAATATACAGGGTGTCCTTGAATTCATTCGACAAATCGAAACTGGGGGTACTCATGATAAATATTAAATTATAGTATGACCGTCTAAATCAGTCTTCGCCTGCGCGGTACAGTACTTCCCCCGCATCCCTGTACCGCGCAGGCGAAGACTGATTTAGACGGTCATACTATAGTAAGGTTTCTTAATGAATCGAAACTGCAAAAAAATTTGAACTAATTACGTCATAAGTCACACAATGACCTTAGAAATAACCATTAGGTCAATATCAAGTGAAAGAAATCGTTGCAAAAAATTAAAAATAACGTAATATGTAAATAACTCCAAAACACAGTAACGCTATGGCACCTCTCCTGGAGGAAGATAGAGGACTATGATGTATTGAATACTCTGTAACATGACATTGACGAACTGTCGAGTCCATTAATAAAATAAATAAATATGTCTAGGTGACGTCTATTGTATGTAAATACATTTAGAATTACTTCCAAAATACATACAAGGTCTCTTGCATTTCCATATACGAAAATACAAGAGAAGTTCTCAACTTTATGCATTTTAGTGCACAACCACGCTGATGTTGAAAGTTAACACTAATTCCTAAAGTTTCCAACTATCGTACATTGCATTTATAATTTAACTGCTGCTGTCCTGACGTTGAATTTATCGTACTTTCATTATTGAATTCAATGTATATGTGTATTCAAATACATTGGTGTGGTGTAAAATCTTGATCTATTATTCATCTGTTCGCAACCTGTTGTTTTAAATAACCGTGTAGCATTGTCATGTTATACTTATTTTCTTTCCTCCTATATTCTTGGTCTTGATTGAGTATGGAAATAAAAAAAAAGCTTGACAATGTAGTTTTTACAGAGGATTTTCTTTCTGATGCCTTTACAATTATATAATCTTGTTTTACCTGCAGCCAAATTGAAATAAAGTTAAAATTTTCATGCAAAATCTCTTTATCTGTGACTTATTGTATATTATTCGGATGACATTTATTTATTCAGTCGTCCTTCCACCATTCCATTATTATGAACATTATTGTCACATTGCTACAGCCTACATACTGTCTAAATTGCCATGGATTACTGAAAGGTCCAAATTCCATAGGGGTCACACATCCTACGCTAATAGAGGTGGGTCGATATGTGTTGTTATTTCTGTGCCACTACTTCCGTTACAATGATTTATTCATGTAACATGGTATGCCATTTGGCTTTACAATATTTAGTTCCTCCTGTATCAAGTGCTTTACTTTGCCCTGTTTTAACGAATGTACCTGCCTGTGTATCCCGAAATATATATATCAAGGTCCAAGTGGATAATCAAATCACTTAGGTATTAAATTCCTCCTCCTTGCGTCGTATACCTTATTGCTGAGGGTCGTGACGTGACCCCTCTGGATAATCTTTTCTCTGATGATGGTGCGCCATCTGTTCCTATCTTCGGCGACGTTAAAAGCATCGTAAAAATCGGTATCGAGATTGGTACGGATCTTACCGGACCAACGTGTCGGGCTTCGTCCGCGAGGTCTCCTTCCATCTACTTTGCCAGTCACCATTAATCTTTCCAGGTTGTCGCCACTCTTCCTGGCAATGTGACTGAAGTATTCAAGAATCCTTTTGAGATAGATGGCTGATAGCCTGGTCGTTATCCTAAGCTTCTTGATGATGGATATGTTTGTCCGATGCGTTGTCCAGGGTATCCGCTGCTCCAGCACCACATTTCGAAAGCATCAATCCGATTACGGTCCGCCTACTTCAGGGTCCAAGTCTCTGAGCCGTATAAGAAAATGGAGAACACCAGGTATTTAATTATTCATTGCTTAATATGGTATCATAGATGTTAAATTGATGAACATAGATGATTTACCATCAGATGAGATAAAATCCGATCATCAATTTGCAAATGCCAATTACAATTCTAAACCACGAATGGCTTGCTAATCAGATGTTCTTCAGCATTATTAATTTCAACGCCATCCTGAATTGTCCATTGTGGCCAGTCTTTATTATATTCTATTTTGTTATAGAGTTTATAAAAAGCGAACCTTCGTCATCTTCATGAATAGAGGCCCCAGCAACTGGGCGGTAGATTTTGCGTTATGAAATTAGGACAACAATGCGTCAGCTAGCTATTTTGTTACAAAACTCAGGCGGCATTATGTTACCCGTACCTGTTATCGTTAAATTTAGCCCATCTCTATCCGCCGGGCGTAGATGGGACGTGAGTTCAAATTATGCCGTTGGTAGGCCTTTATAATGGTAGCATTTCGTTATCGATTTATCCAACCTTTTGTAGCAGTTTCAGGGGTCTCTCGTACTTTGACGCTTAGAATTTGTATCTATTCAGCGATAATATTTTCATAATGTAGACATTAAAATATAAGCCTTTCAATATCGGCCAAATGTTAAAAAAGTATTTACTCATTCGATTTTGTAGATATTAAAGATACAGAGATATATATTGACTCACAAATAATTGAGAAAAAATAGCATTGTCTTCGATTTGAGAAACTGGCTAATGAATTTTACGAGTTTTCAACACAGTACAGTTGACGTGAAAACGAACATTCTTCCATATCTGTTGATTCCAATTGAAGCAAAAAACCTTTAAAGTATAAATCTAGAAGTCTACGCAAATAAAAGGCTTAGTAACATAACATGATTACTTATCACCAACAATACACCACAAAGATGAGAAGCATAAACGTATATAATTCGGACGAAAATAAAACACATTTCCAAGCATTTCATACGCTTCATAATACCATTCATAAAGGGATAAGGAAGTTCTTTTGCCTGACAAAAACGCCGAGAAGGTTCATCTCCAAACAAGTTATAATACTAACTATACAAAATATCTCACGACAGCGTTCATACGTTACACGTGGCCATAACACAGGGAGGGACGGATAAAAGCATGTTCTGAATTCTAAATGAACTGTATAAAGCATAATATTTGACTTTTGCCAGCGGCCAGTGCGAGTCACGGAAACTTTTATTAATGTATTTGTCAGTTCTTTTTATGTTTGTGTTGTGACGAAAAAATGTTACGGCCCAGCCCATATTTTCGTTGCTTTTGTCGAATACATGCGAGGTTTTGCTTTCACACTTTGGATTCATGGCCTTGAGTCCGTATAATACTGGTTAAAAATATAATTTAAGTACCTGCACGTTTTTCTAGTTTATGCTGTTGAATAAATACTTCAAACATTAACATTCAAACTTGTAAAAATATATCATTATCATCTCCAACTTTTATTATATGTACCACAACAGCGTTTCTTATTTATTTTCAATACAATAATGAATAGGACTTATGTCAGAATCGAAATGATCTTTATTGCACGTAAATACTTTGTATTAAACATGAAATTATTGCACGTCAACCTTTTTTTGGATTTTACATTAACACCACTTTGCAAGGAAAAGGTGCCAACATTACATATTTGTGCTCCTTTTTATTTTGTTCGTATCAAAATATTCATAAATTTCGATTAGGTAAGTAGTACCTACTCGTATAAATTTATTTCAAAATTCATTTTTTTCCCGCAATTCTGGTCGGTGTTTTCTAATTTAAACTACAGACAGATTTAAATCCTCTTTATTTGGATACGTATTAATATTTAATTAAGTAATGTAAAAACGTGAATTCAACCTACAAAATTAATTTAATTCATAACTCATATTTCTTTTTAATAAATGTAATGTATTGAATAAATAAATAATTATACCTACAAATATTTTTTTATAAAGAAGTAAGTACTTATTCAATGTTAAAATGTCTAAGTACTGTACTTAACTATGCTTGAAGTTGTACGTCTCTGTAGAAATGGAAGCTTTTACTGAAATAGCTCCAAGAATATTTAAGTAACGCAGGTACTTATTAAAAGTTTATTTTTGAACATTTGTTACTGTAAAGTGTTTAAATACTAAGACATCATTGTCTACGTTTTTAAATTATTTACTCGTTTTAAATACAGAAAAACGTTAATTTTGTATAAATAATTGCTACTTTTTACACAATGCAGCTTATATATAATTTCTGTTTAGCTACAATTCTTAGAACTGCGAGGCTTTTGCTGTTAGGCAGTTAATCGCTGATTGAATCTAGATGGGACCGACATTGATAGTACATGAAATAAAATGTGTGGTTCATGTTTCCGCGTAAGTTGTATTTTATTACAGTTACAAACATTTTTGGGAGATCTAGTACTACAGTAAATAGGTACATAACACACACACACTCAATCACACACATAGAGACACCCTCACACATACTATCATCTCTCATACACACACACACCCTCACCCTCGCACACATTTACACACCTAATATTAGTCTTATATTAGAACATGATGAAAAAATTCTTGCCGTGGACAGGACTTGAACCTCAGCTCAGTTGGTAAGAGCGTGTCACGGAATGACAAGGTAACAGGGTCAAGTCCTGCCCACGGCAAGAATTTTTTCATCATGTTCTAATTTATTCACCGAGCATGGATAATGCGTAATTCAAATTCTTTAGTCTTATTATTGTAAATCCGTTATTGACAGTATGTTTTATTTAAAATTGAATTGTAACTTATATCAAGTTTTGTGGACTTTGTTATGACGAAGAAAATCAGCTTATTTCAATCATGAATAACTCGAATGCGTGCAAGGATTTCAGCTAAAGATTCAGTTATTAATCAAACTCTCACATTCAGCACTGTCATTCTTCATCATGTTTGTAGATCCGCACGAGCAGGTGAGCCTTAGATCTACAATAACTCACGAATGTTGATTTAGGATCCCACATTCCTTACCAACTTGGCAAATATAAAGCTTTTAAAAAATCCAACACTCAACAAAAGTTTTCCCTTGCTTGGGAGCAGAAAAGCCTTGTGCGGTGTAAAACTTGGGGGGCGGCTCGAAATAAATCTTTTAGCGACAGATAAGGGCCGGACCCGACGAACGGTCGTGCTGAGAACACAATAAAACGACTGAGATAGAAATAATAGAAGGGAATGTTAAAGTAGAAAAAAAACATTTGTTTTTATTTCCTTTTCTCTTCTTGAAAGGGATTTAATAGGTCTTGATTTGGTATAAGATTTTAGCAACAGATCTTAAACTGACTCTGAGGCTTTAAGATGCTGGAGTGCCAAACATAATACCTAATACTTGAGCCGAAACGAGAAACTCACAAACATTGCTTGGTAGTGTATTGCTGTATGCAAGGGGTTTCGGGTTACAGCTAACAGCGGTGTAACACTTTGGACCGTTCTTATTATCAGCGTCGTAAGATTTAAAATCGTACTGCAAGTGTTACCATTAATCTGCTGTACAATTAACATGAGTTGCCAACATAAGTACGCTCGCTAACGAATACTTACGTAAATACCTACCTGCACGGAATTGGTGGGACTTTAGTTCAGCTACTGGCCGCTAGATGCATCTCTATGGTGGTGCAAAAAGGAGGTGATGCAAATCTGACCAATCCCGTACGTCGCAACTATTGTTTATACGTAGTAGCTAGCAAATAGCAAATCCTAGAGTTAGTCATGATTTCTTTACAATCAGAAAACCCAATTTCAATTGACAAGGTCTAATTTTTTTTACCCCATTTATTGTATTTTTTTATGAAAATATAGGTAAAAATAAGGGACATAATTTTTTTAGGAAAATAACGTCGTTTTCATTATTTAAAAATTAAGTTAAGATGTGATGTGACGATGACGTCACATTACTGAAATAGTGTCGTTCCAAAATCGGTGAATACCCATGTTTCGGACGTTATCGGTATTTGTAAGAGTGTGTTCATTGCCATTTTTTCTGGTGGACTCGCTAGTCTGATTCTGACTACCTAGACAGCATTGAAAAAGTGTTACAAACAAAAATACAATGTATTACTTGACTGTATGGGTTAGATTCCCTTTGCCTACTACGTCAGAGACACAGTACTGTTGGAATGCCTAATTTTACCCAAAAAAAAAAAATTCTCTCGGAATTTATCTACGAAAAAATTCTGAATAAATTCAATGTATTCTGAGAGACAAAATCTTGAAATGGTATTTTTCTTTTAGGATGTTAATAATTCTTAGACCTTGTCAATTGTGGGTATTTCTGGAAAGTATGTCTTTATAAGCTTTCTAACGGCATACTTTGTTTTGCGATAAGATGCAGAGTTTTATTTATAATCATCATTCAAAGGTTACGTTTGTACAAACTAAATCAGGATTGAATCCTCGTTTGAAATCGATATCATCTGAATCCCATCGTTAGTCAGAGAATATTAAATGATATTTAGTATATAACCGGCCGGACTGCTTATATGTCCGGCCGGTTGCGTCTAATTCTCGGAAGGCGTAGTCTGTCTGATAGATATATTTCCCGTATGTCACATTCCCCCCAATGTCAAATTCCTCCAATGTCAAATTCCCCCAATGTCAAATTCCCCCGATGTCAAATACCCCCAATGTCAAATTCTCCCAATGTCAAATTCCCCCAATGTCAAATTCGCCCAATGTCAAATTCCCCCAATGTCAAATTCTCCCAATGTCAAATTCTCCCAATGTCAAATTCTCCCAATGTCAAATTCCCCCAATGTCAAATTCCCCCAATGTCACATTCCCCCAATGTCAAATTCCCCCAATGTCAAATTCCCCCAATGTCAAATTCCGCCAATGTCAAATTCGCAATATCTATCTGTCCTCCCGTTTGGGATAGCCTAAAAAGCCTGTTCAATCTAGACTATTCTATCTTTATGTGTAATATTAAGCATTATCGCCCATATGTTCCTAAATTTTCGTATGCTACAGCTACTCTTTTATGGCACTTTGCCAAGGATATTGATCCCCAGTACGGAGCAAGGGGAAATACACGGACAGAATTCAAATTCACACTCTACAGTATTACGAAGCGATCAATCGCAGCTGTTATTGAATAAAATATTAGTATAATGGGTTTTACAGGTCGTTTCCGTTCACAAATTACTAGATTTATTAGTTCTTCTTGAAATGAGTCTTTTAGATACTTAATTTAAAACAAAATGGGACAATAACGTAAGTACGGTCTAACACGGAGAAAGGTGTACAGGAGAGTTTTTAAGGTTGAGATTATGTCAAAAACTACTTGACCTATTGCAAGAATTCTTTCACTGTTAGATAGATAAATGTTAGAACTATGTAACTGTAAAAAATTCTAAGTAAAGCCAGTAGTTTTTATGAAAATCGCAACCTTATTGAGGTCCCCTGTATACTTTTCTCTGTCTTCGTGTGTACATTACTTACTGCTGATTTTAGCCTACGCCTCAAAACCTCAAAGAAAAACAATATTCAAATAAAATTATTTATCGATACAGCAATATTCCTCTCAGGCAATTTGTATTTCATTTGAGTTGTAATACATATTTATATTTTTGTGAGTTATTAGTATTTTCTTTTCTACGATTCCCAACAACTCGTGACATGTAATTGTATTCTATGAAATAAATTACTTTGATAATAATAATAAACAATTCGTTGTCTTTTTATGGACTCGACAGTTCGTCATTTGCCAATGTTATGTTACAGAATATTCAAAATATCATATCGTCTTCTCTTCATCCAGCGGAGTCGCCGTAGCGTCGTCACACTGGGTATCCCCGTCTTTTTGTCTTCATCCATTACAGTCACGTTCAATCCCGAGCTTATAGTGGGACTCTTGACTATAGCGCCAAACTCCAGATCCTGCATGAATTCTCCAATAACTTCACCATACTCTCATTCGCGAACATTTTCTGAGTACGTTTCTGAACATTTAACGTGATATTAAACACAAAACAACCACCGTAGACATTAAACTGAAAATTATCAAATAATTTCGCAACCGTCGTTTCCCGCCATTTTCAAAAACCCTCGTCGTCTTTATCACATTATTCGTTGTCTTTATCACGAATGTCAATTTCATAAAGTTGTACATGAAATCGCTGTTAAAGTAGTCAATAGAATAATGATTCACTGCGAATCAGAAACAGGTAGTTGTACGTTTCATTTTCTAGGAATCAATTGTCTTGGACAGGCTGACAGCTCAAATAGAATCGTTCTTGGAAACAAAGCAGGGCAAATTGGCTAAAAGAACCACTAAGCTATTTCAATTAATCTTACCAATTCTAAATTCCAATTCCTTATCCGTGGAAACTATACAAAAGAAGCAAATGATACTGAGAGCCTTACTTAAAATCCGCCCATTCGACTGGCCGGCTTTAATTAATTCGCCTAACAAAAAACAGCCGTTGACAAGAATGACGGTCTCACCCCTCTCTATAATAAATCTCGAAACAGATAAGGATGGCCTCGGTTTGGCGAATTTGCGACAGTCTGAGCTATGAACTATGAGCGACCTTCGATCAAGTCTCCTGTTACCTGTTTTGTGTGATTCAAAATTAGTTCATCATTTCAGCGTCACGTCCTCGACATCACGGACGTATTGAGAAGACTGAAAAGAACCAAACCTTTTGAGTTAGTGTAGTGTAGTGAAAACAATTCGTAGTGATAGTACGCGAATGTAAGACACGTGAACAAAGTGATCACCCTTAATACACTCTAAGTAATGTCGTTGGAGTTGGACTAACTCTTAGATATAAGTGCCAATTAATAGAAATTTAGGTCAAAATCAAATTACTTATTAGTCTTATTGTATTTAGGCTAGATCGCAATGTGAATAAAGTGTCATATTATGGTACTTTATTTAATAAATAAAAAATCAGCGTCATAAGTTGTTTTATCAATCACCATTGAGCTCATTATTTTGATTTTGAATAGTCAGATATTTAGGCTGGCACGGTTCCCTTCAAATGCTTATAACTTTTAAACTATTGCGTCATAATTATGAGTCAATCGGCACAAATTCTAGCATCAGCGGCACCTCCAGGATAGGACTCTTTCGGCTACCATCTTTCTTTAATACTTATGTTTAATTATTACATATAAACGGATATCACTCACTTATATTGTTGAAGTCGACAATTAGACCGACAGTTTCGACCGTTTTCGACGGTCTTTTTCAAGGTGACGACGCGGGCGTGGCGCGCTCACCTTGAAAAAGACCGTCGAAAACGGTCGAAACTGTCGGTCTAATTGCCGACTTCAACAATATAAGTGAGTGATATCAGTTTATATGTAATAATTTGTAGTAATGGCTCACTATAGTTTTAATTTAATTTGTCATTAGCCCTTTCGTGTTTCTTATCATTTGTATTATCTAACTGCCCCATTATAAATTAGAGATAGAGTGAAATTTATATTATGAGAGTATCTTATGGTCAAGGTTACGTTTTAAGTAACATTTAATTTTCAAGTCATTCTCATTTGGTTAGATTTGTGTTAATTTTACTCATTTTTGTGCGAACAATGTTGACTCTAAGTTTATAGAATTATTTATTTAATCAACGATTACCTTGTCAACCATTCTAATGTCAAAGACATATTTTTAATAATCCTATGAAACCGGTCAGATTCACAACTTCCACTTCCTAAAATGTCTACTTCCCGAAAAGTCCACTTCCTAGAATGTCTACTTCCTAAAAGGTCATTTTCCTAAATAGTGCATTCCTTAAACGTCCTCTTCCTAAAATGTCCACTTCCCGAAACGTCCTCTTCCTAAAATGCCCACTTCCTATTTATATAATGTCCACTTATTTATTAGTGTCTACTTTCGAACAAACGTTCTTCGAATAGGTGGCACACTATCATTTTAAATTTTCAAGGCGTTCACTTGAGGTCGATATTTCATTCGAACATTGTTCTTACTATGAATAAATTACGTTAAACGTCTTACAAATGTTTATTTAGAACATTATGCAAACGATTTGCATCAACATCTGCATCTATTCCGCTAGTATCCTGTCTTCTATACCACTAATCCGCAGTAAGGCCCCGATAAACTTCTTTGAGTGGTCCGATTTCTCGCTCTCGAAGCCCGATTATCGCAGGTTCGACTGCAATAACGGGTAAGGTATTAAGGTTATTCTGAAAGGCAAAGCCCGCTGTTTTCAGACTACGGTATTTCTTACTATTTATCGACTGGAAAATCGAAACGTAGGTAGTAAGTTGCTCGAAATTTACTACGACCTCGTGATTTTCGAGCTTCGAACATGCGATTGTTTCTTTAGTAATTGTATTGCCGTATTTTAGATCTAGTATAATCGGCAGCTTATCAACCTATACAAAGCCAATCACACTCATGGAATTTTATGTACTTTGGGCTCATAAGACATTCTAATAATCGACTTTATCGACAATAATATACATGTGTGCTGGTTCCTTTCAATCGTCGTTTAAAGAGCAATCGCTAAACATTGTAGAATATCTCTAAAAATCTCATTGGCAGGTATGATATTGAGCTCTGTCGTTTATATTATGACCATAAATTTTAAAATTGAAACGCATTTAAATTCCTAAACATGTTTAACATCTTGCACCAGCGAAATTGTAAGATCTGTGCTAGCTTTCTTGCACATAAATATAATTTTTGTTCTTAAACGCGTTCATCTAATTGTCAAAGTAATAATAATCAAATTAGAACATGATGAAAAAATTCTTGCCGTGGGCAGGACTTGAACCTGCGACCTCACGGCAATAATTTTTTCATCATGTTCTAATTTATTCACTGAGCATGGATAATGCGTAATTCTAATTCTGAATAATCAAATTATTGGGTTTAGGATAAACAAGTTTAGCGTTAATGCATTTACCTAACTAAAATTAAATAGAATTTGAATAGAATCTTACGCAAGTCGCCCAAAATATATTTACTTCGCACAAAACTTAACTTATTACTTCAGCCTTCATTATTTTATTTTCAGCTCTAATTTTGATAATAAAGAGTGTCAGCCGTCTAATTTAAGTCCTTTAGAATAATTACGGTACTTAATACCTTTTGTAACCTAACCGTATTTTACTCGCAGCCTTTTTGTATTGAAATTTATATCATTAGCCGTGTCGAACATTTAATTTAAAGTTGAATTCTTTAAAACATGGACTATGGACTGTATTGGGTCCAATTATTCGAGTTGACCTTCCCGCATGAACTTGGGTCGGAGTGAAATTAATGATTCATACAAATCATAGTTCTAATCGTGAACTTAGTAGTTGGGAGTGTCAAAATGGTAATTCTAGAGCTTTACCATTTGGCCCCGTAGTGATTAGTGCGGCGACAGTTAAGTGTAGGTTGTATTTAAGAGCCTTCATAGAGCCAACTAGCGCCGCCAATCTTAAAAAAATCATATCTTCCAATATAATCAATTTTATTAAAAAAGCTACGTTCACATTGTTTATTGCTATAAATATTATTTTTTAAATGCTTATTTGTAACGTGATGCAATGTAGGTAAGTTGTAGTTCACATAATTGCGAAAAACGGCCGTTTCTGGCACATTTGTGAACTACAACTTACCTACATTGAATCACGTTACAAATAATCATTTAAAAAATAATATTTATAGCAATAAACAATGTGAACGTAGCCTTTTTAATAAAATTGATTATATTGGGAGATATGATTTTTTTAAGATTGGCGGCGCTAGTTGGCTCATGTTAGCGCCTTAATAAGTTTGCGTGATTAGTGCAAGTGCAAGATTAGCGAAGTCGGGGCGCTGACAGCACGAATAGCCCGTGCCCCGTTTTGTTTCTAGGCCACTAGAGTCTAGTGACTCAACGGTCACTAGTCACTACACGCACTTTTCACCTGCATTCCTCCCTGCATTGAACTTGTTCGCACTCGCACTAATCAAAGTGTGGCTTTTGAAACATAATCAATAAGGCTCAACAAACATGACTCTAACAAAGGGAATAAATAGTTTAGATTGTTAATAAAAGTAAAAGTTATGTACCTGGTTATTAAGTAATTCTGTTGTCATTATTTCAAAAGATGTGTTGCTGAGAGTTTTTATGCCACTTTTTCTACTCAGCGTTGGCACCTTTTCATTTGCAAAGTGGTGTAAATGTAAATACAAAAATTATATTGACGTGCAAAAATGTACACAACGTGCTTACTTGCAATAAAGAGATTTGACTTTGACTAAATCAATATTTCCGCAACTTGGGAATCACATTTTTTGCCGTAGTAATAATGTGTATCCATTTTATCAATATTTATTTAAATAAATATATTTTTTGCATACACATCTTTGTTATGTTTTCGTTACATAGGTACCTACCTAATTCCACAAAATTCATCATTAGATAAATAATTAACAATAATAAATTAAATAGTGTACTGCTTAAAACACATTTTAAAAAGGTTCATAAAATCATGAATGCATGGGTACAGTGGCGGACAAAAAAGGGTTGCAAAGTTAAATCGATTTAACTTTGCAGTCGGTGGTGTGAGGTGCTCAATGTTCGATTATTGTTGAGATGCTTACGAACCAAGCGGTCATGTGGAAGGGATTATTACGCCCAACGGTCTACTTTTGTAGGCCATTAGTTTCGCTGTACATGTATGTAGATAGATACGTGCACGTTACTTCTAAAGATAAGGATCTGAATGTAATCGGTCTTGGAATAACAATCAGGTATTCCGATTTGTGAAGTGTATTGATGATAGATTGTGTACATTGATGTTTGTATTTTGTGTTTCTATTATTTATTTGTAAACTCATTAATATTAATACTAAGTGAATCTGAATTCGTATAAAATATTATAATAAAAAGATATAATATTATAGCATAGTATTATGGGCACCTTTGCATCTGGAACGATCAGAGGAGGCTCTATTTGATTAGTTTTATTTTTATATATTTATCATAGAAATTTTATTTCAAAAAAGGATCAATAAAAATAAAAAACAGACATTCAATATTTAAAAAACCTAAACTAAACTATTATTAAAATTTTCAAAGTCATAGGAAGAGTACCCAAGATACTGGCAGAGCGTTACCTCGCTGGATCGCGATGCTTATCTCGCTAATATTTATCATTAGTTATTTGTTTTTAATTATACACCATTGTACTTATTAGTCAATAAACATTTTTAATATAAAGATAAAAGAAAATATGTGTCTCTGTCATTATTTTTTTATTTCATTCTTGCGATTTTTTTTTACTTTCACAAGTATAGATTTCCTAATACACGATACAGGCTAAGACGATATTAAAAATCAGAATAACTTGAGTGGGAGTTTACTAATAGTATCTACAGCAAGTCTTACAAAATCTGAGACTTTAATTTTCGCGAAAAAAAAAATCATCACTTTGTTGACTATAATATTTTTTTTATTCCAAAGTTGTAGAAGATATTACATAATGTAGATCCTGTTTTGGTTTATTTATTTTAAATATAAAGACCAAAAGGCTGGCTTTATATATATATATATATATATATATATATATATATATATATATATATAAAGTTATAGACAAAAAACATGCCCAAGGTCCCCCACTATTGGCAGCGTGCCCAAAAGGCTGGCCGCGTTGCCCCGCTGTATAGCGAGGCTAACGCGCTATGCGAAGTATGTATATATATATTGTACATATAGTTTTAGTATATTTACTCTAGTTTGGTTTTTTATGTTATACTACCTAAATACTGCATTCCGAATAAATAAATGAGAAATTTTAAATATATCACTTCTACTTCTGGAATATTTCTTAGGTACCTACCTATTGTTATTTTGTCACGATCTCCCATAAGGATTGGCATGTGTCACTAAGTTTGGATTACTTTTTTACGACATAGTTTTATAGTAGGGCTCAGTAATCACTGACAAGGGAAGTTATGGAGTAGTTTCGTGTGCTTAATAAATAACGAACACACTAGAAACTCTCAGGTAATTCACCAATTAGATACTATTAACAGAAAATGTTGAATATTTTGAACCCATTTTAATACATAACCCAAAAAATTACAAGCAGGAATTATTAAAAAAAAACCTTTTGATTATTTTTTTATACCCCATGACACTCCCGTAATCAAGACGAATCTAACCATACCTCATACACCAAAATCCATCAAGTCGTTTAGGCTACAGGATGGCAGGAAGGAATGGACATACAAATAAATACATACATACATACACCCGAAAACATTACCCTCCTACTGAGGCAATCGGGTAAAAAGAGTAAAGATTTAATATTGAAATTATCCAAGAGACAAAATCAATTTAACATGGGTCCAACAGAGCGTTTCGGTCGACGCAAATGGTTTAATTTTAACACAGACGAAATTTAATAAACTTTTTTTACTTATTTATCTTTTAGGAAGATTTACAGTCAATTTTTAATAATCAATAGAATTATATAGGTATAACAGTGAGCCAAATACAAATTTATATGTAAGTGTTATGCACTTATAAATAAAATATGATTTATTTTAGTACAGAACGCAGGATATTTCACAGTCGTACATACTACACGCAAATATTTAGCTCTGTATATATTTAATTATTTAAATTTATTAGAAGTACATAAATGTTTTAAAATAGTATTTTCGTAACCCTGCCAAGCTATATACTAGGGCAATCAAAGTTTCTCTTACCTGTTCCTCTCAAAGTGTGATATCCAAGTAAGCACAACACCAACTATGGATCTTTTTGCTACACTGAGCAAGAACGTCGAAAATCTTGCTGTAATGTTCGAGACACAGATGGGCGAATACGACCAGAAGCTGCAACAAGCCTCCTCGGGGACCTCATCCACGGCTACACCCGCACCAGCTCAGTCACCGGCAGACCTACCCACTCTGGCACGTGAGTTTACACAATTTAAAAGCCTCATATGGAATACACTGTCCTTACTGAAGAATCAGATTGATCTCTTAGTGCTTGGAATTGATCGCCATGAGACTGCCGCCAGAAGGAAGGTCCTATTGTTGCATGGTGTTGGCGAGAAGGACGATAAGGACGCAGCAGAATTGGTCAAAGGCATCATAGTCAACCAAATGCATTTGCCACCAACTCTCTCCAATGATATTTCTGTGTGCCATCGGCTTGGCGCTAAGAGAGATGGCAGAGATCGACCTATACTCGTACGATTTCTTTCCCATAAGGCGCGGGATGAAGTGTGGAAGGGCAAAACGTCTATGAAGGGCACTGGTGTAACTGTCTCGGAGTTTCTTACTAAGCCACGACACGATACGTTTATGGCGGCCAGGAAACATTTTGGAATTAACAATTGCTGGACTGCTGAAGGGAGAATCGTCCTGCTGTTGCCCGACAAGAAGAGATGCAGGATCGAGTCGATGGCAGAGTTGAAGCCAATCATTGCCAAATATCCTGCTGCAGTGACTTCAATCACCACGACACATATGACGGAAAAACGTCCCCGAATGCAGGAGCCATTGGTAGTGGTGGCGAACACAAGGTCTAAACGGAAAGTTCCCACTAAGTAATAGACCAGCAGCTCAATATACTGTCACTTGAATGCGTTTGTGATGTATGTATGATCGATCATCGTATGTATTTTTCCGTTACTATTTAACATCTCCATTACGTATGTCGTACGGTAGGGTAGAACTATGTTATTTTATAAATTAATATTGCCTAAATTGCAGGTACCGGTAAACTTTGCTATTTATTTTGCACTTATGTTTTCTCTCTTCCAAGTTGCAACCAATTTCAAACGAAATGAGGTTAGGATTATTTTTAATTTTATGATTATGACATCTCGGTTTATGTTTACTCATTGAGCTTACGTTTACTCCTCCCTAAAAGGCAAAGCCCACTAAGGGAGGCATACAGCCAGTATTTGTAAATAATTTCACTTTTCATATTTTCGTGATGTGTGTATTCAATAATAGCCGACCAGATTGTGGTCATTTAATTTTGTAATATATTTATTTAACTTTTCACACAAGTATTACGTATAAAGGCGAAATTTTACATGTTATATTAAAAAAATGACTCTGTCTCGTGTTGTGGCACTGTAACATATAGGCCCATTTAGGAGCCATTCTAAAGTCTATTGTGTATTGTCAGTTGTGTTTGTTGTATATTATTATTTTGTGTAAAAATCGAGATTTCTTCCACTAGCCCTTTGTATTAGCGGGGTTTCAGCATTAGTGATCAATAACTGGTCATTTAAAGCTGCAATTAGATTAGTTAATTTATACTTATATACTTATATATTATATTATTTACTTATTAGTACTTATTTTATTATTATACATATTATGGATATTGCATACAATTTAAATGACTCTTTTTTCTCATGTTGTTCTTCCGATGAGTACCTGAGTGCTGTGAGCGACGATGATGATTCCTTTTCCTGTCTCTCTTTACACGATCAATTAAGCTCTATATTCAAGGATAGCAAGGCCAACCTTAACCTAGTACACATTAATGCGCAAAGTATTTCGGCTCACTATTCCGATCTTCTGGCTACATTTAGTGGACAACGCATAGACGGTATACTAGTCTCGGAAACTTTTCTAAAACCCTCCTTGCCTTCTACAATTTGCGGCCTACCTTCTTTCCGGCTAATACGTAACGATAGAACTGGCAAGGGCGGTGGTGGCGTTGCCATTTATCTCCGCTCTGATATCCCTTGTAAAGTCATCAGTCAATCTCCCAGCTTATACTCGAAATCAGCTGAACATCTTTTTCTAGAAGTCTATTTTCATCACACAAAACTTCTACTAGGCGTGTTGTACAGTCCCTCTCGAGAGATTGACTACTTCGAATCTTTTGAGAGTACACTCGAAAGTCTCTGTCCCCAATACGACCACACCATCATTTTAGGTGATTTCAACACCTGCCTTCTTAAAAAGGATTCCCGCTCTGCGAAGCTGTCGTCTATTATTTCTTCAGTTGATTTACACATTCTCCCTCTCTCCTCGACACATCATGCCCCAGGCTGTAGCCCTTCTCTCCTAGATCTCATTATTGTCTCGAGTCCTTCAAAAATCGCTACTCATGGCCAGCTAAATGCGCCCTTCTCATATCACGACCTTATTTACTTGTCTTATAAACTACGACCCCCAAAGGCAAAGGCTAAATTTATTCCGCTTCGCAGCTTCAAAAATGTAGATTTGGAGACGCTGAGGTTTGAGGCGCGTGGTATTGACTGGACTCCTGTTGTTTGTTGTACTAACATTGATGATATGGTCGCTAATTTTAACAAAATATTACATGGTTTCTTCGATAAACATGTCCCTGTAAAACGAGTCAGAATTAAACATTTGCCTACGCCTTGGCTCACTGCGGACATACGTGGCGAGATGACAAAGCGAGATCGGGCTAAGCGCCATTACAAAAAGCACCCCACTGACCAGAGTCACGCCTTGTTCAAGAAGTTGCGGAATCGCTGCAATAGGATGTGTAGGGACGCTAAACGGCGCTATATCCATGAATCTATTGAAAACTCTTGCCCTGCACAAATCTGGAAATTTCTTAAGACGCTCGGAATTGGCAAGTCCGCGAATGATTGCCCGAGTTTTGGCATAGACTTCAACGCATTGAATAAGCACTTTTCCGTACCTCCTGTCACTTTGGATGACCAAACAAAAAGTTCTACGCTTCTGAATTTACAACATAATATGCCAAAGACCGAGTGCGACGCATTCACGTTTAAATCTGTTGCCATGAGTGATGTTAAGAAGACAATCCTATCTATTTCCTCCAAGGCTGTGGGCGACGACGAGATCTCTTCTCAAATGCTTCGTCCAATTCTGGATGAGCTGTTGCCAGTCATAACTCACATGTTAAATTACTCTATGGCTACGAGTTTGTTTCCTACAGCCTGGAAGAATGCTCTAGTTATTCCTCTCCCTAAAACTTCCAATCCCACGTCCTTTTCGCAATATCGTCCAATTTCTATTCTCCCTATTCTCTCCAAAGTGCTAGAGAGTATTGTTCATGGTCAACTATCCGCATATCTTGCAGATAACAGTCTCCTGAGTCCATTTCAATCTGGGTTTCGTCCAGCGCACAGCACGGTGACGGCGTTGCTTAAGGTTACGGATGACATCCGCTGTGCGATGGACGAAAGGCAGCTGACTGTTCTAACTTTACTGGATTTTAGTAGTGCGTTTAACTCCGTTGACTTTGACGTACTCCTAGGTATCCTCAAGTCTCTTAATGTATCTCCTCTGGTAATAGAGTGGTTTGATTCCTACCTGCGGGGGCGCCGGCAGCGCATTCGCTCTGATGATATCCTCTCGGATTGGTGTGGTCTCGCTGCGGGTGTCCCTCAGGGTGGTGTCCTCTCCCCCCTTCTGTTCTCGATTTTCATAAACTCTGTCACAGAAGTACTGTCTTCCCACTACCACCTATACGCGGACGACCTGCAACTTTACCGACACTTCTCAGTGGAGGACGTTGGCCCGGCAATTGTTGCAATGAATGAGGACTTGGCTCGGGTGCATGAGTGGGCTAAAAACTTTGGCTTACTTGTTAATCCATCCAAGTCACAGGCGATGTTGATAGGAACGAAATTTATGCGTAATCTCCTTCACCAATCAACTGTTCCTCCGTTACTCTACAACGGAACCACTATAGAGTACGCAGACACTGCAAAAAACCTTGGCTTACTAATAAACTGCAATCTATCTTGGACCACACATGTCAATGAGATCAGTAGAAAAGTTCATTCCACGTTCCACTCACTGAAGCGTCTCCAAAATTTCCTACCTCTCAAAACAAAAATAAACTTGGCCCAGACTATTATGCTCCCCTTGCTCGACTATGCGGATGTATGCTTCTTGGATGCCACAGAGGAGCTAGTTAACAAACTTGAGCGACTTCAAAATCTGTGTATCCGATTTATTTTCGGATTACGCAAATTTGATCACGTCTCCCAATTTCGAAACGATTTGAAATGGCTCCCCATCCGTCTTCGCCGAAATACTCACATTCTATCTGTCCTATTTAACACACTCAGGAATCCGGCTTCACCTAGTTACCTTCGAGAATATTTCGATTTCGTTAGCACGTCCTGGGGGCGGTCATTGCGATCCCAGTACTGCCTGGATCTCTATCCAATTCTCCATTCCACGCAGGCTTATAGCAAGTCCTTCAGGGTTCACGCGACTCGATTATGGAACTCCATTCCGTTTGAAGTGCGCGACAGCACCTCCATCGGAATTTTCAAAAAGCGACTGAAAGAACACTATTTCTCTCTTAAGTAGTATGCAGTAGGTATTATTTATTATATATATGTATCTGTATATATGTATGTGTGTATATATGTGTATATGTATATATATTATATTATTATGTAAGGAGTGATCATGCATGATAAGATATCATTATACGTAGTTGTATGTATTATAATTGTATGTAGTGTATTTATTTTAGGTAAGTAATTAGACTGTACACGTAGTAGGTAATGTCGTCTACTCTTTCAAATTTATTTTCACTTCCTAGGTCTTGCTGGAAGAAATCTCTCTTTAGAGATAAGCACCACCTGTGTACATTAAGTTTATTGTTTCTAATATTTTATTTGTATCTTCTTTCGTGTACAATAAAGTAATAAACATTTTTTGTACATATTTTAGTCTTCTATGATACAGGTACACGTCAAGCTTTATGACGTATCTGAATATAGCCACTCACCCCGTCTGCTACCTCAACTCTAACCTGTAGTCAATTATAGTTTGTACTGCGGCGTGAGTCATGACTATAATATTCAGATCCACAAACAACGAGTAGGAATATTATGAATTTGAGATGAGTAAACTCTATTTCTATTCCCAAATTATGATTATTATTTGATATCAGGGTGTTGGTACAAGCCCAAGGGTCACTGCGGCCTCAAAGGTATATTGTGACCGCGCACTGAGTTCTTATATCTCGCTCCCAAGGCCGACGTCCTTCCGGAATCGTATGATGCACTTGGGCGAGAGAGTTTTAATATCCTCAGGTGCATGGGCGTACCCACGTTCTGGGCGGGGCGCAAATCAGATTTTTTATAAGCTAGGTGCTTATACAAAGAACGAACGCGTCGCTTTATTTCTAAAAATATATTGTATTGCAAACAAAAGGCAAAAAATTCGTTTTCCTAATTTTTATCGATATAAGTACTAGTTATGATACTTAGTAAGGACGTCAACATTAAGTCATCATTATCCCCCCCCTACCTGGGTACGCCCATGCTCAGGTGGCATTATGTGTCCACCTAAGGCTCGGCTTCTGCTGTGAATGAGTGCTCCACACTCACAGAAGATGTGCTGCGGGTTTCCTAGGCTTCACAGCAGAATCTATAGGCAGTGGTGTCGGACAGGCCTATTCTGTTAAGACGTTTATTTAGCCAGCAGTGTCCAGTTAAGGCTCGTATAAGTATCATCAACCCAATACGTGGTAATTTCATCGCATGTGATGTAAAGTTTTGGGAGTAACTAGTGACAAGTTTTTGCGTGCCTCTGGGCAACCATGTCATTCCAGGTATGCTCCACGGTCCAGCACGCTCCTCGAGGCGCTTCTGGGAATGCCCACATTAAGGTTCACTATGTTGTAAACTTTTGGATATTTGAAATCATACTCGCATAATATATATTTTTCATTAGACCATAAACCATCTCACCTGTTTCTCATTTAACGGCAATGAATTCGGACGATTTACATAAAAATAATAAAATAAACCGCCGCGTAATTCCTGTTCGGAGAAAACTTTTATATTTGTGTAGACGAGAAAAATAACTGCTATTTTAATTAAAACAGAAGGCTTGAACATTCTCGTAGAAACGGAACGCAGTTAATTATTTTTTTTTTCTTTTTTTCTTGTTGATGATCGCAACGCCCCTGGCCGTGAGTGCCTTGAAGGATTCCCTCATTAATTTGAAAGGGCGTTGTGTTGCCATAAAAGCTATAAAGAGAACCTTCTGTTATCATTCGAATTTGCTAAAAGGGTGATCGGGTTTGAGCAAAATCTAAATGGTCTGATTGCATTCATAGATTATTTTCTTAAATGAGATTATTATCATTGTACTTTGAGAGTATTTTGTCAAATATATCAAACGAAATCACCCTTTAGAAAAGTATGTATTTTCCTGCTAAATCCCTTTGTTAGTGATTTTTTCAATGGAAATTTTAAAAATATAACGTCGTAGTAAGTTCGGTTTCTATCTGATTTGTATAAACTTTGTCTTTTACCATCACAAATCGAATTTGAAACCAATTATTAAGTAATTTGTGCAATCATTTCCTGATCTTTTTTGCAAAATAAAAATATGTAAGTAAGTATTTAAATCTGATTAATTTAATGTGGCATTAAACATGAAACATTCACTTAGGATGGCTTGCATGAGATTCTATTTAAATTATTTTTAATTTTAATTAGATAAATGCGTTTATGTCGCTACACTTGTTTATCCTAAACACAATAAGCATATTAATATTTAACTTTGACAGTTCGAGAAACGCAGTTAAGAACTTTCGACGTGCAAGATGTTAAACATGTTTAGTTGATTAAATGCGTTTAGGCTATACGCTAAATAATGTTTAAAAACCTTACGCAACGTTATACAATATTAAGCAAATTAAATCATCATTTAGTCATCGTTAAATCATGCATTATAACCGAACGTTAAACATAGTTGTCGGTATAATACGAGTATTATCCGATAGATGGCGTTGCTTACATACACCCTTCTTAGTATGTATAATATGATGAAAAATTTCGGTGGTCGGACTGTGGCCTGTGGTGGCTCAGTTGGTAAGAGCGTGTCTCTGAATGACAAGGTCGCAGGTTCAAGTCCTGTCCAAAATAGAAAGTTTTTTCGCCGAGCATGGCTTAATGCTTAAAAAATAAGATCCGAATTAAGCAACTATCACGTTACCACTATTTTCAACAGCCTGCTGTGCTGTCGACTGTACAGATCCGGTTACCTCTTCACATCCAACAGATCCACAGATAATGAGATGAATTTACGGAGCCGTGCAGCACTCGACCCATTTCTACGTTTTGCGAAATCTCGAATCGCATATTAATATAAAAATTATTCTGAAATCCCTCTCTTTTCCGTCCACAGTAATCGAATAAACCAAGAGCAAAAAGGAAAGCCCAGGAAACAGAAACTAAGGGATAATTCACACTGGCGACGTAACGCGCAGTTTAAGTAACCTAGCTCAAGCGTTTAGCTTAGGCTTCAAGTGCATAGTTGCCACCAGTAGCTTATAGCAGTGATTTGAATATAACGATAATACAAAAATGCAAATACATAAATGATCCGTTGCGAAAGGAGATAGGGAAAAGTCATTCAGGTTGAGATTGTTTCAAAATTTTATTTCACTAATAAACATTATAGAATATTGCAAAAGATTGGTAAAAATTCGTCAGATATACCTTAAAGGCCAGTTACATGAATATTTTTCCTTAAGTTTTTCAACCAAGTTACGAACAAGGAGCAGCTTTATTAGTGATGCTCAGACAATATTACCTATATCACTTGTTTCCATAGAGTTAATGACACTTTATGAAGCAAAAACATTACATCCGGAAGATTCGCGCGAAACCGAACTATAATTACACATAACATAAATCGGGGAACTCACTGCGCCGCGTGTAACATCAGTCTTCAACCAAGTTTGGCTTCGCAAGTCACATCCGATCACACTCCAGGAGATGACGGAGTGTCGCCGGTGACGGACAATTCTTGAAGGACATCATCCTCATTATCACGAAAAAAATCTTGGCAAATAGAATTACATTACTAGCAGCAATTTGTGCGTCGCATCGCTACGTCAGTATGATTCGATCTGAAGGGAAATCGCGACAAATCTCATCATGACGTCAAATGAGTTTTTTTTTCATTTGCTACATTATTTAAAATGGTTTCTTTTGTATACCGTTGAACATTGCACAGAACAATGTGATGTAATTGTGTAAACGACCGGATACATTTCTTTTTTCCGGATTACTGCGTAGTCCGTTTCAATGTGTGTTTGTCTCTTTCAGTCGTAAACATGCTGGTGATGTGATTTGTATCGTCGTAAAATCCATGGTAACCCCTTAATTCATGTAGGAACGGCCGTAAAATC
This sequence comes from Tachystola acroxantha, assembly GCA_963506565.1. Classification (NCBI taxonomy): domain Eukaryota; kingdom Metazoa; phylum Arthropoda; class Insecta; order Lepidoptera; family Oecophoridae; genus Tachystola; species Tachystola acroxantha. The sequence continues at coordinate 3,310,091 of OY735874.1, forward strand.
CATGCAGGAAAAATATCGCCGTGCTTTTGGGAGAGAGCCTAAAGTAGGTATATTTTGGGGATACGGCTCCGATCGTCTTCTCACTCTCATGCTTTAGAAAGAGACATGGGTTTCTATGTTCGACTTAAATATTGAAAGGACATTGTTCATCCAAGGCCCACCCTTGATAGAGTTGTCCTGCTATTGAGACAATATTCAATATTCATTTCATATTTTTATACCTCCTGTTACTATAGGAACACGTGAATTGTCTCGTTGTAAATATAATTTTATTTTTAAGTTTAATTATAAGTCGAATTTTTTAACTACAGTCATGCTTCCTTAAATGAAAGATACATTCGCAAGTAAACAATAATGCTCTTTAAGCAATTCAATATTTACTTACTGGTAATTTTTAGGAATCTGAAATAGTTTTTTATCCATGCATGTAAACTATAAGTCGTTTAGATATACGTACAGACGAGACTAATAAAATGAATCTAAACATACAACAGCCTGTTTTTTTTGTTTTTGTTTTCCGATACTCTAGTAGTTTGTCCGGAACGATAGGCACCAACCCACTGTTCGTATCTGACGTGGGCTAAAGATTTATTTCCCTTAATCCCTACAAAACAATACGTTTGGTGTATTTTTTTGCGCACTCAACTTTTGCTTTTACCCTCACAAATAGTTGCTATTTTCCTCATTCCGATGGGGTATAAAAGGTTTACAAGGTGTAATAAAATTGATCATTTGCAGAGGTGTCAAAATTGTTGTAACAACGTACGAAGAGACTGTGCCGCGTATTTTATCCTTAAGGGCCTTCATAGAGCCAACTAGCGCCGCCAATCTTAAAAAAATAAACTAATAATAATAATTAGAAATTAAATCAATGATAGCAGCTCTCCTGGAGCTATGAGCGACGAGGACCAATTACAACCAAATTCCCTTATTAAAAAAATATGACATAAATATACAACGACACCGTAAAATTATACAGTTATACAGACCAGAATAAAGTGGCGGCCATTAAAATAACATTTTCAACACCATTAAATAAGCGAGCAAGATTGCTGCGGCACCGATTTCCTGTTAAATAATCAACGGTACGCGGCCCACGTGACCAGTCCTTTATCTATCCTGTGAAAGATTTATAACCGAGGCGTTACTGCGCTTTATCTTAATCTTAGCTACGGCTTTACGTCTTTCTCTATCAACGGAATTGCGATTTAGCTGAGAATACGTTTTTGGGTAAGAGGGAACGAGAGAGTTGCCCAGTACAAATTGTTCAAATTTAAATATTCTAATTGGCAGAATTTTTTTTTACAATACATAATCTGTGTTATATGCGAACGAACATGTATCAAGGTAGTCCACAAATGAAGAAAATATAATGTTAGATGTTCTTAAATAACTAATGTCACGGAATAAATAATAGTAAAACTACTGTATACTTTGTGTTATGATAACCTATGCTGAAACCTGATCAATATAGGTCATCAGTGAGACTTGTACTCTACGCAGCAAGTTACGTTAATGTACGGTGGAACACAGATAAAGGTGTACAGGAGGGTTTTTAAGGTTTCGATTTTCTCAAAAGCTGACCTATTTTAGAATTAAAACTATAGTGAGCCATTACTACAAATTATTATATATATTGTTGAAGTCGGCAATTAGACTTCAACAATATAAGTGAGTGATATCCGTGTATATATAATAACTACTTGACCTATTGCAAAAATTATTTCTCTCTTTGATAGATAAAAGTTAAAACTATGTAACTGAAAAAGAATGATTAAATTCGGTCCAGTAGTTTTTGAGAAAATCTCGACCTTATTGAGGCCCTCTGTCTTCGACTGTACCATAGAAAAAGACCCGACTGGTCGAAACGGCACTGCCATGAATGCAAAGATGAAACTGGACGATCCCAGTCCAATCCCAGCTTTGGTACTTACTTATATTTTATTTTTGGTACTTATTTATTTAATCAACTAAAAATTTATCGACACAATAACATCAGACCATAAAAAAGTTTGTTTATCACAAAAAGCAAACCAGTCCTAGGTCCTGAAAAAATAATATTCACATGTCACTTAAAATTCCAAGCTCTTAGTTGGGTATATATGTATACTTAGTTATAACTTAATTCACAATAACTTTTGATTACCAAAGTCGATCACGGTCCAATTTGCGTCGCGATAATAACTTACAGGGAGCAGCCACCTCTCCGTCCCTTAAGCTTTTTGTCCAGACCCTCTCCAAATTTGCACCACTGGGCTCAATTTACAAGTTTACAACATATTATTACAAAAGTTTTGCGTATAAAGTTTGTACTGTCTACATTAGTTTGCAAACCTTGAACGAAATTGAGTTAGGAGGTGTTTCTATTCTACCTTCCAAATCTGTCAAAGAAAAGTTAGCAACTTCCATTATTTATATTTATGTAGGTACTTTGTTGGGCTTGTAATTGTATAAAAAGGTGTTTATTTGAGGTAAAATGACGGTTATCCTTTTCACAGACTGCTTATCAATAATTTCCGGTTCAGTTAACCAGATAAATCTGACGGGTAGATTGAAAACAATGAACGGCCATCGAAATTGTTTAAATTTTATTACTACGTTCGTTCTATAGTAGTACCAACAAATAACTAAGTAGATACTGAAATACCATTTACACATATTTGGTAGTTTAATTAGGTATCTAAATTTGGATGCTATTTTAACATGCAATGATATAACGGGTTAAAAGCTTTAGTGTGATCTAAAATGGCATGACTCTATTTGGCGGTTTTTGCTAACATTTATTTAAGAGGTATGAACCTCTAATGCGTTCAACTTTCAGTATTCTCTTCATTATCCTCAATTTTGAAGGTTGTTTCTTGATAAAGATGTCATCTCTGTTGTTACCTATTCTTTACTCAGTCGTGAACTTTTAGTCATGAATTCCTCATACACCATTAGGTACATGTGCGTTCTGTCTGGTAATAGCAATATTTAACTTTATAACTTCATCTATTATTTTAGAATTAAAACTATAGGTAGTGAGCCATTACTGCAAATTATTATATATAAACGGATATCACTCACTTATATTGTTGGAGTCGGCAATTAGATTTCGACGGTCTTTCTCAAGGTGAGCGGTGACGTTTCTTCGTGCACTACGGATCATAACTCTATGGGCATTTTCCGAAATAACTTGTCCCGCCGGCGACGGTGCCTTCGATGGCTGTAGCTGGATTTGTTGGTCGATCTCACTTGTCAGGGAGTCGTCGCCACTCACATTAGGTCCGGCCACGCAGTATGCACTCACTGTGTCTACTCTGCATTCACATCTCTGCATGCAATCGGTCTAAACTGTCGGTCTAATTGCCGACTTCAACAATATAAATGAGATATATAATAATTTATCTATTATTTTCAGAATAGACTAGTTGACCCAATTTTTTTTTGGTCTTAAATAGTTAATAATCGTTCTACAGCATACAAAAAATTACAGAATTTTTTGAGACCTTTAAAAAACCAAAAACTTTAATTTAAAATGCAACTCTTCAACTTCGATTGAAAACACGAGTACGCCATGATTATCTGTGGCATGACGTCACTGCTGCCTCAATAAACTAGGGATGTTCAATGTTGAGAAAACATGACGTTAAAAATCGATTTTTGCTCTTAACATAGATTATCATCGTAATACCTGGTTAAATCTAGCTATAACGGAGCCTTCAAATGTATTCATAACCATTTAATTGGTAAAATTTGAATTATTAATAATAATTCAATGTATCTACCAAAACCCGCATAAGATCGATAAATCATTATATTTTAATTTTAATTTTTAATTTAAAAAAAAAAAAAAATCGAAAAGACGTGTTCTGTCAAGCGGAATTTTAAAAAATCTTTTTCGCCTCCCCTAGTGCTTAAATTTTGAGCCAGAGTTCTGGATACGTTATCCCATTTCGTTGTGAGCCGTTGTGATTGTAGACAAAGTTTGTCTTCTCCGACATCGACCACAGAAATATTTGTTTTGGACTCTGGATAAAAGTGACAGACAGGACGCCATCTCCAAGTCGACCATCGGTTGCCTTGGTGACCATTGGAGTTGAAGTTGCTAAGCTGTCAAGACAACCAATCACATTGGAGTTCTACTTGTCTACGGCGTTTGACAGCGACGCGCGCGAAAGAAATTCAGCGAAGAAACTTCTTTTGCGGCTATTTGTTTACTACGGATGACATTTATATTTATAAACATTTTTACTATTTTTGTGTATTTTTGTACAGTCGAAATAAGTTTTATATGATTTTTTGTGCATGTTAAGCCAAGGTAACACGTCGTCCAATATTTCGAATACTACTCTAATACAATGCCCCATCTGTGCCGACGCAAAGAGATACAAAGGGACCCGCGGATTGAATATCCACAGCAGTCGCTCTCATGTCCCGCGCACAGGCCAAGAGCAGCCAGCCACACCATCGCTATCTGCGGCGCGCTCTCAACCACAACAGGGCTATCCCCCTGGCTCCGTCGCCACAGATGGGACATTACCATATCGGCTCGGTTTTTTAAAACAAAATTTTAAGGTGTTAAAACGGATCCCCAAAGCAGCTCGTGTCACGGTCGCCCGCAGTCTCACTGAGTGCTTGGCTAGAGTAGTCGCTGAAAACTCCCCGGTCAGCTGGGAAAGTCTATTTACATTTGCTTACTCCGTTTTACACATCGAAGATAGCAAAACAGGTCAATCTTTAAGTTCCATTATTAAACAAAAAGCACAATCCATAAGCATACCGAGTTATAACAATAATATTATTTCAGAAATACATCAAAAACCTCACCACGGTGCATTTTCAAGGTCCAAGGCTGTTGAATGCAAACTTTCTGAGGGGAACATAAGAGGCGCTGCAAAGTTATTATTTTCCAGCGACACTCTAGCCACGGACTCATCTGAGACACTCGCAGCCCTTCGAAATAAGCATCCTAGCCCCTCTTCTACCGTACTGTTTCCTGACCCACTGTCAACACCCCAACAACCATTGCAAGTGAATGAAGATGCTGTGGTTTATGCTATCTCCTCCTTTCCCAATGGCTCTGCCGGCGGATTAGATGGCATAACACCGCAGCATCTCAAAGACCTCATAAGTCCCACACTCGGTGACGTCGGAAAATCCCTTGTGAGCGAACTCACCGCGCTAGCTAATTTGATGCTGGCAGGGCGAGTTCATCACGAGGTGACCCCCATCCTTTATGGTGCTAACCTAGTAGCATTAGCCAAGAAAGATGGTGGCATCCGACCCATCGCTGTGGGCAGTACTATCAGACGTTTGGTATCGAAACTATGCTGCCGGGCATTAAACGACCAACTAACAAATAAATTTAAACCCCGACAGCTAGGTTTCGGCGTAAGAGGGGGCTGCGAAGCGGCAGTTCACGCGGCCAGAACTTTCCTTAATACCACCGATTATGAAATTTTTGTGAAAATCGACGTGAGCAATGCTTTTAATTCGGCAGACAGGGGCGCACTTCTATGTGAAATTCAAAAAGAGGTACCAGAAATTTATAACTATATTTGGCAAAGTTACGGCGCCCCATCTAAATTAATTTACGGCAACAACGAAATTGCATCCAGTGTGGGATGCCAGCAAGGAGACCCGCTCGGTCCGGCAATATTCAGCCTAGTCATCCACCCGATAATTTCCGACCTAAACTCCAAATTCAATCTCTGGTATTTGGATGACGGCTCATTGGGAGGGGAGGCGTCTACAGTACTAAGAGATCTGCAAACAGTCATTGATCGCTTTTCCGAAATCGGCCTAACATTAAATTTTGACAAATGTGAGATATTTATTCCAGATCACATACCCACCAATGCCCGTGCCGATATTCTTTCACGTAGTAACTTTCTCACCCCAAACATATCAGTTCGCACCAAAGACTCCCTTACCCTTCTCGGAGCACCCATATTTGACGACGCCATCCCATCCTTTATAAATTCAAAATTAGACCTTTTTTCACAAACCTCCGATCGTCTTCTAGACATTAAACCCCACTCGGCAATTTTCATTCTTCGGCTGTGTTTGTATACTCCAAAATTCATGTATCTACTGCGCTGTTGCCCAGTATGGAAGTTTCCACTGAGCACAGCCTGCGTAGACTCCTCTCTATACATAAGTGTGTCCAAAATTTTAAATATTGCTTTTGATCCCCGCTCTTGGACACAAGCATCCTTTCCGATAAGGTTCGGTGGGCTGGGCATACGGACTACCACTAGCGTGGCGCTCCCGGCTTTCCTTTCCTCTGCATACAGCACGGCCGCCCTCGTCAGCGAGATATTAAATCTACCAAACTCGCCTGACTTGTTGGTGACGTGCCTTGCGGAGGCGAGGAGGGCCTGGTGCGCTACGTGCCCGGGGGAAGAGGTTCCTGCCCAAACGAGTGCAGGCAGCCAACGTCTATGGGACCTACCTATTGTGAAACTGGCCCACAGCAACCTTATTGACAACTGCCCCGACGCAACGGACCGAGCGCGACTCCTTGCAGTCTCCGAAAAGGAGTCTGGCCATTGGTTGCACGCACTGCCATGCCCAAGCCTAGGCACTCTGCTCGAACCAGCTCATTTACGTATAGCAGTGTGCCTACGTTTGGGCGGCAGGGTGTGCGAACCGCATAACTGTCGATGCGGTCGAGGTGTGGATCAGCTTGGTCGTCACGGACTGTCATGCACGAAGAGCGCCGGCCGCGGATACAGACATGGAGCCCTGAACGACTTAATCCGCAGGGCTCTCACCACCGCGGCCATACCAGCGACTCTGGAACCACAGGGCCTGTCTAGGGATGACGGCAAAAGGCCGGACGGCGTCACTCTGGTGCCCTGGAGCATGGGACGAACGCTAGTGTGGGACGCCACGTGCGTTGACACGCTGGCTCCGTCCCATGTCCAGGGCACATCCGTGCGGGCCGGCGCCGCCGCCGAGGATGCCCAGACACTCAAGCGCCGCAAATACTCATGTTTGTCACCTGACCACCATGAGTTTGCGGCGCTTGCCGTGGAAACGATGGGCCCGTGGTCCTCTGACACCAAAAAAATAGTACATGCTATCTCGACCAGGCTGATCCACGCCTCCGGCGACCTGAGGGCTGGCGCATACCTCTCGCAAAGGCTTAGCCTGGCCATACAGAGAGGTAATGCAGCCAGCGTCCTCGGCACGATGCTCTGTGGAGGGGAGCTGCACGACGACGTGTACCTTTTGTAATATTCTATTTACCCCATTTTAATTATTTTAAATTTTGTGAATAAATAAAATTTCAATTTAATTTTTTAAAGTCAACTTCTACTTTTATGTAATAAAAGTGATATATTTGAGATCCTAATGTGAAATACTATCTACACATATAATAAGACTGTAAAAAAGTTGTGTCTGTACATTGGATATTTTTTGAAAATAATAATTGTAATGTGTTTTAACGATACTGATGCCAAAACACTAATTTTTAGAATTTTTGTCTGTTTGTCTGTGACTTTGTGCAAGTATCACGCCATAACTACTGAAGGGATTTTGATGGGAATTTCACTAGGAGATAGCTGAAATATCCGGACAGCTCATAGGCTATAGGTATGTAATGTGGAAACAAGGATATAGAGAGAAATATCTGCCTCCTGATCTCCTCCATCCTCTCCATCCTCCTCCTCTACGCAAACAAAGTTGCGGGGTACAGCTAGTATGAAATAAATATTGTTTTATTGAATTTCGATATGAGTCAGCTAGCCTATTCTCTGCGTAACATCTCAGAAATTCCATGTTACCCGTTATTTATGTGAATGAACCACAACGCATTGTATGTTTCCCACGCGGCTGAATTCCCAAGAATTCAATTACTTACGTTTAACTCCAACTCCTTCTCAGACGTACCTATTTCCTTGTAAATAAATAATTCAATGTGTGCAAAGCTCTGCGGGCAACCAAACATTGTCTTGTACGAACGTATACTTCATTCTGTAATTTACCTTACTGTAACTTTGACGAATTGTTTACTTTTGTAAGAATACAGAGGAAGTTTCAAATACGTATTGGTGTTTAATTTGTTTGCGATTGTTTCGATATTCACCTCAAACGCTTCTATATTTGTTACTTCTACATTATTATTTCAGATTTTTTTTAAATATTTCTTAATCTTCATCATCCTGTTAAAAACAAAATAGAAAAGGAAAAGTTTTGATGTCAATTGCTGATGTTATTCCGAATTTTTGAATGATATAGTAGTAATATTTATTTATTTTAACTCACATTAGAATGATATACCTCTACATTATCTCGCATTAGATATAATACACATCCCTTTTCATATGATAAATCATTAAAATCAATAATCATTTTACTATTCGAAAACTGTTGCAACTTCCACTTCATAACTTATTTCTTAACTTATCGGATTCCTCTTCAGAACTTCATACTTCCACTTCATAACTTATTTCTTATTTTATAACTATCTCTTCATAACTTGTTTTAAGAATCATCAATGAAGCATCATTGATGATTCTTAAAATCTCATGAAATTCAAAATCACATTCACAACTGTGTCACAATTTTTTAAAAGAACTCATAAAAAGTAATCGCCTGGTTAGTCTCGACCATAAATTCTTTCTTTCATTTTTAACTTTGAATTGCTGTGACCTTTAAAACGACCTCGTTTCGCAAGAACGTATAATCAGACAAATCTAATGAGACCACCCCATTCAGGCGTTCGTTCCACCTGACAACCGAGGCAATGCGAGGTAGAGGCCTCATCAGTATTTGCAGTAAATATGATACCAGTATACTGACTCACAGGTGACAGGTGGTCTCCTTGAGAAGACCTATGATCAAACTGGCTAATGAGAATAAAGACAGTTTTGAGCACGAGCTTAGTGTGAGCTTACACTTAGGTAACTATCAAACATCTATGGAATTTGACGTTTGTAAGACGACTTACAGATTTGGGTTTAAAATTGTCTATGAATTGATCTTAGTATACTAATCCGGCTCATAGTATATCAGGCGTAAGTGTAGCCTTTGCGCCATTCTTATTATATGTCCCATAAAATTAAAATGGTGTTCTTTATTTTAAAACAAATTTTCAATGGTTTTGTATCGTTTTTATTTAAAGCTACAATTTTAATACAGTTTCAACTGTTATAACATAGACAATAAGAAAGGTATAGAAGATTTTATGCTTGATGTGACATCATCATCAGTCTATTTATATTGCCCCACTGCTCGGGCATCGTCTGTAATAAAATGTAAAAAAAACGACTGTTACATATATTCGTTATCGTTCGTTAGTTACGAGACAATAGAGATGTTAGTTGTTACTATTTTGATTCACCTCTCTTACCTAACCTAATGCGCACTCGCAATAAAAGATACCCCGAGAGTTAACTAACTGCAATAAAAGATAACTCGGGTTATCTTTTATTACCTGAAGTGTTATCGTACTGTCGCTCATGACTTTGATACGGCTGCGCTAACGCATGGCAACAAAATTAGGTCAAACTACTGTTATATCTACTATACTGTGGCTGTATTGTAGAGTTATAAATGGGTCTGGGCCGGACACGTCTACCGTAGATAATGCGGGAGAAATGGATGATGCCACAGTTATTGCCTAAGCTTTCGTCTGAATTATTATTAAGGTAAATTAGAATTAGAGACCTAGTAATTAGAGGCCTAGGCCATATTATGACTGGAAATTTACAATGAGTTTTTCCTAGGACTGATGCAAAGTAAATAAAGTCCACTCACATTAATATCCATTGTCTCGGAATAAACGTCTTAAAATTCGGCTACGGGTTTTCTTCAAAAGAGCTTATTTTATTTTTATACTTATAGAGTAATTATAATACAGCAGATAGAAATATACATATTTTATCTAAATTTACTTCATCGATGTTTAAAATTATTTAGTGAAAGAATTTTTACATGCAGATAAGCAGTTTTCAAAAATATTCATGTATTTTCTCTATTTTAGATTGTACCTATAGGTATTTTACCAAATTTCCTTGAATATCTATCAATTGATAGATTTTTTACGCAATCACAATATAGTGAATCGAACCATGTTAGAAGTGGCACAGCTGGCTTATAGATGTACTGCAGATTGATAATAACGATATAATATGATGCCCCCATTTCCTGAGATTTCGGAACGTTCGTTTTATCATCGTAAATCCATTACGAATGTAATTCTCGAAATACGCGTGTCGAGTACGTGCCGACAACTTGGCAAGCACTATGAACCAAGGAACACCATATGGAGTAAGCTATTTACTAATTTTAAGCTCTTGTTTTTCTATTATTTGCATTTTCAGTACCTACTCATATATCATGCAGTTTATTAAAAAAAATCATTCTTATAATCGTGTGTATATTATTACCATGCTGTGTGTACTGTATTTGGGTAACAATCTAGATTTAAATCACTGTGATGTGCTTACTAAGTATTGATTGTATTATTATTTTTTAAATTTTTATTCCTTTTCTATTTATGTAAATAAGTTATAAATGAAGAGAATAAAGTATTGATTGATTGTAACTTGCTATGTACACCTTTAAATCAGAAATCAGAATTTTTTTTTGTATGAACAATAGAATTCGAACATATAAAACAGATGTCTCTCTGACCTATGAGAGTGTTGATGATAACAAGTAGCGCGGACGCCGGACACATGTCCCTGTACAAAATATACTTTAGACTCTCTCCATAGAGCGCGGCGTTTTTACCTTCATGGCAAGCACGAATGCAAGGTTTTCCTGACCTGTCAAACAGAAACGATAGGGGGGAGAATGGAAGAAATTATGATCATTATACTACTTATTATTTTATTGTAGTAGTCTTGTCTCAAGATATCTCGTGAAATGCCTCCATCGAGGTGAAATTATAGTTTGGTCTGCTTTTAAATTATGTATAGGTTTTAATGAAACTAATTTAAAGTTATTGTAAATTACTAACAAAAAGACCAATTGGCAATAAAATACTTACTGTATAAAAAATAAAATGTATACATACTTAAATAAGAATCCTTAAATTAGTTTTAATTACTAATCTATATGGTTTTACATTTTTCCCACTTTTACACAAAAAATTGTCATTTTTCACTTTTTTGGCGAAATTTTATTGAATGCAATATATAGTCTAATATCGATCAGCCCCCCTTTGCAAGTAACTTTGAGTTTTATAACGCTAGTATAATATAAATAAAAATTATCGGATTGACATCTGTTTTTCAATCAATCCTATAATATTTATCTTTATCAATATAAAATATAAAGTAAAATATTATAATCTTCAGAATTAGTAGCGTTAATGAAAGTCCATGCCACTTGGCAAGAACAGGTTCCAACATGTATTGTAATAAAAGCTATTGGTATTGAATTACATCGCCCCCTATAATCCCTTGAGAACCTTGAGAAAGATCGTTACGATTAGGACATAAAAAGAGTGGTTCTACCGAAACGTATATAGGATAATTCTCTTACAATCTTCTTTCCCCCATTACCATTGACCATCCTAATGTTCTACTCATCCCACAAAGGAGAAGCGCAAATTGCTATCAGAAAGTTTTATATTGCTGTTTCATTATGTGTGTTGTTTTGTTTGAGGAAAAATTACCATAGAGTAGCGCGATTTGAGGATATAAAACAGATTTATCAAGAGTGGCAACCATTATTGTCTATGTTATACTTTCATGGTTAAAAAATCGCTTTTGCCTATCACATAAATAGGGTTACCAGGGCTTGAAATTGAAGAAAAAAAAAACGGTTATAAATAGTAAAAAAATCCTGATTTCAATATAATAAAAGTTCGACCTTTGGCTGAAAATGAAACTCAATACTCTATAGATTATAATATTCTATTGACTTTGATTATAGTTTTGTCACATTATATTTATTCACTTGCGATAGCTTTCAAAAGTTTTGTTATTGTAGAAATTTCACTATGAAATCGATTTTTTTTGAGGTTATGTGTCCTAATATATTTCTCATCTTGATTCAAATTGTCAATAAGTTCCTTTTAATTCGTCCACTACGAAGTCACGAGAGAATTATCTTTGATTATATTGTGAGGTATGACAAAAAAGTCTTATTTAAATCAGGTCCAAACGGAATCCGGATGGTAAACACTATTGTGACCTCATTGTGACGTGGAGTGATTATAGATAAAACATTATGGTACAATACACACTAAAATATTCGTTATTTAGGTAGGTACCCCATTAAAACCAAATATTTATTACCACAACCATTATAATTATGACCTAAATAATTATGTTTAGAATACATTATTTTCAACCGAATTCCAATAGCGGGCGGCGGGAGTCTATCAATGTCACTGCACAGTTTAATATGTGTTAGTTTATGTGATTTAGTACACATCCGTCAGATTCCTCTTTCGTCAGGTCATTTTCTTTTTCCGTATAGGTCAGAATTCTGAAACTGATGACGAAACAGTCATTCTCATAATTCCGCTTTCGTCAGATCATTTATTATAATATAAATATGTGGACACAATCACGCAAGTTACTATGGGGTTGATGTAAGCCTTTCGTTGTATGGGAGGGTGGGGCTAAAAAAACGTTTTCCTTATTAATTTACATGTCTACTTTCTATCTACTTCTTTCTCGTATGTTCACTGTTTGGGTCATAAATATACATCTTCATACTAAATAGTATACAAACGACAGAGTAAAATGGATTTGAATTCCCGAACAGACAGACAAAGGGACAGACAGACATGATGAAACTATAAGGGTTCCTTGTTTGACTACGGAACCCTAAAACTGTAGCTACTTAGCTACATTTTTAGGGTACTTACGTAGCACGTAAGATCGATTTAAAAACCCTTCTCCTTAGTGACGGATGTGTACTAAATCAAACAAAATACCAAATACTATGGTATTTGTGTATTTTGATGAATAAATAATGGCACTACCATTACGAAAAAAATGTGAAGATAGTTCAAGTGTTCACCGTAAATATTCTTATCTCATTGATACAACCATGAAAAAAAACTTTTATGTGTGTATCTATCCTAAAAATATTAGTAATGCCCGAAGGCGCTAAATTAAAATCGTTTTCGTAGGACTTGTTTTCGTATAATTATTAAATTAATTTTACGTTTTCTTTATTGTTATTATAACCTACCGTTATCCTTAATGTGGGTTTTCCTTTTCAACCTTCTTTAATATCAACATCTTTATCTTCTACTAAAATGTATTATTTATCGTTTCCATTACCATACCTACTTACCGTCTTCAGGTTCATTGCGCTTACCGTAAAACTAAGTACGGCTCAAATAATTGCGAATGCGGATCCCTCATTTCGCCTTTGCTCATGAAAATTAACCTGCTTCGTCATATTTCTTTTACAGTTGAAATAAGGTATATTTTTACTGGATCGCTCCCCTCTGTGCATTTTTAAAAGATTGCTACAGTGTCAAGTCTTCTGTAGTGCAGATTTTTAAATTAATGAGAATTTATGTTCTAACTAATGGATTAAATCTAGTAAATGTGGTAAAGTGTACCTACTATACTCAGTAGTGCGTAACTGACTGGTATTCAATGGAATGTCCATTTCTGATCATTATTGAAAGCCAAAAATGGTTAGGTACTTAATTCCCATTGCCATTGAAATATTTTGTACAATGGAAATAGGAATATACCTAATTGTAAATAACTGACAAATACTTAAACAATTAGGCCTGCTAATTGTTTGTTATTGTCAAAGTAGTACTCGATGATACAATAATTTACGATCAACGCCTGCACTAGTAAGATAAATTGAAAGAAATAGAAACCTCACGTAGAAAACACATCAATTGTAGCATTTTAGACGTTATATCTTTATTTTCTGTGTCGTAAGAGTTGAAATCGTGTTTCTTATGCTGATGTGCCGACGTGTGTACGTAAAACGTAGCTGTCGATAGTAAAACGAAAGCCTACGTCATAAAGGGTTTAGATGTGGCAATATAGGCCAGAAAGATACACGGGCACGACTATCCAGAATGACTGTGAATGTACTGCGTAGTTATGTAGCTACGTGATAAAAGTTTCTGAGTAGGTTGTACTTTTACGATGAGCTATATAAAGCCATATACAAAACTAAGTTTACGAGAGTCATAATCCGACTAATGTCCTGTATACGAAAGCGTAATTTGAAATGTGTAAAAGGAACTCAAATATTCTTGGAACTTGTGAACAGAAAAGAGACGACGAAAATAAAACTCTTTGAAACCCTGATTATTTATACCACTTAGTAGTAGTAGCGTAACTTTTCCCTCTCCGTATTCATAGTCTGAGCTCTAACCCGCCTTCAAGAGCGAATTCAGCTGATACACTCTCAAGACGTGATCACCATCTCAAGTACGTCATTTATTAATAAACCAATCTCGAGGGCGTATCACGTCTTTCGCAAGTCGCGGTTCGCCTGCAATCAGCAAATACGTTATCAAGTGTAAGTTTGACAGTTCTCTTGAGAACTGAGTTTTGTTTATTAATACGGCGATACTCATGTGATACCCGATTCCTAAACGCGCACCTAAGTTACGTTTATTAATAGGAACGCCATCTTGAGGTCGTTCTCAAGATTGACTTTTGAGCTGAGATTGATTTATTAATACGTGCCTTAGTAACTTTCACCACTTCCATATCTGATATACCTAATAATCATATTTGTGCTTCAACACAAATGTATATTAAAAAAACAATATAAAATACAATTACGATAAGACCGCCAAAATTGTACACGCTTCTCAATAATGTAATTAATACTGTATTATGGTGCAATAAAGTGTATTTATCTTATCTTAATTACAATGGTTCTTTTTATTTTATATTGTACCTTTTTGAAATAAATATTTGAGTGTTTAATTACAATGTCAAACTTAAAACTAAAATATCCGTTGGTTAAGTTGTACAGCGAATAAAATACAAGTATAACGTATCCCACCTTCAGTTAGTTTCCATTCGATTGCAGTAAAATCAACTGAACCTTTCCGCGGAAATAAATTGGATTTTTATAATAACACACGCTTTGTTCAAGTTGTGGAACGAGCTATGAATGTTTAGACTCAATGGGTATTTCGTTCTGCATTTCCCATATTGGTTCGATTGGCATGCACTCACAAAAGCTTTTAGTGAATTTATCGTTATGCTCGTTTCCGATAGGTTTCGCTCAAGTTTCACTCAATAATAAAATCCCTCTGTCTATGGCTTTGAGAAGACCCACATCATTATAGTGTAGTACTCTTATATACATATCTTCTATTTTCACTAAAACTATTTATTTCAAACTAACTGTACCCCGCAACTTCGTTTGAGTAGAGGAGGAGGATGGAGGAGATCAGGAGGCAGATCTTCCTCTCTGGATCCTTGTTTCCACATCACATACCGCCATGGCTTATAGCCTATGAGCTGTCCGGATATTTCAGCTATCTCCTAGTGAAACTCCCATCAAAATCCCTTCAGTAGTTATGGCGTGATACTTGCACAAAGTCACAGACAAACAGACAAAAATTCTAAAAATTTATGTTTGGCATCAGTATCGATCCTAAAACACATTAGAAATATTCTTTTCAAAAAATATCCAATGTACAGACACAAATTTTCTACAGTCTTAGTATATGTATAGATAAGGCTTAGCTTTTTCAAGTTCAGCCACTTCTTTTTCAATTTCAAAACATCATCTTTATCATTGATACCTATAAGTACTTCAAAATATCCCTCGTTGCTATTCGTAATATAAAGTCTGCAAAATTATATCTTCGTTGAAACCAATGTTTTATGACTGCTTATTTTCAGCAATTTCTTCCAACTCGGTTTTCTTTATAGCCTAAAATCACAAGAATTGACTTCCAATGGATCTGTTTTCTATTTAGATAGAATAATTTTCTTGTCAGTAGACTATATTTAAGTTATGATTTGTGATCATGCCAAATCAAGGTCTACGAGGTCGAACGAGTATATTTTCTTCGTCGTACGAGGAAATGACAAAATGCGAAAGTAAAAAAGCCCTTCAAATAAACCTTCAAGGAAAGTGTAATGTGAACATTTTCGTGAGGAATAACAATATTTGACATGACTTCTTACGTATTATGTGAGAGTGTGTCGTGTATGTTAAATTGTACACGAAAACACCATTAGTACTGTGATAAATGGGACTCTGAAATCTGTTTCTAATGTCCCCGTTTGGAAATTGTATTTGCTGTTTTAGAACATCCATTTTACTTTTTTCCACACATAATTATTTCAGTCGTTCTTTTCTGTACGCCATGCCACATTTCAATGGAGCTTTGCCCCACCTTCAAAACTACGTGACCATTGAACCTGTACCTATCATTTTGTTGGGGACTTATTACAGGTTTCATATTGCATAATCATAATCAGTAGGACTTGCGAGAGTAGTAGAAAATGATAACAAAGACAATGAATAATTCGCTTCAATTTCTTACTATTTTCTGAATTCTTAAGACTTTTTTTCGACTCGTTTGATGTACAAAACTTTATTTTAAACCAATCATTTTACTAAAAAAACGGAGATATTTTTACATTTATTCGTTATCTTGTTCATCATACGGTTGATGGTGGGGCAGAATCTGGCATTGTCATTTAAATATGGAAAATATATTCATTTATCAAAGTACAGAGAGACTTCCCAGACCAAACCCTAAACTAGCTACTCTATCACTACATTACAGTCATCATTTCGTTAGGCTATGAACATGCAGACATAATTAATTTTCGTATTTACGTCTTTGTTGGTTTTGTCCCGAATTTGTTTTGTATGTATATGATTTTAAGTCATTCAATATTTATTATTCTTTTTTTTATTAACTTGTTGCGTTTGCTTTCGATGTTTCTTATTGTGATTTGTTCTCAAATGAAATAAATACATTTATCTGAAACGTTTTAAGAGTAGGATCAACGTCATTTCTCTTTCATGAAAACCTTGTGTTTCATTCCCTTTGAGTACCTGTTCACTATACAGACTCGCGCTCAGGTGCCGCTAAACGTTCCGCTTCACCGCCCCTGAAGCTTGCAAGGTCAGCTTCCCTTGTTTTTATTTAGCCTACTATAGAGGCAAAGCGATGAAAGGTAGCTATTTATTTATATCGTTTTTGATATCTTGGTTTACTTTCGATCAATAAATTATAATATTTCAAACAGGTAAGTACATGTTTTGTAGACATTTAATAACGGTTTGTTCGTTCTTTTCAAATTTAAACTAAATTCGACAAATCTAAAAGAACTTATTAACCCGGCGTCATGGGGGTTGGGTCTGTGAGACCCGTCACATTTTATTTCGCTTCTAGTTCGGTTACTATGCGTGCCACGTTACCGCTCTTCTCAATAGCTGGAGCTGTTGAGTTGTTCTATGCGTCGCAAGCAACACGTTACTCGTGGCACAGCCGCAGTGGGAGTTACAGGTGCACAAAATTGAAAAAGGTATGTGAGACCCATCCCCGCAGTCAGTGTAACAATTTCACGCCGTTTTGTATAGATATTGTTTTACTTATTATCTGTGTTTTTATCCTTTTATATTTGATTTTTTGTTGTTGTTTGCAATTGTAGTTGCAGATATATAGTTCAATGTACTTTATTTGTATTTTTTGTAGGTACTTAGTAAAAATGGATCGAGAAGAGGCAGAACGACAGCGTATTGCAATTTTACAAGAGTCCGAGTGCTTCCACGTGAGTTGCGACTGAAAATTGGAAAATTTGATGGTGAATCTTTAGGGGAACAAAAAGGCTAATGTTCGCAAAAGGTGCCAAGTGTGTTCAGCCAAGAAAGACCGTGAGACAAACTACACCTGAGAGAGTTGCAACAAATATATCTGTGTAGAACATATAGTACCTTTCTGTGCTGACTGTACCAAAGATTATTATTATTCGAAGTGAATAATTGTTTATTTTTTCTAAAGTTAATTTAGTTACCAACAAAAAATTGCCAATAAAACATTAAGGCTGATTGTTAATTAACAATATAATTATATTTAAGTAGAAGAGAAATTTTTTGTTGACATTTGTCGTTCTTTTTTTAAAGTTCTATTTAATATAATTAAAACATAATATAATATGATATTTGTGTTTCATTTATTTACATAAATACCTAAAAAACTAAACACGAATAAATTTCAACTTTATTATTTATAAAGTATTGGAATAATTTTGACATTAATTAACGGGTCGGTGAGACCCACCCCAACGTCCGTGTAACACTTTTCCACCCCCATGACGCCGGGTTAAAATTAGGTGTTTTTTTGAATATGGCAATATTCCGGTAGCCATGTCATGTAATGTGTTAATATTTGGTATAAATTATCATAACTATGGGAGTCATTAAATATTCTATTAATAAATAAGGTTATAAGATAATAAGATAAGTAAGATAAATATTCTTTATTGCAAAAAAATAAAAAGTATTACACAAAAGAAATAGGCTAATACAGTTAGTATTACAATTGGCGGTCTTATCGCTCAAAGCGATCTCTTCCAGACAACCTTTGGGTAGAGAATTCGGCGTATGAATAGGTAGCTTGTTGAGCAATATTAAATACCTATCATTAGCTGGTAGGTACTTAAGATAAGTACCTACCTACTTAAAAAATAAAAAATAAAACTTATTTACCTACTAATAATAATTATACTTATGAGTATAAATAATTGTTTTTACCAATAAATAAACTTACATACTAATAAATACTTAACATAAAAAGAAATAGACTACTTACTATACAATACAATAGACTACTTACAATACCAATACTGATCATGAAGGATAATGTTATTAATGATATAATATAGATACAATAGCTGTTATACATACGTAAGATAGGTACAAATTAATAATTAAATATTGAGAAAGTAAGACTTGACCTGTCCCTTAAAAATATCCAAAGATTTAGCAGTTCGAATCGAAGCCGTTATATGTAGTATATAACTATTATAATAAGTATTATAATAGTTATATATATAATAAGTAAGGCTATATGTAGTATTATATATGCAAGAACTAGTGATAATTTAATAAGATGTACATACGGTGTGCTTAACTCTAGATTAGTTATTAACATACCAGTGTGAGAGGGAAAAAAGAAATGACGAAGTACAAAATTGCAGCTCTTTATGATCTATCTAACTCTTGTTGTTTCGTCTTGTGATTAATTAATCATACATTCGGTATGGACAGACCTGCGAAGGTAAGGATCTTTGAGCGCTTAAACAATTCACCATCTAGAGCTCTTAGGTACCTAAATTATTCTAACCCTATTTTGCTCGAAACACTTTGTCTAATAGCAACATATATACGACAACACATCCAGCACACGTGACAACTTTACGCGATGAAAATAAAGCTTAGATTGCTCTGTTTTGCCTATAGAAAGTTCTTCGTTATCGACGAGCTTTTGGATTAACATCCAAAAAAGCTTTGGGTTTTAAAATAGTATTTCAATTATCTCTGACGCTGAATGAATGTGTTGGTATTTTTCAAACGAATGTTTGACTCGAATTCTGTCTGACCAGTTGTTTTGTGCATTTTGAATCCACTTGACTCAATCGATGACGGACGGTTCATCTCTAAATCTATAGATATCACTGTTTGTCTGCTTTTAGCATTCTTTAGCTTTATTTTGGGCCAGGAGTGATTGATAAAATATGTTAAAAATTTCCGTTGTTTTGTGATTTTTGTATCAGTTAACTTTGTCGATGAGTGGTCGGTTCGTATCTAAATCTATAGATATTACTGTTTGCCTGTTTTAGGCATTCGTTAGCTTCAATTAAGGTCTGATGGTTGATAAAATAAAATATATTGAAGCGGCATTTTCCGGTATATTTTTGTAGATCACGAAATGGGCCGGTGAACGATTGGGAATCGTTCACATGGTTCATTATGTACGGTCGACGACAAAGAAAGGTGTACAGGAGAGTTTTTAAGGTTGAGATTTTCTCAAAAACTACTTGACCGATTGTAAAAAATATTTCACTGTTAGATAGATAAAAGTTAAAACTATGTAACTGTAAAATAATTATTAAAATCGGTCCAGCAGTTCTTGAGAAAATCTCAACCTTATTGGGACCCCCTGTATACTTATCTCTGTCTTCGACTGTACGCCGTCTGTAACTTTCAGTTTCCACTACAATGTTTTATATCATACGTTGTAGGTTTTTAATATTAGGCCCTAATAAAATAAATAAAATTAGCTAATTAAGGAAATTAAATGAAGTTCTTAAGTGAAATGATGAGTTGGGAAGATAATATAATCGTAAGAGCCCCTAAAAGTTTACGACGCGAACGACGTGACAGTATCTCGAAAATGTACGAAGAATTCTTAATCGAGACATAAACTATAATTTATTCTGTGATAAAGCTCTGAAATTCTTTATTCTCTGCTCTCGCCTATCTTAGAAGTTTTTGCAATAAAGCTCAACCGCCTGTCGTATCTGTGTTTTATTATATTTCATCTTAAATTGAACCTGCAATAAAAGTTATTTGAATTTTATTTTTTCTTTATCTAGCATGAATTTTGTTTAAGTGGTTATGTCGTTTTCAACTTTTTATTATTGTAAAATGATTTGATATAAGTATTATACCCGATAGCAATCACTACCTATACATAAACAAAACTTGATATATTTCGGCTATTCCTTCAAATAGTTGCATCATCTTCTTCAATATCTGTCCATGTTTTACTTATGGGAACAAAATTTTGAAAAATATTGTAGGAAGGTATGTAAAACACTACTAAACCAATTTTGCAGAATGCTAGGATTGATCGTGTCCCAAATATTTGGAGGTTGAGTTAAGTCATCATTTATTAGGCCGGGAGCCCTTTGAGATGCCAAGAATGCCGACCCACGCACCTCCCAGGGTTGACGGTAACTTAATTTTAACAATGATGTATTTGAAATTGAAGTTGAGGCGCATTTTTGAGGTTTTTTAGGTTACACTTTCACAAATTTCGTTCAAAAAGTTATTATTTTTTGGGATTCGCTTCATATAATTGTATCATTTATTGCAAGTAAATACAAATAAACGCATTTAAAAAATAAATAGACAAAGCGATAGAAAATAAATTAAACATGTTACAAAATCTATATACTATTTCTTGTTGTTATTACATACCTATAGAGTGAAAAATAATTAATTACTTGTACAAATGCTCATCAAAAAGTGACCTCTGACCAAATATAAATTGAAATCATTTACTCATCTGTATTTACGACTCTATCGATGACGTCGGCAACTATATTAACAACTTCTACGATGATTCAAGGTCGCAAGTTGAAGTCCTGCCCGCGGCAAGAATTTTTACATCATGTTCTAATTCTACGATGATTTCAGTAATTTTCAATAACTTGTCGACTGGAGGCAACCTTATTATCTTCATGTGTCTTATCATGATGTATGTCTATATGATTGTAAGGAATATTCTCGATATATCTTCCTTCCATAGCCATAGACAATAAAGCTAACAAAAATACTAACAAAATAGTTGACTTCATATTTGCAGTCCTTTCACTAATTTTGTTCCCAATTGCTTCGTGCTTGTGATCAAGTCACTTGATCAAACGACGTTGAAGTGATAAATTTTATTTTCACCAAGTGATTATTTATGTAACTATGCACAACTTTTCACTGTACCGTAGAATGTTGGTTCAATGATAATTCTAATAATTATAACGGTTTATTATACAAAATTTGATCCTCCTTTTCTAGACACGGTATGACTAAGTAATTCACCAGTAAGTATTAGTGATTTACTTAAAAGGAGAAAGTTTAATCAGTGAAGACCTTTAATTGGCTATCTGTGGTATATGTGCCTTTCTATACCTATGTAATGTGCCGTTGGTTTACCATTTTAAGTAAATAAATAAAGACTACAGGCAAGCGTGTAATGTGGTTTGAAAGTCAATGAATAATACTATGAAATGTAGGTATTCTAATAATTCTTGACTTTCAAACCACACTCGCCACAATGTCGTCATCAAAGATAACTACACGCCTACCTGTGACTTTTCATATTCTTTTCCTTGTAAGTAAATCACTTACTAACACTCACCAGCAGTATTACGTAGTCAGATATACCTAATTTAGAAAGAGAGTGACTAAATTAATTTGTATAAAAGACAGTTCCAATTGTTTGTACCATCATTCTGTTAACGTTGTACGGTACAGTGAATGTGCAAAGCTACATAAATAATCACTTGATGAAAATAAAATTTATCACTTCAACGTCGTTTGATCAAGTGCCTTGATCACAAGCACGAAGCAATAGAAACGATTGCATAGCAACATTGAAAACTTGGGAACAAGACCAGTGAAAGGACTGCAAATATGAAGTCAACTATTTTATTAGTATTTGTGTTCGCTTTAGTCTCTATCGCTATGGCTGAAATATATAGTGAGAGTATACCTTCCAATCATATAGACCATCAGAAACATAATGTTAAGACGCATGAAGATATGATAAAGTTAGAGACCATAGAGAGGTTGGTGAAAATTGCTGAAGCCGTCAGTGGGGCTGCTCATACCGTTATCGATATAATCAATAAAATCAAAGACGGAAAGATTTAAAATAAACAACAATTTTTTTTTAAAGAATAACATGATTGTATGTTTGGTTAGAGATCACTCCATTGGGTGATTTTAACGATTTGTAACTAATTACTGTTTGCAAGATACTTTCTACAGTCAACAGCAGATCAATGGTAACACTTGCAGTATGATTTCAAGTCTTACAACACAGATAATAAGGAGGGTCCAAAGTCCAAAGTGTTACACTTGTTGTGCTGTCGACCGTACCTATTAAATTAACTTAAATAAATGTGTGTGACAATTTATTTGTTGTATATTTTTTTATGTATAAAATTTTTGAAGGGTGTAGAAAATTTTCATCATTTCCCAATATTAAGTCTTTTTTTCTTCCTTCGGAGGAGTAGCCTGAAGTGAATGCAACCCCGGAGAAAACAGCTCACATACATCGTACACTCCAGAAGGCTTAGTTTAGCCAAGTGGTTTTTAATCTAACCTCTGCGCTATACAAAATATTTGTTTTCTCAGGGACAGTGTGGAAATTCGAATCCTTGGAAGATACAGGGAAACTGCCATAAGATCCATAAAGTCATTAAACAGTAAACTACAAACAATGTAAGGTCAAACTGTAAAATCAAATTAAACGCATTACGTAATCATCATCATCATCATCAGCCCGTATCAGTCCACTGCTGGACGTAGGCCTCTCCCAAAGCGCGCCAATCAACCCTACTCTCGGCCCTCTGCATCCAGTCCCTGCCAGCCATTTTGCGAAGGTCATCCCTCCATCTGGTCGGGGGGCGTCCCACACTACGTTTACCCGTTCGTGGCCTCCATTCGAGAACTCGTCTACCCCATCGGTTATCGGTTCTACGACAGATGTGACCAGCCCACTGCCACTTCAGTTTACTGATTCTATGAGCAATGTCAACCACCTTTGTCTTCTGGCGGATATACTCGTTTCTTATTCTATCTAATAGAGAAATTCCAAGCATAGCTCTTTCCATAGCTCGCTGAGCGACTTTGAACTTGTGGGCCAGTCTCACCGTCAATGTCCACGTTTCGGCTCCGTAGGTCATCACTGGCAGGACGCACTGGTTGAAGACCGTAGTTTTTAGGCATTGTGGTATTGAAGACGAGAAGATATGACGTAGCTTCCCAAACGCTGCCCAGCCCAGCTGAATTCTCCTGTCACTCTCTTTCTCGAAGTTGTTCCTACCCAGCTGCAGAGTTTGTCCTAAGTAGACATATTTCTGAACAACTTCGAAGACCGTGGCATCGACTACTACTGGTTCCGAGACGACCAGATCATTGAACATGATCTTGGTCTTATCCAAATTCATCCCGAGTCCGACACGGCGAGAAGCAGCATTAAGGCTATCCAGCATTGCCTGCAGATCCTGCAGCGACTCAGCCATGACCACTATATCATCGGCAAACCGAAGGTGTGAAATGTACTCGCCATTTACATTGATGCCACGTCCATTCCAGTCCAGTGTTTTGAAGACATCTTCCAGCGCGTTTGTGAAGAGTTTCGGTGATATAACATCTCCTTGTCTCACACCTCTACGCAACTGGATAGATCTTGTTTGCTGGTTCTGGATTTGGACGGTCATTGTGGCATTACGTAATACTACAATTCAAATCCCACTAGCATTAGGTACCAATAGTAAATGTAACAATCTGTTAGCCTATAATGACTCCCACAAACGCTAGCTTAAGGCAGAGAATACAACGAGGTAAGTAAGTCGATATAATAATTCATTTACAAGGAGAATTTGCACAAAGTTCCCACCAAACCTCTCATAATAAATAAGTTCTTAATCTCAATATCTTCCAATGATTCAACATCATTGGCCTATTTTTATGTACGGCACATATCTTCTCTGAAATCGAGGGAGGTGGGACCATGATCCACCACGCGGGCACATTGCCGATTGGTAGATTACACATGCTTTGAAATTGTTTTGTCGCGTGGTCTGTTTGAAAAGAGCCTTAGTCGACATGACAGGTTTTAGATTACAAGTGACAGTTGTATGAATTAAAATAAACCGCAAAGCTAAAATTATCACGCAAAGTTTACCAATTCAGACAAGCCGTCAGTCTTCAAGCACACAATAATAAAAATTAATTTGGCTTTTCATGAGTTAAAATAAAAGAATAGGTTCGGTCTTTACTTAATTTTGTTGTGACATGCGATGTCACATTGTTCTGTGAATCTCTTGTCTATCACAGTGACATTGTTTTTCATTATTGTTTTGTTCTTGTGAGCTCTTCAGCCGTAAAATGTTTTCGTATCGATTCCCTTGAGCCTTGAATTTATTTGAACTTGAAACGTTTTAGAACGGGAAATGTCTCTCAGCGAAGTTGTAACCTAATCGTTCCTCGGTTTTGATCAAAGGAGTCTTTGTAATTTATTATTTAGAAATGTTACGGCCACAGATCAGATGATATTATAAATACTAAATGGCATTTCTAACCTTAATTTATTGATTGGTTACTATTTAAGGGCCTTCCATGAGCCAACTAGCGCCGCCAATCTTAAAAAAGCTATTTACAAAATGTTTATTACGATAAATACTATTTTTTATATGCTTATTTATAACGTGATTCAATTTCGATAAGTTGTAGTTCGCATAATTGCGAAAAAGGCCGTTTTTGGCACATTTGTGAACTACAACTTAGCTTGTCGCAATTATGCCATGTATTGTATATTGAAATTTTTTATTTTATTTTATTCAGGGAAACACACAGTCATATACAGACAATGATAAATAGAACTTAAATACTATTAGACCTATAGTCCCATAACTTACAAACGAATGTTACATAAGGTCACATGGAGCGTAGCTAGAGCTAGCACTTATAGCTACAGCTACTACTAGCTAGTAAACAGTTTTTTTAATAAAATTAATTAAATTGGAAGATATTATTTTTCAAACATTGGCGGCGCTAGTTGGCTCATGGAAGGCCCTTAAGATATTTTGACAGTGTATAAAGTGGGGATCTCTCAATAATTGGAAAGATTAATATACCTCTGGCTGGACTTTAGTACTGCATATCTATTTGTACTTCGGTAATCTGGAAATCAAACCTTGATCTCTATGTCCAAAGTTCAGTATTGTAACCATATCGCCACCGAGGTTGGATCGAGGAAGCTTTGACCGACTACACATATAAGGCTATAAGCACTTTTTAAAATGTTTTAAATACATCTTTCTAACAACATTTTTACTTTACCGTTTTGAGAGCATTCAACAAGATGTACGAACAACAGCAGATCAATGGTAACACTTGCAGTACGATTTCAAATCTTACTACGCAGATTATAAGAACGGTCCAAAGTCCAAAGTGGTACACTTGATATGCTGTTAGCTGTACAGTCGAAGACACAGATAAGTATACGGGGGCCTCAATAAGGTTGAGATTTTCTTAATAACTACTAAACCGATTTAAAAAAAATTACAGTACATAGTTTTAACTTTTATCATCTATCTAACAGTGAAATAATTGTTGCAATAGGTCAAGCAGTTTTGAGAAAATCTCATCCTTAAAAACTCTACTGTACACCTTTCTCTGTCTCTGACTATGTGCAAGTTTCTTTTTGCAATAAAGTTTTAAACTATATATTTTTTATTACTTTTTTTCATTTAAAAAACCAACCGACTCCGTTAGATACTACTGTTTTCTATGCGTAAGCTTCCTTGTGCAATAAAGTTTTTATATGCTTATCTATTTATTTTTCCTTTAAAAACCCGTTAGATATCGTTATTTCCATTAGGCACGCTATTATTTGAAACGCCATATCACTCATTCATTATATCCAGCATATTATTTAGTAACTAGTCTGTTAAACTTTTAACACATATTCGTAATAATACCTTTTAATAGCGACCCTTTTCATTTTTCATTAGAGGCCCCAAAATTACTGGTGGCCCCACCTCATATCATCAATAATACCCCTAAATGGAGTAAGGGGTGTGTTTTGACTAGGGGTAAGGCATTTCTCATTAATTTCTGAGCGGCATGCGATATGCGACTTTGGATGACGTAAGAATGACCAAGAGGTTTGTACGATACTTTATTTAGGGCACTCATTGCGTGGTCCCGATTTGATTACTTTTTTTTGCCATGCCAAGAGCCTTCATAGAGCCAACTAGCGCCGCCAATCTTAGAAAAATAATATCTTCCAATTTAATCAATTTTGTTATAAAAGCTATTTACAAAATGTTTATTAGGATGAATACTATTTTTCAATATACAATACATGGCATAATTGCGACAAGCTAAGTTGTAGTTCACAAATGTGCCAAAAACGGCCGTTTTTCGCAATTATGCGAACTACAACTTACCGAAATTGAATCACGTTATAAATAAGCATTTAAAAAGTAGTATTTATCGTAATAAACATTTTGTAAATAGCTTTTTTAATAAAATGGATTAAATTGGAAGATATTATTTTTTCAAGATTGACGGCGCTAGTTGGCTCATATCAGGCCCTTAATCTTTCATCCCTTCTTAAATATGATTTTCAAATAATATATCTGTACCTGTTTTCTGTGAGCACCAATTGCTCTCTGTTTTTGTAAAAACTATGCTTCATTTACTATGTCATTCTGCAATTTATTATTGAAGTAGTTTATCTATGTTGCTTTAGGTTTCCTAACAAACAAAACAAAATTGTACAATGTCTTCACACTTTTAATTCTAGTTCTTATTACGAGTACATACATAGTGTCTTACAAAATGTAATTAATCTATTCTATTCTATTTTTATATGAATGAATGGCTTCTACTCTTATTCAAGAGATAATTTCGCCAATTTCAAGTTATTTAGAGTATTCATGTAAATAGAAAATTAAACAAATGAAAAATCAATCTGCCATTCCAAAATGATAGCGTATTATTATAATAATAAAAAAAGTATTACGTCATCCAGACGAAGCGTACATAAAAACTGTTTATTTCTTTCCATTCTGTCCTTGGTTAAATCTATCGTACAGATTGCCAAGGTTAACAGCTGTACCAGAAGTAGACTCAGCAGCATCCATTCCCTTGCGGAATGTGTCAAGTTTAGAGTCTCGACTATCATGTGGTCTGTATTGATGATGTCTGTGACTATGTCTTCCAGCCATAGCGATAGATAATAAGGCTAATGCAAATACTAACAGAATTGTTAGTTTCATTTTGTTCTCCGTCACTGATCTTGTCTCCAAGTTTTCAATCTTCTGTATACGTCGTTATTTAATGCTGTTCTTCAATTGTTACTTTTCCTGCTTATGATTAAATCAGACGGTGAGGTCAATTTCCTTGATTATTTGTCGCTACAAAACTGTTCACGGTATTACGGTCAAAAGTTGAATGATAGTTTCAATAAATTATAACCCTTTTATATAAAATAAATTACCCATAATCTCTAAATACAATATAACTACGTAATCCATGACTATGAAACAATGGTGAATTATTAAAAATCTAACACCATGCCCATTCATATAAAATTTTTTGGTGACATCATGTCACCGTCACTGACATGACAATAATGGCAATTGTGGTCAAACGATTGTGGTGAGGGGCTCACTACAAGCCCAGCACGTCAAACGTCATTGTAGCAAATAGCGATTCGGTTCAGTTTAGGAACCTAAACTGGATCGCTATAAGAGGTGAGAGTGCTGCTGATTACTATGTATTGATTGTCACTTGTTATGTACACCTTTAAATAAATAAATGGAGTTTCAGTCGAGTTTCATGTGAAACCTCCAGTGTAGTAAATAATATAAGCTACTTAATGTACATACCCATATCAGACACGTATTATTACGTCATTAACACACTCATTTGACATTCACCCAACTAACAATGTACACTGGCCATACAATTCCGACATGCGGGTGTTATGTACCCAATTGTTTCGTATCACATTGTCGTGGTGCAGTGTACAGTTCCCTTTGAAGCTCATTAATACTATAAACAACGGGTAGCACAGGATCTGAGAGTA
This sequence comes from Tachystola acroxantha, assembly GCA_963506565.1. Taxonomy (NCBI): domain Eukaryota; kingdom Metazoa; phylum Arthropoda; class Insecta; order Lepidoptera; family Oecophoridae; genus Tachystola; species Tachystola acroxantha. Next base: position 3,338,625 of record OY735874.1, read on the forward strand.
TAAAACCGTTTTCATAAAGATATAATGAAATGATGAGACAAGTTCAAAGTCGCTAAACGAGCTATGGAAAGATGAATACCGTTACACGAGGCTTAGTCGCAAACTCGCCCACAAAATAACTGGTCTGCGGGCGAGTTTCCCTTTTGTAAATTTTCACGTAGTAAACTGGCCCCACATGCTTTAATTTGCTGGGCGAGTTGCTTACGGGCGAAAATTACAATAGTAATGTCGCCCAAATGTTGGATTCTATAACTTTTGATAGACACACCGTTGCCAAAATGACAAGAACCGTCAAGAACGATTGGACAAACTTCGCTCGATAGAAAAAAAATCGCAAACATACCCTCTCCATGTCTTTTAAAATGAAAATTATGTCTAAACCGAAATAGTTATTCATACGAAATATATATCAAAATGTCGGGTATTATAAATACGAGAGCTTGTTTAAAAAATATGATTTTTGTTGGGGTATTTTTATTTCCTTGCCAAAATTCATCCAAAATTAATAAAAATACAAATATGGAGTCACTGTGCCGTGCTCTTCACTCCGCCGCTGCGGGACATCTTCTGTCTTGCGCTGGTATTTCCTTGCAAAATAGTGTAAATGTAAATTCCAAAAAAAAAAATACTTTCAAAAATGTACAAAAAACGCTTACTTGCAATAAAGACTTGACTTTGAGCAAAATCCTCAGTTAAACTCCCGTTCAAACGGTTGTTTGAAGTCCCAATGTTTCATTTGTCCCAAAATATAACTGCGTCTATATGAGTTTAATTACAGCGACGAAACACAAATGTGTAATTATGTTTATTTCATGCTGTTCTTAGCCTATATTTTGGTAATGTCAAGTCGGCAGGCCATTGTGGGGGAATACTCAATGAAAATAGTCGTATAGGATATAATTTTATTTACAAATATCAAGAGTATGAGAAAAGACATTGCCACATTTCAATGGAGCTTTGCCCCACCTACAAAACTACGTGACCATTTAAGCTGTACCTATCATTTTGTTGGGGACTTATTACAGGTTTCATATTGCATAATCATAATCAGTATCATTTTCTACTACTCTCGCAACTCCTATAGAAGAATAACAAAAACAATGAATAAATCGCTTCGATTTCTTACTATTTTCTGAATCCTTAATTAAGCTGTTTTTTTCGAGTCGCAACTTGTACAAAAGTTTATATTAAACCAATAATTTTAATGGAAAACGGAGATATTTTTACATTTATTCGTTATCTTGTACAACTTGCGGTTGATGGTAGGGCAGAATCTGGCATTGCCATTTGGATCAAAATTAAAAATAATGGAACTTTTATCAGTAGGAAAGGGTAGACGATGGTCTTCCATTTGCTGCGATCCTTGCATCACAAGTGTCCGTTCCTCTACATTCAACTGTCTCTTCATACACGCTCGTCGGTTTGTGTAGTCCGCTTTTGACTCTTTTTAAACATCGCATATTTTGGTCGAAGTATTTGTTTCTCGATTTACCTTAGTCAGAATCGACAATCTGTAGACAAGAACTAAATTAAACACCGTGTCGTATGTATTGTGTGTGTTGTATCTATGTCTAGTATTGTATATGTGTTGTGTGTATTTCTAGTATGGTATGTTTGTCGTGTGTAAATTATAATATCTAAATCGATAGCAACCGACTGCTTAGTGTTTTACGATTCATGTAAGGGCTTTATGAAAATGTCACCCATCTAGGCGTTGCTTAACTTAAGGGGCGGCGAGCTGTCAAACTCGATCGCGAGATAGAAGATGTCCTGCAGCGGCGGAGTGAAGAGCACGGCACAGTGAGTGCATATTTGTATTTTTATTGATTTTGGATGAACTTTGGCAGGGAAATTAAAATACGCCAATAAAAATCAGATTTTTTAAAACAAGCTCTTGTAATTATAATACCCTACATTTTGATATATATTTCGTATGAATAACTATTTCGGTTTACACATAATTTTAATTTTAAATGACATGGAAGGGGTATGTTTGTCCAATCGTGTATCGGTATTCATCAGTCCCTAAATATTCACCCCAAGATTGCTATATATTTTTTTCAGACGTTTAATTTTAGTAGTTAATGCCGTAGCCTTCATCAAAAAACTGAAAATACGCGCATACGAAGCCTTAAACGAACGTAGTCATCACGTACTTGCAACTAGACTACGAGACCCTTAAACGAAACATTACGTAATATTTCGTACAGTCGAAGACAGAGATATGTATACAGGGGGCCTCAATAAGGTTGAGATTTTCTCCAAAACTACTAGACCGAATTTAATAACTCTTTTACAGTTACATAGTATTAACTTTTATCTATCTAACAGTGAAATAATTTTTGCAATAGGTCAAGTAGTTTTTGAGATAATCCCAACCTTAAAAACTCTCCTGTACACCTTTCACTGTGTTCCACCGTACACAGAAATCTGTACAAGAGATATATTTACTCCTAAACAAATACCTATCTGATATGCAGTAGACATTTTCTACCACAATGTTGTAGTGTTATGTAGGTCACGAGGAAATTCGTAATCTCAGGATAAGCCCATACTTTGAAGTATGTAACAACCAGTATTGGAAGAACCGTAACATAGAGTATTTTCCCCCTAGGAGTTCCTGTATACTTTAGATAGAGGATAGAGGGGAAGCTCATAGAGTTTGCAAGTGAGTAATTCTAGCGATGGAATGTCACTCACACAAGCCGCACTACACATCGTGTAGGCTTATTCAATTTAAGCTTGAGTGTACATACAATGTACATACTCTAACCTATATTTTTCGGCGAGATATTTTACAAATAGACCAAAGATTTCAGTAGGTATGTTTTCTTACTCAATATGTTTCACAAATTGACCATAGATTTCAGTATGTTTTCTTACTCATCAGTGCTTTTGTTTAAAAATAAATAATTGATTTTAATTCGTTATTTAATTTCATTACAAATACGTTGTGTATCGAGCAATTTTTGTGGAATTTCAGTTACTTGCTTTTCTTAGTGAGTATGTAAGATGTAGAAACAGAGTCAAAATATCACAGATATCCTTTTTTTTTTAAATAAAATGAGCAATATAAATATTTAGATTTTCGTTTCAGATAGCAGAAATGCAAGGAAAATTTGAATCGTAATGAAATTGACAGTTTTCTATCAACTATTTCAAACAGTGTTTTATAAATTGATCCGATAAAACAGGTCATAGTCATATAGTCAAATTGATCTGATAAACCAAGTAAATATAATAAGTATTCATAAGAATAAATCTCGGTTTCCGTAAATCGTTAAAAATTTAATAATCAATAGTTAGATAGATTCATTTATTTCCGATTACAATATCATTTTACAGTTACGTCAATACTCGTATGCGCGGATTTACAGGTTTTCTACCAAGGCTACGGTACTAACTACTAAAATTAAAATGTTAATTATATCTAAACCGAAATAGTTATTCATACAAATTATATACCAAAATGTAGGGCACTATAAATACGTGTTTAAAAAAAATCTGATTTATGTTGGCGTATTTTTATTTCCCTGCCAGAATTCATCTAAAATCGATAAAAAATACGAATATCGAGGCACTGCGCCGTGCTCTTCACACCGCTGCTGCGAGGCATCTTGTGTCTCACTCTTGCTTTTGACAACCATATAGCGCCTTAAAATACGCATTAGTAATTTTATCGTCAGTTTTAATTATAATAATAATAAGGTATGTGTATAACAATATTATGCATTGCATAAATTATGATTTCATGAATACAATGCCTGTATTAAAAGCAATGATAAACTGACAAACTTGCATTTACACAATTTATTTAACCTAATATTAAACTAACATCCATAAGGACAAAATGCTCAAGTTGTCTGAATATATCCCTGCTGTTATGCCACTGCGAAAATAATTTTCGTCTAAAAGCGAGAACTAAGTGCAAATTATAAAATATTCACACACTACCCTCGTCAGCCGTATTTTCTTTGATAAAACACGACTCCAGTGCACCTAATCCACTAAAGTGCAACGCTAACTTGAAATAAAACAAGCGTGGTTTAAACTATTTGTTACTTTATCCCGTTAGAATAAGGTTACTGGGGACTTAGGAATATTGTGGTGCATGGTACAATACGTTTCGGCTATTTATGAAACAAATCGATGCAAATGAGTATAGGCTACGATTCTCGACGACCTTCCTAACCTAACCTAACAAAATTGCTAATTGGCCTGCCTTCTATGCAAGGAGTAGGATTCGACTACCGGTCAGGAATATCCATAACTGAGGTAATATTCTAGAAAATAAAATAAAACATTTTTTTTGGATTATTATAATATGTATGTAGGTAATTGTACACGGATTAAGCTAACTTATTTCGTGGAAGGCGCTGTTTAGACCGACAGTTTCCGATTTCGAAACTGCCGGTCTTAACACCGGATAATAATTTGATGTAATGGCTCACTATAGTTTTAATTCTAAAGTTTTTTGGATCTCCAAAATATCTGTTCTTCTCTTCTTCTTAGCCATTTTCTACCAGTTTATTGTAGGCCTCCTTTAAATTTCTCCACTCACGTCTATTTTGCGCCACTTAAATCCACTTCGAATCGGCTGCTCTTCGGATGTCATCACGCCATCTCTTCTGTGGCCTTTTTTCTCCCCATGGCCTCCACTCAACCACTGCCTTACACCAGGAGTCATGCTTGCGTGCCACGTGGCCAGCCCAATCCCATTTAAGCGATGTTATAATCGTTGACTTTGCTTTGTTGTCTTAGCCATGTGTTAGTTTTGCGGCCGCGCAAGGTTACTCCCACTAGTTTCCTTTCTATTTCCAAAATACTTACTTGGTAAAAATAAGATCACATGTGAGGAGAAAAAAAACGGAATCTATGCCCGTTCCGATGTACAAGAATAGTAGGTGACCCCGTTAGTAGAGCTGTTAATCAGTTTAGACTTTTATTTGTTGCCTTCTCTAGATAGTCTTAACTCTATTGTAAACTTCCAACCTCTTAGCTAGATCTTGTCTGCATATAAATGTTAGGTCGAGAATGTGGCGTGGCTTTAAGTTGATCTGTACATCATTGTGTATGAAGATTAAATTAAATGAAAACGAATTGTTTAAAATTTCAAAGTATTTTTTTTCAAATGGTATCAAAGTACTTTTTTTCCGTATGTTCCCGTTGAGTCACACCATTTTGTGTAACACTGCTACCCATTGGTAAAAAAATTACCGATTAGTAACACTGTTACTCAATGCCACATTTATTTCCATTTGAGTGACAGGTGTAACTCAACAAAACGCTGTGTTCCCGTTAAGTAACACCTTCTTTTGTAAAATTTCTTCAAAAAGTCATTCAATATGTAATGGCAAGGTTTGCCATTTCATGGCACGCATAATGTTATAAACCTCAAACCAGAGTCGCCAATCTGCAAACATTAAACTAAAACTAAGTACTTATTCGTTGGCACACGAAAACGGTTTACCATGTAACGCTGTTGATTATCTCACAGTCTACATACAGTTCGCAACCGTTTTCATCAAGAACGAAAATGAATTTTCATTTCGGCGTTACTCTGCGTTGGACGGGAATCCTTAACCGATACAGCCTTTTCGAATTTAAATCGTAAAATGCTCAATATTTCAAAACTTTATTGCATTCTGTAGGTTTTTGCAATCAAGAAAATATTTTACACATGTGTAGTGATGAACTAATGGGAATTTTAAGCAAAGATTTGGGTGTAAGTATATACAGGCTGTCCTTGAATTCATTCGACAAATTGAAACTGGGGATTGTACTCATGATAAATATTAAATTGGTAAGGTTTTTAGTCAATCAAATCTGCAATAAAAAAATGAACTAAGTACCTACATCACAAGTCACACAATGACCATTAGGTCAAATTCCAGTGAAAGAAATCGTTGCAAAGAATTAAAAATACATTTTTAATAGTTTAATTCCTCAAATTGTTTAATTTATTTAAAATTTATTGCATTAATGAATGTCACAAGCCTAACTATCTATTTAATTTTGTCGAATGAATTCAAGGCCACCCTGTATAAGCGACTGTGACCACTCCTGGTTATTTGTTGCCCTTTATTAAAAATATCTACTTCTCGATAAGAATTTCTTCAAGAATGCCTCTCTTATTACAGATTGGTAGTCAACAATAGCCGCCTACACAGCGCTTATCCGAGTTCCTATTTGTAAAGAAAAGAAATACATAACATTTATCAATGGTCTTTATACCTAGGATATGCTTATTTCGTCTGTTTTGTACTGGTATCGTGGATTTACTTGGGCAGGTGGTCGGGTCGCCACATTGTCCGCTTGAGCTCATGATACCTGCGTCTCCCTGAATGTCATTTTCTTGTTTTTTAACCTTAATATTGTGTTGGTGCAAAACGTAAGAGTTAGCGAGTTGCGAGATTTAGGGCGGCTTGCGTGACGTTCTTAAATATTGTTTAGCAGTCAGCGAAATTGAAAGATCTAAGCTCCCTGTTAGCAGTAGCGTAAACGCATGTCAACCCCTAAACATGTTTAACACCTTGCACATTAAAATTTAAGTACTTAAACATGTTTAACGAACTGTTAAAGTACAATATTAATATTGTAATTATGTTATTATGTCTCGGGCGATCCCAGGGCCGGCAGCTACCTCGCTCAGCGACTAAGCATTGCGATACAGCGAGGAAATGCTGCCAGCGTCCTGGGTAGCATTCCGCAAAACGGGGATCTTGACGACGTGTTCGTTCTTTAGTATTTTTTTTTTTAAATTAAATAGTAAATTTTATAAGTAATGTATTTTTAGATTGTAGTTAGTTTTATTTTAATAAATTCAGTACATATGTAAAAATTAAATACTACGTACTGTATTGTAAAAAAACCTCTTAAACCGCCTACGCCGTAGCACCGCTAATGTAGCTACGGCGTAGCAGACACGAGGTGTGATTCTGTTATGGCCGCCAAATATAATCCTAAACATAAACGCAACTGTCACTAATATGCGCAAGAGTGGAATTGCCACAATATTCGATTAATTATCTGTAAATTATTAGTATCGATGTTATTGGATGATTCAATCGATTGTTGATATTATCGATTGATTTATCATTGTTTTCGATAGGTTTTTAAGTTTATAATATCTATGGAATTGTCTATAAATGTTCGATTGTTCTATAATTTGGAAGTAAGATATTTAATTTCCAGAAAATGTACTGTTAAGTGTCAAAATCGGTGGAATGGAAGATGCGGCGGAAGTAGCAATAAATGGGGGAAAGCTTTGAATGTGAGGCTCAAATGCGTAGGAAATATTTTCACACATCGATGGTTGACAAATGCTTACATAAAATATACATGCGAATAAACTGCAAGAGAAAGTATATTATTTTGTGTAAATTGTGCCCGGTGTACGGTTTTGAGACCTTGGCCTGCGCACTACCGGACGCTTAGATACATATGCCTTTTCAATAGGATGAAAAGGTATATACTCACATATTTATTATTATTATGGGAATAAATTTCTTTTTATAGAATGTAAATTTTTACGAAACATACAATTTATGCAAAAAAGCAGACTATTTTGTGTTTGTTTGTTTGTTTCTTTCTGAAGACATTCATATTGTAGGTGTCCCAGCAGTTGCCTCGCCCCAGGCGCAATGCCAAGTATCATAGCATGATATAGAGTTTTATGAGAGAAAAATGTATCCTTAGAAATCGATTGAAAAAATATATGATATGGGCCTGATACGAGCCAACTAGCGCCGCCAATTTTGAAAAAAATAATATCTTCCAATATAATCAAATTTATTAAAAAAGCTATTCACAAAATGTTTATTACGATAAATACTATTTTTTAAATGCTTATTTATAACGTGATTCAATTTCGGTAAGTTGTAGTTCGCATAATTGCAAAAACCGGCCGTTTTTGGCACATTTGTGAACTACAACTTAGCTTGTCGCAATTATGCCATGTATTGTATACTGAAAAATAGTATTCATCCTAATAAACAATTTGTAAATAGCTTTTTTAATCAAATTGATTATATTGGAAGATATTATTTTTTCAAGATTGGCGGCGCCAACTAGCTAGATATAGCCAACTAACTAGAATAACATATCATATTTTTTTTAATCGATGTTCTTTATAAGGATATTTTTTTTCTCATAAAATATCATGCTATGGTACTTGGCATTGTTTCTGTTGGAATGCGCTAATGCAAGTGGAACTGGGGACATTAATATTGTATCCCATCAGTTGCCTTGCCCCAGGCACAATGCCAAGTGCTAAGTTTGCCGGCCGGAGGATTTATCTGCGGTAGACAAATGCTAAATGATGATATTAATTTCGGAGACAGTTTTTGGTGACAATGCTTAACAAATACATATTGTTATAGGACTAATGTTGATGGATTTCATTATTTTACTCGGGGATTTAAGGCTAAGATTCAATGAAACCTATATACTGGGTGTCCAAAAATCGTGATGCAGGTGAAGAGAGCTCGTTGGTGATGTGGAGTAGACTGTGTAGGTTGCTGAATTATTGGATTGGAATTAAACCACTGAGCTGTTAAATAAATAGAAACTGTATTGTCTGTGTCGACCAAGAGTTAGATAGCAATTTGACTGACAGGAGGTGTCAGTTAGGCACTAGCGTTGCCAATGTTGTGTTGGTTTCCAACAGCAGGTTATATCCAAAAAACATACCTAAATGAATAGGTAATATATGGCTTAGTCGCAAACTCGCCCACAAAATAACTGGTCTGCGGGCGAGTTTCCCTTTTGTAAATTTTCACGTAGTAAACTGGCCCACATGCTTTAATGATACTGGGCGAGTTGCTTACGGGCGAAAATTACAATAGTAATGTCGCCCAAATGTTGGATTCTAGATCTTTTGATTGCCAAAATGACAAGAACCGTCAAGAATGACAGGAACTGTCAAAAATGACAAGAACTGTCAAAAGTCTCAAAAACTGTCAAAAATGACAAGAACTGCCCAAAAATGACAACAACTGTCAAATTTGACAAGAACTGCCCAACATGACAAGAACTGCCCAAAAATGACAAGAACTGTCAAATTTTGTATGTACTTTTTGCAAATTAATAATTAAACTCTTTCATTAATAGCCTGATTAATAAAAGTGGTTTAATTACCAGTATTGAACACTTCCATTTCAGCTTACTATACCATCTACATTTTTGCAAATAGTAATAAAACTATGAACTATTGTACATACATACATACGTCAAGTATTTGACAAATACGACAAACATCCAATAGCGAATACGAATTGCCAAGTGAAGTGCCACCATCAAATATGATATGTTTGTCAACATATTGTGCGTCGAATAGGCAAGTAAGATGAATATTTTGTCACACATACCAACCACACATGGCAAGTATAACAAATACGAATAGCCAATTGAAGTGGGAGCATTAGATTCAGTTTAATCACATCACAACTTTGATCTTAACTTACCCAGGATACATTATGCCAAACAATAGTATGTTCTATTTATTTTTGTAATCATATTCACTTATTCATCCCAATCTAAATTGTTCGCTTCCGCCTTTAACTTGGACCACCACGCGGGGGATTTTGGGCAGCTCGCTAGGTAACACCATCCTGTGCGAAGCTTTCGCAAGATAAACACTTGGATTTGGTTGGGTTTCGAGTAAGTTGGGCAACGCGACGGGAACGTTATTTTTTATTCACATTATGTGCCGAGACGAAGGCTGTCCGCTGACATTTACCTAAATACTGTAGAAAATGAAGGTTAGGTAGGTGTAATGAAATATTAATATTAAGAGACAGTATGACCTTAGATTACTTGCTCGCTCACTCCTATAATAGTATTTAAGTTCGTGGTTTTGCTCAATAAAAACTTAGATAAATTTCAGTAGGTATACTTATCATCATTGAGCCGGGTACTCACCAGAGATCTGAACTGTAACCGAATAGATACAGTTCGAAGCTCTAGTGTGTACGCGTGAACGGTTACAGTTACAGCTCTCTGGTGAGTACCCAGCTCAATATATTGTTTGAACAGCATAAACTAGAACATTCTTAAAATTCTTAAAAACAACAGGAGAAGGATTCTTAAGGAGAACCTTCTAAACCACTAACATAAATAGCTAAACAATCAAAGTATAACATAATGTTATTTATGCGGAGTTCTTGATTCAGAGACAATTAACGAATTGACAGGTTTTAATCACTGGCCTTCGATTGACAGGAACTCAGAACGCGAAATTTGCATTATGTTATTTAGACTGCGATTTTTTTTTAAATATTCGTGATTATATTTACATGTCATAATTAGATTGTGTAGTTAATTTTATTTTTAAAAGTTTGATGTTATTTTTATGCCAGTTATAATTTATTATGATATTTAAATTATGATGGATAACCATAATTGGATATTATTATTGCCTCTTCTGCCAAGTGTAACAGGCCCTTAACGGTTGTATTTTTAGAAAGAGATTCTTCGGGCAATTTCCTCAGATTATTCATTTAATATTGATGGAAATTGTGATAAGGGTCAGCGCAACTCTTATGTTGGATGTAAATAAACACCTTTACTTTGACTGTTCCTAAAATATACTCTGATATAATATTTATAATAAGATCTACCCTTTGCAAACCAAAAAGTCTGTAAAGGTGCATTGGAAACACTGATTTATTTCTGGACTATTTTTATTAGATACATACAGCCTAGAGATAGATTAATTGATCTGATTATACCCTAAAACATAAAATAATTGCCGAAAAAAACACATCCTTCCACTTCACACCTGACATTTTACAACAATATATAGTGACATCATATTTTGTTCTTTATTTATTTTATTAATGGACTCGACAGTTCGTCATTTGCCAATGTCATGTTACAGAAAAATCAATATATAATAGTCTTCTATCTTCCTCCAGGGGAGTCGCAGTAACGTCTTCACCCTGGGTAGCCGCGTCTTCATGTCTTCATCCAGAGGAGACGTCGCCGTAGCGGCATCACTCTGGACGAAGCAGCCCGACAGTCACGTTCACTCCCGAGCTTGTAGCGGGAACTCTTGACAAAAGCTTGAAACCCCAGATCGTGCTTAAATTATCCAACAAATTCACCATACTGTCACTCGTGAACATTTTCTGATTAATTTGACGTGATTAATCTCAAAATAACCACTGTAGACAATAAAATAAAAAATTTCAAATAATTTTGCAACCGTTGTTTCCTGCCATTTTCAGGAGAACCTATTTATTTGTAAAAGTGTAACATTAACCTCTATATTTTGGCAAACTTTTATGACATTTTTGGTTTTTGTTTTTATCTGTATCATGGGGATAATTATTTTTTCAAAATTGTAGTTAAATGACTTCACAAAGCATAGTCCTCAAGACGGAAACAGTCCAAGTTAATTTTCTGTAAATAAAAATGAGATATTGATATGTCTCAAAACACCAGCCGCACTTGGCCGGTGTTTTGAGAGTTTTTTGCCACTTTTTCTCCTCAGCGTTGGCACCTTTTCCTTGCAAAGTGGTGTAAATGTAAATTCAAAAATATTTTGACGTGCAAAAATGTACACAACGTGCTTACTTGCAATAAAGAAATTTGACTTTGACTTTTTTGATAACAAAAACTGTGCAGTACCGTTTGCTTAGATATGATCAATGCCTCAAAATTTGGCCCATCTACCTGTTTACGTTTCCTTGAATTAAATGTGAAATAAATTATGGCTTTTAATATTTACCCTGGTACGAGTACACAATTCACAATTAAATATTCTCTCGAATTCCTCCGTAATCTTCAAATGGACAAATTAAACATTTTGATAAGGAAATCAAATATTTATTTAATCTATTTGAATACTGTACCTAGCTAATATTGTAACAAGGCTCAGATCACATCAAATAATTCTTCAGGGCTGAAACACTTTAACAAAACAGCGGAAAAGCAGTCTGAAGGCCGCGAGGTTGGCGCTCTCTTGCTTTGCCGTTGACGCTCCGTAGCTTCATTCAGTCTGTCATCTTTCATAGCGTTTCATACAATACAACCACAGCCGTTGCCTTTACGCTACTTTTTACCCGACTGCCCCAGAAGGAAGGTAATGTTTTTAAATGTGTTTCAGCCTTTAATCTCACAGTTATTTATAGAATCTATTCGTGGGTTTGTTTTCGATTCGCTCGCAAACGAAGCCTACGAGCTATCACGACCACCGTTCCTGACGGAAATCATCTTCACGTCGGTATAAAAAATATTCAGATTGTCGCTTTATAAGGTCCGAAAGCAAGATATAAATTGTTTGTTTGTAAAGTTTTTTTCAGAATTTTTGTGATTGCCGTAGAACAGAAATAACCTACTCTTTTGATCTTCACTTCAATGACATTACGACACATATTTTTCTCAACTCGCTGTTACTAATATAGAGTCTGAATCTTACTACCAACATTATAAAACATTTTTAGTTACCGTAGAAATGAAATAATGATATTTATTTAGCGTAGACACATAAGTAATTGATATTGCGTACAATCGCACATAATTCTTTTAAATGTAACATGCTATTTAATAATAAAAATAAAAGAATCGTTATTATAAAGAGTAGGTATAGTAATTTTAAATAAACCTTCAGCTCTGCTTAGAGGCGTTAATACGCTTTAATTCAACTGAACATTAGTTTCGTATCCATTGCATTAACGCATTTGTAACTACGTAAAAAAGGTCGGAAATCATGCTAATTCCAGCTATGTTTTCAGGAAGCCCGCTGTCGTCCGTAACCGGCACCGTGACGCGAGTTTCGGCCGTCGTCGACGGCGAGGCCGAGCTCCCGTGCGACTCTCGGCCTCCGGTGCGCAATGACAGTGTGCTACTCGTCGTATGGTATAGGGACGACAATCCTGTGTACAGGTTAGTACAGTTAATCAGTACATCATCTATACATCTGTGAAATTTCAGTGGATATTTTCCCACGGCAGTGTGATTTGCCCTCAGTAGTAGATAATGGAGTAAATAAAAAGTTTAGTTTTTCATTACTTTTTCAATTCAAAAGTATGAGAAACGATAGTAACTCATTAGACGTAGGGTACCTACCGAACTGCATGCGCCTTGTATACGTAACTCCGCGCTGTTGCCACGCTGCGATATTGATTCGAGATCGCTTCCGAGATCAGTTTTTCATCATTTTTACTGTCATTTTTTTAATTAACTAAAATAGGTACGGTGGAACACAGAGAAAGGTGTATACAGGAGAGTTTCTAAGGTTGAGATTTTCTCATAAACTACTAGACCTATAACAAAAATTATTTCACTGTTTGATAGATAAAAGTTAAAACTAACTGTAAAATAATTATTTAATTAGGTCCAGTAGTTTTTGAGAAAATCTCAACCTTATTGAGGCCCCCTGTATACTTATCTCTGTCTTCGATTGTACTTATGTATTAATAAATCGATAGTATTACCGAGACAAAATCATATCGCTGCAGGAAAACACTAAAATATTGTGTATTTTAATGTTAAATTACGTCTCAATTGTTATACCTATGGCATGACGTAAAATATTAATTCAACTTATAAATTATTCACATTATGACTAATCAAAATCTGGTGTTTCCTTATAATAAATAGCTATTGTATAGAGTGCGTAGCGTTACCATATATGAATAACCCCACCTATTAGGTATACCTACCTATATCATATTAAAGTATATAATAGACAATTGTAATTGCTGAAATTGTCATTCAGGCAGTGTCCTCAGAAACGTCAGAAAGGTTCAACGTTTACAAATACTAAAATAAATAAGTAAATTAAATATTGTGCCAGATTGAAACATCACGAAGCAACATTAAAAGATCAGTGCATCGCAAGCAGGAGATTTAATAATATCAAAAGGAAGCTTCAAACATAGCTTCACTTTGAAGTGACTTAGAGAAGAGATCAGTAACAAGATTTTAAGATGAAATGGTCTATTATGTTATTGGTATTCACGTTGTTTTCTGTAACAATAGCTTGGAATCGTGATAGATTTCGTAATCGAAGAAGACCACACGGACCAATCGATCGATGGCCAAATTATGAGATGCCCGTAGATGATATATTTGTAGGTCCAAGACATGACCGTCGATGGTAGTATCCTGGGGAAGGTGGCAGTTTCAATGGCAGCGCGCTCCTGGGACATACCTCAAGCTAGAGGTACTGGTGCGTTCCGTAGAAGATGCTGGAGCTATCTGAACAGCACAAGATCAGCCGTCGCTCCTAGTAGAGTTTCTGCCCCCCCAAAATTTGTATAATTATTTATTACTTATACATTTTAATATAATATAACAAACAAAATCCTTTTTTTTGGTATGTTCTGTGATATTTTTAAGATAATTCACGGACAAACGTGCTATGAGTTATCATAGTATTTTTGGCTACCATGAAGTAAAGAACCTGACCCACTTGTTTTCCTTCGCAATGTCAACATAATATCCCTATAACTCTGATTCCAATGTCTGTTAACAAATCAAATCAAATATTTTTATTGTGCATAAAAAAATATAGGTTACATAATTGAGTGTGCGCTAAAATCCGCACTAGGCAAGCCTGTCACGGACATCAGCGCCCCCCTCTCCATGCCTAATACAATTCCGCTAACATCAAAATTAAAACATAGATCACCATCACAATAGTACACATGGATGGTGTGTGAGCGAGCAATGTATGTTTATATATATAAATATGTAAGTATATATATTAATTAGATAAAACGGGAATTACCGTGTTAAACATTTATTATTGATGTCTCGATATTTCGACAGCATTGCAGCCATCATGGTCACGAGTAGACTAGAGTATATGTAAGTATATGTTGTTCAAATCACAAGAACTTTCAATATGAAAAAATTACAACACCTTAGGTTACCTAATATAAACAGTGACAACAACAAAAAACTCATCTCGTTTCTACGATCAAAATACAGGCTGTATATGATAAATTTTATGCTATATGAGTTTTGGGGACAACGCAAAAAATAAACGGGCCGGTCCCTTTTTGACGAGATTCATAATATCAAACGTGTCTGTTTTTATTTTCGCTATCTGTCCGCGTGGACATGTGTAGCGTTCGGACGTCGTTTTGTGGACATTTCGATTGTTCTCCGTAACGAGTTGCGCCTTCCAGCTATATCCATACAACTATCTTGTTTACTATTGGTAAACATGATCAGCAAGAGTCAGTTTGACAGTTGTCCCACCGCCGGCGATGAGCGAGTAAAGCTATCAACTATAAAACGAGTGGGTGAGCAGCGAGTATAGTTTTGTAGCTCGGCTATCAGCGAGTGTCGCTGAGCGACGGGCGATTACTCGCTTCACTCGCCCACTCGTCAGTATAGCTCAGCGAGTGGGCGAGTATAGCTCAGCGAGTAGGCGAGTATCGCCGAGCGATGGAATATGTACTCGCTCCGCGACAAAATAGACAACAACGGTCGCCGGCGATGAGCGAGTAAAGCTATCAACTATAAAACGAGTGGGCGAGCAGCGAGTATAGTTTTGTAGCTCGGCTATCAGCGAGTGTCGCTGAGCGACGGGCGATTACTCGCTTCATTCGAGTGAAGCTCAACGAGTAGGCGAGTATCGCCGAGCGATGGGATGTGTACTCGCTAAGCGACAAAATAGCCAACAACGGACAACTGCCTAAACGTCGAATTGTCATCAAGTGTCTAATGGGCTATTAAACTGGCGGTACGGTTAATAATGTGACGGTTGCATATTATTATTTGATATTTGATATTTTATTGTATTTCGTGATTGTTATGTTTAGTCACGTTGAATTAATCATAGAATGTTCGCGAGTTTCATTGTGTAGGAGTTATCGAAGACCTGCAGTTTCGAGCTAGATTCAAGTCTCTCTACATAGCTCAGGATTGAACGTGGCTGCTGAGTGGATTCTTCTAGATTCGTAGTACTTTGCTGCAATTACTTTCATAATATTTTGTTAGATCGAATCACTTTACATAAAATGAAATGTTAGTAAGGTGTGCCTAACTCTAGGATAGAGTTATCTATCAGCATACCAGTAGAGAGAGAGAGAGAGAGAGAAAGAAAGAGAGAGAGATATGAGATACGGATATATTTGTTGCAAATTCAAACCCTTCCAAGTTCTAAAACTTGCCACGGATTTGCATTGATAAAAACTCAAAGATATCTCCCGAAATTCTTTACAACATTCTAACCCATAACCGACATAAAAAACCTTGACATAATTCCAAAACGCAGCTCCATTATAGTCGTCTCTGTCCAGACGCGGATTCAGCCATCGAGTTTGGGGGTCACTGACCACTTTAGTTAAGTTTACCTACTTGGATAAACCGCTCCCTTTTCCTTCCCACGAGAAATGGTATTTTGTAGAGCTTCCTATGGTTACCTTTAAAATGGGAATAATTCTTACCTTTAAAATGGGGGGACATTGAATGTGTCAGGCACGTGCCCTGGCATTCAAAATATTATTATTGTACACAATGAACGTGTTTATATAATCTACCGTACGCGGCCGCGCAGTCACGGACAGACACTTGTACAAAATAATACGATTTTGTCTGCCACGGCACTTGCCGGACTCACTCGTTTAATGTAAACGAACCTTAATGCTAATAAATTACGTAAAATCAGGCGACATGTACAATGAGTTTTCGTCGTTTATCGAAGTAAAAACTTACGTAAATTTACCGAATGCTCTCAAAACGGTGAGGGAATACATCGTGATAAAACCTAGGAATGCCGTAGAAAATCAAAGTCAAATGTAATCCACCGATCTGCACGTTGCACGGACAGTGACGCCAGTGACAGCGCACGGACGGCGCAAGTCACTGGCGGACGGCGTCGTGCCGGCGGACGCCTCACTGTGACGTTGTGCGTTAGCCCTAAGAGAAGGTATGTGCCGAGCAGTGTTGACATACAAATATGCTGATAGTGATGAATGATGAAAATGAGGCGACATGCGCCAAGTTAGAACGAGGGAGGAGGGTTGCCCCATGACCCCCTCTAAATCCGCCCCTGTCTCTGTCTCCCTACATACGTGACGCACGGTATTATTCATGTGACTCGTTATAACGGCCCATATCGCCATGGAACTTGGCACCATAAATCTCTGTCTAATGAGGATTTGTTGCAATGTTAAACTGCGTACGAAATCCAATACAGCCTGTTAATTTTGCTGAACACCACTGACACATATTAAAATATGTCAGGTGGTTTTGTATGAGGTTTTGTGTTTCTAATGCACTGAAAAATAGGGTTGCCACTATCAGCTATAACTTAGCTATTGATTTCTAGCTAAAACAACTACGATCAGGGGTTGGTATTTGACAAGTAGGTATCGATAATTAAATGTTTTTCATTCTCGTTATAAAATAGACACAAATTCTTCATCAATTGTGAAATCCAAATTTAAATTAGTTTAAACGTTGTGTTAGAAAGAGACAGAAACAGTACACGATGTACCGAAAAAGCATATATTCGCACAACCATACAATAAAGATTATTTTTAATAAAATGTACATTTAATAAAACCTAAGTTAGGTAACAGAATGACGCAGCGGGGTGCACAAGTTTAATTTCAAATTTTCGACTTCTTGTTTTGTCTCTCACGCTAAGCGAGACACGTAATTTAACTTTCTAGATCGAATCCGTAGAATTCCGTAGTATTTTTTTTAAATAATAATAATGGAACGTCTATTCGCTTTCTTATACCTACATATAAAAGTATAAGAAAGCGAATATATATTATATATCCATATTATGGATAATACATCGAAAAGTATATACAGTTTGTACTACATAGAAATCGGTTTATTCAAAAGCCATTAAACCACTTCATTCATCCAGGACTTTTCGAATTTACTGAATTTTCTTTTTGACTTTACTGCTGTTGAGATTTTTTTTTTCGTCTCTGCGTCGACAACTTTTCATTGCAAAGTGGTGTAAATGTAAATTCCCAAAAAATGTTGACGTATAAAAATTAGCCGTAAGCCTGATACCTAACGGTGATTTGTGAAAATTGTATGTTTTGGGATATTTTTGAGCGTTTTGGTAGGGTTTGAGTGTTTTTGTATGGTTTGGGTTAAATTGTGTGTTTTGTCTTTTTTGTGTGTGGTTTATTAGTATAGAATGAAAATAAAACCGGGCGCAAAAGTAGTCGTATTTTCAATTGAACAAATGGGAAAAAAACTGAACTGAACTTAGTACGTACGCGTTAAGAAAATAGTGAAAAAAAGAGCACATCCACGGTTGTCAAATTAGATGACTTAGACAAATGTGCCATAAGAAGAAAGTTCAATAAAAAAAAATTTCAACCTTCCTTGTTATGGCACATAAGTCAAAAGTCTAAGTCATCTAATTTGTCAACCGTGGATAGACGTGCTCTTTTTTTCACTGTTTTCTTAACGCGTACGTACTATAGTGGGAATAGACGGACTACACTACCATGTGTTACAGTAGTAACCCTCGCTAGCAACTGCGTTATGACGTTAGCAACAAGGTTCGTGGTTGATGAGATTTCTGTTACCCCAGTAGCGAAACTAAAATTAGAACTACGTTAACGCAATCATTAGCGAGCAAGTGGTAGTGGTATACAGCTGCCCAAATCAAGTGTCTCATTTTGTAAACAAATATGATCGTCTTTTACCTACCTGTTGTGATGTAACACTGAAGGAACTGATTAATCGAACCTGTTCATCATTGTGAAAATAAAGTGATCCGATCTAATAATGTCAAAATAACAATGCGATAATCCCAGAACAGTTTAAAATGTTAGTAGGGTAGGGTAGTTTTTGTTTACAAAATAAGACACTTGATTTGGGCTACGGTTTCTTATATGTTCATTACGTAAAAGATGTCGCTTATTCAATGTCAAATAAGGCATAAAAATAACCTTAATACAGGGTCTCTGCGGTTGCTTGGCAATATTTCATGCGCGAATTGATTTTTGGGACACGTGATGTTAAGGGCGTTTTCACTGTGGCGTTAATATGTTAAAAATAATGTACTACGGGCGATGGCACATCGGGGGTAAGCGTACCACTTTGAACTTTGTAGCATTATTTATGGTAACACCATACTAATTTAAATCATTCTTACTATACAAGGTGGCATTTAAATCATTCAACAAAATTAAATGGGTGGTTCGGCTTGTGACATACTTTAATTCAATATTGTAAATAATTTTTAATATGGGGAAAAATTAAAAATTATTTACAATAAATTCAACTATCAAAAAAATTATAATCTGATGTGCATCGTTATTGTGCTTTGGAGTTTTTTTTACATTTTAAGGTATTTTTATTTTTTTGCAACGATTTCTTTCACTGGAATTTGATCTAATGGTCATTTATAAGGTCGTTGTGTGGCTTACTTAGTTGAATTTTAAACCCCGAGTTGCAATTTGTCGAATGAATTCAAGTATGTATTGACCTGAAAACAGAAATTTTTATTGTATGAACGTGGTAGACTGACAATAACCTAATTATATAGCATAATATATAATATAACAACTTTGTTTGCCATAAAATGTATGGATATGTCAGCTCTTTTATCAAAATGAATAGGTAGAGGAGATGAGTTTTAGGCTTATTTAAGAAACACAACTTGCAAAATGTCGACGATGTTAATAAGCTTATTTATTAAGCTTCAAATCAGGATTCTCTTTCCACTTAATTAATTGAAGATTGAGGTCTGTCGATTATACTTATGTGTAATAAATAATAATAATTAATTATTGGCTTCAGGTATCAATAATCAGCTTATGATTATTGTTAGTAGTTTAATTAATAACTAATTAATAACTTGAGGGATAAGTTTTCAAAGATACCCGGAATATGTAATAATTAGGAAATTATATATCTCTAAGGTTTTGGTTATTTAATTTATCTGTTCATATAAGGGTAATAATTTTAACACGAATTACTTACATAACGATACGAGGTTGAGAAAGTAAGGCGATAGAGGTATTTTAAAATGATTATTTAGGTAGGTATAGCAAAAAAAACACGTAAAGTACAGAATTCTTAGGGTGAATAAAAATTAAAGGCTTAACCCGAGAAAATTCCATACATTTTTCTGGGGTTAAATCGCTAACTCTAGTGTAATCTTTTATTGCAAGTGGGAGTTATATTACTCGTATTTCTGAACATGCTATAACTGCATGCGTGCATTCTAATACCAAGGCCGAGATTCATAAACAGTTTTAAGCATTAACTCGCTCTTACAATTGTCAAACGTCTATGGAATTTGACATTTGTAAGACCGAGCTCTTGCTAAGCGCTTAAAATTTAGCAGTATGTAACCAGTAATGTTGATATTACGCCTCAAAATTATAGTCTTACGAAGGTCGGTCGTGCAACAAAACTTACATAAGGCCGCGTTTCCACTTGCAAAAAACTTCTGCGAGAAAGTCTGACAGCCTTTCCGACAACAACTTGCAAGTGTAATGCGTACCTAAGCGATATTGCAAGTAACTAACTTGCAAGTGTAAACGCGGCCTAAGCCACAGGCATCACTCAAGTTGTGTGTTCGTATTATGTAGTCATATAATGGAACGTCGCTACCGACTTGTTTACGTGTGAGAGGAAAAACATGACTCTATTATGACAACAGCGCGAATGTTGACACTGCTAAAATATCTGAAATAGTTTTATCGGATTTCCAAAAGCCCTTAACAATAGTAGGGCGTTCAAACTTTTTCTAAAAGTGTTTGAATAATAGACAATTGTACAATAATACGGTATTGTAATACTGCATAAACCCGGTACCTATTTAATAATAATAAAAATACTAACTTTTCTTGAGAACGATAGAGTAGATAGTAACTACTTATTGTACATAGATATTATTATTATTATTATTATATATTGGATACATTTACCTACATGATTATCATTTATTGCAAGAAAAAGGTGCCACGCTGAGGAGAAAAAGCGGCAAAATTATAATTTACTTTATTACATCAAAACTTGAATTAAGTATTTAGTTATATCGAACAAAGTACTTATATTATTAATTTTACTTACCACTAAATAAAATGGTCCTTAGTAACATACACAAATATTTAAACCCGTTAAGCATTTATTGAAATAAAATACCTATTAAAAGTGAGAGACAGTCGTGGCATTTTATTTTCGAGAGCAACTTAATTTTGAATTCCAAATGTAATCCAGAAACTACACTCTCATTTTACGTGCAAACATTGTGTAAAATGTAAACTAGTCTACAATTTTAGACACAATTTGGCTGCATCTAACCAACTTCGCACATGCGCGGCTTATCTAAATTTTACATAAAGCTTCGAAAAATTTCGCCGGTGACGCGAACCGGCGCATTGCGGCACCGACCCGCAAATATTGTGACAAGAATGGCTCGCCGGGTATTCGGTATTGAGTATTAGGTTCGAGTCACACTTCGAGATTCAGGGACAACTTTGAGCGCGAACATGTGATTGATTTGTGACTAAAGTCGAGATTCACAGATAATTTTGACCGCGAGTTGGCTTAGGTGGCAACTCACCGCAAAAAATCTCACCCAACCTTTTAAAATTGCTAGCGGTCGAATCACCCAGTACGTAGGTGAGTTAACTACTTCTAAAATTAGTGTGAATTCGCCATTTCAACTATCAAAACTTTATGAAATTTCACATTAAGTTCGCGCTCAAAATTGTCCATGAATCTCCACCTAGGTCCGTCCGACATTCACAGACAGTATTAAGCACGATCTTAGCGTAAACTCGATCTGACAACAGCTGTAAAATGTCTATGATATTTGTCATTTTAAAGAGCGAGCTCCCACTGAATTAATTAAGTCAAAACTGTCTGTGAACGTCGGCCTTAGTCACAAATCAATTTCATGTGTGAGTACATCGTTACTTTATTTGCGAGTTTGCGAGTTTTTATCTACTACGAGAACGGTGTCTTCACATGTCCGCGATGTGCACGGAGCTTCACAGCGAAAACTGGCTGCAATAGTTATATCAGACCAGCGAAGCCCCATCCCCTAATATAAGTTGTAAAGCGTCGCTGAAAATGGCCAAGAGAACATATATATATGTTTTATGTGCACACATAAACTTTAAATTGGTTGTATTCATTGATCTCCTATAAACAACTAGATACACAAAGGTCTTACTAAAACAATTTAAGTTAACGTCCAAATAATGTCCAATAAAGCAAATGAAGGTCCATTCTTCCGTTTGGACCTTCTTTGCGCTCGGACATTTTTAGAAGGCAGACTGTGTATCTAGTTGTTTATAAGTGATCAATGGTTATATTCAAAAAATATGTTAAGTAGTGTTAAGCACAGACAAGATTCCATATCTCTTAAATATCTATATATTTAGGCTCTATTCCGTGGCAATAATAATGTCAATAATAGTTAAAATAATTGTAATTAATTGTAAAACATATTGGATTTATTTGATACATAAAGAAATATGGAGATGCTATTAAAATAATTGGTAGGCAAGTTCTGGACAACCAATTTCTCATTATTTCATTAGGTAGTACTTTAGTAGACATAATGGGCGCCATGTCGAATAAAATATTAAACACAAGTTATTCAAACCAATTTTCGAAAGTGACAACAATCTATTTACCCTATGTACAAATATCGATTAATTGACAGTTGGTAACAAGTTGTTTCTGGGTAAATAAGAAATAGAAGTTTCAAAGTTTGTTGCTTCTTACAACATAGGTATTATATGAAATAATTTGACGCTATATATGGCAGCTTTCTTAGTTGCTCTTGCAAGTAACTGTTTTGTACTTATTACGAAAGAATCGTTACCATTCAAATAATGTCCGTGCCATTATTACCTACAATGAAAAGTTGTAATAATTTAAATTACAAAAAAACCGCTACAAAAGTCAAAACAAAATCATAACACACTAGAGATACCTGTTGACAGCTAATACAAATTCAAGGTCACCGATATAATGGAGACGTAACAAAGTTTTATATTTACAACGCCCAATGTGCACCAGACCTTACACATATTTCAAAGTTGCTCGCATGAGAAGGCAAACTTGAACAATTTCAAGAAGTTTCAGAAATAAAACCTGACTCTTAACCGTACGTGCGAGAGACTGCTCAGGCGATAACAGTAAAGTTTATACCCCAATAACATGCCAGCGAAAAGGCCATACAATATCACATCAATGTAATTGGCAATGACAATAAAGGCGACAAGCTGTTTTGCCAATTATCATAACAATAAGACATCAAAAGCAAAAGAATCGGGTTGAATAGCGCGCCTTGGGAGAGCCCTATACTGATGATGATGAAGTATGCTGACCATGCATGGTGTGTGTCGCCGGTTCCGCATGAAGAATAAAGCTTAGATCACTAATAATAGTAATAGTTGTGTAATACCTAGTTATTAAGTTAAGTGTTATCATGTTTTAAAAGATGTGCTGCTGAGAGTTTTTTGCCACTTTTCTCCTCAGCGTTGGCACCTATTCCTTGCAAAGTGGTGTAAATATAAATTCAAAAAAATATGTTGACGTGCAAAAATGTACACAACGTGCTTACTTGCAATAAAGAAATTTGACTTTGAAGACATCACAGTCATGGCGCAAACTAGCATTAGGTCCAGAAATAAACAAAATTGAAGCCTGGTTTGATAAAATGGCTACATCTTAGGTACATGGTACAAGCACCTTCTCAAAAGGAGATCATCATAATGCACAAAAGGCAATACACACAACAAAACACAATAAAACAACAAAATACACACAACAAAAGACAATAGACACGACTTTACGCTTGGAGTCAAGAGGTCTTCAATATATCTTCACTCCATATCATTTCCAGGGTAGATATGTAGTACACTGGAGATCAATACTAGGTCTCGGTAACAATATGACTGTATCCTATTTGAATTGTAAATGAATATATAAATAGAATATCTGACTAGCCCATAACACATAAACATCGTGAGTACATATAGGTTTATTTTTAGCGTCCAATTTCGAACTTTAATTAACCTCCAATATAGATCTAATCCCATATTAGTTTCAACTGGCCACCTCAAATCAAAGAGCCATAATCCTAAGTAAATATAAAGTGGATTGGAATCAAATTAAATGGTTCACGTTGTTTGTTTCATGGCTTGATAATGGTAAAATTAGAATCCTTTGATATTCTGCCTTGACATTTTGGAATACCAATGAGAAATGCTTTATGCTAACCCCAAATCTAATCTCAGATTAATTAGAAATCGAAATTAAACTATAAATTGAAGTTATAACTTTACTAACCACAATTCCTTATAGGTACAACTTTACACAGCTAAAACTTGAAATGCTCGAAATCATATTTGGTCTTATAAAATCATTGACACTGCTAGCGGAAAGTTTAGAAATTCACTTCAAACATTTCCAGAATGGAAAATAAAATATCAATCCCACTCTGAACCTGTATTGTGTAAAGATGTACAGTGCTTCAAAGCAGCTAGCGTTATAGGAAGATTTTATAGAACGAATATTTTTCTAGGGTAACACAAGGCAGCCTTATTGGCCCTGTCCTATTGTTCTATGCAAATGTAAAGAAAAATCTCAAAAAGTCTTGTAGTAATCCATCCATCACCTCTTCAGACGGTACTGTAATGGAGGATTTTTGACTATGATAAGAAAAGTAAGAAATTGATATCATCGTAGAATAGATTTAGGAACGAGATATTAAAAATGAAATTTTAATCGTATTTTAGTACAGTCGCACATCAGCCTAGACAAAACCGTAGCAATCTAGGCTGTATTACCGCAGCATAAGGTGTCCTACATTTGATGTGCTGTCGACTTTACAGGGAGTGGAGAGTGCAAAAACGGTTATAATAAAACGTTGAATAATTAATAGAGACTGAAAATATGACTCAATATCTATTATTTTTCGTACAAAAGCCTGATTGTGCGCTCGCCTGACTAAGCGCAATGACTTCCAGGAAGAGGGAAAATTAAGTAAATTACCCGGTCTTCATTATCGTGTAAATCTTAAGTAATATTCGTTTTAATAAGTAGTGATACAATACCTTTTCTGTCAACAACTTTTATCTTTCTGCACTTGATAACCGATTGTACAGTTTTAAACTGTTTCACTACAACAGTTATCAAACATTACGGAATTGAACTACTGAATTGTAATAAATGCGATAATAAGAATAGTGCCCATCTGATGACCCTTATACATATTATTATATATAAATGGATATCACTCACTTATATTGTTAAAGTCGGCAATTAGACCGCGTCGCCGTTGACGTTTCTTCGCGCAGTGGCGTGGCGCGCTCACCTTGAAAAAGACCGTCGAAATCGGTCGAAACTGTCGGTCTAATTGCCGACTTTAACAATATAAGTGAGTGATATCCGTTTATATACAATAATTTGTAGTAATAGCTCACTATAGTTTTAATTCTAAAACCCTTATACATGTGTAGATTTTGTTGACATGTCTTAGAATTAAAACTGTATTTAGCAATTGTATAGTTACCTAAACCACACTAAACAAAAAGTTAATAAAAACCTAATCCAATGAGGGAACACCATTAGACCAACAAAGTTCTGCAATCTTGTAGACCATCTTTCACGTTCTTATGTTCAACTTTGATTTATGTCTCTGGATTAGTGTTTTCCTTTTTACATTTTAAAGCATGCCTCTGAATCCTTCGTGTGGTTTTATCCTATCTAACTTAGAGTCTTCCACGCTCGTGTTCTGTACTCGTGACGGCTTTGTCTTAGCTTTTATCAGAGCTAGGTTTTAAAATCCGCTTTTCGTCTCACAAAAGTGCTGTTTGCTACTTAAATGTGTGCTTATAGATGCTAAAAAGCTACCTCACGTACCTTTTATGTCTCAAAGTGAAATTACATTGGTTTTTTACTTTCACAAATCGTTTAAATCTATCAAGTTTTATTAGTAGATACGATGTATATATTTCTTTGGATTTAAACACGCTTTTCAAAAGTGTTGGATATGTTTTGATATTTTCTTGCATATGCGCTATGCGAAACGAAAATCTGAATGATAAATTGAGAAAAATATCAAAACATATGAAAATCGAACGCGTCATCAATTAAATGTTAGACATGAATTTGAGTAATTGCACAATCACTAAATGTCGGTACCGTCCCTAAAACGAATATGGAGACAAAATTCGACGACCTGGGTACCATATCACGATTGCTCTGTTGGAATAGAATGTGCCACGGAATGGTGAGGTCCCTGGTTCGACTCCCGGTCGTGATTTTTCACCATTTTCATTAAGTGTTGGATTGGAAAACCGCATTTCGCTCAGATAATCTTCGTTTCATCCGCAGTAAACCCCAATTTTACTTACATGTTGTTTAATTTATCACCCTAATCTCAATTGGGTGTATTCGACCGTGTCAAAGGCCACAAGTACCTTTTTAAAACCTGAAATTAACAAAGAAACGTGCGGAAGTTCAGTCCAATGTTAATTTGTAACGTGATCCCTGTGCAAACAACGACGACCTTCAGGGCAGTATTTGAGTTACAGTCGGGGCCCAAATTGTACAGTCCGTTACTTAATCACTATAACTTTGGAAGCAATTAAAACGGAACTTGAATTAGATGTTTGGACCGAGTTTTTGGGAAGTTTCAATGGAATGAAAATAAGTTACGCTAAATAGCTCCGACTAAAATTGAAATATTGAGTTTAGGTCTCAGTTGAAACTTTGCAACAACTGCTGCTGAGATTAGAAATGTAAATTATTCTATTAACAAACACATAAATAGTCTTTTGGAAAGATACGGCTACAAAATTCGAGTTGGTCATTTGCTTTTTCGTTAGCATAATTATGTCAATCCCATACATTTTTATTTCTATTCTACTAGTATTAATGAAAGTCTGATCCACT
This sequence comes from Tachystola acroxantha, assembly GCA_963506565.1. NCBI lineage: Eukaryota > Metazoa > Arthropoda > Insecta > Lepidoptera > Oecophoridae > Tachystola > Tachystola acroxantha. Next base: position 3,365,493 of record OY735874.1, read on the forward strand.
ATATATTATACTGATCACTGATGAGAAAGATGTTCTTTGTCCAGTTGGAAATTGTAACTGGACTAAATGGCTTAGTAGTCCGATTTTCTGTATCATCGATCTACTGAAACCACAAAGCCTCATCAGTCCGATCATCGGACTAAATAATCGGACCACTGATACTAGAATAGGCCGTTGTATTCTAGGTGTCAAGGAACTTAAATGGAACCTCATTATGTGTAAGAGAAAACTTTTTGTCATTGATTTAGTCTACCGTAAGTAATATTTACAAGATTGAAATTGTAGCGGACACCATCGAAAATTTACAAGATATCTGGACCGTTAAATTGAAGAAAGCAGTCCCAATATTACTTTAATTGCGATTCGTGTTCTTGGGACCTCAGAAACGACCTCAATTTCTTCATAATAACCCTCTAAGCTCATTCAAATTATAATAATTGAATTAAAATATATTTTGATCACGTCGGGATGCGCCCGCAATTTTGGTTCAAACTAAACTTTGAAGTCGGAAAGGACTTGTTTGCATAATTGCCCTGGAGTTGTACGCTTCTTGAATTCTCTGTGAAGTGAACACTTCTGTAAATTTTATTATGAAGTTCGGCTAGGGTACACTGAGTTCTACATATTATAGTCTTGCAGTCTGTACTCACACCAAGCGATGTACTTCTGTGGCCAACAAAGATACGTCTTATAATTTCTATTTTAGAAGAAGTTAGGTAAGTTGGTAACTTTATAATAGTATATCAATGTTCTTTGTGTCCTGGATATTTAGGTTTGTGGTGTGATCTTATAGTGACTGCCAAACAACGCAACTGTCACTAGGTGTGATTCTATCAACTATCGCTGTCACTCATGGGCGTACCCAGGAGTACTCCCTCTGGATAATGTTGACGTCCTTACTAAGTATCATAACTAGTACTTTTATCGATAAAAATTAAGAAACGCCATTTGTTTGCAATACAATATTTTTACAACTAAAAATTATGCGGCTTATAAAAAATCTGATCCCCCCCCCCCCCCCCCCCCCCCCCCCCCCGGCCCAGAACCTGGGTACGCCCATGGTCACTCATATGCTATTAAGAGTGAGCGGGTAGCCTCGCTTTGCAAACATTTTACCGTGCAACACTCTGTAATCGACACAAATGTTATTTTTATTAAAACTATGCAAGTAGTTTAAATTCTAATGTATGAGTGTTGCTGTTAGTTTTTGCATAATGTAATGTTAACTGGTAACATTTCTAGGTTAATAGCCGTAAACCTAATTTATCATCATTTCGGTTAAACTGTGTTTTATAACTTTCACATTTTGTTAAAAACGTTAAAGTTGGAAAGGGACCGTGGCTGAGGTGTGCTACTTGAACCCCCGTCTGAACACCCCGGGGTTCACGGAGACTCACTATTATAGCACTTGAACCCCCCAGGAGGTTCACGGATACTCACTATTCCACATGAACACCTCATGCAGAAAATGTGTTTAGCTTAACAAAGCACACATAGTGATTCTAATACTTTAAGTAAGTAAGCTTTTATTGAACCTTAGTATTAATATCTGATACCTAACTATTCCAAAAAATAAAAAACTGTTTCCAAAGTTTATATAGGCTATCAGCCTGCAAACTGTTGTAACTCGCTATCATTTAGCTTAGGATTTAATGTATACTAAGTGTTAAATGTATTTAATTTATATTACGAAATAAAGATATTTTCAAAACAAAAACATGAACACCTCGGGTGGTTCAAGGACACTCTGGCGGAAGCTTTGGAATAACTTTTTAATCATGATTATGGTTAATAACGTTAATGTTCATCTAAAATCTTGTTTTCGCGACTCTACTGTTAGCTTGCACAGCTGAGATAAGCATTAGCGAACTTGTACTGCGATTCGCAATTCACCACAAGGCAAAGCGGTCAGCTTAGTGTGAGGTCGTGTTTTAGAGGTTGCTTGTAGATTTCAATAGATATTGGTTTAGGAAGCTCTTTGTTGAAGTTGTTTTAACTATTGACAAGATTTCGATGATAACGTGTATTGGCTAGTATGCAGTAACCTAATTCTGAGCCTGTAGTGATCAATAAATCAAAATATCGTAGAAAATTATTACCCTTATTTATTTTTAATCGCAAGTGGTTGTCATTTTGGAGAACATAAAATGATCGATAAATGGAGAGGATAATATTTTTTTAACATATTATTTTACAGAATGTGACCACCTTTTGACTATTTCTATTTTGTGTGTAAATATTTTTGGAATAATTTAGCTTATCTTGACTGACCCAAGCGGTTTTCTATACTCTTTATATTAATATAAATAATTCATGTAAATCATTTCTGTGTCTTCTAAATGTATTACGTAAGAATACGTTACAAGTCGGCGATGATTAGATTTGATTGTGTGTGTGGTGTTAAATAAATATTTTTTCTCTCTCTTATACTTACTGGTTTATTTTATTAGATTCATGAGTCGTATATTTTGAGAATTAAGCATCATTTTATTTATCACCATCATTGTGATATAGTTGAGCTTAAACAGTTATTCTCTCAGGGTGCTCTTGAAAATGGTGGAAAACGACGGTTGCAAAATTATTTGATAATTTTTGTTAATGTCTACAGTGGCTATTTTGTGTTTATATCACGTTAAGTTAATCAGAAAATGTTCGCGAATGACAGTATAGTGAATTTATTGGATAATTTGAGCAAGTTTCAAGCTTTTGTCAAGGGTTCCCGCTACAAGCTCGGGAGTGAACGTGACTGTCGAGCTGCTTCGTCCAGAGTGATGACGCTACGGCGTCTCCTCTGGATGAAGACATGAAGACGTTGCTACCCAGGGTGAAGACGCTACTGCGACTCCTCTGGGGGAAGATATAAGACTATTATATATTGAATTTTCTGTACATTGGCAAATGACGAACTGTCGAGTCCATTAATAAAATAAATAAATATTCTCTCAGTACACAACCTCCATTTTGGGCATCCAATTTAAAAGTGACCAAACGTGCAAAATGTACAAAGTAACTTAGGGGAGCAAAGTGAGTAGGTAATTAGTCATTCCGAGCCTCATTTTATCATGAAGACGGACATTTTGCGCAGGCTATGTTTCTGTAGACTTATTTTTAGAACTCTACAAACAACTCCAGAAGTGGGAGGGTTATTTGCTGTTATTTATTATTATTCTCTTCATTTATACATATACTCACATTTCAAAATTAAAATTTAAAAAACATATAAATATTAAAAATAGCCGCCCGTCTGCAGCGTGATGCATGTGCATCCAAGCTGCCGGAGGTTAGGATCCCAGAGTGAGGAACCTCCTCACAATACGTGCCGTGTCTAGCAGCACTGCCTTCTGCATCCGGCTCTTGATCCAACTGTCTAGCGAGAGTCTCTTAAGATGTTGGTCGAGACTCTTCGCTATTAACCCGTTCGTTCGTTATTATTATTATCATTCATTTGATAGACAGGCAGCATAATGCTGGTGTCTATATCACAGTGTTAGTAAGTTCAGTCTATGTTGTCTAATGTTCATATGATTTACTACACATCTGCATGCCGTAGAAGAAGAAAAAAATCTAATCCCGTGTGGTTGATCATGGCTCCAGCTCCCTCGATGTAAGGGAAGGTCTGTGCTCGAGCAGTGGAGCAATATGAATAGACTGATAATGATGATACTCGTAAGTATTTCATTTCCAACTGATTTCACACTTATTCCACAGTTGACCTTCAATTTCTTTCAATACTCATCAACATTCTTATTCTCCTACTTCTTTTGTATAAAACGTGTGAAGCCAACGAAAGTAATAGAAACAGTTTTGACAGTGATACGCATTTTACAAAGACACGAGTCATTTTTCACTTTGACGATGAACAATCAATTGAACCGCATTAACACTTCGTCGCACCGAACTAAATCGTTGCAAATGGATCATGGCCTGAATGTGCCCCTATTATGGTGGCAGTAAAGTTAACCTACATGCAATACGCACGATCAGAGCGTCTATTACGACGGCAGAGGCTAGTTAGAGCTTGTGTATTGTAACAATTGTTGTATTTTTTGTCACAAACAGTGGTAAATCTAACATTGATAATATTGTTATAATTTTGGGAGTCGTACGAGTAACTTCTCTGGATTACCTACCTATGTTTCTGATTTTAACCGACATGACATCCCAAAAGGCAGATCTCAATTGTCCAGTTTGTATTATTGTAACGAATTCACTTTTTAATTCGAGATCATTTTACCCAATCTATCTTCTATATACATATAATAAGACTGTAAAAAAGTTGAGTCTGTACATTGGATATATTTTTTAAATAATAATATAATTGTAATGTGTTTTAGGATCGATACTGATGCCAAAACACCAAATTTTTAGAATTTTTGTCTGTTTGTCTGTGACTATGTTCAAGTATCACGCCATAACTACTGAAGAGATTTTGACAGGAGTTTCACTAGGAGATAGCTGAAATATCCGGACAGCTCATAGGCTATAAGCCATGGCGGTATGTGATCTGAGCATAGAACTTTTTCTACGCAAACGAAGTTACGGGGTACAGCTAGTTTCAAATAAGTAGTCTTCTAGCTTTGTGATTTACCATATCGATTTAGGCCAATAATTTAAAAAGTAACGTAATTGTAGTTGTCGTTGTAACAAGTATTGTTAGTACTTCGAAAGTAATCATACTGAAGTCTCTTACGCCGATAGTCATAGACGTCTAGTGTCTATGTGTGACGAGTTTAGAATATCTGTCAGTCTTACACAATTTTGACAGTAGTAAGGTTGAGCTCACGTTCAGTTGAGTTCGTGCTCAAAACTGTCTATGAATATCGGCCTCAATTATTCTATGTCAGAACTATAAAATAAACAACAATAAATAATAATCTAATCAGTGTTTTGGCCTGGTAATAGTAACAATTACGAGATCAAAACACTGGTAGAGGCATAGTATAGTACCCGTATTGATCTAAAGCACCTAGCAATACCATAGGACTGTGTGCCATTGTGGAACAGTTACATTGAATACCAATTATCTAACGCTTGCTTTAGTGCAAATAGTTTGGGATTCCAAAACCAGGCACGTACCGTCGCAAGCAGGTACGAATTGGAGATAAGATCATTGTTTAATCGAGAAGTTTATATGTATGGTCGATAGCCATTGATCTCCTATAAAAAACTAGATACACAGTCTGCTTTCTAAAAATGTCCGAGCAGAAAGAAGGTCCAAACGGATGAATCCTCATTTGCTTTATTGGACATTATTTGGACGTTAACAATAGACCCTTATTTGGACGTTTTTTAAATTGTTTTAGTAAGACCTTTGTGTATCTAGTTGTTTATAGGAGATCAATGTTGATAGCATATAAAGTGTAACACATTGAACCATTATTGACAAAGGCTCATATCTGTTTTCCATATAAAATTCGTTTTCGAATAACTTTTTAAACGGATGACAAGATGGAGGGATGACCTTCGCAAGATGGCTGGCAGAGATTGGATGCAGAGGGCCGAGAGTAGGGTTGAGTGGCGCGTTTGGGAGAGGCCTACGTCCAGCAGTGGACTGACACGGGCTGATCATGATGCTGACACAATTTTATCACCAAATCAGTCAATATTTGGCATTCTTGGATTGCGCAAATTATGAAAATACCGGACGCCATGTGTCAAATTTAGTCAACGCTTGCTTCACATTTTTACTTAAATAGTTGATAATTCCAATTAGCAGTGCCATCTACGATATAGATAAATATTAATACTGAATTTGAGGGGCTTGTAGTTCAATTTTGGTGACCAGAGGGCTGGCAGCTACTTTGGCCAGCGCATTAGCTTGGCCATACAAAGAGGGAATGCTGCCAGTGTTATGGGCACGTTGCCTCGATGCGACGCGCTGGAAGACATCTTCTAACTATAATTATTTATTTATCGTTTGTAGTTTATATGTAATAACAAGACTCTGCTTTATAATATACTGTTTGTCAACAGTTTCGACACCCGAGTCCCTGAGCCCGAGGCTCACTGGACCGAGGATGCCTTCAGAGACCGCGCCCGATGGCTCAGCCTGCCGACGTCAGCACTGCGTCTGCAAAACGTCCAGTCGCGAGACCGAGCGATATACAGATGCCGCGTCGACTTCCAGGTGTCGCCGACGAGAAATTATAGGATTTCCCTTGACGTTATCGGTGAGTGGTTTTTATTTATTTATTTGTTTTATTAATGGACTCGACTGTTCGTCATGTGCCAATGTCCTGTTACATATTCATAAGATATCATAGTCTTCTCTCTGCCTCTAGAGGAGCCGCCGTAGCATCATAATCTAGGATGTCAGTGGTCTTCTTTTATTTCTCTTGAGGAGTCGCCGTAGCGTCATCATCCTGCATTTTAACAGTCACGTTCATTGCCGAGCGCATAGTAGGACACAGACTCTAGAAACTACAGATCTTGCACAAATCTGACATCAACATTTTCTGATAATTTTAACGTGATATTAAACAGAAAATGATGACTGCCCCCAAAGATTTATATGATCAGATAGGTCCGTGCCATATTACATTGGCCGAATTTCATACATTCGTTGACACTTTACGGACGTCTAATATTGCCCCAAACTAAGCGTCAGGAATGATTGTTCAAGCAAGTAAAGTGAGTAGCATGAGGACTTTGGTTGCTTTGCATTTGACTAGGCCCTCCTCATTGGCGTGGTGGGATGCGAAAAGCATTTCCCCAATTAAAAACGGCAAAGCAACGCTATTGTCGACTACATTGTTATACTCCTGTTAATATATTGTTATGACCACGTATAACAGTTGTTTAATAGAGCACACAAAATTTGTATTTACATAATACTGATATGTAAACCATCGATGTAATGAAATGGACATAAACTCTGTAAGCTTATAATTTTCGAACTAAAATTATCGTGAAAATTCATTGTCTGTTCGTGTAGCCATTAAGTTGATTGCATTGAACAAATGAAACTATTAATGCTTTTATGTTTCAATTGTTTTATTGTGAAAGAACAATCAATGAAGTGCTAATCATTACGATCGGTAGTAAAAAGTAAATATTCACATATTCATAAACTTCACACGAAATAAAAACTGTTCAGCTTTCATTTGCAAATTGTCGTTTATTTCAAACTAGTACATTGCACTGTTGAAAATTTACGTCTTCATTTATCCATTCTTGTAGATATTGCAATGAAAGTAAAATAATATAATCGGAGATTAGAAAAAAGTCTTTGCATAGTACTTTTTCAGACGTTAATACAAAGTTATATTTGTATAGAGATACTTTTCTAGCTCTAAATAAAGATCTATCAAAAGATAATCCGACCTGAGCCTGAAAGCATCTGAGAATAAATTGTAAGTCTTGTGTCAATACACACTGGTGACGCAACGCGACGCGTAATTTTTTATTACCTATTACAAAATACAAAATATTTGATTTATCAGAAATTTACATTCACAGTATACTTTTGCTAATGAACTCCGCACTAGGTTATTATACCTGTATCGCGGTAGTTCTAATTTGCATTACCTATCATTACATAAACAAAAAGAACTCGGTCGACAATTGTGGTTCACTAGGTGACGTTGTGTGTGTATGTGTGAGGCTGTGTGTGTATGAGGGGAGGGTGTGTTCTTGAGTGTGAGGCTGCGTGTGTGTTTGACCATATATTTAGTTATATAAAGAATTTACGTATATATAAAGGACCGTAACCTATCAGAATTTTTTTTAAGTTACTAGTATAAATAACCAACAATTACCAACATATTACCAACATAAAGATGCTTGGCAGCAGCTCTATTTCAAAGGTTAATCATCTTCTGTTATGTCATTATTCCACTTACCTCTTGAAATCATCTCTCAGGGTACGTTAGATAGACGAGTCGGTTTCCGTTTTATATCATCTACAAGTGGTCTGTAACCACTCCCTATCATCTAGGATCTCCCTATCATACGCCTCGCCTTTTTCTGGTGGACAGTTTTTAATTTATTAACTGCTGGAAAACTGCTGGAGAGAATACCAAGTACTTACCTAATGAAATTATTGCGCGCGGTATATAATCGTCTTCAATATTAGCCATTAGAGTTTATTTTATCCACGGTTTAAAACTATCGGTCTCTTTCAAACTTAAGTGTAAAAGTGACAAAATAAAACCGGGTTTATTGGTAATTGCACTTAAACTTAAGTCACAGAAAATAGTGCATTGAGTGAGTGCAATACGTAGCACATAAAATGACTCACAGCTCAACTCAACGTATACGATAAGTGCCTTGTCGCATCCCGTCTCGCCCCAGTGTGAACTGACTCTATTCTCCATTCAAAGATATCTCCAAGGGCAATCTCAAAAAAAGGCGAAACTTTAAATTCTCACCTAATCTCCACCCAGTATCTGCTCTCCCCTTTTTGTGTTTTAATAAAATAATTCACCCCGAAACAGTAAGGTAACAAAAGCTATGAAAAGTCGCCGCCGCCGTACCGTCTTGGGCAATCTCGATAAAAACTGGTGCGATCGTAAACTTGACCCTCCCTTATCCTGGCGGAATCAACACGGAAACTTTAAGGAAAGTCCGTACAAGCCAGGGATGATTTACGTTCGGCCGCTGACAGTAAAAATGTGGGTCAGTTCGGAAATTAAAATTTTATGGAGACTTTGGGGGTATCTCGAGGGGTGCTTTGAGATAGGATAATGCGAAAACGGATAACCTTCACGGTGTTATTCTCAGGCCTTATTTTTAGAGATGTAATTTAAAGGTCAGGTATGATCTAGATAGACTGAATAGATAATTAAAATTAGATTTAAGTTTGATTGTACAGAATTACCTTTACTTAATTATTATTTTAGGGAATTAAAATGATGTAAATTTTCTAGACGTGGGCGTGCAATATTCTGAACAAAATGATCTTAAAATAATAATTGAAAACAAAATTAACTTAGTCAAAAAACTAAACAAAATGCGAATTGACTCTTCGTCAACTGTTACAAGAAAAAGAAGTAAAGTTAAACGTATTGTTCAATTTCTCACTCTTCCTCCACTGGTCTCTGTCATAAACCTCGTCCCTTCAAAGTGACTGTTGAGCTTCGTCTACAAAATACACTGCATCCTATTTCTGAAGTTCAATGTTCATAATTCATTGCTTATTAGGTTTTTTACCTTTAATTTTAATTTTTATTATTAGTTTGTTATTATTAGTTAAATTGAATTCATTGCTTAATGTGGTAACATGGTTGTTAGATAGTACAGGTAGTGCTCACATAAACCCTGTAAGGGCACCGCAAAATTAGTTAAACATTCAAAATTCAATTTTGTCAGTCAGTCAGTCAGTCATATTCAATAGGTACCTATTCAATACAAATAAATCTAATAATTATGTAATTGTTATCCATTAAATTGTTAACATATAAATTAATTTGCAAATTCATGTTCGAAAAACTCCTGCAGTTTGTAAAAACAGCTATTAATAGTAATATTTTAATTTTTTTTATTGAACACTGATTCGTTTTTTAAGTCTTGTAACCATGTTGGTAATTTATGTTTAAAACACTATGCTATACCCGTCCTCGTATATCTTACTGTACATTATGTGTTCTGGTTTCTAGCAACTTGCAATAATAGACTATGACTTTTATAATGTCTATAAAATGGTAAGAATATCGCTTCGCCAGATACTATGATTACCATATTCGCAAACTTTTACTACCTGTATATGGTTAGTATACATAAAAGTTTCAGACCACCTCTGCGCGACGAGAACTTGAGTCATAAATATTACATTGAACTTGTCCCAAAAGTTACACAAAATACAAACTTACGAGTACTAGCCTTTTAAAGTTGTCAGGAAGGCAACTGTCAAAAATTGTTACCACAAACTGCGGGGTTATTTTGTCACAGTCACAGGAAAACGATCTCATTTTAAAGTCCATTGCTCACTTGATATGATAACAATTGTAGTGTTATATACCAAAACCAGGATTGGTCTTTAAATTAAGAATCATTCTCTTATGACTGTCAGTTACAGAGTAGGCATGTTTGTTAGTTAATGCTTACTGAACATTATGAACTAAAAACTGCCGATTTAAGAAAATCGAATGAATGCATATGAAGTGTAATACTTTGGAGTTTATACAGTTCTTATGTCTGTGCGATAAGAGTTGAAGTCGTTCTTCAAATGTTACCATTGATGTGCTGTCAAATATTTCGAAGTTATATTGGAAATTTTCCCAACATTGAATTTTCAAGGTCTTCCTAAATTATCGAACGTTATTCTTTGTTTTTGCGTTATATCTTTGGTTATTTATTTATAGTTATAAATATCGAAATGTTTCTTTCAATATTACGAAACCACTTATTTGGAAAGGGAAATCCATCTCCTTAATTTACTACCGCATTTTTATGTAACTTGCTACTTCTTGACTAGTATTTGCATCGATGTGGTTAAGTTTAACCTTGGCGTGGTCATAATTAAGCTATAATTCTAGAGTATGTAGTTCGGTAAGTTAGGGGTACATATTAAAATAATTCATGCCGTAAAAACCAACCCGTACTATAAAGACGTCGTAAATATAATTTTAAGTCCGTGGATTTTTGGAATTGTGTTAATCGGTTATTATAAAAGCTGTGGGAGGTGAAAATTTACGTGTATTTGTATGCGACTAGAATAATATCCTTCGGTGAAATTATATTAAGAGCCTTCATAGAGCCAACTAGCGCCGCCAATCTTAAAAAAATAATGTCGTCCAATATAATAAATTTTATTGAAAAAGCTGTTTACAAAATATTTATTACGATAAATACTATTTTTTAAATGCTTATTTATAACGTGATTCAATTTCGGTAAGTTGTAGTTCGCATAATTGCGAAAAACGGCCGTTTTTGGCACATTTGTGAACTACAACTTAGCTTGTCGCAATTATGCCATGTATTGTATATTGAAAAATAGTATTCATCCTAATAAACATTTTGTAAATAGCTTTTTTAATAAAATTGATTAAATTGGAAGATATTATTTTTTCAAGATTGGCGGCGCTAGTTGGAATGATAATTAAATGATATGTCAAAAAGTGAACTGTATCTCTAAGACAAAGATTCAAGGACATTCGTCGGTATAATTTAGATTTTAGTTTAATTACGATGTCGGCATGTAGGGTTAAATCATTTTAGGATCATTTTAGGGCCATTGAAATGGTGCAATCATTGAATTGTCAGTGGCACTCGACCTTACAAAGTTGTTCAGTTGCCGTTATCCTTTCTGCTTACTATTTAGACTCTTTACTTCACACCCACCCAGGCCGAATAAAGCTCAATTGCGCCAAGAGTTAATTCGAGTGTTAGTGACTAATCCGGTATTAAATCACAACAAGCAGAAATTAATTTCAAAACAAAAAACCGACTGCCAAAAATTTAAGTCGCTTTGATTCAATTTTTATAGCCTATGTCACTTCTACAATCAAGACAAATCTAACGACACCTCATATGTTAAAATCCATCAAGCTGTTTAGGCTGTAGGACGTACCAAAGAATTAGACATACATACTTACATATACTCGAAAAACATAACCCTCCTTCTTGCGCAGTCGGGTAAAACACCATACATTTTTTCCCTTCGGCCGTCTACGAAACCGGAGTTTCGAAACTGGCTTCGATCGAGGCTTTTGTAGTACTTGTACGTAACTGGCTTCGATCATTAGGGTTCCGTACCACAAGAGGAAAAAGAAACCCTTATAGGATCACCTCGTTGTCAATCTGTCTGACTGAATGTCTGTCTGTTTATAACCTAACATAAATTAACATTACTGCGATATTGAAATTCAATCTATTACATGTCACTAAGAAAAAAATACGAAACCGTGTAATATTTTCGTAACCATGGAACTGATTAAATAGGGGTAAATTTTAGAATTAAAACTATAGTGAGCCATTACTACAAATTATTATATATAAACGGATATCTCTCACTTATATTGTTGAAGTCGGTAATTAGACCGACAGTTTCGACCGATTTCGACGGTCTTTTTCAAGGTGAGCGCCAAAAGGTGAAATCGGTCGAAACTGTCGGTCTAATTGCCGACTTCAACAATATAAGTGAGTGATATCCGTTTATATATAATAATTTGTAGGGGTACATTCATCAAAATTTCATCACAAACCCCTAATAAAGTGTATTAGAGGTATTCAAGCGACAATGATAAAATTCGTTGAACCTTTCCACGGCAAGGTCACTCACGTGCGTCGATCACGATAATACACAGTTACCCTACAAAACTTCCGACGGCTTTATCCCGCCGAAAATCGACACGAAAACATTTCAAAGGGAAGGAAACTAACCGTAGTTGGCTATGGTAATAGAAAAGTGACGGAAATTAAACTCCTCTTCTTTTACGTCGAAGGATGTAACGAATTCTTGATAAAACAAAAGTTCAGCGGTCTTCATTACTTTATAAACTAAATGACGTTGCCACATTTCAATGGAGCTTTGCCCCACCTACAAAACTGTGACCATTTAAGCTGTGATGATAGGTATCATTTTGTTGGTTGCTTATTACAGGTTTCATATTGCATAATCATAATCAGTATCATTTTCTACTACTCTCGCAACTCCTATAGAAGAATAACTAAAACAGTGAATAATTCGCTTCGATTTCTTACTATTTTCTGAATTCTTAATTAAGCTGTTTGTTTCGACTCGCTTGATGTACAAAACTTTCGTTATCTTGTGCATTATACGGTTGAGGGTGGGACAGAATCTGGCATTGTCATTTAAAATTAGGACCCTTGCTTTAAAATTCAATGTCGTTAAGATAGATGGCTGGCAGATACTTGATTGCAGAACGCCGAGAATCGGGTTGAGTGGCGTGTTTTGGGAGAGGCATAGGCATGTCCAGCAGTGGACTGATTCGAGCTGATGATGATGATGAATAGATCGTATAGGTAACTTTTACTATTCTAATAGGATGAATAAATAGGTGCAGTTTGTCGATAGGTATACTTTGAGGGTTAGCCTATGCTACATCCATGAGAATACTTCACTTTTTTGATATGCAAACCATAATGGTACAAGTGACAAGACATGAAAAACAGTGATGCGAAACAAAATCCATAAGAAATCAAGTAAAACAAAACTATTTTGCATCATTTTCAATACTCAGATGTCACATGTAGTACCACTGATTCGTAACACAAACTTAAGTATGAGTAGATACTTATACCATTATAATAGCTAACCCAATGTGTACGATAAAAGTGTCATTTATCGATAAAATATTGTTTATTATCCTGACACTTTCAATAGGAGACGATCCCAAATATCCGAGCCATATTTTGATGCTAGTTTTGTATCAATTATCCTTATGACATATGATATGATATATCATCTTCATTCGTTCTCAAACTATACTACATTTTGTTGATCCTTACTTCGATATTACTTTGTTCATTGTTTGATATATCTGTCTGTAGGTATAATTTGTTTTGTTCGAAAAGATCAATCATGGCATTGTCATTGGTAATGTTCTTAAGAAAATTGCTTTTAATTAGTTACGTCTTAGTGAGATTATCGACTTTTATCCAATATTACCTTTCTTTTGTTCACCTAATAGAATTCATTTGCGAGGATCTCAACAGAATCTAATAATCACTGACCTTTTGCGATGTTAGATCTTAATGGTATTTTGTCCCCCAGATTTATCTTGATAAAATTCAGCCCCTAAATTGTGTATCCTCATGAAATCAACACGGGGAAAGTTTTACGGGTTGAAAGGAAAACTTTTTTTTGTTAGGGGAAACTTTTTTTATTGACAAGAATAAAAACACGTTGGCAACGTCTGCTGTCTTGTGCATTGTCCCTGGGGTTCGCGTTTACTTTAATGATGATTAAGTTTTAAATTAAAAGTTGTTTTTTCCTTAAAACTCTTGAATTATTTAAGAAAACGATGGTCTCTAGATACTTAGTCATCTAAGGTAATGTATTTAAAATCTCTTACCGTCAGTGTTCTCAAATTGATGCTATTATGATCTAATTTTTACTCGACTGTCGATAGGAGGGGTGTACTGATTTTAGAGTGCATATGTTTATCGGTTTCTGTGTGGCCTTCACTTAATTTTCCTAATTGCCGTATATAGTAATAAGGTAGTATAAGTCCTGCTAAATCTTTCTTCACACTTTTGTAACTGGCCTCAGTGTTAGAATTTTAATAATTTGATTCGTTGGCTGTTGATATTGCCACCCAGAAATTTCGTCGAAAATTGTAAATTGTTGAAAGAAGACAATTTTTTTATATCGATAACAAGAGACATAACGACTAATTTCTAGCTGCATCTTTTATGTTTCTACAGATATATTTTTTTATTCAATTTGAACACGTTTTGTTTAAGACATGGGATGCCAACCGTAAATAACATTTTCGAATTTAACGTCCTTAAAGCCAAAGTCATAAAGCCAACTAGCGCCGCCAGTCTTAAAAAAATAATATCTTCCAATATAATAAATTTTATAAAAAAAGCTATCACGGAATGACAAGGTCGCAGGTTCAAGTCCTGCCCACGGCAAAGATTTTTTCAACTTGTTCTAATTTATTCACCGAACATGGATAATGCGTAATTCAAATTCTGGATATTGGAAGATATTATTTTTTTAAGATTGGCGGCGCTAGTTGGCTCTATGAAGGCCCTTAAATGACTTAGTGAATTTTGATATATGAATATGAGATATCGCTTGATCTTGATCACAAGAAAGACATGTGACAATTTCATGTATAAGAACAAAACACTCTTGTTTATTAATTTTGTAGTAGTTCACTTGTTCTTCGCATACTTTATTTGGTTATAACCTTTCAACGTAATCGATTGGATGTTTCTGAGTATCTATCATTCATAAGACATAGCGAGTGGTATGTGGTATTGTAAGCAAATGGCACGACTAAAAAATATGTCGATACGTAATGGATATTGAATCCATTAGTAAATGGGAACAGACTTCAAATAAAACAGTGTGAAATGGACGATATACCTTTACCATAGATAATTAAAGCAACGATATTACGGTATAATTTGTGTTGGGGTATTAGGAATATGACATTAATTATAATTGCTTTTAGTCCGCGACTTAATTTTTAGTGTTGACATAGAAATTATATTAATACGAGTACAATGTAAATGGAGTATTGTCCTTATAATCTAAGTTCATTATAATTAATGTAAATGATACATACCCATCTCTGTTATTTATTGTAGTAACTTAAAAAAATTCTGATATAATTGTCAGGGTCATAGTCTACAGGAGAATAGTTTATAACTTTAAAAAGTCAAGAGTAAATCTATGGTCAAACACACACACATTCACGAACACACCCTCACCCAACACACAACACACACACACACCTAGTGAGTCAAAATTGTCGACCGAATTATTTTTGTTTATACAGGGTGGCCTTGAATTCATTCGACAAAATTAAATGGATGGTTATTGGTTAGGCTTGTGACAAACATTAAATTCTGCACAGCGTTTAAGTAAATTAAACAATTTTGGAAAAAAAATTTTTTTTTTAATTTGATGCGCATTATTATTGTGCTTTAGAGTATTTTTTATATATATTTTAAGGTATTTTTAATTGTTTCTTTCACTGGAATTTGACCTAATGGTCATTTCTAAGATCATTGTGTGGCTTGTGACGTACTTAGTTCAATTTGTTTGCAGTTTTGATTTGCTAAAAAATCTTACCAGTTTAATATTTATCATGAGTACAATCACTTTCAATTTGTCGAACGAATGAAAGCCACCCTATATAACTCTGCCAAACCTCAAATTCTATCAAAACTTAGAATATGATGACATCGCAGGTATAAATATTATTTGCATATACATTTAGGCATCATACTTGTTGTTATATAGTATTAGCCACGTCACTCGTATCGTTAATAATCATTATACACATGAACCAGCGTTTAGTTATATCATTTGTCAAAATAAGAACTGACTATAACTTGTAGCCCAACCCTAGACAGCTTTCGTTATTTCCTGGAAGTACATCGTAAAGCCTACCTAAACAACACGAGGGAAGCTACAATAAAAATGGGCCTTAGCGTCTACATAATTTGAAAATACAGGCTCTCTCGTATCATTCAATTTGTCTGCGTTAACGAATTGAGGTTTTATCTCAGACAGTCTTGGAGCATGTAGAATTGAGACCTCGTTATTGGTATCCTCTATAAAGTAGAAATATGTAAATGACAATGCCAGATTCTGCCCCACCATCAACCGCATGATGAACAAGACAACGAATAAATGTATAAATATCTCCGTGTTTTATTAAAATTATTGGTTTAAAATAAAGTTTTGTTCAACATGCGGAGTCGAAAATACAGCTTAATTAAGAATTCAGAAAATAGTAAGAAATCGAAGTGAATTATTCATTGTCTTTGTTATTATTTTCTACTACTCTCGCAACTCCTACTGATTATGATTATGCAATATGAAACCTGTAATAAGTCCCCAACAAAATGATATATGAGCTTCAATGGTCACGTAGGTGACTAAAGGTGGGGCAAAGCTCCGTTGAAATGTGGCAATGTCATTTTTTTATTTAGTTCAATGTGCTACTACACCGGGTATTTGCGACAATTTTGTTTTACTATTTACCCGACTGCGCAAGAAGGAGGATTATGTTTTGCGAGTGTATATAGGTATGTAAGTATGTCTAATTCTTTGGCACGCCCTACAGCCTAAACGGCTTGATGGATTTTAACATATGAGGTGTCGTTAGATTGGTCTCGATTGTAATGGTGAAATAGGCTATAAAAATTTAATCAAAGGGGCTTAAATTTTGGGCAGTCGGCTTTTATTAAATTAATTTTTAACGTATGTTTTAATCGTAATTTAATAATTGTATAGCTCCCACGCGGGATGTGTTTGTCTTTATTATGCTATGTTCCTTCAGATTTGCGCTAAATAAAACATGTACAAAGACACGGAGTAATAGGAAAAACAGGTATATTAGAGATTATAGCAGAATGGAAATGAGCAATGAGAAGTTCTTGAATTTGAATGTGGAAATGAAATATAAAACAACAATGGAGAAACTAGTGAAGTTAAGATGAAACGAGTTGTTATGAACGAAGAGTGAAAATGAGGGACCGATATCGTCACAACCCTTTGAGAGCAACAGACATGATCATACGAGAACGCGTTTAACCATCTCCATTATTAAATCCTCCTAGAAGCCAACGCCTATTCTATAGGCAAGTTATGACAAAACGCAATCTTCCGGGCTAGAAATTTCGTCTTACACTTTTAGAACGGGGGGCAAAATTTCTCATTTATACCGGGTCCGCACTTTAGCGAGGCGTACGAAACAATGAACGGGTGGCAGATGTTCATTTCAGTAAGCGATAGCAGCGTTGCGGCGAATGGATATGAAAGCTTCGCATGATTGCTGGCAACCTCCTCTGAATACTCATATTGCAAAACCTTTTGTTTTGAGTCAACGAAAACATTTTCATTTCCTCGGCCACATTCGTGCTAGTTTGTTTATCCGCAATTTGGGAGGTATTTGGTGAAGCGTTCGACGCCGTTGCGCGATTCACCGCGTACTGATTTCATTTTGATTGTGAATACGTTTTAGGGTGAATCTGGAGTAAACAGTGTTATTTAGACAAACATGCCAAGGCAAATGATGTACAAATTTGTTTGAATGCCAGTTTCAAATTGAATCCGTTGCATTATCGGAGTTGTTGTTTTATCGACACATAATTGCGAAATGCTAAATGTGAAATCACAGGGGAAATTTTGGAGAGGTTATCAACCATCGCACAGAACAACTAAGCGAGAATATAAATTCCAGTGTCGCCGCTCCGCTCATACTTGAATCCATACAATGCAAGTATGAGCAGTGACCCCGAAATGGCATTTTGTGATCAAATTTTATCAGTCTACCTGGACGTAAAGCCAATATTCGGCTCTTTACATTCAGCCCATCATTACACGTCACTTGCAGTTTACTAATACCATAGGATACTGTAATACTAACAGAGATTCACAATATTGTATAGATGTAAATTCAAACTCAAAATTTTGCAGAATTCCATATTTGAATATTAAGTTGTTTTCCTCGGAATTATAGTACTATTTATGAAACTAAATAACTCAAAATTGTTTATTCGTGATACATGGGTATATAAAGATGGTGTTTTTAATGAAGAACATCGTGATCTGCCTGTTGGCGTACAAATGTGAATTGATACAATTAAATTAAGAGATGTACATTTATGCAATAACATCTTAAGATACTCCATAATAACTATAGCTAATGTCGATACAATAATAATATAATGTCAATGCAGGTATATACAAATGTCAATAACATTTTAAATTAAAAAAACTCCGTCATTTTCTACTCGAAAGTGTTTTCGATGGGCCTTCATAGAGCCAACTAGCGTCGCCAATTTAAAAAAAATAATATCTTCCAATATAATCAATTTTATTAAAAAAGCTATTTACGAAATGTTTATTACGATAAATACTATTTTTAAATGCTTATTTATAACGTGATTCAATGTCGGTAAGTTGTAGTTGCGAAAAGCGGCCGTTTTTGGCACATTTGTGAACTACAACTTAGCTTGTTGCAATTATGCCATGTATTGTATATTGAAAAATAGTATTTATCGTAATAAACATTTTGTAAATAGCTTTTTTAATAAAATTGATTATATTGGAAGATATTATTTTTTTAAGATTGGCGGCGCTAGTTGGCTCTATGAAGGGTAGCTAAATAATTTACGTAGGGACGAATCTCAGAATAATTATTACTTCACGATTTCTTTAACCAAGTAAAAATAGATTTACTTACTCTACATTAAATTAAACTGTTTGTGATTGTGTTTGTAAAATTTGCATGTCATTTTATTGGCTAAATGTGTTGAACTCTATTAGAAATTAAGAACTACTGTAACCAAATTTATGCAAATAAATATATCTTATCTTATCTTATATCTTATCTTACAAAAACATCTGACCCAAAAATCGTATACGCAAATATAGCTTCCTTAAACCACTATATTCCGACTAAAGGTACTTCGGGAACAAATTCCTCTGAACACCTTAATAAATCTGTTCTTTTTTCCAGAGCTCCCGAGTAAGCCGGTGATCTTTGATGAATACGGCAAAGAAATATCCGGGATCGCGGGCCCTTACAACGAAGGGGGAGATTTCAAACTTATTTGCTCCGTAAACGGAGGTAAGTATATTACAGGATATAAATATCCGTATTTATCGTCTGTAGGTGTGTTCAGAAATGTTTCTTAAACCAAAATCCATTATTACTGTAAATGTGTTTGGTGTGTGTTACATAAAATTCAAATTCTAATTCTTTATTTCCATAAAATATTTAGGTACATTTCTTTGTAATTACTATTGGACTCCGCACTAGGCGAACCTGTGTCGTGCAGTCGTGCTAGTCCAGAAATGAACAATATGATATATCCAACATGTACGTACAGTCGAGAGCACGCCAATCCCAACATGCCAACGCTTGTTGCCATCGAACGTGCCGTCGAGTGTATATACTCTGATCACAATTGTAGCAAGTAGCAAGACTTACATAGGTAATGGTGTGTGTTAGTGTGTGAGGGTGTGTGTTTGTGTGAGACGGTGAGTGTGTGTATGTGAGTGAGTGAGACACAATCGCCGAAGTTCTATAGGTAGGTACATACACTATTAGACTATTGTAGCTTCAGATCTTTTCATACATATTAACGGTCGCTTGGTTTTGTCTAATTACCGGAATGTCTATGATATGTCTAGTCTTGTAAATTCATTCCAAGAATAAATATTCACCACATGTTCTATTCCCAGAACAATCTTTAAACATCAAAGCTTATGAATAAAATAATAAAGTAACAACATTGCCACCAAATAAATCTAAATAACACACAACACAGATAAAAAAACACGAACCAATAAAAAACAAAGCATTACACTTTATAAAAAAATTAGTTGCCCTGGAACCCATCCTGATAGTCCACCAATCCCACCTTCAAAACAGTGCAAACCTTGTGCAACTGTGACCACCTTAGTAAAGAGCAAAAATTAAAAAAAATGTAAACAACTGTTTTCAGTTATAAAATGTCTCCGATCTACATGCTGGAGGATAGTAACCGAAAATACTTAAAAAATATCTAAATAACAACATATCACATACATGATTCAAGGTAGAATTTATTTCATATAAGTAAGAAAACAAGTCAGCCAATGAATCATGTATGAACATTGTTCTTAAGTTAATCTTTAACACAGTAATTCATCCAGATAAGGTGTTAATACGTGTAAGATATCCGAACCCGAAAAACGAATAAATTACCTCGATAATTCTAAATTCCGATTTCTTTCCCTGTGATTTCAAAACTGTTCAAACAAAAGTTTTTCAGATACTGAACATACCTTCAAGCGATCGACATACTCATATACCATGTATTTTTAATGTTTTTTTTTTCTTTTCGTGTAGTTTAGTAACCAATCTTATAGTCAGAGTATTCAGGCCGCCCAATATGCCTCTGACAGCAACCGGGACCAACCGCTTAATGCGCTTTCCGAGATACCAAGGGTCTCAGATGAAAATGTCACTAGAGCGGTCACCCATCAAGGTGCCGACGTCGCCCAACGTTCTTAACTTGTGCGATCATTCTCAACGCGTACTCGCAACTAGGCAACGAGCCCCTTATTTTTTTGTGTGACGAATTTTCTGTAAACTCATCTGCTACTATTTCCCTTCATCGGGAAGATAATTTGATTGGAGTAAGAGGGTCTTTGCAAAATGAAGCCTCACGTTTACAGATGGCTTCTATGTCAATCTAGTTGATGCAACAGTCACTGAGACATTCCCTTTGATGGTCCATTTTCCTGGTAAAAAGATCCCTCTGTTTTCTGAGATTATAATTTTCTGCGAAGAACTGTAATATTGTTGTGGATTACGTCTGCTTGCTAACATAATTTTGTCTGAGCTATAATCTATTGAGAAAAGGATCAATATCATATCCTTCATGAATATATTTCACAAAGGCTACCTTAGATAATAGATCCAATGCTAAAAAAAATCCTAGATTTTTTTTCAATTTTAAGTAATTTTGAAAAAATTTCTTGATAGTTTTATTTGAATGGCTTCTACTCTTATTCAAGAGATAATTTCGCCAATGTCAAGTTATTTAGAGTATTCATGTAAATAGAAAATTAAACGAATAAAAAAATCAACCCGCCATTCCATGATGCCCTTGATCTGATCAGCAGACAACGATCCTGTAACATCGAAACGAACTGATACATATTTCAAAGTAATGATTTTTCTTGAGTTTTCAATTCCTTTGAAAAGGTAAAAGGAAACATGAGAAAATTAACAAACACATGTTATTTTTCTGTGAAATATGATAAGTAAGCTTGATGGAAATTTTCCATAAAACTTACTTATAGTGCAGTTGCACTATAAAAATATTTACAAAGATTAGCTACAGACTTTAGCAGAGTGGATCCAATTACAATAATAAAAGATCTTAAATAATCTTTGTATATATAGTCCTCAAGGGATGTCTATATACATTAAACAATCATAATATAAATATACAGTACCAACCCAAATGGGCTCTACAGAATGTATAGACTAAAATAGAATACATAATTACTTAGGTAGTTCTTTGATCTGAGGCAATTACGCTAAACTTCTCAACAAAATTTCATTATGTTAATCTTTTGCCCAGGTAACCCTACACCAACAGTGAAGTGGCTTCAGGGCGACAACGTCGTCTCAAGCCTCGGGGCTAATGACCTTCAGCCGTCAGGGGCGACGAGGTCATTGACCCTGGTCATCAGAAACGCAACGAGATCACATCTATCTTCAGTATACACGTGTACTGCAAATAATACTCTATTATCCACGCCTTTGAGAGCATCGGTTCGCGTGGATCTATATTGTAAGTTTACAGAACTATATCAATTTATATAAGTAGGTTGTAAAAAGGTTGTAAAGTAAATTCAAATTCAAGACAAAAGCTTATTTAGTACCTAACAGTAATTAAACATACTATTTACTCTCTCCAATTTATTATTGTATCATTTACTTCAACGAATTACTGTCTAGTTTGAATTGCTCGTTTTGATACAAATTCGTTTCGCTGACAATTTTATCGCCTTTCGTCGAATTGCCTATCTGATCTTTTCCTTGTATGGGGATCTTAAAAAATTTCGCTTCTTTCAAAAACTACTTAACTGACAAAAAAATCTTTCACTAGTACCCAGTAATGTCAATAATATTTTTTTAAAATTGGTAATGTAGTTTTGTAGAAATTCTCAACATTAATAAGCCAGGAGGTATATTTTTCTTGAATTTATACGGTAGGTACTTTTAGAATATTGTATCACTCAATATTGAAAGCGATATAAGAAGCGACGTGACAGTGTTTTCCTTTTACGTTGATGTAAGCTTGTTTTTCGTTACCTTCTAAAAATATACTCAGGATAAGTAAAAATCTACCTGCCTACATTTTTGTACACAAATTACAATATCTATAGTAAATATTTTCATAGGAAACTTAAATTTGATTACCAAACTACTCGACAATTGTATAATTTGTGGTCCCTTGAATAAACAACTACATACTTTTTAAATATAAAATAATTAGAAGCAATACACACCAGTAGTAAATAAACATTGTATCATTTCTTGTCTTCCTTTCATTGATCTCCTATAAACAACTAGATACACAAAGGTCTTACTAAAACAATTTAAAATACGTCCAAATAAGGGTCCATTGTTAACGTCCAAATAATGTCCAATAAAGCAAATGAGAGTCCATTCATCCGTTTGGACCTTCTTTGCGCTTGGACATTTTTAGAAGGCAGGCTGTGTATCTAGTTGTTTGTCATCAATGCTTCCTTTCTATAATTTCTAGTGTTATGGTCATTCTTCGTTTGACTTGTAAATTAAACATTTGCTACTCTAAGGATTTAATTTATTGACTGTACTTTATATATTATATTTCTATGTTTAGATATTTGTCTTCTTCGAAAAGTAATGTGAAAAGATCATTAGTAATCTAGGATTATAACCTAGAACCCTTACCTACTAAATTATATTGTTTCATTTAGTTTAGAGTTTTTAGTTATGCTGCATGTACAAATTGTTAGGCCTTAATAAATACGTCAGCAACAGGAAGACTAATTCCTAACATCAACACTAGAAGATTGTTAGTTTTAAGTTCAAGTTCCGCCCAACTTGTTTAAACTTTAAATTGGTTCCTTCAGTAATCTAGGGGTTGTAGACTCAGAGCCCGGTTAGTGATCCCTACTTTACAAAATGTTTTGAATGAAACTGTGATAGTTTGACAACTTACATTTTCGTGTTACTTACATCAAATGTCATCGGTTGGTTCGAATCGAGATTTTAACTACAAGTGTTTGTCATCTGCTACTTATATTAGTTTTTCAGATGCATCTGAATCAAATCTTTGTATAGCAAGTTGCGTCTTTTTTGTCAATTTACATTTACACCACTTTGCAAGGAAAAGGTGCCAACGCTGAGGAGAAAAAGTGGCAAAAATACTCTCAGTGGCAAATATTTTAAAATTAACATTAACCAGTTTGGCTTGTCGTAATATGCATAATAATTTGTTAAACTATCATCATTTCAATTAGAAAATTGTCAACTTTTAAGTATCTATTATTTGTGTCGAAGGCCCCTAAGTTGTATGTTTACGGAAACACAAAACGTTGGTTACATTTTGGAAGCCTGTTGGATAAAATGAGAGGAATAACCTCTTAATGGCTTTACATGAATTCGGGTCAACATCAATCCTTATAACGCAATTTGCAGTTGATAAGATCAGCTTCAAATTGCGGATATGAAGGATTTGGAGCTTCCAGAATAAGGCAGTACCAGAGGCTTTTGTTCAATTTCGTTAAAATGGGGTAAAGTAATCATTTAGCGTCTACTTTATCCCACAATGTCTTTAA
Source organism: Tachystola acroxantha (assembly GCA_963506565.1). Taxonomy (NCBI): domain Eukaryota; kingdom Metazoa; phylum Arthropoda; class Insecta; order Lepidoptera; family Oecophoridae; genus Tachystola; species Tachystola acroxantha. The sequence goes on from OY735874.1 coordinate 3,389,476, forward strand.
AATGACTTACTCGGCTGGTTCAGCGACCCACAGTACACCCATAATACCAAAGAGCGTCACTGTTTGTTTCCTATCTTGTACTGTAGCCATTGGGTAACCTAAACATTTGTTTTGTTGCAGTAAGGCCACTTACAGTAGAAATACTTTCAAGAGAACAGCCACTATCGGTAGGCACGAAAGCCGAACTGTGGTGTAGATCAACAGGAGCTCGGCCTCCAGCGATAGTTACGTGGTGGCTTGGCGGGAAACAGCTGAAGTCTATTACAAAATATCGGGTAAGGACCAAGTATCGTCAATGCCGTCGAAAGCCGAGCTTTCATTTAGAAATTGATAACAATTCGGCCTCTGTAGCAAAGTATTTAAGAGGGATAAAGTTTATGTTATTCACATCAAATTCACGTTGGACTTTGTGCCGTTCTTATCATTGTATGACATAGGATTTGAAATAGTACTTTAAATCTTGTCATTTAATGTTCTGTCGAGTTTAAGCTATGTAACAACAAGTAAAATTTAGAAAATGGAGCCAGTATGCAGAAGCTCAGCCTTCAGTCATTAATTTCACCGAAAAATACCTGAAATCTTTACAAAACCGTGGGCAAGAATAGTACATCACCCTCTATCAGATGTCAGGAAACGGAATTGTGATCGAGATTGACTGGAGGTCGGACACAAGCAATTGTTGTGTCGTGGGTTGGCGGAAACGGGGAAATCTTTAGAAAACTGGCTATTAATAGATACTCGGCAGTATATCATGTAACACTTGCAATAAGATTTTAATTCCTATAAAAGAGGAGCAGTAAAATGTCCAAAGTATTACATTTCATGTGCTTTTGATTGTATATAGGTAATACACCTAGAAGTATTTCTCTTTCCACACAAAAATTGATAGTTCTTTTACAGAACATTGCTAATTAATCAAATTTTTAAAGATCTGCAGCTGAATAAAATTGCTCTTATCACTTTATAATTTGCTGCTTGCTAAACTCCGAGCCTAATTCCAGTCAGATATTTAATTAAAAATTGCCACTTTTGTATTTAAAAGCTGATTGGAATCATGGCACAGGGGTTTATAAAACATATGTCCTACAATGGATTTATTTATAAACGATATAAATCTGAATATGTAATCTATTATGTACTTAAGTGTTAGGTAATCTAACACAGAGAAAAGTGTACAGGAGAGTTTTTAAAGTTGGCGTTATCTCAAAAACTACTTGACCTATTGCTAAAATTATTTCAGTGTTAGATATATAAAAGTTAAATCTATGTGACTGTACAAGAATTATAAAATTCGATCTAGTAATTTTTGAGAAAATCTCAATCTTATTAAGGCCTCCGTATACTTTTCTCTGTCTTCGCGTACGTTATTTCTAGTAACCTGATGTTGGTACCGTCATTACTTTACATTTTCTTAAATTCCATTTCCCCTGAATTTCTTTAAAAGAAAATCTAAGCTAAGATTTTCTTTTCAGGAGCTAGAGGACGGCAACGAGACGCAATCATTGCTGCAGTGGGTCCCGCTGAAAGAGCACCATGGTCAACTACTTACGTGCAGGGCAGAGCATTCAAAGTTCAATAAGTCCACAATTGAAAGCAAACTACCTCTCAACATTTACTGTGAGTAAAAATGGGTCCTGAATTGATTCTTTGTTAACTTTCTGGTTGAATTCTAATCGATGTTGATAATTAGTTGTGATGCTATTAAGACCTATTAATTATACAACTCCTAATGTTATATGTCTTTCGATTGTCTATCATTAAGAACGGAACATCTAAAGTTCGTAAATAAAAATTAAACAACAATCTTTTTCTGTGACTATTAGATAATTTATAGAAAGAGAACATAACTGTTGTATTAAGAATTAATTGATTACAACGTGTCATCCCTATGCGCAGACTTCAAAAATAGTTACTATCAGTAAATTAACTCCTACGTTAATTACATTTAATTAACATGAAATAAGTAAATTTGAAAAGTAAAAGTGCCCTTCATTAATTCAATTACTTATCAAAAATCACTTTGCAGAAAATTAATAAGACCCCGTCTCAGGCAGAACTGTTAGAAACTCTTGAGTTAGTTGAAGGGGATTTACAGAAATTGATTAAATCTTTTAACCTATAAACTTTATCTATACATGAAAATTATTTGTAGGTATATAACTTATGTATATTAAAGCTATGACAGTCTATTGACAACAGGATTGTGGCTCAAGCTTCACAAATTAAATTCTCATCTCTGGAGGATTCAAAACTGTAATGCAAAGATACAAAATTTCTGACTATATCTTATGCTGTTATTCATAAACCTAGTAAAACCTCACTTCTCTTCAATCGTGTTGCTATCCCTTTCACACTTGATGACTTACCATCAAAATGACCCATCGTTTTGTTACTTTAATAAATCACCTTCAAACTGATTTTAACCAATCAGTGACGAGGACTTACATATGTTGCTAATGCTACCACTACGTGCGAGCCCTCTTTTGTAAATAATAAATGAGCCCAAATCGGTTTATCAGTATCGGTTTTTCATTGATTCTAATATTCAGAAATGTAGTAGTTTATTTTCAAAAGTTCATGGCCTGTTCATTAGTACCATAAAATCTAGCCAAGTAGATGTCACTTTCGTTAAGTAGAATAGAAATACATTCATATGGTATTTGACCCATTTTTTTATTGCGTCAAGCAACTCTCATATTCCTATTGAAGAGAACTGTGAAATTTATTTTTCGATATCTCAATTAATACCATCTCAAAGTCACTTATTTAGTTGTATTATAGAGCTAAACCTGTTGTTAGTTTTTAGTAATTTTATTATTATTTTAGGTTTCTTATTATGTTTAATCTTATATATTTAATAACTAGATAGAAGAAACTGTAAAAAATATTTATGGTTAAATCTATAGTGGGGCATTATTAAAAATTATTATACCTATATAAACGGATCTCACTCACTTATATCGAAATCGGTCGAAACTGTCAGTCTAATTGCCGGCTTCAACAATATAAGTGAGTATTATCCGTTTATATATAATCATTTATTTATAGTTACTTCAACTTTGGAAACTATAAAAATAACTGTATTCTTTATAGTTTCTTCCACTTGCTGTAGTTCTTTCAAAATAATATTATGAACATTATTTTCAATAGATGTCCCGTCGGCGACGATCCATCTCGGGTCAAAGATGAACCCGAACGATATCGAAGAAGGAGACGACGTGTACTTCGGTTGTGAGGTCGACGCCAATCCACCGTCGTACAAAGTGATATGGGAGCACAATGTGAGCGAACACTTTGTTGTCTATTTTTAGAGTTCCCTTAAAGAAGAAATCAATTTTCAAAGACTATGTTTCACGCGTGATCTTTGAGTGTGAACGTAATCTTTTATTTCTGAATTCTTGAAGGGGATTACTCAATTTTTATCTTTCATAGATTTTAGTAAAATACATTTATTTATTTCATCATCATCATCAGTCTATTTATATTGCCCCACTGCTCGGGCACAGACCTTCCCTTACATCGAGGGAGCTGGGGCCATGATCCACCACGCGATTTATTTATTCATTAGTAACAAACTATATTTTTTTATTTTTTTTAAATTAAAGAATTTAAAAAGGGCAAAAATAATATAAAAATAAAATATAATTATAAAAACAAAGTATCTATAGGTAGGATAGGTACGGTGGAACACAGAGAAAGGTGTACAGGAGAGTTTTTAAGGTTTAGATTATCTCAAAAACTACTTGGCCTATTGCAAAAATTATTTCACTGTTTGATAGATAAAAGTTAAAACTATGTAACTGTAAAAGAATTATTAAATTCGGTCCAGTAGTTTTGAGAAAATCTCAACCTTATTGAGGCCCCCTGTATACTTATCTCTGTCTTCGACTGTACCTACTTATTTTTAGTAAAATTGAACTGTAATTCAATTTATTTATTTTATGTTTAGTATGGTCACGGCGACGTGACAGGAGATCAGACCGTGAGTGGGAGGCTGTCCAGACACTCAATCACGTCCTCGTCAGCCTTATGAATTTTGACAAGACCACCCTCAATTGACCATTGCGGGCAGTTATCGGTGACGTGTGACATGCTCTGGATTAACATTACCCATGGATAAATATTAATTAGGTGGATAAAAAACTTGTCAGCCCTTATTATAATCTAAAAGGGGTTAGTAATGGCTGGTAGAGTCTAGTGGAACATGCATTTTTAATGTTTACTTATTTCCTAAATTGACTAAGCTACATACTGACTACCAAATCACTACAAAGTATTTTTTTACAATTAAAGTTATCTGATATCGCGGAACATTTTGGATTTTGAATTTTTTTTTTACTGAGAAATGAATTTACATATAATATATTTTTTTGCAAAAAAAAAGGGATGCTCCTTGTATTTTTTCTTTCATAGTCAAAATATACCTATTTAGTGATTAGTGTTGTATTGTTACACCTAGTTCTTTAGAAACTAGAAAGTTCTCAACAAAAACAACCTTAGATAAACATGATACTTATCAACATTGCTGCATTTCGTTATCTTTTAAAAATATTTAACTAACAAAGTTGGTCTCGTGTTGAATTTCAAGAAAAACTATGCAAACCAGAGACAAAGAAAAAAGGAAACTATGTAGATAAAGCAAAGTTGAAACTATTAACTATCACCAGTAAAAGATTGTCGTCTTTAATTTGAGTAAAAATATATTAGCGGAGTGGAAAATCAATGTTGGAAATTGGTAACATAATATAGAGATTGTCTATAACAACAGAATTACATAAACTTTAGACATTATCTATACATATAATAAGACTGTAAAAAAGTTGTGTCTGTACATTGGATATTTTTTGAAAAGAATAATTGTAATGTGTTTCAGGATCGATATTGATGCCAAATTTTTTAGAATTTTTGTATGTTTGTATGTGACTTTGTGCAAGTATCACGCCATAACTAATGAAGGGATTTTGATGGGAGTTTCACTAGAAGATAGCTGAAATATCCGGACAGCTCACAGGCTATAGCATATAAGCCTTATAAGCCAAGGCGGTATAACAAGGATAAAGAGAGGAAGATCTGCCTGCGGATCTCCTCCATCCTCCTCCTCTACGCAAACGAAGTTGCGGGGGTACAGCTAGTTTTAAAATAATTTTAAAATAATAATATCAAATCGAAGACAAGACTGTATATTTTAGTACCATTAACCTTTTGTACCATTACCACGAATTGTTCACTGGCTAGCGAGTATTTAAATTTGTTAACTGCAAAAACACTAATCCCTATCGATGTGTCTTGTTTATGTTAACAAACTTACATTAGCATCTACTGATAGTGTCTCAGCCCTTTTTTAACATCATCAATGTCAATCGACATTTTATATGATAATTTAATCATTTATTTGCACTTTAAATTAATTCGAATAGATATAGTTCCCGATAAACTGAATAAAACTCATTAGTGGTTAACACGAGGTCCTCTTATAGCAGGATTACATTAATAATACTTTGTTATTTTGTACCATGACGACCTTAAAGTAAGCTTGTTAAGGACGTCATGCACAGACCACTTACCCCATAGACCTGTAACAGGAGGGCGCCCGTGTCTGCACATTAGCGCAAAATTGCTTCGCGACACGTGTAACCTAGAGATATTATCGACATGGACGCATCTCTTTAATACGGCACCCCTGTCCCTCTCTTCGTCTCTATGCGCTCATCGTCGACAGAATTTTTCGCTTGCAAATTTGTACCGATTTCATGGCTATTGGGTAAGTGGTCTGTGACGTCATGGTACGAAATAACAAAGTAATATTGAAGTAATTCTGCTATAAGAGTTCATGGTAAGTGCCCTGGGCTTTCGTATCGTAATTCCAATGAACCTCAGCCCACCGAGCTCTTGAAACCAACAAAGGTATATTTACCTCAGGAAAATTCTATTCCCATGGGAAACGTAATAAAATACCTATGTACTCGTACCGCATTCACGGGTCAGAAATCTAATATTCAATAAACAAATAAAACGAGCACTAAAGGCCCAATTTACGCAGAAAAACGGCCATGGTATTCGTAATAAATGGCGTGGAATACAAAAAACGTTTGTAATAGCCTAGCATGTCAATAACAACTGCGTTAGACACAGAGCCGTTTCTAGGAATTGGTGCGCCTCTATATAATCATCCTATTTGACGTCCCTTTCATTTGTGCCAGCAAACATTGCGGTTGGCCATTAAAATTAGCCTTGTCTCTAAAATTAACGTTGCGCATTGTACGTATGCTTAACCGGAAAATGTCATTTGAAACTTAATTATTACCTTACTTTCAGTCGAAGCTTTATTCGATAAAAATATATTTTTCATTATTTTTCCCTCTGTGTCAAATTACCTATGGTATATTATTTTCGTTTGCAGACATAGAAGATATATCAATGCCTATATTTATTGGTCCAAGGCCTTTAACAATTGTTAGAGAAGTCAGAAAGATATACTTATTTCTTATCAATTTACACACACACATAAAGCAATGAATAAATGAATTATGAATTATTATTACCAGTTTCTACATAAGTTACGAGTTTTCCCACATACATCGGCGCAAGAAAATTAGCGCCCCCTCTGACCCAACTACTCTAGTTTGTGGCCCTAATTCCACGCTCTTACTGCATCCCTGATTCGACAGATTTAGAGCAGTTTCGCTGTTTTTATCAAAAGAGAGACCTTTGACGATTTGAATCAAACGTCGGCTTTTGGCTAGCACAAATAACTGAGCTAGACTCGGTTTCAAAAAGCACAACTGAATGGAAAATGTAAAAGCCAATGATTACGTGACACGAATATGTTACATCATGCACTCTTTTTAAGTGAAATTGCGGCACCCTGCATTTTCGTTTATATGGCGCCATATTCACATGATTGGATAATTTTAATTGGTATAATGAAAAATATTTTCTTCATCAACTAATTAGTAGTGAAAAATGATTTATTTTTAATGTGTGTTATTTTTTTAAAGTATTTCGATACGAAAATCTGGGTTATTGCCCGTGGTTCACCTCGGCTGAGAAGCCGAGGTGAATACCTCGGTGTACCACGGGAATATTTTTTTCCCCGTGGTACACCGGAAGGTCCATAACAATACACATTGTGGGTCATTACAATACTAAAGAAAATTATGGAATAGTCCGTTTATTTAATATTTTGGTTTTATTACGCATAGTGCAGCAATTGTGTAATACTTTTACTGGTCCACATATTTTTAGACCTTGCATTACCACTTTGCAAATAAAAGGTGCCAACGCTCTGAGGAGTAAGGTAAAAAACTCTCAGCAGCAAGGCCGATTCAAATACTAATGTTTACAATTGTCAACAGGGTGTAATTCTTCAACACAACCCATCTGGAGGCGTCATTCTCACTGGCAACACAAACCTGGCTCTGAGGAATGTCTCCAGACATCAGGCTGGGAAATACACGTGTACAGCATCCAACGTCGAAGGAGACGGGAAAGCATCGCCATTGCACATGCAAGTCGTTTGTAAGTTATTTTATTGACTGTTTTCTTTCTTTCTTTCTTCTTCAGATTTTTTAAAAAGACTTCCCATACTCTAAAACTACTTATCTACTAGTGATTTTTTTTCTAATCGGTCAAAACTAAGTCAAAGGTAGGTATAGTTACCATAATATAGTAGTATATATGTATACTATGCGATTGCATTTTAGTCGAGATAATGACACAGAACCCATTCCCAACCAGTCAACTCCACATTACCGCTGGGTCCAGACCACATTTACATTATTCATTTTGCGACCCGTTGTGACGCTGACATGACAATGTCTGTGAAATTGAGAAAGGTTCTAGTTTCAAGGGTAGTTCTTTAATAAATTATAAACAAAATACGATCCGGGACTTAGCCTTAGCATTTATTTTACGTCGAATAAAAAATTATATGCGATACTTAATCGTAACATATTTCAGAACCTACCGAAAATTTCAGCTTGTTTACGCTTTAGAATTAAAACTATAGTGAGGCATTATTACAAATCATTATATATACCTATCACTCACTTATATTGTTGAAGCCGGTAATTAGACCGACAGTTTCGACCCATTAAACCCTAACGTTTTTGTAAAAGATCGTGGCATACCAGGTCGGTACAGTCGAAGACAGAGATAAGTATACAGGGGACCTCAATAAGGTTGAGATTTTCTCGAAAACTACTAGACCGAATTTAATAATTCTTTTACAGTTACACAGTTTATACTTTTATCTAAGTAACAGTGAAAGAATTCTTGCAATAGATCAAGTAGTTTTTGAGATAATCTCAACCTTAAAAACTCTCCTGTAGACCTTTCTCTATCTTCCACCGTACAGTAACATCTATGCACGGAGTACCAGGGAGTGATTTTTTAACGTAATACCGAAAAGTTCCGAAGGCCCCGGTCAATCAATTTGCATAAATCCGCAACCGATTTCGGATGTCAGTTGAAATTTCGTTTCGTGGCCAATCGCATGCGAAACAAAAGGTTGTATCTGAATATACATAAAGTGGCTCAATCCGGATCGTTTGGAATATCAACCAAAGAATTTATGATATTGGTCAGATTTTAATGCATTTCCCATTTGGGTGATAACAAACGGAATACCCGAAACTATTGGGATCCATTTTCATATTTTTGAAACTTGAAATTGATAATAAAAGTTGTGGCAAAAGCTATTTGAGTGTCTATGGTGTTGATAATAATAATGATACTTTATGTTTGACTCTATGATAAAATAATTCTTATGCATCTTAATAAATAAAATCAGTTAACATTTTCTTCTATTTTTAAATAATATTAGGTACTTATATTCTCACGCAAAATATGAATTAAAGGATCTCGTAAAACACATACATACTACATATAAGGGATATACGAGATTCTATTAGGATTTCTCAGGATTCTAATAGGTCCACTCAAAAAATCCAAGCTCAAAATATCTCATGTATTACAGATGGTAGCCTGTCTAATCTTTGAGGGCTAGCTTTAAAATGTCAGGCCATTTTTATAAGGCCTCTCCTATTTCATACATATATGAATAAATCAGTGTATTCCAGGTTTCTCGCAATATTTGCCTTCGTTATAAAATACATATTTATATTAGAATTTGAACAATTTTATATTCAATATTTAGGTTAGTGGTTACTTACAAGGAACTACTTAAAAGTAGGTTATTAGTATAAATGAGATCTCTTATCAATATTATGTTAGGTATAGGTATTAGTACTACGCCGAGATTCTAATACATCTTTTGAGCGCGATCTTACAATGAGCTCGCTTTCACAATGTCAACATACTATGTAATCATAATTTGAATTACGCATTATCCATGCTCGGTGAATAAATTAGAACATGATGAAAAAATTCTTGCCGTGGTTCAAGTCCTGCCCACGGCAAGAATTTTTTCATCATGTTCTAATACTATGTAATGAAAAATCTCGACGAAACGAAATGGTGAGTGATTCACATTACGGCTGTACATACAATCCTAGGCCCGTATTAACAGTCTGAGCTCACACCCGCCCTCAAGAGCGAATTCAACAGATACACACTCAAGACGTGATAACTATCTCAAGTATATCATCTATTAATAAACCAATCTTGAGGGCGGTTCGCCTGAAATCAGCAAATACATTCTAAAGTCTGAGTTTGACAGTTCTCATACCACATAAGTTACGTTTATTAATAGGAACGCCATCTTGAGGTCCTTCTCAAGATTGACTTTTGAGCTCAGAGTGATTTATTAATACGAGCCTTACTCTCAGTCTAACACACAATCTTACTATTTCGTTATTCATGTCACGCACTAGCTGTACCCCGCAACTTCGTTTGCGTAGAGGAGGAGGATGGAGGAGATTAGGAGGCAGATGTTCCTCTCTGGATCCTTGTTTCCACATCACATACCGCCATGGCTTATAGCCTATGAGCTGTCCGGATGTTTCAGCTATATCCTAGTGAAACTCCCATCAAAATCCCTTCAGTAGTTATGGCGTGATACTTGCACAAAGTCACAGGCAAACAGACAAAAATTCTAAAAAAAATTGTTTTGGCATCAGTATCGATCCTAAAACACATTACAATTATTCTTTTCAAAAAATATCCAATGTACAGACACAACTTTTTACAGTCTTATTATATGTATAGATGACATAATTCGTATACCGGTAAAGAGAGAAGTATCAGACAGCTTTACATTGATATTTCCATTAACAAAAGTACACTGTCAATTTTCCAATATATTTCAATTTCACTCGTACAGGTATTATGAATCAATCAGACGTTAAAGAAATTACGATTTTACATTGCAAAAAATATATTGTCCGTGTTCTATCGAATCACTTTGATCTGGTACCAATTTACCTTCATTTTACCGAATTCGTTAATTATTTCCCCGAACGAACTGACGCTGAAATTATTTTACGGAGCGACATTTTTTTTGTATCGTGACGTAAAATTACCGTTATATTAATTTCGTTGGAAGTGACGTGATTGAAAGTTATTTAAATTAAATATCGCTGGATAAATTAACTTGCAACGTTTTGTAATATATTTTTGAACATTTGTATGTGTTCTCTGTTAGCATGGAATTTATTTGTCGTTTCATAAAGAACATACGTGGATAAAAAAAACCGGCCAAGTGCGAGTCGGACTGGCGCCTCGAGGCTTCCGTGCAACGCAACTTAACCGTAACTTTGCTGTAACGAAAAGATAAACTAGATTTTGTAACCAACTTTTGCCAGTATCAAAGATTTATGTCTATACATCGATATACTCCTGATTAGTTCTGCAAAATAAATTTCTATGGAACATTATGTCATAGTGAGATTGGAAAGGGCATAGGCGACGTTTTTTTTATTTTCTCATCTATACATGAATCACAGACATAGGTGGTCGAACATAAAGAAAGGTGTACAGGAAAATTTTGTGATTTTTTTCAAAAAGTACTTAACTGATTTTTGTCAATTCTACATAATTATGTAGTGTGTACTCTAAACTGCACAATTAATTAATTGTTACAATCGGTCAAGTAGTTCTTTAGAAAATCTCAACCTAATTCACATTGTGATTCATCACCTGTATAATCTCTATTAATTTCATGTATACCAACATAAAATTCAGATATGTATTGCAATACTAAAACTGAAATGTAACTTCTGACTCCAATTAATTCAGTCAAAACTCTAATTTGCACCTGACCTGTTCATTAGTGTAGCATACATACAATTTCTACATGCTACAATTTAGATTTTGAAATCAATGCCTTTGGCTACGGTACCGCTACGCCGTGCTACGCTCGTTCGTAGCATGCTACGATAATAGGGCAGTTATCCCACCGCCGGCGAGTAAGCGAGTAAATCCCGGCTATTTTCTCGCCTAAGAAACGTACAAAAGATAGTATATTCCGTGTAAACAATTAATAGTTCATCGCCGACTGTTCACACCGCCGGCGAGTACTCGCTCGGCTATTTTGTCGCCGAGCGAGTACATCCCATCGCTCGGCGACACTCGCCCACTCGCTGAGTTACACTGGCGAGTGGGCGAGTGAAGCGAGTAATCGCCCGTCGCAGCGACACTCGCTGATAGCCCAGCTACAAAACTATACCCGCCACTCGCTGCTCGCCCACTCGTTTTATAGTTGATAGCTTTACTCGCTATTCGCTCATCGCCAGCGGTCGGACCACTGCCTGATCAATAATTGTCGTTTCCCCACAGACAAGCCCATATGCCGGAAGAGGGAAATTAGGCTGATAGGAGCAGCGCTCCAAGAGCCTTCCAGTGTGGATTGCGAAGTGGATGCCTTCCCGCCTCCGGACACCTTCGAGTGGACTCTTAACAACTCAGCGGGCTCCATTAAAGTTGACCCTGTAAGTAGAAATAAGGGACACCTAGTCCACAGCCTTATCAAGCTTGATAAGGCTGTGGACTAGGTCACTATGTCTACACTATGCACAGACCACTTACCCCATAGACATGAAATCGGTACAAATTTGCTAGCGAAAAATTATGTCAAGCGATAGGCGCTATTAGACGAAGCAGGGGGCAGGGGCGCCATATTAAACCCGTTTCGATATCTCAAGATTACGCGTGTCGCGAATCAATTTTGCGCTCATGTGCAGGCAGAAACGGGCGCCCTCCTGTTACAGGTCTATGGGGTAAGTGGTCTGTGACACTATGTCACAAGCCTAACCATCCACTTAATTTTGTCGAATGAATTCAATGCCACCCTATAACTAATAATCATTGAAATATAGTTGTACCTATAAATAAATAAAAAATCTGTTGAACACTGTTGAAGGCTTAATCGTCGACATATTCCTTCCCTTCATCCCCTAGCTACAAATGGATGTACTGACATGTTCGAGTACGTAACATTCAAAGGCCTTTGATGCGTACATACAAAGGCATGTTGACCCTTAACGGGTCTGGACCCAAACCCGTCGCAAGTTCACCTCCGCAGTAATGAACCCTGTTACCCTGAAATTAAGGCCCATAATACTTCACTAGAGCCTTCTTAGTGTACCCAATAATCGTCGACCGTTTGTAATATTTACTTTGCTGTAATGTAACACGTAGACAATATCCGTTTTATTTATTGGATTTAAATGTATTATCTTGCTACAGATTTGATCCATAATTTGTTTTTTAAATGAGTCTTTTGCCTTTTTAAATTTTTTGGCTGAAGTCTATATTTAAACCGACAGTTTTGACCGCTTTCGACGGTTTCTATCATGAAGCAAGGGACAGCATATGGAATAAGCTATATTTATGTCGCATTCAACTGGTCGAAATAGACGTTTGATTGAACAGCAACGTTCAAATAATATCAGCTGTTGACGCCATCTTCTAAACAAAACGAAACTAGTCCACCGTGGCGGAGAATCGTACTAAGGCTTTTAAGTCAGCTGAGATGTTGAACGTTTTATGCGCCGTAATGATCCAACCACAAAACTAGAGGTTTGGTTGAATGTCAATCAAACGTCTATTTTAACAAGTTGACTGCGACATTTACATCATCAGCTCTTGCATGACAACTTTTCGCGTGTCCACCACTCTCGTCTTTTCATTGTTTCAATTTTCAATAAAAGTCGAACATTTTAAAACAGTAGATGTCTATATCAAATATAACTATGTCTATATAAAAATATAGCTATGCCAAATTACGTGCGCTAATATTAGTCCCCGCTAAGCGAGGCGTCCCGTGCGCTCTTACGCGACGTAGCATATGAACGACAGTGACAGTTGAGTTTAGGATTAGGATTCAACTTAGTGGCCGCTACAGAATTAGCTGCATTGACAACAATGGCGAAAGCCTGTCTCCATACAAAATATACTACTAACCTAACCTAACGGAGCCTCCGTTAGGCCCGTATTAATAGTCTGAGCTCAAGCCCTCAAGAGCAAATTCAGTAATACACTCTCAAGACGTGACCACCATCATCATCACGTGTCTGTCTCAATTGGAAGAACTCAAGTAAACGTTGCGGTTCGCCTGCAATCAGCAAATACGTTCTCAAGTGTGAGTTTGACAGTTATCTTGAGAACTGACTTTTGTTTATTAATACGGCGTTACTCACGCGATTATTATTATTATTATTTGATATAACGGTGTTGGTACACGCCCAAGGGTCACTGCGACCTCAAGTCTATTGTGGCCGCGCACCGAGTTCTTATATCTCGCTCCCAAGGCCAACGTCCCTCAGGAACCGTACAATGCACTTGGGTGAGAGAGTCTTGATATCTTCGGGTGGCACCATATGTCCACCCAAGGCTGGGCTTCTGCTGTGAATGAGCGCTTCATACTCACAGAGGACATACATGGGGGTTTCCTAGGCTTCGCAGCAGAATCTACAGGCTCTACGTGATACTCGATTCCTAAACGCGCACCTAAGTTACGTTTATTAATAAGAACGCCATCTTGCTTTATTTTTCCTTCGTGGTTTTTACCATAGCTTAGGAGTTAGTCCTTATATGGCTACAATGCATGTCAATGGTACCTAGTATAAGCATCTACGAGTATACTAGATTTGAAAGTGTACACATGACCATAAGTTTTATAGTATAAGCCATATAAGGACTGATATGCAAGCCATTACGATCAGTGCTATCGACTGTACCACGGCTAAGTTTCAGACTCCAACTTCAACTAAGCTACAAGTTCGTATTTAGAAGTGGTCCACTAGTGAACAGTTACGACGCTGGGGGAATAGTTTCGTGCTCTAGTTACTGGACTATTTATTTATTTATTTTATTAACGGACTCGACAGTTCGTCATTTGCCAATGTCATGTTACAGAATATTCAAAATATCATATCGTCTTCTATTCATCCAGGGGAGTCGCCGTAGCGTCATCACTCTGGACGAAGCAACTCGACAGTCACGTTCACTCCCGACCCCGAGCTCGTAGTGGGACTCTTGACTATAGCGCCAAACTTCAGATCCTGCATGAATCCTCCAATAATTTCACCGTACTGTCATTCGCGAAAATTTTCTATTAATTTAACGTGATATTAAACATAAAACAACCACTCTGTTGACATTAAACTGAAAATTCTCAAATAATTTCACAACCGTCGTTTCCCGCAATTATCAAAAGCCCAGGGGACTTTTTATTTTGTATTTTATTTACTTATTCAGATGTTTTTGATCAGCGGCGCCAGGGGTGGTAATGTAGTCTAAATAATCTTAGTAATTACCTAAAATTGTGTTTTTATTATTTTTAACACAATTACTATTAAAAATATCTCTGTTCGAGTTCTCCTGAAATGTAGATAGTTTGTCAAACTTATATACTTGATCCTTAAATTAAAATTATATGCGTCTGGCTGCTACCTTCTTCTTGTGGTACCGTCTTCTTACGATGGCGATCATTATGGCAATCTGCCTATGCCTTTCCAAAATATTACATTTCAGACTATTCTTAGTCTAAATTATTATGTATAAGTATAAACGGATATCACTCACTTATATTGTTGAAGTCGGCAATTAGACCGACAGTTTCGAATGATTTCGACGGTCGTTTTCAAGGTGAGCAAGCACGCGCGTCATAAGTGAGTGACATCCGTTAAAATATTTTTTTTTTGCTAGTAATGGCTCACTTTCATCACGACCGGGATTCGAATCTCGCCATTCCGTGGTGTTCTCTATTCCAACAGAGCCGTGATATCGTAACCAGGTCGTCGAATTTTGTCTCCATATTCGTCTTAGGGACGGTAGCGACATCTATCCAGTAATTATGCAATTACTCAAATTCATGTCTATCATGTTTTTAATTGATGACGCGTTCCTTTTTCATATCTTTTGATATTTTCTTGCATATGCGCTATGCAACATACTATTCTTATTCTATTTCATTATCATTTATTCTCTTTCCACAGGATCGTTTCACAGTGAAAGCGAAGGAAGGTCGGTCTGTCCTCACATATACTCCTGTGTCGGACGTGGACTACGGCACGTTGTCGTGTCGGGCGACAAATCTCGCCGGGCAACAGTCGTCGCCATGTATATACACACTGTTGCCGGCGACACGACCGGATCCGCCGACAAATTGCACCGTGTACAATCTGACTGATGATTCGTTGGACCTACTGTGTATTGCGGGTAAGGAAGATATTTGGGAGACAAAAATATTAGGGGGTAAAATATTGGAGGACCGAATATTGGGACCAAAAATATTGGAGGACAAAGTATTGAGAACATATGTAATACTTATTGTCACAAATACTTACACTAAACGTACTGTAAAACGTATTGTAGATGATGTAAAAAATAGTAGTAAAGTATTGGAGGACCAAATATTGAGAGCAAAAATATTGGAGGACAAAGTATTGACAACAAATATAATACTTATTGTCACAAATACTCACACAAAACGTACTGCAAAACGTACGTTTTGCAGTACGTTTTGTGTAAGTATTAGTATTAGTAGATGACGTAAAAAATAGTAGTAAAGTATTGGAGGACCAAATATTGGGAGCAAAAATATTTGAGGACAAAGTATTGAGAACAAATATATTACTTATTCTCACAAATGATTACACAAAACGTAGGTACTGTAAAACGTAGACGACGTAAAAAATAGTAGTAGAATTAAAAGGTTACAGATATCGGATTCCTGATATCAACATGTATTAGAATCCTCTGGGGAATCGTAGCGGAAATAGCAAACAAGTGCTTTTGGATACCCTGGGGGATACTACCCCTTACTTAGCAATTTTTTATTACTTTGTTCTGAGTAATCAATGTGTTGCAACAACTCTCTTTAATAGCCTTAATTGAAAATAAAATATTATATTAATTTGTTTGTTCTACGCTAATCGTAAGTCACAATATTATTATTGAATTCATTTTAGCCTTTTTATTAAATAAATGTGTGATTCTATCGTGGCCGCCTAATCTAATACTAAATCTAAATGAAATTATTACTTATAAGCTACATAGGCAAGTAAGAGTGAGCGAGCTTCCTCGTTTGACGACGTTTAAAAGCGCGCCACACTCTGAAATGGCCACATAAATTAATCTAAATCGAAGAAAGCTTATCCCAAAGATAACACGTATTTAATTTTAGAAATTCAATTACGACAGAAAAGAAAAACAATCCGAAGTGTTAGCTTGAATTTAATATCTAATATTAAAAATGTTATTCGGAAATTAATTCAATTCCATCAGATCTTTAAACTCTGTGCCATAATTGTGTCAGCGATTTTCATACCGGCCCAACAGAATCGTACCTAATGCTTACTGAACATATACGCAGTTAAATCCATCCCTTTCTAACTTATCAGTTTTAACGAAGCGTGAAAGAGACAAAAAACTTAAACTTACTTAAACTAGGATATATACCGCAGCCCAAATCAAGTGTATTATCTTGTAAACAAATATGATCGTCTAATTACCTGTTGTGATGTAACACTGAAGGAACTGATTGATCGAACCTGTTCATCATTGTGAAAATAAAGTAATCCGATCTAATAATGTGAAAATAACTATGCAATAATCACAGAAAAGCGTAAAATGTTAGTAGGCTAGGGTAGTTTTTGTTTACAAAATAAGACCCTTGATTTGGGCTTCGGTTTAAGAACCTTTATTATATAACAATTGTTTATTTGTAGGCTACGAAGGCGGTCTCCATTGCGTGTACATAGTAGAAGTATGGGGCAACGGAGGACTAGTAGTCAACGCAAGTAATGCACAAGCGCTATGGAATCTCAGAAGATTGGGAGCGAAGAGACAACTGCGCGTTGTGGTGTACGCAGCCAATGCGAGAGGAAGATCAGAACATGTCACATTCACTGTAGAGACAGCTCCTAGATTGGCTCCCAGAACTGGTAAGTAGTCTCATTCTAGCACTAGATCTAACATATAAATGTAATCCTAGGTATATGGCATAAGTATAATTTTAATTGCTTGGCATTTCCCTAGTAGATAGAATAAGAATTGAGTATATCCGACAGAGAACGAATGTGATTGACATTGCTCATAGAATCAGCAAACTGAAGTGGCAGTGGGCTGGTCACATCTGTCGTAGAACCGATAACCGATGGGGTAGACGAGCTCTCGAATGGAGGCACAGCTTGTAAACATCAAAATAAAACGGAAATTACTGTTTGATGTTTCAGTGGCAATTCAACCATAATTATTGGTATATTTATCATATGTATACCGCAGCCCAAATCAAGTGTCTTTGTAAACAAATATGATCGTCTAATTACCTGTTGTGATGTAACTCTGATGGAACTGCTTGATTGAACCTGTTCATGATTGTGAAAATAAAGTAATCCGATCCAATAATGTGAAAATTACTATGCAATAATCAAAGAACAACTTAAAATGTTAGTAGGGTAGCGTAGTTTTTGTTTACAAAATAAGACACTTGATTTGGGTTTCGGTTTACATGCCTGTATCCAATATTCATCCCACTATTATTTCCTTTTTCTCTATTACATTTGGTGACAGACTCTTACTTCCAAATTGACGCTACTATTTACCCACTCATGTTACATTCCCAAACCTCTAGGTTTGCAATAGTTTGCCTTTTCTGCCCTTATGGCGCGTTGACACGGCTCGAGTACACTTGACCCGCATGAGATAAAACAAGTGAAGCTCATATAAAATGACGAGTGGACTCGCACGGTCATCTTCATATTTGCCAGTTAGAAAAAATCTTATTCAGGAAGATGCATAAAATATAGGGGATCAATGATTTTTTAAAGCTTCCCCGATATTAAAATTAAATGTTATACTAATTTACTTATTATTATTCTAGCCTATGTTTTGAACTAAATATTTACCGGCTAATGAAATGTTAGAATCGTTCCAGTAATTTAGAGGAAACTTCAATATTTCCTGGTACTCCGAATTATGTATTTTAGCATTGTACTATATCAAAATACCACGAAAAGTATACTCAATGCAATAAATTCCTGCTCCCACAGTTGAATTTAACTGTCACATTGGGCTTTATTGTGTTAAACACAGTATGGAGCTTCCTAACTAGAAGTCTCAGTTTCTTATAACACTAATGAAGTAATTTCAAACAATTGATCGACTTATTTTGATCTGTGCCTTTTTAATTAACTCGTACAAGTACGGTGGATTCAAATGTCTACTTGATATAAGTTAATGGTCGGTGTCAACGCTCCTTTTAGCCCTTGTAAGTAACCACGTCACGTTTTGCCCACATCGAGATAACTGGCAAAAGTCTCACGAAGTAACAGCGCGAATGTTTCGGTAAGATGATTGAGCAAATCACAAGCTTCATTTGATGTACAAATACCACGCAATAGAATTGGGAATAAATATTACGGGAATACGAAAAATACCTTTGAATTATTTCAAGAATCATAGATGTATTTCTTACATGTAGGACCTAAACATTTAGTAACACCTACCCACATTGTAGGTAGGTGTTACTAAATGTTTTTCATTGTTATGAAAATATTTGAAATATAAAACGGGCTTTTCGACATCTGGGCGTGTATTCATAAACGTGATTTAAAGTTTTTTTTTGTCTCCACTTCTTGCCGCGATCTGTCTCAATTGACATTTAGCTGCAGTTTTGGTGCTTGGGTATTAGTCCTAGATCGTCCAGTGACGAGCCAGGAATTGGTCAGTGGTCCGGGAGTAGATTGTCCTCCGGTTATGCTGCCGTTTAGGCCCCATGTCCCTTTCTATCTTAACCTTTTTTAACGAAGTGTGAAAGGGATAGCAACACGATTTAAAGGAAGCGAGGTTTAACTAGGTTTTTGAATAACAGCACTGATGTTAAGCATTATAAACGATTTATTTGTTTGGCGAAGTAATAAAATGTGTTGACTGAATAATATAAATAAGAAATGTAATAAAAACGATTTACGGATTTCGGTGTTAAACTGCAATATTTTGAAAATAAATGAGCGAGAAATTTAAAAGCTCTACTAGCTTGTTGAACATTTTCATGTTTTTCGTTCACAAATTTCAAATAGTTTCATTCGACGGATTTAAAACTAATTGCACGTCCAAACCAAACGGCTCTCAAATAAAACGTCAAGTTTGGACTCGCGTAGAACCCTTTTGTTCCATTGAACATTCACTAGTAAGCTATTAATCCCAACATATGAATTTAGCCTTTGATTTTGAGATTAAAATACTCTAACGTAGAGAGATTTTTTAATCTGCTACTCGGAACCAGTTTGAAAACTATGAAGCCAACAAAATGTGTTTGAAATTGATTGAACGAAATGGTTTTTCCAGCACCACAAAAATTCTATTTTATTTATTATCAATGCTTATGATGCTTATGCTTCGTCCAGAGTGAACTCCTCTGGTACTCCGTTGACAGAACCATGAAAGGCAAGAAGCTAGGTCTTATAGCACAAGTAAAGGAAATAATCCTGTTAATTTTAAATTACATCTCAACTAATAAGGAGTATGTCGAGGTATGGACATAATATCTTGATAATGGCAAGGATAAGTTGGTCTCTTAAATCTAGTTTCTCTTTTCGTCAGAGCAAAGTTACGGGGTTTAGTTGCGTTGCACGGAAGTGTCGGTACGCGAGTCCGGCTCGCACTTGGCCGTTTTTTTATGTAATTGTATTTTGTACACAGAAGCGCAAGCAGCATGGGAGGTCAACTGGGCACTAGGCGGAGTGTTAGGGGCAGCACTCACAGTCGCCTTTATACTATGCCTCGCCCTTATTGCTACGAGATTACGACACAGAGCCAGGGACTATGAAGGTAAATTAGACCATAATGACGTCACAACAAAATAATTATTATGTTTTGACCAGCTAGGGATAGTGCTATCGGCGTTACGCGGATGTTACATACTTGACAGGTCTTTAAGAGATATTTCATAGCTATATGGCATAACACCGATACCCAACCTAATATAGTTCAAAGGGAAGATAGCCTGTACAAGGCCGTTATCATACCGTATATCGTGGTATAGTATTCTGTCAGGGAAGAGGTGCATGTCGAATAACAGCGCTGCACACCTCGGTGTCAGATTAGCTGAAACATCCACCTTTTGCCACACCACTTATTTTAACTATTAGATTATAACTTCATTCCTTAATTGATTTTTTTGTAAGCTTATGTAATTGGTGTAAGGCAATAAATCTCTGCTAATCGATATTGGCCTTCAAGATAGGTACCTACTGTACATTAAAATACAATAGTATTCACATTTTGCCAAAAGAAAAGTTTTTTTGGGTATAAACAAGAGTCGAATGCGGTCAAGTAGTGAAGTCACTAGATTCTAGACACTACCTACATAAAGTGTGACTTTATGCTACGCGCACATTATGCCGGGCCGTAGCGTGTCGGTGATACTTAGCACATTAGTGACTGGCCGGGTCGCAGCGCATTGACGAATTTTGAGTACAGTGTACTGTCAGATATCGTAAAATGATCACGAGCGCGCGTGCACTCCAATCCGCTTGCACTGTGTCGGGGCGCAGCGGGGCGGGGTGGGCCGCATCGCACGGAGGCAAATCCGCCTGGTAATAATGCGAGCCGTTGCAGCCCGACACAGTGTGCGATAGTTCATACAAATTGTATTAAAGCGATTTGAGCGGATTTTTGCGCTCCGCCCCGATACGCTGCGGCCCGGCAAAATGTGTTCGGACCTTTTTATAACACTACTTAGGTATGACATTTACGAGGTATTGCTATATCAAATATTAATAAAAATTAATTATTACTACTCGTGGTTCTAGGCAACTTAAACAATTCTCAAAAGAAAAAGTTATAAAAAGAATACGCTTACCCAACCTTTCTTTTCATCTACGGCTATGTCGTTTGAATACTTTCAAAGTTTTATTAAAATGTAAAGTAAAACCCACAAAAGGTCAGTCAGAAGTAAACTGAAGCCCAAATCAAGTGTCTTATTTTGTAAACAAAAACTACCCTCCCCTACTAACATTTTAAGCTGTTCTGTGATTATTGCATAGTTATTTTCACATTATTAGATCGGATCACTTTATTTTCACAATGATGGACAGGTTCAATCAAGCAGTTCCTTCAAAGTTACATCACAACAGGTAATTAGATATATTTGTTTACAAAATAAGACACTTGATTTGGGCTGCGGTATACATAAGATAAATATACCAATAATTATGGTTGAATTGCCACTTTTGCAATCAGTTCCTTCAGTGACAGTGTGACATCACAACAGGTAATTAGACGATCATATTTTAGAATTAAAACTATAGTGAGCCATTACTACAGATTATTATATATAAACGGATATCACTCACTTATATTGTTAAAGTCGGCAATTAGACCACAGAGGGCGCTCATCCGCAGTGCGCGAAGAAACGTCAACGGCGACGCGGGCGTGGCGCGCTCACCTTGAAAAAGACCGTCGAAATCGGTCGAAACTGTCGGTCTAATTGCCGACTTTAACAATATAAGTGAGTGATATCCGTTTATATATAACGATCATATTTGTTTACAAATTAAGACACTTGATTTGCGCTATATACATTTAACATCGAAAATACCTTGAAAATTAAATGAAACGTTCAGGTACAAAATGTTTGATAGTTCGAGTTGTGCTGTTTTGTAGCAGTTATTTCAAAGTCGGTCGTTAGCCAGTCCGTAGAACACTTTATCGTGTAGAATTTTCTAGAAATTCCATTCGAATTCGAATGCGATCTCATTACAGTTCCAATTACACTCGCCTATATCGAAACTATTTTCATTAAGCGTGAACAAGTGATCTGGCGTAAACATGAAGATTCAAGGGTGAATCACTATAGAAGGTTTCCTCTTGACTGTGTAGCCCAGTATACCGCAGCCCAAATCAAGGGTCTGCCCCCTTACATTTAACTCTTATAGCAGTATTACTTTCATAATACTTTGTTACTTCGTACAATGTCGACCTTAACGAGCTTACTTTAAGGTCGTCATTGTACGAAGTAACAAAGTATTATGAAAGTAATACTGCTATAAGAGTTAAATGTAAGGGGGCTGATTTTGTAAACAAATATGATCGTCTAATTACCTGTTGTGATGTAACACTGAAGGAACTGATTGATCGAACCTGTTCATCATTGTGAAAATAAAGTGATCCGATCTAATAATGTGAAAATAACTATGCAATAATCACAGATAAGCTTAAAATGTTAATAGTGTAGGTAAAATAAGACACTTGATTTGGGCTTAGGTGTAGATAGGATCATACATACATACACTCACGCCTGTATTCCGAATGGGTAGACAGAAGACAAAATAAGGACATGGACTTCCATCTTCTGCGATCCTGGTACACTACTCTCGCTTCATTCACATTCATCAATATCTTCATGTACGCTCCTTGGTACCGCATAATTATGCCTTTTTTATAAAAGATCGCTAATTAGTTCGATGTAGGTATGTCCTCCTGTCTAACTACGCTGACCCTTCCAACAACATCCGCTACCTATATGTATATCTTTTGCGACATACATCAATTTAGTAATAACCTTGATCTAGAGGTGTAAAAACTATAGGCATTATCTTTCGAATTTTCACAATATAAATGGTACCTACTTAAAATAAAATAAAATAATGTAAGTATAAATTATTATTATACTTAATGGAAATTAAAACTAGCTACTTTCTTGAATAATTTAATCTAAATTTAAATAAGTAATTATGATTTTTCTTACATATCGGATGAGGAAATCGCATATTTACATTTATAATTAGTTTCTGGGGATTGATATGCTCTACTTAGCAGCAATTTTAGAATTAACAGAAAATAAATAGAAAAACTGAAGCAAGAATTGCATTCACTACCAGATGCGATAAGACAGAAAGAAAATCTCTCCGTTGAAGGATGGAGCACGTCTTGAAAACTCTTGTTGCTATACTGTAAGACAAATTGCTATAATGTGCTGCGGAATGAATTGCTGGCATTAGTAGTGCAGAATAGGTGGTCGGTATGGTTAGGAGACCAATTATTAGATTATGGGGATTCGTAATTGTTATAACACGGAAGGTTTTACATATCTGAGGTCGCTAGTTCATATTAATTAGATAAAACGGGAATTACCGTGTTAAACATTTATTATTGCAACAACTTTTCTCAACGCAGTCAGCGAACACGAAAGAGGGTAGATCGTTTTGTGTCACCCTTCTGGCGTTTAACACTCACCGACTTCAGTCTACTCGTGACCATGATGGCTGCAATGCTGTCGAAATATCGAGACATCAATAATAAATGTTTAACACGGTAATTCCCGTTTTATCTAATTAATATGTATACAAACCGTGAAAGTTTAAAAAGTGATAGTCGCTAGTTCACTTTACATTTTAAGGTTCCATGACTCAAAAGTAAAAAGAAACCCTTATAGGACCACTTTTTTGTCTATATGCGACAAGAAAGTTAAAGCGTGTTGTGGGAGACGACCTTAGGTTCAGAACAAGTGACTATCTAGATAGGTATAATTATTAGTGAATTAATATTGTATTTTGTTTCGCAGTAACAATGCCGTCATCGAAGAATCAAAAAGGGACACTGCAAAAAAGGAATTCACCTCACGGACCCGATGACCGGAATCCAGACTTAATACCTCTAAGTAAAGGTAAATCACAACAATTTAATATGTGTTCTACTTCTTTACAAACTCGCCTGAAAAATATTTCAAAAGCGAGAGAACCGAGCAACCCTAACAAATCTGCCAACTCAACTTATTAATAAACAATTTTAATAATGGTGTATACCTTAAAGAAAAATTTCGGATCAATCCACAAAAGAATGTTAATTAATGTCGCAAAACATTCTTAAACTTTAATGGATTCTAGAAACTTTATTAATTTTCCTACCAAAGGTGATAAAATTAGCCAATTTATTAATTAAGTAGCCTCAATTAATTTATGTTTGACTTTGCCACAAGTCGTTTCTTTTTACACGAAGTCTCTTACGGCTACTTAGGAAATATTTCCCAAGTTAAAAGACATTGCCACATTTCAATGGAGCTTTGCCCCATCTACAAAACTACGTGACCATTGAAGCTGTACCTATCATTTTGTTGGGGACTTATTACAGGTTTCATATTGCATAATCGTAATCAGTATCATTTTCTACTACTCTCGCAACTCCTATAGAAGAATAACAAAAACAATGAATAAATCGCTTCGATTTCTTACTATTTTCTGAATTCTTAATTAAACTGTTTTTTTTCGAATCGCAACTTGTACAAACCTTTATTTTAAACCAATAATTTTTATAAAAAACGGAGATATTTTTACATTTATTCGTTATCTTGTACAACTTGCGGTTGATGGTGGGGCAGAATCTGGCATTGTCATTTCTTGGTATCTGAACCTAACTAATTGCCTGTTAGCAATATTGTAAAATAACAAAAGCGGAAAGCAAAATAAAAGCTGATAAAAATTACAAAATAAAAGCAAAAATTACTTTTCTAAAATCAAACAAAAGAAAAACTATTTTCTTTTTTTATTCAACGCTGAAAATGAACGCTACTTAGATCGCTAAAGAATAAATAACAAAAAGTACTTCTATGAAAAAGTATACGCATTATTCGTAGTCAATAGTCATTGATAGCATTGTTATTTGTTATGTGTAAATACTTTTGTTAATAAAATAGCTACAAAATAGATGTTTGAATAATAGTGAAGCAATTGCTTGGATTGTAAACTTACATGAATATATCAAGTGTCTTATTTTGTAAACAAATATGATCGTCCAATTACCTCTTACGATGTAGGTAACACTGAAGGAACTGATTGATCGAACCTGTTCATCATTGTGAAAATAAATATCTAATAATGTGAAAATAACTGCAATAATCACAGAACAGTTACGTTAGTACGGTAGGGTAGTTTTGTTTACAAAATAAGACTTGATTTGGGCTTCTGATTAGATAAGAGAGCGGAGAAATCATGAAAAGAGTAGGTGTATTCCAGAACTGCGATAAATATATCTCAGAAATTGTAAATGGGTAATGAATCGATGGTATAATGCAAAAGCCGCGTCATCAGTCCACATATCATCGTAATACGTCAAATCTCGTGCCAATGTTTCGACAACAGATTGATCGATGAAATACGAAACTCGGGCCTATTTATGCACGATAATTTGTTTTGTTTGGAACAATCTTTATATTTTGGTAACTGCCTTCAACTAATCACACCGAGATTAAAGTTAATTTATTCTTACACACTTTGATCTTAAAGATACCCTTAATAAATCAGTCAACCCTTGGTAATATTGTCAAGTAAAGTACAAAAATGACAATGCCAGATTCTGCCCCACCATCAACCGCAAGATGTACAAGATAACGAATAAATGTAAAATTAACTCCGTTTTTTATTAAAATTATTGGTTTAAAATAAAATTTTGTACAAGTTGCCAGTCGAAAAAAACAGCTTAATTAAGAATTCAGAAAATAAGAAATCGAAGCGAATTATTTTGTTATTCTTCTATAGGAGTTGCGAGAGTAGTAGAAAATGATACTGATTAGATTATGAAATATAAAACCTGTAATAAGTCCCCAACAAAATGATAGATACAGCTTAAATGATCACGTAGTTTTGTAGGTGGGGCAAAGCTCCATTTAAATGTGGCAATGTCTTTTGTACCGATTTCATGTCTATTGAGTAAGTGGTCTGTGGGCCCGAGTTATTAGAATTTCTCTTTTCACTCTTATCGGGTATTTTTGATTGCATTTTCATAGCGATTTTAATGATTTATGTACGTACGTACGTCTTTTAGACTTTCTCTGACTTAGATTATTGTACATTGTCTTTTATTGGGGTAAGGCAATAGACAAAATTTAGCAAACTGCCCTATAATAAACATAAGAACTATCTTTAGACTTATCCCTATAACATACAGTTTAGTTCCAAACTACCTACGAACAAGACAAACACCCAGCGTCACCGCATGCACCCAACTTCTAAGCTACGCTATGTTACACAGATGGTTGGAAACTCAAACTGAGAAGTAATGTGAAAACTTACAACTCACAAATTCGTTGCCAAACACCGAAGGATCCTTTCGAAGGGGGAATGGAGATGTACTATCGTCACTTGATGTCACTGGTGTTAAATATATATTATAGGAAAGACTGCATGTATGCTTTCTCGGAAAACCTGTACGGATTATGACGCGATTTTAATTCTGTAATTCAATACTCAATATATTTATTGCATTCCATAAGTTATAATACAGATGTTCACATACTTAACATTAAAATGTTACAATGTTCTTTATGGACCTTGTTTAGGCACAGCAATATAAGAGAGAGACGACATTTCTTCTTCAAATATAAAGTAAATTGTCGTTACTAAGAAGTAGTAGGTAGCGATTGTTTATTATATTTTCTCATTTAGAAATTCATCTACTCTGTAATAGCATTTAGCATGTGTACATTCTTTAATGTACACAAAATAAATATACATTACATGAAATCAAATTAGATGTATACCGGAGCCCAAATCAAGTGTCTTATTTTGTAAACAAATATGATCGTCTAATTACCTGTTGTGATGTAAAACTGAAGGAACTGATTGATCGAACCTGTTCATTCTTGTGAAAATAAAATAATCCTATCTATTAATGTATAAATACTTATGCAAGAATCACAGAATAGCTTAAAATGTTGGTGGGGGAGGGTAGTTTTTGTTTACAGAATAAGACACTTGATTTGGGCCTCTGTTTACATAGAGTTAACTCTACGATAGAGTTATATAACTATGTTCTTAACTAGTTATGTTGTTGTTATGTTTTAACTATGTTCTCGAGGGATTCTATGGAAATTATTTGTTCACTAACAGTAAGAATGAAGGTAACGTAATTAGTAGTATGTAATTTGTATATTCAAATTCAATTCAAATTCAAATATTTTTATTGTGCATAAAAAATATAGGTTACATAATTGAGTGTGCGCTAAAATCCGCACTAGGCAAGCCTTACGGACATCAGCGCCTCCTCTCCATGCCTAATATAATTCCGCTAATATCAAATAACTTTAACTAGGTACCTATAAAGTCTGTAATGGCAGTGATATATATACATATATATAAATAGGAGTTGGAAGCAATGAGTCCAACTAAATCCACATTTTCATTAAGCTTGTATTTTCTAAATCCGCCTTTTCATTAGCTCGTGTTTTGTTCGCTGTACGGACTTCGACACTCAAGTTTAAAACTTTACTTATTACTCAGTAAACTATCCTTTTGCTTAAAAGCTTTTTAGCTTCCATTCGAGAGAATTAGCGGAGGAAGTTAGCCGCCATTTGCTCTTTTTGTATTTTCGTCTAGGAATCGATAAAAGAAGTGTACCTATAGATGTTAAAGTAACGACCCGTTAACACGAGTTTTAACTAGTCGTTTTTGGAAAGTAGTGCCAGTGCCACTAGCAGTTAGAACTCATTTTAACTAATAACAAAATTGATTTCAGTCAAAATAGAAATATCTGCGTTTTATATGCGTAGTATTTTATATACATAATAATTGCAATATCATCATCATCATCAGTCTATTTATATTGCCCCACTGCTCGGGCACAGACCTTCCCTTACATCGAGGGAGCTCGGGCCATAATCCACCACGCGGGCCCAGTGCGGGTTGGCGGATTTCACATGCCTTAGATTTTTTTTCTTCTACGGCATGCAGGTTTCATCACGATGTTTTCCTTCACCGTTTTGAGAGCACTCGGTAGATGTACGTAAGTTTTTCCGTCGAAAAAAACCGAGGATAACTCATTGGTACATGGCTGCTCTAGCTGGGAATCGAACCTGGGACCTCCATATTGCAAGTCCGTTGATCCATTGACCCAACCACTGAGCCACCGAGCTCTCTCTAATTGCAATAAACCAACGAATATATGTGGAATTCGTTTCAGAATTATAATTATGTTTTATTGCAAGTAATACATTTTTGAGCGTCGACATTTTTTTTTTCAATTTAAGTAAGTTACGTTTATTAATACGAACGCCATCTTGAAGTCGTTCTCGAGATTGACTTTTGATCTGAGAGTGATTTATTAATACGGGCTTTAAACTTTAAATTCTGATACACATTTAAAAAGCAGCGGAAAGGCAACGGCAGCGTAACTGCAGCGGCAGTGGTGTAATGTATGAAGCTCTATGAAAGATGACAGATTGAACGCCGCGCGGTTGCCGCTTTCTTCATTCGCGGCTGACGCTCCATTGCTGCGTTTCGGACTGCTACTGACGATTTTTACTAGCGCTAAAACCAATGTCAGATTTTTGCCGAAAAATAGTACAACGTTCGCGCAGACTTTGACAGGACTTGAGCGCCTAAAGCAGTTGTTCCACCGCCAGCGAGTAAAGCGAGTAAATCTCGGCTATTTTTTGCGAAAGAAACATACATTGGATAGCACATTCCGTGTAAACAAAAGAGACTCAGCGTTACTCGCTCAGCGATAAACTATATAAATATGTCGCCGAGCGAGTATCGCTGCGTCTCTTTCGTTTACATGGAATATGCTATCTGTTGTACGTTTCTTTCGCAAAAAATAGCCGGGATTTACTCGCTTACTCGCCGGCGGTGAGACAACTACCTTAAATAGGCCTAGCTAGCCTTCCAGTCTCTCATCTTTTGTAGAGTATTATTTACAACTACTGCCGCAACGGATACGCTGCCATTGCATTTTCGCTTCTGTATCAGCCGCATTTAAAAACACGAATTATTATTATTGTTGTAATAATTATACATATCTCCTTTGCCCAGGCGTATCAGACTGTCCACCTGATCCACCTCTCTATTCGGCGGTGGTCTCCACTCCTGAGCCTAAGAACTCTAACAGCGCGCACAGCTTGGCACGCACTCACTCGCCGGGCACGCCTCTATCGCCGCATGCTCAGTATACTGACTCACAGGTAGGCGTACTAACATCATCAGACATAAGAACATTTATAGATATAAGATACATATTGTCGCACAAAACTCATGACGAAAACAGCGGTATTGTCAGTGATTACCTGCCAATTATAACAGACTACTTACCCCATAGACCTATAACAGTCCATGTCACCCGCACATGAGCGTAAAATTGCTTCGCGACACGTGTAACTTAGAGATATCGACATGGATTTAGTACGGCACCCCTGCCCCCAGCTTCGTCTATTGCGCTCATCGTTGACAGAATTTTTCGCTTGCAAATTTGTACCGATTTCATGTCTATTGGATAAATCGTCTGTGCCAATTATATATCAATCACCGAATTCTCAGTATACTTACTCACAGGTAGGTGTAATAACATCATCGAACATTAAATCATTTTAAGGCAGTTGCGCACCGCCGGCGAGTAAGCGAGTCATCATCATCAGTCTATTTATATCGCCCCACTGCTCGGGCACAGACCTTCCCTTACATCGAGGGAGCTCGGGCCATAATCCACCACGCGGGCCCAGTGCGGGTTGGCGGATTTCACATGCCTTAGAGTTTTTTTTTCTTCTACGACATACAGGTTTCATCACGATGTTTTCCTTCACCGTTTTGAGAGCACTCGGTAAATGTACGTAAGTTTTTCCGTCGAAAAAACCGAGGATAACTCATTGGTACATGGCTGCCCTAGCTGGGAATCGAACCTGGGACCTCCATGTTGCAAGTCCATTGACCCAACCACTGAGCCACCGAGCTCTACAGTAAGCGAGTAACTCGCGGCTATTTTCTCGCCCAAGAAACGTACAAAAGATAGCACATTCCGTGTAAACAAAAGAGACGCATATATTTAATAGTTCACCGCCGACTGTTCACACCGTTCGGCAAGTACTCGCTCGGCGACACACGCCCGGCGATGAACTATAAATATTATGTCGCCGAGCGAGTATTGCTTTGTCTCTTTTGTTTACACCGAATGTACTATCTATTGTACGTTTCTTGCACGAAAAATAGCCTATGGTTACTCGCTTACTCGCCGGCAGCCTATAGCGTTCCAAAACAATATTCGCCACGCTCTGCTCGCCCTCTCGTTTTATAGTTGATAGCTTTACTCGCTACTCGCTCATCGCCGGCGGTGGGACAACTGCCTAATAAACACTGTCATTTCAATCTTCATGACGCTTACATAACTTCAAACTTCATGAGATACACAGCTTCGCATGCCATCACTATTTTATCGTAAATACAATTAAATAAAACAATGCAATTTCTACTTTTATTTAGTACAATTAAGAGGTATACGTGCCCAAGGCTCCCTCTACGGGCTACACAGGGAATTAAACCCGCCCGCTATAACTAGCGCGCAGTACGTTCTAGGGTCAAATGTCATTAATGCTTAATTTGTATTATCTGTGGTTTGGCGTACGTGCCGATCGTGGTGGTTCGAATGGGGCGGCTGCGCGCGCGCTTTTAGCAATTGTCCGTTTTGATTCTCTGTTTTTTGTCTGTAAACCCATTGATCTCCTATAAACAACTAGATACACAAAGGTCTTACTAAAACAATTTAAAAAACGTCTAAATAATGTCCAATAAAGCAAATGACCATTCATCCATTTGGACCTTCTTTGCCCATTTTTTTTTAACCCAGGCAAAACATGCAAATCATGTGTCACCACGCCCGGCGGTGAGCCCGACATAACCAACACGCTCCGTGTTGGTTATGTCGGGCTCACCGCCCTGAAGGGGCAGCATACCGACTAAACGTCCTGGGGTGTCCCACCTCGTGCCATTCTTGCCGAGCCACGGGAAACTGTGATACAACCGCGACACCTTCTTTGCCCTCGGACATTTTTAAAAGGCAGACTGGTTATAGGAGATCAATGTGTAATGTAAACCATAAAAAGTAACAGTGTACGAGTTGAAAAAAACAATATTTGTGAACATATTGTCGTTTTAGTCAGGGCTCATACCGAACCCACGAAAAGGGCCTCTTTGATACAATTTCGTAAATTCATCATTTCTAATGCTCATTTTCTTTTCTCAGAATGACTCCAGTCGCAGTGGTATAAACAATGGTACTTTAAAGTCGCATAGAGAAGTAGTGACGACAAGAACGCCTCTACTAGCAGCCCACCAAGAAAGTTGTGTGTAACGACGTTATTCCTAAAGTCAGATTAGTGAAGTGAACAATAAGTGGATCCAATAACATCGACAATCTGAACTTTTTAATATAAAATCGATTCACGCACAAACAAAGGAAAATTGACAAAATATATTGAAGCCCCTGCCATTAGTTTAGATTTTAATTAGTTTTAATCATTTTAGTTTATTTACTTATTTAATTATGGAGGCTGTAATGCATTTATTTTTATTTATACTTACCAAAGAAAACGATAGGAGAGAATTATACCGCCTTTTAAGTCTATCCCTATCCATTTTATGTAATGTTCAAAGTGCATTAAGTTAAACATAACGGCTGTTATTCATAAACTTGATCCGTTTAGCCACTCTGTTCCTTTCTATCTTAACCTTTTTTACGAAGTGTGAAAAGGATAGCAACACGATTGAAAGGAAGTGAGGTTTAACTAGGTTTATGATTAACAACAAAGGGGCTAGATTATGCAATTTAAACTTTGAGACAATGACTGATAATGATCATAATGTAAATAAGGAAAATCCTTAGAAAATACCTTGTTTTAAAATTACATTGTTTATGTAGAACTCTTTAAGAGAAATTAAGTGAAGTGAAACGGAGAAGGCTCTAAGCTAAAATATGTATAGTTTAATTCTTAGCTAAATAACTTGTGTAAAATAATATATTTATTCATCATCATTTTAAAGAATTAATTTCTAAATTATATTTTTTTAAATCATTGCACCTACCATAGAATTTAAATTGTATAAATTAATATTGTACAAATAACGGTATAGTTAAAATTGTAAATGTAATATTAAAATTTTACTGTCACGAAATCATAGAGAAATGTTATAATTTTATTGATAGTCGAATTGAAACCAGTCTCATGGTAATGTTATTAATTTATCAAACTAGACAATGACGTTAAGTTATTTTATGCATATTTACTTATATGCTAGTTAAACGTATATTTATATGAGTTATGAATAGCAAAGTAGAGATCAGTTTTATATAAAGTAAATTCATGAAAATCAGGGTTATAAAATCTATCACCCAACAATCCGTTTGAATAAATAAAAAAACCTTTCCATATGTTATTATAATTTATTGCATAATTTCCTTAGAATTGCACGGACTGGTTGTAAAAATAATGAAATCGATTGCTCATGGTTAAAAAAAGGAATTATGTCGCTAATTAACGAACTAAAATATTTGAAGTGATTTTAAAAGAAGAGATGAGCATTTTTATTACATGTGATTCAATAAAATATCAAAACTGTTTCTGTCTTTTATTTACAAGTAAAATATATTGATCTCCTATAAACAACTAGATACACAGTCTGCCTTCTAAAAATGTCCGAGCGCAAAGAAGGTCGAAACGGATGAATGGTCATTTGCTTTATTGGACAATATTTGGACGTTTTTTAAATTGTTTTAGTAAGACCTTTGTGTTTCTAGTTGTTTATAGGAGATCAATGGTAAAATACTATAATTTTGATCAAAGGATAAAAATTTGAAATCTTCGTTTTATTTTCTTATTTGCTTATTATATTCGTATTTGCGTATTGGTTATATTTGACAAATAATTACCATGTGTGGTTGGCAATGTGTGACAAAATATTCATCTTATTTGCATATTCGATATTTCAATACAATATTTGTAAACTATAAAATCCAGAGAGTTTGTCAAATAGGCACATTCGTCGGAAGAACTTTAAATGAATTAACTCAACCACTCTTTCCTTTGTCCAATTAGGAATACCGACGAACTTGTCGAAGACATTGGCCAAAGATAAACTTAACTGTAGGATAACGAAAGACGTAAGTTGATATGTGAGTTAAATTCTGGCTCCTCTTTGTAGGCAACTTGAGAAGAAAAATGATGTTTCCATAACTACGAATAAATAATTAAATCGACTTTTGAATCAATCAATTATTAAATACTGGGTAGATAAAAAAAAAACATTTTATAATTGCAAATGATAGTTGAGTTTATCGTAGGAACTATTACTTATTATTTAATCAATAGAAAAATAATGAACTTAAATAATTAAACAATTTTTGAAAGAAAAAGACAAAAAAATTAAATATAAAAGGCGCCGTCTCGGGTCGTGGCTCGTAGAAAGGTTCCCATCACACTGGCCGCGTTACCGCGTAAATTACCAAGCTTTTAAAGATCAATATTTATTTTCATAGTTTAACGAATCCATTAAACTATGAAAAATAGTATGAGTAAACTTTTTTGGGAACAATTTTTTTGATATAATCATGTAAACTAGCTTAAAATACATTTTTGTCATATCCTCTATCAATATATTGTACCACAACGTTTCGTTATCTATACATACAATAAGACTGTAAAAAAGTTGTGTCTGTACATTGGATATTTTTTGACAAGAATAATTGTAATGTGGTTTAGGATCGATACTGATGCCAAAACACTAATTTTTAGAATTTTAGTCTGTTTGTCTGTGACTTTGTGCAAGTATTGCGCAATAAATAATGAAGGGATTATGATGGGAGTTTCACTAGGAGATAGCTGAAATATCCGGACAGCTCATAGGCTATAAGCCATGGCGGTATGTGATGTGGAAACAAGGATCCAGAGAGGAAGATATGCCTCCTGATCTCCTCCATCCTCCTCTACGCAAACGAAGTTGCAGGGTACAGTTAGTCTCCCATATAGCTACTAATAAATTACGCCCTAAAACTACGCGTTAAAATCCAGCCAACCCTGGTTTCCCCAAGCTATCCCAACCCGAATCTCCCATTCATCATACGCGTTAAGTTTTAATCAGGCGCGATCAAAGAAAAATTCGCGCCATAAATAACCTTACAAGAAAGCTCGATATCTGAGGCATTGTGTAGATGATGCAGGTCGACGCACAAAGCGTTTGTCCCACGTCACAGGCGAAGGCGAGAGCTACCATTTGTTACGTATTCAATGCTCGCGATCCGAGGCTATTTATCTCGCAACCATTGACTGGGCGAGCCGTCTATCAACCCGGAGTTTGTGCCGTCGATCCATCAACCGGTAATTCGGTGGTTAATCGGCGTGACGGTGCGACACGTGTGGCGAGATGGGTTTATTGGAGGAAATTGCAGTTTTCTGTTGCCTATTTGGAATGGTGACGAAGGTTCGTCAGTAGTTCAACAGGCATTTTGTGGAGCTGATAGCGACTAATGGTCGAATGAAGTTCATTTAAAAAAAAATATTCATTTGGTAAGTGGTACAGTCGAAGACCTCAATAAGGGTGAAATTTTCTCAAAAACTACTAGTTTTAACTTTCATCTATCAAACAATGAAATAATTTTTGCAATAGGTCAATTAGTTTTTGAGAAAATCTCAAACTTAAAAACTCTCCTGTACACCTTTCTCTGTGTTCCAACCGTACCTAAATGTATACATTTTTATACAACACGACAATATCCAATTACCGTTAGTGTCATTTTACACTTTCTTATATAGAATAGATTAGGTATATTGTAAATCAACATTTCTTTTAGAATTCACATTTACACCTCTTGACAAGGAAAAGGTGCCAACTGCCAACGCTGAAGAGAAAAAGTAGCTAAAAGCTATCTGCAGCATATCTAACTAACATTATGCTCATATCACTTTTTAAACTTTCACGGTTTGTATACATATTAATCAGATAAAACGGGAATTACCGTGTTAAACATTTATTATTGATGTCTCGATATTTCGACAGCATTGCAGCCATCAGTCTACTCGTGACCATGATGGCTGCAATGCTGTCGAAATATCGAGACATCAATAATAAATGTTTAACACGGTAATTCCCGTTTTATCTAATTAACATTATGCTGTCTACAATTACAAAATTGTAGCAAAAAATAATTAAGAAAAGTCTATCATACTCATGTCTCTACATTTACTATTATAAGATATAGATAGATAGCTGATAATGATAACTATAACTCGAAAACGTCATACGCAAATGACCTCTTATAATAATTTTGAATTATGTAACCAAAAGCGAAGAAGGAGTGTCTAAAAGATCGTCAGAGGAAAATTTTTACATACCATCGTATAAACTATTAAAGCACGAACGTCAACAGGAAACCACCGCAATGCCCTAGGGTTATTGAATCACATTCTTTCAAAAGACATTGCCACATTTCAATGGAGCTTTGCCCCACCTACAAAACTACGTGACCATTTAAGCTGAACCTAACATATTGTTGGGGACTTATTACAGGTTTCATATTGCATAATCATAATCAGTTTCATTTTCTACTACTCTGGCAACTCCTAGAGAAGAATAACAAAAACAATGAATAAATCGCTTCGATGTCTTACTATTTTCTGAATTCTTAATTATGTTTTTTTTTCGAATCGCATTTATTTTAAACCAATAATTTTAATAAAAAACGGAGATATTTTTACATTTATTCGTTATCTTGTACATCATGCGGTTGATGGTGGGGCAGAATCTGGCATTGTGTTTTGCTCTTGCTTGCAAGCTTCGAAACAAACAAGCTAAACTGTTATGTTAATGGAGATAAGCTGTTTTCTTTTCGTCTTTCTGTTACCTGCGCAAATATTTACGTAAGAGAACATTCGCGCAGAGATTAAAGTAATAACAGAAGGAACTGTACCATTTAGGAAAATTAGGCCTCGTGGCCTCTTTCCTAATTCGGTTGTGTTATTGCCATGTGCGGTCTACCCTCAGATTGTGCCCCTACTCATTGTTTGTTCTTGTCATCTCGAATGTGACTCGAATTAGAAGTTTTTGATATCATTAAAAGTGTCTACAGTCATTTTCAAATTCAGCAGGTCTGTTGAAAGTATTACTATATCCCATCCCATCTCACTTCCCATCCCACTAATATATAAACATAAAAGATTTATTAGCTGGATGGATGTTTGTTGCTCTTTCACGCAAAAACTAATGAATGGATTTTAATGAAACTTTACATTAATATAGCTCATAAATAAGAATAACACATAGGCTATACTTTATAAAGATCCTGCTCACACTAAGTCGCGGGCAGAAGCTAGTCTTCTAGACTAATAAATCTACGTTGGATGTTTATATTCGTTATTTGCACTTTTACATACTATTTTCACAACCTTATCAAAGAACTATCTTATTGGAGGCATGGCCAAGATTCAGGAAAAAATTTGAGCACGATCTAAGTGTGATATCGCTCTTAGAACTTTCAAAATGATGTGACCTTAGACTTAACGTATATAAATCATAAAAATCTCTATGAAAAAACCCGCTAAGAGTGAAAAGAGAAATCCTAATAACTCGGGCCCACAGACCACTTACTCAATAGACATGAAATCGGTACAAATTTGCAAGCGAAAAATTCTGTCAACGATGAGCGCATAGAGACGAAGCGTAAGGGGTGCCGTATTGAAGAGATGCGTCCATGTCGATAATATCTCTGGGTTACGTGTCGCGAACATTGATATCCTATAAACAACTAGATACACAGTTTGCCTTCTAAAAATGTCCGAGCGCAAAGAAAGTCCAAACGGATGAATGGGCCCTCATTTGCTTTATTGGACATTATTTGGACGTTAACAATGGACCCTTATTTGGACGTTTTTTAAATTGTTTTAGTAAGACCTTTGTGTATCTAGTTGTTTATAGGAGATCATTGGTCGCGAAGTAATTTTGTGCTCATGTGCGGGCAAACACGGGTGTCCTCCTGTTACAGGTCTATGGGGTAAGTGGTATGTGCTGCCTGTAGATTCTGCTGCGAAGCCGAGGAAACGAGGTGAGTGTGAAGCGCTCATTCACAGCAGAAGCCGAGCCTTGGGTGGACACATGGTGCCACCCGAGGATATCAAGACTCTCTCACCCAAGTGCATTGTACGGTTCCTGAGGGACGTTGGCCTTGGGAGCGAGATATAAGAACTCGGTGCGCGGCCACAATAGACCTTTGAGGTCGC
This sequence comes from Tachystola acroxantha, assembly GCA_963506565.1. Lineage (NCBI taxonomy): Eukaryota > Metazoa > Arthropoda > Insecta > Lepidoptera > Oecophoridae > Tachystola > Tachystola acroxantha. The sequence continues at coordinate 3,426,906 of OY735874.1, forward strand.
AGTGACCCTTGGGCGTGTACCAACACCGTGATACCAAATAATAATAATGAGTGGTCTGTGCGCCAGTCTCGATCATAACATGACACGATACGGAAAACAATAGTAGGGACCGCAAACAATATGGAGGGGTGGCGGCGTAATAGTGCGGTGGGCAATAAAGGGCTATGACAAAGTTTGTCACGATATTACCAGGAGCACTTGTCGCAATATTGCGATTGTTCGACAACTGCTATCGGTCTGTTGAGTTGTTTGTTTAGACAATATGTATCTGTTTTAGAACCAAGTTAGATTTCCTTAATTTCACGGTACTAAGGTGTGCGTGGATTTTCTTTTTCTATGAAGGCTACGGCACTAACTATAAAAAGTAAACGTCTGAAATATAGTACAGTCGAAGACATAAGTATACAGGGAGCCTTAATATGGTTGAGATTTTCTCAAAAAGTACTGGACCGAATTTAATAATTATTTTACAGTTACATAGTTTTAACTTTTATCTATGAAACAGTGCAAGAATTTTTGCAATAGGTCAAGTAGTTTTGAGAAAATTGACAAAAAGTACTGGACCGAATTTAATAATTATTTTACAGTTACATAGTTTTAACTTTTATCTATGAAACAGTGCAAGAATTATTGCAATAGGTCAAGTAGTTTTGAGAAAATCTCAACCTTAAAAACTGTCCTTTACACCTTTCTCTGTGTTCCACCGTACATTGGATATTTTTTGAAAAGAATAACCATTGTAATGTGTTTTAGTATCGATACTGATACCAAAACACTATTTTTGAGATTTCTTGTCTGTCTATGTCGATGTTCAGACATCTATCCAAAACTACTGAAAGGATTTTAATGGAACTTTCACTAGGAGATGTTATGTAGGTAGGTTCGTGTCAACGACACTTTACCTGTCAGTACAATAAAGATGGTTGAATGAAGAACAGTTGTTTTCCTAAATTCCTGGATAATCTTGAGTGCAATACAAGCTAATTGGCGACGAGGATAATTTGGTGAACATTTACGTTTAAAAAAGGGCGCCCAAAATGTCAATCGGAAAAATAAAAGAGTTTGACCTTGTCAATGGAAATTGGTCATCATATTGTGAGCGATTGAAAATGTATTTCAAAGCAAATGATATCAAGAAAGAACTGCAATTACCAACGTTGATTTCATTAGTATTTCAGACGTATGAGCTGATTGTAAATTTAGTACAAGCAAGGAGATAGCTCATATATTTGGGTAGCACATAGGCTACCTATAAGGCATTGCGGTAGGTATGTGATTTTGAACCACATAACCAGAGAGGAAGAGCTGCCTCCCATTACATTGAAAGTAGGTACTCGTGCATACATTTATAGGCTCAACTTTTAATCTCATCTATGATCAGAATTTGAATTACGCTTTATCCATGCTCGGTGAATAAATTAGAACATAATGAAAAAATTCTTGCCGTGGGCAGGACTTGAACCCGCAGGTTCAAGTCATTCCGTGACACGCTCTTACCAACTGAGCCATCGTGTTCTAATTTATTCACCGAGCATGGATAATGCGTAATTCAAATTCTGAGTAAAAATAGGAGCGCATCATCGTAAATCATGTTTCTAACCGAATGCTAGACATGGTTGTCGGAATACTACTACTATTGTCCGATAGATGGAATTGCGTAACATACCCTTTAAGTATGTATAAAGCGATAAAGATTTTCGGTGGGCTCGGCGTGGCCTGTGGTGGCTCAGTTGGTAAGAGCGTGTCACGGAAGGTCGCAGGTTCAAGTCCTGCCCACGGCAAGAATTTTTTCATCATGTTCTAACTCATCTATGATATTTCAGAAAACTATTTTAAGGACTGTATCATTTTCCTAGAACGAGTAGGTAGTATCTAGTTTTCTAATCTACAAAGAATCAAAAGGCTATTCCCAGAATTGGAAATTATATTATAACTTGAACTGTATTTCAGAATATGAGAATTTATCTTGTCATTCTGAGACCTGAATTCCAAGTAGTTACGATATCTTTGGTATCGTTTATACGTTAGTTAGTGCCACTAAAAGTTTTATAGGTTTTAAAAGTCAAACGTGAACATTATGCATTTTTAAAAGATGCATCTTAGAATTTTATGTGACTTGAGGTTAGTGGCCTAGGACACCAGTGAATATTAATGTACTTTATAGATTAGGTATATATTATTCGTCTGCGGAATACGAGATTTATATAGGAGCGCATCATCGTAAATCATGTTTCTAACCGAATGATAGACATACTTGTCGGAATACTACTACTATTGTCCGATAGATGGAGTTGCGTAAAGGTGCTCCCACACAGCAGCTATATAACATTACAGACTGTTGCTTAACATTTGTTGTCTAACTTTTTACTTGTAAGCTACACGCTGTTATAAAATGTTATCGTGTTACACAATGTTTTATAACGTTATATAGCTGCTGTGTGGGAGCACCTTAACATACCCTTTAAGTATGTATAATGCGATGACGATTTTCGGTAGGCGTGGCGTGGCCTGTGGCTGCTCAGTTGGTAAGAGCGTGTCACGGAATGACAAGGTCGCAGGTTCAATTCCTGCCCACGGCAAGAATTTTTTCATCATGTTCTAAATTATATATAATACATTTAATAGCAAAAACCTCATGTAAACACTAACATAGTTTTAAGTACTTACTAACACTTATATGGTCTTTGTGACTGCAATAAATCATTTGAATTTGAATAATAAAAACAGTATTTTTACGCGACTGCGCAAGAAGGAGGGTTATGTTTTGGAATGTATACGAATTAAACTTTTTTGACGCTAGCTTGACGCCCTCATCTTGAAAAAGACCATGGAAATTGGTCGTAAATCGTAATGGTAGGTCTAAACATCGATTTGAACCAAAAAAGTACATAAATATAAATGTATAATAATAACTGAATACTACTGTTAATTGAACCAACACATTTCGGCTTACTATAACTTTAACTATACATCCTGCTCTGTTAGTGAGATTTTTAATCATTTTCTCATAGCAACCTACTAATTAGCAGTCTAATCAGTAACTCGTAACTAATTTATAGTGGCAGTTTCGTGTTTCAGATTATTAATTTAATTAGTGACTCGGGATTTTCGCTGCTTAGGTAACTACTAATTAGTATTTAGCTTATAATTTCGGCCTAGTTTACTAATTTTAATATTATTAATTAGCAGAAATTATATAACGAACTGATAGAAGAAGAAGAAGATGGTACTTAATGTTTTTTCATGTTTCGTTTTGTTTCAATAGTTATGGTGTAGATACATTGTAATAATTATTCGACGAATCGTTCAGTCGAAGCCGCGTTTGTCGACCATAAGTTGTTTCGCAATAAACTCTATCGTTCAGTCGATAGGTATTACGTTCATCGAACATATGTCTCTCGCAATTAAGTTACGGACCCTGTACAAACACAGGATTATATAAAAGAAAGGCAGGAAAGGAAAAGTCCGTGTTAAAAATATTTATTATTAAAAAATCTTAATTTGACTGCTCAAGAATAAACGAAGTAGGGTAACTTTTTCCTTGATACCCATAATGTAAATTATATTTAATTTAAAACTCATTTTTTTCAGTCGGTTAAACGGCTAGCCGTAATCAGGAAAATACGGCCGAAAATCCCTTGCTATTTACCGATTAAAGTGGTACCAATTTTAGGGTCTATGCACATGGTGTATGCGTCATTCTCCTCGCATAGGCCCTTAGGCTGAAATTCATAGACAGTTTTGAGCTCACTCTTACAAATTTAAATTTCCATACACGTTTAAAACTCTCTCGATTCCCCGCCAGGCCAGCCATATATGTACCTATAAGTTATCCTCGGTTTTTTCGACGGAATAACTTACGAACATTTACCGAGTGCTCTCAAAAAGGTGAAGGATAACATCGTAATGAAACCTGCATGCCGTAGAAGAAGAAAAAGAAATCTAAGACATGTGAAATCCGGCAATCCGCACTGGGTCCGCGTGGTGGATCATGACCCTAGCTTCCTCGATGTAAAGGAAGGTCTGTGTCTAAGCAATGTAATGTTGGAGTGCCATTTCAGGGTTTATGTGATCACTATAACGAACCTTAACACCTATTGTATCAAGGCAATGAATAAATGAATTATGAATTATGGGGCAATATACCTAAATAGACTGATGATGATGATGATGATTTAAGGGCGAACAACCTATACTATAAAAAAATATGCTTACTTTAGTTAGACCCTCCCTCCATAGAGCGCGGGGATTTTTTTTTCCTTCAAACAATAAACGATATATTACAGAATTTAGAGGCGGACGTTCAATCTCATGGAGGTAACATTTCGCAAAAGCATTCCTATGTCGAGAACTGTGACAAATGAGCAATCCGAATTTTATTCGTCACAAAACGATGACGAGAATTCGTCGCATAATAATAGCAGGTGCCTTTGATTCCGGCCGACACCAATAAAGTTTTTATCTCGACGTGACAGCGATTGATGTCGACGATTTAAATTCGTCATAAAGCGTTCGAATTTCAAAATAATTATGACAGTTTATCAATTTGAATTGCGAATATTGCCAACGGAGCTAGGAACTCTTGAAAATGGCGGGAACATGATGGTTGTTTTTATTTATTTTATTAATGGACTCGACAGTTCGTCATTTGCCAATGTAATGTTACAGGAAATTCAATATATTATAGTTTACTATCTTCCTCCAGAGGAGTCGCAGTAACGTCTTCACCCTGGGTAGCCGCGTCTTCTTGTCTTCATCCAGAGGAGACGCCGTAGCGTCATCACTCTGGACGAAGGAGCTCGACAGTCACGTTCACTCCAGAGCTTGTATAGCGGGACTCAAAGATAATTCAGTTCAGCGGGACTCTTGATAAAAGCTTGAACCTCAGATCTTGTTCAAATTCTCTAATAAATTCACCTTACTGTCATTCGCAAACATTTTCTGATTAATTTAACGTGATATTTAACACAAAATAACCACTGTAGACATTAAAATAAAAATTATGAAATAATTTTGCAACCGCAGTTTCCCGCTATTTTCAAGAGAACCTGACTTATTCAGATTTTTTGTCTAAAGTGGTGATTATACATTGTGTCCCAAAATCGTAAGAATCAATCAAGCTTGCAAGCGTTTCAGTATCTATGATTATCATACTTACATTACATTTTATCTTACCTTCAGAAGAAATTCAGGTCTCGGCTTTAGTCTTGAATAAAATAATAATTATACAACAAGCCCGAGGCGCTTGCGTGATCGTTGTAAGCACTACTTAGTCATTCCACGTCTGACCCACTGCGGATTGCTTCACTCTGTCTAGTAACCTGGCTAGGGCTAAGCAGTTACTTAGAATGAAGAAGTCACTATTTACTGATTAGTGACAGCTAACTTCGGATACCCAACTTCGGAAGTGAGGATAATGGTTTTTTTTAATTTAGATAGATAAAATATTTATTTGTACAAAAGAATAAGTGTAAATGTAGGATTGTCTGTTCCTTTGTGGCCTACTATGGTCAAAACTGATTGATGTAATATTATGAGGTACTTATCTTAATTTCGTTTTGATCACGGAACTGGTTTAGGATATATTTTACAGCAAAAAAAGCAGTAGGTATAATTTATTTGTTTTTGTTATAATTTACCTGCTTTTATAACGTGTTTAGTAGTCCAAGGGTCTATGACATACATCTACACACCGTTGCGCGTAGTAGTATAGACAGTCCCTGCTGGAGCGCGCTCTTACCGACATCAAAGCACTCCTAGAATCAGCACATGAGTGTGGCTTGTTTGCTGATAGTTGGTTGAGTGTAGTGAGAGAGTATGCTAGGTATTGTGAGAAGAACTGTAAATTGCATTCGTCTATTGTAATATTCTAAGGACTTATGTACTTACGTTATTTTATATATAGTAAGTATGACTGTCCTACGCCTTGGAGCTCCCTGTTATGTTGGACAAAATTTTAAATAAATAAATAATACTTAAATGACTAGTGTCAAACGGCGCGGCGTAGTGGTACAGTAGTTATTGTGAAGATATTGCTGATTTTCTGTTTGTGCAATCAAAATTCATGGTAGGAGGCGTTGAAGACATTAAGGCGAGGTGTTGGGACGTTTTTAAGTTTTTCGATGAAGGCTACGGCACTAACTACTGAAATTAAAGGCCTGAAAAAAATATATATCAATCTTGGGGTATCTATTTAGGGACTGTTGGCTCCCGAAACACGATTGGACAAACTTCGCTCGATAGAAAAAAATCACAAACATACCCCTTTCCTGTCTTTTCACAGAGTAGTGTGTCTAAACTAAAACAGTTATTCATACAAAATATATATCAAAATGTAGGTTATTATAAATAGAAGAGCTTGATGAGATGAAAATCTGTTGTTTGTAACGTTTTTTTATACCAGGCAAAATTTAAGAAAAAACACAATTTGTATAAATACAAATGCACGGCGCTACGAGCTTCAGTTCGCCGCTGGGCGCTGCCGAGGTCGGACCTGTATCGATTTTTGCCAAATGTTCCACTTTGGTCTTTACCTTGGAATAGTTGGAATGCTCCCACGATCGTCATAACGTAATAAAATTTAAAATAATACGAGTCGAATTTGGTCACACCTATACTTTAAGATTATTAGTTTACTAATCACGGAATGATTGTGCATCGTTTTGAATAAATAAAAGGACTCATAACCTAAAACAGATATTCCTTAACACAATAGATTTTTTGCGAACCATGTTTTTGAAGTCATCATATTACACGCGACACGAACACCAGTGTCGAGTGTCGTATATTGGGAGCGAGCAGTGGTCTGATAATTGCAGATGAAGACAAGTCGGCTAACATTACAGTGGGGCTATAACATTACGGTTCTCAAAACGATCAAATCAAACCATGTCATAGCGGCCGTGAAAGGGACACTGCTATTGCATTGGTATAGCGGCGTCTCTGGTTGGCGCGCCATGACATGGTATAATTTCATCGTTTTGAGAACGGTAATAGGGGGGCTGATCAGTAACTTCCAAATTGACCAAAGTGGAACAGGCCAAAACAAATGACTATTGACGGTGATTTGTCCCACAGAGCAAACAAACAAACAGCAATCGAACTTAAAATAGTTTATACGTAGTTGCTACTTGTAAAACTATGTACAGTGAACATCACATAAAGTTTGCCACATTTTACTCTACGCACACTCGCACAGTGATAATAAATACGGGCCAGATTTCAATAGCTATGCAAGTGTAGCTGTGGTTTGTAATGTGGTGTGCGATATATACCTGTTTTACTCTAAGCACAGTGATAATACGGGCCAAATTTCAATAGCTACGTAGTTATAGACTGATTCAATATACACTGTGCCTACTTTTAAAAGTACAGTCAACAGCACATAATGTGTGTCATGTTTTACCCTACGCAGTGATAACACGGGCCAGATTTCACCATCACTGACGTCACGCCTGACACCAATAATAATACTTACCTAACATCACGTTAAAAAATTCGTCATTTATTTAGTTTTATTGATACACTTGACAGTTTGTCACTTAAATTTGTCAAATACAGATTTGTTGTAATGTAATCTCTATGGTTATTACCATTTTTTATTAAATCGCGTGAAAGTACTTTCAAAATATATTCCCCTAGCAAATAATTTGATTATTCCAATTTTTCACTTTTATTGATTTTGTTACAACAATATTACCTAATTGACATTCCTATTATAACAGGTCTTTTTTTCCGTCAGATTAGTATTAACATAGTATTTTATTCTACTACGTCATACTATCATACGTCAATATAAATAACTTAAAAAATAATTAAAATATATAACCTGTAGACGCGAATTTGATTGCACTGAACCCACTCCGGACGGTCGGTTTAACGTATGTCTGCTTATGACCTTCCGTATAAATAAATACGTTTAAAAGTACAAATTGCTTTACTTTATTGTCAACTAGCTTCTGCCCACCACTTCGTCTGCGCAGGATTATAAATTATAGCCTATGTGTTATTTTGATGTATAATATGAGCTATATTATTGTAAAGTTTCATTCAGCAACATCCATCCATCCATCCAAACTTGCGCATAATATTAGTGGGTGTGGTATGGGATAGTCACGAGCACAGCCCGTGTTAGGGCCAGTGTAGAAGTTGAAGCCTGGTTGGCGGCGAGAGGTGAACAGGAGGGGTGATGATGATACGGTTCCGAGTTGACATAATGTGCGACAACATTTAGTATAGACAAAAGTTCAAGATTGAAAGAAATATTTTCCGACAATCGCGAAAATTGAAATAAGTAACTCCGAAGCTGTGAGACTTGGGATATCCCTCATCATCAGTCTATTTATATTGCCCCACTGCTCGGGCACAGACCTTCCCTTACATCGAGGGAGCTCGGGCCATAATCCACCACGCGGGCCCAGTGCGGGTTGGCGGATTTCACATGCCTTAGATTTTTTTCTTCTTCTACGACATGCAGGTTTCATCACGATGTTTTCCTTCACCGTTTTGAGAGCACTCGGTAAATGTACGTAAGTTTTTCCGTCGAAAAAAACGAGGATAACTCATTATAATAATAAATAATAATAATAAATCCATTTATTGCCACATAAAATTTTACATAACAGTAACTTAAACGTCTTGTTCCGACTAGCGGCCGGTGATTAAACATTACGAGTGGCAATGGGCGAGGGACTCAGTATCTGCTGGCGATGACTTCACTGATGAAGTCAATCACCAGCACTGGTTTTCAGCCCCCACCGTCTTACCTATGAATATACATACATGTCATCGAGGGTACTTAAATAATAATTATAATATAAGTATATAAATATAGTATGCAAGTAGGTAGTAGATAAGTTAAGATAACAATAGTTCAAAATAATAAATAGATTGATAAATATATATATATCTCATACATTACAACGGCATTTAGACTAAATTAGCAATAAACTACAAATAACACAAGTTTTAACCAAAACAACTACAATAATAACAAACAAACAAAAAGCCCTGAGCGTGTGTCTGTGTGTGATGAATGAAAAATGAATGAATGAAGAGTGTGTGTGGTGTAAGAGAGGGTGTATGTATGTGTGTGAGTATGGGAAAGTGTGTGCCGCGTAGGTGGATGTTCTACAGGTGTCATGAGCCGCTTCAAATACTAAGCTGACTTTTATATGGTTTGCCCTTGTGATATATATTACTTTTTTGTCTTTCAGTTAGAATAAGTTTAAGTTTTTTCTTAAAAGTTTGACGACACATCTTCTTTCTTAACGGTGGGGGCAGAGTATTCCATATTTTTGCAGCTGTATATTTGAAACCGCCCCTGAAGCCTGCAGTTTGATGCCTAGGGATTGCCAATAAATCCTTATACCGACTACGTGTATTCCGGGTGTGAGTATCTCTAACCCATACAAATTTGTCAAAGAGATAGCAGGGATCCTTACCATATATGACATTCTGCACGAGACACGCTGCGTGCAGCTCGCGCCGCGCCTTCATATTCAGCACTCCGCGTTCGTTTAGGTACGGAGTGATGTGAGCCCTTTTTGGTATCTTGTAACAGAACCGCGCGCAGGCATTCTGCACCCTTTGGATGGCACGTTCCGTTTTACACCACAAGCGCGGCCCATACACAACATCACAATAATTGAAAGGCGACAGAACCAAGGAATCGACTAGCTGCTCTCTGGTCTCTACTGTTAAATAGTTTCTTATGCCATACAGAACTTTTAGTTTGAAGAAAGCGTTACGTATCTTGGCGTTAATATGACTAAGGTATCTAAGCTCTTCGTCGAGCACCAGCCCCAAGTTCTTTGCCTCCTCCACCCTCGGTATTTCCTGATCGTTGACCGCGAGCTTCGGATCCAAATCCACTACTCTCTGAACTTGCAATTTTGTTCCTGTTAGTAGATATTTTGACTTAAGGGGATTTAGAATCAGAGAATTATTTTTCGCCCAATCGAACACCCGCTGCAAGTCCAAATTAATGTTTCTAAGTGCTTCCTTTGCATGTCCAATCTCAAACGAGTGGTATATCTGCGTGTCGTCGGCGTATAAATGATGTCTACAGAATTGTATATGTCTCGGAAGGTCCGCGGTAAAGAGTGTAAACAAAATAGGACTTAGTATCGAACCTTGAGGAACACCTCGTTTTAGAAGCCCAATCTCTGAAAACAGCTGCTCACCATTGTCTTCATCAACCTTAACTACTTGTTTTCTATCCGTAAGGTAAGACTCAAACCACCTGCACGTCGACGCAGAAAAACCATAGTACTTCATTTTGGCTACAAGTAGAAGAGGATTGAGACAGTCAAATGCGCGGGAAAAATCGAGCAGGACCAGCACACTACTTTGGCCCGAGTCCGAGGCAGTGATCAGATCGTCGGTCACGTTGAGCAGTGCCGTTTCCGTACTATGCCTGGCCCTAAATCCTGACTGATTCGTTGGAATAGCCTTTACCTCACCTAAGTAGTCTTTTAGTTGTTTCTGCACTATGCGTTCAATTATCTTCGATATGGTTGGCAGGATGCTAATAGGCCTAAGATCCTTAAAAGCCTCTACTGAGTTTGACTTAGGTATGGGTTTCACTATCGCCATCTTCCATTCGTTTGGGAATATAGAAGAACGCAGTGATTCGTTAATCATACCTGTAATAGCTTCTAATGTATACGGCAACGTTAAAATGATCATCTTAATGTTTATATTGTCGTGCCCGGTAGCATTCGTTTTAATCTTATACAGAGCTTTCTTAACTTCTTCCTCTGTAGTTAACTTGAGATAAAATTCTTTTTCAGTAAATGAATTATTTTCAAAAAACACTCTTGTGTTTTCGTCCATACTTGAATCTCCAGGCACATTCAAAAAATGCTCATTGATTTTTTGAGGGTTTTGTAACTCCTCGGGGATTGATGGGATACAAGGGTTTTCAAATATAGATGATTCCTTCAGGTGCTTCCACATGCTTCTGGAATCTCCTTTATTTTTATTAACATAGTGCGTAAAGTAAGCTGTCTTCTCTCTGTCTATTGTAGCTGTCACAAAATTCCTCAAGGTTTTGTAGTAATCTTTATGTGATTGATCTTTTGTTTTCAAAGCTCTTCTTAGGGCGTCATCTCGAAGGGACATCATAAACCGCACCATATCTGTTATCCACGGTTTAGGTTTATCCTTAATCCGAACCTTTCGTAAGGGTGCATGACTGTCAAATAAAGAGTTCATCAATAATGTAAATTTTTTGCACATTGAATGTATGTCTGTCTGCAGTAATACTGCTTCCCATGGTACCATGGCCACATCTTGTTCAAATTCATCTATGTCTATTTTATGAAGCGATCTTACCTGTACGTATCTAGGAACTGGTTTAGGTTTTCTGGTGTCAAGTTCTACCAGTACAAGTCCGTGATCACTTATACTGTAATTATGATGCACGGTGACCCGTTTAATTTTATGGGGCGAGTCAGTAACTACAATATCCAAAAGAGTAGCAGTATTATCCGTGATACGAGTGGGTTCAGTTACAACTTGAGTAAGATTTTGTTGATATATGAAGGTCATTAAGTCCCTAGCAATCCCATGAGTAGTCTGTATCAGATTCACGTTAAAGTCACTCAGAACATATATCGCATCACAGAAAGAAAACGAGCTTATAGACGCACTAAGGGCGTCTATCGCCGTGTTGAAAGGAAAGCTGTCCGGCCGGTACACCGTGCCCACTGCTATCCGGCTACCTAAAATCGTAAGTACTAGCCAAAGTTGTTCTAGATCTGAAGAAGGGTGTGACACGATTTTAACCCGCAAGCCTCTTCTAACATAAAAACCAACACCACCACCTCGCGTTTTTGAACTTCGCGCCTTGTGTTTTAAAATGTACCCCGGTACCTTAGGAGCCAATACCTCTTCCCCTACTCGTATCCAAGTTTCGTTAAGAGCCAATATGTCCGGAGTATAAGTCTCCATTGTAACGATTAAGTCGTCTTTACCGGTGTTTAAAGATCTAAGATTGAGCAACCCTAGGCACAAACGAGTCTTGTGTGTCACAGGCATTGTCCTATTTGTTTAAATTTGATATAAACCATTTTTTCCCACCTATTAATTGTTGTGTGTGTTATTGTAGGTATGTTAGTGTATAGTGTGTAAATGTGTATATGAGAATGTTTAATGAAATACTTAAATATTATTTTATTAAATTGACAACTTTTACTTGAATGAATAGGGCTGTGTGAATTAACCAATCGTAAATAAATAAAACAATACATTACTAATAATACTATCTGAACAAAGCTTAAAATCAATATTCCAAAATCGAACAATTCAAACATACACCAATTCAGTTTTTTATGATCGCAACAAGATTATCAAGATCGTTTTCCTTAATAATTCGATGAACCTGTTTGTCATTATCGTCTTTCCTCAGCAATATCTTCCCATGCTTGGTCCAGACATATTTCCACTTGTTTTTACGCGCTTCTTCCTTGGCACGCATAAATAGTCGCTTATTCTCTCTCGTGAGCCGCTCGTTAAGGTAGATGCGGCTGGCCTCTCCCGGCAGCTCCATGTCCCTAGTAGAGATGTTGCGTCGCACTCGAGCGCTCTGCAGCAGCTGGTCTCGCACGGCGCGGCGCGCGAGGCGCAGCACGAGGGGGCGCGGGCGCGGCGCCGGCCCGGGCTCGCCCGCCCCACCAGCCCGCCCCCGCCCGCCGGCAGCGGGGGAAGGGGCGGGGGCGCGGCGCGGCGGGCCCGCGCGGTACGCGTCCACGATGTCGTGCTCCAGCAGAGTCACGCCGATTTTCCTTGCTACCAACGCTACGAGATGGTGAGCGTTCTCCGCAGGCTGCTCGGGAATACCAGAGATTTCTATATCATTCGAGAGAAATTCCTGACTTTTATCGTTCAATGCCAGTTCCAACTGTCCAATCTTATCGGTCAATTTCTGTGTGTCCAACTGGTTAACTTCAACTATTTCAACTCTATTAGTGACCTTTTGCAATTCAGTTGACATCGCATCCATCCCTTTCTTGCACTGCAACATATTCTCACGCATATCCTGAAGATCTGTTCTCAACAGTACAAATTCTCCTCTCATCTCCTGGATTTCTTTCCTCATCAGTCGAATTTCTGCCATAATATTACCATCTACATTGTCCGAATTGTATTCATCACCCGAAGCATATGGCGATAGGTCTCTTCCTGATGTACCACAACACGGGCCCAGCCATTCCTTATTCGGCTTACTACGTAATTTCGCGCATTTTAAATGATAAGTTAGGTTGCAGCTACCACACTCAGCGCCACCTGTCGAGGCCAAGGGTTTCTTGCAGACATTGCAAAATGGTCTATCAGCACCACTCACGGTAACTTGTATAGAGGGATTTTCCATATTAGGTATTTCAGCAATTTGCCAATAGATGTCGCTGGTTTGTATGGAATAGTGAGCTTGCCTATTTACGATGATATTTTCTTATATGTTACGAAATTTTCAATAAAAGACTCACGCGCAGTCCGTAATCACCAGAATAGAAATCATTCACACGGTATTGTGGTGTCAAAGTTAGAAAATGTAAGCCACAAACACTTTTTACCGACCGATAATTCCGACTTAGTTTATTGTCACAATTACTCAATTTGACCGGCCAATAACAGTTTCTACGGATATTTCCGCACTGTAGCACACACTAATACACTTTTTACCGTTATATTCGATAAATATACAGTAAAACAACATAAAATATGTAGAGACAATATTTTTACGTGTTTATGTTAAAAGTACCTTATCTTACCTTAAGTATCATTGGTACATGGCTGCCCTGGCTGGGAATCGAACCTGGGACCTCCATATTGCAAGTCCATTGACCCAACCACTGCGCCACCGAGCTCTGCTGGGATTTCCCTATTTGGCATTAAATGGGTCGATAATGTTGGCACCGACAAGTGGACTTCGATATATCGTCTATCCGTGGGACATTCTGTATATTATGTATTATTATGGGTAGCGAGCTGTGACGTCACAGTGAGGACACTGGTTACGATTACTCTGTGTACCTGTGCGAGTAATGACCCCGATCAATGCGCGTCATCCCTCTCTCGCCCCTCCCTCGCCCCGCACCTCACCCCCTCACTAGGCTCAAATGGCCCAATGGCCTCGCCTTAAACTAGAAATCACACTAAAACAGGCCACCTTGCATGTATACCTACAAATTATATAGGTACTTTTCTTTTCCTTTTCTCGTGAAGTTTTAGTGATAAAACCTATCATATATTGTCAGAGTTTGTCAGGCCGCCCGCAGGCCTCTGACGTGGTCTAACGACTGTTGGCAAATGACAGCAACCGGGACCTACTGCCTACTGCCTAACGTACTTTCCGAGGCACGGAGTGGCTCAGATGAAAATGTCACTGGCGGTCACCCAGCCAGATCTTGACCTCGCCCAACGTTGCTTAACTTGTACGGTCGGAGACAGAGAAAGGTGTACAGTAGACTTATTTTACTAGTACATAGTTTAGAGTACACACTATGTAATTGTAAAGAAATTTAAAAATACAGTCCAGTATTTTTTGAGAAAATCTCAACCTTATTGAGACCCCCTGTATACTTATCTCTGTCGTCGTCTGTACTTGCAACTGGAGTACGAGACCCCTTTCGGCTACTACCCTTTCATAGTTTCGTTTAACCCTGCAACTACAAGTACAAAATATCCGTATGAAAGATCGTGGGACATTACCGCAGCGTGTCACGGTTATTAAGAGTGGGCCGATCGCATATTGGCGAAGTTGTCGGCACGTGCGGCCGGCATGTGGCATGTGGCTGCCGACTTATTGCCAACTCTCGTTATCGTTATGATATTGATCGCTGTCGCTTGTTATGAGCCTTAATACGGAAATGATAATACTCTGACGAGGAGAGCTCGACGTCGCAGGGGTTGGGTCAATGGACTTGCAATACATATGTCCCAGCCCTGGCTGCAATACTTGCAATACAGATGTCCCAGCCGGCTGGGATTATTATTTTAATATTATTAGCAAGGTTCTTAGAGCCTGCCAACTAGCGCCGCTAATCTTAAAAAAATAATATCTTCCAATATAATCAATTTTATTAAAAAAGCTATTTACGAAATGTTTATTACGATAAATACTATTTTTTAAATGCTTATTTATAACGTGATTCAATTTCGGTAAGTTGTAGTTCGCATAATTGCGAAAAACGGCCATTTTTGGCACATTTGTGAACTACAACTTAGCTTGTCGCAATTATGCCATGTATGTGTATTGAAAAATAGTATTCATCCTAATAAACATTTTGTAAAATTGATTAAATTGGAAGATATTATTTTTTCAAGATTGGCGGCGCTAGTTGGCTCATGGAAGGCCCTTACTTAATATTAATGAAGATTAATAGTTACTAATCATCAGACACTCGATTCATCAAGAGCTCGGTGGCTCAGATGTCTAAGATTTTTTTTCTTCGGCATGCAGCCTTGGTTTCATCACGATGTTTTCCTTCACCGTGTGATAGATAACTCATTAGTACATGGCTGACCTGGCCAGGGATCGAACCTGGGACCACCGTATCGCAAGTCCAGTGACCTAACCACTGAGCAACCAAGGTCTGTGTGTTTATACAAACTCACAAATCGTATTTTTTTCTTTAATTATTGTTCTATGAGGCCTTGATTATTACAGAATAGATGACTATTTAAACGACGAACATGCATGGTATGTGACGCCGGTTCCACATGAGGGATAAAGTGTAGATTACTAATAATAGTAATAGTTGTGTTATACCTAGTTATTAAGTATTATTATTTATTGTGTTATTTATTATTTGAAAAGATGTGCTGCTGAGAGTTTTTTGCCACTTTCTCTCCTCAGCGTTGGCACCTTTTCCTTGCAATGTGGTGTAAATGTAAATTCAAAAAATATGTTGACGGGCCAAAATGTACACAAAGTTACTTGCAATAAAGTTTGACGTGTTGTGTTAAGTTTCGTGATTCTAGATCAAACCATACTCGTTTATTTCGATTAGCGAGTTTGCGAGGAAATAAATCTGTACATTAGTTTGGAATAGCAATACCTTCCAATCTATTGCATTTCGCCTTGTTTGTGGCAATCAACTATCCCGGAGTTATTTCAATCGAAATGGTTTCCACAGACAAACTAGAATGTAGGTAGTTGGTCTGTGTTAGATACAAATGCATTTCGTGTACCAATCCGATTGGCATTGAAGTGGTCAAGGATTAGGTTCTGGTATTCTGTCTATCGGGTTATCAGCTTTGTGCCGGTAAATCACGAATAACAACGATTCACCGAATATTCGATAAGAATCGAAAATTGGAAATTCTTCGAAGTTATTTTACCATAAATTATTATATATAAACGGATATCACTCACTTATATCGTTGGCAATTAGACCGACAGTTTCGACCGATTTCGACGAAAAAGACCGTCGAAATCGGTCGAAACTGTCGGTCTAATTGCCGACTTTAACAATATAAGTGAGTGATATCCTTTTATATATAATAATTTGTAGTAATGGCTCACTATAGTTTTGATTCAAAAAAAATTTTACCATTATCAGTTTTTTGCGGTCTTGTACCGACTTTTGCCACGTGTGAGCCTGCAGTCGTTCCAGATTCCACTTCTGAGCTAAATAAAAAATAATATTAATAATAAGTATTTTAAAAAAACCTATAGACCACGCATCCATTTTACTACAGCCTGTGTAACACTGCATAAAGTATTTTCACCTACACTTTGCACCACATTATTCGACGAACAAAATCCTAACTATCCAGAATCGGTAAAGGAAAATCAGCTTTATTGTCGAGATTGAAAATTAAAAGTCGGGTGGTGGAGGAAAGTTTGTAGGATAGTATGAATTAGTTTGTATGTTTGATCGCTAGTCGCCAACATGCTACCTACCCAAAGTAGGGGTTAAATAATGTGACCACGGGAACTGTGAAATTCAGATACATATTTTTATTAATTATTAAATCTAGAGCATAGCTGGCATAAGCACCGTCAACGGTGCCGGTAGCGGAACCTCCAGGTAGCTAATTTTAAAAGAGGCTCCGTCTGGCGTCCGGCATTTAACAGTAGGTTATGATTTTTTGAACATTGATTTTGGACAGTCATAGTTTCTTCCAGTGGTGAAGTCACATGAAAATGTATTAGCGTCCCTAGCGGCAGCTGAAAGAACTAAGTAGTTTAGTTACGAATACCTACTTACTCTGCTGGCTCAGTGACTCAAGTAGGATCTTGTCCTCTGACACCAAAGAGCGCCACTGCAGCCTATCTCGCGCAGTCTGGCGCCAGTCGGATGACTGCAGCTCTCGCAGGTCCTTCTGCACCTTGTCGCTCCAGGGGTATCTAGGACGTCCGACCGGTCTTCGTCTGCGGGATTTCCGACGTAATATACTCGTATGAAGAGCTCGGTGGCTCAGTGGTTGGGTCAGACTTGCGATACGGAGATCCCAGGTTCGATTCGCGCAGCCATGTACCAATGAGTTATCTTTGGTTTTTTCGACGGAAAAACTTACGTACGTTTACCGAGTGCTCTCAAAACGGTGAAGGAAAACATCGTGATGAAACCTGCATGTAGTAGAAGAAAAAAATTATAAGGCATGTGAAATCCGCCAATCCGCAGTGGATTATTGCCCCAGCTCCATCGATGTAAAGGAAGGTCTGTGCCCGAACAGTGGGGACATACAAATAGACTGATGATGATGATGCTCTCGTTTCGCTGCACGTTCGTCTCCTATCCTCTCCACGTGACCAAGCCTTTGGAGTCGGGCTGCTTTGATTTCAATGATATTAGTTACGAATAGGTTGATGGAATTCATACAAAGTTCTCAGCCTACATGAGCGCATTGCCGACTAGCGTGGACCAATTTCACGCGGAGTTCGTCCAATCGCAGCGCGCGGAGCCATAATTATGTTCGCAAACACCAACTTGGGGCGTCTATTGCTTACGAACTTGCAAGTTTTCCTGACGGCGTAATGACCTGATGGAGCCACCACTTTCTTTCTTCATAACTTTGGCAGTTTTATTAGGTCGGACTGCTTGCGGAGATTTTTGTTTGTACGTTGGCATTGTTGGATTGAGTTAATATGATTGTCCAGACGTGGGACAATGGTTAATTGGTGATGTACAAGTTGATCTACATGTATTAAATAAGTAAATTATTAATAATTGGACAGTTCTCGAAGGTGCTTCAAATGATTGACGCTAACCCAATCGGTATAACGTGCAATGTTTCTGATTTCGATTTCCAGTTGGGAAGCTTGGGTTCCCGAGTCTGGGTATAATTTGTGATTAAATCTTTACCTATATTATGTGGGTATCTGGATCCATAGCACATGGAATCGTATTTGGGACATGAGCCATAGTCGCCTTTACATCATTGAAGAGCACCATTAATGAAGTAATATTTTATTATATTATTTACGTACTTACTTGGTTTTTATACTACGGGAATAGGCAGAGAGAATCAGAAGCATAATTAAATCTCCTCACGATTTCCTTTGAACGGGGAAACCTCAATGGTTCATGGCCGACTTGGGGATCGAACCCCTACATCCTTAACGGAAATCCATTGTTCTAACCACAAAGACACCTGCTCTTCAGACAAAGATAATTGTTTCTAACTACAGACAGATTAATCCGAATTGTAACTCAGCTCAGATGCAGTGGCGAAATCATTTGCGACGGATATCAGAGCTAGACCTAATCATAGTCGGGGATCGTAATCACATCAGCCGCATGACATAACGGGATCTCGTCGAGATACTCCGGAATACAGGTTTATCCCTAATATTCCGGGTCTCGGTACATTTTGCCGGTGTGAAGGTGTAAAAATCAATAGTCAGAGCTCGCTACCCACATGCAACATCTGCGTGGAGATTTACTTTATGTGTGTATTTTAATATTCTGTTTCATCTTTGCGTCTTCCCACCTTTGTGAAATTTAATATTAAAACTAAGGAACAGTATAAATCAGACACAAGTGTAAAAGAGCCTCATTGATGATGAGATTGTGCTGATGAAAGGTTTTTGCCACTTCTTCACAGCGTTGGCACCTTTTCCTTTCAAAGTGGTGTAAATGAAAATTCAAAAAATGTTGACGTGCAAAAATGTACATAACGTGATTACTTGCAATAAAGAGATAACTCATAACTCATTTATTCAGATCTTAGGAACACTAGGTACCCTTGATCACGTCAATCAGCAATAAAGTTATGTTGGACAATCTATTGGCAAAGAGCAGACCGGTGCAAGTCAGACTACAATTGATGTTGTTCACTGCCCGTTTCACCACAGCATTGCAGCTATTGATTATAGAATTTTATTGTATTAAATCTATATTAAAGTTAATAATAATGATTTGAGTTTTTCAAAAAACAAATGACCGATTTTTTAAAATCTTTTACAGTTACATATTCTGCATTCTAAGCTATATATTTACAACTAAGAGCATCACATATGCGATTACATTAAAGTTCTCAAAGGGGCCTCTGCGAGATGGATCATGTCTCTGTGCAAACATTTCAAAGGACTGGGTTTTAAACCGTTCAAACCTTAGGAGATGCAAATAATAAAAAGGTTTACGAATATATCTATCCTTAAATAACTGAGGTTAATAAACAAGACTATTTTAATGAACAAGACTCTCAAAAGAAAATTGCAGATAATCTTCAAACATGGCCATATCTCTCGGAAGATCTAAAAAATCGAGGCAACGTGCCCAGAACTTTGGCAGCATTTCCTCATTGCATGGCCAGGTCAAAGTATTTGCCAGCCCTCTAGTCGCAAAGCATAGGGGTCTGGCCAGATTGATGTCTTCGTCAGCACATCAAGTGGAAACTAACCATGTACAGGATTATTAAGAGCACCTCCCCAACAAAAGAGGGTATCTTGAAATTGATAATAAATAATTTCTAAACAGTGCCGTTCCTCAAATTTAATTTCCAATATAGGCTTAACCGTCGTGCAGATACCCAGTTTTAATTAAAAGCTGAATTATTAAAACGAGTTATTATAATATTAAACACCGGGACAGTTTGTTAAACTGAGATTAAATATTAGTGACGTGACACTACAGCGGGCGCGAGATTGCAGGTAGTTTTATCTAATGAAGTGTGACTAGAATAGGTTGCGCTGCTATAGTTTTATGAATAATTATACTAAAAACTTCTGCTAAAGATTAAATAGGTGGTCTGTTTAAATTCAACGATTGCTGTTCCCTTGTTCTGGATCAGCCGTGATCGATAAAAATGTCCTGTACATTTATCGATATATAAGAATAATCTTAGATCGGGTAATACAAATTCTTATACCGACATCAAAAGTCATCAAGCCCTTACCGTCATACATACAAATGTATGACGGTAAGGGCTTGATGACTTTTGATGTCGGTATCGATAAAACCCTGATGACCGGACCGACGTAGGATATATTAAAGCGCTCGAGTTTATCTTTATGTATAATTATATTATTTTCATTTTCAGTACCTCCTGCGGATGCAGGAATTAAGTCTACACAACCATTGTAATCTACGCTATAGTAGGTACAGTCGAAGACAGAGATAAGTATACAGGGAGCCTCAATAAGGTTGAGATTTTCTCAAAAACTACTGGACCGAATTTAATAATTATTTTACAGTTACATATTTTTAACTTTTATCTATCAAACAGTGAAAGAATTTTTGCAATAGGTCAAGTAGTTTTTGAGAAAATCTCAACCTTAAAAACTCTTCTGTACACCTTTCTCTGTGTTCCACCGTACAATCACATGGAGTGCCGGGTGCTAATCCTGATCTGTTGCCGACCGTACTACTGACTTTACATAACGACCTACGACGTAGGTCCTACGGTACTTGCAAATTTTAAAGAAATTATGCTAACATTAAACGAACATAATTATGCAATAGACTTCTAAGAATTACAAGGTGAAAACATTCTAGTACTAATGGCACGGAATATGAAGCCTTCAGATGTTTTTTGGTGCGAGGTTCAATTTAGTAAACATAACACGTAGCCGTGTTTCAAAGGTGTGGAATGAAAATGGCTTTTAAATTATTGTACAATTTCTTGTAAACTGATGAAATATTTATTCACTATTTGAACATTATACTACCCGAATGTTCTCAAAAACTGCGTAGGATAACATTGTAAGAAAATCTGCATGTTGTAATCCATCAGTCTGCGCTGGGCCCGCGTGGTGGATCATTATCAGAGCCCCCTCGATGCAGGAAGGTTGGATATAAAAGTAGGCTAATGATGATTATTATACCAATAATTTATACCAATCCACCCTAGAACCTAGAACACAGAGGGCAGCCTGGATAACGAATTTTGGAAATTCATAACTTAATTTTAATTGTAAGTACCCGCCTATTCCCAATTATTACTACAATGACATAACCAAGTGTCCCTAGTTCACAAGGTTGAATAAATGAATTCAGAAACCCAGTACAAATGAAAATAGGATTTCAAATAAGTTTTTTGATAAACAACAAAATTATCAGCGCAGAAATAATCTCTTCGAATCGTGTCTCAGTCGGGACTCATCACGCGCTTTTCAAATTACTATTGTTCATAGCTATGAAGTTACGGAAAGAGGGGATTTTATTAGGGTGACCATGTTATTGAGTTGTGGGGAATTTGTGATATCGCAAGAGGTTACGTATTTATAAGAGAGCTAGTTGCCACCGACGCGGCGCCCTGGTTTAAATCTTGGTTAAATCTCCTTGTAAAAGTCGCTGATATACACGAATGTTTGCATTTAAACTGAAAATAGAAAGTAAAAAAATTAAAAGCAGCGTATATTTATTTCGTTATTGTCGTACTCATTCAATATTGTTTAAAGTTATCGTCTTCAAATTCGTGTAGCATAGATTTAAAAACTATTGTAACCAATAGACAATTTCTAGCTATCATTGCCAACCTGGCAAGCGGATATAGGGCTATAATAAAATTACGCTTACATCCAAACAGTTGGGATAGTCCCCCGGTATTTGTAGTTCTAAGTGTATGCAGATAGAAGTGATACACACCGCGTGATGCACCGAATTTACAATTTGTTTTATTGAGGCAGAATGAATAATTACAATGGCAAATTAATAATAAAGAGAGAAATTAGTAATACTGCAAAAGTATTTATTTATTTTATTAATGGACTCGACAGTTCGTCATTTGCCAATGTCATGTTACAGAAAATTCAATATATAATAGTCTTCTATCTTCCTCCAGGGGAGTCGCAGTAACGTCTTCACCCTGGATAGCCGCGTCTTCATGTCTTCATCCAGAGGAGACGCCGTAGCGTCATCACTCTGGACGAAGCAGCTCGACAGTCACGTTCACTCCCGAGCTTGTAGCGGGAACTCTTGATAAAAGCTTGAAACACCAGATCTTGCTCAAATTATCCAACAAATTCACTAAACTGTCACTCGCGAACATTTTCTGATTAATTTAAAGTGATATTAATCTCAAAATAACCACTGTAGACAATAAAATAAAAATTATCAAATAATTTTGCAAGCGCCGTTTCCCGACATTTTCAAGAGAACCTACAAATGTATCGAGAGCGAAGGCAGTGAGACGTCAGAGTAATGTCTTGACAAGCCATCAAGCCTGTCATGAGTCAGTTGTATGTTACTCTATGATTCCGGCACCTAGCAAGGAGTACTGAGTATCGAGTATTAATGCTCCTTGACCGAGCGCTGTTAGCCACGTGCCTCGCTCTGCGCGTTACCATTTGCACCTTGCTTGTGGTACACGTCTCCGTGACAACACAAGTTTAATAACTTAATATAGAGGCGTTGTGTTCTCTACATGTTTCCATCTGTCATTTGCTATGCTAAGTTTACACGGGTGACCACAGTCAGTCAGATAAGTACAGTGATTATCGCCCCATGTCAAAAGTTAAAACTACTCTACTGTGGCGTTTACGATTTCCGTCCAGTCGATTTGCAATTTATACGGTCGATACCTTGCCGTGAGGCAATTTAAAAGATAGGTAATTAAAAAGTTCCATACTCTACAATTAAGCACATCGTATGTACATCTTACTTCATGTCTTTTAATAAATTTTGAGTTAAATTTAAAAATTAAAAAAAAAACGATTTTTTTGTCCTCCCAAATTCGACATAACCCATGGTGTCACGATAACTTATCCACCGGTATAGGTGGCGACCTCTATTGTCACGGTGGGCCTTTGTCTCTGTACAAAAGGTCCCGTAAAATAAAGTCTAAAAATCAGGCCCGTTTAATTATAACAACCCTTCTGTTCCGGGGCTTTGTCTGCCGCCATTTTAATGTTTATTATTTTGCTTTGCACCTTCTTGTCAAGGTGGCTTTGTAATGGAAGTCGAATATTGTTTTTTTATGTGTTTGATTATTAACTTTATATTTGTGTACGGTGGAACACAGAGAAATGTGTAAAGGAGAGTTTTTAAGGTTGAGATTTTCTCAAAAACTACTTGCCCTATTGCAAAAATTCTTGCCCTGTTTGATAGATAAAAGTTAAAACTATGTAACTGTATTTTTTTGGCATCAGTATCGTGTACATTATCACCCTTGAGTCGCTCGTCCTTGACCAAAACAACACCCTGTATAAACCTATGTACCTACTATTTTTAAAGTATGGTCCCCCCAATCGGCTAGGATATATTTGACTTTAGGTGCGGTTCAAGTGCGGATAGATCAAGTGTCGGCACTTCAACCGAGAGCCTCTTACGACCGAAGTGCGCCAAAATTAATTCGACGGCTGAATCAAGTGCAGCTAGCGATAAATTATGCGCCTGATAATTTTTATAAGTAAGGTCTGTCGAAAAACCGAGCTCTTCGTTTGTTTATGTAATTAATTAATTAAGTCAAATAAAGGTATTTATTCATTAAACAATAAAAATTAAAAATAAGTATTATAATATTAACCTAGAAAATATAAACAAAACTAAAAACTATATACAATAGGTCGGTTGAACTATCTGAATGGCTTAGCATTACAGATAGTTCAACCGATCCCCGTAATCCATTAATTAAGTCAATTTATATAATCGCTGGTTCCATTTAGTTATACATTACTTCTACATACATTGATTAGTTAGAATAAAAATCCAAATAGAACTACCTGCCCCCTTACCATGAACTCTTATAGCAGGATTACTTCAATAATACTTTATTATTTCGTACCATGACGACCTTAATAAGCTTACTTTAAAGGTTACGGTACGTTCCGGTAAGGGTTCTAGACTTCATTGAATATGCAATTCTAGTATTTGTTCGAAGTTGTCCAATACCAAAATGACATTGCCACATTTCAATGGAGCTTTGTCCCACCTATAAAACTACGAGACCATTTAAGCTGTGTACCTACCATTTTATTGGGGACTTATTACATACAGGTTTCATATTGCATAATCATAATCAGTAGGAGTTGCGAGAGTAGTAGAAAATGATAACAAAAACAATGAATAATTCGCTTCGGTTTCGTACTAATTTCTGAATTCTAAATTAAGCTGTTTTTTCGACTCGTTTGATGTACAAAACTTTATTTTAAACCAATAATTTTAATCAAAAACTGAGATATTTGTACATTTATTAGTTATCTTGGTCATCATACGGTTGATGGTGGGGCAGAATCTGGCATTGTCATTTCAAACGAACTGTTTGAGCTGTAATGTAACACTTCTACACTAATTTTTTTTTGTTTTGTTAATTGTCTTAAAAGCTAGATAGAACTACATCAATCAACCGAACAACTCCGAGTACAATTTACTTCGTGAGTAATGGGAGGCAGACAGTCTAACAAGCCAGCTTATTTGTAAACCTAGACCAATTTCTAGTACAAAGAGAGTATAATCATCTAATCTATCATTCTAACTACTGTAGCCGTTTGTTTAAGAGCCTTCCATGAGCCAACTAGCGCCGCCAATCTTTAAAAAATAATATATTCCAATTTAATAAATTTTATTAAAAAAGCTATTTACAAAATGTTTATTAGAATGAATACTATTTTTCAATTTTCATCGGCCGTTTTTCGCAATTATGCGAACTACAACTTACCGACATTGAATCACGTTATAAATAAGCACTTAAAAATAGTATTTATCTAACAAACATTTTGTAAATAGCTTTTTTAATAAAATTGATTAAATTGGAAGATATTATTTTTTTCAAGATTGGCGGCGCTAGTTGGCTCATGGAAGGCCCCTAATGAAATATTTTATGCAATATGCACTTAGCACTTAGGCCCGTATTAATAGTCTAAGCTCAAACCCATTATGATTATGCAATATGAAACCTGTAATAAGTCTCCAACAAAATGATAGGTACAGCTTAAATGGTCACAAAGCTCCATTGAAATGTGGCAATGTCTTTTATTAAACTTTACTTCATCATTTTCATTTAATTACTTAAGTTATTTACTTTATTATCCAGGTAAATGTGTCCCTGGACGTCGATTTTTCAAAGTATTAGTGAAACATTAGAAGGACCTTGTTTGAATATTAAAATTGAATTATTTCTCCCAACGGACTAATGGTAATATCTTATAACGGTGTCAGGAAATAAATGATTCGCACACATTATGTCGGGCCGCCGCGTGTAGGGGCGGAGCGCAAAAATCCAATGTGCTCGGACCTTTAAGTAAACATCCTACTGAGTGACCTAACTTGAAGGATAGCAAGACGATTCATCAATCTCTTCATGAGACATAACGGCCCCAAAAGCCTCAACAAAAATTTGATTCAAAATATATGTATGTTCACGGTTATTTAGAGAAAGTTTTTCCTTAGGCCGATATTCACAGAGAGTTGAGCTCTATCAGTCTGTCAAAATTGTGTCAAAACGAACAATTGTAAGACCGAACTAACTTCAAACTGTCAATCGGCCTAAGTCTTCAATTCTGATGCTCGAGTCTGGATTAAAAATCCTTCATCGATCTCAACTCCTTCATCCGTTTCTGTCCTCAGCCTATTTTAGGGCAGTGGCTATCGATAGATCTGTCAAACTATTAAAGTGATCTTCCATGCGATATCTTTTTATCTACTTTGCTTACAATAAGCAGTTTCTTCAAATTATCTGGGTATCTCTAGTATTGTTTTCGTTATCAGTAAAGGTTCAGGCGTATAATGTCCAAATCGCATAATGACCAACCAACGCTCGCAAAACGTCCAAAGCGCACAATGTCCAAGGCGCAAAACGTCCAATAAAAAACATTACCCTCCTTCTGGGGCAGTCGTGTAAATAAAAAGTTATGTTTAGTAGTTTTTGAGAAATCTCAAACTTAAGGGCATCTACTGTCTACTTTTCTCAGAGAGACTACACGAAACACATCCTGTAGATACAGTTGACAGCAGATCAATGGTAACACTTGCAGTACGATTTCAAGTCTTACTACGCAAATAATAAGCACTGTCAAAAGTAAAAAGTGTTACCATTGATCTGCTGTCGACTGTACGTACTATGAATGGCTTTTGTAGCACGCTGTATAAACTCCGGACAATAACCCAATTCACTACACACCCCGACACCTCTATCTCTACAACAGTTCAACTTATATTCTATACAAAGTCAGCAAACAAGATTCGTACGCAACGTAGCTGCGACGTTCGAGGGGAATCGCATAGATGGCGCTGAAAACAGTTTCAGGATTTTCAGTTCTCAAACATGTTTCACAGGCGATCTCTTTATTTGTGAAAATTTAAGGATTGTAGTAATATTTAGATAACTTTTGAATAATATTTATTAAAAATCAAAATTATCATTTTGAAAGCAGAATGTCGCATGTAAATCCTAATAGCCTAATTTAGTATTTTTATAATAAAATTCTAAATAATTATGGAGTAATAATTAGTAAAATTAAATAGTCCATTCCTGATTGCCAACAGTAACAAGCGATAAAAAATAGTTCTTATTTCATTACAATACAATACATTTTATAGTAAAGATATTGTTTTGTTATTACTTATTATTATTACCGTAACTCGCTACATGCACTCTTATAATACTGTTATTCATAACCTGGTTAGTTAAACCTCACTTCTTTTAAATCGTGTTGCTATCCATTTCACACTTCGTTAAAAATGTTAAGATAGAAAGGGACAGGGTGGCTAATCTTGGCGTAACTTTAAATCATGTTTAATAATAACAGCCTTTGTGAAAATAGTGTTTTAACTAGTTTCTTGTCAATTATGATAAATGGGCACGTAAATTATGTTTACTTACCTATTAGGGCATTCCATGAGCCAACTAGCGCCGCCAATCTTGAAAAAATAATATCTTCCAATATAATAAATTTTATTATAAAAGCTATCTACGAAATGTTTATTAGGATGAATACTATATTTCAATATACAATACATGGCATAATTGCGACAAGTTAAGTTGTAGTTCACAAATGTGCCAAAAACGGCCGTTTTTCGCAATTATGCGAACTACAACTTACCGACATTGAATCACGTTATAAATAAGCCTTTAAAAAATAGTATTTATCGTAATAAACATTTTGTAAATAGCTTTTTTAATAAAATTGATTATATTGGAAGATATTATTTTTTTAAGGTTGGCGGCGCTAGTTGGCTCTATGAAGGCTCTTAATTTTGAATGACAATTACCTATCTATTTAACTCTTTTAATTCCGTTTTAACACATTTGACCAACCACTGGTTTATTTCAATCGATACCACTCAAATTCACTATTGCGTCGACTAATAAATATTTTGATGCTCATTTAGCTAAAATTAATATCGAAACACCTACTGCGGTTATAACTCATTCGGCACCAGATAACCAGCTAATTTGATAGAGATTAGCGGTGTTCCCGTAGTTTCGGCTGTAATAACTAATAAACTAGTGCCACTTGATTTATTTGCCTTTCGGGTATATTTTGGGGCAATAATTAACTTTCTGTTGCCACATTTGTAAAGTAAACTTTAACTGATTTGATTACATAATGTTGTGGGATTTATTATTATACAGGGAATAAAAAGATATAGATATAGACTTAAGTAAGTACATATTGTTTGTAGGTATGTGTATCATACTGTTATTATTTATATTGGTGTATGTGCTTCTTATTTCTTCTTATTCTTTATTTATTTTATGCAATACACTGCCGTTTTTTTTTTGGGTTATTTCCATTGACCTCGGTTGCCTGGAAGAAATCGCTCTGAGCGATAAGGCCGCCTTTGTACAAATTGTTTACTCTCTGTTTTCTATGTATATGCTTCTTTGTGCAATAAAGTGTTTATCTATCTATCTATCTAAAAAGATTGTTTAGATCAAGAGATTGTAGTTTCACTTATTTTTAGGGTTCTGTGCCTTAAAAGGAAAAAAAGGAACCCTTATAGGATCACTTTGTTGTCCGTCTGTCTGTCTGTCAAGACCTATATCTTAGAATCGTGTGGACGGATCAAGTTGAAATTAATAGGAAATACTCAGATCTGCAAAATGAAAATTTGGCATGAAGCTAGCATAAGTAGGTAAAGGAAAAATCCGAAAACTGTAAATTTGAAATTACATCTTCCCCTATTTTTTTTTAGTTATTACAAGCTTATATTTGCAGATGATCAACTAATAAGGAGTATGTCGATGTATGGACATATATTTTGATATGGCAAAGATAAGTTGGTCTCTAAATCTAGTTTATCTTTTCGTTAAAGCAAAGTTACGGGGTAGTTGCGCGAGTCCGACTCGCACTTGGCCGTTTTTTTTACTACAGTTGTACCTACCTATTCAATAGAAATTTTCTCGTGCAGCCCAAATATAATTAGGATATAATTATCTATCTATCAGCCTAAATATATACTCCGATAGTAGCATACTAAGTTATAAGTGTGCAACAATCGTTGAATAGTTGTACACTTTGGACTTTGGACCGATCTTATTATCTGCGTCGTAAGATTTAAAATCGTACTGCAAATGTTACCATTGATCTGCTGTTGTCCGTACATAGTTTTGAGTATGAGAGGAGTTTGATTTCGATCTTACAAAGAGCTGTCAATTTTCATACAATTTTACAGTTATAAGTGCAAGCTAAAACTGAGTTCGTGCTCAATAATGTCTATGACTTAAACTCAAACAAATGAATTAACTATAACATCTTGTTTAAATGCAAACTGTACAATTCCCAAAAAATCTGAAGCCAGCTCTGCAAGCAGGTTTTACTCCAAAAATATGGTTACAAACGGCCTGAATTTATGGTACCACATAGTTTCCAGATAGATTTATCGACGCAAATAGCTGAATGCTACGGACTATCCATCTTCACTGAATAGAACCGGGTCTTAGGTGCCGGCTACTTTTATTTGTTTGTGAGTAACCTATAACTAACCTTAGTTTTTTACCCAACTGACGAAGGAGGGTAATTGTATTATTCGCCCAACATATCGTCTAACAATCTCTTGACACCATTGATCTCCTATAAACAATAGATACACAATCTGCCTTCTAAAAATGTCCGTGCGCAAAGAAAATCCAAATCCAGTCCAAATGGACGAATGGACCCTCATTTGCTTTATTGGACATTATTTGAACGTTAATAATGGAAGGGTCCATTATTAACGTAATTTGGACGTTTTTTAAGGGGCGGCCAGCTGTCAAACTTGAGACAGAAGATATCCCGCAGCGGCGGAGCGAAGAGCACGGCACAGTGACAACATATTCGTATTTTTATTAATTTTGGATGATTTTTGGCAGGGAAATAAAAATACGCCAGTAAAAATCAGATTTTTTTTAAAACAAGCTCTCGTATTTTTAATACCCTACATTTTGATATATATTTTGTATGAATAACTATTTCTGTTTAGACATAATTGTCATTTTTAAAAACATGGAAGGGGTATGTTTGTGAGATTTTCCGTATCGTAAGTCGTGACCCGACTACTGCGCCACCGAGTTTGTTGTTGTGGACGTGGACTTACGGGCCTTCCATGAGCCAACTAGGCGCGCTAATCTTAAAAGCGACTCCGTCACTGTGCCGTGCTCTTCACTCCGCCGCTGCGCTTTTATCTTTTGTCTCGCGCTCGAGTTTGACAGCTGGCAGCGCCTTAAGAAAAGACATTGTTAGTGTCATTCAGGAAATCAAATTACTCCCCTCGACTTCTCTCGTAACTGATACAAAGTGTAGATCTGGAATGTTCCTCGCAACTTGACAGGAAACTAGGCTTCCTTGATGCCCCACTTCA
This sequence comes from Tachystola acroxantha, assembly GCA_963506565.1. Taxonomy (NCBI): domain Eukaryota; kingdom Metazoa; phylum Arthropoda; class Insecta; order Lepidoptera; family Oecophoridae; genus Tachystola; species Tachystola acroxantha. Next base: position 3,457,082 of record OY735874.1, read on the forward strand.
AAAGGCAAGGGTGACAGTGTTTGAGCAAGGAAGTTTTCCTTTTGAAAGCCGGTGTATCGGAAATCAGATGCTTCCTTTGATGTCTTACATGTTGTTGAGAAAATAGAGGAGGGTCATATGTTTTTGTTGTAATACCGCTATGGTGATTACTTTTTTAATCAAAATTATATTTTTGGAAGAGTTTACGCTCTGTTTAAATTTTAAATATATGTCAACCATATGTAGACTTCTATAATAAATTCCACATAGAAATGACTTGATTTTTAACCTTTAATATTAATTTTATTCAGAATACTTGATTGTAATTATATTAGTTATGGGCCTTCCATGAGCCAACTAGCGCCGCCAATCTTGAAAAAATAATATCATCCAATTTAATCAATTTTATTAAAAAAGCTATTTACAAAATGTTTATTAGGATGAATACTATTTTTCAATACCTATACAATACATGGCATAATTGCGACAAGCTAAGTTGTAGTTCGCATAATTGCGAAAAACGGCCGTTTTGGCACATTTGTGCCAAAAACCTGTCAACCAAACCAAAATCCAAGACCTGTCAGATTTAGATTACACGGAAAGAAAAGATTAGTACTATAGGTACAGCCACGTGTCTGCTGTTTTTGCAAGCTATTCATCTTCCTAACTATAGTCTGATTGGTTATTGTTTACAATTATTTGATTTGAGTTAGGTAGGTTTGACTAGGCCGTAGTGTTTAGCAAAAAATCAACTGCTAAATAAATTTAGCTGCTACAGTAACCCTGTTTTTCTGTATAGTTTAAAAAAAATGCTAGAATTAGCTTTTGTTTACAAAATAAGACTCTTTTTGTGGGTTTAGTATATACCGACCAGATTAAAAATTGTCCAGATAAAGATATTTTTAAAACAAAATTCTACTAAGTAATATCTCGTCCGAGTTAATTCTGAGCGCAGCTAGGATTTGTTAACAGAAACCGGATGTGCTGTTTGTCGCTGCCACCGCTACTTCCGGCGCCACTTCCGCTTCCGACCGCCTGTCTTCTGCGGAATTTTAAACATACTCTATGTACTCGTGCGTTGGTAATATAACAGCGAACCATTTTCTTCACGTTTGCAACATCTTTATATAATTACAAAAAAAAATCTATCAAACCTTTTAATTATACAGAAAAATGACAATGCCAGATTCTGCCCCACCATCAACCGCCAATTATACAAGATAACGAATAAATGTAAAAATATCTCCGTTTTTTATTAAAATTATTGGTTTAAAATAAAGTTTTGTACAAGTTGCGATTCGAAAAAAACAGCCTAATTAAGAACTCAGAAAATAGTAAGAAATATAAGCGATTTATTCATTGTTTTTGTTATTCTTCTATAGGAGTTGCGAGAGTAGCACAAAATGATACTGATTATGACTATGCAATATGTAACCTGTAATAGCTTGTATTGCACTCGAGATCATCCAGGAATTCAGGAAAACAACTGTTATTCATTCAACCATCTTTATTGTACTGACAGGTAAAGTGTCCTTGACACGAACCTACCTACATAACACCTCACTACTAAATTAACAATAGCCTTACAGTACAGCTACAGTAGGAATAATATCCTATGCTAATACACAGTCGGTTACAATGTTTACAAGTTACTGACTTAGGTTACATTAATCAATATCGAATCCGTAGCGTTTTACTGGTTTTCGGATTCGTCTATTATCACTGGCGCTATCCGAGGAAGAACCTGCCTCGTCCCTGTCCCCTACCACAGGCGGTGGCGGGTGAGCGAGCGACGGCTGCAGTGCGACATCCGCATTAGGTGCCAGATTATTATCTGGACCTTTTCCACTACTCAAGCTTTCACCCGTAACCTTCACCTCTGACCGCGGAATCGACTCACATTGAGTAATTGCTTCTTGGATTGAACTTGATCCTGTTGACTGTACCGAACCAGTTATCGTTTCAGTGATTATGGTTTTTTCCAATGTTGGTATAAACAATAATCCCTTTAACTTTCTTCTTTGTTTTTGGAGCAAGGCCTTTGCATCAGCACAAATGCCAGTTTTTGATACTGCTGTTACTGGCGGGGGTGTGGGCGAGACTGTTTGTGACTGTTCTGATTTATAACTCCGCTTTAATTGATCTATGTGGCGGTGAGCATTATTACCCTTTAAATCCGCGACTTTATAGTTAGTGGATCCTACCCGTTGCACTACTTTACCCAGTGCCCAGTTTCCTGCACGACCACTACTGTAGTCCCTAAAATAGACTTGGTCGCCCTGTTCTAAGTCACGAGTGCAACCGCCAGCCGATTGAACTTGTTTTTGTTGTGCTTGGTTTGCCCTACCTACACGATCAGGTTTTAAAATGTCTAATCTAGTCCTTAAAACTCTTCCCTGCAAGATCCTGACTGGACTTTCACCTGTTGATGCGTGTTCTGTGGTTCTATATAGCAATAAAAATCTATCTAGGGCTGTTTCCACATCAACCTTTTCAGTGATCGCTTTCTTAATGACAGATTTACAGATTTTGACTGCATTCTCCGCAGCTCCATTGGACGACGGATGATACGGAGCCGTTAAACACTGCTCTATACCATTGCCCTTCAGGAATAATTGAAATTCTTCACTGGTAAAAGGTGGGCCATTATCAGATACCACCTGAACTGGTAGCCCAAATTGCGAGAAAAGATGGCGTAATCTTTTAATTACCTCCTTTGCATTCGTACTGTTCATCTTATAAATTTCTATCCATTTAGATGTGGAATCAATAACTACCAAAAATTTCATTCCATTAATGGGACCTAAGAAATCTATATGAATTCTACGCCACGGTTTTTCTGATAAGCTCCAAGGCCTTGGTGCATGTGACGGCGGGGCCGCGGCGTGTGCTGCACACACCTCGCACGTGCGACACTGTGCCTCAATTGCCTCATCTAGACCAGCCCACCACACATAACTACGCGCTAGGCTTTTCATTTTAACCATTCCCATGTGCGTTTCATGTAGCTCTTGTAAAATCCGTGCCCTACAGCTTTCTGGCACAATGACTCTGTGCCCCCACATTAAGCAACCTAATTCTAAATAAATCTCATTTTTTCTATTAAAATAAGGCTGCAGTTGCTTCATTTCATTGGCAGCCGGCCAACCATCCTGTACATAACTAATTATCCTACTCAAAATATTGTCCCGTAGGGTTTCTTTCTTTAAAGCATTGTAATCTAATAAAAATGCATCTCGAGCAAAATGTAGATATGTTTGCTCTGGATTCTCTGGCCTATCCTTGATAGGCAATGGCAAGCGTGAAAGTCCATCAGCTCCATTCTCATCTGTACGTACAAACTCTATGTCAAAATTATAAGCTGATAAAATTACTGCCCAGCGTTGGAGTCGACTGGTAGCCATCGTTGGTATTCCTGTTTTGGGCCCAAAAATTGTGACTAAAGGCTTATGATCTGTGCGCAAGAGAAAGTGTCTACCATATAGGTACTGATGAAATTTCTTTATGGCAAATATTATAGCTAGAGCTTCTCGTTGTATTTGACTATATTGCCTCTCCGCAGAGGTGAGAGCTCTTGAAGCATAGGCAACAGGCCGTTCCTGCTTATTTGCACTAGGCTGAGACAGTACCGCCCCAACGCCGCGCGAACTCGCATCACAGGTAACGATTAGCTGTTCTTTTTCATTATAGTGTCGTAACACTTCCGTACTAGATAGTAACTTTTTAACATACTCAAATGCCAATTGACAATTCTTATTCCAAATCCACTTTGAAGATTTTTTTAATAAATCATACAGCGGAGCCAAGTGAGAACTTAAGTTCTTAACAAACCTTGCATAAAAATTTACAAAACCCAAAAATGACCGTAACTCTGACACATTAGTTGGTGCCGGCAACTCATTAATAGCTTTTATCTTGTCTGGGTCAGTATGAACCCCATGTTTATCAATTACATACCCTAAATACGCTACGGAGTCAGAAAAGAATACACATTTATCTTTATTTAGCTTTAATCCATGTTTACTTAATCGTTCAAAAACTGTCTGTATAGTCTTCAAGTGTGATTCCCTGTTTTTGGCAGTGACTAGAAGATCATCACAAAAGATTGCTACACCGGGGATATCACGAAGCAAATTAGTCATAATACGTTGAAAAATACCCGGGCTCGACGATAAACCAAACACTAAGCGGTTGTATCTAAACAGTCCCCTATGTGTATTTATCACAGTGTATTGTTTCGACGTGTCATCTAATTCTATTTGATTGTACGCAGCTGACAAATCGATTTTAGAGTATTGCTCACCCCCATTTAGCTCAGCAAACAGGTCTTCCACCCTTGGCATTGGGTACCTATCCACTAACAAAAAGGGGTTTAACGTCATTTTAAAGTCTGCACACACCCGTAATTTGCCATTAGGTTTTGTGACTGGTACCAAAGGCGTTGCCCAATCAGAAAAATTAACTGGTTCGATCGTACCATTTTTCAACATTTCATCCAGTTCAGCATCGACTCGAGCCCGCAGTGAGAAGGGCAAAGGTCTCGCGCGGCAGTATACTGGCACGGCGCCCTCGCGCACATGCAGTGTCGCTCGCCCACCCGCGAATCTGCCCAGCGAACCGTCGAATAAGTTAGAGTATCTGTCAACAAGAACAACAATTTCCTTATCACTACTGTTAGTAAATAAATTACAATCATTGATCAGTGCATTTGACTTAAAATTAGGCAACTTTACGCCTAACTCTGCTAACCATTGACGACCTAGAAGTGATGTAGTACCACCACCTATGACAAACAACTCAAGATTTTTATTTATATTCCCGTAGCTGACCAATGGATTAATCATGCCCAAAGGGCATATTTTGCTTCCATCATAAAATCTCAAGGTGACTGCACACTTTTGTAATGACAAATCACTAAAGAATCTTGTATATGTATCTTTACTGATGCAAGAACAAGCACTGCCGGTGTCCACTTCCATTAAAATCTCCCTGTTATCAATTTTAATTGGAATGCTCACCGCTGGATAGTTTCTCAATGACATAGAATATACAGCTTCCTCTTCCGATGAATTTGATGCAGCCTCACCATCTTCCTGATAGCATTCTTGTGCATTGGAGTCTGTCACCAAGTGCACCGCTTGCCCTCGTTGCTGTTTCTTGTTAACATGTGGTTTAGATTGCTTACGTCCGGCTATAGAAGCATATCCTTTTTGCCCGGAGGAATTACCCGTCTCCTCGAGTCGCTGCCTTGTACACACACGACGCAAATGGCCCACAACTTGACAATTGCTGCATACATAACTCCTAAACCTGCAATGCTGCAATGTATGACGCGCACTTCCACACGCACTGCACCGCTCCACATTGCTTCCGCCTCCACCGCCCCGAGATAAGGCATGAAACGCCTCTTGTATTGGTTGTAAACCGGGCTCCACTGCCGCAGCGTCCTTTTCTGCAGCTTCTAGAGCGGTAGCGAGAGACACTGCCTTTGAGTACGATAAACCATCCTCCGCGAAAAGCCGCTGGCGAATAACATCACAGGTAAGCCCGCACACAAACTGGTCTCTCAAATTATCCTCCAAATTTGCACCAAACTCACAATTGCGTGACATCCTTTTAAGCTCGGTAATGTATTGCGCCGTACTTTCGTTGGTTTGCTGGCGCCGCTGGCGAAACTTGTATCTTTCCGCCATTATCGATGGTTTTGGTTGCAAATGTTTTCCCACAATGTCGATAACCTCATCAAAATCCAAAGTCGAAACTTTCTTCGGGCTCACTAAATTTACAATCAGCTCATACGTCTGATCACCCACTAATGAAATCAACGTTGGTAATTGCAGTTCTTTCTTGATATCATTTGCTTTGAAATACATTTTCAATCGCTCACAATATGATGACCAATTTCCATTGACAAGGTCAAACTCTTTTATTTTTCCGATTGACATTTTGAGCGCCCTTTTTTAAACGTAAATATTCACCAAATTATCCTCGTCGCCAATTAGCTTGTATTGCACTCGAGATCATCCAGGAATTCAGGAAAACAACTGTTATTCATTCAACCATCTTTATTGTACTGACAGGTAAAGTGTCCTTGACACGAACCTACCTACATAACAAAGTCCCCAACAAAATGATTATAGTATTGAAATGTGGCAATGTCTTTACATTCCGATTTTGAATATTCAATTACGTCACAAGGAATGCCCTCAACATGATTCTCGACTATTACATCCATGCCAACCACCTTGCGGAGGTTATCTCTCCATGAGCCCTTGTAGCACGAGTCAGCGCTAGCGATCGACGCAACGCCGCGGATCTGTCAAAGTGACATTATTACAAGGCGTTTGACATTAGTTTGACAGCTCCGCGGCGTTGCGTCGATGGCTAACGCGACTTGTGCTAGCCCTGTTGGTCTCTGCCTTCCACTGTATGACTCTGCACCCAATTTTTCAAAACACGTAGGTATATACCGAGCAAAATATGCACATAAATAATCCAACACCCAAAAATTAAGAGCAACACAAGCTGAACGTTTCAATCAGAGTTCCGCATGCATTATTCAGAGGGTTCTCAAGCGCAGTAATTGAAATGCGCCAAACGGACCGTACGGAACCCTCTTCGATGCTAATCGTTAGACACCTCTAATAAATCACTATCCCTTTTAAACGATGTTATTGCTAGTTCAGAACTCGGCCATCCTGTTTACATGGCTGTGTTTAGTTAGGCTTACGATAAGTCTATACATATAATAAGACTGTAAAAAAGTTGTGTCTGTACATTGGATATTTTTTGAAAAGAATAATTGTAATGTATTTTAGGATCGATACTGATGCCAATACACTAATTTTTAGAATTTTTGTCTGTTTGTCTATGACTTTGTGCAAGTAACACGCCATAACTACTAAAGGGATTTGACGGGAGTTTCACTAGGAGATAGCTGAAATATCCGGACAGCTCATAGGCTATAAGCCATGGCGGTATGTGATCTGAGCATAGAACTTTTTCTACGCAAACGAAGTTGCAGGGTACAGCTAGTATGTATCTATAGTAGCCGTTGAGGTAAAGTGGCATAATTAGTCTGTTTAGAATTCATATTAGGAATCTTTTAAAACTAAAGAACTTTTTTAATAACAAACAAATCTTATATATTTTTCACTTCGGTTTCGTTCGTATAATTTTTTTTCGTCCGGGGGATTTGCGTTGTCCTTATTATATCATCATCATCAGTCTATTTATATTGCCCCACTGCTCGGGCACAGACCTTCCCTTACATCGAGGGAGCTTGGGCCATAAATCCACCACGCGGGCCCAGTGCGGATTGGCGGATTTCACATGCCTTAGATTTTTTTTCTTCTACGACATGCAGGTTTCATCACGATGTTTTCCTTCACCGTTTTGAGAGCACTCGGTAAATGTACGTAAGTTTTTCCGTCGATAACTCATTGGTACATGGCTGCCCTAGCTGGGAACCGAGCCTGGGACCTCCATATTGCAAGTCCATTGACCCAACCACTGAGCCACCGAGCTCTCCTTATTATATACGTGGTTTCAAATAAAGAAAATAACATATTCCTCCGAAACCGGTTACGTACGAGTATAACTTTTCCTGGTTCGCAACTGGTTACGAAACGCCGGTTACGTAGGCGGCCGAAGCGTCTCCGTCAACTTCAAATATTAGTTGTCTCTATTAATATTAATCTTACGCATAAATTGAATCCAGACCCGACTTTCATAGTTTGGACATTTGTTATTCAGATGTCCAACTGTTAATGGGGGCACGCGAATATTATTTCACCTGCAGACTCAATTTTAGTTCCTCCATATTTACCATAATTGCAAATGCAAATTGGTTTGTTTTGAAAAAACAGTGACTACAAATTATTATACATATATAAATGGACATCACTCACTTAAATTGTTGAAGTCGGCAATCAGACCGACAGTTTTGTGTGTGTGTGCGTGTGTGGGTGTGTGTGGGTTATAAAAAAGCTAGGGTTATAGCTGACAGCTTTCAAATCAGGATAAAAATACATAATACCAATGTATTTTTATGCAATAAATAAATAATAATGAAAAGCTGTCAGCTATGCTTTTTGTATTTAATATATAAAAAAATAATAAAATCTAAAATTACTTTTCGCTTCACGACGTTATTCATGGATTTCGTTATTCCCGTTTGAACTAGTAGATTGCTGAAAACACTTCGATTTGCGCAGTAAAACTATAGGAATTCCATTAAAACTGGAACGGGCATTAAAACATTTCTAATTACGGGATTCCGTCGTGTTTGATAGGGCGTAAAGCAACGTCCCGCGATCCCCAGATGGGTGTAAATTGTAAAACGTGGATCGCTCAAATATTTACCAAACGCTTCGCCGGACGCGGACGCGCCGCGAGCACCGTTCGTGTGGAAACATACAGGTTAATATTACGAACGGGCCTGCCTTCTCTAGAATTGACTTTTAATAACTATTTTAAAAAGAAATAACGGCCAAGTGCGAGTCGGATCGAGGCTTCCGTGCAAACAACTTACTTAACCCCGTAACTTTGCTCTAACGAAAAGATAAACTAGATTTAGGGACCAACTTAACTTTGCTATTATATCAAAATATTAGAAAGAAATATGTATGGGATTGACATTTTAATAAGGCGGTTTTTAAAGACCAGTGAAGCTTTTTTTAGTACCTACAATAGATGGCGTTAATTTTTTTTTTATTTTTTTTACGACATTGCTAATACCATCGGCCAAAATGTCGTGTTGTAGGATTAACGGTAATCAAACCCACTTGGCAATTTCGGACATTGCTAAATTTCACATTTTGCCCAGTTATTTATCGCCAATTATTTTCATCTACACTTAGTCAATATCTCTATATATCGACAAGTTCATGCAAATAATTTCTCAGTATTATGGTAACAGCGAAGTTGTAAACCTCGCTTTGTGGCAGTTGTGTGGTAATAAATTAATAATCATGAAGAAAAACTGTCGCCGTGGTCCATGGAGAGAACTTAAAGTATTTAAAATGATAAAAAAATTCTAGACGTGGGCAGAACATAAAATAGATTATTATTAAATAGTAATAGATTTAGAATTTTTTAATCATTTTAAATGACAATGCCAGATTTTGCCCCACCATCAACCGCATGATGAACAAGATAACGAATAAATCTCCGTTTTTCATCTCGTCATCAAGCGAGTCAAAAAAAATAGCTTAATTAGGAATTCAGAAAATAGTAAGAAATCGAAGCGAATTATTCATTGATTTTTTTAATCTTCTATAGGAGTTGCGAGAGTAGTAGAAAATAATACTGATTATGATTATGCAACATGAAACCTGTGTAGGTAATAAGTCCCCAACAAACTGATATATGACCTTGAATGGTCACGTAGGTGACCAAAGGCAAAGCTCCATTGAAATATGGCAATGTCTTTTGTTCGCCGAGCATGGCATAATGCATAAAATAAATTCTGAGCCTAAAGTATATTTTCACATAAGTCATAAGTCAGAACGAACGGAAATAATAATGAAAATCACTTGGGTAAGTATTCAACTATTCACGTCGCGATTCAAGACATAAAATCGTTGCATGTATTTCCATCGTTTCAAGTATGAGCCGAATCTAAACTGTTAGAATTATTTAACAGGACTCGTTTCGGAGCGTTCTACATCTTTGCTTATGGCTGCATATGTTTTGTCAGTTCGTTTTAGACTAACGTTTCCAAGTGGAATTGGGAATAAGCCGATTTTATTTGCTACAAATAACAAAATTCTCGTAATTCTGATGTAACGCAAATACCTCAAATACTGTATAGATATTTAATGCTAGTTTTTGACGATTCAAGATTATGCAAGATACCTGCAAAATGCTCTAAGAATTAACCAAGGTTCTATCCTGTTTTAAAGGCATCAATTTCGAGGAACGTTGAGTATTTCCCTATAGGCACGATCTGCACGCGGCTTGCGGCCAGTTGAAACGCATGCCCCGGCCCATTTTCTCCCGTCGTTAACTTCCAGTAGGTAGCGATCTGAGGCTTAGACCGCAATCCGCTACCTTCTAGACGTTAACGACAGGAGAAAATGGGCCGGGGCATGCGTTTCAACTGGCCGCAAGCCGCGTGAAGGCCGTCTGTGTATGTGTCAGGCTTTAAGTTGGTACCGGTTGCTGTCTCTTGCTTGTTTATCAACTACATTTATTTGACACTACAAATAAAAGACATCATTGTAAAACAGTGGTACTTGGTGCGGCATGCGGCGTCAAAACAGACCAGTTCAGCATGTGCGGTGACCACAGCGGGGCACATCGGGGCACAGCTGGGCACAGTAGGGCACAGCGGGGCACAGTAGAGCACAGCGGGGCACAGTAGGGCACAACGGGGAACAGTGGGGCACAGCGGGGCACGGTAGGGCACAGCGGGGCACAGTAGGGCACATCGGGCACAGTAGGGTACAGCGGGGAACAGTGGGGCACAGTAGGGCACAGCGGGGCACAGTAGGTCACAGCAGGGCACGGCGGGGAACAGTGGGGCACATCGGGGCACAGTAGTGTACAGCGGGGAACAGTGGGGTACAGCGGGCACAGTAGGGCACAGCGGGGCACAGTAGGGCACAGCGGGGCACAGTAGGGCACATCGGGGCACAGTAGGGCACATCGGGCACAGTAGGGTACAGCGGGGAACAGTGGGGCACAGTAGGGCACAGCGGGGCACAGTAGGTCACAGCAGGGCACAGTAGGGCACAGTAGGTCACAGTAGGGCACAGTAGGGCACGGCGGGGAACAGTGGGGCACAGCGGGGCACAGTAGGGAACAGTGGGGCACAGCGGGGCACGGTAGGGCACAGCGGGGCACAGTAGGGCACATCCGGGCACAGCGGGGAACAGTGGGGCACAGTCGGGCACAGCGGGGTACAGCGAGGTACAGTGCTGGTTTTCAGCTGGCCTCGGCGGTAGTCGCGGTCGGCACAGATGAATTAACTTTATTATATAACTTGTTAGAAACTTATTGCAAGCTGCATTGATTTCATTGAGCTTATGGTCACTTATCCCATTCGACACGGGTATCGTGACTTGGTGACACGTAACAGCAACCTCGCAAACAAAATTATGACACTCACGAGCACGATCTGAACCAGGAGTCCGATGAATTGTTTTTACGTTGCGCAAGTTCTGGATAAATACTCTAATATGACGAAAAGTCTATACAAATTAAACCTAGTGATGTTACCTAGTTAAACTTTGCATCCCTTAAACTGTCTTTTTGTCCCTTTCAAACTTTCTTAAAAACGTTAATTTAAAATTAAAAATCAAGTCATTTAGGCTAAATGAGACCACAAAGGAACCTATATACATACATTCCAAAAATATTATTATTTTATTAGTCTGTTAAATCAAAAATAACGACTTCTTGTAGACTAAAAATCATCAGCCAGGCTCCCGTACAATTGTGTTTCACACTCTACACAAAGTACGGACTTGAGTCGTTCGATATCCCCGACTCAGCATGCCAAGCAATACTCTCCCCATTTTAGACGCAACACAACCGAATCGAATGTCCATATTCCCTTGTACATTTCTCGAGTCTCAGAGCTACGTTAACATAAGTTTCTTGCCATATTTTTGTTACAATATCGATACATATTTTTATGAGGGCTCAGCTATGTCATGATACTGGCAATAAAGTCGCTCTTCCAATAAGTTTTCGTCGTACGATTTTACGGCGTGTGTCCGGCCGGTCATATTTCCTTTTCGCTAGTTAAGATAGTGTTTAGGTTATATCAGTATGTTGATGTTAACATGTTTACTAAGTCATTGTATCAAGGGTGGGGTCAACAGGCATACGTTTTCAATTTTATTATCTCTTTCAGATGAAACCAAATGATTCACAAATTCAACTGGTGTGGTTTTACTAGTCGCATAACCGAAGACAACCCAACCTAAGGCACTCAGGCAGGCAACTGGTATTATGAACTATATATTGTATTGCAGTCAAAGAAAAAAACTACCCAAATTTTTTTAAATTTATTTGGAAGGAGGTGAGAGGGGGTCCGTTAGGAATTCTTTTTCCCAACGGACCCCACGTACTTGGCAAGGGGGTCCTTGGACATGAAATTATTTTCAGATCCCAACGGCACCCGTGAGGGGACAGACACACGGGGTACGTTGGTAATAAATCGAAATCATTGAAGCAAATCAAGTGTACACTTTGTACTTTGGACCGTCCTTGTTATCTGTCCCATTAGATAGAAGTCGTACTGCGAGTGTTGCCAGTGATGTGCTGTCGAGTGTGCTACCAGTATAGAAGTAAGAGAGCTACGCCAACAAACTGCATTGCAGTGCGGCGGCCGATGTAACATTGCAATTTTGTTAAAAATTAATAAATACATTAAAAAAAAATATAGGTGTTGACGAGTAGGTATTGAAAATTTAATAATTTAATTTAGAACTGAGCCACTTTCAGCGTTTTTGCCACAGTCTACGATATATGTAAGTTTATAATTATTTATGCGACCTTTCAGGTACGGACAACAGCAGATCAGTACGAATTCAACTCTTATGATGTAGATAATAAGAACGGGCCAAAATCCAAAGTGTTACACTTGATCTGCTGTTAGTTGTACCTGTGAATAATGTGACACATAAATGATCTTTTATATATAATTTTCTTTTCTACACCGATAGAAAAGATTAGCTGTGGTTTAGTATTCGAAACTACAGCTACAAACTCTAGTGACAGCCAAGTGTTTTGCTGTTTTTGCTAACAATTTGTTTTCCCAGCTAGTTTGATTGGTTATTGTTTTATTTGCTCTGACTCACGAGGCCGTAGTTGTTTTAGCTAGAAATCAACAGCTAAGAAATTAGTTGCTACAGTCAACCCTGTTTTTTTAGTGTAGGTAGTGTAATTCCTCGCATCAATTTCTCTCTCCTAATTGTGTGCCTAACAGGGTCCATAATGTTATACTAACATCAATTCAATAACTTACGGAATGCAATAAAGATTTTGAATTTAAATTGAAAGGCAACTGCGGAAACAATTGAAATCAGTTAAATAATCAAATAATTACAGGCATATCAAAATCAGGAATCTGATACAAGACGTGACGTCACTTCTTTAAATTAAATGAAGAATCTGCGCTTGACTCTCTGGTTTTAATTGAAATATCGAAAAGTAAATTTCAGATTTTATCTTCAACACAATTTTGATGCATTGATCTCCTATAAACAACTAGATACACAGTATGCCTTCTAAAAATGTCCGAGCGCAAAGAAGGTCCAAACGGATGAAGGACCCTCATTTGCTTTATTGGACATTATTTGGACGTTTTTTTAAATTGATTTAGTAAGACCTTTGTGTATCTAGTTGTTTATAGGAGATCAATGGTTTGATGCAATAAAAATATAGGTCGAATAGCCTATTATTTCCTATAAAACCATGTACAGACTTGTTGTGAAAAGTAAAGCTATTACTTACTCTACCTTACAGAGCGCAAAGTTAGTAATTAACTTGTCCGCCTTGAAGACAGCTTATTAAATCGCTTACGATTGTAAAAGGTGTAATAAATCATCTTTAGGGATTTACTCACACCTTTTTTGGTGAGTCACTACCTGTTAAAAATATATAAGTACCTACGTCATTTTCAAATCTGATACGAAACATAACATAACAGCATATTCAATGCTTTGTTCTGAATATTATTTCGTAGATCATAATTTCTAGATTGAAGTACTGAAACTTATTTATTTTATGTACGCTAACAGCAGATCAAGTTCACTTTGGACTTTTGACCATTCTTATTATCTGCGTCGTAAGATTTAAAATCGTACTACAAGTGTTACCATTGATCTGCTGTTGTCCGTACAACATACAAGCACTCTATGCGGCGGTAATATAACCTAGATTAAACTATTAAATATAGAAAATGATGCATGTCCTTCAGGTTGAGATTTTCTCAAGAACTACTTGACCGATTGTAAAAAATCTTTCACTAGTAGATAGATTAGAGTCCACACTATGCAATTGTAAAGAATTTTCAAACATAACTCAAGTACATTTTGAGAAATTCGCAACCTTAATAACTCCTTTACACCTTTTTCTGCTTAAGGCTTCATATGCGTGGATTTTCAGATTTTAGATGAAGGCTACGGTAATAACTACTGAAATTAAACGTCTTAAATTTTATATAAAATTATATATCAATCTTGGGGTGTCTATTTAGGGACTGATGAATACCAATACACGATTGGACAAACTTCGCTCGATAGAAAAAAAATTGAAAACATACCCCTTCCATGTCTTTTAAAATGAAAATTATTCAAATTCAATTTTATTCATTAAAAGTATAGTATTACAGTTTATCACCTATGTCTAAACCGAAAAAGCCATCCAAAATATATATAAAAATGTAGGGTATTTATATATATATAAAGGGTATTAGAAATACAAGAGCTTGTTTAAAAAATTCTGGTTTTGTTGGTGTATTTTTATATCCCTGCCAAAATTTATATTTTTTGTTGCTCTTTCACGCAAAAACTAATGAATGGATTTTAATGAAACTTTAGAATAATATAGCTCATACATAAGAATAACACATAGGCTATAATTTATAATCCTGCGTTCATTATAATTTCATAATATCAAGCTAGCAAGAAAATTAAGGCGACTACACACCACAGCATGTCGCCTGGGAAATTATGGAAGTAATCGGCTGACGTAATGTATGCGTAATATACACTATGTTGACGTGGCAGTGACGCGTCCCTGTTTATTAATTAACGTCATTACCTCATATGATAATGGTTCGAATATTGGATTAATATTTGAGACAGATTGTCAGTGTAATGACTGTTGAATAAATTGGGTGTAATTGTAATTTTCGGTACAATGATTTGTAGTAATCGCATTCATCTTTATCATTCTGCGTATTTATGTCAACTGTAATACGTTATGCGAAACGACAATCTAAATAATCATCATCATCATCAGTCTATTTATATTGCCCCACTGCTCGGGCACAGACCTTCCCTTACATCGAGGGAGCTCGAGCCATGATCCACCACGCAGGCTCGATGCGGATTGGCGGATTTCACATGCCTTAGATTTTTTTCTTATTCTAGTGCTGGTTTCATCACGATGTTTTCCTTCACCCTTTTGAGAGCACTCGGCAAATGTACGTAAGTTTTTCCGTCGAAAAAACCGAGGATAACTCATTGGTACATGGCTGCCCTGGCTATATAATCTAAATAATAATAAAAATATTTTATGCCCCTTTTTAAATTGCTCATATCTCGAAAACCTTTACTAATAACATTGTAATTACTACCACAGAAATTTACTACATAAAACTTGAAAAAAATTATGTTATTTGTATTTTTGCTGTAAAATTTGTAGTTTAGGAGTTATATGGTTTTTCTTCATCTTTTCTCGTGTGGTTTAGTGACCAAACCTATTTGTCAAAGTTATTCAGGCCGCCCCTAGGCCTTTGACGTGGCCTAACGACTGCTGTCAAGCGACAACAACGGGGCTCAGATGAAAGTGTCACTAGCGGTCACCCATCCAGGTCCTGACCTCGCCCAACGTTGCTTAAATTGTACGATCGTTTTCAACGTGTACTCGCAACTGGCCTACGAGCCCCATATTCAAAAGCCCCTTAGGGCTAGCGTACAACAGAACGGCGCCGGCGGACGACGCCATGTACCGCGCCAGTGGACGGCGCCGTCCGCCGGCACGAATGTTGTCCGCCTGCGACCGGCGTCGGCCGACATCGTGCGCCGGTAGACTGTGCCGGCAGACGTCGTGACACGCCAAGCCATGCGACCTTAGTCAAATATTGTTGTATAATTAAAGTTAAAAGCAAGTCATTTCTTGGTGGAATTTATTCTGGAAGTCAGGTTGACACAATTATTAAAATTTAGAAGGACAGCGTATTTTCTTATAAAAATACAATTTTGATTACTATTCTAATGACCATAGAGGTCTAATTACAAATATAAAACACAAGTTATGAGAAGTGCGAAAATCGTTGCGAATATTTGGACAGAGTACCTAGGTAAGTATGTACTGCTTAAATAGAGTACTAGGACCAGATCCTCCACTCAACCCCTGTATGTGGATTACACATACTTACACTAGTCTTTTTTGTATTTTCACAATTTTATTCTTCACCATTTTGAGAGCATTTAGTACGTTAATTTGTATCAATCAAGGTCCGGTTCAGATTCGGGTGATTTTAATATTAAATGTCCTCATCAATTTTTTCCAACCATGGCTCGGTGCCATGTCTCAAGGGCTATTCAGCCGCAGAGGACTGAAGGGCCTCTCGAGTCAATAGCTTTTAAAGCTATACAGACTACAATAGCATTATTTATAATTTCAAGGCGAGCTCGTAAGGAATATCTGTTTTGAATGGACTGCGAGTAACTTTAAAATTGTATAACTAAATGTATATGAATAGGTACAGTAAAATTGGTCACATATTAATACATGAAATATAATTTATTTATTTCACATACCGTTGTAATTTAACTGACAAAGACAATATTAAAAATAAAAACTTGAGGCCAAATCCCTACTCTGTGGGAGAGTGCCCAAAAGGCTGGCGACGTTACTTCGTTGTATAAGCGAGCGATATGCGCTGGCCGAGGTAAGCGCCAGTCCTTTGGATCATTAAAGTTTTAATATCATCAATATGTCGAAGAATTGATAACCTCCTCCTTTTTTGGAAGTCGGTTAAAAAGGTATATAATTATGCGACGGGTGACCCTCGTGCTGGCGGCTTTCTCACGCAGAGGCTGAGCCTGGCCATACAGCGCGGGAATGCCGCCAGCGTGATGGGCACCCTCCCAAGAGGGCCAAGTTTTTTAGAATGTTTTTAGTTAGGTAGATTTTTAGTTTAGTTTTTAATGTATTTTTAAGTAGTTTAGTTTTATTATATTTGTTTGTAAGATTTTTTAATTAAATGCATATGTTTTAGGACAACATTTAAAGGTATGAAAATGGTTAACTTTAAATAAATACAGGATTTAATTTATATTTGGTTTTCTAGAAATTCATAATCTAGTAATATTAATATTATAATTATTAAGCCTAAAGGAAGGTATTAAATATCAGTAGGTAGTCGAACAACTTTTAGTCAACGAATCCCTTATGTCCCAAAACATATGAAATCACCATAGAATAACATCCTGGCGAAGAATAGGTACAAATATTCCTCAATGCATTTTGAAATCTACATAAGAATAACAATTTGATTTATTCTTAGAGTAGAGAGTCGAATGTCACAAGATATTTGGACTTAGGTGGCAACTCGACCACACAAATCTCGGCCGATGGTCGAGTAGCCACCTTTCGAAAAAAGGTAGGCGTCAAGTCGACCACTCGACCACAAATATCTCGGCCGATGTCCGAGTGGACAACTTACCTGAACTGTTAGTGGTCGAGTCGACCAAAAGCCCGAGGGGTTGACGATCTGGTTACCCTACGCCTTATTGACAAGAACTGTCAAACTGACAACTGTCAAAAATTACAATAACTGTCAAAAATGTAGGAACTCACTGTGAAAATTTTAGTATGAGTTCCAGATTTTAACAAACAGTTAAACCGATATTTATACACAGTTTTGAGCAAGAGCTCACCCTTACAACTGGAAAATATATATTGGAATTTGACATATATAATAGCGAGTTCACGCTAAGGTTTTGCTCAAAACTATCTATTTTTTTTAGGTGTCCTGTTGGGGCCGCCCAATACATCGCATCAGGAATGTTCCTGGAACGCTCAGCAACTGTTTTAACAACCAAATGTGCAAAAGAATATCATGAATAACCAATTGAGAGGCACCCCAACAGACTCCTGAAATTAATGGCGGTCAGATGGGACAGTCCTATCCTGAGTTCCGTTTCCGGGTGAAGTGAGGTACCTACATCTACGTCATTGTATGGTGGAACACAGAGAAAGGTGTACATGAGAGTTTTTAAGGTGACCTATTGCAAAAATTATTTCACTGTTTGATAGATAAAAGTTGAAACTATGTAACTGTAAAAGAATTATTAAATTCAATCCAGTAGTTTTTGAGAAAATTTCAACCTTATTGAGGCCCCCTGTTTACTTATCTCTGTCTTCGATTGTACATGTAAAGCAGAAAAGACAAATGCGGCATAAGTCGTCTCTGTTTCCTCCTATGGGAGTGAGTGGGTTTTGTATCTACAGAAGCAGCATTTTAGCGCTCCGTCGGCTACTAAGTTTCCTTATCAGACGTCGGATTGTTGGAACAGGACTGAAAAATATTCGGAACACGGGCACCGTCGCCTGATGTTTGCTAATTCTTCACGCTTCAGGTTTAACACTTCTTTCAGATCACGAAGTTGTAGGAAATTAATGTCTAAAAAGGACAATATACTTACCTAATTTATAGTCGATTTAGTATATCAATATAATATCCAAATACAAAATGCTGAAAGTTTTTTGCCACTTTTTATCCTCAGCGATGGCACTTAGAGTATTCATGTAAATAGAAAATTAAACAAATAAAAAATCAATCCGCCATTCCAAAATGATGGCGGAATCTATTAAATTCACAAAAAAAATGTTGACGTACAAAATTGTACACAACGTCCTTACATGCAATAAAGAGTTTAGACTTTGACAAATAGAATAAACGTAAAACTCGATAAAAGAGAATGACCATCTTGGGCCACACTTTATTAATTATGTACCTAGGTACTTACTTACGTATAATGTTATTGAAATAATAATCATTATTCGTTCCCCATTTTTATTACTCCAGTTAGATCAGTCAGTTGGTCCAAATTACATTCCAAATTCATATTTGCAAATAAAATAGTTATCAATCGACTTATGAATTCCATTTTCAAGATGCCATTTTCTACTTACCTACAGGGTGATTGGAAATTCGATACATTCCTTGAAAGGGGTGATACTAGAGGTGGTTTGCAACAAATTAGGCCCTAAGGGTCGAAAATTATAAAAAAATTCAAACCTCGTGATTTATGACCTTTTATTTTTGAGTTAAGGGGAATTTTAGGCATGCATTTATCAGCTTTCAGAAAAGTATTATTTCAATGCTCAGAGTGGAGCAGTTTTTTAACATCAATTTTTTTAACAATTTTCTGTAACTCAGAAACCACTCATTTTCGACCCCTCGTTAATAGGGCCTAATTTATTGCAAACCACCTCTAGTATCACCCCTTTCAAGGAATGTATCGAATTTCCAATCACCCTGTAGGTAAGTAGAAAATGGCATCTTGAAAATGGAATTCATAAGTCGATTGATAACTATTTTATTTGCAAATATGAATTTGGAATGTAATTTGGACCAACTGACTGATCTAACTGGAGTAATAAAAATGGGGAACGAATAATGATTATTATTTCAATAACATTATACGTAAGTAAGTACCTAGGTACATAATTAATAAAGTGTGGCCCAAGATGGTCATTCTCTTTTATCGAGTTTTACGTTTATTCTATTTGTCAAAGTCTAAACTCTTTATTGCATGTAAGGACGTTGTGTACAATTTTGTACGTCAACATTTTTTTTGTGAATTTAATAGATTCCGCCATCATTTTGGAATGGCGGATTGATTTTTTATTTGTTTAATTTTCTATTTACATGAATACTCTAAGTGCCATCGCTGAGGATAAAAAGTGGCAAAAAACTTTCAGCATTTTGTATTTGGATATTATATTGATATACTAAATCGACTATAAATTAGGTAAGTATATTGTCCTTTTTAGACATTAATTTCCTACAACTTCGTGATCTGAAAGAAGTGTTAAACCTGAAGCGTGAAGAATTAGCAAACATCAGGCGACGGTGCCCGTGTTCCGAATATTTTTCAGTCCTGTTCCAACAATCCGACGTC